>JAPTHN010000004.1:69630571-70920571 GCA_026936325.1 Platynereis dumerilii | reverse complement strand
ATCGTTTGAAAACAGCAAATTTCATGTTAATTTCTGATGCAGCTTTCTGCCACATAATACTGTGTATGTAATTCTCAAGCATACAAAGTAAAGATGATATATGTACAAATAGCTACAACTTGACATCATCAAAAAAACAAAATATCAAATTTCTTTATCTTTGGCCATTTTCTCGAACTATATCCTACTAGTTTCACAATACTAGTTGGTTATGAGTGCCTGCTACAAACCCAAATGTTTTTGTAAACAACTTGCTCAAGGTTTGTTGGCTGAACAATTTTCACTAAGATTAATTTGATTGACGCTTCCAACTTTGAAGTGTCTGGTAAAAGGGAGACAAACGCTTTCAAGCATCTGCCAGAAGAAAACAATGTCATGGAAACAGACAATCAATCATTTCAACAGGGTTCCCACTCTTTTGTCAAGTTCAAATTCAAGGTTTTTCTCCAGGTTTTTCACCACAATTTGTTGGACCGTTTCATTTTTGGCAAGAGAACCCCAAATTCCAGACTTTTTCCAGGTTTTGGTGGAAATATCACATTTTCCAGGTTTTTCGAGGCCGGGATCACAACCCAAAATTCCAGGTTTTCAAGGTTTTCCAGGTTGAGGGGGAACCCTGTTTCAACAAACATCCAGTTGTTTCACCCTATTTTTCTCAATCATACTTTCAGTCAATTTTTATCTTGCTGTAATGTTTTGTTTCATCACAATACGGTTAGTGGTAGTCCTGTTAGATTTGGCATTTAGAAGAGTCTTTTGGTTGAATTCTCTCTGTGCCACAGGGCGAGTAAAAGATCCCTTATATGTAGTGAATGTGTGGCAAATTAAAGACAAGCTCCTACTCTCTCTCGTCTAATCAATCAATAATGCAGAGTGCCAAGAAGTCAGGAACCAGGCCTAGAGGGCTGCACTTACCATACAATAATAATGATAATTTATTTTTAAAGCATTAGTTCCGCAAAATGTGCTCAAACTCTGTACAATTTAAAATGTAAGAAATATAAGATCAAATAAAAGGAGAAAAGACATTATTTTGTTAGAATATGTAAATTGAAATCTGAAAAGACTTAAAATGTCATGTAAATTGTGTCTCAAGTTTAGCTTTGAAAAAATCAATTCATGGGACAGTCCGCAATTCATATGGCAGCGAGTTCCAAAAATGTGGAGCAGCCTCATTGATTAGATCAATGCTGATGAAGTCTCACCCATGTAAAACGCTATGTCACTTTTCAGGAGAGAGTGGTGTCATACCTTCTCTCGACCAAAGAAAATTGCAAGAAAAATGATGTTTTTTCTACCTCAACTTTCTACAAATATGAAATCATCTGTAATTAACAAAGTTAAACGGTGAACAATAATTGGTCTTTAGAACTTCAAATCAGAACAAACTTTTTAAAAATCAGAATATGGTCGTCATAAAAACGAATTGCAGTTATTTCAACATACTTGATATCAGAAGAAAGCAAATATTCTCTTGTTTACAAAACTGTTATCCCTTTTAAAATCACTAAAACCGTTACAGCACTATCGCCAAGAACGTTGAAGCATAGGCTATCGGTCAAAATCAGTGGCTGACTTACAATTGATTTCGCTATTGTAGACACAAACTGAATGTAAAGTATTTTTTTTGGACATGTTACTCTATTGGGAAAAGTTATGTCATAAGTTGTTGGATGTCACTTTTCCCCTAGAATACAATGTCATGTCCAAGAAAATAAATCACATTCAGTGTCAGTGTCTACAATTATGAAAAACCATCTGCAGTTCAATACAATGACATTTGCTCAAAATTAATTTCAATTTCAGCATCATCATTGTGGGCTGGTAACATAAGGAAGTTGTACCTTTTTTAACTTGAACATTTACCAAATCTGCAAGGAATAGCCACTTGCCGAAGACAAATGACACAAGAATAGAAATCAGATCCGCACTGACCCATTCCATTTGGTTGCCAAGTGATACCCAGTGTAGCAATTCAAGGAAACAAGTAGACCTTAGTGAAAGAGGAGACCTCAGAAAAAAGCGTTTAGTTTCTTTGATGCAATAGCTCATGGACATATATGGCCACCATCTCCTGATTAAGAGTTGTTTAAAACAACAAAAGACCACTATGAAAACTGTCCTTATCATTCATGGTAAAATTTGATCCATTATCACCCAAAAGTGAGCTACATAACGTACACTGATCAGACCCACACCAAAAAATTCCTTACAAAATTTAGATTAATATGAGCCTTGTCTGATGAGTGAACCCCACGTAGCTTGTGGTGAAAACATGCCTTAAAAGTTTGAATCAGGGAAATTTCAAAATGGCCACCATTTGTTATTGCTCTCTGCACATGCTCAAAAGGTCTGAGCATGCTCAGTGGAATCAGGTCACTCCCGGGCATGCTCAGTGCCAAATTAGGTCAGAGCAAATTTTCCATTGCATTTCTATAGTGAGACATGAATATGCAAGGTACCACTTTTGAAATTAATATCTTTATTCACTGTTTTTTGGGGAAAACAGTACAATAATGATTTAAGACAATAATAAAAACAAAATATAACAATGAAAAGACTAGTTTGTACATAAAAAGTTGAGTAGCATAACTACCTCATCATCATTAAAAACACTCAATTCATTAAAACCTTCCTTGGCACCAATAAATAATTCTTGGATACAAGCTATCTCAGGGTTTATCACAGTAAGGCTCTCTTGCCATTCACATGTTCTGACAATAAGACAATCAGTGCACCTATTTAATACAAGTTGTAATTCTTACCACAGTTGGAATATGGAAATTAATTTTTTCTATTATCTTTTGGTCACAAATTACATATGATGTTTGATCATCCTCATCCATGACCAGCGAAGTGAAAATTTAATTCCAAAGCATGACTGCCTTATTTGAACCAATAACTGCATGACAACACTGACATCAGGGAAATTACACTCCTTGACAATACATCCATCTACCAAGCCCTTTTGCCTTGCTTTATAAGCAGTAATACAAATGCAATATATTCATTCTATTACAAATCCTCTCATAGCTGCTAAGCCTGAGAGAGTTCTGCTTTCTGCCAAAAGCAATAGCAGAAGATTGATTGTCCCCCTATGAGTTTTCATCTTTCTCTTTTAGGATATTGTCAGGGGGGACTTTTTTGTCTTTTTGAATTTATCTCATTCATTTTGGACGCGAACAACTCTTGCTATCATTTACCTTGTATTAATACTTAATTTTTTTTATCTGGATTTGCGACTCAAATTCAAATTCATTAATTATTCATTATTTAAGTAACCAAACTTGACATAAACACATTCTTTTTTTATGATGTTTTGGTTTACAGAAAATAAAAGAATGAAATTTTAAGGACTTGCTTTCATTTCCGTGAGACCCTTAAAATTGTTTATGCATTTAGAAAACTAGGGCAGGAGAAAATAAAGAGGAAAAAGTCTCATTATTAAAAAAACACTACTTCATTATACTATGAAACATTATCATAGCCGACCTTCAGATACAAAATCAGTGTAACTATCAGGGATGCTCCTTCATAACCCTGAAAGCCTTAGAATCATTAACACAGCTGTATAACAAGGACAAGAAGAAAATAACAAGAAAAGAGTCTCATTAGAAGTGACACATGTCATCCTCCATTTCCAGGCTGATTTGCCTTCACTTATGAGGGTGTGAGTGTGTAGGATTCCGGGCAATAATGCTATGTAAGTGTGTAAGACACTTTTAATGAATCTATTTCTAACCTTTCATAGACCTCCCTATGTGTCAGTATGATCCTCTTGCCTTTCTATACTTTGAAGTTATTAAACAAAGTCAAATAATCTGAAGTTAAAGCATTACAAATTTGCTGCAGCCAAGTTGCTGAATTCTCAATTGTTTCCGAATCCACCCCAAGTGAGAACATCAGTCTTGTTGCTAAGCAACACCACGTTCCGCATGATCTTTCTTCATTTTCATAATCCCTCAGAATTCCCAACTTCATTCGCTAATAAATCGTTCCTGTCATCTCTGTTGCACAAATAATCTTGAATGTTGCTTTTGTTTCCTTTGCAGTTCGTCTGAAGCCTAAAAATCATACACAGAGATGAAGAAACATTAGAAGTCACGCTTAAATGGATATGGATAAAATATTTTGAAAATAAATTGGATTGGCAATTTATATTTGTCTTAACAAGAGAAGTTGTTAGTGATATCTGCCGAGGAGGCTCTGAAATGAAAACCTTGTGGCAAAAATGACATGTCCAAGGGATCCATGAATTTGAAATTGATTTGCTGCTGTAACGAAGAGGATTGACGGTTGAATGAAAGTTTTTGAAGTCAAGCAAAATAAACAATATCTCATGGCCCACTGTCTTATGAGACATTAACACTTGAATCTGAAACAAAGCAATTTAATCATCTCCATGTTTTTCGGAGTTGGGTAGCAGGTCTGGCCATTTTCTGGTGCTTTTCTGTGCGGATAGAAACTTGAAACTTTTTTATTTTTTGTAGTGGCAGGTACATTCCATTCAGACATCATAAAAATTCAAGATCATAAATACCCAGCCGTAATAGGGCTCATCAAACACTTTGCAACAATTAGAAAGGAAACTTGTATAGTCAAGTCGGACGTTATTTTAAAACGCATAAGGCTTAATCTACAGGCCAAGCCTACATCGAGCATGACACATTTGAGTTTTCAGGTCTTGCTTTGTTTTGACCTGAAAACTCAAAGGTGGCTTGTTTTTATTGGGTCAAATAACTTCATCATTGAACATAATGTTTTATCTTGGACATGTTATTCTATTGGGAAAAGTTTTCTGGTGTCACTTTTTCCCTATTGAATGCAAGTCTTTGAAAAAAAAAGACACATTCAGTCTCAGTGTCTACAATTATGAAAAACCATCTGTAGTTCAATACAATGATATTTGCTCAAAATTAATTTCAATTTCAGCATCATCGTTGTGGGCCGGTGACATAAGGAAGTTTTATACCTTTTTCAACTTGAACATTTTCCACATCTGCAAGAATAGCCACTTGCCAAAGACATTTGACACAAGAATAGAAATCAGATCCGCACTAACCCATTCTATCTGGTTGCCAAGTGATACCCAGTGTAGCAATTCAAGGAAATAATGAGACCTTAGTGAAAGAGGAGACCTCAGGAGAAAGCGTTTAGCTTCTTTGATGCAATAGCTCATGGACATTTAGCCACCATCTTCTGGTTAAGGGTTGTTTAAAACAACAAAAATAAGCAAAAAGCGTATTTAAGGGCTCTTTTCTCAAATTAAGACGTTTTATACATGAATATGCAAGGTAAGGGAAAACGAGGGGCAAAACGGACCGGCGGGGCAAAATGGTTTTTTAAGTTTTCTCGGAACGTTTAGGCTTGCCTTCTAACTTTTCGATTTGATAATAAAATGGGATAAATGACCAACTTTTCCTGAAAGTTTCGTGGATGAGAACGTTACAGGTGTGCTGCTACGTTAATTTAAAGTTTTTGATCGATTTTCTTAAAAAATTCATAATTGTTCGAAATGGTGTAGTACCTCCAATGACGTTCCCAGCCAAATAATTCATAGTCAGTGTTATAAGAGGACTACTAAGCTTGCTTATTAAACAAAAAAAATATGGTCTGGTGCTTAGTCATGTGTTATAAGTAGGTCATTATTAATCTACCCTGCATGGTTGGGGCAAGATGGAGTCCTCCTGCGGGGGAAAAAAGGGAAGCGCTAAAAAGCAATCCCAGCCTAGAAAAGGTTGAACCTTGATATTGCGTCAATTCAACCATGACATTTGAGACATTTGATACATTTTCTGGCCATACAACAGGCAAAATTTGGAAAAATCACAAGAGATTTGTGGATCTATTCCATGTCATCAATAATATCTTGAAGATTTAGGCTTAGTGGTAAAACCCTGTTTGTTGAAACTGAAACAAATGTAATTACCTTTCAAAAAGCATAGTCGAATCCAATACCAGTTTAAATCATTAAATTATTAAGAAAACCTGGAGATCAGAGTTATGTGAGTATTCATAAAAATGTCACATTTCCACAAAATTTAACTAACATTGTTTCTTTTGTAACCTAATGTTTATTGTTAGATAATTAGTCAAATAATTACGTAGAATGTAGAATTACTAGCATCACTCTCTAGCTATAATTGCATCCTGTGTTGAGATGTTGATTTTATAAATTATTGCTATGTTTACTCTTAGTATTCTGCAATATTCTTACATTACAATGACATGAATTGATGCATTTTTGTTTGTCAACATGCTTTTTAGTTAGGCTGTTATCAAAACAGCTGAATTATTGCAAAACTTTTGCAACTTTATTTCTTCCCATTTTGCCCCATATGAAATTCCATTTTGCCCCAACCATGGGGCAAAACGGGATAAAGCCACATTTTTGAAAATAGGGAAAAAATTGAATTGGAACTTTTCTGTTTTTGAGCAAGTGGAATTCGTACTTCTTCATGGATCAGACCTTATTTGGCATTCACATGATATACCACCTTCATGTAGCAAGCCCTCGAAGTTAGACGGCCCGTTTTGCCCCTCCTTCCCCTACAACCTTTGAAATTAATATATCTTTATTCACTGTTTTTTTAGGAAACAGTACATTAATAATTTAAAACAATAATAAAAACAAAATATAACAATCAAAAGACCTGTTTGTACATAAATAGTTGAGTAGCATAACTTCCTCATCCTCATTAAAAACACTCAATTCATTAAGGTGGCTCGCTACTCAAGCAAAGTGGTAGTGAGCGCACATACACTCGCAGCCAGGCAGGCCCTATCTATCGTAACGTCACCATTGCAACTGATACTATTTTAGCATCTTTTTAAATTCTGATAATTTCATGTGTCGGCCGCTTCGTTTGCCGTTTGCGCCACTTCTATTGGGGTTAGAGACTTCTCGTTTGGAGCATTAGATGCGCCATGAAGAGTACTATATACAGTCGGAGTTTCAGCTTGGTACTCGGAACAGAAAATTTTTACAGGCGATTTTCCGCAAGCAGGTCTAATTTCTCAAAAATGACTTTGTGATTAAAAAAAAATTGTATATCAATTTCAAGTGTGGTAGGAAGGGTTGTCTATATTATCTTATTGTTCCCCACTATTTTTGGAAGTAAATGACAAAGAAATAAAAAATCCTATCAAGTCAATTTTTTTCAGCGCAATGGTTTATAGCAATGGTTTATAAAAAAAGTTAAAATTGCCAAAATCACAACTTTTATTCCGAGGCACTAGGAAAGTCCTTTAAACTAAATATATCTCTTTGAAATTACCATCAGCTTTTTCATTATGTCTTCTTTAATTTCATGCTTCATTGCATAATATCGGATTCAGTGCCACTGAATGGCAGGGAAAACATCACAGTAAAAACGTTAAGAACAAAAATTGAGTTTTTCAAGCGTGCGTGGACTGACTTTTTTGTACATAACCTCAAATATTTTGGAAAAAAGGCTGGTAGCGAATACTTCCGTTTACATATCCTTGCTTTAAACTATATTTTGGATCATTTTAAACTATTTTTAAGATATCCCATCTTGGAAAGTTCACGAGTATCGAGCCACCTTAAAAAGGAAAGATACATAGCGTTCCATTGGAATATGTAGTTTCTTTTATACAAAAGGCATTCCTTTGAAAGACACAAAGCATTCATTCAAATATACAATACATTCCTTTGAAAATGGAAAGCATTCCATTAAAACATACAAGGAATTATTTTGAAAGATACAGAGCATTCCATTGAAAGATACTATTGGTTAATTGTTGTTTGCTTGGCGGATACAGGATTTACCTGCCCGAAGACAGCTGTATCTGGGCGAGGCAAAACTGAGCTAGGATACAGCTATCTGAGGGAAGCTAAACCCAATATCTGCCAAAAGCAAACAACAAATTACAAATTTATCTGACCACATGCTCTGCGCTCCTATTTATATACCACAACGATTTTATCAGTGGTCTTTACTAAATTTTAGTCGAATAACTTCAAATTCTCTAAGTTAAGTGCATCAGTTTGTTGTGACGTTTGTGAAAGGGAATGATAATATTATAGTTATATGGGCAACATTCAAAATATATACTGCTAAAAAATATTAAAAGATCCAGAAGGGTAGCTCTTGGGAGGTTGAACATATCAAAGACCACTGAAGTACTGTGCCTCATTTGCACACATGTTTCTCTGGCAATCTGGAGTTGAAGCATTACAAATTTGCTGCAGCCAAGTTGTTGAATTCTCAATTGTTTCCAAGCTTTAATCTTGTTGCTTAGCAACACCACGTTCCGCATGATCTTTCTTCATTTTCATAATCCCTCAGAATTCCCAACTTCATTCGCTGATTAGGTCGTTTATGTTTCTCTGTTGCACAAATAATTCTAAATTTTGTTTTTGTTTCTTTGAAGCTCTTTGAAAGGCGAATAACCTTTAAAAGTCATATCAACTTGATTAGACATAATGATTTGAATATAAATTGGATCAGCAATATATGTGACTTAACTAGAAGTTATTGGTCATATCCAATGAGGAGGACCTGAAACGAAAACCTTGTGGCAAAAATGACATGTCCAAGGGATCCATGGATTTGAAATTGATTTGCTGCTGTAACGAAGAGGATTGACAGTTGGATGAAAGTTTTGGAAGTCAAGCAAAATAAACCATGTCCTGTGGCCCACTGTCTAATGAAATATTGACATTAGAATCTGTGACAAATCATTTTAATCATCCCCATATTTTGTACGTTCTTTAAAGAGACTTTTGTTGTCTTTTAAAAGTTTACATTTCCTGAAGTAAAATGCATCGAAAATATTACCATACAGTGTTTTGTTGAAGGAACAAATTATTAATTGTTCAGAAATAAATAGATTCATTGCATTTAAAATCATTCTGAATTTTAAAATAAGAAATACCTTCAAATTTTAAAGTATCATACAGAAGAATAACTCAGAACAAGCAAAAACACACACATTGGTACACTTGCTACAATGGGTATAGACATATTCCTCTTCCATATACACCTGTATGCCCTGAAATATGTTGACTGAGTGCTGACTTAGCCATCCCTTAGGGCACTGTGCTTGCTAAAAGGGTTTTCTGACATTATTACTAATAAGGAGTTACCTACCTGCCATAAGCAACAATGAGCCCAAAACCTTTCTATTAGACTCAGTAGTGGCAGATCCCAGGGCTTTGAAGTTGGGTAGTAGGTCAGGGCATTTTCTTGTGTTTTTCTTTGTGAATTGAAACTTGAAACTTTTTTATTGATTATAGTGGCAGGTACATTCCATTCAGAATTCATTAAAATTCACGATCATAAATACCCAGCCCTAATAGGGCTCATCTACCACTTAGATAGGAAACTTGTAGAGTCAAGTAAGACGTTCTTTTAAAACTGCATAAGGCTTAATCTACAGGAAAAGCCTACATCCAGCATGAAACAGGTCTTTAAGTTTTCAGGTCTTGCTTTCTTTTGACCTGAAAACTCAAAGGTGTCTTGTTCTTATTGGGTCAGATAACTTCATCATTGAACGTAATTTTTCTTTCTTGGACATGTTATTCTATTGGGAAAAGTTTTCTGGTGTCACTTTTTCCCTATTGAATGCAAGTCTTTGAAAAAAAAAGACACATTCAGTCTCAGTGTCTACAATTATGAAAAACCATCTGTAGTTCAATACAATGAGACTCACGAATTTATTTATGAAATAATCACGGAGAAGTATGATATTTGCATGATTACAGAAACATGGCTAGATGGGGCTGATAGTGTCATCACAACGGAGGCGACCCCTGACGGCAGGGCCGAACCCATAGCCTGATGGTTGGGGGGGTGTAGCACCCTTGGGCCCCCCTTTCTTGGACCATTTGGGCCCCCTTGCGGACACAACTAGAAAGTTCGCGAGAGCGCACGTCCTCCGATATGCCCTAAAATTGAGAGTTTTTGACTCCAGCCGTTATATTGACACTTTTAGACTCATTTTGAACCTGAGACTTTAAGTAGAGATTCCATTTTGATTGGTGGCAAGCTTGTAGGTACCAATAGCCTAACCAGTGGCGTAGCTAGGAAATTCTCCAGGGGAAGCAAAATGTTCAAGTCAGCGATGGAAATGGAACATTTTTGTCGGGGGAGCTATTCGCTGTCGCAACAGAGGCGCGCCATCGGCAAAATGCAACGTTCGATGACAATGTAATCATTTCTTTCCTGGTCGGGCCCCCCTGCCCCTCCTGTAGCTACGCCACTGCGCCTAACGTCAAAATGCAAGGTACATGCAGAACGTCAAGACCTCCATTTTTGGGGGAAAATTGTGAAAATATAATTTTTTTTACTGTTATATGAATTCTCATCAGTATTTGACTAAATTTGGTGCAAATGTTGGATTTAACACCATTTGATGGGATTTGGGGAAAAATTCCTTAAAAGTGCATTTTTGAAATATTTTCAGTTTATAGTCTGTTTGCACAATGCAATTTTTCAACATTGGCTCAATAATGTTTTCCCTGTGACAGGAAAAATGACTATTTTTGAATGAAGCTTGCACTCATTTTCATCCTCACTATCTTTACTGTATGTGAATGCCTATTTTTTGTCCTAGTCAATTCTTCAAGAACATTTCTATCCAAAAATTATAAGCAGTAAAAGATTGCAAGCTTCTGTGAACACAAATTTTACCCTACTGCATCTCAGAAATAGCATTACAAAAGTTCAGCAATTTTCCAAGAAACTATGCGGGCCTGTTAATTAGGAGTTGAATTGCAATCTAAATCAGCAATACCTTTGGGGCCTTGGTAAATAAGGCCATCATCTTTTATTGAATCACAATTGATACTATTCGGGACCCTCTAAAATACGTTTCTGGAAGTCAGTTGGGGGGCCCTCTGAAATACATTTCTTGATTGAGTGAGTGGTGAGTGTTCTGAATTAAATTTCTCCTTAAAATTAGGTTCATTTAGTTACTGACAGCGAAGAAGGGGGCCTCTCAAACAAATATCTTGAGTCCATTGGGGGCCCTCTGAAATCGATTTCTCGAGTAAGTTGAGGGCCCTCTCACAGAGTGCCCCTCTGTAATGAATTTATCGAGTCAGCCAAGGGCCTCTGAAAAAAGTTCTCGATGCATTTCTAAAGGGGGCCCTCTGAAAATTAATAAACTCCTAAAATCAGTCATTTTGGCCTTCTGATAATATATCATAAATTTCTTCAGTCTTTAGGGCCCTCTGAAATAAGTTTCTTGACAGTTAGGGGCCCTCTGAAATTGAGATATTGACGATGTGGTACGTTGCTATTTTTGCAGTATATTTTTTGTCCAATCAACGTGTTTTAGGTACCTCTATCTTGGGCCCCCTCTGGGAAAATATTGGGGGGGTGTCACACCCCCCCCCCACAGCCCCCCATGGGTACGGCCCTGGCCTGACGGATATTGTTTTGATCATGAACCAAGGATGGGAAGAACAGGTGGAGGAGTTGGACTGTTGTGCAAACAGGAATTCAAAGTCATCAAGAAGAATACAAGACCAATGAGGAGTTTCGAATTTTGTGAGTGGATTTTGAAATGTGACAATGAAACCATTATGGTGATAGTAGTATATACCTTACTCAAATGTAAATAAATTTACAGTGTCTGACTTTATTCAGGATTTCAGTGCCTATCTCGAGTCAGTAGTAACTATGTCACACCGAATACTAATTGGTGGTGATTTTAACATCCACATGGAAAGATTTCAGCAATAATGACACAAAGAAGTTTTGTGATTTATTATCTACATTTGGCTTAACAAATCATGTACATGCACCGACACACATTGGTGGTCATACCCTAGATCTCTTATTGACCAGAAACAATGACAATCTCTTTGTACATCAACCGGAGATGAAATCTTACATTTCTGATCACTGTTTTGTGAAAGCAAAGACTACCATTATTAAGGGTGAGCCAATCAGTAAATCAATCACATTTAGAAAGATCAAAGATATTGACCTGGATAAGTTTAAATCTGATATCGCATCCAGTGAACTCTTTATCTTGTTGGCCAATCAGTTCACGAAAAAGCCATTCTTTATGACAGAATATTGGCAAATATCTTGGGTGCTCATGCCCCTGAGATAACCAAAACAATCAAGGTCAAGGAGGGTTCATCATGGTACAATAATGCACTCAGAGTAGTACAGATAAAGAAAAGGCAAGCTGAATGAAAATGGCTGAAAACTAGAAATCAAAGGGATTTAGATAATTTTAATGGCTTGAAACTGGATTATAGCAATAAGTGCAAACTTGCTTAAGCATCTCATCACAGCAACGAGGTGCAGAAATGCTCGGGTAACCAACATAAACTTTATAAGTTGATCAGAAATCTTATTGAAGGTGAACAGAGGTCTGCTTATCCTGACTCTGTAAATGATCAGTGCCTTAGCGAGAATTTCACTGACTTCTTTATTGACAAAATCGATCGGATTATGTGTGACATCGCAGACATTGTCGAGAGTGAGAACATCAACCTTCAGCTGAGTAATGATTCAAACATGGATAGCAGTTGTTTATTCTCTGAATTTAAGAATCTCTCGGAAAGTGACATTTTGAAATTAATTGGCAAGTCTAAAACTAAAACCTCGGTCCTCAATCCAATTCCAACCGCTTTATTGAAACAATGTATTGATGTTATTATTCATCCAATTTCAGACATTATAAACAGTTCACTCAGGGAGGGTGAATTTCCCAGCTGCTGGAAGTGCCCGGTGATCTCTCCGTTGCTCAAGAAGACAGGATTAGAGCCGACGTTTAATAACTAAAGACCTGTCAGCAATCCACCCTACCTTTCTGAGATTCTGGAAAAGGCTGGGCTACAACAGTACACCGATCATCTGGAGTGTAATGGTTTGTCAGTTTCTGGAAATTCCGCTTATAAGACGAAACACAGCACAGAAACTTTGCTCATTCGTATACAGTGTGAAATTTTGAATAATATGGACCAGCAGAAAGTGACATTATTAGCTATGTTAGATTTAAGTGCCGCTTTCGACGCGGTGGATATTAACATTTCAAATGATGTTTTCCTGAACAGACTTGAATTGGGTGGATCTGTTGTGAATTGGTTTAACACCTATCTCAGAAATAGGAATCAGAAAGTATGTGTGAATGGTGTTATCTCAAGTGAACGTAATGTAAAATTTGGTGTACCACAAGGAAGCTGTGCAGGACCGGTTGTCTTCTTGGGGTACCTCAGCTCCCTTTATGATGTCATCAACAGTCATCTCCCAAACGTCCGAGTGGGAGGCTACGCAGACGATCACTGGCTTTATCTGCCTACAATGCAGGTGATAAAGATCTTGAGGCTGAAATGATCACAAAGTTGGAGGACTGTATTTCTGATGTGAGACAATGGCTGATGAGGCATCGGTTGAAGATAAATGATTCGAAGACAGAGGTTATGAACACAAGCACAAATTGCAAAAATTAAGTTCGATTCAGTTTAAGTGGGTCAGTCCAACATTGAACTTGTCAAATCCGTGAGGAACCTGGGAGTACCGTTTGATCAGCAGCTGAACATGTCGGAACATGTTAATAACATTTGCAGAAAAGGCTATGTCCAGCTCAGGAAAATTCGGCAGATACGGAGTTACCTAGATAACCAAGCAACTGAACAAATTGTGCATTCCTTCATTACCAGCAACATAGACTATTGTAATGCACTACTTTATGGTGCTCCGAAGAATGTAATACAGAAGTTACAGCGCCTTCAAAACGCCGCCGTGAGGGTGATCTGTGGAGTCAAGAAATTTGACCCAAGTCGAGAGGTACTGAAATCTCTACACTGGCTGCCAGTAGCCCAGCCGATAGAGTATAAGATCGCATTAATGACTTTTAAGTGTCGCAACAACCTTGCTCCACAGTACCTAGGTGAGCTGCTTAAGCCGTACAGTCCAAGTAGGTCGTTCAGGTCACGAGGCAGTAATCTTCTAGAATTACCACGAAGCAACACGAAGACGCTTGGCCCACGAACTTTTGCCAGCGCCGCCCCGACAATATGGAACAGCCTACCCGAGATTTGTTGATTGTCGTCCAACTTATCCGATTTTAAGAAAAATTTAAAGACTCACTATTCTAAAGTTGCCTATGAGCAATGAGTGATATTTCATGATTTTTAATTGAATTGAGTTTAAGTTATTTTTAATATTGAATTTTATGTTTATAAAGTGCTCCTGAGATGGAGATGATTCATTTGAAGCACTATAAAATGAATAAAACGTTAAAAATGGTAAATGTTCATGACATCAGCACAAAATAAATTTCAATTTCTGCATCTTTGTTGCTGGCTGGTAACGTAAGGAAGTCGCAACTTTTTTAACTTGAGCATTTACCACATCTGCAAGAATAGCCACTAGCCAAAGACAAATGACACAAGAATAGAAATCAGATCCGCACTAACCCATTCTATCTGGTTGCCAAGTGATACCCAGTGTAGCAATTCAAGGAAATAATGAGACCTTAGTGAAAGAGGAGACCTCAGGAGAAAGCGTTTTATTAACTTCTTTGATGCAATGGCCATCCATCTCCTGGTTAAGATTTATTTAAAACAAAACAAAAAACAGGAGCAAAACAGGGAATTCAAGTGCTCTTTTTGCAAATTATGATGTGTCATACATGAATATGCTAGGCGAAATTTTCGAAATTAATATCTTGATTCACTGTTTTTTGTTTTTTTTGGAAACAGTACAATCACAAGATAGGAAAAAAAGAAAAACAAAATCAAACAATTAAAAGACTAGTTTGTACATAAAAAGTTGAGTAGCATAACTACCTCATCATCATTAAAAAACACTCAATTCATCAAAACCCTCTTTGGCACCAATCAATTCCTGGATACAAGCTATCTCAGAGTTTATCACAGTAAGGCTCTCTTGCCATTCACATGTTTTGACACCAAGACAATCAGTGCACCTATTTAATACAAGTTTATGTAATTCTTACCACAGTTGGAATATGGAATTTTATTTTTTCTATTATCTTTTGGTCACAAATTACACATCATGTTTGAACATCATCATTCATGACCAGCGAAGTGAACATTTTATTTCAAAGCTTCACTGCCTTGTTTGTACCAATAACTGATAACACTGGTTCCAAGGAAATTACATTCTCTGACAATACATCCATCTACCAAGCCATTTGCCTTGCTTTATAAAGCTTGAGTACAACCGCAATGTATTCATTCTATTACAAAGCAGTAGTAGGCTAGAAATGCAATAGATCCATTTTATTACAAAGCAGTAATACAAATGCAATATATTCATTCTATCACAAATCCTCACATAGTTGCTAAGCCTGAGAGAGTTCTGCTTTCTGCCAAAAGTAATAGAACAAGATTGATTGCCCTCTATGAGTTCAAATTGTAATTTCATTGCTTGAAATGTGGTGTTTTAGGCATCTCATTAAAGAACGACAATAACACTGACAATAGAATATGTGAAGTCCGTGAGGTTTCACCTTATAAAAGTCATTATGCAAGAGATATTTTGGTTGACAGTTCTTAACAGAAATAAAAGAATGAAATTTTAAGGACTTGCCTTTAATTCTGTGAGAACCTTAAATTGTTCATGCATTCAGAAAACAAGAGCAAGAAGAAAAGAATAAGGAAAAAGTCCCATTATAACAAAACCCTGCATCTTCATCTTTTTCAATTGTCTTTGCAGAGAGGGAGACTTCGTTATGCTACAAAACATAATCATTGCTGACCTTCAGATCAAAATCGTGTAACTATCAGGGATGCTCCTCCATAACCCTGAAATAATTAGAATCATGTACACAGCTGTTACAGTATAACAAGGGCAAGAAGAAAATAACATGAAAAGAGTCTCATTAGAAGTGACACATGTCATCCTCCATTTCCAGGCTGATTTGTCTTCACTTATGAGGGTGTAAGTATGTAGGGTCGCAGGCAATAATGCTATGGAAGTGTGTAAGACTCTTTTAATGAATCTATTTGTAACCTTTCATAGACCTCCCAATGTATATGTATGATCCTCTTGTCTTCTGTACTTTGAAGTTATTGAACTAAGTCAAATAATTTACCTCTACTGTACATTATACATATATAAAATATATTTATGCGTATACATGTATGTCATATAATTTAGGAGGAATGAAGGGCACATTCCAACAAGCTTGTCACAGCAAACCTTGCATGGAATTGCCTTTAGGAATATTAATTTGTTCTGGATCTTCATGTTTCAAAATTTGGTTGTTATCATCCAAGTAGTCACGACAGGCATCTTTTCGAGGCTTATCAAAGCATCATGAAAAGCATAACAATCTGTCAGAGGCCTACATTGATACAGGATTTGGCTGCTGTGCCAAAGATCTGGCACGGAGATAACCAGCTGGTCAGTAATAATGTGATTGTGAAACAAGAGGAAGCAACTGTAAAGATATATTGGACATTCCACTGAAAAATACAGAGTATTCCATTGAAAGATACAAATCATTCTATTGAAAGATACAAAGCATTCCATTGCAATATGTAGTTTCTTTTATACAAAAGGCATTCCTTTGAAAGACACAAAGCATTGTTTTAAAGATTCAAAGCATTCCTTAGAAAATACAAAGCATTCCATTGAAAGATACAAAACATTCCATTTGAAAGATACAAAGCATTCCATAGAAAGACACAAAGCATTCCAGAAAGACACAACTCATTCCTTGAAATAAGTAGGTTTTCTTAACACACAAGGCATTCCTTTGAAAGACACAAAGCATTGCCTTGAAGATACAAAGCATTCCATTGAAAATACAAAACATTCCATTTAAAGATACAAGGAATTCAATAGAATGATACAGAGTATTCCATTGAAAGATACAAAGCATTCCATTGAAGATACAAAATATTCAATTAAAAGTTTGCGCAGGGGATTGATATAGTGTTATGGACAATATGCAAAATAAATGCTGCAAAAAAAAAGGTTTAAAGATCCAGAAAGTCACAACGATGCTCTTGGGAGGGTGCACATATCAAAGACCACTGAAGTACTGTACCTCATTTGCACACATGTTTCTCTGGCGCTCAGGAATTGAAGCATTACAAATTTGCTGCAGCCAAGTTGTTGACTTCTCAATTGTTTCCAAATCCAACCAAAGTGAGAACATTAATCTTATTGCAAAGCAACATCACGTTCCGCATGATCTTTCTTCATTTTCATAATCCCTCAGAATTCCCAACTTCATTCGCTAATTAGGTCGTTCATGTTGTCTCTGTTGCACAAATAATCCCAAATTTTTCTCTTGTTTCTTTGCAGTTCTGCAGAAGGGGAATAACAATTAAAAGTCATATAAATTTTATCAGACATAATAATTTGAAAATATATTGGATTAGCAATTTGTATTTGACTCAACCAGAAGTTATTAGTCATATCCACAGAGGAGGGTCTGAAATGAAAATCTTGTGGCAAAAATGACATGTCCAAGGGATCCATGGATTTGAAATTGATTTGCTGCTGTAATGACTAGGATTGACAGTTGAATGAAAGTTTTGGAAGTCAAGCAAAATAAACAATGTCTCATGCACTATTGACACTTGAATCTATGACAAAGCAATCTACTCATCCCCATGTTTTGCTCGTTTTTTAAAGAGATTTTTGTCGTCTTTTAAAGAGATTTTTGTCGTCTTTTAAAAGTTTCCATTTCCTGATATATATGTTTTGTCGAAAGAACAAATTATTTTAAAATTGCTCAGTAATCAGTAAATTCATTGCATTTAAAATCATTTTGCATTTTCAAATAAAAAGAAACTTCAAATTTTATAGCATCATAAAGAAGAATAACCTGCAACAAGCAAAAACACACACATTGATACACTTACTAGAATAGGTGTCAGTGCATTTTTTAACATGGTAACTGGGAGACCAAATGGTCTCCCAGTGGACAGATTTGGTCTCCCAGTCATTGCCAAATTGGCATCACTGGGAGACCAATTTTCTCAGAAACTATAATTAATTTCACATTTAATTTGTCATGATTTGTAGTTCTTGGGTACTTTTCAATATCAAAAAGTATTCTTAACTGTCTTAATTATTATTTTTCTGCCATCTTTCTGATTTCCAGACTTTTTTAACATTAAACATTTTTGTCTAACTCTCTCAAGCATGTCATTACATAAAAATAAGTAACAAATGTTCTGCTGATAGATATATATTGGTCTCCCAGTCAAAAATCCTTAAAAAATGCTCTGATAGGTGTAGACATATTCCTCTTCCAAATACACGCGTATGCCGGGAAACGTGTGGACTAAGTGCTGATTTAGCCATCCCTTAGGGCATGGTGCTTGCTAAAAGGGTTTTCTGACACTATTACTAATAAGGAGTTATCTACCTGCCATCACCCAGAGAATCTGAAGTGCCTGCCATAAGCAACGATGTGCCTGAAACCCTTTTGTTATACTCAGCAGGGTCGGATCCCAGAGCTTCGGAGTTGCCTGTAGTAGGTAAGCGCATTTCCTGACGCTTTTCTGTGCGAATAGAAACTTGAAAGCTTTTTTATTGATTATAGTGGCAGGTACATTACATTCAGATATCATTAAAATTCACCATCATAAATTCCCAGCCTTAATAGGGCTCACCTAACACTTTGTAACAATTAGGCAGGAAACTTGTAGAGTCAAGTCAGACCTTCTTTTAAAACTGCATGCGGCTTAATCTACAGGAAAAGCCTACATCGAGCATGAAACATTTGAGTTTTCAGGTCTTGCTTTGTTTTGACCTGAAAACTCAAAGGTGGCTTGTTTTTATTGGGTCAAATAACTTCATCATTGAACATAATGTTTTATCTTGGACATGTTATTCTATTGGGAAAAGTTTTCTGGTGTCACTTTTTCCCTATTGAATGCAAGTCTTTGAAAAAAAAAGACACATTCAGTCTCAGTGTCTACAATTATGAAAAACCATCTGTAGTTCAATACAATGACGTCAGCGCAAAATAAATTTCAATTTCTACATCATTGTTGCTGGTAAAATCAGGAAGCTGCACTTTTTTTACCTTTAACATGTACCACATCAGCAAAAAATAGCCACTAGCCAAAGACAAATGACACAAGAATAGAAATCAGATCCGCACTAACCCATTCTATCTGGTTGCCAAGTGATACCCAGTGTAGCAATTCAAGGAAATAATGAGACCTTAGTGAAAGAGGAGATCTCAGGAGAAAGTGTTCAGCTTCTTTGATTTTTAGCCATCGATCTTTAAAGCAAAAAAAGGAAAAAAGGGAACTCAGGTGCTCTTTTCTCAAATTATGAAGTTTCATACAAGAATATGCAAGGCACCATTTTTGAAATTAATATCTTTATTCGCTGTTTTTTTTTTGGGGTTTTTTTGGAAACAGTACAATCACAAGATAGAAAAAAGAAAAACAAAATAAAACAATTAAAAGACTAGTTCGTCTATAAACGTTGAGTAGTATTACTACCTCATCATCATTAAAAACATTCAATTCATTAAAACCCTCCTTGGCACCAATAAATTCAATTCCTTGATACAAGCTATCTCAGGGTTTATCACAGTTAGGCTCTCCAGCCATTCACATGTTTTGACACTAAGACAATCAGTGCAACTATTTAATTAAAGTTTATGTTATTCTCAAAGTTGAAATATGGAATTTTATTTTTTCTATTATCTTTTGGTCACAAATTACATGTGATGTTAGATCATCATCATCCATGACCAGCGAAGTGAAAGTTTTATTTCAAAGCTTGACTACCTTATTTGTACCAATAACTGCATGAAAACACTGACATCAGGGAAATTACACTCCTTGACAATACAACCATTTACCAAGCCCTGTTGCCTTGCTTTATGTAAGCAGTAGTACAAATGAAATATATTCATTCTATTACAAATCCTCACATAGTTGCTAAGCATGAGAGAGTTCTGCTTTCTGCCAAAAGTAATAGAATCAGATTGATTGTCCCCCTATGAGTTTTCTTCCTTCTCTTTTAGGATATTGTCAGGGGGTTTTTTTAAGTCTTTTTGTATATTTCTCGTTCATTTGGACTCAGGCAACTCGTGGACAATCATTTACCTACACATTGAGTTAATTGTGTGTGGGATATCCAGAGACCAACTCAGAGACCAATTCATTTCCATTCAGCACAAAAGCCAAGACTTGTATTAATACTAAATTTTTGTATCTGGATTCGTGACTCAAATTTAGATTCACAAAATATTCATTATATAGGGAGTGATTGTGTTTGTTTGCAGTTGTGAATTTGATTCATCAGTTCATTATTTTCAACAAACTTGACGTAAACACAATCTTTGAAATTTTATGATGGACTTAGATAAATTTCAAATTGTAATTTCATTGCTTGAAATGTGGTGTGTTAGGCATCTCATTAAAGAACAACAATAACACTGACAATATAATATGTTAAGTCAGTAGGTGTCACTTAATAAAAGTCATTATGCAAGAGATATTTTGGTTGACAATTCTTTACAGAAAATAAAAGAATGACATTTTAAGGAATTTCCTTCATTTCTATGAGACCCTTAAAATTGTTTAATGTTTATGCATTCAGAAAACAAGAGCAAGAAGAAAAAAATACGGAAAAAGTCTCATTATTACAAAACATCATCTTTTTCACTTGTCTTTGCAGAGAGGGAGACTTCGTTATGCTATGAAACATTATCATAGCTGACCTTCAGAAACAAAATCAGTGTAACTATCAGGGATGCTCCTTCATTACCCTGAAAGCCTTAGAATCATTTACACAGTTGTACAACAAGGGTGTGAGTGTATAGGGTTGCAGGCAATAATGTTATGTAGGTGTGTAAGACACTTTTAATGGATCTACACTCTTGATCAAAATGCTGGAATAATTTGGATTTTCAAGGTGTCAGGATTTCAAAGTTCTAAAATTGGTGATTGAATGTGTCGAATTGCGAAGATTTTTTCCTCAGACATTAGCTTTATGTATTAATGATATCATAAACTATTTTTAGTTGCTGAGAATTATTTGAATCCTGTTTTTGGGTTACCCGGAAAAATTGATCATTTTTAGTTAAAAAAATCAAAAATTGCATAGTGGCTCAACAACACAGACATAAAATTTCAACATACGAAAAAAATGCCAACTTAATCTTGATGTGTACAACCAATAAACATAACAAAATCATGTTGAATGTCACATTCGTGACCTCAGCCTTCACTTAACTTGACTTGGAGTCCGCCAACCTCTTTTTTGCTTCTTCTTGACTAATATGGCCATTCTTCAGTGAAACTCACTTGCACGTGGTCCAGAGTAGTTGGCTAGACCTCCATCATGTGTGCAGAATGGTCAAAGATGTCCCTATAATGCTATTTAGGGTCATATATGGTGAAGTTGCCAATAGCGGCAAATTTTAAATTTTCTCCATTATCAAGGTTTAGAAGGATTTGTGGTGCCCTACAAGCTTAAGTATTGCCATAAATGAATAAAATGTTTCAACTGAAGTGTTCTCTACGCTGAGGTACCATTTTACTCTTCCCAAAAGTGTACACTGTTAACAAAAATGCTGGAATATTTTGCGAATTTTTCAAGTAAATTCCATCTCAGTCAATATATCCTAGCACATGTTTCACAGAGCTTATGGAGAAATTTTTGTTTGATGGGAAGTTGGCCAGATACTGTCCGAAAACTGCCTCATGGCCACATGGGCTCAGGGTGGCGGTTTAATGCTTGTTTTTTGTGTCACCCATTATGACGCAAATTTGTGTCTGGTAATGTGGTATAGAAACGTCCCGACAGTCTCCTATCTAAGTTTGCTGGAAGAGGAAATGGTACCTCAGTGTAGAGAACACTTCAGTTGAATAATTTCATTAATTTATGGCAATGCTCAAGCTTGTAGGGCACCACAAATCCTTCTAAACCTTGAAAATTGAGAAAATTGAGAATTTGCCGTTATTGGAAACTTCACCTGATATGAACCTAAATAACATTATAGGGACATCTTTGACCATTCAGCACACAAGATGGAGGTCCAGCCAACTACTCTGGACCAGGTACAGATGACTTTCACTGAAGAATGGCCATATTGGTCCAAAAGAAGCAAAAAACAGATTGGCGGTATCCATGTCAAGTCAAGTGAAGGCAGAGGTCAATGAATGTGGTTTGCAACATGATATAGTTATGTTTTTTGGTTGTAAACATCATGATTAAGTGGCCATTTTTTGCTTATGTTGAAATTTTATGTCTATGTGGTTGAGCCACTATGCAATTTTTGATGATTTTTTACTAAAAATGATCAATTTTTCCGGGTAACCCAAAGAAAGTTTTCAAATAATTCTCAGCAACTAAAAATGGTTTATGGTATCATTTACACATAAATCTAATGTCTGAGGAAAAAATCTCTGCAATTCCACACATTCAATCACCAATTTTAGAAATTTGAAATCCTGACACCCTGAAAATCCAAATTATTCCAGCATTTTGATCAAGAGTGTATTTGTAACCTCCTTTCATAGACCTCCCTATGTATCTGTATGATCCTCTAGCCTTTCCGTACTTTGAAGTTATTAAACAAAGACAAATAATGTACCTCTGCTGTACATATATTGTTCAATTTTAATATCTGTTAATAATAATCCCCATTGTATATCACATAAATGCTTAAATAAAACTTGCATAAATGATCTACAATTTTCTGCTGGCTGGATGTTAATTGGCGATTTATAGAATGAAAACACTTAAAAAAGTCTTCTGTTGTTAGAAATTTAGGAGTGATGTTCGATGTAAATGCAACTATGTCACAGCAGGTAGCAAACATCTGTAAAGCTGCTTCCTATTCCCTTTGGAGGGTAGGAAAGATTAGACACTTATTAGATCGTAAAATGACAGAGAAATTGGTTCACGCTTTTATTACCTCACGTCTCGATTGTTGTAATAGCATACTTATTGGCATTCAGGATTACCAACTTCGTAAATTACAGGCCATTCAAAATGCAGCGGCTCGATTAGTTTTCAGCATTAGGAAGAGAGACCGCCTGCATATCAGTCCTATTCTGGAGCAACTTCATTGGTTGCCAGTAAGAGCTAGAATAAACTTTAAAATTGTTTGTATTATTTTCAGATGTGTTCACTGGTCAGTGGCTCCTTTTTATCTGAAGGAGTTAATAAACATCAAGTCCTCGGGGCGAGGTAACCTCAGGAGTAGTGACGCCATCACACTTGTTCGACCAACAACGAGAACTTTGAAAAATTACGGTGATAGGGCATTTGCTACAGTAGGCCCTAAACTTTGGAATGAGCTGCCGCCCTATCTTCGGAGAAAAACAGACTTTGTTGATTTTAAAAAAGGTCTCAAGACTCACTATTTTAGTTTATGTTATTGTAAATAATTTTATGTGGTTTATGTTTTTATTTATACATACTATCATTGTAATTTTGTTGTCAAAGTGCATTGAGATGCGTTATGCCATGTAATGCGCTATACAAGAATAAAATTATTATTATATTATTATTAACACACAGATTTTAACGGCGCAACTACAAAGGCATCCTGTCTACAAGTTGACCGCTATTTACTGCCACCTAGGGTGCAAAATTCGCGAGCTGCTGTGAGCGGTCAACAGAATTTGGATCCCTGGAAGTGCCTAATCTGACTTTGGTTGGCTTCAACTTTCTTTTTGTCTCATGATTTCCAAACATTTTCATTCAAAGCTGTGGACTGGATATTTGCCAGCAACCATGCTTTGTGAAAGTAGTTTGGCGTAGTAATATGGACAGCTGTTGTGCGACCTGATCTGGTGATCTGTCCAAAACAGATCAAATTATTGTTGACCCAATTCGATTTTCCAGGGACTGTCAGCATTCTGCTGCCACTTGACAGTCCCGAGCAGAGACAGAAAGGCATCATAAAAGCCAAAAATCTTGATCCATTTTGTGATTAAATTTCTGTTGGTACATCATTGTGTCTATTGGACTTTTTCAGGAAGACAGTGTCCCAGATTTCTCAAGATGTATCAAGTGTCGTTCACAAGACCATTTCTATTCTAGAAACTCATCAGCGAGACTCACTGGAAATGCTTGTGCCAGATTTTGACACAGCAGACAAATTGTGATGCTTTTCTTGATGTTTTACTTTTTTCTAAGTTTGCACAGGACCATACTAAAGGGTTTTGGGTTTATGACATGTTTTAAAAACATATGTGCTGCACAAAAAGGATTAAAGATTCAGAAAGAGCTAGAAAGGTTGCTCCTGCGAGGAAGCACATATCTGAGACCACTGAAGTGCTACTTCATTTGCACACATGTTTCTCTGGCAATCTGGAGTTGAAGCATTACAAATTTGCTGCAGCCAAGTTGTTGAATTCTCAATTGTTTCCGAATCCACCCCAAGTGAGAGCATTAATCTTGTTGCTAAGCAACATCACGTTCCGCATGATCTTTCTTCATTTTCATAATCCCTCAGAATTCCCAACTTCATTCGCTAATTAGGTCGTTCATGTTGTCTCTGTTGCACAAATAATCCCAAATTTTTCTCTTGTTTCCCATGTAGTTCTTTGGCGAATAACCTTTGAAAGTCTAATCAACTATATTAGACATAATAATTTGAAAATAAATCAGATTAGCAATTTTTATGTGACTTAACGAGAAGTTGTTAGTCATATCCACTTAGGAGGGCCTGAAATGAAATCCTTGTGGCAAAAGTGACATGTCCAAGAGATCCATGGATTTGAAATTGATTTGCTGCTGTAACGAAGAGGATTGAGGGTTGTATGAAAGTTTTTGAAGTCGAGCAAAACAAACAATATCCCATGGCCCACTGTCTGATGAGATATTAACATTGAATCTGAGACAAAGCAATTCAATCATCCCTATGTTTTTTACACTCTTTAAAGAGATTTTTCTTGTCTTTTAGAAGTTTACGTTTCCAGAAGTAAAATGCATGGAAAATATGACCATTAAAGGTTTGTCGCAAGAACAAATTATTCATTGCTCAGAAATCAATAAATTCATCGTTTGTTTTTTTAAATCATTTTGCATTTTCAAATAAAAAGAAACTTCAAATTTTAAGTATAATCAAGAAGAATAACTTAGAACAAGCAAAAACACAAACATTGATACACTTGCTGCAATAGGTGTAGACATATTTCTCTTCCATTTGCCCGGAAATGTGTGGAGTAAGTGCTGATTTAGCCATCCCTTAGGGCACTGTGCTTGCTAAAAGGGTTTTCTGACACCATTACTAATACAGAGCAATCTACCTGCCATAAGCTATGATGTACCTGAAAACCCCTTTTATTACACTTAGCTTTAGAGTAGGTCGGGGCAAGAAGTTCCTGAAGGACAGTGAAGGTGAAAGGAATATATCTGTCAGGTTTTGTAAGGCTTCAGATTCTGTCAAAACATTAAAGTTTCACTATTCCTTTGTAATCAAGCGTTACAAAACAGTTAATCTTTTAAAAGATGTGATTACTGATTAAAAAGAAAGATGTGGATCTTTCACTGAAACCTCACAAAATGTGAACAGAAATGTCGGGCTAAGTAATTACAATGGAAGAAACCTATGAAAGTCCAATCTTCATTATTCAAACTAGGAGAATAAGCAATCAAATTTACAGTTGCTGATAAGTTGTCTTAGAAATCTTGCATGTGCTTTTTGGTACTTTTCTCATAATATGTTGAATTCTAAATTAACAAATCACTTCAGCTACGGGTTCTCCATTATAATCAGGAAGATGACACATGTGCCATCGATCTTATTATTGTCATTTCTAAAAATGGCTGATCAGCACTTTTCTGCCAGAAATGAACTGAAAATTCACAAAATGTATTTTTATATATACTTTTATGTTAAAATCTGCGGGCGCAACGGAGGGGGGGGGGAGGCTTAAGCCCCTAGACCCCCCATTATTTTGCTTGTGAATGATATAATACACAATCAATAAAATGCCTAACATGCATTATTAATCACAATTACATGTATTTGAATAGGGACAATAATGTCATGGTACTCTTTGGACTTTGGACATGATCAAAAGGTTTTGTTACATACTTTTTCATGTTTTATGCTGCGTTTTTATGAAAAGCCATTGTTGTTACTTTTGATCTTGGTATTGTTGTGTTAAAAGCTTGCAATTCTCTGCTCGACATGCGCCAAATTGCCTTGAAAAACAAGTGATGTTCCATACATTGCGCAGACAATGCAATTTTGCAAAACTTCATCTGGGTAATGGACTCCTTTTATTTCTACCATAAAGATGTACTACAGTGATGTAGAAATAATGCACATGCATAGGGTGAACTTTCTGAACATCTTAAAATAATTATTTGCTAATTGCCTCATGCCATACCTCCTTGCACAAATGCAGACGAAAAATAATAATGGGTGAAATATCTGCCCTAATTTTACAGTGCCACAAAAAAAAACATGCATCAGCCCTGAAAAATTCGGAGATAATTCTGTATGTCCAATATGGACAGATTCCATAGCATTTTCCCCATATCTCTAATTTCTGACTTAATAAACTTCTGCACTCTACCACAGACACACCAAGGTTGGCAAGTCCCCCCAATCGACCGTCCTGCTGTAATGCTGTATCAATGGGGTGCAGGGTGGCTGATTCATGGAAATTAATCTAATTAACTAATCCCATCTGATCAACTCAATGTTTGTTTTGCTGTGAGGAAATTGGACAATGAGCAGTCAGCAACTGGAACTTGAAAGACAGTTGGCCATAAGAAAAAGAAGATAGAGAAACAAAACTATAAAGAGTCCTTTCAGTCATTCTAGTTGACTCTTTGCCCGTGATATGCAACTTTATATATCTGTCGACATTAAAGATTTAATGCAGAATTACACTTGAACAGCATGTGACGTTCTTGATTGGGCATATTCCAAAAAGCAGTGACTGGAGCCCGAGACCACTCTTTTAAAAATATAGATTTTAATTTTCATTGTTATGTTTATACTTATTTTATTTATCTTATTCAAATTTTGTTTGGCCTGCTTGGTAAATGGCTTCATAGAGCTCAAGTTTTTTATGACACCCAAGAACATAGATAACAAGAAAAAAATTTTCGAAAAAAAATAGGGCGATTTTAATTTGCCACCATAAGGCATTTTTGACAAATCTAAGCTTCATTTTACATTATTTAAGTGTATGTGTTTTTCTAACATATCAACCATTAATCCACATCCATACATGTAATAAAATCTGTCTGTATATGTACATTTATCTTGCTTTTTTGCTGTCTATCTCATCTGAGCTGCAAGTTCAAGTTCTGGTGGATTTCCCACAAAACATTTAATTCAATCTTAGGGAATCAGTTACCTAAGATTCAATAGTTTCAATTCTGAATTACTTTAATGCATACAGGGATATGCACAAAAGGTTATCAACATCACTTGCTTGGTTGTGTTTATCTCAGCATTGCATTGTGTGCCCAATTAATGGGCAAATTTTTTTGAAAGGATCTAAAGAATGGAGTCAACTTGCTTGACAGTTAGGCCTACTGATCATTTCTCCAAGATTTGACAGCAGCAATTGATAAGGCTTTATGTGTATTACAAGTGAAAAAGCTTGAAATACAGATGTACCCTTAAGCACAGAGCCTTAAATCTCCCACTGCCATGCTTCATTGCACAGAGGAAAAAGTGGGTCACAGGCTCCTGCATCAAAAACAGCTAATACAGTAGTGCCTGCATTTAACTGAGACTAAATAAGGTTTTGGTGCAGCTTTTATAGCCCGGTAAGCTGCACTAACATTAGAGGGGTCTTATTCAGCATAAAAGAAATATAATATATCCAGTTTCAGGTCTGCATGCTCTTAATTGCATAAAAAGATGTGGCCTTAAATTGGGATTCTTCTGTATTTCTTGGAAGTGCTTCTGCCCATACTTTGATAATGTTTTTGCACACCTGTTGGCAGTTTTCTTTCAGGGATGATGAACATACTGAGGGCTCCTTGCAAAGAAAGAAAGTATTACAATACATAACAGCGATTGGCCTGTGCATCGCCCTAAAAATTTGAATCTGATAACCGACAATAATCCTACATGCTTACACCACCTGCCAGCATAAATTTGCAAGGTTTTTACCTTCAGCGAACGAAGTTCGAAGAAGGTATTGTTATCACTTTGGTCAAAAGTTGTCCGTCCGCCGGGCGGGCGTCCGGGCGGTCGGGCGGCGGGCGGATAGATAGTTTCCGGGCCAGAACTCGGGCCCTATTGCATGTACATAGATGAAATTTGGTACACATATAGCCCATATGGTCTGGTTGTGCCTTTTGATGGTCTGATTGATGGATAATCCATACTTTTTGAAATATTAAACAAAAAGATAAAAAATTATTATTTTTGTTTCCGGATCAAGACTCGGTCACTATCGCATGTACATGGATGAAATTTGGTACACATATAGCCCATGTGGTCCAATTGTGCCTTTTGATGGTCTGATTGATGGGTATTCTATAGTTTTTAAAATATTGAGAAAAAATAATAAAAACAATTTTTTTTCATTTCTGGCCCAAAACTTGCCAAGTATTGCATGTACATGGATGACATTTCATACACATATCACCTATATGATGCTGTTGTGCCTTTTGATGGTGTAATTCATGGTCATTCTATACTTTTTGAAATATTGACAAAATATATTGCAAATTATAATTTTTGGTTTCTGGTCCAAAACTTAGCCTCTCTTGGATGTACCTTGACAAAAATTCATCCACATATTGCCTATATAGATCTTTCACTGGTCTCATTGATAGGTAGTTTTAACACTTTTTAAATATTTAGAAAAAATTTGAAAAATATAAATTAATATACTTATTGGTTTTCGACCCACAGCTCATAACCTATTCCCTGTACATGTATGAAACTGCAACATAATATGTGTAAATTTGTCTAGTTCAGCCTTTCCATGGTTTTACATACCCTGGCAGGCAGGCGGGCAGATGGTAGGGCAGCGGGTATATAGATAATTTCAGGCCAAGATTTGGCCACGATTGCATTATACCAATTTTGTCAACATCGCTTTTATGACTTTACAGATGCCTTTCGCTGAAGGTTTGCTGCTGCGCAGCCTATGTTTTTTCCTTGCTGCTCTATATCGAAACATGATAGTCCACCTGGTCCAAGAGCAACCTATAATAATTTTTAAAAGTAGCTTTAAGTTCAAAGTGACATGATTAGATGAAAATTGCATAAGTGTTCCTGTACATTTACGAATGTCTTTAACACACTGAACATGTGTTGACCTACTCCTATGCTGCACATACTAAGATTGAGTGGAACAACTCAGTGCTGACTTAGCCCTCCCTAAGGGCACTGTGCCTGCTAAAAGGGTTTTCTGACACCATTACTAATACAGAGTTATCAACCTGCCATAAGCACTGAGGCACAAGGAAACCCTGCTTGTAATATTTATGTGCACTTTTGGGTATGTGTGCAGTGCGTAACATAAGATGGGTAGAAACTGTCATGCGAGTCAGAATCAGGGGCGTAATTTCACGGAAAATGTGGGGGACACAGAGGTCACGCTGTTGGAATCGGCCGACAGAACTGCAAATAACTAAGTCAGTCAGTCTTTTTTACATTCTTCGAACAATTCTGATCTTTTGTAAGGCATGGTAACCTGCCTGAGAAGAAAGGTGAGGGACATGACTCTCAGGGCAGGGTTCTACCAAATTGAGCCAAATTGCCATTACCACAACAGTGACAACACATTTTGTTTTCACACAAAAAAGCTCACTATGAAAACTGTCCTTATCATTCATGGTAAAATTTGATCCATTATCACCCAAAAGTGAGCTACATAACGTTCACTGATCAGACCCACACCAAAAAATTCCTTACAAAATTTAGATTAATATGAGCCTTGTCTGATGAGTGAACCCTATGTAGCTTGTAGTGAAAACTGGCCTTAAAAGTTTGAATCAGGGAAATTTCAAAATGGCCACCATTTGTTATTGCTCTCTGCACATGCTCAATAGGTCTGAGCATGCTCAGTGGAATCAGGTCACTCCCGGGCATGCTCAGTGCCAAATTAGGTAAGAGCAAATTTTCCATTGCATTTCTATAGTGAAAAGTGGGGGGGGGGGGGAGGATTTCATAATTATTATGTCCCCCAGGGCCAAAAAGGTGGGGGGGGGACATGTCCCCCAATCCCGCTCATAGTCAAAATTATCCAACATATAGTTGGCATGAATTAAGGAGCAGAATATGAATTGTATGCCGAAGATCTTTTCTACACTATAAATGTGAAATAAAATATGTGCAAGCATATTTATAATAATCTTCAAAACATGGATGTTCTGATCCAACATATACTACCAAACCATTAGATGCCAGTGGTATGCATTACGTGTACAGGAAGTTCAAAACACACTTTGCAGTTTGGCTCTGAATACCTATTTTATTTATTTCACTCCAACGGAAACAGTAATTATTCATTTCAGGAGTGTAACGTTTCTTAATATAAATTTATTTGTTAATAAAATGCTGTTTCATAATACCCCTTCCAAAAGTTATTCCTTTCAAGGCTGCTTATAAAAGTTATTTATTTATTTAACCAAAACTTCTCATTAAATTATCTATAAAGTAACTGAGATGTAACAAGAATACCAGTTTCCTTTGTTATTAATGATTTTACAATTAACTGATTATATTTCATGAAAAAAATTATGAATATACTTCAATCCAATATGTCAAGACACAGATAGTGCAAGCAAGTGTTCATTTCGTTTTAAGTGAGCACTGCAAAGTCTGGGCCACATTTCATGACTTCTGGTTTCCATGGTAACAGATTAAGCATTTATTTGTAATTTTATGATCTGATTTTCTGGGAGATATTTGCAAATTACTCCAATATAATCTGACCCAAACATCACTTTTCTACATCAAATCAAGCAAAAGTTATGACTAGTTGGACAGAACTTATGGAAAACACCTCGTAAAAAGGTCAAAAAAGTATTACATACCCACTAAGTTGTCCCGTATTATGGATTATACGGCATGATAATGTTGATTGCTTGTGAGGTTTCTTCATTTTCAGTTTCCAAGAAATATTTTTTCCATTTCTTGGATGAACTTTGAATGCACTCTGACATATGAAGTGCTAGAATCCAAGATGGATGAAAAAGAATGTGACTCTTCTCAGACTGTGAGATCTTAGGTGGACTTAAAGACTTTCTTAGCTGGAACAACTTTATTTTTGAAGCAGGGGAAGGAGAAATTGAATTTATAGTTGATGATAACAGTGTAATTATTACAAGATATATAGAACTGAATTTTTTCAAAGTTGTCTTGGAGATCTATTAGATTTTAATTTTGTTGTGTATCAAAGTCACAATTAAAGGAAACCTTACCAATGGTTCCTCTTAATTATACATATTATATGCAATAACTTGATGCATTTACAAGAGATTTTTCATGCAATGGCCCCACATAGAAAGATGCGGTAGGAGTTTCAAGCCAGAGTTCCATTTACTTGACCACTTTGCAGCATGTCTATCACCAGATGGCTGTCTGTCAGTATCTCCATGTGATGGAATCTAACCTTATATGTCAAAATTACATGCAAGGATAGTGTTGAACCACTCAGCCACGAAGACACATGGCTATGCATTGGGAAAAAAGTCTTCACACCAATGTGCATCGTAAGATTTTGTAATCTTTAATCAAGATTTAAGAGTAGGGCAGAAATTGGAGGCATATGATGCAACTTGTACATGCACATTCAAGAACAGCAGAAGCAGGTGGAATGTTCTTTAGAGGCTTCCATTTCCTGCCTTGCCCGATGTCAGCCTTTTAACAAAGTAGCCAATCAGTGACTTGCACCATGACAAGCATAGAAATCCCACAGAACTGCTGCTCAGATCCGTATTTTGTTGCAAATTTTTCCAGAGGTGGCACACAAGGCTAGATCCAGTAAATCATTTTTTTGCTGAAGACATTCATGCATAAATGTGGGCCCATTACATCCCATCTATTACTAGGATATGATCAAAAGGTTCCTGTTGACATTTTTTCATGTTTTATGTCCTCTCTTTCATGAATAGCCATGTCGCGTCTTTTGATCTTTGTATTGTTGTGTTAAAAGCTTGCAATTCTCTGCTCGATGTGCTCCAATTTGCCTTTGAAAAGAAGTTATGTTCCATGCACTGCTCATACACTGCATACACAATGCAGCTTTGCAAATCTTCATCTGGGTAATGGACTCCTTTTATTTCTGACATAAAGATGTGTAACTACAGTGGCGTAAAAATAGTGCACATAACACGTACAAATTGGACATACAATGAGTTTTCAGGACATCCCAAGTTTGCTTATTGCTGCATTCCATATTTCTTTGTACATACAAAGACAAATACATAGAAAGAAATTAATTGTTTGGCTGGCCCCACGCAGATATGGGTAAAATGTATGGTATGAGATAAATTGCGCACTCCAATTACGCGATGCCACAAAAAGTTGCATTATTAGACAATGTTGCAGTATCAAGAATCACAGATTGTGTCTGCAGATACATCCAATAGTGTCCAGCTCCATTACTTTTGATATCAAATCTCTATTAATAGGTTTGTCTTTCTGTGTCACTGACATCACATTCATACAAATTGTTCAAACAACTAGCTGTTTGTCTTCCTTGAATTTAACATAACAAATAGTACCTACGTACATCTGCAAAATATCATTTATACAGAGATCCATTGTCTTTTTGGACTCACGGTGGTATCATTTGCCAGTTTTGTCACAGGCCAAGACTTGAATAGAGTCTTCTTCTAATCAAAATCCCACCCCTTTAGTCATAAATTCTGAACGGTCCTTTACCATGCTCAAAACTCAAAGGTGACATGCTCTTACTGGCCTGCTAACTTCTTATAGACAGAAAATAGGCCATTTTTGGAATTAACAAAACAAAGAAGTTCATGAAAAGGTTATATTCGCCCCCCCTGCCCCCCTCCTCCGATACGCCTATGGGTGAACCAAAAATTTAAAGTGTACCTTCATGAGCAAAATCCAAGCAGGATGATGTTTGGATGAGACGTTAAATTGGTGGCCCCTCGTATCGGTGTCTATGATGGGCAAGACCCCTTACATGGGGTTCACCCACAGTTGTAACTCACCGGTGATACAGGTGGATGGAGAACTGATCTTTGACACTAGGGACCAGAGAGAACTGTGGGCTTCATACTTCGAAGACCTCTCATCTGTGAATAAAGAAGCAGCAGACAGCCCATGGTTAGTGTCAACGGAGACCCTCAGACAACACCATAGAGCAATAAGACTAAAGTCACCAGATCCAGCACTCACCAGCTTTGATGTAAGGAATGCTGTAAGAAGACTGAATAAGAACAAAGCAGCAGATATGGACAGTATAACGGCAGAGCACCTTATGAATGCCACACCTGACTTCATTGATGTAATGACTAACGTCTTCAACAATATAATGAAAAATGGGAAGTGCCCAGAGAAATGCAAATCCGGCTATAAAATTCCAATCCCCAAAAAGGGAAAGGACGACAGAGTCCGGTCCAACTATCGTGGAATTACCATCACGGCCATCATTGGAAAAGTTATGGAGCATCTCCTCCAAGACCAACAACACCACAAGCTGTCAGCAAAGGCAAGTGACCTACAGTTTGGCTTCACTCCGGGCCTCTCCCCAAGTATGGCCACCCTATGCCTAACTGAAGCATTAGCAACTGGAAAGCACACAAGCCAGCCCATTTATGCAGCTGCGCTGGATGCCCAAAAAGCATTTGATGTTGTTGACCATAAAATACTCAAGGAGAAAATACACCATGCCGGAATCGAAGACCCACATTGGCTTCTCCTGGATGACTTGTATTCTAACATAACTGAAAAGGTCAGATGGCAGAATGATCTCAGCAGGAACTTTAGAGCACAGCAGGGTGTTAGACAGGGAGCAGTAACATCTACAGGGCTCTACAAACTGTACATCAACGATCTCCTGCAGCAACTGCAGCAAGCAAAAGTAGGTATGCACATAGGCGCGATCTTCATAGGAACTCCCACTTGTGCGGACGACCAACTACTCCTAGCATCCTCTAGCACAGATCTCCAAGCGATGATCACGGCGTGCCTCAAATACTCCAACGACCACTTCTATAAACTACACCCGGAAAAGAGCACCGTAACAAGAATGATCAACGCCGCAAGTAACCCAGAAGGTTGGGACCTCGGAGACAGGATGATGACTGAGACCCAAGAATTCACTCACCTTGGCCTTACATGGAACTCAGGGAGCCTAAGGCCAAATGTAACCGAGAGAATCCAGACAGCCAGGAAAACCGGCTATGCACTAATGGGAACTGGACTATACGGGAATAACGGCCTTAGTCCCGCTGTTTCCATAAAGATCATTAACACATATATCATTCCACGTCTATTATATGGTCTGGAAGCGACAGTCCTGAGCAAGTCACAGATTGGTGAGATCGACCGCTACCACAAACAACTCCTTAGACAAGTACAAGGTCTGCCGTCAAACGTATCAACCGATGCCCTGTTCATCTTACTTGGCACCCTGCCAATTGAGGCACAACTTGATATTCGGATCCTAGCCCTGTTTGGCGCTATCTGCAGAGCCGGCGAAAGCAACCCAACTCTCTTCCAACTTGCTAACCGACAGCTAGCACTAAGTAACAAATACAGCTGGTTTCAAATGGTCCTCGAAAAGAGTGTGAAGTATAACATCTGTCTACAAGGCCACACCACCGCCCCATGGAGGAAAGAAATATGGAAACAGTATGTCACCTCAAACATCGAGATGCACTGGAGGAAACAGCTAGCTTCTAATAGGGAAAAAACATCACTGCGCCTACTAGATAAGGATATCTCAAAACTGGGAATGACACACCCAGTTTGGGACTCCTGTCAAAACAACGCCAGGGCCGTTCCAGCTGCCATGACTAGGGCAAAAATGTTAACTGGTGTCTACTTAACACAAAGAAGAAAGAAGAAAATAGGCGCCACAGAGAACGCTATCTGTCAGCTTTGCAAATTGGAAGAAGAGGACTTGGAACATATGCTGCTGAGTTGCCCAGAAACGCAAACATTGAGAGAGGAAAAACTTCAACAAATTATGGAAGGCACTTCAGGTTGGGTACCGGAACTGCCAAACTTCCGCAACTTTTTGAATGGGCCAGACAGAGAACACCCAAATTACGGAAGAACACAGCGCCCCATAAATAATCTCTGCCATGGTATCCACCTTGCAAGACTACAACTTACACAAAAATAGTATAGTAAAAGCAGCCTAGTGTTTTATAAAAGTGAGGGAAGAAAAATATGAGATACGCAGTCCCCTATTCTTATGAAGCTAAAAAGCGTGGTAGCACTAATAATTATAGTACTAACAACTGTAGCACTAACTAATATAGTACTAGACTAAAATCGGGGTGAGAGGGAACAGTATAGTTAATGTGACTTTATACCTGCCTCTGGTAGGGTTCTCCTGAAAAAAGGAGGAATTTACTAAAGAAGAAGAAGAAGAAGGGGTTAATGTAACGCGTTAATTGAGGACTCCCCCTCTCTCTCTTCCATAGCATCACTCATCTCCCGTGAGTGCCAAGAGCAGGGCTAAGAGGTTTGAACTTACGATATATCTATCAATCTTTGGCCTGAGGTTCTGTTGGTCTTTATCAGGACTTGTGACAAAATCCTCTCTGACCTACTCAGTGTTTGTTCTGCTGAGAGGAAATTGGACTATGGGCGGGAAATATCTGAGAGATCAGCATATGACATGGAAGTCAACAGATATTATGATATTATGAAAGGAACATTGGGAAAATAGCCTTTTTTGTTTTCTCCATCACTTCTCAGATCAATAAGCATTCAGCCATGTCCTTCTCTCATAATGATCATCGGGTTTCAATGTTGCTACCTAGCCGTTCAGAATTTGAATTGACAAAATTTATGACAGCAACAAGAAATCTCTATCTAGGCATGTTGATATATATTAAAAATGAGATTGTTTACATATCACAGAAACATAAAGAGATAAAATGACCAGACAAACTTGTCTCTGTTTTTTTTTTTGGTCTCCATTTTCTCTTTTGCATTTTGTTTTCCTTTGATACCTTGTGGCCAACTGTCTTTCAAGTTCGAGCTGTTGACTGCATATAAATTGCTCTTCAAATAGTTACAGAAAGGACCTTGCAAGAGCTTAAGTCTTTTATGGGGACATTTTGACCATTTTATGGACTGTGACTTCTGAGATGAAAAGTCCTTCAGACTAAAGGTACAGCATGAGCAAACTTGCCTCCATTAGTGTGAATAATTCACAATGTAATGTACAAGTGACAATTTAAGTCTTTTGCTGCATGCTTGACGAGAATTTCAGTCACTTTTTACGATTACAGTGTCCCCTGGAAATAAGTGCCCACTTCTATTTCTTGGTGGCTGAATGAGGTTCCTGCCTGCTCTGCTGAAGGTCTTCGCATGCATGGGTTCCACACTCCACAGTCCAAACTCCTGCTGGGGAAATCCATATTTTTCATGTACCTTCATGAGCAAAATCCTAAATGGATAACTACTGTTCAGATATGATGTTTAATTGGTTGCCCCTTAGATCAGTGTCAGTACTATTGGTTAGTCAATACTTGATAGATACATAAAAGCCTGCATATTATGGGCAAAGGACACTCTAAAAACTAAAGTTCTAATAAGATGCCAATATTGGTATATAAGCTTGTCCAGTATTTTGAACACCTTTTGATAATTAGTTAAAAAACCATTATAACAATTGATATTTTCAAAAACCAGTTGCATTAGTACAAGAAAAAATCAGTATTGGTTTTTTGTTTAATTTTCAGGAAGTCAGTAGTGGATATTAATGATTCAAATTGTTTGTTTGTTTGTTTGTGTTTTACGCCTCAGCAGCATCTTAGTGGGCTATATCGAGGCAGGCGATCACCGTATGATGATGAGATGAGAAGACTGTGAGTCTGGTACATAGCCTATTAATTCAGGGATGCTCAGGGTCTTTCAGTTGCCCCAGCATAGAACACTGGATTCAACCTGCCTCCATTTAATGTCCCATGGGCTCGGGACTAAATTGAGATCGGGGTGGTATTCGAACCCACGCCCCCAGAGCCAGTGGTTGTGCAAACAAGCACTCTTAACCATTAGGCCACGGAGGAACTCTAATGATTCAAATTGTAGATAATGTTATTCCATCATAGAAATCCATGAATACTTACATGCATGCAATCGAAAACGCAATGGGTTTTATTATTCCGTGATATTTGAAATCTTTGGGATTTGACATTAATTGAAAATTTAACCTTTTTCTGCACTTACAACAACCAGCATATGGCTAAAAATATCATAATTGATTCTCCCATTATGCAATGATGGATATTTTAGAAGACCTTTGTAAAAATTTTGCGGTATGGATAATGGTCATATTGGCACCCAATTGCAGGTTTTCGATGTCATTTCATAGAAATTTATTAATACCACTATGTATTGTAAACTGCAATGGAAATAGTATTTCAAAGTTTCTTAGTTGATATAACTGGTGCTGTTTGAGGTACTGGAATGAATCAAATATGGTAAATCAGGTTATCCAAACCATCCCACAGGGAGGCAGATCATTCTGGAAAATACCAAATTTGAATTATGATCCAATATTTTAATGCTAGTTACCAGTATTTCAGCAATAGTATCAATAACAAATCAAAATTTTTCACATTTCTCTTAAAATATTATGTAGTTAAAAGTAAATATGAAAAAAAAAAGATTCCATGGATCTGATTTCAATGTTTATTTTCACATATATACTCATTCACACAAATTCATAAAAATTGTAAATATTGATGTTATTAGATTTATCACAGCTTGGCCTTGAAAATAAAAACATCACAGCAGTCATTGGTAATAAATCACACGAAATAAAAACATCACAGCAGTCATTGATAATCAAAACACAGGAAAGCAGAGTTTAACAAAGGTATGAATTGGTTGAAATAAAGGAAATTTCACGCAGGAAATGTGTTTGTGCGGGACTGGCATCAGTCTGAGTCATGCTGCCTCAGATGGTGGTTGCTTTTCAGTATTGGGAAGATTTTTTCTTGTTTTACAGGGATTACTGCGCGACTTTCACACCTCCCACTTGTTATCATGTCTGATCTTTCTTCCCTGATCCTGTTGGCAGACTTTCATCACCATTTTTGGCGGTTTGATGGCCTAAATTTGTCTGTGATTTCAGACCACTTGCACTGTGCACTAACGATTGGGGTACCCTCGCCATCAGGGTAGCCATTACAACTCCTGATTCGTGATTTCAAAGTGAAATTCCAAAAAATGTAGGGGGAGTGAAGCCTTCAAATTGTGAAGACAGTTTATATGGCTTGTGGAATGAATGATTGCCAAGTGCCAGACTCAAACATGCAATATGAAGGAAGGCATTTATGAAATAGGAAATTGCTCGAGGTGAGGGTACCACAAAAAATGAAAAATGGTAGGGCGAGGGTACCAGCATTTTGGCGAGGGTACCAGCACATTTTTGGCGAGGGTACCAGCGTTTTGGCGAGGGTACCAACGCCGGAAGTGGCGAGGGTACTGTAAGATTTGGGCGAGGGTCATTTCCGGTTTGGCGAGGGTACCCACCAAAAAGGGGATTGGCGAGGGTAAAGCAAGATTATTGGCTGAGCAATCAGAGCTATCTGAGCAGAAGAAGAGCAATGAATCAGCTTATCAATATATATCATGTACTGACACATGATTGCACTTCTGCAGTAGGCCTATGCTACAGTTTTCAAATCCAAGAAAGTTGCTCAAGGTGCACTTCTCCCAAGTGGTACCATCCACAGTGAAACTTTCTAAAAATAATTTTGGCTTATTCCTGTATCTGGGTCTATTTTTCATGTTTTTTTATATGGTGACAATAACATGCTTGTTGCAAGCTTTTAATGTGAGATTCTTCATGTTTTATGGCTATGGATAATTAGTCAGTGGTGCAAAAAGCACCGTTTGATAGTCTCCCAATTATTTAGCTTATAGCCCATCTGAGATAGCGAAGAATTGAATTATAATGGTTCATGTGTTGGCCTATAAAATTGTGATGTCCAAACAAAGATGAGCTGATGCGTGGTATGGGCCTACACTGTAAATTCAAAATGGGATCTGCCTCAATACTATTCGTGACAGTAAGTTGAGAGAAACCTGACTGATAAACTGAATGAAAATTAAACAGTCAGATAAAGTAGTCGTCTATCTATCTATCAATCTATCTATCAATCTATCTATCTATCTATCTATCTATCTATCAATCAATCTATCTATCTATCTATCTATCTATCTATCTATCTATCTATCTATCTATCTATCTATCTGTCTATCTGTCTATCTATCTATCTATCTATCTATCTATCTATCTATCTATCTATCTGTCTATCTATCTATCTATCTATCTATCTATCTATCTATCTATCTATCTATCTATCTATCTATCTATCTATCTATCCATCTATCACCTATATTGCTCTACTGCATTTCACGGGGGCCAGGGGGCTGCAGCTCCCCTGGCATCAAGGCAAATAAATAGCAAGTCAGAGCAAATTTGAACCCTTATCAGGGCAGATCAACTGCCGTGTTATGAATGCTCCGATCACATTCATAACATGTTAAAAGCCAGAGCAAAATTGCGACAGGACCCCTCCCCCCAAATGGCCATCCCGTATGCCTATGTATATGTATGTATGTATGTACCGTATGGTGCCCTATTTTCGTCAGTTAGTCACTTTAAAAGGATACCAGTGCTATTCCATCACTATGACAACTTGTGTCTTCACTTCCAGCAAACAAAAATAATGTTTTGCAAATCTTTACAAAAAAAGAGATCACATGCACCACTTTACACAGTTTTGAGAGCAGTTATCCATTGCAAAGACATAATGACGATATTAGGACCCCAGGGACCTATTATCATCAGTTAGGGTGTCCTAATTCCGTCAGATTTCAAAATGACACTGTAAATTAACAATAAGTCCAACATACATTTTATATTTCTAAAAGCAAACCAGATTACTTAATTTGTCACACACTTCTGAGACTTTTGTCGTTTACACTCTTTTACTTAGTGCAACACAGGCATAAAGATGGGTCTAAAAATCAGAGGAAGCTGGGCCTGCTCAGGGCAATTTTGTCTCGAAATTACGAAAAATATTGTGTTTTTGACCACTCCATGTTCAAGAAGCTATTGTAGAGTTGTTAATAGGGCCATTAACGCTGTAAATGGATTAATGTATGCAACAGTGATTTTTCTTTAAGAATCGTGACTTTTTTCCCCACCTATTCATAATTTGGTTAAATTAGGGTACACTGCTTAAAAGTGACGATAATAGGACCCTGACGAAAATAGGGCACCATACGGTAACTGTGATATAATATCTATCTATCTTCTTTTTTTTCTTATCTGTCTTTCTTATCTGTCTTATCTATCTAGTAACATCATTTATGACACTTAAAACAATGGCTTAATAGCAAAAACGAAATATTTATAGACCAGTCATTTCAGGTGGTACCCTCACCACGACAATTATTGGAAATGGTGGTACCCTCGAGTGGCTTTAGTGGTTACCCTCGCCCTTACGATGTATTTCAAATGTAAAATCTGATAATTCTGTGATCTATCACACGTGGATTGCTTGCCCAATGGTTAGCCTAACATTAAAACTACATGTTTGATAAATATAGGCTTTGGATTTGACGAAATAATCTCAGGATGACAGAAAATTACTTTGAATCGAGTGTTGTAATGGCTGCTCTGATGGCGAGGGTACCCCCCTCGTTAGTGCACAGTGACTTGTATGGAACAGCACCCTCACCTTGTGACTTGCAGTCTTGCACCCAGACCACCATCATCAGGCCTCCTACTCAGGCTCAACCATGAGTTCTCCCATGCACCACTCTAACTGGACAATCACCTCTCACACATCCTTGGATCTTTATTTCCATGATTTCACCAGGATTTATTCTTTTCTGCCAGCAGGAGTATTTGACCTATTTTTGTTCCTGTTTCTTCCTACCTACTGTCAACCCCTAGGTGGCAGCACAAGCCTTTGCCTGTATTTTAATGCCCCCTGGTGGTTTTCTTGTCAATCTATCCTGTGCCACAGGGCTCTCCATGGACTTCCTCCCCCCTGGACCTGGAACATCTTTTCCCCACCACTTTCTCTTCTTTGTAACTTATTTCTTTCATTGCAGACACTCTGTCCACACAACAAGAGTGCTTACAAAATTATACCACATGAACAAGGGCAAGATACAGATCCAGTATGCAGACAGTATCCTCACAGATGCATGCAACTTCATGTCTTTACTCTCAATTTTTATTTCAATTTCTGTGCCATGCTCATCTGTGGACTTTTAATTTTTGCACTATTTATCAATTTAATAGGGATTTATGCATTATGCTAAAACTGATTTTCTGCCATGCCTATTTCAGCTAATGATTTGATGTGCATTTTTTCAATCATTTCCCTATCAATTCTTACTGGCACTATCATGATTTTGTTCCTTTCAGTTTTCCCACCCGTTTCCAGCCCCCTTTTTGTATCCAGCCAATCATTCCCTACTGTAGGCCTATGTGTTGTCACCTATCCCAATCTATTTACAGGTAGCTTGGTGAGCTCCTTCCTTACTGATTTTATACCAATGTTTTTGTACCCCACATTTGTCTTTCACCTTTGCAGATTATCCCACACCTGCCTTAACTCTCTTGCTCCTTCTTCCCGACTGGGCTATTTTTGCCCACTGTCTTTACTTACATATCTCTTCATTTTCGGTTGGTGCTTCCTTGTGGGACCAGTGCCCCAGAGCTTGTCTCTGTGTATTAATTTTGGCCACTTGTCAGCTGCTTCTGGGTTGTGCTTCAGGGCTCCAGGCCCTCCGCCTCCCACCATGGCTCATGCCTGCGCTGACCTATTTGCTTGCCAGCTTTTGCTGTGCTTTTGGCCTTTATCTGTGTATGCCTGGCTCCCCCCCCTTTGTTGCCCAACCATTCCTTTTCTTCTTCTCCCCCCCCCCTCTTTCTTTCTAATTGCCTCACCACCTATTTTTTGGGCCTTTGCATGTATTTTCCTTCGGCCCTATTTACCCATGAACCCGGGTGCATGGTGCTTACTCAGGGGATCAGTGCCCTACGGCTCGTTTCTGTGTATTTAGCCCCTTGTATGTTTAGCCAGCCTTGCTGTACCTTTTGGCCTTTACCTGTGTTTGCCTGACTCCCCTGTGCCGGCCCAACCTCCTGGAATTTTTATTCTCTCCTCAGATGCCACCTGCCCCCTTTTCCACCCAGTTTATGATTCCATATTTATTATAGGGCTATGTTAATTGCAGCTTGGCTCAGCACACCAGCCTTAATATTTTTTATTCCAAACCATAATTCATCTTTTTTCCAGTGCACGGTTTTATTCCAAACCACAATCATTTCTCTCCACCACAACATTCATCACCCTCACGGCTTTCAGCAGGTGCTGGGCCCCCAATGGGTGCTTTTTTCTCCTAATCACTCTGATTTCCACTCCCTCAACCATTCGAAGGCTCTTTGGCCTCATAATCCTAAGGCTAGAGGTCAATCCCTGCCCCATTTTCCTAACTAGGGTTTTTTCAGCTGGCCAGCTTGTTTCAACATGCCACTAAAATCATCTGCCAATGGATTCCTGCATCACCTATTACGTTTTAGCCGCTGTTGGACCACAGGATATATCCTACACCCGTGTGCGTTCAGCTGGTGCTGCGTCACATATTCGGGCGTTCAGCTGGTGCTGTGCCCACCGTCCCTGACAGCTAGGTCTTCCAGCTTGGGCTGGGGCTTAGGTCTTCTCTGCTGCTGCTGGGCTTTCAGCTGGTGCTGGGCCTGCCCTTCTAGGTTTTCAGCAGGGCTGGTCCTAGAACTACCACTAAGCTTTCAGCTGGTGCTGGGCTTACCTGCGGGCTCTGCCCCTCCCTTCAAATGATGCCGTCGATGGACCTACAATGGACTGAACTTCACCCTCAGTTGGCGTCTGACCCTCCGCTATGGATCCCTGCACCATCTATTAAGTGGCCCTGCTATTTACTGATCAACGGAAATTTATAACAGCTGTCATAAATTAATATTCCTGATGTCAGAACCTAGTCTAGTTACAACTGTTCCTAAACCCTGTCCTAATATATGGGATTTTAGATCTTCAATGGTCCTATCATAAGGTTTTTCATGGTTTTTACCTTAACTTTTATTGTTTTTATAGTCTCCCATAATCCCAATGGAATGGTCTGTTTTTATTGAACGGTTTTATATGTTTACAGAGTGGGAGTTTAATAAATAAATAAACTAAACTAAACTAAACTATGTACGACTGTACAAGTAAAAGTTAACTATTTCACTCAACAACGTTTTATATGTATGACTTTTTCAGCTACTAAGTATATTTATATTTCAGTCTCCACTCATCAGCTAGTGGGGTTTTCCATTTTTTTGTTTTTTCTTTTATGAATTTTTATTCCTGCCTGTTACAAATTATCTGGCATTTTCCAATTTGCAGTGTCTGGCCTGCCTGGCCATCCTGCCTTCATTTAATCAATATTTAATATTTTTCTATTACCGGGCTCCCATCAGTTCCAGTGCTAGAGTGTTTTCTACAGTGTCAGGCTTTGTGCCATCCTGCCTTTCCCAGACTCATCTGATCTGGAGTTTCCCCAGTGTGTTCCAGTTTGTCCTGGGCTCCCATCAGTTTTGAGTGCTTGGGTGTTTATTTTTGCAGTGTCAGGCTTCGTGCCATCCTGCCTCCTCTGCCTGGACTGATCTGGAGTTTTTCCGGTTTTGTATTGTCTATCTGGAGTTTTTCCAGTCCTTATATTTCTGTCTGGGCTCCCATCACGTCTGAGTGCTTGAAATGTTCTGGCAGTGTCAGGCTTCATGCCATCCTGCTCCTACGCCTCGTCTGATTTGGAGTTCCCAGTTTGTTATAAATAATTGTATTTTTTCATTTCATTAAATAATTACATATCTTTTACCTATTTAATATGTTGGTCAGTATCGGCCACATTTCATTCCTGACATTGTTTTTTACTGGCCAAACTCGTTTTTTCCTCCATTTTTGCCTCTCATGCATTACCCCTTTTTCCAGTGCCACACCTAATATAATTGTTTCCCAGTGCCACACTTAACATAGCTGCTTCTCCGTTTTTTAATTTCAGGTGTCATATCGATATTATTATGTCAACAAATTAAGTTCACGCGCATGCTATTGACCTGTTTTCCAACTTTATTTGCTAATTCCTGACCCATTTTTCTCTCTCTGTTTGTCTACTTATTTCTTTGTGTTATTATTTACATATTTTTTGTCAATTACAAATTTCTGTTTTACCTACTGTGTGGTTTCTTAAGCCTTCAAGACGTCGTTTTCCTTTCTTTTAGGTATCGGTCTAATTGTTTCACTGTCAATAAATAAGTTCCAGTGTCAACTTGCCCATTTCAATCCAGTCCTGACACCCATGTTCTTCTTTTCAGGCTTTATGGACCGGACCACCTCACCGGTGGCCACCTTGCAATGCCAGTTTCCCCATCTTCTCAGTTTTCTCCGATCTCTTTCAGTGCTTTCTTGATTATTATGGGGCCTTATTCCTGAGTCATCTCTTCTTTCCAGGATTTTTAAATACGACTTTTTGCCAATTTTTGGCATGTGTATTACAGTAAATTTATCCTGTTGCCATTACAGCTTATTTTTCTCGGCCTCCTATGTGGCCTACTACACTGATCCCTGGTAATGTTCACTTCACCTTATGGTGCCATTTTCCTATATGTGTACTTTGCCTCATTTTTTGCGGTTTTCCCCTGTTTGTCAGTTTCTGCTTGCAGGTGATTTCCAACCTCTTCCCAGGTGTGTGCTGTCGTAGACACCCTTGTCCGGCACACTACATCGCGGAGTCCGTCACCTAGCCATAGGGAACTTTGGATACCGGCACTATTTCCGGAGCTTTCAGCAGGGCTGGGCTCACTGGACCTGTTTATGGACTGCCTCGGACCTTCCTAACGGAGCCTTCCCTTGGTACTGGCTGCGCCGCATTCTCTAGTGTCCTACGAAGGGAGTTTTCAGCTTGTGCTGGGCTCCCTTTTTCTCTCCCCTCTCTGCCTCCTGTGTTCCTGTTGGGTGGGGGCGTTCTTCGAACGGTGGCGCCTGTTGCCCCCACCTTTGTCTGACAACTAACTGTTGTTAATCTTCATCTGACGTCATAATAAAACTTATGACTTTTACTACAACACAACGCGTTTGTTGTCAGCCAAACCGAGCTTCCAGGAACACAAGCCAGTATCAAGCACAAAGGAAATTTCACGCAGGAAATGTGTTTGTGCGGGACTGGCATCAGTCTGAGTCATGCTGCCTCAGATGGTGGTTGCTTTTACACCAACCTGGACTTCTTCTGTGGACTTTTTGGGACAATTATATACAAGTTGTTACATTTCATGTTCGTTTGCCGCTGTATTATATTCGATATTTACTTTTTGTTATATTTCATTTGTACCCGTTTTTGTGGTGGCGCCTGTTGCCCCCACCTTTGTCTGACAACTAACTGTTGTTAATCTTCATCTGACGTCATAATAAAACTTATGACATTTACTACAACACAACGCGTTTGTTGTCAGCCAAACCGAGCTTCCAGGAACACAAGCCAGTATCAAGCACAAAGACACATTACATGTAGAAAATATTATATTGTTAATGACTAGGGATATATTCCCAAAAGCGGCAAGTCAGGGTGGCAATGCCAATCGAAATGTCAGTATCATTAGTGTGTATAAAAATTCTTCAGTAGCCAATCTTGAGGATGGGTGGATGATTGGGGCTTTGCGTCCTGTATTAGTTTGGTAGGCTAACTAGGACAGTAGGAGGACGAAACAATGAGTCTGGCTAGACCTCGATTCAAACCTCGGACCGAGCGATTGGCAGCCGAGAACGCTATCACGATACCAAGCCTTCCCTCTCAGTATCCAAGAGGTTTTTTTTTTCATTATTAATGCACAGTATTGGGATTGTATGATTGTTGTTGAAGTTTTCCTTCTCGTATCACCATTTATGCGCTTTTAGGTCAATTCGAATGGATGAAAGGTGAATGACTGTTCTTGATTCGAACCTTGCAGCGCGCGTCATTGGGATCCTGAAAGTGGAAATATGACAACCATTGGCATCCAAATATCACTTGTAAGCGAAAAAAAAAATTACTAAGTCAAGGAAGTCATTACTTACACATCAAATACTTTATCAGCAAAACCTTCAATGGAACTTTTGGTGTTAAAACTCCACACTTCATCACTGACTAACATTTATAAAAATTTCATTATTTTGTAGTTTCCATACACACTGGCAGAATATGAATTCTGAATTCTCTTTTCTCACTGTGTTTTACCAGAAAAAGATCTCATACTGTTCATACTCACCTAAATATTGCAAAAAGGAAGTAGACATTTTTCCTTTGGTACTCTAGACGGGGCAAGGTAACGATTTCCTGGTGAGATCTGAAATAGTAGGAAGATGAGTTTTTGCAAGGAGGGTAATGCAAAAAATATATCAAATAACTTCATTAAATTAAATCAATGTCTTGGTTATGGAACATCCCCCGTCCACTCATTATTTGACTGAAGATTGGTCAAAACAAGCTCATTTTAACACAAGAGAATGTCAGAATACTATATATACAATTAAGTATTTGCCAATTGGAAAAGATAAGGAAGAGCTGTTGTTCAACTTACGTACCTTCAGAAGCATTGTCTATATTTTGCTTTCTTTTTGGCGCAAATTTCTTCCAAAGGTAGTTTTTTGTATTGAAGGCCTCAGTAGGAACATGCCATTCTTCATCTGAAACAGAAAGTCAAAAACTATCTTTAAAATGTAAAAGATTTAAAAATATCAGTAAAAGTACGATTCACACCGGGAGCCAGTACCACCGACTGTGTTTTCATTTTGGATACAGTCTTAAGCTATCAACAAGCAAAGAAAAAGCCTGTGTACATGTGTTTTATAGATTTTACCAAAGCATTTGACTACATAAACAGGAATGCTCTATATTTCAAACTGAGGCAGCAGAACATTGGAGAGAAAATGCTCAAAATTATTATAAGTATGTTTGACAAGGCAAAAGCTAGGGTTCACCAGAGTGGAAATACTAGTAATGCAATTGACAGTCAATGTGGGGTCTTGCAAGGGGGGATTCTTAGTCCAAAGTTATTTAATGAATTTATGTCTGACCTTCCCCAATATCTTGACAAATCAGATGGGATAAAATTGAACAACTTGATATCAACTTTATTTTATAACTATCTGGGTGGCTGGAACCTAGTTTGTATTTCTTTTAATCTTTTGCTGAAGTGCTCTTTTTAACCCAAAAGTACTATTACTCGTATACGTTTGTAACAATATGCTCACTTGATTTTAGCTATTTATAACATGTGTATAAACAATTTTATGTATATAGTTAATCTTGTATATAATTAATACTATTTTTATATATTTTATTTAACTTTTTCCCATTACAAATGACATATGTATCAATTGTGATATTTATAGATGTCAATAAAAGAATATATATATATGATAAAACGGGGTAAAGTTGGCAATCCTGGGTAAAGTTGGCATGCTATTTTGACCCAATTAATGGCAGAAATGCCAATTTTTTCTCACTGACACGAAGGCATCTTTGCCACAGATGCCTGTGTCAGTGGCAAAAGTTTGCATTTGTGCCATTTAGAGGGTAAAAATAACTTGCTGAGTAATGCCAACTTTACCCCGGATTGCCAACTTTACCCCATTTTACGGCATGTAATTTCATATAATTCACAGGCATATGTAACACATTTCATCTCAAGAATAGTAAAGCACATTAGAAACACTATACAACTCAACACAATGTGGGGTAAAAATGGGTGGGTGACTGTACCTACATGTATGTCAGAAAAATGTGAATATCAGATATGAAAATAATAATTACGTTATTATCATAATTAATGTAGTATAGGTGTCAGCACAATCGGACCATTAGCAGGTAAGTTATGCCACCTAATGGGGCAAGTTGTATAGCTCAGTGTATCTGGTGAGACCTCAAATCTCACCAATTTCTTCAAAGATAAAATATGTGTCATGTGTATGACATAACTATGGCTGATGCTCTGATGCTCGGACACGTAAAATGAAAGTTATCACAGAGCATTGCATGATGATGGCCCACATAAACCCAAAACTTTAAAAGCATATATATATATGCTATTTGGAGCATGTTTGTAATAATAAATTCTTCTTCACCACATTTACAGGATAGTGTGTGAAACAGGTAAAGATGTTTCAAAAGAGAATGAACATCCCATACCACTCATCAGTTACTGTATGATGACACGCCTTCCTCACTTCCTCGGCCGACATTGGCCCTGAAAATTGAACGAATTAATGCTGTTGGTGATTGAGGTTTTTATTAAAAAGTTTATCTAACTTTCATTGGAATATATTTGGATCAAGATTAGCTCATTATAAAACAAGAAATTCTTTTTAAAAAAGAATTGTAGGGACCTTTGTGTGAAATATGAGGTTTAATGTGCCATTAAGTGGGTAAAAATGGCTTGCTGAGTAATGCCAAATTTACCCCGTATTGCCAACTTTACCCCATTTTACGGCATGTAATTTTGTATAATTGATTGATTGATTGATTGATTGATTTTATTTTGGTCTATTATTTGGAAGTTACAGTAATGAAGAGACAACATATAAAGTAACTAATAAATAAAAGATCACGGATGGCACACAAAAGTTACATGAACTTATTTCCAGTGTGGTCCATTTGGAAAACACAAGAGGGCGACGAAGTGCAAAGTACATGATGTGCAGTAGAATTTAACGAAATTATCAAGTACGATTATTAATATTACATAAATTTAGTGGTTTCGAGCTTGTATTTTAAAGAATTTTTTAACTTTACGTTTAAAACAATTTTTATCATCTGTACATTTAACCCAAGAGGGCAATTCATTCCACAGTTTTGTGCCATTGTAACTAAAATTTGCAATTGTGATACCAATTGGTTTTGGTACTATAAAATTACACAGAGCTCCTCGAGTAGAGTAACGATGGTCAATCAAAACAAAATTTTGAGTTAAATAATTTGGAGCCGTATTATTTTTAACATCAAACATGTGGGCAAGAATCATCTGTTTTGCTCGATCTTGAGTGTTTAAAATGCCAACCTGGTCTAGTTCTGTCTGACCTATTGATGACCTTGGTTTTAAGTTTAGTACAAAGCGAACAATCTTGTTTTGAGAGACCTGTACCTTCTTTTTGTTGACACTTGACAAACCCATGTACCAAGCTGATACCGCATAATCAAAGTAACTTTGTATCAGAGCCAAAGCAAGCGTCTTCCTTAATTTTGAGTTTAAGGAGTCTTTATGCCGATACAAGAATTTTAAACGATTTGTACATTTTGACTGAATGTCTTTGACGATAGGTTCTCCAGAAAGAGTGCTGTTAAGTTTTAAACCAAGATATTTAACTTCCTGCTTTGGTTCTATCGCATGGTTTTCTAGCTTCACAACAAAATTTCTCACTTGACTTTGTTTACGCTTGGAGCTGAAAACGATGACTTCAGTTTTGCCCATGTGCATAGAAAGAGAATTGTTAGTTAACCATTGAAAACATTTGTTGGCTGCTACCGACAATCTGTCCGACACTTCATTAACATTTTTGTGGCTAACAAGTAAAATTGTATCATCGGCATATAATACTAGGTCACACGATACACAAGAGGCAATATCATTACTATACAGCAGATAGCACCATGGCCCAAGTAGGCTCCCCTGTGGGACACCACACACAATAGATTTTTCTGATGACATACAGTTGTTAACGCTGACAATTTGTTTTCTTCCCTCTAAATACGATCTAAACCAAGTTTCGTCGATACCTGCCAGATGAATCTTCTCACATAACATACGATGGTCCACACTATCGAATGCCTTTTGGACATCGAGTAGCATCATGCCAACAAAATTTCCTTTACTGACCTCTGATCGTATAAAGTCATGTATTTGAATTAAACAAGTACCTGTAGAATAATTTCTACGAAATCCTGACTGAAATGGGTAAATAATATCTTTTTCCTTACAGTAAATATCAACTTGTACATACACTTTTAGATAAAGATGTTAGCACGCTGACTGGACGGTAGTTGCCTACCTCCAGCTTACTACCCTTTTTAAAAAGTGGGGGTAACCTTTTGCCATTTTTGTACATGAAGGTACAGGTTTGGTTCTAATGGTCAAGTTGATCAAGTGTGTAACAACATTTTGCAAAGCTGATGCTCTGTTGTATTATGCATTGCTTAGTTGTATATTACATATTGTATTTAGAATAAGTTTGGTAAAGTTAAAATATAAGAAAACTCTACTTGTTTGTGACTGAGACTTGGGTGCAAATGCATTAGGAAGAATCCGGATGTAACTTGGCTTTACGGTTATGAGCTGACACGTCAGAGACACGTCAGCGTCATATAAGGGAAAACCAGTGAGCTCACGGTGAGCTCACATAAGAAACAGTAAGGAAATATTGGAAACCCATTGGGAAACCCAGAACGTAACAGGGAAACCCTTAAGCCAAGCTACGTCACATTGAAATGTATAGAAAATACTCTAGTATAAAAAGAAGCCCCAAGCTCAGTCCAGCCAGTTAGTTAGTTTGAACAGTTGATACAATTCTGGCAGATTGGAGTTTAAGCAGAATTGTCTGTTTGTTACATTTTGTTACGGATTATTGTCAGTCAGCATTGAACCTGTTTTATTCTGTAACCACATGTTTCTGGATTAATAAACCATTTCTTATTTCTCTCACAAAGCGAGTGTTGAGTCTAATTCCCACCATACGACATTTTGGTGGTGAATCCGAACTCAGGACTACTTGTGGTGATGAATGACTTTGAGCTCCAGCTCGCCATTGACATTCTCCAGCAGCAGCTGCGAGCCAGAGGTTTCGAAATCAGCCTACCCGAGCCAGCGGTGAGAGACATTAACCATTTCCACTTTCTAATGATGGTTTTGGTTCAAATTGAAAAAGAAAGGTTGATGATGCCAGATACTCTATAGAATGTGCCCAAGAATTTTAAAAGCATTTGAAGAAGATATCAAAGACATTGCTGACGAACTATTTATCCCACCTTCAATACCCCATCCTGTTATTCATTGGGACCTTTTGGAGGATCTGTACATTCCAGACTACCCTTCGGAAGAAGAACAGCCGGGATCTTCTTACAACCCCATTGTGATTAACTAAATGTTCCTCCGCAGTCAGCCAATTTTGAACCGTCAACAGACTTTAAAGTGGAATTTTGTAACTCCGGAAAACATCCTAAAGCCTGCGCCAGCTGCAGCCACTGAAGCCACCAAACCGACTGAGCAGCCCAACAGCGACGCGGACGCTGCAACTGCATCCGCATCTGCCAAGCCGGTGATTGACGACGCAGTTAGCCCTGAGCCCTCTTCTGCCTCCTCAAGCTCAAGTGACCTTTCGTTTCCTTTTAACTCTCTGTTTGACTCTGCCTTGAGTCAAGCAATTGACACTAATTTAAACAACGCTGAGGTCCACTTAAAAGAAAATTTCGACATGGCGGAATCCCAAGCCTACGTGCCAGGGTATTTTTATGGAAAAGATGGGGAGGACCCAGAAATGTTCATGGACAATCTTAATGCATACTGCGCCTTAAGGAACACTGCCGACCCTATGAAAATATTGCCCTTGGCGTTTAAAGACGGTGCCAGGGTGTGGTTCAATAACCTACCTAATGAAAGCAAGGCAAATATAGAAACATTCAAGCCCCTCTTTATCCAAAGGTATGGACCGGCCGCCATAACAAAATTTTCAGAAATCGGTCGAATATTCAAAGAACATCAACACGACGGTGAGAAAGCAAGAGACTATGTGAGTCGTCTGACTCACATGTGCAGTCAGGCCAAGCTTGACGACGAGATGACTGCACAAGCTCTGCTCAATGGGCTCCTGCCACACCTCAGGACCCATGTCCTCATCAAGGACCCGAAGACCCCTGCCGACATCGAGAAGGAGGCGATCACGGCAGAACTGGTCAACCCCGCAGTGAAGGACAGCTCCATGGTAGCCGCTATGGAATCGCTTCGTGACGAGGTCCGACGGCTGCAACCGCGATCACGAACACCAACGCCCCACAGGCAGATTCGTCCTCGCTCACCAGCCCCGAGTGAGCGATACAGATCAAGGACGCCCGCACGCTTTCATCAAAGCACAAGGCGTGTGCAGTTTGATGATAGTCACCATTTCGATCAACGCTCAAGCGACCGACGCCCTAGCAACAGACGTCCGAGCGACAGACGTCCCAACAATGGACGCTCTACCCAATGCTACAGATGCGGCGGTATGTAAAGCCCTTCTCATAATTGTAAGGCCATTAGGGCCAATTGCTCCAATAGTGGAAAGATAGGCCACTTTAGCCTTGCCTGTAAGAACAAATAGGGTGTATCACCTTCCTGTGGAAAGGCCTTTTATGTAAAAACGTCCCCAGTTAGGTCAAAAAGACAATGTCAAAAGAAAAAGAAAAACAACATTTCTGAAGTTGCGTTAATCACAAAAATCAAAGGAAATAGAGTTATTGGTTTTATTAAGGGACATAGAGTTAACTTTCTTGTTGATTCAGGTGCTTCTGTCAGTTGTGTTTCATTTTTATTTGTCTCAAAATTAGGTTTGACTAACAAGGTAGTCAGCGGATCAAATGGTTTGTCTCAGGTCAGAGGTGTAAGTGGAAATGCAATTAATGTTGTAGGAACCATTGACTTGCCTATCAAGATTCAAGGTCTCATCATGTACCAGAAATTTATGGTTATTCCTAGTCTTTTCACCCCATGCATTTTAGGCTGTGATTTCTTGCAAGAAAATGATGCAGAGATAAATTTTCATGAAAAGACACTTACTTTGAAGGATGGCATTTCAACAGTAGCCATGTTAGATAAGTCCAAATTCAAAGGGTTAGCAATTTCCCAAAAAGATATCACATTGCCTCCACAGTCACAAATTGTAATCCCAGTGATGCTGACCAACAAGGCCAGCAAGAGCACACTCATTTTAGAACCATATCACACTCTGCTCACCCAATACAATATCCTAGGAGCTAGATGCATCGTAAAACCCAACAATGGTGGTATAGTGCCATATCTGATACTGAATCCAACACCCGAAACTGTAGTTATCAAATCAAATTCGCGAATAGGAGTAATATGTGATCTCAAAAACGTAGTTTTGTTGGATGAAGAGCATATCCAAAATAGACCTGCACACACTGTCTGTGCTACCCAGACTATTGATCCACAACAGCTGAGAGAGGAAGCCAGCAGCCTTGGTATTGATTTTTCTCAGTGCGCCCTAAACCCTTCTCAGAAGCAACAACTTCTAGAACTTATAGGGTCATATCAAAACGTTTTTGCAAAAGACGACAATGATTTGGGATTTTATTCTTCTTATGAACACACAATACACACGGGAGACTGCCCGCCGATACGGCAGAGATTTTATAGACAAACTCCCGCAGATAGAGAAGAAACTCGAAGACAAGTACAGAAACTCCTAGACAATGACATAATTGAACCGAGTACATCACCATGGTTGAGCCCAACACTCCTAGTAAAACAATCCTCTGGAAAAATTAGAATGGTGATTGATTATAGAAAGTTGAATAAAGTGACTAAGCCAATGATTTTTCCTTTACCCAGGATAGACAATTTGATTGATTCATTGGGAGAATCCAAAGCTAAGTTCTTCTCTAGTTTAGACTTGCGTTCTGGCTTCCACCAGTTGAAACTTGACCCTAGCACAGCTCATAAAACAGCTTTTATAACACCTGAAGGCAATTACCAATTCAAAAGATTGAGTTTCGGACTCACAAATGCTCCAATGTCATTCCAAATGGTTATGTCACAGATATTTCAATCAATGACTTACAGAAATGTACTTGTGTACATCGATGATCTCTTGGTCTTCAGTCGTGACTTTGAGACACATATGGCTGATCTTAAAGAGGTGTTCACTCGCCTGCAAAAAGCAAATTTGAAACTATCCCCTCAAAAGTGCACATTTGCCACAAAAAGCATCAAATATTTAGGACACATCATAAATGCAGATGGCATTCAATTGAATCCACAGAAAACAATTGCATTACAGACATACCCATCACCAAAGAATGTAAAGGAACTTCGCAGTTTCTTAGGAAGTTGCAACTATTTTCGAAGATTTATAAAAGGGTATGCCTCAATAGCATCGCCTTTGACTACACTGTTGAAAAATGACACCAAATTTGATTGGACACCTGATTGTCAAAAAGCATTTGAAGAGCTGGAACAAGCTCTTGTTTCTCCACCTCTATTAGCATATCCAGATTTTAACAAAACATTCTCAATTTCATGTGATGCCTCAGGATTTAGTATAGGCTATGTGTTAGAACAGCCAGATGAAAATGGTAGGATGAAGCCTATTGCATATGGTGGCCGTGCATTGAGAAAGCATGAAAAAGTATGGCCAATTACACATTTAGAGTGCCTCGCAGTTATCGAAGGCATCAAATGTTATCACCATTTCTTAGCAAATGCGCCGTTTGTTGTCTATACAGACCATGCCGCATTGAAATGGCTTAAAGATATCAAGATATCCACAGGCAGATTAGCACGCTGGTCATTGCTGCTCCAGGGGTACAACTTTACTGTTCGCCACAGGCCAGGAAAACTAAATCAAGTGGCAGATGCGCTGTCTCGTAGGCAATACAAGGTTCAAGATGAGACAGTGCCTGATAAAGAGCCATTTACTGTGGCCAGTTTGACATCTCATTCTGCGGATGAATGTAGTGCAGTTCAAACTGTTATTGAGTATGCTAGCGATGATGCTAATTTTAGCAGAGAACTACCTGTGTGTGCTGTTACTGAGGAGGAAGACACAAATCAGTTTAATGAAACTGTGATTTCTGCTGTGGCAGATGATCTGCAAACAGCTCAACGTGCTTCAGATGATTTCAAAGAGATCATTCAATACTTAGAGAGCAGAATTCTTCCAGATGACCCAAAAACTGCAAAAAGAATTCTTGCAGAATCACAATACTATGTTATTGTTGACAACACCCTTTTCCATCTGTACTATCATGGCTCACGTGGAGTACCAAAAGCAGAGCGTCTCGTTCGTCAATTGGCAGTGCCAGAAAGCTATAGAGAGCAAGCTTTGGAGGCCTATCATGACGCCCTTGCAGGAGGTGGCCATTCTGGTATTGAAAGGACATACCACAATCTTCGGCTGAAATACTATTGGCCAAAGATGTACAGGGATGTCTATGAACATGTTCACTCTTGCAAGGCATGTCAACAGGCAAAACGAGCCTACAATGCCAAGCCTGCTCCACTCCATCCTTTACCAGTAGGAGACATTTTTACCAGGTGGCATGTTGACATTTTAGGACCACTACCAGAAACCAAAAACAAGGAGAAATATGTGTTAGTTTTGGTAGATTCATACACAAAATGGTGCGAAGCATTTCCCTTGAAAACTCAAACAAGTTATGAGATCAAGACTTGCCTGTTTGATACCTTTGCTAGATATGGTGCTCCATCATGTCTGGTATCAGACAGAGGTGCCAATTTCTTGTCCAAAATTGTTGCAGCTCTGTGTGAATTATTTCAAGTCAAGAGACTGCACACTTCAGCTTACCATCCTCAGACAAATTCAACAGTAGAAAGATTTAATGCTGTTATAGGACAAGGCCTTCGCACATATTTGGATGAACACCAAGATAACTGGTCATCTTACTTGCCTGGTATTCTGATGGCTTATAGAGCTGCTCCCGCTACTCAATCCACGAAGTACAGCCCATATTTTATGGTCTTTGGAAGAGAAATGCTATTGCCAATTGATGTAGCTCTGAAACCCAAAGACTCATTAGGCAAGAATGTCCAAGAGCATCTTAAAGAAATCCTCAATAATTTGGAAGAAGCTCGCAAGATAGCAACAGCTAACATGCAAAAAGCACAAGAGCGATACAAAGAGCACTATGATAAATCCTCCAGAGAACCTCGTTTCTCTGCAGGGGACAAAGTTTTGGTGTACAATCCTCATGTTCCTAAGGGAAGAGTTTCCAAGCTTTGGAAGAAATGGACTGGACCTTATTATATTACACAAGAAGGTCCAAATCACACATTTCAGCTCAGGTTGTGCTCTGATAATTCGGCTCTTAGAGCCCTTGTACATGCAAATAGAATGAAGCACTATTTTGGTCGTGAGTCCAATGACAGTAGGCCCATCAGAGCCGCAACACAGCAGCCAGCTGTTCCTCAGCCGGACACAGCATCAGCTGATAGCCAGCAGTCCCAGGCTACGCAGCCAGAAATCAATAATGATGCTACACAGACTCAAGACTGCCCCGCACAGAGTAACAGCAATGCCAAAGAGCATGATCCACAGCAATGGCATGCTATAGACAAGATCTTAGCCTTTAAGAGGCAAGGTCAACGGATACTGTACAAAGTTAAGTGGTCAAGTACAGGGAAAACTGAGTGGCTTAATGCAGATGATATTACTGATGAAGCAAAACAAGAGTTCCACAGGACAAAGACAGCTAGCGGAAAGCGAAGGAAAAGGCCGCTGCAGAGACACAAATTTTTCGTGCATGATTAACCAGACACTGACAAATATGAAAAATAGACTAGTGCAAGATGAAGACACTAGATACAAAGTTTGAGATTGACTTATTGCAAATATGAAATATGATGATATTAAGCATGATTACAGATACAAAATGTGATATCACAGTAGGCATGGAATCAGCCTAACATAGGGAACTGGTGCAAAAAGCCTCAGTTAGAGTTATCATGAAGAAACAGTAGTTGTTCTGAGAATTTTGAACTAAATTGAATGTGCACAATCTTTTTGATCAGAAACTATAATTTTTTTTTAAAAACAGCTCAACTCTGTAAATTCCCACAGGATTAATGTCATTAGTGATCATTGTCCTATATCTCTTTCTCTAGGCTTAAAGGCCATGCGCCAGAAACCCAGCAAACGCGGAGATTGGAAGAAAGGAAAAGCCTTCTTATTGGTCGTATTACACCTCCTACTTGGAGGAGTAACAGGTCAAGCACCACTGTACAGACAGAACTACGGTGTCGTGCTGGAACCAGTTTCGAATATCAACCCCATTAATGAATACTGGACACATTTGGTTAAGGTAAATTTACCATCTGTTACACATATTCCTTCCGGAAAACCAGTGTTAGGAAACTGTAAAACGGCCAAAACTCCGGGTGTTAATTGTCAGGTCTTGTCTGGAGTAATTGAAAACTTAGTGGAACTGAGGAATAACACTGCTAAGATGTTACTAGATACAACTTCAAAGATAAAAAGTCTCATACCAGAAGCAGTAAAGCCAATGCCCATGAGTCGCACAAAGAGGTCATTATTGCCATTTTTAGGTGACTTAGCGAATAGCATAATAGGAGTAGCCACAGAGGAGGACGTAGCTACTCTAGCTCAACATATTGACATACTAGAAAACAGAACCGAACTTACTGGTCGGTTGCTGACAAGACATTCCGAAAGAATGACATCGTTTATGGATGCCACAGATGAGCGATTAAACAAAGCTATAAAGAGCATCAGAAACAATCATAACTACATACATTCTGTAGCAGACACAGTTGTAAATGAGGTGCACCACACTGTAGAACTCTTATCAAGAGCAATGAAAACTTTGGCAGGATATGTTAAGATAGCAACTTTGTTACAATTTGAATTGGAAAGATTAGAAACAGGCATTAATGAAGTTATTCATGGTCAACTTTCATCAAATCTCCTACCACCCACATTGGCTCAGCACATTATGTATCACATATCCCAAAGATTAACACTACATTTCCCAGATTTGGCCCTAGCTTCACCCGACATTGAAACTGTGTATCAAACCACTGAAACTCTTCTTACAAGGCATGGACATATTCTGTATTTGATGCTGAAATTTCCATTAAAATCAAATTCCATGAACCTTGCAACTGTTTATGAGATTATTACGATGCCAATGCCTGTTCCTAACAATCCAACAAAAGCCACACAATTGGTAGACGTAGCAACATATGTTGCAGTGACACAGAACAAGAAATTTTATGCCCCCTTGCAGGATAGAGATTTAATAGGATGTTCAGGTGAAAAGTTGAAAGTCTGTAGTAACCCACTACCTTTCAAGGCCACTTCACAACCATCTTGTGAATTATCTTTGGTTAGTGGTATCGTTCATGACATAAAACAATATTGTAACTTCACATTTGTACTCCAAGAACCAGCACCATACATTTTGAAACTTTCTAATGGTCAAGTCATAGTTTCAGACAAAAATGACATCTCTTTGCAATGTTACTCAGGTAGTCGAGTTTTGACCGGTTGCCAACATTGCATTTATGATTTGCCATGTTCATGTTCTATTCAAACCAGAAACACTTACATCCCACCTAGTGTCGCAAATTGCAAGGAAACTGTTTCAGAAAGCATTCCATTACACACTGTTAACCTGGCAGTGCTGCAGGAATTTTTTGATGATTCAGCTTTGTCAAACATCACAGTTGACATAGCTTATTCTAAACCAGTTGAAGTACAAATTCCGGAAATCAAACTTTATCAACATGAACTGTCAGACATGATTACATTTGACAAAAAGCAGCATTTGAATCTGAAAAATGTCATACAAGCCGCAAAGAATGATGAATGGGCTTACAGATCATTAGCAGAACCCATTCTCACTGGCCGCTTGTTACCAAAACGATCATCTTCCTTTGGCATGGAAGTTATTGTATCATATGCAGCTATAGCCCTATCACTCTTGCTAACTGCAGGTATTATTTACCTCTTTATCAAAATGAACCGACTTAGTGCGATGGTAATAACCACACTTACGGAGATTCCAGATTCAGGAATGGCAACTGCTATACCTCCATTGGTATATACAATACCAACATCCATTAACAACAATGCTTTTACGAATGTATGGTACGTCTTTTACCATGATTATCTGCTCACAACACTGTTGGTAATTTGCATAGTGATTCTGACCTATATTCTTCTTCGCCGAAAATTCTATCTTAAAGCATCAGCCACAACTATTACTTTGGAATTAGCAAGTGCTCTTGACTGTGTCTCCCTACCAGTGCAGGAGATACCATTCTGTCCTGAACATTGGTTGTTTGTCGCACCAGCCTTTTCGGCAACTATTGAGATCACTGGTTACATTCGACCCAAGGTGCATTACAATTGGAATGATATGTACCTCCAAGACACCTTTACCTCAAAACCACTAAAGCTCGTAAATGTTGCAAACATTAGCCCATGGATAGCTTACAGAGCCCGACAAATACTCGAAGGCAATTACAGTATGTACCCAGTCATGAGGCACAATGGCTATGGTTTTCTTCTCGGTGTAACTGAGACAAGCCACTATCCGATGACAGATGAAGCAAATGCACATGTAGAAAACGAAACTGAAGCAAATGAAAATGATGAGGTTAACCAAGCAAATAATGAAGCATGTAGAGTATCAATCCATGCATAGAATGACATTGTCATAAAACTTAAAAGGCCGAACTAGTTCGTATCTTAGATAGTGTACGTGTACTTATTGTATAGATGTTGTCAAATGTGTAACTCGTAATCAAGTATACTTCATGTAATGACACATTATTCAAGTATTGTCAGGAATAATGACTTCAGTATATAATGAATGATAACTCAAGAATTGTATTGAATGATAACTTAGTTAGCTTCGTATTGGTATTACATATAACAATCATGTCTATTAGCGTTAGTACTTGCATTATGTGACATGCAAGTTGAAACCATTCATACTCTCACATGTATACTACATGCATGTTATCATGTAAATGTGACTTATGATGTTACAATGGTTAAATGATATGGAAATGATTATACTTTGTGCTGTTTAATGTCTATATATATATCCATAGTTATGTCTTCAAAACGTGCAGTTTATATGTATATGTGTGTTGTAGTTTCCCATTAAGATCATTCTTAGAATTTCTAGATGTCTTGATGTCTATACTCAATTAAAACATTGCTATGAATGGTATTACTCTTTTCCTGTACGATTTATGTATAATGATGTTGTGCGATGTCTACTCAACGTAATTACGTAAACGATATCAACTTAAGGTATAGTTTGCTAAATAACAGATTTAATCAACATGTGCTACACTTTTATCATTATAAAAAGTTTCTAACTTTAATGTTGTGTATGTCAGTAAGTCAGTAACTATATATGCGATAGTTGATTTGGTGTTGTACTTTCCTAATCTTTCATGTATCCATTAACGAGGATGTTGTATGTAGTGAAGTAACAGCCGTACAAAAAAAAAAAAAGAGAGATACATTTTCTACTTTAGTTTCGGGACGAAACTTTTTCGAGCAGGAGGGATATTGTTGTATTATGCATTGCTTAGTTGTATATTACATATTGTATTTAGAATAAGTTTGGTAAAGTTAAAATATAAGAAAACTCTACTTGTTTGTGACTGAGACTTGGGTGCAAATGCATTAGGAAGAATCCGGATGTAACTTGGCTTTACGGTTATGAGCTGACACGTCAGAGACACGTCAGCGTCATATAAGGGAAAACCAGTGAGCTCACGGTGAGCTCACATAAGAAACAGTAAGGAAATATTGGAAACCCATTGGGAAACCCAGAACGTAACAGGGAAACCCTTAAGCCAAGCTACGTCACATTGAAATGTATAGAAAATACTCTAGTATAAAAAGAAGCCCCAAGCTCAGTCCAGCCAGTTAGTTAGTTTGAACAGTTGATACAATTCTGGCAGATTGGAGTTTAAGCAGAATTGTCTGTTTGTTACATTTTGTTACGGATTATTGTCAGTCAGCATTGAACCTGTTTTATTCTGTAACCACATGTTTCTGGATTAATAAACCATTTCTTATTTCTCTCACAAAGCGAGTGTTGAGTCTAATTCCCACCATACGACAGATCCATCACATAGAAACTTTGGACCAATATTGTCCAGCCCAGTGCTTTTGTTTGGGTTCATACTTTTGAGTTCTTTAAGAACAAATGATGGTTGAACTTCTTGCAAAACCATAGTGCCAGGCACAATGCCCAGGTTTCTGTAATAAGATCTACAATTTTCAGAAAAGGCACTATAAATATCTGAGAAATTTGGAAGTTTTGAAACCAGTTTTTTGCCTACATTAACGAAAAAGTCATTTATGTGTTCTGCAATTGTTGCTGAGTCATGACAAGGTATACCATTGATGTTTAACGTGACAGCATTTGTGGCTTTTGATCTTGTTTGATAGCCTAGTTGTTTCAAATTGTCCCAAAGTTTTTTGGGATTGTTTTTGTTTTTATCAATTTCATTAAGAAAGAAATTTTTACGAGCATCTTTTACTTGACGCTGCACTTTGTTCCGTATTTAATTCACAGGCATATGTAACACATTTCATCTCAAGAATAGTAAAGCACATTAGAAACACTATACAACTCAACACAATGTGGGGTAAAAATGTGTGGGTTACTGTACCTACATGTATGTCAGAAAAATGTGAACATCAGATATGAAAATAATAATTACGTTATTATCATAATTAATGTAGTATAGGTGTCAGCACAATTGGACCATTAGCAAGTAAGTTGTGCCACATAATGGAGCATGTTGTATAGCTCAGTGTATCTGGTGAGACCTCAAATCTCACCAATTTCTTCAAAGATAATATATGTGTCATGTGTATTACATAACTATGGCTGATGCTCTGATGTTCCGATACGTAAAATGAAAGTTATCACAGAGCATTGCATGATGATGGCCCACATAAACCCAAAACTTTAAAAGCATATATATATATACGTTTCGGAGCATGTTTGTAACAATAAATTCTTCTTCACCACATTTACAGGGTAGTGTGTGAAACAGGTAAAGATGTTTCAAAAGAGAATGAACATCCCATACCACTCATCAGTTACTGTATGATGACACGCCTTCCTCACTTCCTCGGCCGACATTGGCCCTGAAAATTGAACGAATTAATGCTGTTGGTGATTGAGGTTTTTATTGAAAAGTTTATCTAACTTTCATTGGAATATATTTGGATCAAGATTAGCTCATTATAAAACAAGAAATTCTTTTTAAAAAAAGAATTGTAGGGACCTTTGTGTGAAATATGAGGTTTCTTCAAACACATATTTTATTTTCCAAATATTCAATTGATTTCCTATGTATGTGCAGTCACATCTATTCCTCCAATGAACCTACTGTGATTTGACAAATCTACTGCATGTTACCTCATGATTGGACATGCCTAATCATATTTGTTATAAATATTTTTTGTCATAAAAAAAATAATTCTATAACAACAAACTAATTATTGCTTGCTTATTAGAATTATTACACTTTTCATAAGCTTGTGAACTTTTTGTTTATTTATTTAAATATATTGATACAGGAGTACAATTTCAGCAAAATAAGACTGTTGTAAAAATTGGTCCTGTGACAGAAAGCTAAAAACAAGTGTGTACATAAGAAGTAAGAAGTCCAAAAAAGTATTTACACAAGAAATAAAGTTAAGTTAACATCATAGGAGTAGTGAGAAGTTAAATATCTAATGTTTTCATACAGTGTGTTTGTACACTTCTATTATATGATCCCAAATCTTCATAAACTTTGGCTATATTTGACCAATTTCCTGAAGGAAATCTCTATCTATGGGATATGCTCCAGGTGTGCTTTGGAGATGGTCCCCAATCATCCAACCATGACCAGTTGACCCCATTGTCATGGTTGAGTGGCTGCTGCCTCTCTGGTGTAGCTACTGTGTATCAAGAGGGTGCAACATATACTTGATTTGTAAATTGTACTCACGGATACCTCCTCTGTGGCATGAGTATCCTCCTAATATTGGAGGTCAATTAGGAGGGTACTCCTGCTAAAGGGAAAGTATCTCTGCAAGTCCAACTTGCCTGTGGCCCCCTCCAGAAACTTAGAAGCTCCACCACTGCAGTACACAATAACTGATGACAAATTGCACTTGGCTGGGTATTTTTGTCCCTTTAGTTAGGGACCTTCAATGTTAAGTCTTTCATCATTTGGAGCTTGTAACATAGATCTGAGATGGTCCCTGCAAAAAAACCACTCACCACCCTCCGTTGGTGAGCTGGTGGGGGACCGGTTGACAACGTCCTCCGGCAACCAAGTAGGACTATTGCTCTTTAGTTTTGTTCGAACTTCCGGGATTTTTCTCTTCAATGAAATAAAAACAAATAATTAAAAATGAAATAAGAAAATGACTTGCAATTGGTTAAGGGAGGGGGAGGGGGGCTATAGTCCCATCCCCCAGCCCATATCACAAGAAACTACACTGAGTCTAAAAAAATTGAGGCTGTGCCAACCAGCCCCTCCCCCCGCCCCCTCCCTTCCTCCTATCCTGAATGCCTCAAGACGATTTTACATTATATTAATACGAGTATTTCGTAATTTGCAAAACTTACTGTAGAGTTTTATAAGGTAACCCTTTTTCAGGGGAACGGGGATCTCGCCGGTGAGGGATACACCTGCGACGTCTACGGCAAGTGACGTCTTCGCCGTCAACTGTGGCAGGTGCTCCAGTACCCACCCACTCAACGACTTGCTGGTTCCCCTCCATCCAAATCACGTTTCCTGCAAATAACAAAGAATAAAATATCAAATTTGTTCAGTTGTGCAAGCATGATGTTTACAATTCTAAATTAACTGTTTTGCCTTTAAGCGTTGACGAACTATTTTTTTCATATATGCCAATGCGTGACAAACTTTTTATTGCTCTTTTAAAAATACATATAGAAACAAATAATTTATTTTGACGTGCTGATCATCTCGTCAGCCCGTAAAGAAAAATGATAGGTGTCACATCTCTTAGGACTTAATATTTTTTTTAACGCAAATTGCTTTAAAATATTTGAAGTAAATAAATATTCTGCAAGCCCATTGGCTGTGACACTCTAACGTAAAATTGTATCATAACAAGGTCGTAGCACTCAACTAAATGTAATACATTGTCGGAGCGGATCCAGAAAATTTCGGATGGGGGGGGGGGAGATCCAAGCCTTCATGTAACTGATGAGAGGCACAACCTGCAGAATAATGAATGATTTAATTAATTACACTAGCATTATACCCGTTCTACAAACAGGAGGTTTGATAGCCAAGGCATAAGTTATGGCTTGACAGCATAAGTTGACACCCCTACCCCATAACTGAAGCTAACCAATGCACAACTTGCCCAAAATACTTCTTTTTCGCGGGAATCTGTCACTCCATTAAATGACAAATTACACAACTGAAGAACAATAATGCTGGTCTTTAGAGTACATTCAAACTAAAATAAGTTTCCGATAGACACTTTTTCACATTATAATATTTGGCAGTTTTTTTTGTTCATACTTTTGATGGTTCTTCAATTCAACCCTGCAATTGGTGGCACAATACCCCTAAGGCAGAAGACTGGTGAAAATTATTCAACTGGGTATTCCATATGCCAAACCACATTTTCATGCATTTTCATGCTGCTTTAAATTACCATGAATCCTTTTACAGGCCAAATGCGATATTCACAGTATTGAATGCCTTGGGTCTTTGTTATATCAGAACAAGTAGTGGCTCAGCACTATCCACGTGTTTGATTTATCATTTATGTATAATGTCATATATATGTATATATATATGAACCAGACATTGTGTCACTGTGCACCTTACCCAAACAAACACAATTGCATTCAGAATGCACATATTTTTAAGAGTTTAGTTTAATAAGGATTTTTTTAAAAAAACTTACCAAGTTCTTCTCTATCTTCTGCACACTGAAATGCACACTCTTCAACTGCAGTGTTGAGACTAATAAACTGTGCCTTAAACCTTCTTAAGTCTTGATTGATGAACAAACAGCTTTTCTTGTCAGCGACATGTTAACAGTTTTGTGTTTTTAGGTGAGGTCAACCAGTGAGTGAGCCCCGAGGGATTTTTAAAATACCTAGTTGGATATTCCAGTAGCCATGACTGATATACTGCATAGTTAGTCCTCTCTCTTAAAACTTCTAAATAAAGTAATGTGCATGAATTTTAAAAACATTAACAACAACATTAACATTTTAAACATCACAAATATTTGTTCCATAAGTATATTAAAAATGGATCATAATAAAGGTGCTTTTTCAGAAATTTGGTTTTTATAAATACCATAATTCTCCAAGACCAAAACCAATTTCGTGAAAAATACCACTTGCTCTGAAAAATACCAAATATATTTGAAAAATACCAAACTGGTTTTTTATTGTTCACACAGGTTTTGCACAATATCCAAAATGTTTAGGAGTGAAGAAACTAGAATGACTGAAAGGACACTTTTTCAGCTTTTTACCTTCAGCGAACGAAGTTCGAAGAAGGTATTGTAATCACTTGGGTAAAAATGTTGTCCGTCCGCCGGGCGGGCGCTTGGGCGGGCGGGCGGTTGCGGATGGATCGTTTCCGGCCCGGCACTCGGCCTCTATTGAATGTATGGGGATGAAATTTGGTACACATCTAGCCTGTATGGTCTAGTTGTGCCTTTTGATGGTCTGATGAATAGATCTTAAATACTTTTTGAAATAATTAACAAAATATAAAAATAATTTTTTTTTCGTTTCCGGGCCAAGGCTCGGTCACTATTGCATGTGCATGGATGAAATTTGGTACCCACGTGGCCTATATGGTCTAGTTGTGCCTTTTGATGGTCTCATTGACAGATATTGTATACTTTCTGAAAAAAATGAGAAAAGATATAAAAACATATTTTTTTTGTTTTTTGGGCTAAGACTCGCTCACTATTGCATGTTCATGGATAAACTTTGGTACACATATGGTCAATATGGTCTAGTTGTGCCTTTTGAAAGGTCTGATGGAAAATATTATATACTTTTTCAAATATTGAAAAAAACATAAAAATTATTATTTTTGTTTCTGGCCCAACATCCGGTCACTATTCCATATACATGGATGAAGTTTGGTACACATATAGCTTGTATGGTATAGTCGTGCCTTTTCATGGTCTGACAGATGGCTATTCTATAGTTTTGTAATATTGAGAAAAAATTTTATATCAGAGCCAAAACTACCCCACTATTGCATATACAGTAATGCATTTTTCTAAACAAATCACCTATGCAATTAATTTAGCAGTGCTTTTTGATGCGTATAACACTTCATGAATCATTGGAAAAATAGAGATAATGGAAGGCCACTACTCGACCGCTATTGTATAATGCATACCTATAAGCAATTTCGTAAACGCACCAATTTTATGATATTATTGTAATCTTCTAAAGGTGTTATTAGCTGAAGGTTTGCTGCTGCGCAGCCTATGTTTTACTTTATTTTCTTTTTTTTTTTCACTCTGTTTCCCTTACCCTGTGGCCAGCTGCCTTTCAAGTTCCAGCTGCTGACTGCATATAAATTGGTCCGCAAATAGTTTCCAGAAAGGACTTAGCAAGAGCTTAAGTCTTTTATGGGAGACATCTTGACCATTTTATGGACTCCGACTTCTGAGATGAAAAATCTTTTGAGCAAACCGGCCTCCGTTAGTGTGAATAATTCACAATCTAATGAACGAGTGACAATTTAAGTCTTTTGCTGAGAATTGCAGTCACTTTTTACAATTACAATATTTCTTGAAAATGAGCCTCAATTTCTATTTACGTTTTATGTATGCTTTTCAGACCTTATTTTTCAGTCACTAGTCTGATGAATGGAATTTTATGTATCAGCTGGCCTATACCTTACCTATAGATTGTAAGGATGGTTCATGAGGAACTTCATCCAGTGCTGCCTGACAACGCCTCTGCTACAGCAATAGGCTACAAAGATCTAAAAAAAGTATGCAGAAACAACAGATATTCATAAAAAGATGTCGTAAAACATCGAAAAAACACATGTGACGGTTCTAAACCTTTTGATCACATTTACAAAAGAAAGAGTATATTGGGCAGTTGTCATAAATATGGAATATAGGCATATGTCAAAAACTGAGTAAAAATTTGATAATTTTCTCCAATTTCATAAAATTTCCACTTTGTGATGTTGAATGGACCCACATTTATAGATCTAGAGAATTTGTTGAAGTCTGTTGCAGTTCCCATAATGAAATGGTGTTACCCAATTTCTACTCACATTTTGTCATGTGCCTATATTCCATATTTTTGAGCAAGAGTGTACAACATATTGCATTCCCTGACCAATTTATATAATATCATCTAAAAACTCGTCATCCATCATCATCACCTATGTGATTACAAAGAAAAGCTGTTGTTTTTCATATCTTCACTTTAAGATCACACAAAGTCAAACTATACAAAAAGAGATAGATCTCCAGGGCAACTTATTCAATTATTCATTCTCCTGCCTTGAAGAAAGGATTGATTTTTGGGGTTTCTTCCCTTTGTAATTACGTACCCAGACCTTTTTGTTAATATTTCTCATGTTTCATAGCCAGATTTATGTGTCTTTTTTAAATCCTCTATGCTGTCAACTTTTCAAAATATTGAATGTTTTGTAAAGGCTAATTGCACTGGAGAGTGAATTGAATCTCTTGGCTCGAGGCGTGGATGACATGGTGGGAGCTTGATGCAGCGATTGGCAGCAAGAGAGTCATTCAGAATTAATCACACATCATGAAACAGCACATCTCTCAATCTGGGCACATATTATTTTTTTGAAAGAAACATTTAAGCTGTATATCAAGAACAGAAAAAGGTGACATAACTAAAAGGATATCAGTGCAGTTCTTTCTTTCTTCTTATTTTTATAATTTTGTTTTCCTTTGATACCCTGTGGCCAGCTGCCTTTCAAGTTTCAGCTGCTGACTGCATATAAATTGCTCTTCAAATAGTTGCAGAAAGGACCTTGCAAGAGCTTGACTCTTTTATGGGAGACATCTTGACCATTTTATGGACTGTGACTTCTGAGATGAAAAGTCTTTTGGACTAAAGGGAAACAAGCTGCTACAAGTGTGAATAATTCACCATCACAGATGTTCGCATGACCGAGTTTACAAATTGAAGAGGATTACAGTCACTTCTCAGGGGACAATCACTGAATCTTCATGGGCCCATTAGGGGTGGCTTAGACTTTTCCACAATTGGAAACTATTTATTTCATGGTAACAGCAACAGTAAAATTTTGTTTATTTTGACTGCGCAATGTCCTCAAATATCTGTTTCTAATTCAATTACACCATATTGAGAAGTACCCTTCCAGAAATAATTTATTGCAAGACGGCCCAGAAAGAATTTTATATGTTTCGCTAAAACCGGGCAAGAAATTGTTTATCTAAAAAAACTACAATTAATCACATTAATTTAGGGGTACACTTTGATAATCTCGAACTCCAACACTAACTGTCCCATTCACTGAATCCCTGAGTACATTTGGACATGCTGCCACATGCATAGCAACTCAAGCAATTGTGAATATGCAAATAAACTCAGGGGTCAACCAGATGATCTTTGGGAGGGGGCGGCTATGAATTTTTGCTGAAAAAAAAGTTCGTTTCCAACTTGACACTGAAAAAAAAAAACGTTCAACGCCTGAAAACAAAATTGTTTCACCCAGAACCTGGGGAGGGGAGGTCCTTTGGTTTTTACATCCGAGACAAACATTTTTTTTGTTCATGAAGCATCCACGGACAGTTTTTTTAATAACTTTTTATCACAATTTTAACATTAACCCAGTAGGCCAGTACCCATATTACAGGTGGTAACAATTTTTTATAGCAATTTTAACATTACTCAAGGGCCCCCCAACTGTCATCTGGTCGGCCCCCAATAAAAAAATGTGTCAAACAGCAAACAAAGAGACTTAAATGAGTTTGATGTTTGTCAGTTTAAGATTTTAAATCCCTTTGTTGTCTCACAAGATAGTTAGGGATTTAGGTTATCACGGTCGAATGCTCACACATTCTGTTCTAAAGAGAGACCCAATTGATGCACCAGACTCTGGGTTCAACACAAACAGGATTTTTGGAAAATAATGATCACAACTTTCAGCCCTATCAGGTGAGTGACAGGCATTGGAAAATTAAGGGGGTGACCAACACAGGGCACCCAATTGTATGCACGTACATTATAGAATAGTCCAGAATACAATACATTATAATAAGATAACTTCATGAACGCAGGTTAAGAAGCCCATTTAAAGAGTTTTAATTTTCACTTAGGGGACGACCTGTTAATTTCCAGGGGGGGGGGTTGAGTTTTCCTTGGCGAAAAATTATTTATTTCACAGTAACAGAGGCAATAATTATCTATTTTAAGCAATTGAAGTCACCAAATATATTTCATTCCTAAATCACAGAACCCCTTGTTCTGAAATACCCAAGCAGAAATAATTTATTTCAAGACGGCCAAAAAAGAATTCATTTGTTCATCAAAACTGGCAAGAAATTTTTTATTTGAAAAAAACTCAAGCCCCCAACCCTGGATATTAAATCGTCATCCTCTTGCTTGAGACCATTTACTCTACTTGGTTGAACAAATTCTTCTCTTTTACCACAATTGTCAATTGGCATGGTGCATCAGCGTGGCAGCACTGTGGTGACTGTTATTTGGAATATCCAAAGTCTTTTGAAAAGCACTTTTTGATATTAGACACAATGGCAGTAGAGACATTGTCACAAGCAACAGCATGTATCCAGGGCCTCTGAAGTTGAAGCCCCCTCTGCTGGATATTTTGGAACCAAAAATAGGACCCGTAGAATAATTGGCAGCTGCCAAAGCTCCATATGGTCTGCCAAAGCTCCATGCGGTCAGCCAAAGCTTAAGATGGAATATCATCCGATGAAATAGGCTCTGATGAAATATCCAAATAGCGTCTTGGGGGATATTTGACCTTTTCAAATATCCTCATAGTGCTATATTTGGAATATCCAAAGTCTTTTGAAAAGCACTTTTTGATATTAGACACAATGGCAGTAGAGACATTGTCACAAGCAACTGTACATGACTTTCTGTTTGATCAAAACATTGGGTTGGAGAAAGCAAATGATTAAGAAAAAGTTAATTCATGTAAAATCAAATTGCTGTCTGCTATAAAAACTAAAAAAAAAACACAAGAACTGTGTATGTAGATACCGTGGATCAAACCTATCCAAAGTATAACCTTTTTTGTAGGGACCATCTCAGATCTGTGTTATAAGCTCCAAATGAGGAAAGATTTGACAGTGGAGGTCCCTAACTAAAGGGGCAAAAATAATCAACCAAGTGCTATTTGTCATCAATTTATGTGTACTGCAGTGGTGGAGATTTTTGAGTTTCTGGAGGGGGCCACTAGGAAGTTGGCCTTGCAGATATACTTTCCCTATAGCAGGAGTACCCTCCAAATTTACCTCCAATATTAGGAGGATACTCATGCTACAGCAAGGTAACTGTGACTACAATTTACAAATCAAGTATATATTTGCCCCTCTTTATGCTCAGTAGCTCCTTCACTGCATGACCTTGGGAGCTGTCATGGATGAGTGATTGGGGACCATATCCAAAGCACACCTGGAGCATAATACATTGGGGACCATATCCAAAGCACACCTGGAGCATAATATTATCCCATAGAGATTTCCTTCAAAAAATTATATAGCCTAAGTGTATAAACATTTGAGACAACATAAGACAAGTGATAAAAGAAAACACTGTATGAGAACATTAGATATTCAACTTCTCACAAACTGGCCAGTCTAAAAGTGTAATAATCCAAATATTATGCAAGCCACAATTAGTTATACAATAATGTTTTTTTGGAGGGCATTACCAGGGATTAATGACTGGCAGCCGATTTTACTGCCCAAGGCTGCCAGTCATTAATCCCGGTAATGCCCGACAAAAAAATATTATTTGCATTATTGTTACTATTTACTTCAAATCTGCATACCTGAGATCTTTTTTTAATGTAATGACCTTAGTCAAGACTTAGACAAGAAAAACAAAAAATCGGTCGACTAAAAACAATATTTTTGTCACGGTTAATTTAATAATTTAGCCAATCTAGGTGCTAATGCCAGCAATGACCTCAAACGGCCGCTGAGTAAGTTGCCATCACATTATTTCAACATTACCCTAATGATTAGAAAAAATTAACTTATTTAAGTTAACCGCTTACTGGACTGATCAGTCCCAAAAAAACAATTCTGTGCTTGTGATGTCATCATTGACAACAGCAGATTTTAGGGACATAAATGGCCCAACAGGCAGCAAGCTGGGGATCCACATAAATGTCCCTTTAGTCCGGTAAGGGTTAAAAAAAAAAAGAAAATTGGTACCGTAGTTGTAGTGTCACCAAAAATAAAGCCATCGGAAACTGATGATGCCACTACCAGTGTTGAATGATTCTGAATAATACCCAAGGTTGCGATATAGGCCTATTCAGATAAATTTAGGCCTATTGAGTATTTCATTGATCAACAAAATAAGATCGTTGTCATCAGATTCTAGTCCAAGTGAACTTTTGAAGCTGTCACTATGCAATGACATCACAAATAATAATGTTGCCATGACGTCACTATGATGTCACTGCCAGGTGACGTCACAACATGCACAATACACCAGGGGGCCTCTTTGCCTGGTCCATAATATCCTTATGGCGCTGCAAGCAGGGCATTAATGAGATTAATTTTTTTCTTTATTTGGATTAACATGGGGGGTCTGGAGCATTATCTGCCAGGTAAAGGGCATGTATAGTAATAATAATTTGTTGTAATGGAAATAGAAATTTCATGTTCATGACAAAGAATTTAAAAGGGCTTCTCATTGCTTGGTTTGCTATCTATGTTAATAACACCTGTAATTAGGCTTGCCTAATCATGATGTAACATGTATTAGGTTTGTTATATCACACACTCACAGTGGTACATTGGAGGTATAGATGCAACTACACATACATAAAACATTATTTGAACATATGGAAAATAAAATATGTGTTTGAAGAAACCTCAGGTCCCTACAATTCTTTTTTTAAAGAATTTCTTGTTAAAAACATCTGTGATGTTTAATCCACAGTTTCAATGCAAGTTCGAAAAAAATTCTGTGTTTACTCCCGACTCTTCTTTTCAGCATCTTTTTCACACAAATTTCAAATGGTTAGCACAAAACAAAAATACTGTTGAGTGTTGAGTATTCCACAATGTTTCGATCAGATTTACATATATACATTGATAGTATAGTTCACTAACCTTTGTGATTGGTCTTTTTAAAAACATAGTTTCATTTATTATTATGACATTGTGTCTTTGTCAATTAAACTTCTGACTCCGACTCCTGACTCAGATTCCATATAATTAAACTCTGGTTCTGGTTTCAAGACAATAATAGGCCAATGTTAATTGAAAGGATGTACAGTCTTCCAGCAAACCACTCCACCCCCCATTCATAAATTATGAATAGTCCCTAATGATACAGGAAAAGGGATTGCGAGGCAGGTCACAGGAAAATGTTTTTGGTCATGATCAATTTCGTTTTCGCATGAACTTTTATGCTTATTTACACCGTTACATGGATGAATTTGGTCTTACAAGAAAATTTTTTCAAAAAAAAATAGAGGCGATTTTTAAAGCAAATTCAGCTTGTTCAACAAATTAGACCTCATCTGCGTGTTTTTCGCGCCGATCCCGCAAAAAGCGTCTTGTTCCGCACCTGCTCATCCGCGTTTTATTACGAAATCCCGCGGCCAGCCGGTCCGCAAATTTGCACGGTCCGCATTTGACTGCGTACCACTCTAGCCCCGTTCTGCTGACGTGGCTTCACAGCCTGAATTTCCAATTTTGGCCTCTGGCCTCCTGTCGGGAGGCCTGTGGCCATCTATACAGAGGCGCATGGCGCCAAATAGAGTAACTAAGAATATATCAGCGATGGGCTGATGCATCGCCTCCAAAATTGAGCTGCGACAGCTGCTGCGTTGGATACTGTTGAGTTTTCACTTCTATAGAAAATGAAAAGTAATTTAGATATTTCCTACAGGTATGATATTTTCAAAATAGATCAACCTAGTGGCACACACGAATATAATTCTGTGAAAATTTCATTCCGCTTTTTCGATGAGAAAAGTCTGCAAAAATATTGGTCAGAACTTTCTGGAAGCCCCTCGAATAAGCAATGGTATCGGTGATAAATGTGTCCATGATAATTGTATCTGAAACAAAATGCCAACATCGGTATCGAATCAGAAGTGAAAAAATGGTTTAGTTCGATATCTCCAGTGCTGCCTCCTTGATGACGTCATAAATCAGGTAATGTCATTGTGATGTCATGACTAGTGTTATCTTGATGACATCACAATCAGTTGGCAGTTAACTCCTCTATTTTGAAAGTTTTTCATCGAAGAAGACATTTTATTCATCGACAAGAGACTTATCGTCGTCACCATCAGGTAATAGTGGGGGCTGGTTCCTATTTAGACTTGAGTTTAGTATGGGCTTAAACATGGCTTTGGAATTTGCTTGTGTTTCTGAATGATAGGCTTTAGTAATAATTTGGACCTCAGTTCATTAACTTAAGTTGTTTGTTGTGGGCATTGCGTTTGCTTTGAAATGTATATAGACCTATATGATCTTTTAGCTAAATATTTTCCTCTTACTTTTATTTCAGAACCAGTGAACCTCAGTATTTTGATGAACGATATGATGGCTGATAAAGAATTTAGTGTGAAAATTGAATCGTCCAGGAGTGGCATTGAAAATGATGACCTTTATGCATGTGATGCTTGTCAAGAAACATTTCAGAGCTCAAATGATTTGAAGGACCATTTGAAAACTCATTTCATTGGTGACTTTTTTGTCGCACTTGGTTCCAATTCTCTACAAGATGAGAATCAGCAAAACAAACTCAGCTTGAAACAAGAATTCACTCCGAACGATGAATCTGAGAGAGCCTTAAAGCCAACTGATGAGCAAACTGCAGAGCAGGGACACGTGGATGATACCGCCATTGATTTAATGGTGAGAAATGAGAAACGCTTCACAATTAAATCTGAAACAAGAGATGATCTATATAGAGGGGATGATACTACCACAGTTGATTTCAAGGCTGGTATGGACAAACACCCCAAAAAGAAAGAAGATACGATTGTTCATACAGATGATCTGAACGTATGTTCTGTCTGCGGCAAAACATTCATTCAGAGATGCAGCTTGAATGTACACCAAAGAACACACACTGACAAGAGGCCGTACGGATGTTCTGATTGCAATAAATACTTCGGAAGGAAGGAGTGTCTACGCAGACACATATTAAACACTCACATCAAGGATAAAGCTTATAGATGTACTGAATGTGGGAAATGCTTCACCCAAAAGGAGAATTACAACAGACATTTGAGAATTCACAGTGGAGAGAAGCCATACGGATGTTCGATATGTGAAAAAAGGTGGGCAATTCCTTAAAGTCTGATTCACAGGTTTGACACTTTAGCAGCTTGTTGAGCCCTACCATTATAGCTTAGCTATTTTATTGTTATCCAGGCATGAGGGCAACTAATAGGGGTATCAGACAAGCCATCAACCAAAGCTTCAAGTGTAACAGGAGTCAAGCTATGGCAAAATATCATGGTGTCGGACGTACACCGTGTGATGTACGTCCGACACCATGATATTTGCTTTGTAGCTCAGCTCCTGTTGCACTTGGAGCTTTGGTTGATGGCTTGTCTGATACCCGTATTACCTGGCCTCATCCCTGTTTAACAATGAAATAGCTGAGGTGTAATGGTAGGGCTACACAAGCTGCTAAAGTGTCAAATCTGTGAATCAGACTTTACGGAATTGCCCAGGTTCGGTCAAAAAGAAGATCTTGAAAAACACTTCAGAATCCATAGCGGAGATAAGCCATATGGATGTTCCATTTGTGGGAAATCCTTTAGTCGAAATGATGTCCTTGTAAGACACATAAGAACACACAGCGGCGAGAAGCCTTACGCATGTTCGGAATCTAAATGCCGTGAAACGTTCAGCCGAAAAGAGACGCTCGATCTGCACGTGCTCAAGGCGCACGGCAACACCGACAGCAATGTAATTCCGAAGGGGTACTCATGTTCAGTTTGCGCCAAAACGTTCCTCCAAACGGGAAAATTGGAGCAGCATTTGAGGACCCACTCTGGAGTGAAGCCGTATCAATGTTCGCAATGTGGACGGACATTTTGTTTCAAGGGGAACATGGATAAGCACATGAATATCCACAGCCGCAGCGAGAAAAAACAATTTGGCTGTTCCGTATGTGGAAAGAAATATTCAAGCTCTGAATATTTGAGAAAACATACGCGAAAGCACAGTGGAGACAACTAGACCTCTGTTATTTTTGTGATATCGGATAGGCTTATGGCCGAATTTGTCAAAAATATTACCAAATTACCAAATTACATTGACTCTAATTTGATATAAAAATCAATTTTGTTGACGTTTTTGAGAACTGTTTAAACTAAGATAAATTTGGCAGTTGTTGATCATCTTATAATATTAATAAATGATTAAGATATTGTTATGTGTACTAGTGTGTTTTATCACAAGTTATTGGGAATTAATGTTTAGATTTGAATAGCTTTGAAACTGAACTGCAGTCCTGGACATAAGCCTTGTCGTTAACAAATATTAGTGACACAACTTTTAATAACTTGACTTGTAATTGATATATTTTGACTAAAAATGGCTTAAGTGAAAACTAAAGCCTTCTACGCCTTGCTCACATGGCAAAAATAAAGTTTCATCTCAGTCCAAATATTCTACAAATTAATAATGGACACAAGTTTTGTTGCAATGCAGTCGCAAGCAAGATGTAATACTGAAAATATAATTGTGATTTGTGAAACTGCAAATATGATGCCAAAATGAGTGAGAATTTAATCTTGGTGTACAGGGGCGGACTGGCGACATTTCGGGCCCGTGGCAAAATAAGTCAATGGGCCCCCACAATCCTATATGTGGTTCAACTACATTTATGCCAAAGTGGAGGGGCCCATTTCTACATAGGGCCCTCTCACACATTGGCGTAACTGGGGGGTCTCGAGCACCAACAATACTAACTGTATATTTTAGCCAGAGTTGGAAAGTTCATAATTATGGGGGGCACCGGGGGGGGCACAGGTCCAATATGGGGGGAACGTGCCCCCCCCCCCCATAGGGACGCCATGCACTGCTCTCACACTGGGGCCCTCATCTAAAAGTTTCACAGAATCACACGTTTTTTATTTTTGGCACCTTGCATGCCCCCCCCCCCCCGAGTGGTTTGGCCCGTGGCAGCTGCCACTCTGCCACATAGGCCAGTCCGCCCCTGTTGGTGTAACTAGATGGAAAAATGACACTTATCATGAATTCCTGATCTTAAGAACAATTTCCATGGGGTCCTACAATTGTCAACATTTTACCCAATAAAAATCATCAAAATTGGCAGATAACACAGAAAAATACCACCAGAAGTTGATCAATATCCTTCTGAATGTTCGTCCTCACATCCTGCTTCATTTTATTGGGCATCTTTCAGGTGAGGGACAAAACTCAAAGAGAGCTTCATAATTGTTAAAAAAAATCAACATAACCAAGTTTTCCAAGGATCACATTGGCATATTTTAGGGGGGGGGGGAATTGGGCCATGGCCCCCCTTTGGCCCAAAATTAACATGGCAAAGATAGGAAAAGGCGCTAAACGTCCCGTATTGACCCCCATGTTATGGCCCCCTTAGGCCATTTCTAGATACGCCTCTGAAAGAAACCATGCCATGAAAAAATCTGTCAATGCAATGGAAGGTTTTCCAATTTTCCAATGTATTTCCTGTTACATCCTTTCAGCTGTCCAACCACAATTTTTCATTAAATTCCAAAAATCTGGCTATGAGTCTATTGTTAATTGTGACCACAAAGTAGTGTAATTTTCTTATTTAAAAATTGGCTATTTGGCCCACTAGGCCCTACCACTTTATTTGTATGAAAATTGTTACACAAATTTCTTGGAGATAGGACAAATGAAAAGTCAACTTAGCATTTCCGGCCAACCACCTGGCAACTGAATAGGGGACGTAAAACAACCAAATGATCCAAATCATTTCATCACAAGTGACAACTGGTCCTATCTGAAATCGCCTTTGGGCATTATTGCACAGCTTCATGATAATAGTGCAGACACAAGAGGGCAGCAAAGGTAAACGATTGACTACCAATGGCCACCTGGTGAAACAGAATTATGTGAGAGATCAGAACTTCTGCAAGTCCTGCCAGAAATACACATGAAGGCACCAAAACACACCTGACCTTTTTGAGGCCAGTGTTGAGCTTTCATGGTGCATAAACATTTTTTGGGATAGTCATTCTCAGATGAGATTCACATGCTTTTTAAAACAAGCATTTTAAATTCTTAAGTTACAGGACAGCACTGAGCCAGAGTCGTGATTTGGTGGAAATGTTCGGTGGACACATGTTAAGGAAGCCGTATTGGGACGTTGGCACGTTGGGGGTAAGTTGGCCATTTTTTAATCCATTTAATGGCAAAAAGGCCAACTTTCATCAGCGACACAGGCGCAACTTTCCCAAAAAAAACCGGTACGTCTGTGAGGAAAGTTAGGATTTCCGCCATTTTAAAAGTGGGTTAAAATAGGTGGCCTACTTTCCCCAAGGCTTGCCAACTCGACCCTGTTCTACAAAAAGCTGAGAAAAGCCAAAAAGAACTAATTTACATGACATATTTGAAAAGGCACATACAATTTTCTAATTATCTGCCAAACACGTAATTTATGCAATAGCAATAGTTGAGAACGTGATTTTTCTATTGTTGGCCTTTAAACTTGAACTTATGTAAATAGGCCTACTAGCCTATACATACAAACAAACATGAAAATTCACATGTCGAATAATAATCTTTGGTATTGCAAATATATGATATTTTAATACTGCCCCTGATGTCTCTGTAAAAACCCAGCTCCCACATCGATATTTTGAAAAATTTCACTTTTTGACAAATTTACAAATCACATTTTTTCATTTTGCTAAATTCAAGTTATTTATTGGAAAAAAATTACTTACATAAAATACATAAATCACATCACATAAAATCATAAAAATCAAATTTTCCATAGTAAGAGAAAGAAAAAAATGCTGAAACATATATGATTCACAATTCAATGATTTATATGTCGCATTGGCAAGAACTTATAATAACAAAATTGAAACAGTAACAAAACATAGGTTTATATGTACAAAACATAATCATCATAATTATATAATTAAAAAAAAAAAAGTACAATGTTACAGAATTGTTGGCTATTACAAAAAATCAAGAATATTAACAAGGAGGCCTCCACTTGAGGTTTTTAAATCTTTTTTTTTTATAGTGGGTATTGTAATACATGACATCAGAAAGAAAACTCCACATAACAACACCCTTGTATCTCAAATACATTTGACAAAAACTGTTTCTAAAAAATTGAAAGCTGGCAAGTGTAATCAATCAGGATAAAATAAGCACAACTGCATATTTATTTTGCGAAACAATAGATTAAATGGGACTAGGCCTTTTGCAAGAGATAGACATTGACCAGTTGATAACATACTTAACAGTAGACAATTTTCTCCACTTATAACAAAAAACACACTCAACAATGTTTTTAAAAAAAGAAATATAACATGTTACAACACAGAAATGATAGGCTAACAAAGTACAGGTCCAAAAACAAAATACCTATAAAAATTACATTTGGAACAGGTTTTATTTTGGATGGACTGACAAAACATACTTGATTATTTTACACATTTCTAAAATTCTGAGAAATTTCTCGCATTCTATGAGAAATCCTGAGTGTAACATCAAAATATGTTGGCCTGTGAGGTATCAATCAATGGGTAATCGAACACAGGATTTACAGTGTAAATACCAAGATGGCACCTGACCCCCAAAAAATCTGAAAACTATTTAAATTGACATCAAATTCAAAAGTATGGGCAAAGATCTCTCTATTGACCCAATTATGAATTGCCTCCTTCACAGACCACCATTGACCCAATTATGAATTGCCTCCTTCACAGATCAACATTGACCCGATTATGAATTGCCTCCTTTACAGATCACCATTGACCCAATTATGAATTGCCTCCTTCACAGATCAACATTGACCCAATTATGAATGGCTCAAGTCCAATATACGGATAAGAAGTTCCTGAGGGACTGTTTACTTCATAAAATCATTGCGTCACAACCGTTGTCATGACGTCACATGGGGGCTGCCGCCCCCACACCCCCGCTGATTGGTTGAAATTGTTGTTGTGATGACGTCATCAGCCAAACAACACACTTATTGTTACACTTGGAACTATTTGGTCCTTATATTGGACTTGAACCATTATGAATTGCCTCCTTCACAGACCACCATTGACCCAATTATGAATTGCCTCCTTCACAGATCAACATTGACCCGATTATGAATTGCCTCCTTTACAGATCACCATTGACCCAATTATGAATTGCCTCCTAAACAGATCACCATTGACCCAATTATGAATTGCCTCCTTCACAGATCAACATTGACCCAATTATGAATTGCCTCCTTCACAGACCACCATTGACCCAATTATGAATTGCCTCCTTCACAGATCAACATTGACCCGATTATGAATTGCCTCCTTTACAGATCACCATTGACCCAATTATGAATTGCCTCCTAAACAGATCACCATTGACCCAATTATGAATTGCCTCCTTCACAGATCAACATTGACCCAATTATGAATTGCCACCTTCACAGATCACCATTGACCCAATTATGAATTGCCTCCTTCACAGATCACCATTGACCCAATTATGAATTGCCTCCTTGACAGATCACCATTGACCCGATTATGAATTGCCTCCTTTACAGATCACCATTGACCCAATTATGAATTGCCTCCTAAACAGATCACCTCTCCAATGCCTATGCATTCAAATAATAAATTTGAGAGTTGTTTTTGCATATTTTCTGGCATATCTCATCAGGATTCTTGGGTGCCCAAAGAGTATTTCATTTGGACCCAGCAATCCTTACGGATTACGTAGAATAAGGTAAAAGTGTAGCAATGAGAGGCACATAATGGTAGGTAGGGACGCATAAAATCAAATTGATCATGTGCAACGACACATCATTTAGTCCAGCCAAGGTGACACCAATCTATAGGGTATTTTTAGTGCATTTTAATATAACTTAAGGCCTTTATAACTTGGCAATTTTCTTTTATAAATTGTGTTTTTAAAAATAGTGCACATATGTACTATATGAGGAAATCAAATAAAGAATCATAAATTGGAGGCAGGACTGTTTTTCTTAAATACTGACTGCAATGAGTGCAATGAGCACATTATAAAGTTAAGTAATTTTTAAGACATAGTTTTGTACCAAAATATTTGCCAAAAATGGAACATCTAGGCGTATTTGACTGGTCAGCTTTGTGTTGACTGACGCGCATTTTCAAATTTCCCTTTAATGGTAATTTTTCGTCGCTCTTTCCACAAGAATCACTCTTCCCATTCGTGTCTGCAATTTCTCCCATTTTGAATTGTGTATTGCCGCCATTAACACACTCTTGGTTAAATTCCTCATCACAATGAATATCATCGTCTTCATCTGCATGAGAAATTAAAATGACCACAGATTCCTCTTTGAACTCCTCATCACCGCAAAGTTGTCAACATGTTCAGCACTTTTGAATGGCTTTTTTCCCAGCGTGTGTTTTTTTAAAGTGCATGGCCAGACTCTGTCTGTAAGCATATGCCTTGCCACAAACATAACACTTGTACTGCTCTCCACGATGGACAACGATGTGATCCTTAAGGCTTTCCTTTTGTAAGAATGACTTTCCACAAATATCGCACACAAAAGACTTCCTCCCGCTGTGCAATTGCAAGTGCTGGTTAAGACCCTGTCTGTAAGCATATGACATTCCACAAATAGAACATTTGTGCTGCTTTCCACTGTGAATACCTACGTGATCCTCGAGGCTTCCCTTTTGGAAGAATGACTTTCCACAAATATCGCACACAAAAGACTTCCTCCCGCTGTGCAATTGCAAGTGCTGGTTAAGACCCTGTCTGTAAGCATATGACATTCCACAAATAGAACATTTGTGCTGCTTTCCACTGTGAATACCTACGTGATCCTTAAGGCTTTCCTTTTGTAAGAATGACTTTCCACAAATATCGCACACAAAAGACTTCCTCCCGCTGTGCAATTGCAAGTGCTGGTTAAGACCCTGTCTGTAAGCATATGACATTCCACAAATAGAACATTTGTGCTGCTTTCCACTGTGAATACCTACGTGATCCTCGAGGCTTTCCTTTTGGAAGAATGACTTTCCACAAATATCGCACACAAAAGACTTCCTCCCGCTGTGCAATTGCAAGTGCTGGTTAAGACCCTGTCTGTAAGCATATGATTTTCCACATATAGAACATTTGTACTGCTGTCCACTATGAATAACTACGTGATCTTTAAGGCTTTCCTTTTGGAAGAATGACTTTCCACAAATAGCGCACACAAAAGACTTCCTCCCGCTGTGCAATTGCAAGTGCTGGTTAAGACCCTGTCTGTAAGCATATGACATTCCACAAATAGAACATTTGTGCTGCTTTCCACTGTGAATACCTACGTGATCCTCGAGGCTTCCCTTTTGGAGAATGACTTTCCACAAATATCGCACACAAAAGACTTCCTCCCGCTGTGCAATTGCAAGTGCTGGTTAAGACCCTGTCTGTAAGCATATGACATTCCACAAATAGAACATTTGTGCTGCTTTCCACTGTGAATACCTACGTGATCCTCGAGGCTTCCCTTTTGGAGAATGACTTTCCACAAATCTCGCACATAAAAGACTTCTTCCCGCTGTGCAATTGCAAGTGCTGGTTAAGACCCTGTCTGTAAGCATATGACATTCCACAAATAGAACATTTGTGCTGCTTTCCACTGTGAATACCTACGTGATCCTCGAGGCTTCCCTTTTGGAGAATGACTTTCCACAAATCTCGCACACAAAAGACTTCCTCCCGCTGTGCAATTGCAAGTGCTGGTTAAGACCCTGTCTGTAAGCATATGACATTCCACAAATAGAACATTTGTGCTGCTTTCCACTGTGAATACCTACGTGATCCTCGAGGCTTCCCTTTTGGAGAATGACTTTCCACAAATATCGCACACAAAAGACTTCCTCCCGCTGTGCAATTGCAAGTGCTGGTTAAGACCCTGTCTGTAAGCATATGACATTCCACAAATAGAACATTTGTGCTGCTTTCCACTGTGAATACCTACGTGATCCTCGAGGCTTCCCTTTTGGAGAATGACTTTCCACAAATCTCGCACATAAAAGACTTCTTCCCACTGTGCAATTGCAAGTGCTGGTTAAGACCCTGTCTGTAAGCATATGACATTCCACAAATAGAACATTTGTGCTGCTTTCCACTGTGAATACCTACGTGATCCTCGAGGCTTCCCTTTTGGAGAATGACTTTCCACAAATCTCGCACATAAAAGACTTCTTCCCACTGTGCAATTGCAAGTGCTGGTTAAGACCCTGTCTGTAAGCATATGACATTCCACAAATAGAACATTTGTACTGCTTTCCACTGTGAATACCTACGTGATCCTCGAGGCTTCCCTTTTGGAAGAATGACTTTCCACAAATATCGCACACAAAAGACTTCCTCCCGCTGTGCAATTGCAAGTGCTGGTTAAGACCCTGTCTGTAAGCATATGACATTCCACAAATAGAACATTTGTGCTGCTTTCCACTGTGAATACCTACGTGATCCTCGAGGCTTCCCTTTTGGAGAATGACTTTCCACAAATCTCGCACATAAAAGACTTCTTCCCACTGTGCAATTGCAAGTGCTGGTTAAGACCCTGTCTGTAAGCATATGATTTTCCACATATAGAACATTTGTACTGCTGTCCACTATGAATAACTACGTGATCTTTAAGGCTTTCCTTTTGGAAGAATGACTTTCCACAAATCTCGCACATAAAAGACTTCTTCCCACTGTGCAATTGCATGTGTCTCTTCAGACTGTGTCTGTGAGCAAATGCCTTGCCACAAGTAGAACATATGTACTGCCCCCCACTATGAATAACCACAAATTCTTCTTTAATCTCCTTGTCACATGCAATGTTGTCACCTTGATCAGCACTTTTGAATGGCTTTTCTTCGGCGTGTGATTTCAAATGATTGTTCAGACCCTGTCTGTAAGCATATGATTTTCCACATATAGAACATTTGTACCGCTCTTCACGATGATTAAGTATGTGATCTCTAAGGCTTTCCTTTTGGAAGAATGACTTTCCACAAACATCGCACATAAAAGACTTCTTCTCGCTGTGCAATTGCATGTGTCTTTTCAGATGTGGTTTCAGACGGAATTCCTTCCCACAAACAGAGCATTTATGCTGCTTCGCTCCACTGTGTGTCAAAAGATGATTTTTAAGATTTTCAGTTAAACCAAAATATTTGCCACAAATGGAACATCTAGGCAGATTTGATTTCTCAGGTTCGTGTTGTCTGATGTGAATTTTCAGAGTCTTTTTGGAGGTCAATGACTTGCCACAAACATGACAATTGTACCGCCCTGCACTATGAGAAACCATGTGATCCTTAAGGCTTGAACTTAGAAAATACGACTTCCCACAAATATCGCACACAAAAGATTTCTTCTCACTGTGCCACTGCTTGTGACTGTCGTGCATTTTCAAATTTCCTTTTAATGGTTGCTCATTTACGGGAATTACACTTAGAGCAGGTTCCTGCTTAAATTCCTCATCACAACTAACACCATCACGCTGCTCATTTACGGGAATTACACTCAGAGCAGATTCCTGCTTAAATTCCTCATCACAACTAACACCATCCTGTTGCTCATTTACGGGAATTACACTCAGAGCAGGTTCCTGCTTAAATTCCTCATCACAACTAACACCATCATGTTGCTCATTTATGGGAATTACACTCAGAGCAGATTCCTGCTTAAATTCCTCATCACAACTAACACCATCATGTTACTCACTTATGGGAATTACACTCAGACCAGATCCCTGCTTAAATTCCTCATCACAACACCATCATGTTGTTCATTTACGGGAATTACACTGAGACCAGATTCCTGCTTAAATTCCTCATCACTACTAACACCATCATGCTGTTCATTTACGGGAATTACACTCAGACCACATCCCTGTTTAAATTCCTCATTACAACTAACACCATCATGTTGCTCATTTATGGGAATTACACTCAGAGCAGATTCCTGCTTAAATTCCTCATTACAACTAACACCATCATGTTGCTCATTTACGGGAATTACACTCAGACAAGATTCCTGCCTAAATTCCTCATTACAACTAACACCATCATGTTGCTCATTTATGGGAATTACACTCAGAGCAGATTCCTGCTTAAATTCCTCATTACAACTAACACCATCATGTTGCTCATTTACGGGAATTACACTCAGACCAGATTCCTGCTTAAATTCTTCATCACAACTAACACCATCATGTTGCTCATTTACGGGAATTACACTCAGACCAGATTCCTGCTTAAATTCCTCATCACAACTAACACCATCCTGTTGCTCATTTACGGGAATTACACTCAGACCAGATTCCTGCTTAAATTCCTCATCACAACTAACACCATCATGTTGCTCATTTACGGGAATTACACTCAGACCAGATTCCTGCTTAAATTCCTCATCACAACTAACACCATCCTGTTGCTCATTTACGGGAATTACACTCAGACCAGATTCCTGCTTAAATTCCTCATCACAACTAACACCATCCTGTTGCTCATTTACGGGAATTACACTCAGACCAGATTCCTGCTTAAATTCCTCATCACAACTAACACCATCCTGTTGCTCATTTACGGGAATTACACTCAGACCAGATTCCTGCTTAAATTCCTCATCACAACTAACACCATCCTGTTGCTCATTTACGGGAATTACACTCAGACCAGATTCCTGCTTAAATTCCTCATCACAACTAACACCATCATGTTGCTCATTTACGGGAATTACACTCAGAGCAGATTCCTGCTTAAATTCCTCATCACAACTAACACCATCCTGTTGCTCATTTACGGGAATTACACTCAGACCAGATTCCTGCTTAAATTCCTCATCACAACTAACACCATCCTGTTGCTCATTTACGGGAATTACACTCAGACCAGATTCCTGCTTAAATTCCTCATTACAACTAACACCATCCTGTTGCTCATTTACGGGAATTACACTCAGACCAGATTCCTGCTTAAATTCCTCATCACCACTAACACCATCATGTTGCTCATTTACGGGAATTACACTCAGACAAGATTCCTGCCTAAATTCCTCATTACAACTAACACCATCATGTTGCTCATTTACGGGAATTACACTCAGAGCAGATTCCTGCTTAAATTCCTCATCGCAACTAACACCATCACGTTGCTCATTTACGGGAATTACACTCAGACCAGATTCCTTTTTAAATTCCTCATCACAACTAACACCATCATGTTGCTCATTTATGGGAATTACACTCAGACCAGATTCCTGCTTAAATTCCTCATCACAACTAACACCATCATGTTGTTCATTTACAAGAATTACGCTCACAACAGATTCCTGCATAAATTCTTCATCACAACACAAGGCATCATGTTGCTCATTTACGGGAATTACACTCAGAGCAGATTCCTGCTTAAATTCCTCATCACAACTAACACTATCATATATGTTGCTCATTTACGGGAATTACACTCAGACCAGATTCCTGCTTAAATTCCTCATCACAACTAACACCATCCTGTTGCTCATTTACGGGAATTACACTCAGACCAGATTCCTGCTTAAATTCCTCATCACAACTAACACCATCATGTTGCTCATTTACAGGAATTACACTCAGACCAGATTCCTGCTTAAATTCCTCGTCACAACTAACAACTACACTCAGAGCAGATTCCTGCTTAAATTCCTCATCCCAACTAACACCATCATGTTGCTCATTTACGGGAATTACACTCAGAGCAGATTCCTGCTTAAATTCCTCATTACAACTAACACCATCGTGTTGCTCATTTACGGGAATTACACTCAGAGCAGATTCCTGCTTAAATTCCTCATCACCACTAACACCATCATGTTGCTCATTTATGGGAATTACACTCAGACCAGATTCCTGCTTAAATTCCTCATCACAACACACACCATCATGTTGCTCATTTACGGGAATTACACTCAGAGCAGATTCCTGCTTAAATTCCTCGTCACAACTAACACCATCATGTTGCTCACTTATGGGAATTACACTCAGAGCAGATTCCTGCTTAAATTCCTCATCGCCACTAACACCATCATGTTGCTCACTTATGGGAATTACACTCAGAGCAGATTCCTGCTTAAATTCCTCATCACTACTAACACCATCATGTTGCTCATTTATGGGAATTACACTCAGACCAGATTCCTGCTTAAATTCCTCATCACCACTAACACCATCATGTTGCTCACTTATGGGAATTACACTCAGACCAGATTCCTGCTTAAATTCCTCATTACAACTAACACCATCATGTTGCTCATTTATGGGAATTACACTCAGAGCAGATTCCTGCTTAAATTCCTCATTACAACTAACACCATCATGTTGCTCATTTACGGGAATTACACTCAGAGCAGGTTCCTGCTTAAATTCCACATTACAACTAACACCATCATGTTGCTCATTTACGGGAATTACATGCAGAAAAGATTCCTGCCTTAATTCCTCATCACAACACACACCATCTTGTTGTTCATTTACGGGATTTACACTCACGGCAGATCCCTGCTTAAATTCCTCATCAAAATTACTATTGGGAAACAAAACAACAGCCGATTCTTGTTTAACGTCCTCGGCGCAGTGACTGTGATGTTGTTCATTTTCTTGAATATTACTGACAATGAGTTCTTGCTCATTTTCATCATAGCTTTGATTATCATCATTTTGCTTAGTTTTGGGAATTACACTGACCACAAATTCCTCTTCAGACTCCTCATCACAGGCAATGTTGTCACCTTGTTCAGCACTTTTGAATGGCTTTCCGTCGGCATGTAATTTCAAGTGCTGGTTCAGACTCTTGTTTGTGGCAAGGCTTTTGCTTACAGACATAACACTTGTACTGCACTTCACTATGAATAAGTATGTGATCCTTAAGGCTTCTCTTATGGAAGAATGACTTTCCACAAATATCGCACGCAAAAGACTTCTCGCTGTGCAATTGCATGTGTCTCTTCAGATGTGGTTTCAGACGGAATTCCTTCCCACAAACAGAACATTTATGTGGCTTCTCTCCACTGTGCGTCAAAAGATGATTTTTAAGACCTCCATTTACACCAAAATATTTGCCACAGACGTCACATCTAGGTAAAGTTGATTTATCAGCTTCGTGTTGTCTGATGTGAATTTTCAAAGTCTTTTCGGAAGCATACGATTTTCCACAAATAGAACATTTGCACCGCTGTCCACTATGAGCAGCCAAATGATATTTAAGGCCTGAATTTTGCGTGAACGACTTTCCACAAATATGACACTTAAATAAGTTCCCATCACTGTGTGATTTCAAGTGTCTCCTCAGTTGGTCTTTCCGATGGTATTGCTTCGCACAAACTGAACATTTATACGGTTTCTCCTCACTTGGTGTCAAAAGATGATTTTCAAGACCAGATTTACTACACAAAGCATGTGATTTCAAGTGCTGGTTCAGACTCTGTCTGTAAGCATATGCCTTGCCACAAGTAGAACATTTGTACCGCTCTGCACCATGAATAACTATGTGATCCTTCAGGCCCGTACTTGAGTAGTATGCCTTTCCACAAATATCGCACTCAAATGGCTTCTTTTCGCTGTGCAAAGCCATGTGTGTCCTCAGGTGGACCTTCTGTCTGAATTCCTTTCCACACACACAGCATTTATGCGGCTTCTTTCCACTGTGTATCAAAAGATGACTTTCAAGACCGAATCTACTACAAAATTCTTTGGCACAAATAGAACATCTGTATGGCTTCGCTCCACTGTGCGTCAAAAGATGATTTTTAAGACTTTGTTTTGTACCAAAATATTTGCCACAAATGGAACATCTAGGCGTATTTGACTGGTCAGCTTTGTGCTTACTGATGCGCATTTTCAAATTTCCCTTTAATGGTAATTTTTCGTCGCTCTTTCCACAAGAATCACTCTTCCCATTCGTGTCTGCAATTTCTCCCATTTTGAATTGTGTATTGCCACCATTAACAGACTCTTGGTTAAATTCCTCATCACAACTAACACCATCATGTTGCTCATTTATGGGAATTACACTCAGACCAGATTCCTGCTTAAATTCCTCATCACAACTGACACCATCATGTTGCTCATTTACAGGAATTACACTCACGGCAGATTCCTTTTTAAACTCCTCATCAAAATTACTATTGGGAAACAAAACAACAGCCGATTCTTGTTTAACCTCCTCGGCGCAGTGACTGTCATGTTGTTCAGTTTCTTGAATATTACTGACAATGAGTTCTTGCTCATTTTCATCATAGCTTTGTTTGTCATCATTTTGTTTAGTTTTGGGAATTACACTGACCACAAATTCTTCTTTAAACTCCTCATCACATGCAATGTTGTCACCTTGTTCAGCACTTTTAAATGGCTTTTCGTCGGTGTGTGATTTCAAATGATTGTTCAGACCCTGTCTGTAAGTATATGATTTTCCGCATATAGAGCATTTGTACCGCTCTGCAACATGAATAACTACATGATCCTTCAGGCCCGTACTTGAGTAGTATGCCTTTCCACAAATATCGCACTCAAATGGCTTCTTTTCGCTGTGCAAATGCATGTGTGTCCTCAGGTGGACCTTCTGTCTGAATTCCTTTCCACACACACAGCATTTATGCGGCTTCTTTCCACTGTGTATCAAAAGATGACTTTCAAGACCGAATCTACTACAAAATTCTTTGGCACAAATAGAACATCTGTATGGCTTCGCTCCACCGTGTGTCATAAGGTGAGTTTTAAGACGTTGTTTTGTACCAAAATATTTGCCACAAATGGAACATCTAGGCGTATTTGACTGGTCAGCTTTGTGCTTACTGATGCGCATTTTCAAATTTCCCTTTAATGGTAATTTTTCGTCGCTCTTTCCACAAGAATCGCTCTTCCCATTCGTGTCTGCAATTTCTCCCATTTTGAATTGTGTATTGCCACCATTAACAGACTCTTGGTTAAATTCCTCATCACAACTAACACCATCATGTTGCTCATTTATGGGAATTACACTCAGACCAGATTCCTGCTTAAATTCCTCATCACAACTAACACCATCATGTTGCTCATTTACGGGAATTACACTCAGACAAGATTCCTGCCTAAATTCCTCATTACAACTAACACCATCATGTTGCTCATTTATGGGAATTACACTCAGAGCAGATTCCTGCTTAAATTCCTCATCACAGTTAACACCATCAGGTTGCTCATTTACGGGAATTACACTCAGACCAGATTCCTGCCTAAATTCCTCATCACAACTAACACCATCATGTTGCTCATTTACGGGAATTACACTCACAACAGATTCCTGCTTAAATTCCTCATCACAGTTAACACCATCATGTTGCTCATTTACGGGAATTACACTCAGACCATATTCCTGCCTAAATTCCTCATCACAACTAACACCATCATGTTGTTCATTTACAAGAATTACGCTCACAACAGATTCCTGCATAAATTCTTCATCACAACACAAGGCATCATGTTGCTCATTTACGGGAATTACACTCAGAGCAGATTCCTGCTTAAATTCCTCATCACAACTAACACCATCCTGTTGCTCATTTACGGGAATTACACTCACAACAGATTCCTGCTTAAATTCCTCATCACAGTTAACACCATCATGTTGCTCATTTACGGGAATTACACTCAGACCAGATTCCTGCTTAAATTCCTCATTACAACTAACACCATCCTGTTGCTCATTTACGGGAATTACACTCACAACAGATTCCTGCTTAAATTCCTCATCACAGTTAACACCATCATGTTGCTCATTTACGGGAATTACACTCAGACAAGATTCCTGCCTAAATTTCTCATCACAACTAACACCATCCTGTTGCTCATTTACGGGAATTACACTCACGTCAGATTCCTTTTTAAATTCCTCATCAAAATTACTATTGGGAAACAAAACAACAGCCGATTCTTGTTTAACCTCCTCGGCGCAGTGACTGTCATGTTGTTCATTTTCTTGAATATTACTGACAATGAGTTCTTGCTCATTTTCATCATAGCTTTGATTATCATCATTTTGCTTAGTTTTGGGAATTACACTGACCACAAATTCCTCTTCAGACTCCTCATCACAGGCAATGTTGTCACCTTGATCAGCACTTTTGAATGGCTTTCCGTCAGCATGTAATTTCACGTGCTGGTTCAGACTCTGTCTGTAAGCAAATGCCTTGCCACAAACATAACACTTGTACTGCACTTCACTATGAATAAGTATGTGATCCTTAAGGCTTCTCTTATGGAAGAATGACTTTCCACAAATATCGCACGCAAAAGACTTCTCGCCGTGCAATTGCATGTGTCTCTTCAGATGTGGTTTCAGACGGAATTCCTTCCCACAAACAGAACATTTATGTGGCTTTTCTCCACTGTGCGTCAAAAAATGATTTTTAAGACCTCCATTTACACCAAAATATTTGCCACAGACGTCACATCTAGGTAAAGTTGATTTATCAGCTTCGTGTTGTCTGATGTGAATTTTCAAAGTCTTTTCGGAAGCATACGATTTTCCACAAATAGAACATTTGCACCGCTGTCCACTATGAGCAGCCAAATGATATTTAAGGCCTGAATTTTGCGTGAACGACTTTCCACAAATATGACACTTAAATAAGTTCCCATCACTGTGTGATTTCAAGTGTCTCCTCAGTTGGTCTTTCCGATGGTATTGCTTCGCACAAACTGAACATTTATACGGTTTCTCCTCACTTTGTGTCAAAAGATGATTTTCAAGACCAGATTTACTACAAAAAGCATGTGATTTCAAGTGCTGGTTCAGACTCTGTCTGTAAGCATATGCCTTGCCACAAGTAGAACATTTGTACCGCTCTGCACCATGAATAACTACATGATCCTTCAGGCCCGTACTTGAGTAGTATGCCTTTCCACAAATATCGCACTCAAATGGCTTCTTTTCGCTGTGCAAAGCCATGTGTGTCCTCAGGTGGACCTTCTGTCTGAATTCCTTTCCACACACACAGCATTTATGCGGCTTCTTTCCACTGTGTATCAAAAGATGACTTTCAAGACCGAATCTACTACAAAATTCTTTGGCACAAATAGAACATCTGTATGGCTTCGCTCCACTGTGCGTCAAAAGATGATTTTTAAGACTTTGTTTTGTACCAAAATATTTGCCACAAATGGAACATCTAGGCGTATTTGACTGGTCAGCTTTGTGCTTACTGATGCGCATTTTCAAATTTCCCTTTAATGGTAATTTTTCGTCGCTCTTTCCACAAGAATCACTCTTCCCATTCGTGTCTGCAATTTCTCCCATTTTGAATTGTGTATTGCCATTAACACACCCTTGGTTAAATTTCTCATCACAACTAACATCATCATGTTGCTCATTTACGGGAACTACACTCAGAGCAGATTCCTGCTTAAATTCCTCATCGCTACTAACACCATCATGTTGCTCATTTACGGGAATTACACTCAGAGCAGATTCCTGCTTAAATTCCTCATCACAACTAACACCATCATGTTGCTCATTTACGGGAATTACACTCAGAGCAGATTCCTGCTTAAATTCCTCGTCACAACTAACACCATCATGTTGCTCATTTACGGGAATTACACTCAGAGCAGATTCCTGCTTAAATTCCTCATCAAAATTACTATTGGGAAACAAAACAACAGCCGATTCTTGTTTAACCTCCTCGGCGCAGTGACTGTCATGTTGTTCAGTTTTTTGAATATTACTGACAATGGTTTCTTGCTCGTTTTCATGATAGCTTTGATTATCATCATTTTGCTTAGTTTTGGGAATTACACTGACCACAAATTCTTCTTTAAACTCCTCATCACATGCAATGTTGCCACCTTGTTCAGCACTTTTGAATGGCTTTAAGTTAGCATGTAATTTCAAGTGCTGGTTCAGACTCTGTCTGTAAGCATATGCCTTGCCACAAACAAAACACTTGTACTGCTGTTCCATATGAATAACTATGTGATCCTTAAGGCTTCCCTTTTGGAAGAACGACTTTCCACAAATATCGCACGCAAAAGACTTCTTCTCGCTGTGCAATTGCATGTGTCTCTTGAGATGTGGTTTCTGACGGAATTCCTTCGCACAAACGGAACATTTGTATGGCTTCTCCCCACTATGTATTAAAAGATGAGATTCAAGAAGGGTCTTTGAACTTAAATATTTGCCACAGACGTCACATCTAGGTAAAGTTGATTTGTCAGCTTCGTGTTGTCTGATGTGAATTTTCAAAGTCTTTTCGGAGGCATACGATTTTCCACAAATAGAACATTTGCACCGCTGTCCACTATGAGCAGCCAAATGATATTTAAGGCTTGAATTTTGCGTGAACGACTTTCCACAAATATAACACTTAAATAAGTTCCTATCACTGTGCGATTTCAAGTGCCTCCTCAGTTGGTCTTTCTGATGGTATTCCTTCGCACAAACTGAACATTTATACAGTTCATCTTCATTGTGTGTCAAAAGATGATTTTCAAGACTTATTTTTGAAGCAAAATACTTGAAACATATAGAACATCTGTGTTCTTTCCCAGCTTCACTCATTTTGCTGCATATACAGTCGTCATGAAATAGCAATCAATCAGATTGACACAAGAGAAGTCTAACTGGTCTGGATCAGAGTGACAAACTGTCATTAATAACACCAGTTTGAACGTCATATATACATCCCTTCTTCACACTGTTGCGCCACATAGAAGAATCCTTGTTCCAAGGGTTTGCTGCTGTGCACAATGAGCTCAGGAAACTCGTTTTTCTTAAAATCCCTCAAAATTTTTCATCTTGTAAATTCCATCAGACGTGTAGTGTACTTCCTCGATAAGGCAATATTCTAAAAACAAAAGAAAAATTTAACGGATTAGAATCACAATGACAATTGATTTCAGCAGCAATACCAACGCCAGGCATATTGTGCAAAAAATTTGCCTGATACTTGTGGGGTGACCAGTTAGTATTTTATGACATTGTGAAGAGGCACTTAGTCTGTAAACGCTGGGGGGAGTCCAGTCTGGTATTTAGTGAGGATGTCTGTCTCGGAGTGCAGGGGTTGTAGTCTGGACATAGAGGGAAGTTTCTCAGCCTGTCGGTCTGAGAATAGGGATATGTTTAATGTTTTCTGAACATACTGCTACCCATACTACACAGACAACTCTGAGCAAGAAATAAAGGGAAACTACAGAACCCCACAGAGACATACTAAACATACTGAGAATCTCAAAATTTGTGTTATTTCAATCCACACTCCACAGAGCTGTTGTGACAGAAGAACCTCACAGAGATACAGACTATGAATCCCATAAGACGTCTGTTCATCAGCCCAACACTCCACAGATAACTCCTTTAAAGATATGAGTGCCACAAGAAAATCCCACAGAGATACGGTCAGGAGATCTCACAATGTGTCCCTAATGCAGCGCCACACTCCCCAGACAACTCCTTCAAAGGCATGAGGGTAAAATGTAAACCCCACAGAGATAGTTTGGAGATCTCACAATGTGTCTGTAGTGCAGCCCCACACTCCACAGACAACTCCCTTTAAAGGCATGAGGGTGAAAAGAAAACCCCACAGGGATTCAGATGCAGCCCCACACTCCACAGACAACTCCTTTGAAGACATGAGGGTCACAAGAAAACCCCAGGGATACAGTCTGGAGATCCCACCATGTGTCCGTAATGCAACCCCACACTCCACAGACAAATCTTTTAAAGACATAAGGCTAAAAAGAAAACCCCAATGAGAAACAGGCGGGAGATTTCACAAGGCGTCCATAATGCAGCCCCACACTCCACAGACAACTCCTTAAAGACATGAGTGCCACAAGAAAACCCCACGGAGTTACAGTCAGGAGATCCCACAATGAGTCCATAATGCAGCCCCACACTCCACAGACAACTCCTTAAAGACATGAGTGCCACAAGAAAACCCCACGGAGTTACAGTCAGGAGATCCCACAATGAGTCTGTAATGCAGCCCTACACTCCACAAACAAATCCTTTAAAGGCATTAGGGTCACAAGAAAACCCCAATGAGATACAGGAGGGAGATTTCACAAGGCGTCCATAATGCAGCGCCACACTCCACAGACAACTCCCTTTAAAGACATGAGGGTCACAAAAAAACCCAACAAAGATACAGTCAGGAGATCCCAAAATGTGTCTGCAATGCAGCCCCAAACTCCACAGACAACTCCTCTAAAGATATTGGTGCCACAAGAAAACCCCACAAAGATACAGGTTTGAGATCCCGCAAGTCCTCCGTAGTGCAGCCCCACCCTCCACCGACACCTTTAAAGACATGAGTGCCACAAGAACACCAAACAGAGATACAGTCAGGGATCCCACAATATATCTGCAATGCTGCCCCACACTTCACAGACAACTCCTTCAAAGGTAAGAGGGTCAAAAGTAAATCCCAGAGAGATACAGTCTGGAGATCCCACAATGTGTCTGTAATGCAGTCCCACACTCCACAGACAACTCCCTTCAAAGACAAGAGGGTCACAAGAAAACCCCCCAGAGACACAATCAGGAGATTCCACTTTGTGTCCATAATGCAGCCCCACACTCCAGACAACTCATTTTAAGGGCAAGAGGGTCAGAAGTAAACCCCAGAGAGATACAGTCTTGAGATCCCACAATGTGTCTGTAATGCAGTCCCACACTCCACAGACAACTCCCTTCAAAGACAAGAGGGTCACAAGAAAACCTCCCCAGTGACACAGTCTGGAGTTTCCACAATGTGTCTGTAATGTGGCCCCACACTCCACAGACAACTACCTTTAAGGGCATGAGGGTCAGAAGTAAACCCAAGAGAGATACAGTCTTGAGATCCCACAATGTGTCTGTAATGCAGTCCCGCACTCCACAGACAACTCCCTTCAAAGACAGAGGGTCACAAGAAAACCCCTCAGTGACACAGTCTGGAGATTCCACAATGTGTCTATAATGCAGCCCCACACTCCACAGACAACTCCCTTTAAGGTCATGAGGGTAAAAAGTAAACCCCAGAGAGATACAATCCGGAGATCCCACAATGTGTCTGTAATGCAGCCCAACACTCCACAGACAACTCCCCTTCAGGCCATGAGGGTCAAAAGTAGACCCCAGAGAGTTACAGTCTGGAGATCCCACAATGTGTCCGTAATACAGCCCCACACTCCACAGACAACTCCCTTTAAGGGCATGAGGGTCAAATGTAAACCCCAGAGAGATTCAGTCCTGAGATCCCACAATGTGTCTGTAATGCAGCCCAACACTCCACAGACAACTCCCCTTCAGGCCATGAGGGTCAAAAGTAGACCCCAGAGAGTTACAGTCTGGAGATCCCACAATGTGTCCGTAATACAGCCCCACACTCCACAGACAACTCCCTTTAAGGGCATGAGGGTCAAATGTAAACCCAAGAGAGATACAGTCTTGAGATCCCACAATGTGTCTGTAATGCAGTCCCACACTCCACAGACAACTCCCTTTAAGGGCATGAGGGTCAAATGTAAACCCCAGAGAGATTCAGTCCTGAGATCCCACAATGTGTCTGTAATGCAGCCCAACACTCCACAGACAACTCCCCTTCAGGCCATGAGGGTCAAAAGTAGACCCCAGAGAGTTACAGTCTGGAGATCCCACAATGTGTCCGTAATACAGCCCCACACTCCACAGACAACTCCCTTTAAGGGCATGAGGGTCAAATGTAAACCCCAGAGAGATTCAGTCCTGAGATCCCACAATGTGTCTGTAATGCAGTCCCACACTCCACAGACAACTCCCTTCAAAGACAAGAGGGTCACAAGAAACCCCCCCCCCCCCAGTGACACAGTCTGGAGATTCCACAATGTGTCTGTAATGCAGCCCCACACTCCACAGACAACTCCCTTTAAGGGCATGAGGGTCAAAAAGTCAACCCCAGAGAAATACAGTCTGGAGTACCCACAATGTGTCTGTAATGCAGCCCAACACTCCACAGACAACTCCCTTCAAAGACAAAAGGGTCAAAAGTAAACCCCAGAGAGATACAGTCTAGAGATCCCACAATGTGTCTGTAATGCAGCCTCACACTCCACAGACAACTCCCTTTAAAGGCATGAGGGTCAAAAGCAAACTCCAGAGAGATACAGTCTGGAGATCCCCCAATGTGTCTGTAATGCAGGCGATCGCCGTATGATGATGAGATGAGAAGACTGTTAGTCTGGCACATCCCTATTAATTCAGGGATGCCCAGGGTCTTTCAGTAGCCCCAGCATAGAACACGGGATACAACCAGCCTCCATTTAACGTCCCATGGGCTCCGACTAAAGTGAGTTCCCGGGGTGAGATTTGAACCCACGCCCTCAAATCCAGTTGACAAGCGCACTTAACAGTTAGGCCACGGGGGAACTCCACAGAAGCAACATTAGGGCCCCCCGAAGATAGAGACAGAGAATCCAATAACAGTTCGGGAAAGTGTAGAATTTGGGAGCACTGAATCAGTTTTACCCCAGTGCTGAGGCAATCACCTGGGTCCTGCAAACCGGGCTGTTCCTAAATTGTGGAATTTCAGTGTATGTGGCTACTGCTTCATTAACCGTTATGATTATTTTTTCTTTAATTTTTTAAACTAGTATATATATTTTAGTATCATCAAAAGTTGGAGAAGACCAAATCTGGTAATTAAAGCAGATGACATTGAGTTGGGAAGCTAAGGTTCCTGAGCACTGCCTCTTGACAGTAGACTGTTTCAGCCAAACTCACTTAAGCGCTGTTAGGCAACTGCAGGAGAAAGCCTTTGGTAATTGCTCAGCTGATCAGGTTGAAATATAAATAAATGTTTAAAATGTAATGCAAGATATCAAGAAAGACTGCATACCTATCAAGAAATACATTTGCCTGTAATCACTTGTTTTTTACTATAAATTCTCAGACTTTTAAAACAGCTAATTAGCTGAATTTTGCCCGAGAAACTGAGCTGCGCTGGGTGCACTGACCTCTCGTAACCATGGTAACAGAAAAGTAACTTAAACAATTCTTACAGTTTGATTTTTTCAGAAGAGAAGGTAAAATATCTGAAATTTATTCTGTGAAAATTTCATTTAGCTATCTCAAACAGAAAGGTCTGCCAAAAAAATTGGTCAGAACTTTTGGGACACCCCTCGTATTTGTTTAAGTTCTTGAAACCTTTTAAGTGCCACCAGGTTGTACATATAAAACAAGAATCCGAGGATTCAAACACTGGGTTTAGCAAGCTTTGCATGATTATTATTATTAGAAAGATTTTTAAAGATGGGATATGTTTATTGCTGAATGGCCTGCTTATTAAACTCAATTTACATGAACCTTTTTTTTAAATTTAACTTTGTACACACAAATCATAAGCAAATATTTGCAAAGTACTCAATGAACTTCCCATTTTGCTCGTACTGTACTGATTGAAAGCCTTGTCAGGTTTGCAGATATACCACTAAATTTTGTGAACAGAGATACCACTTACATTCAGCGGCGTCACAAGGGGGGGGGGGCTGAGTCACAGTGAACAAATCAAGAAATGCAGCCATTTTGTAGAAGTCATCTTAGATTCCTCAGGGGTCACTGATCCATACCCGCAAACAAATCTCTACACTTGTACCGAATTCCAAACCTCTAGTTGATATACTAAGCCCACAGTTGGCAACTCAAGAATGATCATGATGATGGCCATTTTTTGGCAGCCATCTTGTATTTCCCAAAATATTGATTCACACCATCAAACAAATTTCTACACCCAATTTCAATACTTTTAAGTGAAAAAGTTAACTCACAATGGCAAAACAAGAATAGCAGCCATTTTGAATTTCTGAAAATGTTCCAAACCCTCAAACGAATCCCTATACCAAATTTCATAACTCTGAGTGAAATACTAAGCTCACAATAGACACTTTAAAATGCCGCAATTTGCTGCCAAAATAGTGTGAAAGAGGAAAAAGACATGTTTTGGAATTTTGCTAAATTTTGAATAACACCAGCACATGCAGCACCAAATTACAAAATGCATTTCAGAAATCAAGTATACTAAGGTCCCCAGTTGGTTTTTATGCCTCTAAAACTTCCCAATTTATCTCCACAAAACTTCAAAGAAAAGCACTTTGATCCATTCTCTCTCTATTACACTGGGGGAACCCAGTGTAAAAATAAGGCAATTCGAAAAACTTAAAAATAAACAAAAAACATAGATGCATAATAACTGGATATATACAGTGCATGCATGTGTATGATTTCCAGACTTCCTTGACCATCGTAGCGTTATTATTCACTATCTTATCGAGTTTTCCGGATTATAAACAACTGGCTTGAACTGGGTCACAGTGTCAACACAATTATCAGTTAACTGTTTACATAACAAGAGCAGGTATACTGCCTCCATATCCCCCATGCCCTACACATCTACCAACTAGAACGGAGTGCATGAGATGCACAAACGTAGCTCTGCTACCAGTGCACGACATCGCATTAAAATACTGTGCAACCACTTGAAGGCTTGCTTGAAGACAGAATACACCCATCAGTATACACCCATCGATATAGAAACCCATCATCGGTAGATGCAACTCGGTAGACACCCATCGGTCAGTAGACACCCAGCGGTCAGCGAACACCCAACGGTTGGCATACACTCATCAGTCAGTATATGTACAGCCTTTGGAATGTATACATCCATTGGTAAGCATTATTATTTTTAACAAATACACCCTTTGGTACATGTACATCATTCGGTCCGCGTACACCCTTTAGTATGTATACATCCTTTGGTACAGTATACACCCTTAGGGAATGTATACACACATTGGTAAACATATACGTTGCCAACACTTGCACCCGTTGCCAACACTTGCACCCGTTGCCAACACTTGCACCCCATGCCAACACTTGCACCCCGTGCCAACACTTGCACCCCATGCCAACACTTGCACCCCCTGCCAACACTTGGACCTGTTACCAACACTTGCATCCGGTGCCAACACTTGCACCCGGTGCCAACACTTGCACCCGTTGCCAACACTTGCACCCCATGCCAACACTTGCACCCGTTGCCAACACTTGCACCCGTTGCCAACACTTGCACCCCGTGCCAACACTTGCACCCGTTGCCAACACTTGCACCTGGTGCCAACGCTTGCACCTGTTGCCAACACTTGCACCCATTGGCCAACACTTGCACCCATTGGCTAACACTTGCACCCAGTGCCAACACTTGCACCCGTTGCCAACACTTGCACCTGTTGCCAACACTTGCACCCTTTGCCAACACTTGCACCCCATGCCAACACCTGCACCTGTTGCCAACACCTGCACCTGTTGCCAACACTTGCACCCGTTGCCAACACTTGCACCTGTTGCCAATACCTGCACCCCCTGCCAACACTTGCACCCGTTGCCAACACTTGCACCTGTTGCCAACACTTGCACCCTGTGCCAACAACTTGCACCCCGTGCCAACACTTGCACCCGGTGCCAACACTTGCACCCGGTGCCAACACTTGCACCCGGTGCCAACACTTGCACCCGGTGCCAACACTTGCACCCCGTACCAACACTTGCACCCGCGCCAACACTTGCACCCGTTGCCAACACTTGCACCCGTTGCCAACACTTGCATCCCGTGCCAACACTTGCATCCCGTGCCAACACTTGCATCCCGTGCCAACACTTGCACCCGTTGCCAACACTTGCACCCGTTGCCAACACTTGCACCCCCTGCCAACACTTGCACCCTGTGCCAACACTTGCACCCGTTGCCAACACTTGCACCCCGTGCCAACACTTGCACCCGTTGCCAACACTTGCACCCCTGCCAACACTTGCACCCCCTGCCAACACTTGCACCCGGTGCCAACACTTGCACCCGGTGCCAACACTTGCACCCGTTACCAACACTTGCACCCGTTGCCAACACTTGCACCCCATGCCCACACTTGCACCCCGTGCCAACACTTGCACCCGGTGCCAACACTTGCACCCGGTGCCAACACTTGCACCCCGTGCCAACACTTGCACCCGGTGCCAACACTTGCACCCCGTGCCAACACTTGCACCCATTGCCAACACTTGCACCCCATGCCAACACTTGCAACCCGTGCCAACACTTGCAACCCGTGCCAACACTTGCAACCCGTGCCAACACTTGCACCCGGTGCCAACACTTGCACCCGTTGCCAACACTTGCACCCGGTGCCAACACTTGCACCCGTTGCCAACTTTTGCACCCAGTGCAGACACTTGCACCCGGTGCCAACACTTGCACCCGGTGCCAACACTTGCACCCGGTGCCAACACTTGCACCCGTTACCAACACTTGCACCCGTTGCCAACACTTGCACCCCGTGCCCACACTTGCACCCCGTGCCAACACTTGCATCCCGTGCCAACACTTGCACCCGGTGCCAACACTTGCACCCATTGCCAACACTTGCACCGGTTGCCAACACTTGCACCCAGGGCCAACACTTGCACCCGGTGCCAACACTTGCACCCGTTGCCAACACTTGCAACCCGTGCCAACACTTGCACCCGGTGCCAACACTTGCACCCGGTGCCAACACTTGCACCCGGTGCCAACACTTGCACCTGGTGCAAGCTAATACCCACAAGAATTCCAATTTTAGTTATGCCAAATATTTCCACCAGGTGCACAACTTTGCATATATGTAAGGATGTGGAGACACCTGGGGGTGGAGTTCGCTTTTAAAAATAACATGGCTGCAGGCCAAAAGCACAGCAAAAAGTATTTGGAATGTGGAAATGGTTATGATATTTATTGATTTATGGTCAGATTTGACAAGTTTAGGGGGGTCTTTGAATGTTGGGAAAGGATGAGCATTGTGCATGGTGTGGTGTTTGAGATATTTGATGGACGCCATGACATGGAGACTAAAAGTAAATCCCCCATAGCATAGCATGGGGGATAATTAGAATAGAATAGCAATTCAGTGATAATTGCATGCCATGGTGTTGCATAACAACTATGCAATTATCACTGAATTGTAAACAATTATGCACAAAGTACACATAACACAATGCCAAATGATTGCAAACAATGATAGTATGCAGATGAATACACAAAATATACACAGCGGCGTATGTAGAAATAGTCGGAGGTGAGGTATTACATTGGGGGGCATTACGTGAGCACTAAGAAAATAAATGGGCGATAATAGTACTTTCTGTTACCGAAATTGGTCATGGTAGTGGCTGGTATCAAAACTTTTCGGTCGATATCTGTAAAGCAGCCCCACACTCCACAGACAACTCCTTCAAAGGTAAGAGGGTCAAAAGAAAACCCCACAGAGATACAGTCTAGAGATCCCACAATGTGTCTGTAATGTAACCAGCCCCGAGCTCCACAGACAACTGGTTCAAAGGTGAGAGGGTCAAAAGAAAACCCCACAGAGATACAGTCCAGAGATCCCTCAATGTGTCTGTAATGCAGCCCCACACTCCACAGACAACTATCTTTAAGGGCATGAGGGTCAAAAGAAAACCCCACAGAGATACAGTCTAGAGATCCCACAATGTGTCTGTAATGCAGCCCCATCCTCCACAGACAACTGCTTCAAAGGTAAGAGTGTCAAAAGAAAACCCCACAGAGATACAGTCCAGAGATACCTCAATGTGTCTGTAATGCAGCCCCACACTCCACAGACAACTATCTTTAAGGGCATGAGGGTCAAAAGAAAACCCCACAGAGATACAGTCTAGAGATCCTACAATGTGCCGAAAATGCAGCCCCACACTCCACAGACAACTATCTTTAAGGGTATGAGGGTCAAAAGAAAACCCCACAGAGATACAGTCTAGAGATCCTACAATGTGCGTGTAATGCAGCCCCATCCTCCACAGACAACTCCTACAAAGGTAAGAGGGTCAAAAGAAAACCCCACAGAGATACAGTCTAGAGATCCTACAATGTGCCTGTAATGCAGCCCCACACTCCACAGACGACTATCTTTAAGAGCATGAGGGTCAAAAGAAAACCCCACAGAGATACAGTTCAGAGATCCTACAATGCGTCTGTAATGCAGCCCCACACTCCACAGACAACTATCTTTATGGGCATGAGGGTAAAAAGAAAACCCCACAGAGATGCAGTCTAGAGATCTTGCAATGTGCCTGTAATGCAGCCCCACACTCCACAGACAACTCCTTCAAAGGTAATAGGGTCAAAAGAAAACCCCACAGAGATACAGTCTAGAGATCCCACAATGTGTCTGTAACGCAGCCCCACACTCCACAGACAACTCCTTCAAAGGTAAAAGGGTCAAAAGAAAACCCCACAGAGATACATTCTAGAGATCCCACAATGTGTCTGTAACGCAGCCCCACACTCCACAGACAACTCCTTCAAAGATAAGAGGGTCAAAAGAAAACCCCACAGAGATACAGTCTAGAGATCCCACAATGCGCCTGTAATGCAGCCCCACACTCCACAGACAACTATCTTTAAGGGCATGAGGGTCAAAAGAAATCCCCACAGAGATACAGTCTAGAGATCCCGCAATGTGTCTGTAAAGCAGCCCCACACTCCACAGACAACTCCTTCAAAGGTAAGAGGGTCAAAAGAAAACCCCACAGAGATACAGTCTAGAGATCCCACAATGTGTCTGTAATGTAACCAGCCCCGAGCTCCACAGACAACTGGTTCAAAGGTGAGAGGGTCAAAAGAAAACCCCACAGAGATACAGTCCAGAGATCCCTCAATGTGTCTGTAATGCAGCCCCACACTCCACAGACAACTATCTTTAAGGGCATGAGGGTCAAAAGAAAACCCCACAGAGATACAGTCTAGAGATCCTACAATGTGTCTGTAATGCAGCCCCACACTCCACAGACAACTATCTTTAAGGGCATGAGGGTCAAAAGAAAACCCCACAGAGATACAGTCTAGAGATCCCACTATGTGTCTGTAATGCAGCCCCACACTCCACAGACAACTCCTTCAAAGGTAAGAGGGTCAAAAGAAAACCCCACAGAGATACAGTCTAGAGATCCCACAATGTGTCTGTAATGCAGCCCCACACTCCACAGACAACTATCTTTAAGGGCATGAGGGTCAAAAGAAAACCCCACAGAGATACAGTCTAGAGATCCCACAATGTGTCTGTAATGCAGCCCCATCCTCCACAGACAACTGCTTCAAAGGTAAGAGTGTCAAAAGAAAACCCCACAGAGATACAGTCCAGAGATACCTCAATGTGTCTGTAATGCAGCCCCACACTCCACAGACAACTATCTTTAAGGGCATGAGGGTCAAAAGAAAACCCCACAGAGATACAGTCTAGAGATCCTACAATGTGCCGAAAATGCAGCCCCACACTCCACAGACAACTATCTTTAAGGGTATGAGGGTCAAAAGAAAACCCCACAGAGATACAGTCTAGAGATCCCACAATGTGTCTGTAACGCAGCCCCACACTCCACAGACAACTCCTTCAAAGGTAAGAGGGTCAAAAGAAAACCCCACAGAGATACAGTCTAGAGATCCTACAATGTGCCTGTAATGCAGCCCCACACTCCACAGACGACTATCTTTAAGAGCATGAGGGTCAAAAGAAAACCCCACAGAGATACAGTTCAGAGATCCTACAATGCGTCTGTAATGCAGCCCCACACTCCACAGACAACTATCTTTATGGGCATGAGGGTAAAAAGAAAACCCCACAGAGATGCAGTCTAGAGATCTTGCAATGTGCCTGTAATGCAGCCCCACACTACACAGACAACTCCTTCAAAGGTAAAAGGGTCAAAAGAAAACCCCACAGAGATACAGTCTAGAGATCCCACAATGTGTCTGTAATGCAGCCCCACACTCCACAGACAACTCCTTCAAAGGTAAGAGGGTCAAAAGAAAACCCCACAGAGATACAGTCTAGAGATCCCACAATGCGCCTGTAATGCAGCCCCACACTCCACAGACAACTATCTTTAAGGGCATGAGGGTCAAAAGAAAACCCCACAGAGATACAGTCTAGAGATCCCACAATGTGTCTGTAACGCAGCCCCACACTCCACAGACAACTCCTTCAAAGGTAAGAGGGTCAAAAGAAAACCCCACAGAGATACAGTCTAGAGATCCCACAATGCGCCTGTAATGCAGCCCCACACTCCACAGACAACTATCTTTAAGGGCATGAGGGTCAAAAGAAAACCCCACAGAGATACAGTCTAGAGATCCCACAATGTGTCTGTAATGCAGCCCCACACTCCATAGAAAACTCCTTCAAAGGTAAGAGGGTCAAAAGAAAACCCCACAGAGATACAGTCTAGAGATCCTACAATGTGCGTGTAATGCAGCCCCATCCTCCACAGACAACTGGTTCAAAGGTGAGAGGGTCAAAAGAAAACCCCACAGAGATACAGTCTAGAGATCCCACAATGTGTCTGTAATGCAGCCCCACACTCCACAGACAACTATCTTTAAGGGCATGAGGGTCAAAAGAAAACCCCACAGAGATACAGTTTAGAGATCCGACAATGTGCTGGTAATGCAGCCCCTTACTCCACAGACAACTCCATTTAAAGGTATGAGGGTCAAAAGAAAACCCCACAGAGATACAGTCTAGAGATCCCAAAATGTGTCTGTAATGCAGCCCCACACTCCACAGACAACTCCTTCAAAGGTAAGAGGGTCAAAAGAAAACCCCACAGAGATACAGTCTAGAGATCCTTCAATGTGTCTGTAATGCAGCCCCACACTCCACAGACAACTCCCTTTAAAGGCATGAGGGTCAAAAGAAAACCCCACAGAGATACAGTCTAGAGATCCCACAATGTGTCTGTAATGCAGCCCCACACTCCACAGACAACTATCTTTAAGGACATGAGGGTCAAAAGAAAACCCCACAGAGATACAGTCTAGAGATCCCACAATGTGTCTGTAATGCAGCCCCACACTCCACAGAAAACTCCTTCAAATGTAAGAGGGTCAAAAGAAAACCCCACAGAGATACAGTCTAGAAATCCTACAATGTGCCTGTAATGCAGCCCCTTACTCCACAGACAACTCCCTTTAAAGGCATGAGGGTCAAAAGAAAACCCCACAGAGATACAGTCTAGAGATCCCACAATGTGTCTGTAATGCAGCCCTTTACTCCACAGACAACTCCCTTTAAAGGCATGAGGGTCAAAAGAAAACCCCACAGAGATACAGTCTAGAGATCCCACAATGTGTCTGTAATGCAGCCCCACACTCCACAGACAACTCCTTCAAAGACATGAGGGTCAAAAGTAGACCCCAGAGAGATACAGTCAGGAGATCCCCCAATGTGTCTGTAATGCAGGGGATCGCCGTATGATGATGAGATGAGAAGAGTGTGAGTCTGGCACATCCCTATTAATTCAGGGATGCCCAGGGTCTTTCAGTAGCCCCAGCATAGAACACGGGATACAACCAGCCTCCATTTAACGTCCCATGGGCTCCGACTAAAGTGAGTTCCCGGTGTAAAAATAAGGCAATTCGAAAAACTTAAAAATAAACAAAAAACATAGTTGCATAATAAGTGGATATATACAGTGCATGCATGTGTATGATTTCCAGACTTCCTTGACCATCGTAGCGTTATTATTCACTATCTTATCGAGTTTTCCGGATTATAAACAACTGGCTTGAACTGGGTCACAGTGTCAACACAATTATCAGTTAACTGTTTACATAATTAGAATAGAATTGCAATTCAGTGATAATTGCATGCCACGGTGTTGCATAACAACTATGCAATGTCAATGACAATGTAAACAATTATGCACAAAGTACACATAACACAATGCCAAATGATTGCAAACAATGATAGTATGCAGATGAATACACAAAATATACACAGCGGCGTATGTAGAAATAGTCGGAGGTGAGGTATTACATTGGGGGGCATTACGTGAGCACTAAGAAAATAAATGGGCGATAATAGTACTTTCTGTTACCGAAATTGGTCATGGTAGTGGCTGGTATCAAAACTTTTCTAATTTTTTTCTGATTTTTTGGTGCCATTGAGAATCGTGACCAACCTCGGTAACACAGTGAAAAGCCCTACTTCCTGTCTATTGACCAATCAGAGAGTGGTATTCCAGCAGGAAGCAGTTAGGATGCAGACTAAATGAGATTTGCACTGATTGAAAACCGGATCATGACTGGATCTAGTCCTTGTAAACACGAGCCCTGCTCGTGTAATAAACCCAGCAAGGTGTTGCAATGGCCGAAATGGAACCATTAACTTTTCATAGTGGTGAGGTTAATACTCAGCGCTCTGCGGCCCTTCACCTAATGCAAGGGGCCCAGCATTCATTGTAAAATAAAGGGTAGTACTGAACCCCGGAAACATCCAGAAACCTCCGAAAACCAGTGAAATCCCGGAAACCCCCTGAAAATACTCTTATCAGGGTGAATAAATGTCTGATATTGTACTACAGTGCTGCTCGTAAGTAAGTGAAACGTTTCAAATATTGCATAGAAATGAAGATTACTGCAAAGGAATCTAAGAAGCAATACAATTTCAGTGTTCATATAACCGACCATAACAAACTTTATTGATTAACACCCTATTGACCCCTCTATTACAATCTCTATGGTCATGAAAGGTGTTACAAACAAATCGTAGGAGTGCATAAGTATGTGAAACGTTTGAAAAATGTCTGTTTAATATTTAGTAGCACCTCCCCTGGCTGCTATGACTGCCTCTAGTCTCTTTCTATATCCGTTCACCAGCTTCTCACACCTTTCTGTGGGGATTTTCGGCCATTCCTCTGTGCAATACTGGCGCAATTGCTCCAGGTTTGTGCGCTTTCTTGCGTGTACCGCTCTTTTCAGATCTGACCACAACATTTCTATGAGATTAAGGTCAGGGCTCTGGCTAGGCCATTCTAGGACCTGGTATCTCTTCTTTTTCATCCAGGCCTTGGTGGATTTACTCGTATGCTTAAGATCATTATCTTGTTGAAATGTCCACCCTCTCCCTAGTTTCAGTTTTCTGACGGAGGGCTGTACATTTTCTTGCAAGATACCTTGGTATTTGCCTGAATCCATTATTCCAGTTATGTGAGCCAAATTACCAGTGCCTGAGGCAGCAAAGCATCCCCAAACCAAGATTGATCCACCGCCATGTTTCACTGTTGGAGCTAGGTTTTGTTCTTCAAATTCTGTATTTGGTTTACGCCACACGAAGCGGTTTTCATTTCATCCAAATAACTCAATTTTGCTTTCATCTGTCCACAAAACTTTCTGCCAGTATTCATCAGGGTGGTCAACATTAGCTCGGGCAAAGCTCAGCCTGGCGGTTTTATGTTTTCGGTTCAGCTATGGCTTCTTCCTGGCAACCCTGCCATGGAGTCCGGACTGGTTCAGTGCCCTCCTGACAGTGGACCTATGACAGTGTACCCCTAGACTGGCCAATGACTCGTGTAAGTCCTTAGATGTCATCCTGGGTGTCTTACACACTTCCCGGACCATCATTCGTCTGACTCTCTCAGTGAATTTGGGTGGTTTTCCACTTCTTGGCAGAGAGATGACAGTTTTCATATTCCGCCATATGTAGATAACCTGGCGCACAGTGGACAAATGTACATCCAACTGCTTACTAATTTTCCTGTATCCATCACCAGATGTGTGAGCATTCACAATCCTTTGTCTCAGTTCTTTTGACAGCTCCTTTTTTCGGGGCATGATGGTTTATCACAATCTGCAATTGCAATCACCCTATATTACATTCAGGAGTCATATATATTACTCAAGATCTTAAATCCATAAGTTATGTTGGTCTACATACCTGTTTTATGACTGGCTGGTGTTCATCAGAACATATGGAGCTCATATGGCCAACTGAGCAGGTGGTGATTAATAAGATCAATTATGTTTCACTTACTTACGCACACCAGATTATCTACTGTTTTGTTTGTCACATGGGCTTATAAGGATTGACCCACAATTTCATCATGCACAACAATAAAACAAACATGCATGATTTAATCCCAGCGGACAATGTCAAGCTGGACCTATTATTCTTCTTATTTGAGACCGATAACATAGCGCGAGCTTGCGTTTCACTTATTTACGAGCAGCACTGTAACTGGCACTTGTTATTAATATTTTAGCTGAATCTGGACAGAAATTGCTTTGAAATACTCCAAAATCATGCCAAGCTGTCTTGAACACTGCAGCAAACTCCCGAAAACCTCTCAAACTGCTGGCTGGCTTGACTCAATGGGTTCCTGTTGGGGAGCAGCTGGTAGTTGTTTTGTTTCCATACATTTACTAAATATTTTTTGTCTGTTATCATTACTTATCAAACATAAAATTGATAAAATTTAATGATATATATATGTAATTGTGATAGCCAGTCAACCAGGCGACAGTCAACCAGGCGACATTAGTACTAGCCAGGCGACAACTAACCAGGCGACACACCACTACTATCCAGGCGACACAAATATCTATACAATAACCAGCCAGGCGACAATGGATTGAACCAGGCGACAAGTGCAAAAAACGTTGCGGTCCGTATCTTAAATTTGCGGTCAATTTTAACCAACTTCTACTAAATTCTCAGCAGAAATATGCACCTGTACATGTAGAAGAACTCAATATCTACCAGATAAAAGTTATTTGAAGCCGATTGGATAATTGGTTGACTCATAAACTTAAATTCTGCAATCGTCAATTAATTGGAAAAGCTCGCAAAAATGTATTGCCTGTCGCCTGAAAAGAACTGATTGTCGCCTGGTTGGTACTGCTGTATATTTTCTAAAATTCCTGTCACCTAGTTGGTAGTGGTATGCTGTCGCCTGGTTGGTGGTCGCCTAGTTGACCACACACCATAATTGTAGCCTACAGGTGAACTTAGTGACAAGTCATAGATCGCTTATAAGAAGCCACAAGTGTCGGACAGAAAAAGTCAAGAAGACAAAAATATTCTTGGACTGTTTGATCATCCACGATTAAGAAGAGGATTTTAGTTGTTTATATAGCATTTCTACTGTTTTAAATTTACTTTATATAATATCTCTCTATCTCTAATCTCTATACATGTATATTTGAATAAATCAATCATTATCCACCAACATCTCATAGGCGTATTTCGCAGGGGGTCAGGGGGGGCCATGTTAAAATTCCCCCCCCCCCCCCCGCGAAACGCCTGTCCCATACGCCGGAGCAACATCTCGTGGGGAGGTTTCCGGGATTTCAGGGGTTTTCGGAGGTTTCCGGAAAACGTACTACCGTAAAATAAGGCCTACTGGCAAATCTTAGTCCCCCCTCCTAGTTTCACCAGCCCGAGAAACACTATGATTTTTAGACCCAAAATTTTTTTTTTTTGGGGGGGGGGTTGCCCGGGTGGGGCGAAGTAGCCCCAGTCCACTGCGACTCCAAGGGGGCCTGCATGGGGGCGGGGGGAGGGATTTCATTTGCACCCCCCTCCCCCCGGCCCCCCACGCCCCCTCCCTGTAGTCAGTAGTGGTAGTACTGTAACAGCCACTAACAGGGTAGGCCTATGGCATAGATACATAGGCTATGGATCTAACATTGTCATTGACCTGTACACAATAACACAAACCGTAAAACATAATACACATTATAATAATTAACAGATTAAAAGTCAGCAAAATCCTCTACACTAATAGTATTAAATACCAACCTGGTTTATTTATGTGCCTTACTGAGGCTTACTCCCTTAGCCTTGGCCTTGGACGACCAACGTTACTGCAAACCCACGTTCGTCCCGTCCATATGGAGGAATAGACGACGAGCCTGGACAAAATATTAATGGAGTTGACCTAATCTCAGGGAGTCGCTGGTGTGTCTGTGTGCTGTTTGTCATGTTTGTTGTTGTTGTTCCTGGTCATGCTGGAATGATCCAGAAAAGCATTCACCAACAGGGGTCGTGCTTCTACAACCAGTGCTGCCACCAACGGGAGCTTCAGGTCAGCCAGCATACAGCATCTAATCTTTGAAAGTTTGATCTAATATGATCCAATTAATGCTAATTAATGAGCATTCACACCAAGTCACCAACAATCAAGCAGAGAGGTGTAATTGCACCAACCTCCATGACCAATAGATTAGACCATTGAGGCTTTGCACCACCTGCTGGGTCTGGACAATCATCTATCATCAATCATCACCACAGTTGTTCCTTGTTTTTGTTATTGTTTTTATATAAAATCAATTCATATATGACTTTCCACCTAAGAGATAACCTTATCCTACGGGGGCATAGTTGTTCAACTTTGAACCTTTGACCCCGAGTATTAAAAAGCCTGTATTCGGGCCAACTGAGAAACTAGCAACATGTGAGCCGTTCCCCTCTGCCCTAATACTACATGTCGTTCAACCTTGAACCAGTTTTGTTGGGGCACTAACAGAGGAGGTAAAGGTCCACTGAGCTTGGCATTTATCCGCATCTATCGACATTTGCTTTTGAAACCTATCAGTCATCCACAGCGGGAGTCATATCATGAAAAAAACGAAATCTCAACCAAAAAAATATAATAAAATAAAAACTAACAGAGAAAAAAAAAAATTTTTTATCATAAATAAATAAATAAAAATTATAACTATTTTTCCTAATTATAAAATCAAAAAAAGGTATATTCATATTTATCTTGTTGACGCACGGCGTTGGTTTACAATTTCTGTTCAGGAAGGTTGGAGTGAAGGTTTTTAAATTGATGTTATTGTAATCTGGCCACTGGTAACACTATACACCGTCGACCTGATTATCTACGCATGGAAGCGCAGCTTCAAGACCCGAAGACCAGAAGCGACAACAAGGGGGCCAATAACCGAAGAGGTTACGGCCCAATCCAGCTACAAAGCTGGACACACAGGTGACACAGCTGGCAGCAAAACAGCAGGATTTCTCCACCCTCCAGCTGCCTCCAGAATTTCTGCAGCTTCCAACAGAGGTGCATAAGGGGCAACCATTTGATATCAAGGGGGACTTGGAATTTTTTTTTAAATAAATAATTTCTTGCTCAGTTTTGGTGAAATAAATTCTTTTTGGCCAGTCTCGAATTAAAAAAATTGTCGCAGGGGTATTTCTTAACAAGGTTATGCTTGATTTTGGAAAAAATCTCAGCGACTTGTATTTATATTATATAAACATTTTTAGATGAGATTTACATGCTATTTAAAACAGCACTTTACTACATTGGGACTATGGAGTTAGTTCACAATCTTTCAGATTCGAAACGCTGTCCCACGACCTTTAATCCAAATGCAGTTCTGAAAATAGCCTTATTGCAAAAGCAATCTTGTCAGTAAGCAGTATGCCAAAATTCATTATGATGCTTTCGGCGGTTTTTTGAGATGAATTTTTCGTAAGCACTCAAAGTCACTACAATTCGCAGTTTTCGGAATAGGCCCTATGGCAAAAAAGGAAATAAACTCTTAATAATTTTATCTGTAAAGGTGAGATTGGCAAGATTGTTTACATGGTTAGAATAGGAATTTTTGTTGCATCTGTTGTCTGGACATCTGTATCTATTGAAACTGTCAAAATTAAAATATCCATTTTCTAAAAAATTTTCACCATTTTTCACCTTAATATAAAGCATTTTCACTGGGTGTATGCTGTGATTAAATAAGTTTAAATCAATTATTAATTGGACGTTTCTGGGATAAACAGATAAACATTTTTAGATGAGATTTACATGCTATTTAAAACAGCACTTTACTACATTTCGCAAGGCATTGGAAGATTGCCTGACATAATTATAGCAGATATATATCAGTGATGGAAATGGAAACTTTTCGACGGGGGAGCTCTCGGCTCGTGCGGCAGTGGGTCGACATTCAAAATTTTTAAAAGAGAAAGAATTCTTCCACCAGAGCATAATCATGGCTAAAAATACCATGAGGACTGAAAAAGTGACATGATAATTGTAATTTTACCACTGCTCATTGGGGGAGCTGTAGCAGGGTACAGCTCCCCCTGTTTTTTGGTCAAGGGAGCTCAGCTCCCCCGAGCTCCCCCCCATTTCCATCAATGATATATATATGGGTCAAGCCATAAAGGTGCTGCTTCTGAGCTGTAAAACATGTCCTCTAAATTCAGAGGTGGCTGGCTAGAAGGGAATTTAATTGAAGCAATCTTAATGAATGCCATACTGAACTATACATATTGGAATAAATTGTCTGAAAATTTGAGGTAAATACCACAAAAAATAAAGAATCTGTAACACTTTTTAGCCCTGAAAACAGGCCAAAAATGACGTTTTTTGGCGTTTGTGGCATGACATGGCCAAAAGATGACTTTACTAGCTGAAGGAAATTCTTTCTTTGTCCATTTTTAAAGTTTAAAATGATAACCCATGTCTTGAACTTTTATTTCATGCACAGTGAACTCCTGGGAACCTCTTATTCGAAGGGATATAAGTAAATCTTCCAGAGTAACATTTTTTACTGTTTTTCGTTACTCGCTATTAGATTGTGATAACTTTTTATTTTACAATAATATCTAACTCAAAACAGTGTACATATGTCGGCCTAAGTGATGCCTACAGGATACAATCCAGTTTTGAGGATATTTTGAAGCAGAAATAGGGAAAAAACAGATTTTGCATAATGTCCTTACGTGTCCCTGTTACACGGCCAAAATTCTACCCCCTGTCCTTTCACATTTTGAAAGACTGTTATGATAGTTTTTATTTCACAAGAGTGCAGAAGAATGATGGAATAAGAAATATGCCAATTTGGAAGTATGGGGAACAACAATTAAGGCCAGGGCATGAAGAAAAAGGGGCATTTGTCCTTTTTTGTCCTTGTTACTCTCATGTTACGCCCCTGAAAAGCTAAAAATGTAACAGGTCAGCCAATTTTTGTCCTGTTTGTTTAAGGTAACAAGGACATGTCCTGTTATGTTTTTAACAGTCACAAAGCATTTTAACAATTTTGATAGGTGTTATAGTTGCCCTATGACTGAAGAAACTTTCAACTAAATCGTACCTAACAGATTTGTTAGTTTGCAGCTCGATTGTAAAGTAACTCTTGAAAAGGTTGGAAATATTTGACGGAGTATTTTGTATTAAAACACAGTAACAGGACAGTAACAGGACAACAGCAATTCCTGTCCTGTCAAACTACAACCAATTAGTGGTACTTGACTGTAATGCTTCATACAGATTCTAGAAACACAGATACACATTTCCACTATGGTTAACTGCTCACAGACCACCATTAATACATGCCTGTCCTGTTACATGTCCTGTTACCATATATGTCCTGTTACTTGTCCTGTTACACAGATGTCCTGTTACTGTTTGTTATTTTCTTTCAATTGGTCAAAAATGACACGAAATATAAGCAATATGACTCAGATATAGATTGCATAAGGCACATGGTACATAATTTGAACCATTGCATGGCTGAATTATTAAAATTCTTCAACCTCCAGGGTTTTAAAGACATCTGAATGAGTCCTGTTACTGTCCTGGTGCTGTCCTGTTACTGTCCTGTTACTGCACAGTTAATTACTGTCCTGTTACTGTCCTGTTACTGTATGTTTGGCTAGAATTTTGAAATCTTTATAATGGCTATAAAAAGGTAGTTGTACCAACAAAAATTGCATAGAAAATACCTATGTATGATCTATGCATAATAAGTACCTGAAAAGTTAACATCTCATCATTATTTCTACAGCTACAGTGCTCAGAACTCTAATTGTCCTGTTACGTTTTTAATAGTTTGAACCATTAGAATATTAAAATATATGTGTATGGGGAGCTCTCAAAACACTTATAAGGTGACCCAGTGGTGTTATATTTTATTCTAGGCATTTAATTTTGAAGACAATAGGCACCTGGAAAGTAAAATATGTAAAAATGTAAAAATGTTACGTTTTTTCAATTTCCCATTTGAATGGCCATTCCTAAAAAAGTGGAAGGTTTAATCCTTTGACATCATATTTTTAGTATGGGTACATGTTTGCAGAGCAATTATTTCACAATTTCGTATCAAAATTACACAATTTATTTTTGACAGCTCTTTTCAGCCTTGGAGCAGCACCTTTGTGGCTTGACCCATATATATTGGCCTATTGAATGCAAGTTGAATATAATAACAGGCTAGAGAATGCCCAAAAAGAAGTCTAACCCAACCAATATATATATACAAAATTCACATGCATGCTACGGGGTAGCATCAGGGGCGGACTGGCCTATGTGGCAGAGTGGCAGCTGCCACGGGCCCAACCACTCGGGGGGCCCACACAAGGTGCCAAAAATTAAAAAAATAGAGAAAAAAGTCAAAATTTCTATCTTTTGGCCAACTTTGTGACTGTGAAGCACAATCAAACTGTTAGGTAACATATTATTTTTAGGCTTAGGTTATTAGGTCCCCAATTTGAGGGGGCCCTGTATAGGAAAGGGCCCTTTCATCTTTGCATAGATGGAAAAACACTGAAAATATGAATGTTGGGGCCCATCGTCTTATTTTGCCACGGGCCTGATATGTCGCCAGTCCACCCCTGGGTAGGATAATTATTCTTCGACGTTGCTTATAGTATAAAGAAATATGAACTTTTTAGATATAAAAAGTCTCCCGTCATTTCCAGCAATTATTTTTATAACATTGGAAGGTACTACATTCAAGGTACGCCTAAGACTCCAAATAAAAAAAAATATTCAAAATCATCAAAATTTACATTCTGGAATTTTTTTTTCATCAGAAATTACCCAATACTTCACCAGACATAACAGAAATATATGTATGTTCTTAACAATAATTTTAATGTAATATCACAGTCGACATAAAGAAATAAAATAACACAATAAATTATAAAATAGAGAATGTAAAATTTACAATGTGATGCACGACTAAAGTGAAATGACAATATCATTTATGTATAATTCAAATATTATTATACTGTAATAAATATTTTGATATCATTTTGAATTCAGAATAAATTAAGGCAATCAAATGAAGAAAATAATATAATATGACTAATAAAAAGAGTTAATTGCAATTTAATTCTGATAGATACATGTATATAACATAGGTACAAGGAAAGTCAGATACACAAACAGCCATCTGAGCCAAGTTGTGGTTTGATTGACGGGGCGGATCCAGGATTTTTCGAAAGGGGGGAAGGGGCGTGCCAATACTTATAGCATTGCAGTTTCTAGAACACCTTTTTTTTCAAAAAGCAATATGAAGGATTTATCTGATGAAAGGGGGGGGCACACCCCCTGGATCCACCTATGATTTAAGATGGATCGATGAATGATTGGGGCTGTACTTCTTTCTTGTATTTAAATGCACTGAGTGTTAATTAGGACAGGAGGCGGACACAGCAATGAGGCAAACTGCCAAAGGATGGTTGAAACAGCCATCCAACATAGGCTCAGATGACACAGCAAGAGCTGGATTCGAACCCTGGACCCAGAGATTGGTATCCTAGCACATACTAGCGCGCTACCACTAGACCAACACTTCCCGTGGTTTGATTGACGATATAAGAGACCGAGAAGAGTTACCAGCAGAATCTTATACATTATCCCATGTGACGTGCATCTTTTACTTGCCAAGCACAGCCACTATAGACACGCGGCAGCAGCAAAACAAGGCAAACTTTAGTTGGAAATTTGTATATGTCCTTAAATTACTTTTTGAGATTTTGAAACAATGAGATTAATGAATTTCTCACATTTTCAAGTCAAATATAAAAATCTTCATTGTCAGCCAAGATTTCGTAAGGCACAGAGAGATGGTGTAGCAGGAAGACCAATTATCATTGTCCAATAATTTTGTTATTGTAAATTCAACAGATTCATTATTGTCACTCCTTGATATGTTTCATGACGTCGTGTAAAATCTCTATTCCATGCAATTCACGTAATCGCTCCAGATGTCTGAAAATGATAATACAAAAATCAAATTATAACTAGTATACTAAATTGCACAGCAATTTAAAGGAAGAACTTCCCTTCCCTTCCAATCCCTTCCTTTCCTTTCGATCCTTTCCCTTCCTTTCTGTTGCCGTACGTTGGATTCCTTGCCCTGGCATTGATGAGTCTGTTTTGGTTGGCCTAGAGCCATAGTTGGTACTTCGAGCTGACTTGCAATAGTGCAAGGAACTACCCAAACAGTGGCCCTTACAAAATCATACATTTCTTAGCATGGAGGGCTTTTGTGGGCAATGGTACAGTAAGGCCAGGGAATTTGGTAATATCAGAATGACGGCAGTATGGAAACTACTAGAAACATGCGTGATCCCAGTAATAACATATGCTAGCGAAACATGGAATCCAAGTAAAAAGGACAGGAAAACCCTAAATGGCATACTCGATAACACAATCAAAAGAATACTAATGGTCCCTAGAAGCACCCCAAGAGAAGCAATATATATAGAAACAAACATGATGGATATCGACAGTATAATAGAGAAGAAGAAACTAAACATGTACTACAGGATTAAGAACAACAAAAACAAAATCAACAACTTCCTGACAAACGAAGGGACAAGACGGCATGGCTGCAGAACACAGAGAAACTAATGCAGAAGTACAACATCAACAAACAGGAACTTATTGCAATGAAAGAAACCAGAGCAAAGAAATATATAAGGAAAGCAGTACATAGAGAATTCAGAACAAACTTATTCACTAACACGGAACAAAAAAACAAAATTAAATATCTAACAGGAGGATATGTAGGAAATGAAAAAGCGAACTACACAAACGACTTGAATAGGGAAACAACCAGTTTAATATTCAAAGCAAGAACAAGAATGCTGGACATCAAAACCAACTATAGAAACAAATATAAAAATGACCTAACATGCAGACTATGTAAACAAGAAGAGGAAACGCAAGAACATGTATTCTCAGAATGTGAAGAAACAGAAAGGATGAACATACGCATAGACAAAGACCTGCTATTTGCAAGAAGCACCACAGTAATTAAAAAACAAGCAGAAAAAATAAAAATACTCATGCAAACCCTGGAGAAATGAACCACTAACAAATAATAGTGCAAACTAATATTAGGAAAAACAAAAAAACATAAAAACAAACATAAACAGAAAGAGCAGTGACTTCTACTATTAATGAAATTTTTCTATTACAGAACCAACAACAGCAAAAGTGCAGCCCCCTCACATTAGAGGTTGAGCTACCCGGCGACCCGGGGTATACCAGCACAACGAGAGAAGAAGAAGAAGAAGATATTGAAACATTTTGGTCATGGAGCAATTTGTCCAGATACATGAGGCATCCATATATCTCAAGTAAAACCACTAGCACCTCCTATCTGTACATAGTTATCAACACAGTTGAGTGCACAGAGGTCACCTTCTGGCCCTTTTTACCTGTCAATTTGATAATTGGCACAGAGCCAAGATGCACAAAGAGAAGATTTATCAAAGTAGCAGACCATTATAAAACACTCAATTTATATTTAATGTTCATTAAATTGCCAAACTTCTCTCAAGTGATGCAGTTTATTAATTGATCAATGAAATGTATACATGTAGACAAGGCAATATTCCCAAAGGTTTGAGTCAAGTTTCATGCACAATGCAGCCAGGAGTGTGAACTATTTGCCTTCTGAAAATTGACCTTCATGCTGTTAAATTGTGAATTTTGAGGACCACACTTAAATAATGTGGTGTACATTTGTAGGGAAACATAATGAGACATTTGCTTTTTCATTGAGTTCATGCAGATGTATGCAGGCCAATGTAACAGGCCTGTGTAAACAGCATGTAAGCTTATGTTTCACTTTGATTCTTTGAATATATTAAGGGCAAAATATAATTAGCAGCAATGGCCTTGTGAATAGGTAGCATGATGGTTATTTTGAACGTATTTAAAACATCAGATGTTTCAAGTGGCATGCTGGCAGTACATAACAACATGTGGGCCTATATCAATACAATGACAAGCTTGACTGGAATATCAGGCTGATTTAGCTTGCTACTGAGCAGATTATCTAAGCAATAGCAATAAACAAGAATTGTTCTTTGCAAGGTGGGCTGTGTACAAATCCTGGAACTGTGGCATTCCATAAGAAAGGAAACATAGCATTGTGAAGCTTTGTTGTAATAATTTGAGCATTGATATGTGTGGCATCCAGTTACTGTAGGTCTGGTTAGCTGTGGCCTCATCATGGCACCCTGAAAGCAATGAACTTTGTTGAAACCCTAACCCTAATGACTTGTCACAGACAAACTATAAAAGGTAGGAAGGCATGCTTTTAGACATACATAGGGCAAACAGTCAGCAACATGTCATATCAGTTTTAAGTGATTTGCAGCAGTATTTCACAAGTTATAATTTAATCATAAATGTAATAGAAAAAATATGTGCTTATTTGCAAACAATAGGGCAACAAATAAGCAACATATCATATCAATTTTAAGGGGTTTGAAACATTATTGGAAGAGTTTTAATTGGATTCTAAAATTCATGGTAGGGAGATGTGCTTGCATGGAAAAATAGGGCAGACAATAAGCAATGCTCCATATTAGTTGGACTTAATTTGAAATAATACTTCATGAGTTATAAATGAATAAATAAAATTTTATTTGTAGATGCGGTTATTAGTATAAGGTATATGCCCTTGGAGCACATAAAAGGCCATAATTTTCCACATTTTTTGGTGTTAAGTTCGTGACATTTGAACAAGTAGAAGCTGAGCAATCTACATTTCAATTTTGAAATTAAAAAAATTCTCAAGCAAAAAGTATTTTAAGTAGAACATTTTCCTTTGGAGACATTATGCACGTCAATAATGGGTACCACACAAAAAATATACATGAACATCCATGAGGAGCTTCATAGTTTTTTTGGGCAAAATATGTTTTGGGAGGCCCAAAAAGTGACATGAAATTTTCAATGTCCACCGCGATTCTATACCGTACGTCCTAGGGATTATTGCTATACATCATTGCAAAGCTGACATTCTGAGGTTTTCAAAAATGGTCCTGTTTTTTCTCTAGGATTAATATTAAGGGAGATACAGCCCTTCAAAAGTTCGATTTTTGAGGCCCTGTGGCACCTAAAGTATTGGAGCTGGGGAGCCGTACTTTTGGATTTGCACTGTACATCGGTAGTACTCATTATTTGTGGCAGGACATGAAATTCAGACCACTACATCATGGTTTTTCATGACATCACCCCTTGAAATTTCGGGGTGCCGAAACTTCGAACTCGTTTTTCTCGAAAATTTTCTAGGAGGCGCGAGGTGATATTCCTTTCCGCACTGCGCATTTCTTTGGAGAATCCAGGGGAAAAATTTTGAGGAAAAGTATGTCAATACTTTTTCCCGAACCGGAGCGAGAAATTTTTATTGAAAATTGGCCGTAATTCCCATGTCAAGCGTAATTCCGATGCGTAATTCCCAACACCAAAGGGCATTTCTAGTGTCTATATTGTGCTGAAGTAGCTTTCTGATATCTTGCCTTGGCCATGTTTTATTCATCATTGAAAAATGACCAAAAACGCGGCGGAAAAGTGCAAATCCGTACAATATCAAGAAGAACTTCCCAAGGGAAGTTCTTAATTATTATCAATTTTACAAAAGCTCCTCCAATTTAAGGTGGGAGGGAATGGTTGGATGGATGGACAATTGGGGTGCTACGTCTCGCATTTATGCACCTGGTAGGCTAATCAGGACAAGAGGATGACACAGCAACGAGGCGTAGTATGATTGAAACTGCTGTCCAGAGGGACAGGCCTGATTGCTTAGAAGCAGGAGGAAATTGGAAACAAGAATCCGAGGATTCAAACACTGGGTTTAGCAATTTGGCAGCCATCTAGGATTTCTCAAAATGTTCCAGATTCAAACCCTCAAACGAATCCCTACACTAAATTTCAGAACTCAAAAGTGAAATACAAAGCTCACAATAGACACTTTAAAATGTGTCAATTTGCTGCCAAAAGAGTCTGAAAGAGGAAAAAGACATGTTTTGGAATTTTGCTAAATTCTGAATAACCCCAGCACATACAGCACCAAATTACAAAAAGCATTTCAGAAACCAAGTATACTAAGGTCCCCAGTTGGTTTTTAAGCCTCTAAAACCTCCCAATTTGCCTCCACAACATTGTACAGAAAAGCACTTTGACCCATTCTCTCTCTATTACACTGGGGGAACCCAGTGTAAAAAGTAGATCTTCTCAAAGAATATTATGCCCACCTTTGATCCTGAGTAGCCAGCTTTCCAATGAGTATGCTGCAATTGTGTCGCATGGTCAACTGCTTTCCGTCTCTTGTTAATACAAGTAAGTGTTGGATAATATTTGTTTTGACGAGCTTGCCAGCAACTTTTGGTAATCCCACCAGGTGGCTAAGACACAGTGCTGCGTTGCCGTGGACGACCTCATCTTCTGATTTCAGTAGCGCCACCAAGGGGCTCAAACCTGTGGTGAAAAAGCCGTAAGATAAATTTGATAAATATAACATAACATTACAATATAAACAGTATTATAGCTTTATAAACAAGCACTCTTAGAGCACAGCACCGGCCATGTTGCACATGCTTTTTCAGTGGAATCTGCATGATTAATGTCCATGTATGGTGGATGGAAAAAAAAAAAAATTTCTTCTTATGTTTAAATTAACTGGTGGACTGTGTGTAGTTTTAATCAATACCAGAAATAACTTGCTCATAAAGCTGTTTCTTTTCATTTTGTCTCTAACTGAAGGTAAAAAGTGTGTAAGTATTCCAGGCCCAAATACTTACAGTCTTGTTTTGTTTTTACTTGAAAGGATGTATATTTTTAAAGACATGTCAATACTTTGTCCTAAATACTTTGTTTCCCAAAAATAGTATTTTATGCATGGAGTGTAAATGGGATGAAATAAGCATGATGCTGATTGAAAATCTTTGGTAGCCTACAAGTAAGCTGACAGATTATAGGGAGGTGTGAAAGTGAATTGCACTTTAGGCCTAAATAGTGAAGAACAATTCAGTACAATTGAAGGGCTCCATTTAACAGCAATTAACAAGATTGATTGGAATGAAGGAAATAGAATAAAATCAGTCAACACCCTCTGAGTGTGAAATCTGTTTAAAGTGCAGTGACAGCCCCAATACACATGAAAGAAAATGGCGGCGCAAAATCAGCCTGACTGACCCAGCACAGCCATATGAGTGGATGTTTATAAATCTAATATTATTGCATTTAACTAAAAATAGACACCATACGAAGACTCTAAATTGTCATAAATGGGAAATACATATAAAATAAACCCTTGGAATGACTTGATTGGGCCAGGAGGCTCGTGACTCACATGTAATGGATATCACTGCATTACCGTCCTATGCATAGGATGCATGGCCGGTAATTAAGCACCCATTCCAGATAAATTTGCTCAGTGGCTCTCATAAGAAGGCCCTGAAGTCAGAAGGCCTGGTAGTCAGAGGGCCCGCAAGTCAGAAAATAAACAGTAAAAAAAAGAAGGCTCACTAGTCAGAGGGCCCACTAGTCAGAAAATAAAGAGTAAAAAAATCTAGCAAATATATAATTTATTTTCTGACTAATGGGCCATCTGATTTGTAGGTTTTCTGACTAACGGGCCTTCTAACTATGGACATGGCCGGAGCGGGGTTTGAAGTTTTGAACCCCGTCCTCATGCGTACAAAGTAGACATGCTAACCACCTTACCACGGAGCTATATTTATGATTCGACCTATCGGGAGAATCATCTTGTTTTCTTTGATTTTATTATTATGATTCGACATAAATGGAGAATCATCTTATTTTCTTTTATTTTATTATTATTATTATTTTTCTTGTCCAGTTAACTTTGAAGCTAGAGCCTTGAAACTTTGTACATATATAGTCCATGGTTAGTACTTCATTCTGGTAGAAAAGATTTGACCTTGACCTTGAACTCAAGGTCACAGGTCATCTCAAAGTCAAAATTTTTAAATTTTCAAAGTTGATTAATTCATTTAATTTTATAGTTACAGACATGAGATTGAAATGTATGTATACAAAAGTGGTTCTCTACAAATGTGAGTGGAATTTTTTTCTCTGATGTGACGAAAAAGGGGTATTTACCCCATTTTGATAAAAACCAATTGCTCCTGTTTTTAGAGAAAACTACTTCACTTAGAGACCCAGTTTTTGCTGTGATTGGTAGCCTGACTAAATATCCATGGTAAGAAACCTTTTATATTTTGATTGCATAAGGGGTTGCTGAGTAACAGGACTTTCAAAAATGGGTGTTTTGACCAAAAAGTTAAAACATTTTTTAACTTTGGTTTGAATGGAGGGAATTTGATGAAACTTGGAGTGTATATGGTATTTATGAATTAGAGTCATATCATAAGATAAAAAAGATGTTTTGGGGTAGTTACCCCAAAAAGGGGTACATGATTATAACCTGTGATTGACATTGATAATTTACTTCAAATTTTGCAAGAGTTTACTCCTTTGACTTGAGGACCTAATGAAAGTGTAAATTTGAAGTCATGGGGTAATTTACCCTCGTAACCAAGGTCGAAAGGGGTAAATATGTATTTTGAACAGTTCTTAAGTTTTTAATGGTGTATTAGACATCGATTGGGTCTTGGCTTTTCATCACTGATGTTACTGGATAAAATTTGTCAGTTTTAAGTAATTACCCCCAAAAAGGGGTAAATAGCTATAACTTGTGATTGACATGGACGATTTTCTTCAAATTTTGTACAGGTTTACCAATTGGACATGGGGACATGATGAAAGTGTAAATTTGATTTCATGGGGTAATTTACCCTCGTAATCTGAGTCGAAAGGGGTGAATGTGTATTTTGAACAGTACTGAAGTTTTTAATGGTGTATTTCACATCGATTGGTTTTTGCCTTTTCATTACTGATGTTTGAGGATAAAATTTGTCAGTTTTAAGTAATTACCCCAAAAAGGGGAAAATAGCTCTAACTTTTGATTGTTTTGAACGATTTTCTTCATTTCTTGCAAATGCTTAATATCATGGTTTGGGGACATACTGAAAGAGCAAATTTGATTTAATGGGGCAATTTACCCTTATAATCAGGAATGAAGGGGGTAATTATGGTTTTTGAGCAATACTTGTTTTTAAAAGGTGCATTTGGCATCGGTTACTCCTTGCCTCTACACTTGGGATGTTAGGGATGAAAATGTGCGTATTTAGGTAATCACCCCAAGAAGGGGTAAATGTCTATAGCTGCTGATTGACTAGGACGATTGTCTTCTAATTTTACATGAGTTTATTATGTGGTCCTGCGGACATGATGTAAGTACATTTTTGATGTTAGAGGACGATTTACACCATAAATCCTAGTCGGAAAGCGTTAATATAACATTGTGTTGATAATGGAGTATTAGGTTTTCCACCTTATTATACGCATATTATCGAATGTTTTAATGTCGAATCATCCCTTTGACCTTTTAAGGTTGAAGTCCCCTGGGACCCTAGTTATTATTATTAGCATTCACCATCACTATGGTGAATGGTATTGATTTTGGTCGTATTATTATTATTATTATTATTATTATTTTTCTTCCCTTTTTTTTTGGAATTTCAACATGAAAGTTAGTGTATAGATAGTCCTTGATGAGTAGATTAATTTCCCAAAATATTTTTGACCTTGACCTATTTTTCAAGGTCACAGGTCACCTCAAAGTCACTGATTTTGGAGGTCTATCTCCTAAACTAATAAAGATAGAGACACCTGGTCTTCAGTGTTGAGTTAGTAGACCCCTATTGAACAAATATCAGCCATGAAATTGATCATTTTCAAAAAGGGGTAATTACCTTAACCCCTTTTAATGAAAACCAGTTTGCGCACGGTTTTGAGAAAACTACAAGCAGCACTTTCATGAAATTTTAGCAAAAGGTGCTCTATAGTATGGGCCAATGCAGCAAGAAGTGTGGTGAAAATCATGCAAGGGGTTACTGAGATATTTGACTTTCAAAATTAGAATATTTTGCCCAAAAGTGAAAATATTTTTTAACTTTGCTTTGAATGAAGACAACTCAATGAAACTTGGAACATATATAGCCCTGTGGTAGAGGAATATTTTCATTAAACATCCATGACCTTGACATCAAGGTCAAGGTCACAGAAAGTGAATGAAAAGGCACGGTAGGTACATTTCACAACTTTTTCAAGCAAGGTTGTTCAATTGTGGTCTATCATTTCCAATCAAGAGTAACTTGAATGATCTAAAGTATATTTGACCTTGTGAAGAAGTTCATCAATTGTCAAGGTCATCACCAGTCAAAGACAGGAAAAATGAAGAAATGAGATAAGTGCAGAATAGAATGAATTGAAGAATAAATTAAGGTCAATATGAAGTCAATATGAATGCCATTATGAATTCAATTTGAATGTCAATATGAATGTCCATATGAATGTCAATATGAATGTCAATATATATGAATGTCAACATGAATATCAACATGAATGTCAAAATTAATGAATGTCAAAATGAATGTGAATATTAGTGTAGATATCAGTGTCATCAGTGTCACTATCAGTGTCATCACTCTCAATTGATATCAGGGTCAAATGAATGTCAGTGAATGTCAATATGAATATTGATATAAATGTCAATATGAATAATGTCAATAGGAATGTCAATATGAATGTCAAAATGAAGTCAATTCAAGTGTCAATATAAAAGTCAATATGAAGAATTAAAGTCAAGTTGATAATCAAGTAAATCCTTTTTCATGGTGAATGCTCATTACTGGTTCACCAGTAATATTGATGTCTAGTTAGCATTCACCATCACTATGGTGAATGGTATTGATTTTGGTCGTATTATTATTATTATTATTATTATTATTTTTCTTCCCTTTTTTTTTAGAATTTCAACATGAAAGTTAGTGTATAGATAGTCCTTGATGAGTAGATTAATTTCCCAAAATATTTTTGACCTTGACCTATTTTTCAAGGTCACAGGTCACCTCAAAGTCACTGATTTTGGAGGTCTATCTCCTGAACTAATAAAGATAGAGACACCTGGTCATCAGTGTTGAGTTAGTAGACTCCTATTGAACAAATATCAGCCATGACATTGATAATTTTCAAAAAGGGGTAATTACCTTAACCCCTTTTAATGAAAACCAGTTTGCGCACGGTTTTGAGAAAACTACAAGCAGCACTTTCATGAAATTATAGCAAAAGGTGCTCTATAGTATGGGCCAATGCAGCGAGAAGTGTGGTGAAAATCAGGCAAGGGGTTACTGAGATATTTGACTTTCAAAATTAGAATATTTTGCCCAAAAGTGAAAATATTTTTTAACTTTGCTTTGAATGAAGACAACTCAATGAAACTTGGAACATATATAGCCCTGTGGTAGAGGAATATTTTCATTAAACATCCATGACCTTGACATCAAGGTCAAGGTCACAGAAAGTGAATGAAAGGCTACATTTCACAACTTTTTCAAGCAAGGTTGTTCAATTGTGGTCTATCATTTTCAATCAAGAGTAACTTGAATGATCTAAAATATATTTGACCTTGTGAAGAAGTTCATCAATTGTCAAGGTCATCACCAGTCAAAGACAGGAAAAATGAAGAAATGAGATAAGTGCAGAATAGAATGAATTAAAGCATAAATTCAGGTCAATATGAATTCAATATGAATGCATTATGAATTCAATATGAATGTCAATATGAATGTCCATATGAATGTCAATATAAATGTCAATATATATGAATGTCAACATGAATATCAACATGATGGTCAAAATTAATGAATGTCAAAATGAATGTCAATATTAGTGTAGATATCAGTGTCATCAGTGTCACTATCAGTGTCATCACTCTCAATTGATATCAGGGTCAAATGAATGTCAATGAATGTCAATATGAATATTGATATAAATGTCAATATGAATAATGTCAATAGGAATGTCAATATGAATGTCAAAATGAAGTCAATTCAAGTGTCAATATAAAAGTCAATATGAAGAATTAAAGTCAAGTTGATAATCAAGTAAATCCTTTTTTATGGTGAATGCTCATTACTGGTTCACCAGTAATATTGATGTCTAGTTATTATTATTATTTTTTTCTTGGCCAGTAGGTTTTTGTGCTAGAGACTTGAAACTTGGTACATATATAGTCCATGGTTAGTACTTCATTTTGGGAGAAGATGGTTGACCTTGACCTTGAACTCAAGGTCACAGGTCATCTCAAAGTCGAAAATTGGAAAACTTAAAAGTGGAATAACTTTTTTAATATTACAAGAATCAATTTGAAACTTTGGAATATATATATAAACATGTATCCCAACATTTGTAACCCATAATTGTTTTTGTGCAATGAGGGTAAGGGGGTAATTACCCCAATTTGACTAAAACAGGTTTGCACAGGTTTCCAGAAAAACTAAGCAAGCTAGAAACTCAGTTCTTTCACTGATAGGTAGCCTGACTAACCATTCAAGGTAAGTGATATTTTATATTTTGATTATGTGAAGGGGTAACTATGTAATGGGGTGTTGAAAATAGGGTGTTTTGCCCCAAGAGTGAAAACATTGTAAAACTTTGGTTTTAATGAAAGGATTTCAATGATAGTCTGGTAATATATTAATGGTTTCTGTATTATGTAATCCTTGTTGCCCGAAGCTTGGTAATTACCCCCCAAAAAGGGGTAAATGTCTATAACTTGTGATTGACCTGGACGATTTTCTTCAAATTTTGCACACGTTTGGGAATTTGACTCAGGCACATATTAAACGAATAAATTTAACAGTATTGCCAATATAGGGTATTTACCCTCGTAATCAATGCCAAAAGGGGTGAATATATATTTTGAGGAGTTATGTTGTTCAAAATGGAATATCAGCTGTATGTTTGGTCTACGGGTATCCGGTTGGATTTTACTGGATGAAAAGTTTCTGTTTTGGGTAATTACCCCCAAAAGGGGTAAATGTCTATAACTTGTGATTGACATGGACGATTTACTTCAAATTTTGCACACGTTTGGGATATTGACTCAGGCACATATTAAACAAATAAATTTAACAGTATTGCCAACATAGGGTATTTACCCTCGTAATCAATGCCAAAAGGGGTGAATATATATTTTGAGGAGTTATGTTGTTCAAAATGGAATATCAGCTGTATGTTTGGTCTACGGGTATCCGGTTGGATTTTACTGGATGAAAAGTTTCTGTTTTGGGTAATTACCCCCAAAAGGGGTAAATGTCTATAACTTGTGATTGACATGGACGATTTAATTCAAATTTTGCACACGTTTGGGATATTGACTCAGGCACATATTAAACAAATAATTTTAACAGTATTGCCAACATAGGGTATTTACCCTCGTAATCAATGCCAAAAGGGGTGAATATATATTTTGAGGAGTTATGTTGTTCAAAATGGAATATCAGCTGTATGTTTGGTCTACTGCTATCCGGTTGGATTTTACTGGATGAAAACTTTCTGTTTTGGGTAATTACCCCCAAAAGGGGTAAATGACTATAACTTGTGATTGACATGGACGATTTACTTCAAATTTTGCACACGTTTGTGACATTGACTCAGACACATGCTAAAAGGAAAAAATTCACAGAATAGGGTGATTTACCCTCGTAATCAAGTTCTAAGGGGGTAAATACATATTTTGAAGAACTTGGTTGTTTAAAATGGAATATTAGTTGCACGTTTGGTCTAGGTTATTCGTATGGATGTTACGGGATGAAAAGTTTCGGTTTTTAATAATTACCCCCAAAAGGGGTAAATGACTATAACTTGTGACTGACATGGACGATTTACTTCAAATTTTGCACACGTATGGGATATTGACTCAGGCACATGTTGAAAGAGAAAATGTTACAATATAGGATAATTTACCCTCGTAATCAAGGTCAAAGGGGGGTAAATACGTATTTTGAGGAATTTGGTTGTTTAAAATGGAATGTCAAGTTTATGTTGGATCTAGGCTTGTACTTAATGGATGTTACTGGATGAACAGTTTCGGTTTTAGGTAGTAACCCCCAAAAGGGGTAAATGGCTATATCTTGTGATTGACATGGACAATTTTCTTCAAATTTTGCATGGGCTAAGTGTGTCTACTTTACGACATAATATAAGTAGAAACTTCAGCTTACAGGGTCTCTACCATAATAGTCCGACATAGTCTCATATAATTTGTTTTACTCATATATTTGAGGTCGAATCATTGCCTAACCTTTTTAAAGGTTGAATACTAGTTACATTTGTGAGGCTACATATACAGCTGGCATCTGGAAGTTGTTACTTTGAGAACTTCTAATTCTAAATCCAAATCTCAAGGACAACCTACAAAGGGCTGAATCTGAAGCTAGTGGACAAGGTGGAGTCCAGTAGCGGATCCAGTGGGGGGGGGTTCAAACCCCTCCCCCCTTTGGCCTGTACATTTTAATGTAGGCTAAGAAAAAAAATTCCGGATATTTTTAGTACATTTCATTCATAACCCCCCCCCCCCATACGACATTTTCTGGATCCGCCCCTGGAGTCTGACGCCCTCAAGTGTGTTCAGTTTCTAAACCAACCTTTAGCGTCAATGACCAGGGCTCTGGCCTCCTCAGACTGCTGGGTGCAAACTGCCAAACACTTGATGCTGGGTTTATGAAGTTCTTCCTTGCCGGAATTCTGAAGAATAACAAAAGTTTATACAGAGTTACTAAGAAAATTAACGAAATAATACAATTCCAGCTTTTAAAAGTTGTCTTGTAAAGATTATAGGTGTGCCACAATATTGTCCTGAAAATTGGGAAAGTGTGAACTGATTCTATTTTAAAACTCACTAAGAATTCTAAAGAAATTGAATATGAACTGTTGTGAATCACAACTGCAATTGAAATTAAATTAACAATTAGCTTTTATCTTAAAACAACAATTTGGATGACACTGTGTTATCCACTTGTTATAAAGTGTCACCAAAAACAGTCAAAGTTTGAAGGCAAACTATTTTTCAACAGACAGGAAATTTAAAAACAAAAACAAGAAATTGAGAAGGATATTAAAAAACATAAAGGAAAATTCACAACATTTAAGGAAATTTAAAAAACAGAAAGAAAAATTCACAACATTTAAGGAAATAACAGAAAGGGAAGTTCAACATGAACTCACCGAAATATTTCCTATGAACTTCGATATCAATCCTTTACTGATTACGACTTCAACAGAATCTTCAATGAGCGGCAAAAGCAGGCCTAAGCACTGCAGCGCCCTCTCCTGTAAATCATCTGGCGACCTCAAAATGACCTCGCATATTAATGAGCAAAAGGAACTATTTAAGTAGGTTGAGTCTTTCAGGTCAAAGGTCATGTTATTAATTAGGCCAAGTGTTGAATTGATGACTTCTCTGTGGGTTTCTTCCGAAATTTTTTGCAAATGGAATTCCTGAAAAGACACAAAAGCAAATATTTTAGACCTGTGAAGAATATGAATTTTCACATTTCTTTTCAAACACCTTTCGGGTATTTCTTTTGATCTCTTTTTAGAAATTACTTTTTAACCAAATCTAAAGAGCACTTAAATATTCAGATATCAAAATTTCATTAATCATAAAGGTGATTTACTACACAGTCCTGTTTTCAACAGCCTTAAAATTAATTTCATCAATGTTTCAAGAAACTTAGCTTTATCAATGCAAGCATCTTATATTGTTGTCAATGACATTTTTTTCTAAACCGTCTTCAACGCTCGTAGCATTGTATGTATTTTTATTTAAAGCATTGACATTAATTTTGCAAAAGAGCATCTGTAATTCCGTTGTTTGTAGTTTACTTTCACTTTCCCACCTTGGCTTCTAATTCAGTAAATTCTAATTCATTCTAATTCAATACTATTCATTTTGCTTATTTATAGCTGTCAATTCAGAAGACCTGACAATAATGTTTCAACAGTCTGGTGAAAATGAGAACTGCATGCTGCTGCCACCTGGCAACAAAAGTTCCAATTTCATTGCACATTCACAAAATTTCTATTCAACATCGATGTATACCAGAGTCAGACTCGGCAATCACATTCTCTAAGGAAGTAGACAAAGCCATCAGCACACTCAGAAACAGCTCGGTGTCTTCCAGACAAAATTGTGTGTGTTCCTCTGGTCAAAATTAGGAGCTCGCGGAATAGCACACTAATCACTAGGTGGCAACACAAGACAGCATATGTTCTGATCTGAGGAAATGCAAGAGCAGTCCACTTGTAGACAGGTGTTTCGGCTCAAGTTAAGAATCCAACAAGTAGTGACCTCCCCCAACTGAATAAATGGCAGGATTGGTTGAAAAGGTGTGAACAACTGTTAATAAGCCAATCCTGTGGCTCATTCAGTCCAGGGAGGCCACTAATAGTTGGATACTTAACTTGAGCCGGTGTTTCTGACTGTTTCAAGTTACTAATGAAGAGGTCGCACTGAATTTTTTTGACAAAATCCTCATTCATTAAGCGAGTGAAAATATTTCACGGGCGAATGACACAAAAAGCACTGGACATATTTCACATTTATCTACTTACGATAGCTGATTTACACGCTCCCCACGTCTCTTTCCTTCCTTGGACCTTTTTCCTTATTTGGGCATCGTTGCAGAGATTCATGACAGTGCACACACAAGAGGGCAGCACGGGTAAATGACTGCCATCGGCCACCTGGTGTCAGAGAAAGCAGAAAGCTATTTCAGGCCTCGAGACAAGAAAGAGAATAGAGGTCTCAAAAACATCATTTTTATTTTGGTGAATTGAGATTACTCCTTTTCAATTGATTGCTTTTAAAATAGCACAATAATAATTTTGAAACGCCAAACCATTTACATCTCTGAGCGGACCACAAATTACAGAGTGATGTGAGAATTCAATTATCCTTTTTAGGATTCAATAAAGTCGACTTGACTTAACTTGATTAAATATACATGCATGTATAGTTCTTTGATACAGTTTGAGGAAGGCAATTAAGCCACAGAAATATATGATTCAGCATTGCTACTGACCATCAGTTCCTCAAAGGAAGGGAGCAAGTGTTTCTCAATGTCTTCTCTCATCGACGCCTGAAATCTGATAACAGAATGAAAATTACAACAATTTGGACCACATGAGCAGAATAGGTGTACTTGAGGGTGAGCAGGTGATAGGGCTTCATGACCTGTATTTAGTGATGGAACGATTCTCCGATTAATCGCCGATTCTAATCGGCCCACTTTTAATTCTCCGATATCGATTTTACAGGTGTCACAGGCCTTGTGTTGATATCGAGGGTCTTAATTATTTCAATCAAGTTCCTGTCTGCTCCATAATTACTCCAATAGGGATTCATGATGTGCTACACTTAGGTAACATTTTCAAAAGCCAATAATGATTTAAAGAGCATTTAGCCAAATCAATTCTCATAGCAATTACAATTTTTGACGCCTTCTCAGGTCTCTGTGAGGAGTAATCTTCCCTAACAAAAGAGGTATATTCGAATAAGTACAAAACTGATTTTCAAAATGATTATCGCATCGGAAGTGCAACCGATTAATCAATTTCAGTGTTGAAATCGATTTTCCAGTACTACCAGTATTCATGCACCAGCTTGACTAAAGAGGACAGGCGGAGTTCTCTCTCAAATACTTACTTTTTGTCTAAAGCTAGATTATTCAGGAGTCCTGTCGCAACAGATGCCAAGTTGCTGTTAGAGGTAACAATCCCAAAAGTACTTTCAAGTAATCTAGAAAGAGAAAAGAAAAATTTTGTAGTAAAAGAATACACAAATAACTAGATGCAGCACAGGATAGGGGATCGTTCGATGCATGTAATGCTGTCCCAAAGGGACTTAATTGTCCCCCCTATTTCCACATGTAATCCTTTCCCATTGGCAATGATAATCACACATACAATGATTAGTATCATTGATTGGTATCATTTATTGGTAGCATAGATTGGTATCATTGACTGGTATCATTGATTAGCATCATAGATTGGCAGCATTGATTGCTATCATTGACTGCTATCATTCATTGATTGCTATCATTGATCGGTATCATTGATCGGTATCATTGATCGGTATCATTGATTGCTATCATTGATTGCTATCATTGATTGCTATCATTGATTGCTATCATTGATTGCTATCATTGATTGCTATTCTCCTGTACTGCTCAATGGAGACTTTGATGGGTGACGAACGGAAGTCAACCGCTGGAGTACACCGACCAAAAAGATCGAAAATGCCCGCGGACGTAAGTCACCCGGACCGCTCGAGTAGCGCGATCCTTACAAAATCGAAAACGGCCGCGGTAACATCTCGTGACACCGAAAAAACGAAGCGATTTCCGAAGTTTAAAGGTGGATTTCACTTGGAAAATGAATTGTAGAAGGGTGACAATAGATGGCTTAACATACTTGATGTTAGAATGAACGAAATTAGACTAATTTTGACGGAGCAACCGCTGTGGCTTTGAAGAAAAGTGCAGTACAAAAGACTATTCCACGACGCTTCAAGCTCAAAACAGTATCCCCCTCTTACACTAAAGTGTAAGGGGGGACAATTAGAAACTTAAAAAGTTACTAAATAAACAATTTAAAATTATGAATTTACATCACATCATTTATCAAAGTAGACAGATTGCTCAATTCCATTCACATACACAATGCACAGAGAAAAAAAACAAGATCTGATAAGATTTAATATTATTCGACTCACATTGAAATATCAAATTTGGTGACAAGTAAGCTACGGGCTGCCGGAAATTGCGAGAAGTCGTGTAGCAGAGTTAGAATGATGTGCCTGATTCCCTTGCAAGCATTTCTTTGCGATTGGAGGAACCGGAGAAGATGAGAAGGAAGACTGGGGTCATCCAGCAAAAGACGCTGATTCTCCTCTGAAAATTAAAGCAAGGAATTTGAGATGGTGATCATGCTGTGAAAATTGTGGCACAAGCTGCAACATTGAGGAATTTTGCCCAAAGCCAGAAGGTCAAGAGCAATATTTGACAACAATCAATAAAGCAAAGAAAATTGACAAAAGATTGACAAGGAAAGGTTTATGTTCGGCATTATATCAATTTAACTGTAACTGACCACACACGACAGCCTGTGCCCAGTGGCAAAAGTTATGTACAATACCAGCCAGTGAACAGAATATATCTACAGATTAGTACAGAACAGAATGAATAGATCAAAGAGAGAAAGAAGTATTAAACAATATTACAATTTTTTTATACTGATTGACAGAAGTTACTGATCAATGATAAGCACTTGAAGAAACTTAATGGTTAAACAACGTAGTAATAAGTGACAAAAGAAAAGTAACCAAACCACAATTAAAAGTATCTTTTATAAATATACTGCTTCACAATAAGCCACTGATAACAACCATTTAAAGAAATGTTCACTTTTAACCAACCATTGTCTTTGCAGGCTGCAGCTAGGCAGGCGACCGTAGCTTGGCACATGTCTATCTCCTCCCTTGACAAACTCCGAGGGCTTGCGGCAAAGCATTTTGAGATGCAATGGTGCATGACTGGGAAACTCATGCCTCCGTGACTCCTGAATAACGCTCTTTCTTTTGCTGGCGAGAAAATAAAACAATTAAATATATTGATGTTAGTCAGTGGTCACAGAAAATTCTAACAAAAATTGATAATTTGGCAAATTTCAAATTCCATTCATAACTTTTAATAACAGCTATTTATCAATTAATTCTTTCCATAAATTAGTCATATAAATTGCATTGAGTTTAGATAAACAATTTGAAAAATATATGAAAACTTTGCAAAAGTTTTAATCTCTTGGCCAGCACCTTATAAGAAAGTTTTACAACAGAGACCGTAGGTCGCTGGCTGTTAATTGCAAGTCTCTTACCTAGAGATTAAGATTTAAAGAGAAATTTACAATATAAACTACGACGGAAACTGTACATGTTTGTCTCGCTGAGTTTTGGAATAATTGTATAATTATGTAGAAATACTCACAATCAGTTAGAAGCCCCCTCAGTATATTCAAACCTCCGCTGTAGAAATACGGGAGTTGATCCTCCTTGTTCAATCTCTCTAATATGTCCACCAATCCTTTAGCTGTTGAGTCACCTCCTTCAAGAAATTCTCTCGCTGATTTCTCGTCTGCATCTGCCGTTCGCACTCTTTCCACTTCGTTGATGTAACCTGAGAAAGATAAATATGGAATTACACTCAGAAAATTGAGGCTGAATATGGCCCAAATTGGCAAATATCTTCAGTTAGGTATCGTTACATGGTGGCCATTGGGCGGTGAGTTATATCACATGCAATAAAGTTCCCAGCGAAAGGTCAGAGCTAGTTTTAAAGGCTGCACAACAAATTAGTGGGTGTCACGACTGTCAACTATCGCATTTATTCTTTGAAGAAACTAGGGGTCTTCACCGGTCCGATAAGTACCGGCCGTACTGGTTCAGACTGGTCGGTTTCCGAACCGGTTTTCAAGAAACCATTTCTCAAATGAAAGAATGTGTGGTTAAATCTACAGTAATTACTATAATAACTATACCAACCTTCAATAGCTTTTCTTTTACTGGGTTCACACTGGATTGCCTTTTCGTAACTCTCAGTTGCCTCGTCGTATCTTTTCAAAGCTAACAGAGCCTTCCCTCTGTGCACATGGGCTTTCAAACAATTTTCAAAGACCTGAAAAAATTCCAATATAATTATAAACATATTGAAAAAGGTATAGCTGAGAAACATCAACTTTGGTATATGCCTTAAAATAGTAGCTTTCCAAAATCTTGAATGTAGATACCTTCAATGTCCATCATACAACAGGAAGGTCCAAAAGGCTACCTTCCTTCTCCCAGTTTAAAATTGAATAGCCAAAGAGCAAATCGAATACAAGAACTTCACAAGTTCACACACTTACTCGCAGTGCCCAATCGCAGTCGTTGATTGCATTTTCATATTGGTCTAACTTGATATAGGTCTGCGCTCTGTTGGTCCATAGCACTGTGTTGTCTTTGAAGGTTTGTAGGGCCTGGAGAAAATAAAATAGGTCATTTCAAGAGGCACACATACAAGTGAAGATCAACCAGGATTAGTATCAGTCCAATGAATCATGATTGCATATTTCAGGTTTGAATACTTGCCAGTATTGTTACTATATATAAACTTTTATTTGACAAACTAGATATCAAAGGAGATACAGTGCCATCCAAATTATTTAAAAAAACAACAACAACAACAAAGAAACAAGCAAAATCAATGTCTACACTAATCTATATATAAAGTTTAAAAATGCAATTATTAAGTATATAATATTTTAAAATTCTGGTCCCAGTTCAGGTAGTTACGTCTATAATAAAATGAGAAATTTCCGATACTTTAAAAAAGAGTCCCAAATTCAGAGTGTCAAAATCATATTAGATTATTAATAATTTAAAATACATGTAGGCCTATATCTTTTTTATACATACACATTTGTAGCATTCAAACATTTTATACACAAGTTATTTTTACAAAAGATAAAAGTTTACCAAATAATGAAATTATTGACTTTTCAGAATAGATGTTACTTTACAGTTTCAGGTACAAGTCGTCAACTTTTCAGACTAAACATTGAATTTTCAGTATAACAAACAAAACCAATTAAAAAATTATAATATTTTTATGACAACCTTGTAAACATAAAATTGCTAAATTTCATTAAAAACATATTAACAGATAAATTTATAGATTAACTTTTTATATGAACTATACAAAAGTATACATACATTGTATTAACAATACATACATTGTATTTTAACATGATTCTTGTTAAACTAGAAGATGTTCATTTATACATCAGCTTGTTGTAGAAATTTTCCGAGACCGATATGCATTTTGGCCTCTTTGCAACCCATTCTTGCTACAAATTTACCAGTGTCATCAAGTGATCTAAAATTATTTATCAAATTTTCTGCTGTTTGCAAGAGTTCATTCTGATAGGTTTGATGATTTGGACAAATAATCAGACAGTGTCTTTCATCTTCGGTCACATTTAAGCTACATTTCTCACAGACTCTATCAGTTACTGGAATTTTTGTAAGACCCTATAGATGGATTTGTTTGTTTGTTTGTTTGTTTGTGTTTTACGCCTCTGCAGCACATTAGTGGGCTATATTGAGGCCATCCTCCCCACGCAAGCCCTGCTAAAATGGACGGGGCTTTCTGCTATTTCCAACCTCTTCTGTGATTGGCTGCTTATTTAGGTCATAAGCATTTTGCAGGCAGATTTAGTCCGATTATGGACACTTAGAGGATTACTGGCAACTAAGAAAAACAGTGTAAAACAAGCCAACTTTAAAACAGTTTCATTTCAGAACTGTGAAAATACATAATTCAATGGAATTTTCGGAACTGTGATAGCACCTTTCAACAATAAACAATTTCTCCATTTGTAACTGTGTGAAACAGAAGCAACAATTTCAAACTGTGGTGTAGCAGTCCCTGATTGGCTGAGCCAAAACTGGGTCAGTTAATTAAGTATTCATGAATTAGCAAAGGTTATGGGCCATTTTGTCAAGGTATGACTTGGGATGATGTATTGAGGCAGGCGATCGCCGTATGATGATGAGATGAGAAGACTGTGAGTCTGGCACATACCCTATCAATACAGGGATGCCCAGGGTCTTTCAGTTGCCCCAGCATAGAATACTGGATACAACCCGCCTCCATTTAATGTCAAATGGGCTAGGACTAAAGTGAGTTCCCGGGGTGAGATTTGAACCCACGCCCTCAAAGCCAGTTGACAAGCGCAATTACCAATAAGGCCACGGGGGAACTCTCCCTATAGATGGATGATTGGGGCTTTATGTCCTGTATTTATGTACTTGGTAGGCTAATTAGGACAGGAGGAGGACACGGGACAAAAGTCAACCTGCTTGGATTCCACAAAGTTATTACCAATTCACAAAGAAATTTTAGTGAAAGAAGTGAACATATCATAAACAATACCTGGTTATAAAAGACCAGCGCCTCCTCGTACTTCCCCAACTTGAAGAGCTCATTCCCAAGATCCTTGATCTTCAGTGCTTCCTGCTCCTGCTCCTTCCTTCTCTCGTATCTGTCTTTCGCGTCCTTTTCAAGAACATCCATGAACCCCTCTGTGGTTAAAAATTCAATAGTTCATAACAACTATAAAATTTTCATTTTAAAATAACAAGATACTCATTTACTTGTGGACAGTTCTAAATTCAAATACTACAAGGGCAATTTGTGTCAGATAGCTCTTTGTCATTTAAAAACACAAATCCGAGACCAGCCAACTTTTAATTATCACTGGTCATGAAAATGGGAACAAGTACCAGTGTTCCAGCTAGGCTATTTGAGCATGGCGCAGCACCACGCCCAACTTCTTGTGCACCATGCCCATTTTTAGGGTATAAAGCACAAAATTGAGCAAATAAGGGTCTTCACCATAGATTAACATAGAAAAGTGCCCTCAAAATGTGGAAAGTGTCCTCCTTTTCAGGAAATTTGTATGCCCAAAAAAATTCTGGCTGGAACACTGAGTACCTTTGCAACAATAACTAATATCTGGAATCTGTACATTTCAAAATGACGCTTGAAGTTAATTTCGAATGGAATTGAAAAGGCCATGGCCAATCAGGAATTGAATAGTCAAGATTGACATAGTAAGAAATTACAAAGTGACAATTTGCACCTGCGGGAGGTGCGTATTGCGTGAACTGGCATTGCTACATCAATTCAAACAAAATCTTACTCTGGTCCATGTCAGGGGGCATCTCTGGCATACCAGTAGGGTCGGCATCGTAACTGTCAAACGCCCTCTGGTTGATGACGGACTTATTAATCCCAGTGTTGTCGTGTTCTTCTCTCTTTAATTTCTTTTCTCGCGTCTCTATCAACTTGTCTGCAATAGCTTGGGCCTTCTCTCTTTGGTCGTCATCTTCCGAGTTGAGATTCTGGATAAGCGATTCTGAAATATAAAACATTTTAGATTTTTGAGACCATTTTGATGGTAACATTTTCGGATCCTCATGATGTATCCTACTAAATGGCATCAGCAAAGGCCTACTTTAGCATGGGGCCAAGACCAAAATTAATACTAACATGGGACGACCGCATATTCTTGTCAGGCCATTTGTAGATACGCCTATGGTTATCAGCCCTAGAAATAGTAGTGACTTTTTTTTGGAAAAAATTTTGGAAATTTCATGCTAATAGATAATCTATGAAATACTGTAATAATATGAGCAGTGCATGTGATTATCCTGGCAGAATGAGACAAAGAATATAAAAATAACATTCTGCTGAGTGTGTGGATGTATGGCTTCAGAAAATCAGTGGCGTCCCTATGGGGGGGGGGGCACGTCCTCCCCCAATATTGGACCTGTGCCCCCCAGGTGCCCCCCATATATAAATAAGCTTTACGACAATAACATCCAGGTCGATATTGGAATATTAGACTTTTCGAAAGCTTTTGACGTTGTTCCGCACAGGAGAGTATTAAATAAATTGGATTTTTATGGTATAAATGGGAATATACATGCCTGGATATCGGCTTTCCTTCATAATCGTTCACAATCTGTTGTTGTGGATGGAATAACATCGTCACCAGTAAGTGTAGACTCAGGTGTTCCGCAAGGTACCCTAATGGGTCCACTAATATTCTTACTTCACATAAATGACCTACCGCAACATGTCACGTCAAACGTTCGCCTCTTTGCAGACGATTGCCTTTTATATAGGCCAATCCAATCTGCAGAGGACCAAACGAAGTTACAAGAGGACTTTGACGCGTTACAGCAGTGGGGTCGTATCTGGGGTATGAAGTTTAATGCATCAAAATGCAACATAATGACAATTAGCCGAAAGAAATCTCCACTTCACTCATTCTACAGTATTGGCGGAGAAATCCTTAAGGAAGTAGAAGACTGCAAATACCTGGGTATCACCATAAGTAAAAATTTATCTTGGAATAACCATATTGCCCACATGTCTAAAAAGGCTAATTCAACACTTGGATTTATTCGTAGAAATACGAAACATTGTCCACCTAAAACCAAAGAGTTGGCTTACAAATCTATGGTACGACCAACAGTGGAGTATTGTGCGAGTATATGGGACCCTTATACACAAAAGAACATTAAAATCATAGAAAATATTCAAAGAAGGGCTGCACGAATAGTAAAAAGCGATTTCAGACAAATGAGCAGTGTTACGGAAATAATGAAGGACCTTGAGTGGGAAAACTTACAAACCAGAAGGAGAGCTGCTCGTCTGGTATCCCTATTTAAAATCATAAAGGGACACGTTGAAGTGAAAAAGTCGGAGTTAGACATAGAATTTAACACCACACAAACGAGAAGGAATAATTCATATAAACTCAATACAATACGGGCTACTACAAATGTATTCAAAAACTCTTATGTTGTCAGATCGATACCAGATTGGAACACTCTAAATCAAAGTACTGTAGATAGTGAAACAGTACCAGCCTTCAAGGAGGCTCTTCACAAACATTGCCAATAGCACCGCACCTCTCCGCCAACACTTATACTCCAATGGAGGCCTGTTGGCTCAACATCCAGATCCAGATCCAGATATGAACTTTTCAACCTTGGTTAAAATATACAATTAGTATTACGGGTGCCCCCTCAAAGAATCGCGTGCCCCCCCCCCCGATCGAGACCCCCTAGTTACGCCACTGCAGCAAACAAATGAAGAATTCCCAAATATCATCAATTCAAAGAAGGCGCCCGAGTTGCAAGAGCCATCACTTATTATCTAAGCAGTGACGTAGCCAGGGCAGGGGGCAATTACCCCCCGGCTATGAAGTTTCATTCAGCAATTTCAGAAATTCTGAGGGTGGTCAGTACGAATCTGGGACCCTGACCAGTGGTCACTCTGGGCATGCAGTGTCAGACTTGTCTGCACTTGCAAAATTTAGCACAAAAACTGCCTCTGTATTCTGCTTCAAATTCCTGTAGTCGGATTGTCAACCACAAAATCTCGTTCTCAATATATCCATACACAAATTAAATGCTTTACAGACACACTTACACCATGAACTTACGTATTTGATCAACTTGAGAGAGAAATTTGTTAAGATCAGCTTCACCATGCCCGGCCGCCATTTTGTTTGAGTGGCGTTCCTGGTAACGGAAGAGAAAAATTAAATACACGGTTTAGTGTATTTCATTTTATCTTATAAAATACTAATTAATTTTTAGAATAGTCTCTGAGGATGTCAGATTTTTATCAAGTACGCAATGGATTTTAAGATATTTTTTCTGCGCTCTCAAATTTGGTGCGGGACTACTCCAAAATTCTTTGCCAGCCAGAACTTTTTCAGTGACAGGTGACAATAATTGTCTTTTTTGTTCGATATTTGCAATTATTTGTTCTGGAATGTTGTAGGAAGGTCAATGAAGGGTATCCCTAAGTATTTGAAGCATTTTTACATCGAAAATTGTTTTATTGTTGGTGTAATAGTGTATTTTTGCTTGGTAACTAGTGTAAACAATCAGAACTGTCAGCTGTCAAATCAGGAATTTGACAGCTGACACAGTGACAGGCACTGACAGTTCAGTGAGCTGACAGCAGTGACAAGTGAAGCAGCTACGTTGACAAGATAGTCAGATGATCAGTGTGAGCATAGCGCCTATTTTGATATAATTTTAAAAATGCAAATTGACTTCATCATTTGTTGATTTTCTTTTAAATCAGAGACTGACAGAATTGACTCTATTTTCATTTTTGTCAGAGAGGTGTACAATTTAGGGGGCTAATCATAATTTGGTCAATGGGCTTTTTGCGGAAATGCAAATCTTTGCCCAAATTCAATGTTAATTTAAAAGGTGTCAGACTTTTAGGGTGGCAGGTGCCCCCTCAGCCTCCCTGGTTTTACGCACTATATGATTTTCGTAGTCTGAATGGACTCTGCTTTTTGTAGTATTGAATATTCTGATCAGAGGCATTCATACTAGACTACTCTTGCTTATATATTATTAATAGGGGGTGACCAATAAAACTTCTTATCACTGTGGTTACAGTATTGTCTCTAACATTATATTGATGGCTGATTGTTACAAATAAAATGAATATTAAACTATTTAAAGTTTGAATAGTTTCATTCCTTTTTTTAGGTTCTTCTACCACAATGTCTGATGATGGCAAGAAAGGCGCAGATGAGGGGGAGGGAGGACCAGGCCTCGTCTACCAAATATTTGTTTTAATGGAAGAATTATTGGACAAATTAAAACTACTTCATTATGAAACGTCTTTCTGTCGGCAGATGGGATTTAAAGCATTCTCAAGGTGAGTTACGTTAAAGATTCAAGATTAAAAATAATTTATTTGTCTTATCATTCACACTTAATAAGAACATTGGAGACCCCTCTAAGGCTCCCTTGAGCCGCTATCAAGGGGCCACCATTCCCATTTTCATACATTAATTAATTAGAACATAATATTGAGGAGTCTTATAAAACATAATGTGGTACTTATTATAATGTGCAGAAAAGGAAGTAGAATGGAAAGAGAGAAATAAAAAGGCAAAAGAAAGAAAAAAATTATTTACATACTGAAGGGCATTTTCGAAAAGTGCATGGTTTTGTTTTTGAAAGCCTGCCTTTCTTTTTTTTTGTGAAAAATGTTTGAAAACTTTCAATGATTTTAGATTTTCACAAAAAAATGCATCAATCTTTGTGCAACCCATGTTAAAAGGAAGCCTGATTTTTCCCAATTTTTTTTGGCCACTTCTAACTTTTAGTTGTTGAATTATAAATATAAAAGTCTGCAGAACAAATCAGTTGTTCTCAGAAAAATGTCGTGCTAGGGACAGTTCAGCTTTCTTCAATTATCTGGCTTCAGGATGACTTTTTTTCAAATGTTGTTAAAGTTCAGCTTTAACTGAAATTTTTCTCCGTTAATTGATTTCAGACATTACTTTGCCTTGCAAACAAACTCTGGCGAGCAGTTTTACGCCTTCACGTCCATCGCAGCCTGGTTGCTCCAGATGGCCGGAAAACATTTTGAGCAGCCTCAGGAGTATGACGACCCTAACGCCACCATCAGCAGCATTCTGGGAGAAGTCAGACAGTTGGTAGGTGTTCCAACAACTGGGCTTAGAGGGCTGCACTTACCATATTTATATCTATCTACATATCCGGTTGTGTACTGATGCTCACATTCAATATGATTTATTTCATCGATACATAGGATGTAGTTTTGCTATTTGATACAAACTTTACAGGAAGTCATTGACACCAAGTTTTATAGGCAGCGTAGTCAGGAAAAGTAGTTGAAATCAAAAATGGTAACAATCTTGTATTTTACTTTAAAAGAAATTTTTTTTAATTTCTACATATTTTGGTTAGAAATCAGCAATGAAATATATATATCTATTTATGTTCCAAAAAACACTGGAAAAATTGGTCATGTCTCTTACTCAATTTCGAAATAATTTATCTTTAGCGTCTGGGGTCTTCTGAAGGCACTTTTTCTGGGGTGGCTAAATAGTACCAAAAAAAAAAGAAGTAATATCAATCTTTTATGACTTCAACTTAAAAAAAATTTGTGGGTTAGCTCAACTTTCCATAGGCTGATATTCTATTGGGTCCGTCTATCCGAGTAACTAAAAATTAAATATGCATGGCCTTATTTGTGTTTCACCTGTGGGCAAAAGTTTTTATTCAGATGATGCCATTGAATTTTTCTCATAATGTGCTCTGACTTATGAATATATCTCTACTTTCCACACAGGGTCACACTCCTGACTTCCCTCCGTCCAAACTAAAGCAAGGCTGTGGGGAACAGTGCATTTGGGTCCTCAACCGACTGGCAGACGAGGCCCTCAAGGCCAAATCATTCTCTTGGAAAATGTAAGATTTTGTCAAAAATAATAATTTTCTTTGACCACAGAGGGCACCACGACTACCATTGTTCCAGCTAAGATTTGATTCGGGCATACAATTTTCCAGAAATTAGGACACTATTAAAATATAAATGTTCAATTTTTAAAATTTTTAATAATGTTTTTTTGACGATGGTCGGGCATGGCACGGTGCCATGTTTAAATGGCCTTGCTGATACACTTACTGCATCTGTTAAGAGAATATAATTTTATGTCACAATACCATTGGTCATTTGATCATAATCCATTTATGCTGGATACTTCTGTGCGTAGGTGGGGAGGGGTTGGTCTAGTGGTAGCGTGCTGGACTGCCAATCGCTGGGTCCCGCGTTCAAATCCAGCTCTTGCCGGGTCACCTAGGCCTATGTTGGACGGCTGTTTCAATCATTCTTCGCCTCATTGCCGTGTCATCCTCCTGTCCTAGTTAGCCTACCCAGTGCATAAATAATCTGCCCAGATTTCTGATTTCAAATTACTCTAAGTTGCACATCTCGGAACTATTATTTTTCAATAATATTAATTACATTATCTTTCACTTGAGTTTCTTTAAATTCTGCTATTCCTGATTTCAGGCCAGTTTACCCGGAAGAAGAGGCAGACGAGGAAAATATAATTGAAGATGACGCCGAGTTGACCTTGGATAAAGTGGACGATGAAGACCCCGCTGTAAGTTCAATAAAATGACACAGAAGGGTTATTGACACAGCCATCCAACATCATTGCTCTCCTAACGGCGATCCTTAAAGATATTTTACTAATTCTTCTTCTTCCAGATTGACGAGGATGATTTTGAGGAGGAAGAAAATATCATGGGTCTGGATGATTTGAAGAAGTTGGGGCAGAAAAACAATGTGAGTATTCTAATACAGGAGGAGAAATTTAAAAAAAATAGATCTATAGCTTGCGACATGTTTCCAGCGTTTTTCTTTGTTTTAAATTAAAATTATCAAATCTATATTTCTTCCTAAATTTATAACAAAATCATAAGATTTGTTTTAAATGTACTCTAAATTTTTTGTTTTAAAACTTTAAGAATGATTTTTTGCCGCTGAAGTATATTATCGACTTATTTTATGTAAATACAAAGGTAGAATTAGTATTTCTATTGTTGTAGTGGTAGTTCATGTCAGGTATTTGTTTCATGTTATGCTCGGAATTGCGTATTGTTGAAGATGACTGGTGATGGTCGAAAGTTCGTGCAAAAATTGTACATTGTTTGCTGATGGTATATTCATCAAAAAATACATTTTTTGTTTTCCAATGTTTGTTTTAGGATGATTCAGGGAAACCAGAAGAGATAATGGAGTCGAACACAGACGTTGCAGAATGGCGGCTAGAAGTAGAAAGGGTCATGCCCCAATTGAAGGTCACTATCAGGACTGACAATAAGGTATTGCATTTGTAATAGATCTTGCTTATTGTGAAATTAGATTTATGTTGTTTGTATACACCAGTGCACGCGAAAGCAAATGGACTTTGGTCAGACATTTTGTCTGACGGAGAGACAGCTCTGGTCAGACAATTTTCACTTTTGTCAGACAAATCTGTTGTCTCTTCTCGCGGTAATTAAAATAATTACTTATATGTCCAACTTCCCATAATTAAGTCAATACATGCGCATACCGTTTTACAGGTTCAAAATGCCTAACATCACATACAAACAAAATCCATCTCTTAACACAATGAGGGGAGAAAGAATGAGTCTGACTATTTGTGATTCATAAGGCATGTAGCCTCAACAATTTGTTAAAGTTGAGATAAAATTCATGAAAACCAATTAATTCCAGTGCCAAGTTCTAAAACAGGTTGATACAATGTATAAATCATATCAAATGCTTGATTTCTGATGACAATATCGACATTGGTAGTATAAATTTAGCATTTTCAACATAAAACTAATAAAACATGTCTATTGTCTTATGTCTTTCATTATTTATAAAGTCTTTCAGTCACTTCTGGCAAGTTGTGTATTTTAAATGTAAAGTAGCCTAGTAATCTTAAGCATGGCAAAACCGATAATATCTTTGTATCTCGATCCTGCTCTCCAGCTTTGGATCATCAGATTCTTATTATCTCAATCTGCTTGCAAGCAATAAAAAGAGAACTATAGATGCGTGTTTTTCAGTATGATGACTGTATTGACTGTAAAGGGGCAAACTCATAGCTGTGTTTACTTAATTTGTTTCTCAACTAATTTATGAATAATCAAATAAAATAATGAAGTATAAGTTCAGGTTGTATTCATCATAACTTTCATAAGTGAACTTCAAAATGGGACAGAGGGTGAAGAACTTGGTTTGTAGTATTGTTGATTGATATTAGCCCTGACACTTTTGTCCTATTTTCCGTCTGATTTATAAATCATAATTGCAATTTATGTCAATTGGCAATTGGGTGTCAAAAGAAGCTCAGAGGATGGCAGAATTTGGCAGGATTGGCTCACCTGAATCTACTGCAAATTGCTATCTGCACTGGTATTGACCCACAGCACCTGCTGTCGGTTTTTTTGTCTGACCAGAGGCAGAGACAGGTCGGACAATCGTAAAAACGATCGGCAAAAGCCGATTGTCCGACGGTTATTGCGCACACTGGTATACACAACAAATATAAATGACATAAAAATAAATTTCGACATATTAAAACAATGATCTGATACTTTACTGTAAGGCCAGACTGCACAGACGTATTAAATTTTTAGCTTCTTGCATCGACCAACCCAACAGAATTTCTGCCTACATTATTAATTTGACATTATGAAGAATTGAAATTTCTTTTTTTTTTTTGTCCTACTGAACGACCCATAAGCGTATTTCGCAGGGGGTCAGGGGGGGCTGCAGCCCCCCCCCCCTGGCATCAGGGCAAGTGGCATATATCAGGGCCTGTCCCGTATACCTATGGACCGACCCTCATAAAAGTGCTTCACGTAAATCCATGACGCTAAAAATCAATTATGTCTTGCCATAGAAGTATGGAGGAAACTATATATATAGATTGTCTTTAGTCTCATGACATTACCTGAGATCAATTATATTTAAATAGATTTTGCAAGAGATTGATGAAAGTCTCTCAGATTTTGTTAACAGGGCAAGAAAAAATGTGAATTTCCAGGCAATTTCCTGAAACACAGCAAAATTTGGCCGTGAATCTAGCGACTAATTTCAAATCAAAACTTTTAGACCTTTCTAAGAAAATTTCCAGTGAGATTTAGAAATCTCCAGGGAATGACATGTCCGAATTCCCTACTTTTTCGAGCCATTTTTGTTAATTAATTAATCTGAACTTTTTTTTTTTTCAGGATTGGAGGGTCCATGTAGAACAGATGCACCAGCACAAAGAAGGAATAGAGGGCTCCTTAAAAGACACGCAATCCTACTTAGACAAGTTGTACACGGAAATCACTCGCACCTTGGAGAAGATCGGCAGCCGAGAGAAGTACATCAACAACCAGCTGGAGCATCACTTACAGGTACGGTGGTTTTTCTATAAAAACATATTTTTAGTCTGAAATAGCCTTATTGCGGATCCAAATACGTCAAATATTGTAAATAAATGAGTTCTGGTTACTCTGATAGATCAGCCTTGAGGTGAATTTTTTGTAAGGCTGAATACTTAAAAATATGTAAAATTATTTGTTGTCATGGCAACCGTAACCATGGCAACTTAAAATTTCGCGGAGGGTCATAATTTGGTTCCTCTAAGACCTGTGTAAAATTTCATAGCTCTAGCTCCAAAGGTTTCTTCTGGACAGCATTTAGCGCATTTTTCGACCAGCATGTGCCCTTAAAGTTTTAAATACTATTACGAATGCTGAGTACCTATATTTGCATTTGGATCAGCCCCAAAGTCAATCTTTTAATCAAGATTTTTTTACTTTAAAATACTTTACAAATGCAAATCTAAATTTGAAACACACATTGTAAATTATTTGTATGATGGACTACTCATAAATGTATCAACCAATGTGTATTGTATAGCTGTTTGGATTTATATAAATTTAGGCAGTTTGCAATATTTCGCATCTATCGTCTTTAAGCAATCATAAAGATTTGTATAAATTTGAATTGTATTTGTCTTGTAGGATTTCCGAGCTCTTCAAGACCAACTGGCAGAAACCAAAGAGAGGTACAGACAAGCGAGTGGAGGGGTCCAGGAGAGAACCAAGATTCTTGCTGAGGTTTGTTTAGAGATTAGCCTTTCAAGTATCTTTAATAATATTGTAATGAATTTAAATCTGTCAGTGGAAAATTTATCCAGGAAATCAGTGAGGTTATTGAAGAATGAAGACGTTTCTTCAGACATTACTGCGTTTCTATTAAAAGGTTAAACATGTTGTTTTTTAATGAAAAAGCTGATTGAGTTTTGGATTTTTTAAGCTAAGTCCCACTTTCATTGGTGCGTAATGTGTAGCATTATAGGAAATAGATTTTTTTTTTATTCTTTAGAAAAAAATTTATTGTAGATTCGTAGATTCTCAATTTCCAGATTCATGTATGTGCTACTCCTGAACTAATGAAGGTAAAATTCATCCCATCTTGGAAATTGTTCTTTAAAAATTATTTGTCAAATTTTTTTTTGAAGGTTTCTGATGATTTGGAGAAATGCAAACAAGAAATGGAGGAGCGAGGAACAAGCATGACTGATGGAGGTAAACAATTTTACAAAAAGGCTTTATCTTTCGATAGTCTAATAAAGTTATATTACATTCCAGACATTCCTAGAAAATTGTCTGTTTTACTATTTACAAAATAATGAAACTGAAGAAAAAATAGTGAAGGCTTACATGTATGGCTTGTATGTTTGATGAAAAATAACTTGTTGGTGGAAATTATTTTGTGAGGTATATTTTTTTAAATGTCGCTATGATTTTTTTTGCTCCATTTCAGCTCCGTTGGTGAAGGTGAAACAAGCCATCCAGAAATTGAGACAAGAATGCACTCAGATGGACATCCGGATTGGTGTGGTCAACCACATCATGTTACAGGTAAACTCACTTAGATTACATACTGAATAGAGAATGTTGGTACAAATTACTACAATTTGACTAATTTTTATTGTAAATTGTGATTATGTATCAATATTAGGCCAGATTTAATTGAGTTTTAGCTTATCTGATCGACTGACCCAGCAGATTTTTTGCCTACGAAAAACGAAATCAATTGACTTTACCTACAACTTCTATCTATTTCGCATTATTAAAAAAGTGATATTACAGCCTTTATTTGGTTCTACAAACTGACTTTAGACAAACTGTAGACATCGAGAAAATCCAAGAAGCTAAAGATAAATTGCATCACTTTGACCTAAACCTCCCTTTATAAAAATAGCTTTCTGTATTGATTACCTAAGGTAATTTACCTAACATACTGCAGTTGTCCTTGTGTTATAAGACCCCCCCCCCCCCCCCGCTGTTTTGGTCATTGCAATTTCAATGATTACAAAAGATCTGAAAAAAAAATCGTATTCTTACTTTATGTTTACAGGCAAAACTGAAGGAGAAATCTCAGAGCAACCGGTCAACACACCAGGACGATGATGAGGACTATTATTGAAGAAAGAAAAATACTCGTTCATTATAGTCTATGTTCATGTGATCATATCATTATGTAATTTTGGCTCATTTAATGTCAATTCAATCAATTGTTAAATTGGCTTTTATTCTTAAATTAGCTTTGGCTATTAGATAGGTCTTAACATTTAAATATCGCTGCATCCTTTGCAGTAAACAAATTCTGATAAATTAGTGCATAATTGTTATACAATATATATATATGTAAAATATTGGAAGTGTCTCCCCTTGCAGGGCCTTAATGACTGCCATTCTAAAATGTCATCTTTTTCCTGTATTTTGCCCATTTTTTCTAATTTTGAACAGTCATTGACTTTTTTGATATACAGCCCTAGAATTTCTGCATTCATTATTTCTGAAGGTGCGGTAGTTATTATGTGTATTTTGGAAAGTTAAAAGAAATGGGAGATGGTCATTAAGGGGTGTTAGTTCATGTTGTTAGATTTGACATTGAGTGATCCTTATATATAAATGTATTTCAATATTTGTTTGTTCAGGGATCTGAATTGTGAATTGTATTATATGCATTCCGTCCTCTTGTAACTGTGATAAATTGTACATAGAGATCTCAAAATTAATTTATTTTGCAGATATAATCTGAATTTACTTGTTAAATAAATGTCTGAAACTGAATGTGGTAGTGTATCAATGTTGTGATATAGCCGGGCGATTTTACTGTGCAAACACCTCTGTTTTTTTTACTGACCCTTTGGCTATTGAAAGCCGTTTTTTCTTAAGCATCTGTATTTATTTGTTAAAAGATCCCCTGCTTGGGTCTGTGAGTTTCATCCAAAGGTATGGAATTTGAATTTGAAGTTTTACTGAAAATTACGATGTAATGATGTCACAGCACTTGGGGAGTCCTAACTTCACCTGAGCTCCCACTTCTGACACCATGATACAGCTTCCTGTCTTCAGTGTTACATCGGTTCAGTGTTGTTGCATATGACTCCTAACAGTCAGTTGGACTTAGGTCAGTGTGGTTGGGGCCCTCATCAGCAACTACTCGTGCATTAAACTCACTCCAATTGAGTTCCAGGACCGGGGTTCGAACCCATGTTAAGATGTTCCATTAAAAAGTTGAACTTCGAAATTGTGGAGTATTTTCTTCAAATTTTAACTTAATCATGCTGTGAGGAAAAATTATAAATACTTCATGTTGCTATTGGAGTGATAAAATGATAAAATCACACTTTTTGTGCATCTCAGAGGTTGGAAATTGGGGTTTGGCTGTAGTCACCTTCTAAGGCATTGCATGAGATGTTTGATAAATTTTCTTCCTCTAGGTGGCAGTCTGTGGTCTTTTCCTGATTGGTGCTTCCACCTACTGTGATAGAAATGGTGCCAGTGGTCTTTATTGACTCAATAAGGTTTTGAAAAGATTGCCTATGCAGATTAGGCCTACCTGTCTTATTTTGCCTTTTGGGTGTCCATAGATGTTTGGAATCTAGTAAGAATCAAGTGAAATGATTGGATTTTATAAACTGTTAGGCTATTCAAGCTCACACTGAATGGCCTTTTCCACAACAGGCGAAGCAAATTTATTGCACATGCCTGCTGCATCACTTAATTCTGAACCGCAACTATGCACATTCTTTCAGTGGGCCAAAGATGATATATTCATGTAGGCATAATACTATATATGGAAAAAAACTATGCATGTATATAAGGTCTATATATGGAAAGCGCAAACCTCAAAGCCCTGTTCCAGGCATTTACATAGAGTACTTTTCCTGGAAGATACGGTAATGTAGAAGTCCTGAAAATGTTGCCCTTCAAAATATCTGGTGAATGAGTAACGGGAGGATATTGCATGCAATATCAGAAAACAAGCGCTAATTTGATTTCATTCAATGGTAAATCCAGACAGAAACTAAAAAAGTAATCTAAGGTTCAAAGATTGGTAAGCCACAGAGAGAATTAATTAATGAAAGCTTCATCTCACAGATCCTGTAAACATGTTGTGATTAGTAATCCCTTTCCGCTTTGATTTGCCTTTTGCCCTTCCATATCTCTGAACTGCTTTTATTGTAACTGTACACTGAAACTTCTGAAGTTAATACTTGATAAAGATCTAAAATTTAATAGCCATTTGATCCAGGTTTTGGGTGAAAATATGCATTTGAAAATAGAGACGATGCTCTGTCAAGATAATTTGGGCCTTTTCATTGCCAATGATTTGAATACAGCGATTGCAAAGATAAACATTCAGACATGAAGTTAGACCAAGAACAATGATGTGGTTAAGTCATGAACCATCATGTGACTTCATTGCCTGCAACAGTGAAAGTTATAATCAAGGCTAGGCCTAACTAGCTCATTTGTCTCACCATTGTGAAGTCAAGTGGACCATGGGACTGTTTGGTTGCAGAGTTATGATCTTACAGAGAGCATACAGCTTTGTAATAAGTATTTTTTATTGAATGTAATATATATAATTAAACAAGCACTTTAATATGAATACAATTTCCTTGCTGAAGATCCCTGCTTTTTTCTTTACATTTTTGTATCCATAACCTATAGCATGTTGTTTTTTAAATAACATGTCAGTTTGTGAGGTCAGGTCTCAAATTACCTATAATAACATGAATAAACTTTTCCAAAGAATCCAGCCAACCTGCCCAAAATTATTAATTATTCATTTTCAATGCTTACGATTGTTGGTAAGATCTATGTTGTAACTTTTGAGATAGCAAGATGCCTTTAAAATTGCCTGGCAAAGTTGATTACTGATTTGATTGTTGACCGTGTTCCTCCTGCTCATCCAATTACTCCAGAACAACGAGGTGATAGCATCATGAACCGTCATGTGACTTCATTACACGCAACAGTGAAAGTCACAATCAAGGCTAATTAGCTCATTTGTCTTTCTAATGTGATGTCAAACGGATTAAGGACCTGTGGTACTATTTGGTTGTAGACTTGGGAACTTACTGAAAGCCAAGAGCTATATAATAGGGCTTTGCTCACTTATTATCCATATGAATACAATTTCCTTGCTAAAAGTTTGTCTTGTTCACCATAACCTGTAGCATGTCGTTTTAATAACCTGTCAGCTTGTGAGGCAAAGTTTTATTTTACCAATAATAAAAAAAAAAAATCTTTCCTCAAGAATTCAGCCAAGTTCTCACAGTATCTTTTTTGACCAAAGAGGTGTCAGTCACTGCCAAGTTGAATTTCAGCTGCTTTTGAGGACAAAAACACACCTGTACTCAGTGTTACTCAGGGCTTCAGAGATGGAGTCGGAAGTCGAAGTGATGGAGTCGATGGTTTTTGGGTGGAGTCAGAGTTGAAATTTGACGTTCAGGTGGACTCAGAGTCGGAGTTGAAAATCAATCTGGTGACTCCTGAACTCCCAAAAAAATCTGAACATTGACTAAAAAACTTGGAACCATGTAAACTGCATTCAAAATTCAATTTTCTCAAGTATTGACAGACAAGGTGATATAGAAACATTGTGAAATTGATATTTTCTTTCTGCTCACTAATAATGCCGATAACAGGAGTCTGGAGTTGGAGTAAAAATTCAGGAGACCTAAGGAGTCGGAGTTGGAGTCTTAAGTCGTTTTTCAGGAAGTCAAAGGAGTCATGAGACGGAGTCAGTCCACTTGCTACCCGACTCCAAAGCCCTGATGTTGCTCATGATTTGAATGGAGCAATGGCAAAGATAGACATTCAGACCAAGTCACAAAAATTCGACTATAGGTGTATTTGCTCTTAAGAAGGAGATCATTCTCTTATAGCCTATATATTGTTCTGACCTGTGAGCAGGCAAGTTGCCTTGCAAAGTTGATTGTTGATTTCATTGTTGACTGTTCCTGCTGGTCATCCAATTACTCCGGAACAATGAGGTGATTATGTCGTGTACCGCCATGTGACTTCATTACAGGCAACAGTGCAAGTCATAATCAAGGCTAATTAGCTAATTTATTTGTCTCACTGAAACTGGACTGTGGACTAGTGGTTCTTTTTGGTTGTGGAGTACCTCGTGCTCTCTTTGACTTTATTTTTAGACTTTTATGTCTGTCATCCCAGAAGCACTTGTTCAAGAATGAAAGAAATAGCCCTTTATATCATAACTGGGCATATATACAGTACTGCCTGTAAATAAGTGAAACACATGATATTCTGCCATGGCATCAATGTCAAACATCCTTAATTTTACTGCTTCTGCAAGCATGAATTCTCATCCGATGAGAGTTAAACATGTTGGGTCATAAAGGCCAATACGTGAGGCATGTGGGATAACAATGGCAGCAAATTTTCTTTGCCCATAGTAGGAGTTAGGTATGGGTAAAAGTCTTTGATAAGTAAGTGAACCACTTTTCCCTATGATTTAGCATTGGACCTGTGTTTCACTTACTTAGCAAAGACTTTGACCAATGCCTAACTCCAACTACAGTAAAGAAAATTGGCTGACAGTGTTATCCCAAGTGCCTCACATATCAGCCTTTATGACCCAATATGTTTAACTCTGATCGGTTCAGAATTCATGCTTCCACAAGCAAATGGCTGAGGATGTCTAGCATTGATGCAATGGAACAATGTCATTAGTTTCACTTATTTACAGGCGGCGCTGTAATATCTATTCCTGCTGTTGCTCTTTTGTACATACTTTGGGAATATTCTCTCAGTCTTGCCTGAACATCTGATGCACATTCTCTCCATGCCATATTATGTGCTGGAACCCTAAACCACATCAAAGAGCAAAAACCTGCTTTTCCAATTTGTGAAAATGCTCCATCCAAATTTCCAGGGCTGAATAAAATTCCACTTTAAAGACGAAACAGATAGCTTGGCTATTCATGCTTACAAATACAAGGGCATAACACTGTCTTGCAGGTAAATTATTTATGCATGGGAGACACAATGTCGTTCAATACGCAAGCATATGGTTGGTTTCAATCTTCACACTTTTATCTTACAAGTTTAAGTTTGTGGCAGAGAGATATTGATACATTTGTTAAAAAGAAACACCTTTTCAGAAATGCTGTGGAGAGCGATTGACATTGAAGGACAGCTCTGATCTCCCATCTGCCTTCAATCAATCATTTTGTGTCCTGTTTCCTCGTCATCATGTCATCCTTTCGATGTTGTTTGTCAGTCCCGGAAATGAGAATCTCAACAGAAATAAAAACCTGATGATCCTGACCTGATATTTTGCATCAATTGCAAGGGCAACTGGCCATGCCATCTTGCTGTATTTAAGTAGCCCTACTTACTGGATATTGAAGTCAAAGCAAAATTTTCCAGTTGCCGCCATGACAAACATTCAGACAAAGGAATAAGACTAGCTGACCTTGTTCTTAAGACTGAGGCCATTCTTCAAATATGAATTGTTGTAACTTGTGATCTGGCAATTCGCCATGGAAAGTTGATGGCTGAGTTGATTCTTGATTGAGTTCCCCTTGATGCTACCAGTGAAGATCCATGTTGTAACTTTTTTAATGGTAGCAAATTGTATTGCAAAGTTGATTGTTGATTTGATTGTTGACTGTGTTCCTCCTACTAATCCAATTACTCCAGAACAATGAGGTGATTACGGCATGAACTGTCATGTGACTTCATTACATGCAACATTGAAAGTCACAATCAAGGCTAATTAGCTCATTTGTCTTGCTGATGTGACGTCAAATGGATTTAGGACTATTTGGTTGTGGAGTTGTGATCTTGGAAAGCAACAGGCTACTAGAAAGCAACATACAGGGTCAAGCTCAGAACACAATTTCATGGCAGGTAATTCACATTTGCTGTAACATAATTATTGTTTGCCATAGTTTATGTGTTCTTTTTTATAACCTGTTGCATGCCACAGTAACCTGCAGCATGTTGCTTTAATAACCTGTCAGTTTGTGAAGTACGGTATCAAATTACCAATGATTACACGCGAAAACTTTTCTTAACAATTCAGCCAAGTTCTCACTTTTCATAATATCTCTCTTGATCAAAGAGGGTAACTGTGTCGAGACAAGAGAATTGATTATTTTCGTGTCTTCTTGAGTGTAAATTCCAAACTGGAGATTATCTTCCGAGCCGTTATGAGCTGTAATCATCCAAAATTTTGACAATTGACATGCAGATGATTTTGAGCAATTTAAAAAAACGGTACACAGAAAAAGTCTACCAATTTCATTTTAGAACTGTCTGAATTTCATAAAACAATTGAACTGACTTACTGTGATACCAACCTTCAACAATGCACAATTTTCCCCTTGAATAACAGTGTGAAACAGGAGCAAAAACTTCAAACTGACTATCTACTTCATGCAACTAAAGTCATTTTTGAAATTATTGGGACTTACAAGCCCTTAAATACCGCAGGAAAAAAGCTCTATAAAGCCACACATCTACTCAATGACCAAATCACTCCACCTTTTCTACCTATTTATTTCTGCTGTAGCTCTTGTATGGCTCTGACTTGCATGAATTCTCTCATGCCATATTGTGTACTGAAACCCCAAACCACATCAAAGAGGAAAAACTTGCTTTTCCAATTTGTGAAAATGCTCCATCAAAATTGCCAAGGTTAAATAAAATGCCACTTTAAAGACGAAACAAATAGCTTGGCTATTCATGCATACAAATACAAGGGCATAACACGAGCACTGTCTTATAGGTAAATCATTTATGCATGAGAGGCACAATGTCATTCAATATACAAGAATATGGTTGGTTTCGATATTCCAACTCTTTTCTTACAAGTTGAAGTTAAAGGCAGAGAGACATATTAAAGCATTTGTTAAAAAGAAACACATTTTTCAGAAATGTTGTAAAGAGCGATTGACACAGAAGGACAGCTCTGATCTCCCTTCTGCTTCAATCATTGATTTTGTTCCCAGTTTTCTTGGAGTCATGTCATCATTTCGATGTTGCTTGTCAGTCCCGGAAATGAGAAGCTCAACAGAAATTAAAATGTGATGATCCCGACCTGATATTTTGCATCAATTGCTAGGACAACTGTCCGTGCAATATTGCTGTAAATAGTGATATTGAAGTCAAAGCAGAATTTCCTGTTGCTGCAAAGATAAAATTCAGACAAAAGAATCAGACTTAGCTTGCCTTATTCTTAAGACTGAGACCATTCTTAAAATATAAATTGTTGTAACCTGTGAGCTGGCAATTCGACATGGAAAGTTGAACGCTGATTTGATTCTTGATTGTGCTCCCCTGCATGCTGAAATACTTGATGCTACCAATGAAGATATATGTTGTAACTTCTAAGCTAGCAAGTTGCCTTGCAAAGTTGTCTGACAAAGTTAAGTTGATTGTTGATTTGATTGTTGACTGTGTTCCTGCTCATCCAATTACTCCTGAACAATGAGGAGATTACGTCATGAACTGTCATGTGACTTCATTACATGCAACAGTGCAAGTCACAATCAAGGCTAATTAGCTCAGTTGTCTTTCTAATGTGACGTCAAATGGATTAAGGACTTGTGGTACTATTTGGTTGAGGAGTTGTGATCTTACTAAAAGCAAAGACCTATATAATAGGGCTTAGCTCACTTGTTATCCATATGAATACAATTTCCTGTCTAAAAGATTGTGTTGTTCCCCATAACCTGTAGCATGTCGTTTTAATAACCTGTCAGCTTGTGAGGAAAAGTATCATATCACCAATAATAACATGCCAAAACTTTTCTCAAGAATTCAGCCAAGTTCTCACAGTATTTTTTTTTACCAAAGAGGTGTCAGTCACTGCCTAGTTTAATTTCAGCTGCTTGTGAGGACAAGAATTTCCAGAATTAGCCACACACCTGTACTCCATGTTACTCATGTTTGAATGCAGAGATGGCAAAGATAAACATTCAGACCAAGTCACAAAAATTAGACTTAGCTGTATTTGCTCTGAAGAATTGTTGCGAATTGTTGCCCTGCAAAGTTGCCTTGCTAAATTGATTGTTGATTTGATTGTTGACTGTGTTCCTCCTGCTCATCCAATTACTCCGGAACAATAAGGTGGTAACGTCATAAACCATCATGTGACTTCATTACACACAGCAATGCAAGTCAGAATCAAGGCTAATTAGCTATTTTGTCTCACTGAAACTGGACTGTGGACTTTTTGTTCTTTTTGGTTGTGGAGTTTAGAGCCAAATGAAAGCAACAGGCTATAGGTTTAAGCTCAGTGGAGCCTATCAGAATGCATTTTCTTGAAAAAAAATGCATACTTGCTATAACCTGTTGTTGCAATAACTTGCAACATGTTGTTTTAATAACCTGTCAGTTCGTGAGACTGAGTCTCAAATTATCAATGATAACATGTCAAAACTTTTCCTAAGAATTCAGTGAAGTTTCCACACTTCACCATAATCTTTCTTCATCACAGGGGTGGCGGTTACAGCCAAGTTAAGACAAGTGATCACTTTCAGCAGCTTCTAGGGCGAAAATTTCTAAACTTAGCCACACACCTACTCACGGAACGAATCTGAGTCAAATCAAACTGTGCTGTGAAGGGGACTATCTTTTGCTCTCCATGGCTTTTTTTAGACTTGCATGTCTCCAATCCCACTTGCACATGTTCCAGAAATAAAGAAATAGTCCTTTATATCATAAGTGAGCACCAAGTATTATTCCTGCTGTTGCTCTTTTATACATACTTTGGGGATGTTCTCTCAGTTTCGCCTGAACATCTGGTGCGCATTCTCTCCATACCGTATTATGCGCTGGAACTCTAAACCACATCAAAGAGTAAAAACCTGCTTTTCCAATTTGTGAAAATGCTCCATCCAGATTTCCAGGGCTAAATAAAATTCCACTTTAAAGATGAAACAGATAGCTTGGCTATTCATGCATACAAATACAAGGGCATAATGTGCATAGAGATGACACACTGCGAATAAGCCGTCCCTAACGCCTTTGATAACATGTGAACTGTCTTGCAGGTAAATTATTTATGCATGAGGTGGCACAATGACGTTCAATACACAAGCACATTGTTAGTTTCAATATTTCATACTTATCTTTCAAGTTTGAGCTAGTGGAAGAGATACGTTGATGCATTTGTTAATAGAAACACCTCTCTCAGAAATGTCGTGGAGAGCGATTGACCTTGAAGGACAGCTCTGATCTCCCATCTGCCTTCGATGAGTTCAATCGATCATTCTGTTTCCTGTCTGCTGGCCATCATGTCATCCTTTCGATTTTGTTTGTCAGTCCCGGAAATGAGCATCTCAACAGAAATAAAAACCTGATGGACCTGACCTGATATTTTGCATCAATTGCAAGGACAACTTGCTCTTCCATATTGCTGTAAGTAGGGATATTGGAGTTAAAGAAGAAGTTTTCTGTTGTCGCAAAGATAAACATTCAGACAAAGGAATAAGACTTAGCTGACCCTGTTCTTAAGATTGAGGCCTTTCTTCAAATATAAATTGTTGTAACTTGTGATCTGGTATTTTGCCATGGAAAGTTGATGGCTGAGTTGATTCTTGATTGCGCCCCCCCAGCTTATCGAAATTCTTGATGCTACAAATCAAGATCTACCCTATAAACAATTTTATATTTCCAACATATTACCACAATGTTACAAATTACTCACTCGTGTATTATTTTAAATATTTTTTTAAGGCCAAAATGTGGACACTTTCCCTTTGATAGTGATATTTTTTTTAATATTCTCTGTAATTTTCTTACATTATGCAGAAAACCTTAAAGAAAATATTATTTTCTAACATGTTGCCAACATTTGTGAAATGTGAAACTTACACCAATATGACATCATGTAAATATTATTTTCTAATATTTCCACAAGGTTTTGTCTGATATATGTATTTCATATTTTGCAGACATTCTCTTAAGGCCGCAGTAACCTTATCACCACATTAGTGAAAAATATTGGCCCCAATTACTTGTTTAAGCTTTCTCTGATATTATCACAATACTGTCAGAATGTTTTTGAAATATTTCAAATCATTATTAAAGGTAAATATTAGTCAAATATTAATAATGATATTTAAACAAGATTTGCATTGTTCTCTATGAAAGGTTGAATGAAACACACAAAAAATATTTCTTTAAATATTTATTTTATCACATGATCAATATTAAAACACAATGATCACAAATATCACAAATTGTGACCATACAAATATTATCTATTCAACTTTTGCATTCACAGTTAATAACCACATTACACTTGATATAGTCCAAAGAAATGATAATAAGCAGAGTCAATTTCATATCCATTTGACTGCATTACCACGCACACAGTTTTCATAAAAACTTAGTCCATAGAAGTAATATTTATCCAATGAAAAGTGTTCAATTCATACATAGTGTCCGCGGATAGTGATTGCAGCATTTGAAATCCAAACAGAGTCAATCATATGGAAAGATTCAGCCTCACAATTCTCAATGAACACACAAGACGTCTTGTACTTTATCCTCTTCTCAGCAAAATCATCCATCATACCACACTTGCACAACCCTGAAATAACAAGACATTATTAAGATTGATGTCACCAAATTCACCTTGGGTCTTAAATGATTCAGACTTATTCTAGAGGACTACGCTGTGCTTTTCTTCAAGAAATATTAGCATCCACAGGAAGCATTTAAAAGAAATCATCTTGTTTCCATATTTTCTAGTGAACTTTTGAAAATCTAGAAATTTTATAATTACGTAAGTTTGAAAATTGGTATTCCTTTGCTAGTGCAGTGACATACTTCATTGAATAGAGCAGAGCAAGAAAAGCTTCTTTGCTTTGGGTATGCAACCATTAGATATCCATGGGGGGGGGGGGGGGGTATGTATGAAATTTAAAATTTAATACCTCACCATATTTGTATTTAGGGACCGTTCAGAATTTATGACTGGGGGGGTGGGAGTTTTGGCCGAGGGGGTACACACGTGTTTCAAGGGGGGGTATTAATTTTTGAAAACACTTCCAAGGGGGATAAGAAATTTTAACAAGGAAAAATTTTTTAAAAACACGCATAAACTCACTTTATTTGGAATTTTTTAACGGCAAAAGTCCGAGAAATTACGCGAATCTGTACGCATGGCCATGTATGAAACTCAAGGGGGGTATCAATTTTTGAAGGGAAGTTCCAGCAAAACTCCCACCCCCCCCCAGTCATAAATTCTGAATGGTCCCTTAGACTAAGCAATACATTATTGTGAAATCCGTCTTCATGTAAATTATTTCTATAAGGAAAGAATTCATTAATTTCATTTAATTCATCAAAATCATTTCTCAATAATTATAAATCCAAGCCTCTGCCTCCATCTCAGTGGATACATGTATCTAATGATTACCCCCTGAGGTAGGAATTGCATGGGACAACTGATGGGATGAGATATTCTTTTTGGTGAATCTTCACCTTAAGCACTAGGTGGAGACACTGTTCCCTTTCAGAATATAATTGCTCTCAACCCCATGTGGGCAGCACACTATCTGACAGTATCTGTACAGGGGGCACCACTAGTCATGCTCCTGCTTACAGATGGGCCATGACAGCCTCATCCAAAAATGGCACCACCCTGGGGCACCACACAATTGCAGACAACAAGTAGCAACAAAATAAAAAGAGGCTCATATAATAGAATGTTCTACATGTTATGTGTGCAAAATATCAAAATATAGGCCTATATATTATGCACAACTTGCAATATCCACATATTAATTTTCACAATAATAAATATATCCAAGTGTAGATATGATGTTATAACAAAGTAAACAGTAAAATTATCAACAGCAGCAAGAAATGTTCAAAACAACTTACATGTGGATTCTGTCCAATTTTGCAAAATGGAGAAAGTGTCTCATAATGGAGAACTCAATGCACTGGCTGCCATGTCTTCTTACTCATGTGTTGTAAAGTGACCAACAAAGCAGGTTCTGGCATTGGTTTTGCTTACCTCTGCACTTTAAAAATTTGCTGTACATTCAGTTGCTTAATTTTCCATCAATCACAACATTACACTATTGGATGAAAAGTTAATACTTCATATTACGAAGAGCACTTCAATCATTTGGGGAAAAATTTGTACATTTACGATTTAACCTATTCTAATAGTAATTTTACAGTGTCTGCTATAGATAAGCCCTGCCCCCCCCCCCCCTGGACAATGGCAGGAGGGGCAATATTGCCCTGCCCCCTTCCGGCACCCCTGAGTCCATTTCTACATTTCTTTCTCCCTTCCTTCCTTATTTCTTCGTTCCATTTTTTCCATTCTTCTTGACTTGGTATTTCTTTACACTCTTCCGTGTTTTCTTAGGGGGGAATCGGGGAGGGTAGCTCAGTCCGACTGGCCAAATTCAATGAATTTTTATATCAAACCTCCATCTAATCCTATATAATTATTTTAAAAGAATTTATTTGCATGTAATTTTCACTTCAGGCAATAAAAGTAGAAATTTGTGTAATATATTTGCTTGATATACAGATAGACAAATAGATAGGGTGAAAGACAATTAACCAGATTGACAAATAGATAGCCACTCTGAGCTTAGATAGCTGGACATATCAGCTTGATTTGACAAAATTATAGACTTAATGTCTGATTGAAGGATTGGGAGGATTTGATTAAAAATTAGTTGGACGGGTAGACAAACTGAATAATTAAGTAAACAATGGATCAACATATTGATTAATTTTCAAATTGTTTGATAGATAGATAAATAGATAATTAGATAGGCCAGTACAAAGATAGATAGATAGATAGATAGATAGATAGATAGATAGATACACTCATACATACATACATACATACATACATACATACATACATACATACATACATACATACTTACATACTTACATACTTACATACATAGTTAAACAGATAGACATATAGATAGACATATAGATAGACATATAGATAGATAGACAAATAGACAGACAAATAGACAGACATATATGACATATATGACATATAGATAGATAGATAGATAGATAGAGAGATAGATAGAGAGATAGATATATAGATAGATAGATAGATAGACAGATAGATACTACAACAAGACATATTGTATACTTCTATGGTTGATTGATCGATCAACTTCTTGGCAATACCTTTTGGAATTCTGACAAGTTTTACAGTTTTGCTCTCAGTGCACATATATATAGGAGCACAGGTGCTCACAATCAGCTTCATTTAGATACTGTATATAGTAAAAGAAACAGCTTATAGTGTGTGGACCTCATTAACCTATTTAAGATGGGTATAAGATAGCACCCTCTACATGTTATTGTTTACACATGTCCAAGTCCATCAGCCTCCCCAGGGACCAGTCTCTTAAACTTAGAGGACCTTTTCACTAAGCAAAATCATACTGAGTGTAAGCAAAGTTATATTTGAAAAGTCATGACTGTGTCCTACCAGAATAGATTCAATGGGTTAGCATTTTATATGAAATTCATTTGATTCTAAGGAAATTCATTAAAACAATTAACTATAATTTCAAGGGTCTTGCTAAATCTTACAAAATATTACATAACCGCATTTTTCTATATGTCACATAGGGAACAACAATTTATTTTGTTCTTTCAGGAGTCACTCAAGTTGAATAATTATGTTAGGCTTATAAACTTATATCTGCATCTGGCTGCATGTAAAACATAATTTTGATATCAACTAAAAGATCTTTATTCAATGGAAAGATAAGACTTTTCTGCATGATATTTAAACAGCATTTATAAAACATTGATAAACATCTGCACCAGGATGTATGTAATAAAAATGTATAATTATACTATCAATTAAAAGATATTAATATGATCATGGATCTCTTCTTACTCTATGAAATAATGGATTGAAAGACATTTTCTGTGTGATAGTTAGATATTTCCCAAGGTTGAACAACATTTTATAAAACACACATGTTAAAATTTTAATATCTGCACAAGGATGCATGCAATACATCTTTATGACATAAATTAAAGATGTTAATATATCTTCATAAAAACATTTTCTGGAGGGAAAAAAATAATGTCATATAATGTTTTGATGAAAACTTTTTCTATCTGATACATCTATGTTATTTTTTTAGTTATCAGAAAACTTTTGTCTGGATGTGAGGGCAGAATGCATTTTATCTTCAATCCTGACATAAGTTTTATGCAAACTTAAATCAGATCATTACCTTGGGCCTCTCAAAGTTCCTTCAATTTAATACTAAATTAACTAAAATGCAAGTTTTTCTGACATAATTTATGATTAAGAGAAAAGCAATCATTTAACCACATCTCTAGGGCTATGGGAAACAAAGGCATGCTTAACTTTTTTTAAATCAATTCTGATGCTTTTGAGTGGATAGAGGATGGAAGGATGGATGATTGGGGCTTTATGTCCTGTATGTTTGCACTTGGTAGGCTAATTAGGACAGGAGGAGGACACAGCAATGAGGTGAAGGACGATTGAAAAAGCCGTCCAACATGGGCCCTGGTGACCCGTCAAGAGCTGGATTCGAACCCTTGACCCAGCGATTGGCAGCTCAGCACGCTACCGCTAGACCATGACAGTAATCTGGTAACTGTCATGGCTGTCCCAAGCGTAATGTTTTAAATACAAAAGCCCAAACACAGTGATAAGTCAACAATGACTTGGCTATTTCGACACCATGGTTTCTTTTGTTAGTTTCCTGCTATAGCAACACCCACATGAATTAAACCATAATATGTGTAAAGTGGTCTGTTGATGCTTTTTATTGTTCAGATACTATGTTTGTGCAGATTTGCCTATGTTAAAATATGTTGCAAAATTATTGCATTTCTTGTGTTGCCCTGTATCTGCGAAATTTCGCTCATTTAATAGTTTAAATTGTACTAAAAATGTCATCTAACATACTGTAGTCCACAATATACTTGTAGAATTTGTTGTCTTTGATGGTTGAGACTTGAGATGAATTTAAAAACGACCTTATGCTCCTATTGCAAGTACACTTGTACGTCTACCTATCCCTTCCATTTGGTGCAATGGAAAACCAAATTTTGGTATTGTCATTGTGAGGTTGTTTGTTAAAGGTTTGCTGCTACGCAGCTGTGTTTTTATTTATCAAACCATTTCAGAAAAGAGATAATTATTTCTTTAAAAAATTGACATACCTGATAGACAGATAGATAGACAGATAGATAGATAGATTGATAAATAGTCTAGATAGCATGCAGCCCATTCTCCACCCCAGAATGAAATACATACTTTATGGACTTTTTGCACCTAACTATAAACACCGGTCTAGTACCATTCTACATTTCAACATAATTCTACAAAATAAAAGGTGTTCTTCATTCTCTCAAAATCAGGATGAAAATTAAGGATGGTCCTCATTGCAAATGCAAGTTAAACACACTGTTTCATTATTTAATCCGTTGAATAAAACGAAGGACAGTTTTCCAATCCAGTAAATGATATTACTCCAGACCAATGGCGGAATGGATATAACCCGTTATTGCAGTGTTTTCATTCTTGCATAATTGAAAGATCAACCTTATCATTGTAAATAAAGATTGGGCTCGGTTTTTCGTATAACTATTAATCTTACAGCCCTTTTCCAAAATTGTGGTCGGTGGTTTGTTAAAATATAGTGGATCCAGGGATTTTCATGTGGGCGGGGGGGGGGGGGGGGGGGTATATGGGCAAGGCTTCGGTGTCATGACATTTTTGGTTACATCATAAGACCTCAAAATTCAACATTTTTGCAATTTAAAGTAGCAAATATCAATTTTGTTTTTGCATGATGCCAATAATTATAGAATTGGGCATTTTTTCACATCGTCACTTTGGCTGAACATGTACTGGAAGAGAAGTAAAATTAAAATTTAGCAAAATTTTTTATGATGTAACGAGGACATAAATTTCAACTTAAAGCCATATTTTTTAGTATAAATACCATTTTAATATTACAAATTAGTGTCTGAATTGATAGTGTATGGGAGTTTTTACGAAAGCAACATCCAAGTTTGATTAAAATCGTATTATCCTTCTGTATAAGAAGGTTAGAAGTTGCAAAGCGTAACGAGGACACGAAACCCATTTTATTTTGCTTCTGTGTCTTCATCTAGGACTGAATATGACTTGCTACTGCTGTTTTTGATTAAAGTAGCCCCTGCAGATATTTTCTATTTTGAAACAGACTTTTTATTGTCACAGCATCATGGTTAATTTTCAATTTTAAAATGTTTGTGTCTAAGTTACATCATCAGCACAGAAATTATAACGCAAATTTAGTTTTTTTAAAGCAACAATCCATCGAAACTGCCTGAATTTTGTCCAGATAATAAAAGACATGTACCGCATTGGGATGAGCTTTGATTTTAAAACTTATATCATAATTTAGCTGTGGCAATGATGCTCAAAGAAGAATCTGTAGATCATAACCTGGTTTGTGGTGTCTTTGTTACCTCATAAGAAAATTTATAAAAGACATTTCAGCTGTATCTGCCTCCAGGAGCTTTATGAAAAAGCTATGCCAGATATCAATCTCATAACTCGTCTCTTAGAAAAATTAACTACTTCCCGGAAGTGTAGTCTTCCCAGGAAAACGGTAATATTTCCTTATGATGTAACGATGACACAAAACAGCCAATCATGGAATTGTGTCCATGTTACATAATAAGAAAGAATATCCAGAAATCAAGGAAGTTATTTAACTTATGAATGATAAAACGGATATACACTATACTTGTTTCCATTTCTGTTATGTGCCTCATGCGGAACAACATTGGAACAGACCATAACAGACAAACAGGAATATTAATCTGATGATGTAACATGACACCAAAGTATTGTAACAGACTGAACGTTCAATGCGTTTTTATAATATCCACATTTAATATTTTCCAACAAAAGTAGAGAAATCCGGTAAATTTGTCCTTTCTTCATTGATTCTTGCACACAATGAACTGTGTCTGATAGTGTGCACTGAGAAAAACCTACTGTAAACCGTCAAGTATGAGAATATCTTATGATGTAACCAAAGAAAAGAGCCACTTGGGCAGTAACAATTTTGATTCCCTGGCTCTCACTCGTCTAGCCAAATACAGCCATTCTAAATCAAAAGTCAGCAATTATGATCAAATGTCACAAAACTTCTTCAAATTTATTTGTAAAATGTTGGAGAATGAAATTATATCAAAAATTGATATCCGTCTTATGATGTAACATTTTGGCTTAGTTACAACATCAACTATATGAAAGGGTTATTTTGATTATTGAAGGGAGTATGTCCCATTTTAAGTCACTCAAGTTAATTTCCTTGCTAATTGTGCTAAAACTGAACTTGTTCATGCTTGGATTGTGCCAACGTATCTGGGAGCAATTGACAGTGACTGATGATGTAACGGAAAAGACACGAAAAGTGGGTAAAAATTCATTTCTTTCTGATTACCAACATCACCACCAATGGGCTGTAGAAAGTCATTCATTATCATCTCATGATTGTTCAGTAACTAAAACCTGCCAGAACTGCATTATAGGGCCTATTTTACAGCTAGCATAAAAATAATAATACCCAAAAGTAGCAGTAGGACACCACGAATGTCCACCTACCTGAACACTTTCACTGCAATTTTCCAAGTACGTATACATACTATGCACTTAAAAACACAATGAAATTATAAAATGGAGGGAAGACATTGCATGTTAGTTGACACCATGGAAGTTGTTACATCAGAAACCCGTTAAAATCAGCAAAAACATGATGTCTGATGATGTAACCAAAAATGTCATGACACCGGAGCCTTGCCCATATACTAACCTTTTTTTAACCAAATATAAGTATGAAGGTTATATCACATTTTGAGGGGGGGGGGGAGTTGTCACCCAATCCCTCCTATCTAGATCTGCCACTATTGTCCTACCTATCAAAACTCAATATTTTTCTCATTGATCAGATAATTTTTCTTTTAATGACCCCCCTCCCCCATTTTTAACCTTTGGCTAGACCTCTAGCCCAAGGTTATTACGATAGTAAATGAATTTCCCTAATCCTATCGCTCGACGTATCTCTTTTAATCTGCCAAACATACCATCAAAATTTGACCTACCCTTTTATTTTTACCCGACAAATATGCCCGGTTATATATCGTCCATCGTAGATGCCTCTTTGTTCTATTTGCCGACTCGCTTCGTAATCTTTTTGCGGCGTCCTCCAAAAACCGATAAAAAACCATTTTATCACGGCGTCAATCAAAACACAACCGTGACGTCACAGAAAAGTTCATCACGTGACCGCGCACCAATGCCATTCTGGCGCCAACTTTCGGGCGGGCAGGATGGACTGATTTCGTCTCCTTGGATTTTATGCTATTTAAGCAAAATACGACTTGGATTAATGTTTCTACGATGCAATAACGATGTCCAGTCCACGCAAATACGCTGTACCAGGTGTGTGTTTCGTTTCTGTGAATTTTGACAGTGATTTTCGAGTTCGTCTCAAGCTGTCATTTTGACCTTTTTGTTGATTTGTCAGCCCACGATCTTTCGGTGGTCGAACGGACTATTTAAATTGCTGGAATGGTCAAGGTTAGTCAATGAGTTTATAGAGTATTCAATTCTGAATCTAACAGTCGAAAAATCATGAAAATCGGACGGGAATCGGCCTCAGCAATGTCCGTTGAATGGGAAACTGAACTCGCCATTCATTGATTGTTGTTGAAAAGTTGGGTCAGTGTAAAATGCGGACCATGCGGGCCATGCGGACCATGCGGACCAGGCCTAAAACCAACAATCGTGGCTTCATTCCCCAGGGAAGCTACAGTCTTGACACTAGTACAACACATGGGGGTAAAGGATGCGGACCAAATGCGGACCAGAGAGCCATGCAGACCAAATTTATGCTTGCAGATCAAAGCCATGATTAGGTCTGCTAATTTACTGGCCTGGTCTTCCTACCTAGTCTTTTATTGGTGTCAAGAAATGATTTAATCTGTCTATAGTATGCTGTAATAAAACAGAATCATTGAGCGCATGCAGTGTCTCAGGAATGCAACTAACAAAGCTAGCTATAGCACCACCAGTTAATTCCAATTTGGTAACTCTAATTACAAGGATTAGACAAACTATGTAAGCCTTTCTCAATTAGTACATGATTAGAGAAATCATGTCACTGACAACAGTTACTGTACAATTGTACAGGGCTTTGTCTGTAGGCAAAATTTATTTTAAGGAAAAGATAAATTTGGTCTGCATGATAGAAATTTTGATCTGTATTTGGTCTGCACGATAGAATTTGGGTCTGCATTTGGCCTGCATGATAGAATTTGGGTCTGCATGATAAAAATGTTGGTCTGCATTTGTTTTGCATGATAGAAATTTTGGTCTGCATGATAGAAATTTTGGTCTGCATTTAGTCTGCATGACAGAAAATTTGGTCTGCATTTGGTCTGCATCATAGAATTTTGGTCTGCATTTGGTCTGCATGATAGAATTTTGGTCTGCATTTGGCCTGCATGATAGAATTTGGGTATTTGGGTCTGCATGATAAAAATGTTGGCCTGCATTTGGTCTGCATGATAGAAATTTTGATCTGTATTTGGTCTGCATGATAGAAATTTTGGTCTGCATGATAAAAATTTTGGCTGCATTTAGTCTGCATGATAGAAATTTTGGTCTGCATTTGGTCTGCATGATAGAATTTTGGTCTGCATTTGGTCTGCATGATAGAATTTTGGTCTGCATTTGGCCTGCATGATAGAAATTTTGGTCTGCATGATAGAAATTTTGGTCTGCATGATAGAAATTTTGGTCTGCATTTGGTCTGCATGATAGACATTTTGGTCTGCATTATAGAATTTTGGTCTGCATCCAAGTTACAGTTGATGAAAACTCAAATAATTTTGGTCTGCTAACTCTGCCTGATAGAAATTTTGATCCAAATTTGGTCTGCATCCAACACATACAACTTTGATCATATAAAACAAAACAAATAAATATTAATAATATTAATATTCACTTACCTGGCAATAGTGTAAAAGAGAGTGGAGGTAAATGCGATAATAATCCTAAGTTTTTGGTAAATCCAAATGCTGTTGTAAACATACATGTGCATATACCAGAGACAATCTATAGAATGACCTTTTTAAGGAAAATACTTGATTGGTATTAATGCTACCTGTCATTTTTTCAAACCTGCAAACAGCCACTGTAAACACTGCATTTATTAAAGTGTAATTAAATTTGAATCTGTCAATTTATAATTGTGTGGCAGCTATAGGGTCTTGTAATCAGTGGATTACAGAGAGTGGGAATCATTGATGATGGCTTATATTAAATGCAATTGATAGAAACGTCCTCAATTGGATGACATTTTATATCGTTAGTGAAATAGATATAATAATGCATTCGTCACGAAGTGATGATAAAATCAGCAAGTTTGAAGCTAAAAATAAATAAACAAACCAAACTCGCTCGTGTGACGTCACACGTCACGTGACCACTTTTCGAATCTTGCTTGAATCGTAAAGTTTTTCTTTCGTGATGGATCTCGATCCACGATCGATTTCCAATAGTTTGGAGGGGCAACACCACCCCAGAAATGATCTGTCGGAAGGCAGTGGTGGTCTAGCGCCGGGAGGCGAAGTGGTGACAGGGGATGAGGCCCGGTCTGCCCAGGTTTTGGCCCGAGATCAGGAGCCTGCCCAGGATGCGCACAGCCAACATGGCGTGCCTGGAAACAGTGGCGTGCGCATGCGCGACACAGAAACGCCCGAGGCCTGGCGGCGAGGGTATCGCATCCCACGGAGATCAGAGCGGCGGGAACCTAGCCCCGGCCCCGCTGACACGGCCCAGCTTCAGGGGTTTTCAGATTCCGACGACTCCGATGTCAACCCGGGCCGTTCTTCCAGTGATAGTGATGATGACAGTTTCGCCACCGGCTCGAAACGCCGAGGGAGGTGGAATTTTCCTGGACAGTCCAGCGATGATTTTGCTTCAGTCAGGCTGTATGACAGTTCTGCTTCTGGATTTGGTACCAGTGCCAGTGGCGGTTACAAGCTGCAGGACAATTCAATCTTTGACCCCCAAGTTTCAGATGACAAAGAAACTTTGTCCGAGGGCCAACTCGAATACTTAGACAAGTATGTGTGTGACCCGGTCTTCGACCCGGCGTTGATTGACAGGCTGTCTAAACAGGCACCGACCCCCAAGATCGTGGCCCAGGCGATGAGGAAACCTATAGACCAGGAGATCTTGGACTTTTTCCCTCGCAAGGGTGCTTCCAGTGCAGTCAGGAGTGACAAGCCTTTTATGGCAATTAGCACCCGGCTAGGGGCAGCGTTTGGACCCCTAACCCACGTTTGGTCTGATCTTCGTAGAGTGAGGGATGGGGAGGACCCCGGAGACCTGAGGCTTTTCTGCAAGCGGACCTGCCGCACTTTGGAGAAGGGCATGACGTTGCTGGGCCAGACAAATAACGCCGTCTTGTTTGCCCGGCGGGCGAATTTGCTCAGCCGGTTCGTGAAGAACCAGAAGAAAGCTAGCGACCTCATCGCCAAGAACCAGGCTGTGTTTGGCCAGAGGGATGCCCTCTTTGGCAGGGCGTTCCACTCCGTCCTCTACCGGAAAGCGAAACACAATAAGGCCCTCAAAGAAGCGCAGCGATTGTTGGCACCCCCGTTGAAAAAATTTAAGCATCAGTCAGGGTCCAGGATGGATGATTCTCAAAATTCCTACAACCGGAACTCGTCCAACAACAAGCCCCAGTACCACGGAGGCAACTCCACTCAGACTCAGGGCCGGCAGAACCAGCAGCCCTTTCGAGGCGGGCCGCCTTCGAGAGGCCGTGGAACAGCCGTGGAGGTGGCCGAGGCAAAGCACAGAACAGGTACGTTCTTTCCTCTTATTCCTTGCACAAGTCTAGAGTTAGAGCCAGAATCATTAAAGACGCGAAACAGCGTTTCTTCCAAGCCGTTGAAGGCCGCAGACTTTCCTCTTACACGCGTAGACAAGCATGTGTTGGGGTTGGGGCTCTCGGAGCCCGTGTCAGGCACGGTGGGGGGCAGATTGGCCGCTCATCTTCCCAATTGGCGGTTAGTCACCAAAGACCCATGGGTGTTGAGCACAGTAGCAGGGTGCAGAGTGCCCTGGATCGCGCAACCGACTCAAGATTTCGAACCTCACAGTCCGCGGTTTTCGCAGACGGAAACGATCGCGCTCGATCAAGAGATCAAAAAGATGCTCGACAAAGACGCCATAGAGATGGTATCAGACATGTCAGGCCAAATAGTAAACTTCCTATTTCTCCGGCCGAAGAAGGACGGCTCGTTGAGACCTATTTTCAACATGAAGAGTCTGAATGCCTCCGTGAAGTATCAGCACTTCAAAATGGAGGGCATTCACTTGGCCTTGGACATGATTCAACCAGGCGAATTTTTTGTCAAGTTGGATCTGAAGGATGCATATTTCACAGTGAGCATGCACCAAGACGACAGGAAGTTTCTCCGGTTCCGCTGGAGAGAGCAGCTTTACCAATTTGTGTCGTGCCCGTTCGGACTGGCGTCAGCTCCATGGACCTTCACAAAACTTTTGAAACCGATAGCAGCTATCCTCCGAAAGTTAGGGATAAAGATGGTGATTTATCTCGACGATATGCTCTTAATGCACCAGGACCCTCAGATTCTGAAGGGTCACACTCAGACAACCATTTGGATTCTCCAAAGGTTAGGGTTTCTCATCAATTGGGAGAAATCACACCTGGAGCCATGCCGGTCCCTAGAGTTTCTGGGCTTTGTGATCGACTCTCAGGAGATGAAGGTATTTCTCCCGACCGACAAAGTGAAGAAAATTCAAGAGCATTGCACGAGCCTGATAGAAGCCGACACAGTGACGGTAAGGGAGTTATCCAAGCTGATAGGTCAGCTGGTGGCAGCGATACGGGCAGTGTTACCAGGCCCTCTTCATTATCGAAATCTACAGATGCAAAAGACGCAGGCCTTGTTAATGGGCTATCAGAGTTACGAGACAGCTCTTCAATTGTCGAAAGAGTGCAAAAGAGAGTTGCAATGGTGGAGTCAGGAACTGGAGAGTTGGAACGGTCGCTCATTCATAAAACCGTGCCCGGACCTGACTGTGAAATTGACGACGGATGCATCAAAATCCGGTTGGGGAGCAATATGCAATGGTGTCCCCACTCAGGGATTGTGGTCACCGGAGGAGAGCCAACTACACATAAATGTGTTAGAAATGAAAGCAGTGACTTTTGCAGTGAAAGCGTTCATGAAAGGAGTCCAGAACAAACACTTGCACGTTCTAGTGGACAACAGCACGACTGTGGCCAATATCAACAAGATGGGGAGCACAAGATCCCATCAGATGCTGCAGTCAACGCTGGATCTTTGGAATTTTTGTCTATCACAGAAGATCACAATTACAGCGGAACACATTCCAGGAGTCCTGAACCAGGAGGCGGACGCAGAATCCAGAGTCTACCGGGACGGCAGCAATTGGCGATTAGACCCCAGTGTTTTTCGGTCTCTGAACCAAGTATGGGGACCGCTACAGATAGATCTGTTCGCGGACAGATTGAATGCTCAACTGCCCACTTATATGAGTTGGAAACCGGACCCGGACGCGACGGCAGTGGATGCGTTTCTATCGACATGGACATTGGAGCCAATGTATGCATTTCCACCTTTTTGCCTAATAAGCAGGGTACTGGCGAAAGTCCAACTGGATCAGGCGGAATTGGTCTTGATTGCGCCTCTTTGGCAAACAAGGCCTTGGTATGCCAGACTCCTGTCGATGCTGGTGGATCACCCAATCCTATTACCCCCCTCCCCGGATCTGATTCGGGGTCCCAGGGGCGAGGGACACCCAATGATATTGGAAAACAAGCTAAGTTTAGCGGCATGGAGAATCTCAGGAAAGAATGGTCCGAGCAAGGACTTTCAGGAAATGCTATCTCGATCATGCAACGGTCGAGAAGGATGGGAACCCAGAATGCTTACAGCAGCGCCTGGAACAAATGGCATAGCTGGTGTGGTGAACGAGGTTTGGATCCCTTTCAAACCTCTTTGGCAAGTATAGTTAATTTTCTATCGGAAATCTTAGAGTCTGGGTTGGAATTCTCAACATTAAATGGCTACAGGTCAGCCATCTCTGCTTACCACAAGGAGATTGACGGACTTAGGATTGGTCAACATCCTACAGTAAAACAATTCATGGCAGGAGCTTTCAACACGAAGCCTCCACAGCCTAAGTATAACGAGACATGGGATGTAGACAAAGTTTTGGTATACATCAAATCGTTGGGTGACAACGGAGAACTGACTGATAAATTGTTGACTCAGAAGATGACAATGCTATTGTCTCTAACGAATGTCAGCCGAGCTCATGAAATTAAGAATCTCAATCCTTTGTTGTTGAGGGACTTTGGAGACAGAATTGAATGGCCGATAGCGAGCTTGACTAAGACCAAGCGACCGAGCAAACCTGAAATTGTTTTGAAATTAACTGAGTACGAGGAGAGAGAACTGGATACCATTGCGTGTCTGCAAGCATACTTGCAGAGGACTTCCAGCTGGCGGGTTGACGAAGGCCAGAAATCTCAGTTGTTGCTAGCTTTAGTGCGACCGCATCGCCCAGTGACTACTAGCACGGTTAGTCGCTGGCTGAAAGACATGATGCGTAGTGCTGGGATCAACACAGAAGTCTTCCAAGGTCACTCGGTTAGGGCAGCGGCAACGTCTAAGACTGCCTCGATGGGTTTGTCAGTTCAACAGATACTTGACAGAGCCAACTGGAGTAATTCCCGAACCTTTTATCGGTTCTATTATAGAGCACAATCTCAAGGAGATAATTTTCAGAACGCGCTTTTCCGAAGCGGACGTTAAACGATGCATTATTATATCTATTTCACTAACGATATAAAATTGATAATTTTATAAATGAATGAAATGAATGTAATGAAATTATAATTTTATGAGTTAGTGAAATAGATATAATAATCCCTCCCACCCTCCCATAACGTTGAAGTGGGAATGGCTTGAGATTTTGATGCGACTTGATGGTCGGATGTGAGAGAGGACTGCCAGTTGGGATGATGATAAATAATACAAAAAAAAAAAAAAAAAATTTCTTGTACATAGATGTATATATATCTTTACATTTGTCAACTGATAATGACAAAATGTTTTCTTTTCGTTACAGTGCTTAGCTGATGCACGGACACCAAGAAATGTGTTGAAGTTTCGTTCAAGTTGAGGTTTTGAAGTTTACATCAAATTTCACCAGATGATCTGTTTGGGACTATGAATCAAATCCAATCAAGTTTTGCTTCTATGCTGATTCGTTTACCATTTAGTTGATTTACACTCCAATCAATTTTGGTAAGTTTCACTTAATTTATTGAATGATTTTGAGTTGTCAAAGTTATGGGCACAGCGGGCGGTTTTGGGCGGGCCCATTACTTTGCCAAATTTTATTAGATTCAAGCAAGATTTTCTCGAAGTGGTCACGTGACGTGTGACGTCACACGAGCGAGTTTGGTTTGTTTATTTATTTTTAGCTTCAAACTTGCTGATTTTATCATCACTTCGTGACGAATGCATTATTATATCTATTTCACTAACTCATAAAATTATAATTTCATTACATTCATTTCATTCATTTATAAAATTATCAATTCTAGATTACAGCATGCACTTACAATACATGGCCTTTTTAATATATAAATTGATGATATTATTTATATAAATGTTGTTACCATGAATGACCTAATATATGGCCTATAGAAGAAAATGATTAAAGACTTCGATTTTATTACAATGGCCTAGTGGGCCACCAAATAAATTCTTTAAAAAAGTAGGCCTACAACAATGAACCTAATAGATGCATAGATATTGCCATCATCAATGAGATCAATGCCAAATATAGTCCCACTCATAGTGTAGTCGTCGCAGGAGATTTGAACGCAGATGTTTTCAACCGACAGGGCAAAAAAGAACTCCTCCTGTCCAACTTTATCACGGAAAACGGATTCAGAAACCTGAACAATGACATCCAACAAGTATCAACATATCAGTACCCGCCCCTAGGACATGCCTCCCACTTGGACTACATACTCGTGGATGACGGACTCCAATGGGAAGCAACTGCTATCATCTCTAAGGACTCGACAGCTGGATGTCTGAATACCTCAAGCCACATACCAGTGTACACGGAAGCCCGCATCAACTTCAGCCAACAACCCAGAAACATGAAGAAGACGCGGAGAGACCAGAAGAGCGGTATGCCGAGCGGAAAAGTTAACTGGGAAAAAATCAACTCCCAGATCTACAAAGACACCCTGGAAGAAGAACTCTCTAAATATGACCTTGACATTCTGTCAATTGAAGACTCTATGGAGGTGTTTACAGAATGTTTGCTATTGGCAACTGACAAGGCTTCAACCAACAAAGGCCGGAAGAACAGAGGAGCTAGGAAGAAGAGCCCCTTCCCCTGGACCCCCGCTATAGCCGAAGCCTCTAGAACAGCCAAGCGTTACTTCTGGGAATGGAAGTCTGCAGGCAGACCGGAGTACCCACACCCTCAGGCCCAAAGGAAAAAGGACTCTGTAAAACTCCTCAGATCGATCCAGCGACAAGAAGCGGCTGCGAAGAGACAGAAATTCCTCACGGACGTCATGACTGCCTCCAGCACAGACTCCAGGGTCTTTCACAAACTCATCAAGGCAAACAGAGGGAGGACTGAAGTAGACACTATGCTCAGACAAGGCGAGAAGCTCATCAGTGACAGCGACGCACAGGTGAATATTTGGGCGGAATACTTCGAAGAACTGTCAACCCAGGCAAACTACCCGGAAGCTAGGAGTGACAAATCCACTACAGAAGTAATTCGAGAGCATAACTCAAGAATGAGGGATACAGCACATCTCACACACTACACAACTACGGAAGTAGAAAAGGTTGTCAAGAACCTCAACAGAAATAAGGCTGCGGATAAGAGAGGCATAACAGCTGAACACCTGATACTGGCCACAACGGAAGCCATCTCGGCACTAACAACCATCATCAACAAGATTTTCTATGAAGGAAGGGCGCCGATGGAATGCAAGTCTGGGTACAAAATCCCAGTCCCGAAGAAGGGTAAAGATCTACAGAGTTGTGCGAACTACAGAGGAATCACTATCACCGCTTTAATCGGGAAGGTGGTCGAGCATCTGCTCCAAGAAACAACGGACGTCACTTTCAAGAAAATGGCAAACAGTCTCCAATTCGGATTCACCAGAGGACTAGCCCCCTCAATGGCAACACTCTGTCTGAATGAAGCCATCGCCTCAGCTAAAAAGGACAAGAAGAAACTGTTCATAACTACCTTAGATGCCCAAAAGGCCTTTGATGTAGTAAGCCACTCCAAGTTGAAGCAGAAGGTCCACATCACAGGAATACGCGGGAATCACTGGTTGCTCATTGACAGTCTGTACTCTGACATAAAGGAATGTGTCAGGTGGAAAGGAAAATTCAGCGAAGATTTTGGAGTCCAAAAAGGAGTTAGACAGGGAGCGATCATGTCGACAACCCTATACAAGACGTACGTAAACGATCTGCTAAGAATCATGGAGAGAAGTGGGAATGGAATCAAAGTTGGAGGCACGTATATTGGAAGTCCAACCTGCGCAGATGACATACTCTTACTTGCTGACAACAAGGACGAGATGCAGGCCATGATCAACACTTGCCACGACTACGCTGAGCTTCACCAATATAAACTCCACCCTGGTAAGAGCACCGTCACGCCCTTCCTAAATGTCGCAGAAACTGAAGGAGGGACGGAATGGATCATGGGTACAGAAAAGATGTCAACCACCGAAGGCTTCACTCATCTGGGTATAGATTGGATCAAGGACAGGACAACACCAAATGTAGAAGATAGGATCAACATCGCCAGAAGGACAGTGTACGCATTAATGGGAGCGGGGCTTCATGGAGAAAACGGGCTTAGTCCCCAGGTCTCTTCACATATTATCAAAACGTACGTCACCCCCAGATTGCTCTACGGCCTAGAAGCGATGGTCCTTTCAAGTAAGCAACGAGAACAGATAACAACTTATCACCGGAATCTACTAAGACAAGTCCAAGGACTGCCCAGGAACACAGCAACTGAAGCCATCTACATGCTGATAGGAGAAATTCCACTGGAAGCAGAGCTCGACATCAGAATTCTCTCTCTCTACGGGTCAATCTGCAACGCTGAAGATAATCACACCCTGAAGGAGTTATCATCTAGACAACTTGCCCTGGATAACAAGTTCAGCTGGTTCCAGCAAGTACTACAGCTCTGCTCCAAGTATAACATCACCCTGAACTCCACCAGAGGCCAGCCGTGGCGTAAGAAAACCTGGAAAGAATATATAGAGACTGCAGTGAAAGGATTCTGGATCAAGAAGATAATGGAAGGGGCCACAACAAAATCGTCTATGAAATATATAGACGCACGGAACTACAAGATACTGAAGCCACACCCAGTCTGGCTATCCTGTACCTACAACTCCAAAGAAGTCCCCAAGGCGATGGTAAGAGCAAAACTCCTGACTAGGACCTACATGCTTCAAGATAGAGTATCCAAATTCACCAAGAAAAATGAGGCTGACTGCCCGCTGTGTGGAGAAGATACAGAAGATACTACACACTTCCTGATGAACTGCAGACACCTGGAACCGATTAGAAAGAAGAGAATGTCGCATCTCCAAAAGAAGCTACCTACTGAATCACCTGACACAGGAATCGCCTTCCCCATGGCCTTCACCTACTTCATATTGAACGGACCCGAGAAGGATGAAGAGTCAGAAACCAACAGAGTGCTCAACGAGTATTGCCACGGGTTGCATAGTGCTAGGAATAGTCTCATAATGGATTAATACATATATTATATTTTTAAAACTGACCCTGTGATTACAGGGGTGCTCCTGAGAAGATAGGAGGAATCTGCTCTACAAGACAAGACAAGACACGGCCGTGTGCTGCAATTAAGGTCTGGTTCATACCCACTTTCATATTTGCTATTTTATTTATGAAATTGTAATATAAAACAGCTTAAAATCTGGTCTGCATTCTGGTCTGCATCCTGGTCCGCATTTGGTCCGCATCATGGTGTTGTATTAGCAATTAGCAGTAGCTTCCCTATGAGTGCTCAGCCTGTTTAACCCCTTAAACCCACAGTGTTTGTTTGTTTAATTGGTGGTCCGCATGGTCCGCATGGCCCGCATGGTCCGCATTTTACACTGACCCTGAAAAGTTGCCAAATCGCGATGTTTTTTTTCGTGCACAAAATGGCTTTTTTTGGACTGTTTATGGTGGTTTTACCGTCTGTTACCAATTTAATCGTCTTGCAAATAATCTCAGAAGACTTTAGCACTAATTCTAGGTTTCTAACTGCTCTGTAGGCTGTTGAATCGTCCGAAATGTGTCGGAATTTATATGCGGAAATTAACTTCCGGTTGTCATTTTTTTGACAGGGAGCACCAGCTACATTTGCTCCACGGGATTAAAAACCCTCAATACATTAAGTGGCATTTTATACAATGCCCCCATGACCACAGGAGTCCATTTATACCGGACACTTGTACGGCCACACCTTGAACGCACCTACCCACTGTGGTGCACTGCCGCAGCAAGAGACAAGGAAAAGGTAGAACGCGTCCATAGGTTGGCCCTTTTAAGTAGCAATGCTAGAACCCACTAGGTGCGCTGTCGTAGTTTTTCTCTCAGCCTGCCAAAAAGTTGATCCTGCAATCTTGGAAAAACTGAAGTCAAATCACGCCTGTTTTTTCACAGAAAAACCTCATCATTTGTCCAGGAAAGATATGGAATGGATAGCTGAGGTTGTTAGGCCGTGGTATAGCACACTTTAGTCATGGTAGACATTTATTTTGTTTGTTAAAGATCGATTTGAATGTTTCGTTTTACCTATTTTGGCCCAAAATCACTCTATACCACCTTCATTGTAGCACATGGATATAGAGAATATTCTTGGGAACATTTTGCCGTTTAGTTTGTGAAGATAGGTGGTGGTAGAGAGGAGAAAATCCACTTTTAGTGAGTGAATGTTGGTGCATGTTGCCATTGGATCAATGCATTTACACACCCCCGACCCCCCATAATAAAATATGCCACTGACCTTGCAGTATACTAAATCATTGAAAATGGGACACTCAAGGGTCTAAACATGCTAAATGGGTTTAAGTATCATGATTGGATGCTTTTGAAAGTCAATTGTATTTCCTGCTGTGAATTTTGTCAATTTTCAACCTCAATTTCTGAACTTAAAAATTTTATATTTCGAGTTATATTAACGTTATAGACTAAAAAATTACTTGCTTTGATTGCAAACTACTAGGAGAAAATTCCTATACCTTTATTTCAGTGATATGTCTCATATTAAGGCAGTACAGAGCTGGATCACGTTTTGTCCATTTTTGGCCAAATTTGGACTCTAGCTTTTTGGTAGAGATCCCCATATGGAGACAAACATGCACAAGAAAGGTCACTTTTGCCACTTGTTTTGTCAATGAGGGACCCGAAGGAAGATATCTACACAAAGAAAAGTTAATTTATAATCTGTATTCAAAAAGTGCTATCATTGCTATTTTAAGAGCAACAAGAGCTATGAGCACCACAGCTACCAGTGCTCTGGAGATTATTTCTGGAACAATGCCGATACAATGCAGGCTAGATGTGGTCCTCGAAATGGAATTCTCAAAAATTTTGACTAAACCAAGAGATGACCATTTGAAGTTAGAGGTCACCGAAGGCCTGGGGAATCTTTTTATCCCTACGGCCAAAAGCATCACCCCCTTACACGTTCTCAACAACACCCTTGCCAGGTTCCCTCACAGAGATTATCTTGACAAGATTGAGGGAGCACCAACTGACTCTCTAGAAAGGCTCACACGGAAGGGTGCTTCAATGAATGCATACACCACTGGACTGGGTAGTGCAGGGGCCAGGTCCAAGACTCAAGCCTTACAAGCAAAAAGAGCTGCTGAGGACTTTATTAAAGAAATTCCCACAAATGCAGCAGTTGCATACACCGATGGCTCTGCCCTAAACAACCCAGGTCCATGCGGTGCTGCAGCTATCTGCTATCCCCAAGGAGTTAAATCAACTCCCGTGACTCTAACCCGGCCGGTGTCCAAAAGGAGCACCAGCTATCATGCGGAGTTAGTTGCAATTCTCCTCGCAGTAGAATTTTTCCACGATTGCAAAATTCAGGAATTTACAGACAATGCTTTCATCCTCTCAGACTGCCAGTCTGCAATCATCAGTGTGTGCTCTGCAAATATTCACAAATCACACCAGACTATGATTGACAAAATACGAGGACTTATTGACTCTCTCCTCTCCAAAGGAGTTCTCATAACCTTTAATTGGATAGCTGGACATGTCAATTTAATTGGCAATGAGTTAGCTGACGCAGCAGCCAAGGCAGCTGCTGATGAAGCCATGAGACTCCAAAGCGATGAGGGCGAAGTTTCCCTATGCACATTAAAAAATGCCTTCAAAAGTCAGGCCAAATGCAGATGGCAAAACATGTGGAATCTTGCCTCAACGGCAAGAAATCTACACTCTTGGATTAACGAAGTCGGTAAATTCCGTCTTCCTAGGATTTCCAAACGCAACCTGGAGATTAAAATCATTAGACTAGCCACTGGCCAAACTAGACTAAATGAAAACATGTACAAGATGAAATTTGTTGACTCTCCCTTATGTGCATGCAACACGGCCTTACAAACAATTGACCATGTCATGACTGACTGTCCACTTTTATTTGACAAACTGGAACAGCTACACATGGGTCTGGATGCTATTTATTTTAAAAATGAAACCCCTTTGCATGAACGTTTCATTGGAGTTAACAATTTTACAATGCCAAAACAAAAAGACGGAAGCACAAGAGCTGCAATTAGCAAACTCTTGTCTTCCTTTATCAGCTCCCTAGATGCTGATAATTTTAAAATTTAAGTCACTAACCATGAACCGGATGTTATTTTTCAATGTGAACATTATACAAATGTGACATTTTATTGTTTCAAGGAGAGAACATTTGCAAATTTTTTCAGGGGGACTATTCAGACCACGCAATAGGGTCGTACAAGAAAACAACAACAACAACAATTTTGACAGGGGCTGGAAAAAGACACTGAGCAGTCGGTGTGTGGTCAACTAGAGCCTGGAACCGCCGTGAAATTTAGCCGTAGCCTGCTACAAAACCATTTAGTCAAAGTTAGCTGCATCTTGTCAACTTAGCCGCCGAAAAACCAGGCAATCTTCTTCTTCTTCTTCTTCTTCTGTGTGCTTTCCTGGATCAGCCAGGTTGCTCAACCCAGTGTTACTGGGGGGCAGCACTTTGATGTTTTCTCATTATTATTCTTATCCTTCTTGCTACCTCTTTGAGGGCGGCTGTGTTTTCTTCAAAGATGTCTTTAATCGAGACTGTCAGTTGGTTGTGGTTTTCATGGATTCCTTGGCATTTTTCCAAGATATGCTCCTGGGTCTCTGTCTCTTCTCTGCAGTTTCTGCATTCATGGTCTTGGTACTTATTCCTGAAGTTTTCCTTTACATCCAGCATTCTTGTCCTTGCTTTGAATATCAAGCTTACTTCTGCTCTCGTGCACTCCATCATGTATTTTGCACATGTACCAATGGTGCCTCTTGCTTTGTTGTCAATGTAGAACTTGGTTTTACTTTTTTCATTACCTCCTGTTTTTATGTCTTCTATCATCTTTTTCCTGACTGCTCGGTCCACCACTCGTTTTTTCGCCTGTTTTTTCTTGCCTTCAAGGCTTTCATGAACCATGGTGTCCTCCCTCAATTTTTGTGTTATCTTCCACCAGGCTTTATCCCGCTCTTCTTCTCTGATGGCCCTCAGGAGTGAGTTCTCACTGTGTTTGACCTTTTCTGCATACAGGATTCTGTTGCGGTTAATCAAGTAGTTGACCTCCATCAGGCCGGTTTCCAGGTACAGTGGTTCCCAGGGGGTTGTCCTTGGTGTTACAATAACCATTTTGATCAGGTTGTCGATGATTTTCTTCAGTTCGTCCTTTTCTTTCTTTGTGGCTAACACTGCTTCCCATCCGTAGGTTGCTATCGGGAGGATGCATGATTTCACCAGGAGCCATATTGACCTCATTTCAATTCCTTTCAGGTCTGGGTTTCCAGCTATTGCCATGATAGTGTTGTAGGCTGCTTGTACTTTTCTTTTTACCTCCTTCAGATGCTCTTCCATCTTTCCGCTCTTTGCCATTGTCATTCCCAAGTACTTGTATTTTTCGCACTCTTGTAGTTCCATCAGGCCAAGGGAGAATTGTACCTCTGGTATTTTCTTGCCTATCCTTAGGATTTTACTCTTCTCCTCTCCAAATTTGATCCTGTACTTTATACTCATCTCGTTTGCTATATCTAGCATTCTTTGCAGTTCTTCTTTCGTTGTTGATATGAATGCTACGTCATCCATCCACAGGAGGCATCCAATTCTATCCCCCCCCAGGGGAATTCCTAGGTTCTCTCTCTTGACTCGCTTGGCAATTTCGTCCATTAGGGTTGCATACATGATGACTGACAGCACACCTCCTTGTCTGATGTTGTCCTTCATGTGGATTTTCCTTGTGGTTCCGTGTAACGTTTCTACTTGGGCAGTCAGGTCATCATTTAGTTTCTTGACTACTTCCCAGGTCCTGTCCGTTAGTCCCTGTTCATAGAGTACATGGAGGATCCCCGCTGCCCATGCCTTGTCATAGGCCTTGGTTACATCAAGGAAGGCGATGTAGACATTTTTTCCTTTTCTCACCAGTTCTGTCAGCGTTGTTATGTGGTCCACAGTCTGGGCTCCCTTTTTCCCTCCTCCTTGCATGTCGCTGACTTGGATGCTTCTGGTAGCTCTGTCATTGATAATTCTTTCGAAGAATTTTCCCATGTTGCTGCCAATTGTTATCCCTCTCTCATTGGAGCATTTTCCTCGCACTCCTTTTCCTTTGTACAGGGTGATTATTCTTCCGGATTTCCACTCTTCAGGTATAGTTCCTTGGTCCAGTACATCATTTAGGTTTCTTCTTATCCTCTCCAGGTTGTCATTGTTTGCGTATATCAGGGCTTCATTTGGGATAAGGTCTGGTCCACAGCTCTTTCTCTTCTTGATCTTTTTTTTGACATTGTACATTTCTCTTCGTGTAATGCTGTTTGGGGTGTTCATTCTGTTCATTTCTTCAAGTCTCTTTCTGTTCAGGTGTTCTATTCTTGTTGTCCACAGTTTCCCTTCTTCTTCCTCATCTCTTGCTCGGTACAGGTTTTCATAGTAGTTTGCAATGTGCTCTTTTGCCAGGTCAGGGTTCTCTATTTTCTTCCCCTCTTCGTCCACAGTTTCGAAGTCTTCCTCTTTTTTCCAAGTAGTCTTTTTCTTATCTCCCAGATTATATTTGGGTCCTTGCTCTTTGCAATTCTGTCCATTATTGTCCTAAGTCTTGCTTGTTCTTGTTTGGTTACTTCCTTCCTCAGGTTCTGTTGCGCTTTGTAGTATTCATCCAGTTTTTTCTTTTTACTATTTGGTGAGGCCGCTTGTAATATCTTCTTTTTCCTTTTCATCTCTTCTCTCAATTCCTTGGTTACGGGGGACTGTTTCTTCTTGCCTCCCAGTCTGATGGTCTTTTGTCCAACAGTCTTCTTGAGCGTTTGTCGTATTTTCTCTGCCATTTCCTTATATGTTATTTTTCTGTTCCCCAGGCTGGATGACAGTTCTTCATTGTATGTTCTCCAGTCTGTGTCTTGTTTTATATCCCACTTGGTTATCTTCTTTACCGGCCGTTCCATGGATACTCTGACTTTGAATGTGATGGTGTTGTGGTCCGTTTCACTCCTTAGATTTCTTAGTCTTTTATTTCCTGCTTCGTCAATCTCTAGGTCCCACAGCTTCTGTGCTCCGCTGTTGTTGGCTGTTATATAGTCAATCACCGATCTTTCTCTCGGGTTGTTCCTGTTAACTCTGGTCCATCTACCCGTCGTTGACGTGTGATTCACAGAATGGAGTCCAGTGTCTTCAAGGAATTGCTTGAGTATCCTTCCATTTCTTGAGATATTTTGAGGGACATTTGTGTCTCTTGGGTCTAGTTTCGCATTGAAATCTCCTGCCAGTATCACTGCTCCCTTTGCACTCATGATAGATACTTGGGTCCTCAGATCCTCATATACCGCTTCGACCTGTTCCTTCTGGACGTTTTCTTGGGGTCCATAGAAGTTTGCTATGAGGATTTTTTCTTTTTCCCTGGTTGTCAGCTCTATCCAGATGATTTCCGCTTCGCTCTCTTCCTGCTGCGGTTCTATCCGGGTTACTTTGGCTCCAAACATATCCTTAACTGCAATGGCAACTCCTCCCCCTTTTCTCTTCGATCTCACTTTAGAGTACCAGGTGAATCCCTCTAGTGCTGGGGGGTGGCTCTTCGTTTCTGTTATGAGTGCGATGTCTGCTTCTTCTGTCTCTAGGAGCGTTTTCAGGCTGAGGATTTTTCCTCTCACTCCATTTATGTTGCAGTATAGGATATTGATGTTTGTTTTTTTTGTTATTTTTTTTATTTTTTTTTGCATTTGCATTTTTTCCTCTTCTTGTGGTCGTGTGCCTGGTCTGGCGGGGTAGGGTGACGGTTGTCGCAATATCGTCCCCTTCTGGGAAGGTCACCCTCTTTTGTTGTCTTTTCCTCTTATCCTAATCATGTGAGGTAATAATAATTCTTCTTTCCTGGTTGGGTGACCTTCCCCCTCTTCTATCACCGCTCCTGTTCCTTTCCATAGCTCTGTTGCTCTGGCTCCATCTGTCTGCACCCTCGTAGCTTCTGTCGCCACCCTCGTTCCTTCTGCCATCGCTGTTGCTACTTCTCCTTTCTGGGCTTCTGCTTCTCTCCCTTCTGTTGGTATTCATCCTTGTTGATCTTTCCATGCTCCTACTCCTTCCTCTTTCTCCACTTCTGCCACCACCACTGTTCTGGTTCCAGCTGCCTGGTGTTTGGGCGTGTTTGAATGGGCATTTCAGCTTGTTGCAGACGCCTATTGCATAGTATCTGCAAGGGACTTTGCTTCTGTCTTCTCTTCTCCTGGCATTTTCTTCCGCCCTTCTCTCTAGTTCACTTAGCCTGTCTCTGATGACTTGTTCGGCCTTTCTTGCATCATCCGGTTGTCCCCTGATGTAGACTGCATTCGGGTCTGCCATTGAAGTCCAGATCCGTACATTGTGCTCTCTGCATATCTCTCTGGCGTTCTTCTGGTCCTTACCCATGATTTCTCGGATATATTCTGGTCGTCCTTCCATCCGGCTCTCCGAGGTTTCATCTCTGGCTGGGGTTCCCTTTTTGCTTCTGACGGCCGTAGAGATTTTTTCTGCGAGCTTTTCCGCGTGCTCCGGGTTCAGGTGAAGGTCATCCGTTAGGGTTCTCTTCAGTTCTTCCCATTCGGTTTCCTGCGGGGTTTCAATAATGGTAATGTCATTAGATTTTTCTGCCATTTTTCTCAGAGTTGCATTGAAGATTCTTCTCTCCATAGTCGCTCCTCTCCTGTTTATCGGGGGTATCTCGCAGATGAGTATATTCTTACTGAATTTAATTTTCTCGGCTGCCTCCATCAGTCTCTTTGCTTCTCGGGCCCCATCACTTCCCTGCTTCTTGACATTGTTGGTCCCCATGAGGATCACACAGAAGTCATAGTTCTGTTCCGTGCTGACTCTGTCAATATCTTCGATGTTGTAAGTATGTTCTGTGAGGTGCCACCTTGTTGACTCATCCATATACGGCACTATCCGCTTTGTGTTCGAGTCCCCAATTATTATTGCAGTGGGTTTTTCCATCTCCTGTTTGTGACGCTCTTCTTTATTTCTTTCAGCCGTTTCCTTTGTTATTCTCTCGATTAGGTCCTTGTTTAGGTTCTCACTTTCTTCCAGTTTTTTCTGTAGTGACGCCATTTTCTGTCTGCTGGCTTCAAGTTCTTCTTGTTGTTCTAACTTCAGGTCTTCATATTTTCTTAGGAGTGTCTTGCGCTGCTCATCCAAGTCCGCCTGAGCCTGCCTTTTTACTCCTTCCATTTTCTTCTTCTGGTCCTTCAGGTCATTGGTTTTCTTTTGATTTTCCCTTCTTTCTTCTTCCAGCCTCTTATCCTTCCCTTCATTCTTTTTTTCCATTTCCGCTAGTCTATCTGCCAGGATGCCTTTCTCTTTCTTCACTTTCTTAATGTCTTCTTTGAGTCTCTTTATCTCCTGGTCCCTTTCTTTTAGCGATTCTTCTTTCTTCCTCAGGTCTTTGCGTCCAAAGTGGATGTCTTGTTCGTAATCTTCTGTTTTCTTTTTAAGTTTGGACATCTTCTTTTCCGTTTCGTCCATTCTTTTCCTCATGTCACTTTTCTCCTTCCTTAATCTTGTCAGTTCCTCTTGCTGTTTCTGCCTGTGTTCCAGTTTGTTCTTCAGTACCATTCTAGGTGTGGACTCTCTGGCACCGTCGTCACTTCCTTCAATATCTGTTGATTCGCTGTCTCCTTCTGCCCCACTTTCTCTTGTTGATGTTGTCGAGGAGGTATCGAGTCGTGAGTCTTCAATGTCTGAGATACTCATTCCTTCCTCATGTTCTTCTTCAGGAGCCCTTGCTTCATTCCTGTCACCATCATGTGGTACCTCGGCTCTATGAGTGGTGTCATTCGTGGGTGTGTGTTTGCCGTTTTTGTGTTGCCTTTCTGCAAGTACTTGCTCCTTGCTTTGGTTGTCACTGTATCCTTCAGTGTCACTGGGGAGTTCTCTTTCTTCATCAGTGGGTATGTCTTCCACTTCCACAACCTCATCGATCCTTTTTGTCAGGTCAATGGGGTTTGTTTCAGGGTCCACCCCTATTTGTAGTTTCTTTATCTGCACTTCGTGAATTGTCGGGGTCTTGTTTAGCTTATCTGGGGTTCTCTGGTGTTTCACCTTGTCCCCTTTCTGGAGTTTCTCCTCTGGAGGTTTTCCTCCGTTGCTATTCGCCCCAGTGCATTTGTCGTTCTTGTAGGCCCTTTTTTTTGTGGATGAGGTATCTTCACTCCCAGGTGTATCTTTTCTTTTTTTCCCTGTGCCATTGTTGGGTGCCATTGTACCATTGTTTAGTGTTTTGTAATCCACAACAGGTCTATTCCTCAGGTTTGTGCGGCCAGGGTTGGTTCTTGCCGATCCTGCATTTTGGTTACCTCTATCCTGTTGTGCATCACCTTCACTATCTGCAGTACCCTCGCCGTTGGTATTACCCTCGTCGTTGTATTTACCCTCGTCGTTCGTTGTTGTATTAGTAGCCATGGCAACGTTTGCCGCGCTATCGTCCGCCATCTTGGCTTCCTGTGTCTGGTCCGTCATCTGTTATTTACAGTCCAAGAATATCCAAGATCGTCAGTTTAGGTCCGTTCCAGGTGCGTAAATCGGGGGTCGTTAATCAGATCGTTGTTCCAGGTCAGTATTGATGCGAAATGAGTGTGATGATTGTGATATAAGCTGTAATTTGGTGATAAATCGATGAGCTGATTGCTTGTGCGTGTGGTTGCTATGGCCGCTACCATAATCGCCGCCGCCGAAATAGCTGTAATCTTACACAATTAATTGTCATCAACCTCAAAGCTTCAAAGGCTGGCAGTAATTCTGTAATCTCACTCTCAATTGTCATCAATACCCAAGACTGTACAAATAGTGATTGCAATTTATGTCTTCAAAGCTGTCAGATGATTAAGCTAATTGGTATTTTGTTAACACCTCTCATGAACTGCTTACTATTTGACACTTCACCTGAATATTTTTTGACAGCCATAAAAATGTTAATCACCATTAACTGAACTAAGTTTTAATGTACAGCCAATCACAGGTCCAAGCCTAATCTAGAGTGTACCTGTCACTAATGTATTCAAAGGTACCATGCTAGCTCATGCTCTTGTTGGGATGCATCTGGACAGAAAATCTATAGATCATTTTTGATATAGCCGTTTTTACACTGTCATGCAAAAGGAAAATTAGCTGTAGGCGGTTTTGAAGTACTGTACTGATCATTACAGACAAATGAAAATTACTTGTGTGTTATATAATATGCTCAGGTTGTGCTGCATGATAATTGTTCAATGTAACATTAACACTACTTCTGAGGGCGCTATGCTGTTTGAATGCATGGACCATTGGCCCAAGGTGATGTCCAGCAGCCCAAGTGATTCGAAGCAGCACTAGCAGCGTGATATGCAGCATGAGGAATGGCTTTCAGAATGCCCTTGTCCGAACTTGGATGGCACAAAAATTAACATGTTGATAATTAATTTTTCAGTAAAATTTCACTAGTCCGAAGCTTTTGTCAGGTGGTCAGGAGGACCGAACTGTTTGTCAAGACTAGTGAAAATTATCTAAAAATAATTTATTGCACTTTATGTGATAATTTTATTGAATTACTTGATAAACAATTCATTTTCTATCAATTGCAATTGTGCTGCCGTATAGTATAGTTCATAAAATCAGTTGAAGGCAAGTTCAAACATTTAACTAACAAACATTCATGTTTCACTGTTTCAGGTGGACAGTATAAATAACATTAATGGATCATTGAATATGCTGTCTTCAAGCATCGATTGCCCTTTGCATCTTGAAGACCAATACAAGGTAACAATTAGTGCCGAGTATCGTGAGCTTAATGTCGGTATGATGGGGAGAGTCCCCTGGATCGGACCACCTAACTTCAGCGGCTCAGTGTGTAAAGTGTTAATGGTATGATGTTAAAATTCTGTCAGAAGGACAAAAACTGAGTTTAAATATGTTGTGCTGCAATGCTGTGGGCAAAGCTTGATAATTATGAACGCTGCATTGCTGTCAAAAAAGTCTTCAAATTTTGAAGTATCTGAGTCATATTGTAGTATCCTCCACTGGACCACCAAGTTGCCTCGATTGGACCACATTTACAACAAAAAACCTTGTTTCAAGTAATCCTAGCTTTTTTTGTGTTAAAAACTTGATACATTGGATTTTCAGATATTCTTGTTATTTTGGTGGGATTCACTCTCCCATCCCCACTTTATGGATCGCCTTCCTCCGTCCCTCCTCCTCCGGGATTCCTTTCTCCCTGTGTGATCCCCCCCTCCCCCTGGATTCGGATCGCCAATCCCCCCTCGACCTGGATTTGAGTCACCCCTTGTACGCCTCCCTACACCTGTGATCGCCTCACCTCCTCCCATTCTAGACAGCTCCAGGTAAATATTCGAATTAATGCTGTTATCATGTAAAGTGCAATTATCTATATCGGTTATAAATGTATATCATAGCATAAAGTTGTTTATATTTTCAAATATCATACACACAAATGTAAATAAATGCATAAAATTTTTTAATTGTTTCACAGAAATTTCAACTCAGTTAAGTGATTTTTTTTTTATTTGCAGGCAGGACATGCCCTTTGGTAATCCACCTTCTCTGATGCCCATGGACCAAGAATTGGACTTTTGCAGTTCATCCAGGTAATTATCAGACTACACTTAATGGAATACTTGCTGAAGCCCTATATATATATCAATTCATATATAATCTATTACATAAATTTCAGCTCAGTAATGAGACTTTTTTTCTCTACTTGCAGACAGGACATGTCCTTCGATAATCCACCTACTCCGATGCCCACCAGCCCTGTAGCAGACTTCGGCAGTCCATCCAGGTAATTTATAGTAATAATATTAAAAAATAGACATTTATATAAACGCTTGTGTGAGATAGACTTATTTGTATCCACCTAGGTTTAATAAATATGTTTATATAAATGCCTTAGTGAAATAGACTTATTTGTATCCACCTAGGTTTAATAAACATGTAATTATTAAAATAAGTTGCTCTTCAGTAATTTTTTTCTTTTTTATATTTGCAGACAGGACACGTCATTCGATAGTCAACCTACTCCAATGCCCATCGACCATGAAGCAGACTTTGGAAGTCCATCCAGGTAATTATATGTCATACTACATTTCAAAATGATTGATGGTGATAATTAAATGATATAATAAAATGATATCAAGTAACACTTGTAAATGATTAGAAATATACTTGTAATTGCACACACTATTGTCTTAACACTTGTGATACCAGTACTGTAGATGATTAGAAGTAATTGCACACATAATAAATGGTGATACTGGTAGTTACATCATATTATTTTAATTCACTTGTTGGGTGTTGTGGGACTAGTATTGTAAATAATTGCCGAGATCTCCTTCGAGACTCTGCCAACGCCAATGCCTATGGATTATGAATCGGACTGGGGACATCTCCCGCCAATCGCCGACGCTTCACCGTCAGATGAAGAAGAAGACAGTATTCTACCACAACCAACAGAGCTTAGCGACACAGAAGACATCCCCTCTGACCGGCCGGCTTGGTCGACCGTTGATGGAGGTTCGCAAAAACGAAAGGAGAAACTGTTGGATGGACTTGGGTAAGTGTTAAGAATGAAAATGAATTTTTTTTTTCAAGTTAATAAGTAATTCTATTTTTAATGAACTTATTTTTTCATTGCCCATATAATGAAATGTTTATGCTATATGGTAATATAATTTATCATTGTTTAATATAATTTCAATGAAGTTGGTTGGGTTAACATTTGCTTTATTGTATTTTTTTTTTTCCAGCTATGTATTTTCTCGGAAAAATACAAGCGGCGACACCACGTACTGGCGATGCAGTGTTAGAAATAAGAACCGGGTTTGTCCTCCAACTGCAATTCAGTGAAAAAACATCTTCACCAGAGGGCGGAATGATCACAATCATGAAAAACTTGATGGGCTGGATCTAAAAGTGAAAGTGACTGCAAAAGCAAAGAAAGTTGCCAGAGAGAATGTAAGTGAATGATTAGAGAATAACTGAGAAATTGTGAATTTATTAATTAAAAGACAAAGTCAAGACTGATTGAATATCATTTGCATTTATCAAAATTGCATTAAATATTACACAGAAATTTATTATGTCAGTAAACAAAAGATTTTCAGAATCAAACTATGTTGTAGTGACAGTTTGCTTATTAAGGACGATTAATTAAATATCACACTGTAAATTAAAATGACACAAAACTTATTCAATGATACTGGTTGAAGCTAATCAAAAAATTATTATTTCAGATTCACAGGTCAGCTGGGACCATCGTCAAGGAGCTGATTGATGACAGCAACGCCAAAGCCAATCTTCCTCCGTTGAATTGTACAACCAGGGCTACAAACAGCAAGAGAGGACCTGAGACCCAAACACCCGAAAGATCTCGACTTTGTGGTAAATATGAGTGATTTTGGAATAAAACGTTTACTGAAGATAGAAAAAACACTACACTGTTACATATTGATAATGTTACATAATGATATCTGCTATTCATTAAAATAATGACATGTTTATTTTCTTCCAGCTGAATGAATCACACCTACCTGACAACTTCCTGGTTTCGGATCTGAGAGTCGACCGCAATCGACACGTCATACTTGCTACAGAAGAACAGCTCCGGTGTTTGGCTCAGGCCAAGACCTGGTAAGCAAATGAAAAGATTTTCATATTATATTATATATTTTCATCGTTGCTCGGGGTAAAATGTATTTAATTAAAACCATTTAACCAGGGCTGTATTAGCGCATTTCTGGGCCCGGGGCAAACTGTTTCTAATGGGCCCCCCTTGCGATCCAAAAACGCTCTAAATTCTGAAAAGTACATTCGCGCACCAGTTACCCGACACACTTTCTTTACTGTCGCAACTCTTTTCAGCTTCTTCATGGGCCCCCCTGAGGTCATGGGCCCGGGGCAACTGCCCCGTTTGCCCATAGGTTAATACGGCCCTGCATTTAACAGATAAAAACAGAAGTAAAAAGTTTAGAGCTCATACCCTACTGCAATTTAACAAAAGTGGTTAAGAAATTATTGTTTCATAATATTATTTAGAGTTTCATAATATTCTTTTTATTCACAGGTATCTGGATGGAACATTCATGGCCGCCAAAGCTCCGTTCACACAGCTGTATTCAATACACAAATTCCTAACCTGCGATGGGAAGAAGAAACAAGTTCCCTGTGTTTTCATCTTGATATCTGGGAAACGTGCAAGGGATTACAAGTAAGTTTATCATGTTTATCATTTAAGATATATATATACATGTTTTTATATATTATGTTATAGGCCTAAATTATTATTATTATTATTATTATTATGACATTTCTATAGCACTACTTTCCACTCTAAGCTGAATGTTCAAGTGCGCTTTACAATGTGTATATTTACATTTACATATATACATGTACAGTTTTACAATGAAGCGTCCTGGACATTTATTCTTCATCACACCAGGTGGCAGCATCTTTCATGTGTTCTCCTGGAGTCTTGTTTCCTTGGATCCAGGCAGCCAGGCATCCAGTCACTCCGGGTGGAGTCTGGCTGGGGTAACTGCTACAATACACCACACAGGAGGGGGACTCCTGCCTCCACAGTGGCCACCCTCCCCGGCACAGCCACAACCAACTCACTCCAATTTAGTTCCAGGTCTGGGATTCGAACCCATGTCCTCTCAGGCCAGTGGATTCAAAATCAACTGCTATAACCATTAGGCCACCGAGGAACTAATAAATTGATGATCTTACCTTTTCAAAAATTGAAATAATCAAACAAATCCTGAACTTCTTAGCAAAAACCTTGAAAAGAATGAACCAACCCCTTAAAGATACAAACTTGCTGTGAAATTGACAATAACAAGATACTTACTTGCTGTGAAATTAACAATACTAGACAATGTCAGCACTCAATAACAAAATTCATTCTATTTTCAGAGAAGTATTCCGGACCGTTCGTGACGCCCTCCTTCAAAGAAAGCTGCAGATACGCTTACAGACGGCAGTGATGGACTTTGAGTCCGCCGCATGGAAAGCCATCCGTAGTGTCTTTGCTCACGCTAAGACATGCGGATGTGCTTTCCATTGGGGACAGGCTGTAGAGAAACACGTAAGTATTTTGAATTTAATCTAAAAGACAAAAATGATTACCAGTATGCTTAATAATAAATCACTACTAAAGATTCCATAAATAGATAAAGAAAATATTACAAGGAATCTGTTGAAAATGTAATTTTAAACCTTAAATTGTGATCACTTGTGTTGTAATTTTTTATAATTTGGTTTTTTGCTATTTTGCAGGTGGTCGCTCTCGGCCTTAAGAAAAAACGCAAGGAAGCCCCAGGCACGAAGGATGTAATTCGAAGATTGTTGGCCCTACAGTACCTGCCTTCGGAGCACATCGAGCTTGTATTCCGAAGAATCAAAGAGCAAACCAAGGTCACCCAGGCTTTCGCCCAGCTTTTCGATTATATCGAGGACACCTGGGTGAACAGTCGGACCTTCCCCTGCTTCGCCAGGACCATTAGGACCAACAATGACGTCGAGGGGTGGCACACGTTGCTCAATAAACGATGCCGAGGTAATTATAATAATTAATATTTTTATTATGACATATGGCTAAGAATCTGAAGGTGAGAAAGCGGACAACTCTCGTTTTCTTCGTCGCTCGACAAGGTGTAACTACACTTCTATCTGGCCTATCTTAGTAATATAAACAGCACCTGAATCAGCAGAACATTGCCTTTGTGCAAAATAAGAACTATGGCATTATCAAAATAAAATATTTGCCAGAGATGAGCTGAGAAGTGGTGTAACGCCCCTGTTTTTGCCGACAAACTACCATTCGTTGTACAGCAAAATTTTGGAGCTTTTGAGCAAAAAAGTACCAAGTTTGGAGCTCGAAAACTTGGTGTCATTTGAAAGAGTAATATCTAAATATTCTATGTCTGCTTGCGGTTTTCTTTGGTCCCCATAGTTTTTCCAAAATTCATGCCAGAAAGTAACCTCTAAAAGCGTTACACAATTTGACAAAAAAATCAATATATTCAATGCCCACTAACTGAATGAAGCAACATGAATTTTCTGACTAAGTTCCTTCTTTTGACTTAAGCTCACCTATCTCTTTCATTTTCTTTAAAACATTTTGACCTATATATGGTTCTCTTTTTCAAAAGCGAGATAAGGTGTAGAGTTGTCCGCAAGCGTTACACCAAATTTACATTTTTTAAAAGGCTATATATCAGAAACAGGTTGATTGATCCACAAACCATTTAGTAGAGTGATTGGTGCTACACCTGAGATTGGATAAAACATCTGAAATAGAATGAGATATCTATGGAAGGCAAATTACAGTGATTTGTTTGTGTTTGTTGTCCGCAAGTTGTCCGCATAGAGCACGTAAATACCAAAGAATAAGATCAACCATTACTTGTCAGACAGACTTTTAATGTCGGAAATTGATTTGTTGAGTATCTGCTGTTGCGTTAGTGAAGGTTTTTATGTTGAACTCTGCATTTTAGATAATCAGGGCCATGAAATCCAGTCGTTTGAGTTACACGGACAACAAAATACGTCGTATTGCTGTTGTCATTTTCTTTTGCTGACAATGAATCTTGTTGTTTTTAAGCATCAGCTACTACAGCTGATCGCTTATTACAATCGTCCGTTTCCATGCCGGCAGGCAGTTTTTACCTATCACCGATGATTTCTCTGTTAATCTACCAAGTAAACCTACCCAACTCCTCCCGAGTCTTTATTAGATCCTAACCACGAGACAGGGTTATATTTCAGACATACAGAGTGCCTATTTCTTCTGATTCAAGTCATTTTAATTCACTCCCCAACGCGCACGACCTTCTTCGTCCGCCATTTTTTCTCAACTGGATGTCGGCCAACTTCGGCGTCTGACGAAAACACCCGAAGTATCAAATGCTATTTCTTGCGATTCTCATTTTCCGATTTTATATATTTTCTTGTTGCCAAAGTAAACTAAAACCACCAATAAAACCTATTTACACTTCTGTTTTCATAATTTGCTGTCATTTATTAAAAAATTATTAAAAAATTGATCAGCCAATCAGGTCACGGCATTTCTCTGGGATTCCAATATGGTGGACGAGAGGAACAACAATTCATGTTTGCTGACAAGTTTCGGCTGGATTGATAATATATGGCCGTATGCGTGACTGTCAGGTATTTAAACTTATGAAGTTAGGCGTAATTGACATTTTACCACAGGAAAATATTTTTTCAAAGCAACTTTGGGTCTATTCAGCCTTGATTTGTCATTGTTCCATAATATCGCTCACGCTTAGATCGCGAAAATGCACTGTAGCGGTCGCGGTAAAAAGTGCGTAAATCATCTGGAAACTCAATCAATGCGGTCAAATGACCATAGTGATACATCTGTTAGGTTTACAGAAATGACAGACCCCATTTTCGAAAGCTCAGGTGAATATCTGTTTTCTGGGGACTATTTAGTTGTTGTTTTCCTTCTTCTTCTTCTTGCTTGCAACACCAGAGAAGACCCACTTGGGCACAAGCCATCTCATTTTTAGGCCCCTCACTTCTCCAGCCTATGTCAATATGCTTAGCAGATTTGTTGACAGTGCATACAATTGAAATTCCTGAGTATCCTGCCACAATTGATAGTGATACTCCTCTATCATTTTATTTAACAAATTAACATATCAGATCATTTACATTTTAAGCAATGTTTATTTCTACAGCTGATGCTTTACATGCTTTGCATGGTATTTTTATTCAGATAATTTGATTTAATTAACATTTCTTTTTCTTGCAGTGAGCAGACTTTTGTTTGGAGTTAAAGGACTAAAACACAGATATATGCCTTTCACAGAAACATGTACAGCTGTAGCAATTGCTTCAAGATGGAATGTTTTTGACCTTTAGGATTCTTCTTTGGGTGCTCCCAGACGGAAAGAGTTGAGAGGTTTGTGTTGAGAACTTAATTCATTAGATTTTCAGATATTCTTGGTATATGTCATGTATTTCCCATAGCTAATTGTAGTGCTAATAAGGTATATATACTCCTGTGAGGCCTGATTTTTACCTTCTTGGATCTTCTGAAAGCCTTTCAAGGTCAGTGGAAGGCGGTAAAAATCTCTCAAAAATAAACTGATTGTTCAGCACCTTTTTTTTCCTGAGTAGAAAGTCTTTTCGGTCTGTTGATCTGAGAAGCTGAAAATTAAGTATGTTTGGCCTTACTAATTTTCACAGACTCAAATCACAGATAAGAATTTAGAACTGAATCATGAATTGGATACTAATGGATAGATTGAAGAAAGTTAAAACTTTATTGTCCCAGATGGGAAATTCTTTGGCATACATGTACATTGTACAGGTTTAATAAATCAGTACATGCATATATATTTAATTAATATAATTAGATACTTTCTTGGGGTTCACAATAAGGCAGCTCTTTTAGGCTAAGAGGGAGATATAGGTTGGAGTAATTGTAAGATTAGACAAAATGTTAACATGATTAAACTTTGGAATAGGCTTGTACTTATGGAAAATGATAGACTCACAAAAAAAGTATTTGAATGGGATCTCAAAATATGTTAAGGCTGGTCTAAAGAAATTTTAGAAATATTTCAAGACTGTGATTCTGTTGAAATATTTTATGAAAAGACTGTTTGTAATGCAAAAGCAATTGAAAAAAAGCTTAACGTGGATCGTAATAGTGTTTGGTGTGATTTGCTGTTGTTAAAACCAAAATTAAGAACATACAGAACATTTAAGAGTAATGTTAAGACTGAAAGTTATGTGTTTATCGAAAATAGAAAAAGGAGATCATTAATGGCCCAAATACGCCTTGGTATACTACCTCTAAATATAGAAACGGGCAGATTTAGGAACCAGCCAGTAGAAGAAAGATTATGTCAAATGTGTGAAGATAGCTCCATAGAGGATGAAAAACACTTTATATTGAATTGTTCAGCATATAATGATATTAGAACACAATTATACAACAGTATAACCTGTAATAATTTTACTGAATTGGAACCAGCACAGAAATTTGTATATATGTTCAAAAATGAGCCGAATCAATTATGTAAATACATTGAAAAATCATGGGAAATGAGATGTTTAAAGTTATACAATATATAAGCTGTCATTTGTTTGTTTGAAATTGTAAGTTGTCACTTACGTTAATTTGTTTAAAGTTGTAAATTTTGACTCTTTGTGAATTGTTGGCACTGTACGCCTGGATTTTTATTTTGTAACTGTCATGAAGTGGTAGATAAGCCCTATTAGGGCTGGGTATTTTTATTATAATGAATTTTTTATGAAATGTAAATGTACTGTACCTGCCACTATAAACAATAAAAAAGTTCAAAAGTGTTTAATTAATATAAAAAAGAGTCAGTATGTTATCATCTGGTATCATTTAATTTAAGAGTCATATACTTGGGACCAGAAAGGATTTCATGGTTCTTCTCTGGGATTTTAGAAAATTGTTTGTGCCAAATAAAATTTATTTGATTGAAAAAAGAACCAGTATGATGTCAAATGATATACGTGTAGAGTGCAGACAAACCAGAGCTTGTACTGACATCGAAAACTACAATTTTTTTTAACTGAGCACTACAAATAATGTTTAAAAAAATCCTGAATGAGGATTACTTTTGCCACTGAGATCATGGTTATAATTTATTTATTATTTTCGTCTTACAGTGGAACTGGAATTGTACAGCTTGAAGTTGAACGTTCATGCTCGTCAGAGGTCATTGAAACTCTTATGAATCTTCATCACACTTAATGACATTCAATGGATCAATCAGTGAGTATATACAGAACTTATGCCGCTGATTGATATTTTGAAGCTACTGAATTCAGGAATGATTCCTATTTCTGTTGAGGCCTTGGGTTTGACATCTTTCAGCTTGTTCATTCTGATTTCTGAAGAACGTTTTTCTCAAACACAGAACAACAGTACAAAGTTATCAAATGTAAAACCGACACTATGTTTTTGACAACTTTCTTTAGCTGTTCGGTATGTTGTGGGAGTCGATAAGATAAGACATAGGCTTAACAGTTTTTTCCTTGATTTCAGACCAGGAGAATTTTCATTAAGTGAACTCCTGCAGTCATTCATTCAGATTTATTTCAATCAACAGTTGTGCATGAATAACACTTGTACATACAGATGATGTAAGAGTTCTTGATGCAGTAATTAAGCTAATTTCTAATGCTCAAAATTGCTTGTGGGTCATTCCTTTATTATAACATTCAGTAAGGTATCTCTATTTTGTTCATCCCCATGGACCACTTCGTTTCAGTACTAGATGCTCCCATGTTGCATGTAATTGAGGGCTGGCAAATTACACTAATATTAGATAAATGAAATGCAATGAAAAGATAACTAAATAAAAGGAGTCCCCTTTATTTCTCCAAAATAAACATTTCATTCAATTTTATGTCCCATCATGAATTTAGGTTTCTTCATTAATCTTGCATCCTTGACCTTGTGTTAGATTTTTCTGCATGGCCTGAGAACCTAATCACCTTTTATAGGCCTGTTGTGAATTCTGTGTTTTCTTGGGTTAGCAGACAGGATTTGTCCAATTTCAAATTTACAATGTTTTCTTGATACATCACTGCTGTAATTAAACAAAATGTTCTTATTATAATTTCAGACAGAAGAAAACAGATCTGAATGAAATTTAAAATGAGGCACAACTTTGAGGTAAAATAGCAGTTTAAAGGCATACTACTATTTTGATGTCATGGTCTTAGACCACACATAATTGATTCTTAGCTTCGCGGACCCGCCGACACAATAGCTTTTCCGCCGATGGAAAAAAAAAGTTTTGAATAACTTTATAAAAAATGTTTTTCTTACCTTTTTTTTTGGTCCTACCGACCGACCCTAGAAAAAGTGCCTTGAGAAGATCTGAGAAGCTAAAGATCAATTATGTGTGGCCTTATGGATGATGAAAATGGCCATTCTTAACATTTTCTAAGAAATTATCTAAATGTATATTGTCGTATTGTGTTTATAACTTTTAATAAAGGCAACCATCACATTGCAGCCTTGGCTCTGCGGCTTGTAATATATTCATAATTTTAAGACTGAAAAATAATGAATATAATATTTATAACTCCCTAAATTTTCTCTCAGTGATATACTTAAAATTCTTCATTGAAGGTTTGTAGAATATGAAAGACTTGGAGCTGTCTGTAATTCTTAACTCAATAGTTTAATTTGTTTTCACCAAATAATCAGATAGTCATGCAATATACCTAAAACTTTAAAAACTTTAATGAGATAATAAAATTTATAATGACTTGGGTAAACGGATTGTGACTTGAAAAATTATAAACTATTTCAATGTATTTCTTTCAATTTTCAGGACAGGAGCCAAGGGTTAATCAGTCTCATCCTCAAATGTATGGTTCTAGGATGTGGTTTCAACAACTATAATGGGACATCTCCCAGTTCATTGCGAATTATGGTAAGGAAATAAGTGCAATGTATATTGTTCACATGATATTGTATTTTCCGAGGGGAAACTGAATTTAATGATTGCCCAAAATTTCCTACAAGGAATTACAACAGATTCGCCACTTTTTTTTGTCATAAGAGTCAAGGATGGTAATTCCGTCCACTTTTGGCTAAAACTGTATTTCTAGGACAATGGGAATATATTCAGAAATTGAATTTAGTCCATTGGAAGGAACACATTCCGAACTATCATTAGCAGCCAAGAAAGTTAAATATTCAAATAATTCTTTCCAAAACCATGGCAACACATATTGAAGGTTAGGTCATCTAAATAACACGTTGATTTGGCTTATATTTGTAAAAAAATTACATGGTGTGGATAAATAAAAGAAATCTAATCTAATCTAATCAGTCCAGTGTGCTGCTAAATCCGTCCAGCAAGGATGCTAAATCCGTCCACAGGGCATAATTCAGCCCATACCTATCATATTTTGTTATTTCTTTCAGTTTTGCAATTTATTAACTTTAACAAACTTTTGTGTTGATTTTAGAGTAATGGGACAATGACAGAACGAGAAATACAATAATGAAAAAGTATAGATCAATTTGAGTGCAAGAATTTCAATTGACAGCCTCAATTACATTTAAAGTACCCTTTTAACCCAAACAAAGTGGCATAGTTGCTTCAATCGACTTTCTGTAATCTTTTGTATGCCGTTTATGAATATTAAAAGTCATAAAAGCACTCTAAAATATATTTGATGTAGGTGGACAGATTTGCAAACCCTCAATCAGGCCAGTTCTGAAATAATGATGGTAATTCCGTCCACCTTTGTTTCCATTGTATTTCCTTTAAAAATTTCACAATGGGGAAATTTAACAAATCCTACAAAAAATAATTAAATTTTACATCATGTTCAATAATTTTTTACTTTAAATTCAATACTGGTTGACAGGAATAGGCCTTCAAGGTTATGGCCACCAAGTCTTAAAATGTCTGTGATGATGTCAAAGGATTTGATTGTTTTTATTCCACCTTGTTAAAATAGGCTGGAAGTATTGTTTAAATACCTGTAAAAACAATAAAAACGGCAAAACTTGTTTACAAACGAATCTCTCTTAATTTTAAAACCCAAACAACTGTAATATGTATATATATACACACAAAGAAGGGGGTGGACGGATTTACCCTCCTGGACGGATTTACCAGCCTTGACAATAGCTCATACTGGCAGTGCATTTTTTAACATAGTAACTGGGAGACCAAATGTCTCCCAGTGGACAGAATTGGTATCCCAGTAATTGCTAAATTGGTGTCACTGGGAGACCAACTTTTTTTCCAGGGACTTTATTAAGGAGGCAGTTTTTATTGGGGGTGATACTCACCCGACTCGGATATTGTTGTTAACATTTTTTCCCTTCTGATTACTAAAAAGTGGGAAAAATGCATTTTTAGACCTCCATGCCTTTTAGGTAATTTTTGAGGGCCCTTTGAAATATCGGGCCAAAATTTGAATTGTGTCGAAGTCCAGATTTCAAATTCCATTATCTCAGTATCTGCTTGATGTACCTCAGTTATATTTTAACAGCAAAATATATTGACCCAACAGCATCATTTGGTATCGCATTTAGAATGATTGAATGTGGGGACAAGCACTCATGAGGGTTGACTGATGAGATAGAGAGTGGGAGTACTCAACATGCTACACATTTACCCCATTTACTTGCCCAGCACAGACACTGAAACACCGGGGCCACCAATTAACATTTTTCTGGTGAAGGTGGATTGAATTTTTCGGGTTCCCCATGCCATCCTCCATGCTGTCAGTGGTGGTAAGACCCAGTAGCCCTGAAGACTGATGGGTTCGAACCGGTCAGTCAATTTGGGATATTGTCAGTTTACTCTCAAGTCTCAATATTGTTATGTCTTGCAGAATTGTTCAATGTCAATTGGTTGACTATAAGCCTATATTATATAGTATATAAATGGTAAATGTTAAATATTACAATCAAAATCCAAGGTGGGTGTCATTCATAGGAGATGTTAAATCATTGTCTCTTTCGATCATTTCAAAAAGGGTAAGAAGACTCCTGCTGTATCTACCATCTCATCGATCAACCTGCGATCACCTGCTCCTCTTAAATTGCTGCACTGGTAAATACCATATCTATCTAGATCTATCTATCTATCTGTTGATAAATCTATCTATCTATCTGTTGATAAATCTGAAAATACCTGTCTGAATAGTTAGGGCAGTGCAGGACAAATGATCTGTTGGATTCAGGGGATGTGAACTTACAGACACCACACCACCTCCATTTTGAACCCCTGGGTTTAGACCGAGGTCACAGTCTTCACGTTGCTGTAGGCAACGTAGACTGAGGTCATTACCTTTGCTGAGCACTCTTGAAAATCTTTGCAAGCAATAAGTGATAATAACAAACAATCAAACAACAATACAAATGCAAAACTGCAATCTTCACAGTTGCAAACAGAAAGCAACACAAGCAGTCATCTGGTTTTGTCGCCAGTCCTGAGGTGTTTTAAACACAAAGAGCAGTCAAGATTTCAAAAAGTGGGAGGGAACATGTATTTCTGTATGTCATTGTAAAAATATCAGAATATGTGGTAGTTCATCCCTTGTGAAACAATAAAAAAAATGCATAAATTAAATTAAAATGTGCTTTCTATCTATCTATCTATCTAATTATCTATCTATCTATCTATCTATCTATCTATCTATCCTGCCAATCACTGGGTCCAGGGTTCGAATCCAGCTCTTGCCGGGTCACCTGGGCCTATGTTGGACGGCTGTTTCAATCATCCTTCATCTCATTGCTGTGTCCTCCTCCTGTCCAAATTAGCCTACCAAGTGCAACAATACAGGACGTAAAGCCCCAAATCAATCATTTATCTATCTATCTATCCAAGTATCCATCCATCTGGGTCCCTATATATTTTTAAATCTAATGCCAATCTATTAGATTTTTTAAAATATACCTTGATTACAATAACACTTTATAAAAAGGGCTGGAATTAAGTATATTCCACCAAAATGCGATCTGAACTTGTCAAATGTGGTCTAAGTCAATCACTGTTCAGCTAAGTGTATTTGAAGCAACCAATCACACGAATCAGAGAAATGCTTGACTGAGTTTGATTGACTGCTAAAAGTATCAGTCTAAAGCTGTTCATTTCAAAACATAAAACACAAACAGAAACAGTGAATCATGAACAACATACTGATTAACAGTTATCTGTTTGCGCAACATACTAATTAACAGCTATCTTTTTGTACAAAGCCTCCCTAAATTCAACATGAAACTTTGGTCAGTTTTAGTGGTAATTTTGTTGAAAATTGGCCGATTTAGACACTTTAAAGTACAGGAAAGTTCCAAAAATCGCACACAATATATTTTAAACCATTTCCTATCAGCCCACACCTTTATTTTTGATGTGAATAGGTCCTAAAGTGCCGCGACACAACGTGTGTCGCAAGTGTATAGTTCTCAGCCAGTGTTTTGTCTCCCATCCTTCTCAGCTACACTGAGAAGGTGGGTCTTCCTATCTACCCTGGGTTCTTGTATGCATAAAAATCATGATTTGAATATCTCCTTGATTTTACCGTGTCCAGTGAATTCGATAGGCCTTAGGTTGCTCATTCTATGGATGTTGTGTCATAAAGTTTTATTTTTCTAATAGGCCTATTTCAAAAATCTTTTTCAGATATGCCATTGGGGTGACACGGAGACGTCTGTACACAACTCAGAAGGGCTGATGAGGCACATGTTACTGTCACACACCAATCCTGTTTACTCTTAAATTACACATCAATTTACATGGCTCAATGGTAATTAATGTGATGCATAATATAATTAATCAATAAAGTTTGTATAACACTTTTGAAAAATCTTAATGTAAATAATGTAAATATATGTAGAAGTTGTTCTTTTATATGCCACTCTGAGTATGTGAAGCTTTTGAGAAAAAAAAATTAGTGGTTAATGTCTGTGACTTCATTAAAATGCTTAACCTGAACTTCAGGCTGAAGCATGTGAAATTCATCAAATGTTGGTCTGAGGAAGGTTGCTTTTTTAAAATTTTTGTGAGGATATGAAAATGTTTAGCAACAATAGCATGTGAATTTCATCCAATCGTGTGTATCAAAATAGAAGAGGCTTATATAAGTCAATTATATAAATTGGAAAAGGTCTGAAATATGTCCTCTGAATTTCATTCAGCGATTTTGATTCAGTGTGTTTGATTTGGCCATTCTGTGGAACCCTATCTGTTGCTGCTCTGCTCTGGTTCTGCGTCCATCTTTTGACAAACTGTTTATAATTGTGCATAACCTAATTAAACAAAAATGTCAACCTCTAACATTTGGCATGTGAATTTCATTGAAGTGGGGCAGAATAGCATAACGTCTAAATATCTTGACTGAAGTTTTAATTACCTAAGCCAAAGATTTCACCGGCCAAGATCCTGGTGTGAAAAAGCATTGAAGTTCTATAAATATATTTTCTCGTGGCTTGCAGTTGTGTCTGGGTGTATTGGCACCATAGAAATACATAGAAAGGACATGAGGCTCTGGCAGATGAAGCAACCAAATCCACTATCTTGGAACTGCCCTGTATCCTGACACAATGGTACTATGACATCATCAATAACAGTGATGTCACTTATAACAATGGTATGATGTCACATCATAATTAGTCTATTGTGACGTCATGTCTCAGGGCAGTTCCAATATGGCGGATTTGGTGACCTCATCTTGAGGTGGCTTCATACAGCCTCATGTCCATTCTATGTATTTCTATGATTGGCACTCCTGAGAGATGATTCAGTTTCAAATTTGGTTTCTTTTCATAGTCTTGTTTTTGGTTTTATTATTGTCAAAACCAAAATGCCAACCTCAGATAGCTTTGGATTTTCGAAAATTTTGGTTTGAATATTGAAGTTGTCAAGGTTTTGTCAAGGTTGCTCGGCAATGATGGATCCATAATTTAACCGTTTTTCCATGCAACATATTGAAGAAACAAGTTTGGTCACAATTGACCTGGTGGCTGCCACTTTCTTTCTCGGGTATACATGGGATTATGTGCAAGGCTGGGTTTGTTTAAGAAAATGTCCGGGCTGGCATGTGACTCTCATCAAAGCTGAAGTGGTAGATTTGAGGTTATCTTTTGCAAGTTGGCATGACACTTCCCCATTTTTCAATGAATTTTGAATTGTTCGAATTTCTTGATTCACGTTTTAAATGTATAGCTGTATTACTTCTGGATGGTAATGGCACTTGATGTGAAGGCCTATGGTTGAAAGCTATAATGGATAGCAACTTGCCTCTATATGGTTGAGTGGAACTAGTGTGATCAACCAGGGGCGATTTCTATGCCTGGGAATTCTTTATTGAAATAGCCCCACTACTGTGCTGTGGCATAATCATATTATTTAACTGTAAAGAAAAGTATGTTAATGAGATTTAGTACAAGTTCATCTGCAAATTACAATGCAAATTACAATGATTATATATTTCAAGCTAAGATGTATATCGATGGTGAAAGTGCAAAACCTCGTATGTCAAAATTTTGCCATTTTTAGATTTTGGGTGGAATGACTATTTCAATATCCAATAGATGTTGTCAATTGGTCACCTTGCCAATTTGCTGTTTTTTGAAGCTGTAACACACTGGTAAAAGAATTATTTCACCAAACCTTGTATGTCGATTTGTTCCAAAAAGTGAAAGTGCGAAACCTCGTAACTCAAATCAGAACTTAGAAGCTCATATTTTCGGATATTTCAACTTTTTTTGAAAAACAATGATTGCGGCACTTTTTTATGGCTCTCAGGAAATTTCCCTATTAAAAAATCTATACCTCCCTATATTTGTTTCAGTGATGTAGGCTATTGAAAAAAATTGTGCATGAAAATTTGAAAAATTGCTATTTTCCTCATTCTTGCTATTGTAGCCACTAACTAAAATTAGCAGTTGTTATTTATTATGGTCAAATCATAATTTTTACTGTATAGCTATAGATTGGAAGTACATTCAATGCTGCAAGTTGCTTAGAGTTGTGATAAATGATCGAGTTACAAGGTTTTGCACTTTCACTAACTTGCAAAAAGTGAAAGTGCAAAACCTTGTAACTCGACATTTTCATTCATATCTGATGGTAGCATCAATGCAGGGGTCAATGACCTATGACAAAAAATTATGCTAAAACAGGGTCTCACTTCCTATAAACTTAACTCGCATATAAATGAACATTACCATAAAAAATTATCTGTGATAGTTTTTTCCAATTTCTGAAAAACAGCCTTTTTTGACTTACGAGGTTTTGCACTTTCACCATCGATATATTCTTATATTGGAGTTGATTTAGGAATTGGCACTCAAATTCGAGAGCTTGTGTTTGTTAGGGTTTCATTTGATCCCTGGTTGTCAGATTAAAAGGATATGTTATCACTCAATTTATTACTTAGAATTTCTGTTCACCTAACTCTGCATGTAAATTAGATATTGTTGAAGTTTATAAGGTTTAAAGTGAAATGATACAATTGCTTTTTACTTTTATTCATGATCCAGTTGGTTGGAATGTGGGCGTGTCATAAGGACTACACAGTTAAGGGGAGTTGTAGGGAGAGAAGGGCACTTTTCTGTAATTTTTGGAATATTGGCCCATGTTTGGTATCAAAAGATAGGTTTTGGCCAAATTGGATAATTTCAGACTATTTTGCATTTTTGCCATAATGATTGCCATAGCAACAATTTTATACGCCGGAAAAGTACCGATTTTCACTGTTGAAAGAATGTGAAATTTCTGAAATTACATTTGTGAATTAATAAAAGATTGGAAGTGTATTATTGCCAATGTTGACGTTTTCTTTTTGAAGTTGCCTTGTCGAATATTGTGTGGGTACACATAAGATATATTTTTGGAGGGACATTCAAAACACTTACATTTTTCGAACACAGAATGTTCATTATTTAAAATTTCGTACGAAATCATCAGCCAGAATCTAAAACTGAAGATGGCGAATTGTTGACACAATAAAGCTGTTTTATTTCAAAATTCAAATACAATTACTGCACCTTTCTTATCAACAAGGTTCTGAAAAAACAGACCTTTCTGTGTGTATGTGTGTATCTTTGGTTTTAATTATAGACTGATATTATTTTAAAATATTAAATTAATGTCTTTTGAGGTCTGTTAATTCCCCAGCCATAGTTTTACATGCTTTGCATGGTATTTTTTTATTTTTGTGAGGATATGAAAATGTTTACCAACAATAGCATGTGAATTTCATCCAATCTTGGGTGTCAGAATCGAATGGGCTTATATAAAGTCAATTTATAAATTGGAAAAGGTCTGAAATATGTCATTCAGCGATTTTGATTCAGTGTGTTTGATTTGGCCATTCTGTGGAGCCCTATCTCTTGCATCTCTGGTTCTGAGTCCCATCTTTTGACAAACCGTTTATAATTGTGCATAACCTAATTAAATGAAAATGTCAACCTCTATCATTTGGCATGTGAATTTCATTGAAGTGGTGCAGAAAAGCATAACGTCCAAATATCTTGACTGAAGTTTTAATTACCTATGGTAAACTTTCACTGGCGAAGATCCTCGTGTGAAAACGCATGGAAGTCTTTATAATATATTTTCTCATGGCTTGTAGTTGTTTCTGGGTGTATTGGCACTCCTGAGAGATGATTCTGTTTCAAATTTGGTTTCTTTTAATAATCTTAAGTTGTTATTGGTTTATTATTGTCAAAACCAAAATGCCAACCTCAGATGGCTTTGAATTTTCGATAATTTTGATTTGAATATTAAAGTTGTTTATCAAGGCTCGCTGGGCAATGATGAATGTAACATATAGAAGAAATAAATTGCTGGCAATTGACCTATGAATTTTTTAGACATTTTTTTGTCCGTGACATGAAGTTTTCAGCTTATGGTTGAGGCGATCCCGTGATTTGCCGATGGTTTTGCTATCGAATATTTCCTATATTGTGTTATTAAAATAGGTGAAAACCTCCTATATTTTGTGGAAAAAAATTTGTATATTCCTAAAATATTTTGTGCGATGTTCGGTGGGCACCCTGCAAATAGCATTACTACACCTTTTCTAATCAACAAGGTTCTGAAACCACAGACTTGTACATTACAATCAATTTTTCTGGTTAAAACAAATTTGGGCTCCAGAACCACAATATAGATCCCTGCCCTTGTGTTCCATCCTCAGTGTACCAAGCACCTTTCTGTGTGTATGTGTGCATCTTTGGTTTTAATTACAGACTGATATTATTTTAAAACATTAAATTAATGTCTTATGATGTCTGTTAATTCCCCAGCCAAAGGTTTACATGCTTTTGCATGGTATTTTTTTTGTTGCTATCATACTCTGTGCCTGCAGCTCTTTTCGGGTCCAGGTCACCTGGGCCTATGTTGCACGGCTATATCAGTCATAACTCATAATTGCCATGTCCCTTCTCCTGCCCTTATTAGCCTACTAAGTGCATAAGTGAAGGACGTCAAGCAACAATCATCCATCCATCCATACTGTATGCCTGCTTTTTCAGTTGGAAGGGGGGGGGGAGGGCGGGTTCACTAACTTCACTTTATTCATAAATGCTATATTTAAAATTGAAGTTCTAAAAATATAATGCCTTTATAACGGTGGATTTAAAAAAAAAAATCTTTATCATCGCTTATAAAAACAACATATTAATTTTTTGTAACACAGTGCATTTTTTAAAAACAAAATTCACTAAAACAGTTTTTAAATTTCTCCTTTACTGACTATCTAACCTTAGTTATATCCATTGAACGGGCTTTATAATATTTATAAGATGTAACTCCTATAACTTGCTTTCTTTAACCAGTTATCTAACTCATGACATGTTCAACATTGACACATCATCAGTAAAATGACTTAACCACTTTAGGATAACCTGTGTTAATTGTTGAAACTATCCAAATTATCCAGGTGGATAAATACAGGACGTAAAGCCTCAACCATCCATTCATCCTTGCTTTCTCACTCCTTCAAGGTTGATCAACAGGCAGCGACTCAGGCTTTGAAAATTTTGTTATAATTTTAAGAATTTTATATGTGAATTTTAAAAACAAACCTCAATCTAATCCTATGTAAATCATATCAAATTACTTAAATTGCATGAATGGTTATTTTTACATCAAGCAATGCAAAATAAGATTTTATGTAATCTCTTCATTGGAGTCTTTTCATTAATATACAAGTTTTTGTTCAGTTATGTATTTTGTAATATCAAAACCAAAAACTTGTAAAAATTTCCATAATTCTTTTTTATTTATTTTTTTTTGGGGAGGGGGGCTGAAAAATTTCCATAATTCTTTTTATTTCTTTTTTTGAGGGAGGGGGGCTGATATGGATCATCAAAGCTGGGCCTAAAGGTAAATACATGGCTAAATAGTCAGATTCATGCAATTTTACTGAATAATTGATTGATTTTAAAATTGACAGATTGTTGCATAATTACTTTAAGCTGTTGTTTTGAGTTATGATAATCTGTCCATTGTCATAACTTACAAACAACAAGCAATGTTGGCTCAGAGGAATTGTGGAACTATCTCACTCAATTATGAAGCTGACTCAAAATTAAAATTTTACAGTGTAGATAGATTGACAAAAGAACTAGATCTATGGTCCTAGATCAAGTTATTGATTTATTCAGTGATTTGTAGTTGATAGTTTAATTTCAAAGTTGCATGATATACAGATAGATAGAAGAATATCCAGTGGATATTCTTAGGATAGACAGAATCTGACAGATAGATAAATAGACAATTAAATAGACAGATAATGGCAGCTATTAAGCTCTGGTAACTGCCACAGACAGATCAACTGAATGATGTGACAGAATGATTGACTAAATGTATGGTTGACGGGTTCAATCTAAAAAATGGACAGACAGGCAAACTGAATAATTGAGTAAACAATGGATTAATTTTGATAGATAGTTAGATATAGTTAGCTAGAAAGATAGACAGAAAGATAGATAGATAGATAGATAGATAGATAGATAGATAGATAGATAGATAGATAGATAGATAGATAGATAGATAAATTGACTGACTGACTGACTGACTGACTGACTTGATTGGTTGGTTTGTTTCTTTGTTGGTTGGTTGGTTGATCAACTTCTTGAGAAATACTTGTTGGACATGTGCAGAGCCCTCACAATCAGCTTCATATCTACTCATTCTCCCATGCTGCATTGTCCAGAATAGTTCCTTTTGCAGCCTGGGTGGGCAGGGGTTGTCTTGGCAGGTTGCTTCATATAGATATACAGTAAAAGAAGTTGCTTATAGTTTGTGACCTCATTAGCCTATTTATCCTGAGAGTATAATTGTTTACACATGCCCAAGTATACTGCAACATTATCAGTTAGACATCCCCCTCTACCCATCGCCCTTCTCCCGACCCCCCCCCCCCCCCACCAGTCCCAAGCCTCCTATAATCTCAAAAGGTCATTTTCACTATGCAGCCTATCAAATAAGCAACATCATGCAAAGTTACATTTCAAAAGTCACAAAAGCTTCTTTTTTTTTTTTTACTTTTTTTTATATGCCTAAGAAGGAAGTATCATGTTAAAGATTGATATCAAATACAGTGCTTGGTCAGCAATGACTTGGCTATTTCAATGCCTTTAAAATGTCCATCTCAATGGGATAGATGGATGATTGGGCTTTACATCCTGTTTTCATGCATTGGGTAGGTTAAGAAGAAAAGAAGCAAAGAGAAGGCAGGAAGGAAAAAAGGAGAAGTTAGGAAGAAAGAAAAGGGAAGGAAGGAAGGAAGGAAGGAAGGAAGGAAGGAAGGAAGGAAGGAAGGAAGGAAGGAAGGAAGGAAGGAAGGAAGGAAGGAAGGAAGGATATATATTCTGACTCCATAGATAGATAGATAGATAGATAAATAGATAGATAGATAGATAGATAGATAAATAGATAAATAGATAGATAGATAGATAGATAGATAGATAGATAGATAGATAGATAGATAGATAGATAGATAGATAGCTGATGACAGATAGGCCTGTGCCTATATCATAGCAGGCTGGCAGTCCTACGTATGCACTCTCTGAGTGTTCGTTCTTGTTATATAGTATAATGGATTGGGTATAATAGGTTGTTCCTAAGCACTTGGCCGGCCATTTAGCTCAACTGGTTTGATAGCGGACCTTCAAGGGGGACAGTATTATATTTACTCTAAAATCAGTTAGGGATCATGACAAATCAATCTTGAATGTAGGGAAGATGATACTTCATTGGCTATCAATCATGAGTCACAAAGACAAAGTGCATTTTTTTACAGTGAGGTGGTCCACTCTTTTTTTCATGACTAACGGATAGGCTGTAACTTGTGTACTAATCTGTGAACTTCTCAAAAACAACAAAGTTCTGTGCATATTGACAATTACTGCAGTAGGTTAAAATAATATATTATGTATATTTCTTCCCCTGTTTTTAATCTGTTTTTATCTGGGCCTCATGAAAAACTTTTTATTAAGATGTGTTACCCAGTATAGATATATTTGTAAATATATAAATAAAATAAATTAGGCTCCACGAAATAATCCTTCAGAACATTCTGACTTTTTTTAACAATTAACATGCGTTTTAAATAGATACATTCCTGTTGAAACAATTGATGAAAGAATTATACATATTCTGCGTGGATAATATTTTCTTATTAATTTCATGGGAACTTCTGTTGTTATTTATTTTTGTTGTATTCATACAATTTACCGTAAGATGCACTCTGACAGGGAAAAGTAAATTGATTCTCTAAACGGGTGATTGGGGTTTCACATCCTACATTTAAGAAGAGGAAGCTATTAATATAGGTATCTATCTATAGACATCCTTCTATCTATCCAAGGGTGCCGGAACAGGGGGGGCAGGGGGGGACAATTGACCCTCCTGCCCTTGGCCAGGAGGGGCAAGGGGGGCAATGTTGCCCTTTTGATCTCAAAGAAAAAAACATTAATAGGCCTTAATTTACAGTGAATTTAGGCAAAAATTTTCAAGCATATATTCAAAATTATTGTTGCCGCTACAGTAATTTTTTGTCGCGCGAATTAGATTTGCCCTTTCTCGACCGACCGCCCCTGCAGCCCTCGTTTCCTTCCGGCACCCCTGTATCTATCTATGATAGGCAGATAGATAGATAGATAGATAGATAGATAGATAGATTGGATCATAAATAGATAGAAAGATAGGTAGATATATTGGATCAACAATTAATTGACTAGTTGATTGTTTAGTTTATTGATCGGTTCTGGAATTATTTTTAAACTTTACACACTATCTTGGCATTTCTTAAATTCATATTATCAAATTCATTTGAGTCATTTCTGTTATTTTGCACTATGTTAGAACTATATGGACACAAACAAAATGGGAAAGATGAAACATTAATTAAAATTGTAAATTATCTGAATCTAATATATAAATTAGAGAACAAACTTTTGGTTAACATTTCTAAAATATAGCCCCAGTTATATTTATAATGACACATCTTTCACAAACATTTTACCATGGTAATTTTACTTATAGCATAGAGTAACTTATAGTTCCATGCTAGTATCAACCAGCCATAGCCATAATGAGATAAGATTAGCTGTAGTCACAGGGTGCACCCCATCAACAAATTAGCAGCCCAGAGGATGGGGGTGGTGGTGGGGGGGGGAGTTGTCTGAAAGCAAAACTGTATCCTGCTGTCCTCTGGTGCCATGTGCATAACTCTGTAAGGTTTTATCTTGGCTTACTTTTTTAATTTGTAGCCCTCTGGTGTCAGGTCATGTAAGCCAAAAGTGAATTTTAGAATATATATAGGGAGTTATACAGCATGGACTGGTGCTCTGAATTTATGTCTGTAGCGCAACCATAAATCAGGACCTTGGGGTGTAATACCCCGGGAGTGATTGACTAGTGGTATTTAAAAGAATGACAATTGTGATGACTGGAGGCTTTTCCTTTCCTTTATTTTAACAAATTGTCACTGATGGACTTTCCCTGCTCCATGTTGAGTATTTATATAATTTGTCAGATTTTATATTTTTTATGGAAACATCCCAGCTACTATGGGCCTGCTTCGAATAATTAAATCTAAAGGTATGTTGATTGTTGAGTCCTTCCGAAAAAATGATATTTCAAAGAAACAGCCAAAATTACACTAGTAGGGATAGGAAATATGCCATCATAACAGAAATCATGATTCCGATTTTTTATATTACCTGGACGTTTTGGTAGTACGCCAAAACTGACATATATATTAAAGAAATGATTTAATGTTATTGAACAATTTTGGAATCATCTAATGACATATGGAAACATAAGCACAATAAAATTAATGTTCCTTCAAACATATTGTTGTTATATCAGGAGAATAGTAAGCTTACCATTTTAAATTGTTATGTTCTGCATCCATGGATTCACTATGTCGCCATATTAACATGAATATTGTTTAAACATGGATGGCAATGTTGTAATTAACAGCAAAGAAATATTTTGTCTATCTCAGCACTAATATGTTAAAGAAATACCCCTGCAATATTCAAAAGTTTAGTATTCCTATGATTTTTTATAATATTATAAAAATGATGGCAAGCAGAGTTTTAGAATTGTCGTCATTTCATTAGGAAAATGTTGAAACAAATATGTAGAAAAGATATTCATGAAATATAGATCATTTTAGTGTCAACATAATATTTAGAAATATGTCAATAATAATCTAACTTTATATTTTTTTAAATGTCTTCCAATTATATCTAGAATAATGTCCTTAACATTTCTACACATCCTTCTAAAAATATTGATAATGACAATGTCCTAATGGCATTCACAAATATTGCATAAACATGCGTATCAATCTTAAAATCAACATCAGTGACATGTTTAGCCTATCTCAGTACTAATATATATAAAAAATAGCTTTGTGATGTTTAAAAAGTTTACTATCTTAATGATATTTTATAACATCAACAAAATGATAATAATCATATGAATTGAAATGTTGTAATTTCATCAGGAAAATGTTCGAACAAATATATAGTTGAAATAGTTATGTGATATAGACTATTTTAGTGTCAACATAATATTTAGAAATATGCCAATAATAATCTTAATCTATATTTTGCTTAATGTTTTTAAGTTGTCTGCAGAACATTTACTTGAATATTTCTTTATGACCTTCTACAAATATTAGAAATTGACAATGTCCTCATGATACTCACAAACATTGCACTGAGATTGACGGAAATATATCATATGATATTGAAGCAACATTTGGCTAATATCACAAACAAATATAACGCATAAATGCTGCAGAGATATGTTAAAATATTGGTAACAAGACATCATTTTTAAATATTATTAAATATTTTGAAATAATATCACTTTTTTATCTTGCAGAAACATTAGTAAAACCTTAAAAAATAATATATTTCTCAAATGTAACTAGCCGCTTGCCGCATCCTCACCAAAATGTCACCAGAACCTTTGGGGAACCTTAAATATAATAATTAACACTAACATTTGTATATGACAAGTGCAACATGGCAAGAAATATGTGAAAAATATTAGTTGTTTACAGGGTATGTTGTAACTTTATTGAAGGATGTAAATTGTATTGCAAAGTTGATTGTTGATTTGATTGTTGACTCTGTTCCTCCTGCTAATCCAATTACTCCAGAACAATGAGGTGATTATGTCATGAAGCGTCATATGATTCCATTACACGCAACATTGCAAGTCATAATCAAGGCTAATTGGCTCATTTGTCTTGCTGGTGTGACGTCAAATGGATTGAGGACTGGTGGTACTGTTTGGTTGTGGAGTTGTGATCTTACGGAAAGCAACAGGGTACTAAAAAGCAACAGACTACACAGTCAAGCTCAGTGGCTGTCAGAACACAATTTCATGGCATGTAATTCACATTTGCTGTAACATAATTATTGTTTGCCATAACTTATGTGTTCTTTTTTATTACCTGTTGCCACAGTAACCTGCAGCATGTTGTTTTAATAACCTGTCAGTTTGTGAGGTCCGGTATCAAATTACCAATGATTACATGCCAATACTTTTCTTAAGAATTCAGCAAAATTCTCACTTCTCACAATATCTCTCTTGATCAAAGAGTGTTCACTTACTCGAGACAAGAGAATTGATTACTTTCGTGTCTTCTTGAGTGCAAGTTCCAAAACTGGATTTACTTTCCCAGCCAGTATGGGCTGTAATCACCCAAAATTTCGGCAATGGACACGTAGAGGATTATGAGCAATTTAGAAAACAGTAGGCCTACACTGATAAAGTTGAACAATTTCTTTTTACAACTGTCTGATTTTCATAATACAATTGAACTGACTTGACAGTGATACCAACCTTCAACAATGCACAATTTTCCCCTTGAGTAACAGTGTGAAACACAAGCAATAACTTCAAACGGGGACTATCTACTTCACGTGAAAAAAAGTCATTTTTGAAATTATTGAGACTTACAAACTCTTAAATGCCTAAGCAAAAAAGCTCAAAAGAGCCACACATCTACTCACTGACCAAATCTAAATCAAACGGACCCCAGTTGAGAAGACGAAAATCAGGACTCCTTTTTGACCGAATTATTTCTGCTGTAGCTCTTGCATGACTCTGACTTGCATTCTCTCATGTCATATTGTGTACTGAAACCCCAAACCACATCAAAGAGAAAAAACCTGCTTGTCCAATATGTGAAAATCCTCCATCAAAATTTCCAAGGCTAAGTAGAAAGCCACTTTAAAGAAAAGAAGAAGTAAGGTAGCTTAGCTATTCATGCATACAAATACAAGAGCAAAAAACATGCAGGTCAATATGTGGGTTGATACGCAGAGAAGCATGAGGACTTGTATACTCAAGCGCATGGTTCATTTGGAATTTGGATATTCACATTCTTATCAAAGTCATAGATTATTCAGTAATAGAGATCCATTGAAACATTGATAAAAGAGAAACACGCCTTCACAATTGTGAAGATCTATGTTGCAACTTTTAAGCTAGAAAGTTGCCTTGCCAAGTTGATTGTTAATTTGATTGTTGACTGTGTTCCTCCTGCTCATCCAATTACTCCAGTACAATGAGGTCATAATGTCATGAACTGTCATGTGACTTCATTGCATGCAACAGTGCAAGTCATAATAAGGGCTAATTAGCTCATTTGTCTTGCTGATGTGACGTCAAATGGATCACGCGATTATGTTTGATTGTGCATTTGTGGTCTTACAGAAAAGCAAAGAGCTATAGGCATTTGGCTCAGCTCACTTGTTATCTAAATACAATTTCCTTGTTGATACTTTGTGTTGTTCACAATAACCAATATAGCATGCCGTTTTAATAATCTGTCCGTTTGTGAGGCAGGGCCTCAAATTGCCAATAATATAACAAGACAAACTTTTCCCAAGAATTCAGCCAAGTTCTCACACATCACAATATCTTTCTTAACTCAAGTTACAGTCAAGTCAAAAGAATTGATTACTTTCAGCTGCTCCTTGGGTTTGAATTTCCAAACATTGCCACACACCCACCGATTGGCCAAATCTGAGTCAAATGAACCCTTGTATAGAAAGTAACTACCTGCCAATCTCCTTGACCCTATTTTAAAGACCTTTTATTTGTTCTAGCCCGGAAGGCTGAAGCCCATATTGAAAACAAAAGGCTCTATTATGCGCTGGTACCCTAAACCACATCAAAGAGCAAAAACCTGCTTTTCCAATTTGTGAAAATGCTCCGTCCAAATTTCCAGGGCTAAGTAAAATGCCACTTTAAAGAAGAAGCAGATAGCTTGGCTATTCGTGCATACAAATACAAAGGCATAACATGCATAGAGACGGCACCCTGCGAATCAGCCGTCCCGTACGCCTTTGATAACATGTGAACTTTCTTGCAGGTAAATTATTTATGCATGAGGTGGCACAATGACGTTCAATACACAACACATTGTTAGTTTCAATATTTCATACTTATCTTTCAAGTTTGAGCTAGTGGAAGAGATACGTTGATGCATTTGTTAATAGAAACACCTCTCTCAGAAATGTCGTGGAGAGCGATTGACCTTGAAGGACAGCTCTGATCTCCCATCTGCCTTCGATGAGTTCAATCGATCATTCTGTTTCCTGTCTGCTGGCCATCATGTCATCCTTTCGATTTTGTTTGTCAGTCCCGGAAATGAGAATCTCAACAGAAATAAAAACCTGATGGACCTGACCTGATATTTTGCATCAATTGCAAGGACAACTTGCTCTTCCATATTGCTGTAAGTAGGGATATTGGAGTTAAAGCAGAAGTTTTCTGTTGTCGCAAAGATAAACATTCAGACAAAGGAATAAGACTTAACTGACCCTGTTCTTAAGATTGAGGCCTTTCTTCAAATATAAATTGTTGTAACTTGTGATCTGGCAATTTGCCATGGAAAGTTGATGGCTGAGTTGATTCTTGATTGCGCCCCCCTACTTATCTAAATTCTTGATGCTACAGATCAAGATCTATGTCGCAACTTTTTTGAAGGATGTAAATTGTATAGCGAAGTTGCTTGTTGATTTGATTGTTGACTGTGTTCCTTAGGGTGCATCGTCTGCCCCTATATCTTCAATACATCATGCACTTTTGCATGATTGTTCCATTGTATCATAAAAGAAGACCTGCAAAATTTTAGGAAAAAATTTTAATGCCAAAGGGTGGCACAATAGCTTTGAAATTTCAGTGTTAGGTCATATTTTAGCGATTTGCGGTTATAAATAATATTGTCAATTTTCAAATAAGTGATTTCTGGATGGCACAGTTAGATTCCTTACAAAGAGAGCTTTAATTTGAATACCAACATCAATGGTTTCCATTAAGGATAAGTCACAATTGTGTCGAGAGATTTTATTTTTCATCAAGAAAAATGTGCTAAATCAAAAATAGGATGTTAATATGACTTTGGGAACTCAAAAAATTCTATAAAGGAGGATGGGGTCTGCTACATCATCTGATAAAACCTTGATTGAATTAAGATGTGGTCAGAAGAAAAAAAGAGACAGAATGTTGTCTCAATGAACTGTTGTATTTCTCATATTTACGTGTAATTTATGCAAATTTGCATATTCGAATTTAATGAATAATTATCTAGAAAACATATTACATGTCCTACTTTCTTCAGTAAAGTGTTTCTTATGTTTTATTCTAATGATTATGCTAAGGTTATACAGAAGTTTACCTTTTATGGTGATTTTTCAAAACATTCTGTCATAATAGTCAGAAACTTTCGACTTTCCAAAAAAGTTAAACATGAGAAATTTTCGGAAATATAGCTTTCTACTATTCAAATTAAAGAAAATTTTCTTCTCAGAACGATGGTATATGAATTGAAATCATACAACAAAACATAAGCATGATATTTCTAACCGCGACTTTCCAAAGTATCATTTTTTGTCACTTTTGGACTCAACTTTAACACAAAAGTGCCACCCTAAGGCCACATCCGATCTAATTGAAATTTTGCATGAGGTGTTTTTACGGGCAAAGGTGCAATGTGGGAAAAGTGCAAATGAAAAAGACAATTTTTTTATTTTTAAGGGGCAGACGATGCACCCTAGTGTTCCTCCTGCTAATCCAATTACTCCAGAACAATGAGGTGATTACGGCATGAACTGTCATGTGACTTCATTACACGCAACAGTAAAAGTCACAATCAAGGCTAATTAGCTCATTTGTCTTGCTGTTGTGATGGCAAATGGCTTGAAAGACTTGTGGTACTATTTGGTTGTGCAGTTGTGATCTTACAGAAAGCAACATGTTGCTTTCAGAACTCAATTTGATGGCAGGAGATTCACATTTGCTGTAACACAATTATTGTATGCCATACCTTATTTGTTCTTTTTCATAACCTGTTGCCATGGTAACCTGCAGCATGTTGTTTTAATAACCTGTCAATGTGAGGTACGGTATCAAATTAACAATGATAACGTGCCAAAACTTTTCTTAAGAATTCAGCCAATATCTCTCTTGATAAATTTGTTTGCTAGAGCTTGAAAAGCATTGCTGTCAGATTTTGGTACTCACCAAAATGATTTTTGGTTCCGTTTAAAGTTAAATTTATTGGTTCAAGTTTATCTTCCAACCTTAAAAATTCACACAGTACCAAGAAATTGTCTATACTATAGCACTGGCTTTTCACAGGACTTTTTCTGAAATATTATTCATCTCTTGGTGTCACTTTAAATTCTTAGGAATAAAGCTCTATAAAGCCACACATCTACTCACTGACCAAATCTGAACCAAACAGACCCAGTTGAGAAGACGAAAATCACTCCACCTTTTTGACCAATTTATTTCTGCTTTAGCTCTTGTGTGGCTCTGACTTGCATTCTCTCATGCCATATTGTGTACTGAAACCCCAAACCACATCAAAGAGACAAAACCTGCTTGTTGAATATGTGAAAATGCTCCATCAAAATTGCCAAGGCTAAGTGTAAAGCCACTTTAAAGAAAAGAAGAAGTAAGGTTGCTTGGCTATTCATGCATACAAATACAAGAGCATAACACATGCAGGTCAATTTGTGGGTTGATACGTGTGCAGAGAAGCACGAGGACCTTAATATACTCAAGTGCATGGTTCATTTTTGAATTTGGATATTCACATTCTTATCAAAGTCACATATTTTTTTGTAGCAGAGATACATTGAAACATTAATGAAAGAGAAACACTCCTTCACAACTGTCCCAGGGAGCGGTTGGCCCAGCATGAGTGCTGTTATCTCCCCTCTGTCATCAACCTATCGTTAAATTTTGTAAGGGTCGCTTGTAAAGTCAGGAAATTAATATATATATATCACCAGAAAAAATTCTGATGATTATGACCTGTCATTTTGAAGTAATCTCTTTTACAACTGGCACTTTCTCTTGTTAATTGCTGCTGCCAAGTTAGGGGATGAGCAATGACCATTTAACATCAGGGAAGGGGTGGCTTGGAGCTTTTTAAATAACAATTTCTTGCTCAGTTTTTGAGAAATGAATAAGTTCTTTTTGGGCAGTCTTGAAATAAATAATTTTTGCTGGGGGTAGGGGAGACCGGGGCACGTTGAACCTCGGGGCACGTTGGACCATTGCCAATATTTTTTTTATAAAACATGCGCAGTTATCCAAATCCCCGATGAAGAGACCTTTAGTGGTATGCCTTTAAGCCAAAAAATTTCATGGACATTGAAGGAAAAGTGTGAGTTCTATTTCAGGTTTCCTGATTTTCAGCATAAAAAGTGATTTTTTCAAGTCTCGATGGCTAGTTTACCCTTCTTAAAATATGGGGTATCTAGTCAGACAAGTCTCATAAATTGAAACTATCACCACTAAAGTAAAGTTTGATATAAGTTTCCCAATTTCACATTCAACCTTGTCAGCGAGACATGCACATTTTCATAAGAGGTTGGGATGGGGCAGGTTGGACCAGCATGGCCGCGGCACGTTGGACCATTATAAACTGGATTGACTGACAAAAAGTTATTGGCAAAATGTCAGCTGTGTAATTTTTAACATTAATAGAGCACCTAAGTCATTCCTGTACAATATGAGGGTAAAATCAATTCAGTTGGCTAAACTGCCAGCCCTTCTAGCTGAAACAAGACTTTTTAAAATTATCTGGGTAAATATTCCAATATAATCATTCTGCAATGACACACAAGTGTGTGTTGTGATCTGCGAGAATAAAATTTGGTGATTGCTCACTTTCTTCTACTTTCCAAGACTTTTATTCCTTGGTCCAACGTGCCCCGGGTCCGGGGCACGTTGGACCACAAAAAATATTATTTTTCAAACTCATTTTTCTCCACAACTATAGAAGGTAGATCAACTTGGTCTGGCATAAGGGTAGTGTAGATGCTCAGAAGTCAGTCAGTAAAAATATTTTTTCAAATATTTAGAGAAGTTTTTGATTGATAGCCAAAAAATAAAAAAGATTATGACCTGTCATTTTGAAGTAATCTCTTTTACAACTGGCACTTTCTCTTGTTAATTGCTGCTGCCAAGTTAGGGGATGAGCAATGACCATTTAACATCAGGGAAGGGGTGGCTTGGAGCTTTTTAAATAACAATTTCTTGCTCAGTTTTTGAGAAATGAATAAGTTCTTTTTGGGCAGTCTTGAAATAAATAATTTTTGCTGGGGGTAGGGGAGACCGGGGCACGTTGAACCTCGGGGCACGTTGGACCATTGCCAATATTTTTTTTATAAAACATGCGCAGTTATCCAAATCCCCGATGAAGAGACCTTTAGTGGTATGCCTTTAAGCCAAAAAATTTCATGGACATTGAAGGAAAAGTGTGAGTTCTATTTCAGGTTTCCTGATTTTCAGCATAAAAAGTGATTTTTTCAAGTCTCGATGGCTAGTTTACCCTTCTTAAAATATGGGGTATCTAGTCAGACAAGTCTCATAAATTGAAACTATCACCACTAAAGTAAAGTTTGATATAAGTTTCCCAATTTCACATTCAACCTTGTCAGCGAGACATGCACATTTTCATAAGAGGTTGGGATGGGGCAGGTTGGACCAGCATGGCCGCGGCACGTTGGACCATTATAAACTGGATTGACTGACAAAAAGTTATTGGCAAAATGTCAGCTGTGTAATTTTTAACATTAATAGAGCACCTAAGTCATTCCTGTACAATATGAGGGTAAAATCAATTCAGTTGGCTAAACTGCCAGCCCTTCTAGCTGAAACAAGACTTTTTAAAATTATCTGGGTAAATATTCCAATATAATCATTCTGCAATGACACACAAGTGTGTGTTGTGATCTGCGAGAATAAAATTTGGTGATTGCTCACTTTCTTCTACTTTCCAAGACTTTTATTCCTTGGTCCAACGTGCCCCGGGTCCGGGGCACGTTGGACCACAAAAAATATTATTTTTCAAACTCATTTTTCTCCACAACTATAGAAGGTAGATCAACTTGGTCTGGCATAAGGGTAGTGTAGATGCTCAGAAGTCAGTCAGTAAAAATATTTTTTCAAATATTTAGAGAAGTTTTTGATTGATAGCCAAAAAATAAAAAAGTGGTCCAATGTGCCCCGGTCTCCCCTACTTCAGAATAAGGCACTGCTTGGCTTTGGAATATTTGGGTACTTTGCATGCCTGAAAAAAAATTACATTACCATGAAGTAGGTGATATACTTATATTTGACAACCTATCTTCCTGCAATTATCAAGTTTTTGTCATCTGTGCAAGTGTTGACATGATGAGACCCTCATCTATTCTATTCAACTCATATATCGCTCCAGTTAGTGAAGTAGCAATGAGGAACCAGGTTGAAGATGAAAAGTATGCTGATGATGAACAGCTTGTGCTCTCTTTCAAACCCGACTTTCTCGATGATCAATCTAATGCTGTTACGAAAATGGAAAAATGCATAAGAGAAATCAGAGATTTTCTTCATGACAACATGCTTTGTAACAATACTGACAAAACCGAACTTCTCATCATCGGCACACCTCACCAGCTGAAAAAGCTGAAAATTACATCCATTAGAGTTAATGACATTGATATCAAGACAGCTGACAATGTGCGGAATCTTGGTGTGATCTTCGATAAATCAATGACAATGGAAAAGCAGGTGAACAAAATGTGCAAAAATGCATACTTCAACTTAAGAAACATCTCAAAGCTTAAAAAAAATCTGAACAAAGACACAATCAAAACAGCAGTAAATGCATTGGTAACCCCACATTTGGATTACAGTAATGGATTACTTTGTGGTGTATCCCAAAGACTAATAAATAAGCTTCAGGTAACGCAAAACTCAGCTGTACGTTTAATCGAAAAACTAAAGAGACAAGACAGAGTCACTTATCACAGAAAGAAGTTACATTGGCTTCCAATCCCCGCAAGGATTCAATTCAAAATCCTGACAACCACATGGAAAATATTGAATGGTCAAGCTCCAGAGTACATGAAACGGATCATTCATATGACACAACCAAAATGCAACCTACGAAGCACCAACAAATTACTCCTGGCAGTTCATGGTAATCGTGGAGAAAATAAAATAGTGGATAGAGCTTTCTCCCGCGTTGCACCACAACTCTGGAACCCTCTACCCGAGGGAACTAAGACTTGCAAATCATTGGAAAGCTTCAAGAAAAACTTGAAAACCCATCTATTCCAACAACACTATGACTAACCTTCTAACAAGCGCTGGTGAGCAGTTTTACTGAAACTAGCGCTATATAAATACCTAATTTATTATTATTATTATTATTATGAGACAAAGAAAGGAATCCAAATATTAGCCAGTCATTTACACTGTATATATATGCATGAGTTATACTTACTTGCCTGGATAAACAATTCAACATGTCTTCTGAATAATATCTAGCTGTAAAGCTACTCATGAAGATTTGTGTTGAAACTTTTAAGCTAGAAAGTTGCCTTGTGAAGTTGATTCTTAATTTGATTGTTTCAAGACTGTGTTCCTCCTGCCCATCCAATTACTCCAGAACAATGAGGTGATTGCATCATAAACCGTCATGTGACTTCATTACACGCAACAGTGCAAGTCATAATCAAGACTAATTGGCTCATTTGTCTTGCTGATGTGACGTCAAATGGATTAAGGACTCGTGGTACTATTTGGTTGTGGAGTTGTGATCTTAAAGAAAGCAACAGACTACCGGGTCAAGCTCAGTGGCTATCAGAGCACAATTTCATGGCAGGAGATTCACATTGGCTGTAACGTAATTATTGTATGCCATAGCTTATTTGTTCTTTTCATAACCTGTTGCCATGGTAACCTGCAGCATGTTGTTTTAATAACCTGTCAGTTTATGAGGTACGGTGTCAAATTACCAACACAACATGAAAACATGCCAAAACTTTTCTTAAGAAGTTCTCACTTTTCACAATATCTCTCTTGATCAAGTAGGGTTCAGTTACTGTCAAGACAAGAGAATTGATTACTTTTGTGTCCTCTTGAGTGTAAATTCCAAAACTTGAACTTATATTCGGATATTCCTAGCCATTATGCCATATTGTGTACTGAAACACCAAACCACATCAAAGAGCAAAAACCTGCTTTTCCAATTTGTGAAAATGCTCCATCAAAATTGCCAAGGCTAAATAGAAAGCCACTTTAAAGAAAAGAAGAAGTAAAGCGGCCACCATTTTATCATATGGGGGGTTGGACTTTTTTTTAAATAAATGATTTCTTGCTCAGTTTTGGTGAAATAAATAAATCCTTTTGGGCTGTCTTGAAATAAATAATTTCTTGTGGGGTATTTCTTAATAAGGCATTGCTTGATTTTGGAATGAATAGGTATATTTAGGGACTGCATGCTTGAAATAAACAATTATGGCCAATGTTACCCTGAAATAAATAATTTCCTGCCGAGTAAAACTCCAAGCCCCACTGATCATTAAATGATTTGGCTACATATGTATTCGTTCATACAAATACAAGAGCACAATATGTGCGGGTCAATATGTGAGTTAATATGCAGAGAAGCATGAGGTCATAATACTCAAGCACATGGTTCATTTGGAATTTGGATATTCAAATTCTTACCAAAGTCATAGATTATTCTTAGTAGCAGAGAGCCACTGAAACATTGATAAAAGAGAAACACTCCTTCACAACTGTCCAGCATGAGAGCTGTGATATTACATATAAAATTACAACGGAAAAGATAAGAAATTGTCTGGTGTATAACAAAGTGTTGAAATCCCAGAACCTGACCTGGCAAAGGGTAGAGGAAGTAAGCCAACTGGAGAGTTTCCCTTAGATTGCAAAGCTGCCCGTATTTCGCCTATTTTTAAGACAGGTTCTAAAACAGAACCTGGGAATTACAGACCTGTTTCGGTCCTGCCGGTCATATCAAAATTCATTGAAAGAATTGTACATCACCAACTGTATAATTACCTAAATGACAACAAATGACTTTGTACTCAGCAATCAGGGTTTAGAAAGAATCATTCCTGTCAAACTAGCTTGCACAGGTTAAATGAAAAATTGTACTCAGAATTGCAAAATGGTAAATTAATTGGCCTCGTTGCATTAGACCTGAAAAAGGCCTTTGATACGGTCAACCATAATGTTTTGTTGGATAAAATGTCTTACTATGGTGTCCGAGATAAAGAAATTAGATGGTTCAAATCTTATCTCTCAGGTAGACTACAACTGTGTAAAATGTTCATTAATACATCTGAACCACAGCAGATTAGATGCGGTGTGCCGCAGGGTTCCATTTTGGGACCACTGATGTTCATTGTGTATGTAAACGATATGCCTACATGCTTTACAGATTGTGATGTAAATATTTATGCTGATGATACAGCTTTTTATTTCGCTGCTGATGATATTCTGTAACGACTGTCCTCAGTTCAGAGCTCAAGTCAGTATTTGAATGGTTATGTGCCAACAAGCTTAGCCTTCATATAGGAAAGACGCACAGTCTATTAATCTGTAATCACCAAAAAAGAAGACATCTCAGTAATACCAACTTACTACTCAATCTTGATGGTGAAAATATCGAACAGGTTAAAAGCTTAAAATATTTAGGTGTTGTTATTGATGAAAACTTGAAGTACAAGGAATACATGGATGCATTAATAGGCAAACTAAATAGATCAATTGGTATCCTTAGAAGAGCATCCAGATATGTCGATCAGATAACTAGAGTCACTCTGTATAACACACTAGTATTGCCTCATATTGATTACTGCAGCACTGTTTGGGGAAATGGTGTCTGCAAGAGAGACCTACTGAGATTACAGCGAATCCAAAACAGTGGAATGAGGATCATTCTTGAATGCCACTATCGGACTCACATCAGTGACATGTTGATATCATTAAAGTGGCTTAACATCGAACAGAGACTAAACTACAATCTATGCTGTCAAATGTGGAAAATCGTTAACAAAGAATCCCCAAACTACCTTACCAGCATAGCTGAAGAAGTCAACTCTGTACATACGTACAACACGCGGGCGGCTACCCGAAGAAATATTTATGTAACAAACAGTCACAAAAGCTCGTTGAAGATGAATGGGACAAAGATGTGGAATTCATTGCCCACCGATATCAGAGACTGTGATAATTATAAAAGCTTTAAAAGGATGTGTAATGTATGTAATATTTATTTTAAGTCGTATATAGCCAAGTTACAGAGTAAATGTAAAAATTTAAGCTGCATCTAAGTTGATTTCAACTTCTGTACGACTACTAAAAAATAAAAAATTAAAATGGCAAGAAAAATTCAGCAGACAATTCAAATTGTCTGTTATAAGTCCAATAGTCAGTGTTCATATCCTTTGTGGTTTATATATCCATAAATGTCAAATCCGATTGTCACTGCTCATGTTCATAAAAATGTCAATAAAATTCAATAGTCAATAATCATGTCCATTAAAGTCTCTAAGAACTCGTATAGCAGTCGGTCATCTATCAACCAGAGGTGATTTCCTTATCCTGTCTACAGGTCTCTTCCTTGTCTTGATCTTTATCTGAAACAGATTTGAGATTGAAGTGTAGTTTCCTCCTAGATAACATCATTTTCATTACAGGTCAAAAGCCAGTTGCTTATTGCAGATTTGAAGATGTTGAGTGAGGGACTATTCTTAATTGCTAAAGGAATATTGTTCCAGAGCTTAGCACCATAGTATTTAAAACTATTCTTACCAAAATTTACTGTGTTATAATGAGGTAGAACAAATCTATTGTTATCTCTCATGTCATAGTTTGATTGCTGAAGAGTAAACATCTCAGACACAAACTTAGGTGCCATTCCATATTTGATTTTGTACAATAATATAGCGGTACCCTTGACACATTTTTTAAAGATATTGAGTTGTTTGCTCTTTGTGCACATCTGATCATAACTCAAGTGACTTTTTCCAGTCACAAATCTCAGAGCTCTCTTGTTTGTCTTCTCGAGTTTCTCCATATTGCATTTATTAGCGAACATCCACACTGCTGAGCAGTAGTTGAAGTTACTAGTAATGTAACTGTTGTATAATGTCATTCTGCACCTTTGGTCAAGGTAATGTCTTATTCTTTTCAGTGCATTTATCTGCTTTCCTGCTTGAGAGCATATATCATCTACCTGCATGTGAAATTTTAGATATCTGTCTAACTCAATGCCAAGGATGTTAATTGACTCTGTTGCTTTAATGTTTACCTCGCCAACTTTAATTGTACAGTTAACCATATCAGTATTTCTGCTCAAGAACATAACTTGAAATTTACTAGCATTCGCTTTCATGCTGTTATCCGTGAACCACTCCATGGCCTTCAAGCAGTCAGCTTGTAGTTTATCTTTTAGAGTGTCTACATTGTGATCAGTGCAGCACAACGTGTTGTCATCTGCATAGTTGTAGATCTTACTTCGAAAATCAAAATAAAGAAAGTCATTCACAAAAATGTTGAATAACAATGGTCCAAGAATGGACCCCTGGGGGACCCCTTTGATGTTATTCACCCAGTCAGAGAATGTTTCGCCTATCTTAACTCTCTGTTGCCTTTTCATCAGGTATGACTTCATGAGCTCACATGCATTGTTGTCAAACCCATATGCTGAGAGTTTGGCCAGTAAAAGACCATGAGGCATGCAATCAAAGGCTTTAGAAAGATCAATTGCAATCACTCCCACAATTGAGTTATGATCAATTGATTCACGCCAATCTTCTATCATCCTAATCAATATATCTTGACAGCCATGTCCTTTTCTGAAACCTGACAAGTAAGCATGAAATAAGCTTTCCATATATTCAAACATTTGCATATAAAGGAGTTTTTCAAAAACTTTGGATATTATAGGTAAGAGATTTACTGACCTGTAGTTGTCCTTGTTAAGTTTATCTTTCTTTTTGTACAAAGGAGTTATGTTAGCCATTTTCATTTTGTCTGGAAAAGTGTTTTCCTGTATGCATTGGTTAAACAATTGGCAAATTTGCTTTGTGAGCTTCATTCCTATCTTTTTAATGAATAGAGCAGGGATCTCATCATATCCTGCTGCTTTCTTGGTTGACAGAGATTTAATCACTCTTCTAACTTCAACTTCAGTTGAGAATCTAAACATGAACTTATCAGTTTTTCGTGTGTTTATTCTTTCTTTAATCAACTTAACACTGGCATGTTCCATATAGTGAGACACAATACTGTCCAGTGGCCGGTCATTGTTCTCTGGGAACCCTATGTCTTACCCTATACTGCAAAAGAAGTCATTAAATATGTTGCAAACATTTAGATCTTCAGTTATCATTTCCCCATTTTCACAAAGAGGAATACTATCTGACTTTGTTCTTGATTTTGAGAAGAGAGGTTTCACTGCCTTCCAAAAGTCTTTATTACGTGTACCTTCCTTACATTTTTCAGAGAAATATGAGCTAATCTCTTTTCTTTTGATCGCTGTCACTTTATTTCTTTGAACTCTATAAAGTGATAAGTAATGACTTGAACGGTACTTATAGTACTTGTTCCTTAACTGATTTCTGTGTAAAATTGCTTTCCTGAGCTCTTTTGTCATGCAATGAAAGTCATCTTTCTTAATTATTATCTGCTTTTTTGGGGCATGTTTGTCTAATGCCTCATATAAGAATTCATGAAAAAGGTTGTAAGCTTCATTTATGTCATTTGCTGAGGTAATGGCCTGTGTGACGTAATCCTCAGATATTTCAGATAGAATAACATCAAAGTCTATCTTAGCTATTTTTCTAATTGTCATTTTTTTTGTTTTTGGGGCTGGTTTATGAAGTCTAAGAATACCCCCTATCATATTATGAAAGTCACTTATACCTGTGTTTTCTGAGAAACTCTTCAGCAGTTTCCTACGTTTAGTGACCAGCATAACATCTATCAATGTTGGTTCACTTGATTTGAAACATGTTCCCTTATTAATTACATTGGTCAGATTGAAAGGGGGCATGATATTTGAGAGCATATTATCCTTCAGCATATTGAAATTGAGATCCCCTATCACAATAACGTTATCATGTCCTTCTGATACTTTTTCAAATGTTTCTTCAAAGAATAACTTGAAGCTTATGGGGTCCATCCGCGGGTTTTTATACATACCCAACAACAAAATGGCCTCATCTGCTATATGTAACTCAACTGAGGTGCATTCAACATCATCATTGCACACATTTATGCTTCCCATTGAAAACGGGATATCATTGGTTATGTAAGTTAATAAGCCTCCACTGTTTGATCTTTTGTCTTGCCTAATGCATGAGTAACCTTCAATATCAAGAGTAGTTTGCTTAAAAGAAGCATCAAGTTTTGTCTCACTCAACACCAACACTTCAAATCTGCAAGCATTTAGCAGTTCTTTGATTTCTACAAGTTTTGAACTCAAGCTATTGACATTCAAATGACTTATGAAAACATTATTCATGTGACTTTTTCTAAGGTTTCTTAAATTTTCAAATAGACCATCATTCTCATTTGAGTCTATGTCAGACTGTGGCCTGTCATTTCTTCTGTCAGATTCATTACTTACGTTATCTTTATCATTAGAGTAACGCGGGGCATGCAGCCCCCCTTAACTTCGAGGTGTGATTTGACCTACTTTTTGTGGTCGATTATTTAAATGCTTAAGTTGTCAGGAAGGGATCACTTGACTCTACTTATAACTAGTGAAACAAATGTCTACCAATTTTTAAAAAGGAGTTACGGCCCTTTTTGTAAAAAAAATAAAATGGCCTTCTTACCCCACACATCGGGCAAGAAGCCCCCCTATTATAATCCTATGGCAATGTTTTTTGCGAGGGCATTCATCTTGAAAATTATTTCTTGGGGTTCTTCGATCATTTTCAAGGCATTCTATTCACTTTTTCAGAATTTCAGAATTTTTCTATTCATACAGTTATTTTTTAATATTTTTTGCCCTGTTTTGATTTCAACCAAATTTTTTTGATTTCAATTAGCTATTCTATTAAGATTTAAGGCAAAGTACACATTATGAAATGGTTCCTGAAGCAGCTTCGAGGCCTCAGTGAATGGGGGCCTCATGCCCCATACCATGTGGGGCCTCTCGCCCCAAACTCACATATTTTAATATGACCTATATATTTAGAGCTAAAATGCAAAAAATGTGATCCAAATCATATTTATGTTATGGTCATAAAGTGAAGCAATGCAGATATCCATTATAATTTTAAAAATTTCCAAAGTTATTTCTGACAACCACTTTCAAAGAATTAATCAAAGTTACAAAAACCATTCACCTTTTTTTGTTTCTTTAATTACTTCTATGGTTTGGTGCTGTTTGCCCTGAAAATTTGTGACGTCACCTAAAAAGCCTCTAGCTTCAATCCTATCAATAAGAAAAAGCACCAAAAATGTAAGTTTAGATATAACCCTGGGGGGGCTTCTCACCTAACCCGGGCTTCTTGCCCCGACCCACTCTACTTATCTCACACTGATTCAGATTATCAGTAGTTTTTCCAACATCACTATTTAAACAAGTTGCATTGTTTACATCTTCAAAACTATTTCTACAACTTCTAGGAAGCAAGAAACGATCACTTAACTCTGGGATAGTCGTGCTTTCGGCCTCCAGACCTTGGCCAGGGTCCTAGTAGTCATAATTATTTGAGTCATAGCTGTTGGAGTCATATCTGTAGTGTTGTCTTGGACGTTGTGACAGGTAGTCACAGTGTTTCTGTTTGTGACCTTCTGATCCACATGCCCAGCAGGAAACAATCTCTTGCTGACGACAGTGTCTGATCACATGACCTGACTCTCCACAGTTGTAGCAGCTTGGCTGGTATTTCGACGAAGCCCACCTGCGCTGTGGTGGTGTGTTGAATCCATTCTGGTGTGAGGAATATCCATTTTGGTAGGGGGAAGTTCTTGTGTGTCGAGGGGGCGGTTCAGGATGGTTGTTAGACACTTATACATGGAATCTTAGTTTTTAACTCAAATATTTTGAACTGTTTTTATGATTATATACACCTACTGCTTTTAAATTCTACTTAATTGCCAAATTTTATCACTGTAGTTATTTTAATTTTCAATTGTGTCAATATTATATATAATGTATGTGTTGAAAGTCGTTTATGAGTGCTCCAAAGCCAAAACAGTGTATTGCTGATATTTGGACTCCCGAATAAAAACTTGTCAAAACTTGTCAAACTTGTCAAAACTTGTCAAACTTGCCAAAACAAACCAGAGTCAGGTGCAAGGTGTGTCAGACTTAGGATTATCTCCCATCTGCCATCAACTAATCATTTGTTTCCTGGTCATCGTCTTATCATATCAAGGGTTGTTTGTAAAGCCAGGAAGTTAGTACATGTATATATATCACCAGAAGAAAAATCTGATGATTATGGCCTGTCATTTTGAATCTATCTCTTTGGTTACTAGCATTTTTCCTTGTTAATTGCTGTTGCCAAGTTAGGGGATGAGCATTTAATATCAGGGGAGGAGGGTGGCTTGGAGTTATTTTAAATAAACAATTTCTTGCTCAGTTTTGATGAAATGAATAAATTCTTTTTGAACAGTCTTGAAATAAATAATTTCTGCCGGGGCTATTTCAGAGTAAGGCACTGCTTGACTAAGGAATATTCGGGGACTTTGTGTGCTTGAAAAAAGTTTAAATGATACTACCGTGTACTAGGTTTACCTGCATGGATAAACAATTCAACATGTGTGTATGCCCAAAGCATATATACTCACTCACAAATATCCACAAATATCCACAAAAGACTTTCGTGGATTTTGGCTTAGTCTTTTGACTTTGACCAAAGAGCCTATTTGACTATTAGCCTATTTGATATTAGGCTCAATTTTCATTGGCTGTTGGATATTAGATTGGAGTCTCATTGAATTCTCAGTGTGTCCAATGAGAATGCAGATTAACATCCATTGGCCAATCATGGCTCTGTGGATATTATGCTTGACTGTCATTGGCCAGGATATTTGGCCGGATTCTCATTTGACAGGATATTAGGTGGCATTCTCATTGGACAAACTATTAACTAAAGTGCCCCCTACTGTGGATAATAGGGTGGATCCTCTTTGGTCAAGATATTAGGGTGTATTCTCATTGGTCAGTTCACAATTATCCGAAGTTGGATATTTGTCAAAATCCACAATAGTATAAAAGAGTTATTGCGAGTGACTTGGGCATGAATCCAAAGTATAAGATCTTTGCCAAAATCCACTATAGTCGGGAGTGAGTGATAATGAGTGATTTAGGTATGCGCCTAAAGGCCTCGCGGATATTTTGAAGGATGCGATGACTTTGGGAAAGTCATGCCAAAAGGAGTCGTAATGCCCAAAGGCCCTATAGTTTGCCCAAAGACCCTATAATTTGCCAAAAAACCCTATGTTTTGCCCAAAGGCCTAATATCCATGCCCAATAGGCCTATTGGGCACAATAGTGGATATTGGCGGTAACAACATGTCTTCTGAACAATATCTGGCAGCAAAGCAACTTTTAAGCTAGAAAGTTGCCTTTTCGGAGGTTGATTGTTAATTTGATTGTTGACTCTGTTCCTCCTGCTCATCCAATTACTCCAGAACAATGAGGTGATGATGTCATGAACTGTCATGTGACTTCATTACACGTACCGGCGCAAGTCATAATCAATAAACTCATTTTTCTCGCTATTGTGAAGTCAAATGGATTGATGGATTCGTGGTACTATTTGGTTGTGGAGTTGTGATCTTTCAGAAAGCAAAGGCCTGTGTGCATATGGTTCAGGTTGCTTGTTATGTGAATACAATTGCAAAAGTTCCTGTTTTTGCCATGACCTGTAGCATGTTGTGCAAATAACATGTCAACTTACCAATGATGACATGATGAAACTTTGCTCAGGCAAGTTCTCCTGCCTCACAATACCTGTCTTACTGCAGATTCAATAAGTATGAGTTTCTCTGGATAGTTTTCTCACTGTCTATGTAGCATTTTCAGCTTCTCTGATTGGACCCTGAGCAATAAAACGTCCTCCAAATGTGTTTGTTGAACGTAGAAAGCTATGAAATATGTAATATTCTGCTTCAGTGAGCAGTGGAGTTTGACAACTTAAATCAGATTAACTGGTAAATATAGACATTCATTGCTGGTTCTAGACACGTCAGCTGCAAATTAAATATGTTTTATGCCATTCAAATGAGTTTTGTGTCATGTAATTCAGTGCCTCAGCCAATCACCTGAACTGTATTTGCTACGTTTCACTATCCTTTAGCTGAAACTCATACTTCTTGAAATTGCAGTAATTGTGTCAGTTACTTTCATGTCAAGAGAATTGACTACTTCAGAGCTCTGCTTCTTTGGTGTGAATTTCCAAACCTAGCCACACATCTACTCAATGGCAAAATCAACAACTGTTAAGAAGGCTATTGTCTCTTTCCCATGCACCTTGACCTTTGTTTTTTGGCCTTTATCTGTTCTAACCGAGAAGCACATGTTCGTCATAAGAGGGCATATAATGTTTATAAATTCTTGTCGTTGCTCCTCTATGTATTCTTGGGATACAGCTTCCCAATTTCACCTTAATCTCTTATGTGTATTCTCTCCATGCCATATTATGCGCTGAAACCCTAAACCACATCAAAGAGCAAAAAACCTGCCTTTTCAATTTGCGGCAAATGCTCCATCCAAGGCTTAAAGGAAACCACTTAAAAGAAGAAGTAGGGTAGCTTGGCTAACCATGCATACAAATACAAGGGCTTAACACTTGCAGATCAACATGCAAGAGAACATGATTCAATACTCAAGGTTGGTTTTGAATTTACATATTCACTTTCTTACACTGCAAGATCGAAGATTAGTAAGTAGCAGTTAGACGTTTCAGAAGCATTTATGAACAAGAAACACCTCTTTCTGAAATGTCCCAGGATATAAACTGACAAATAATTCAAGATCTCATCTGAACAATATCTAGCATGCAGCTATAAATATGATACTTATGAAGATCTGCATTGCAGCTTGTGAACTAGCAAATCCGTGCAAAGATGATGGTTGATTTGGTTGTTGACTGAGCTCCTCGTGCTCAACCAATTAATCAAGAACAATGAGCTGGTAACATCATTAACCATCATGTGACTTCATTACACGCAACAGTGCAAGTCATAATCATGGCTAATTGGCTAATTTGTCCCGGCATTGATTGTGACATCAAATAGATCATGACACTGTTGGTTTGTATAGAGCAGCAAACTTACAGAAAGCCACAGGCCATAGGGCATCAGTGGCTATCTCATGACAAAACTTTGACACTTGATGTAACCAGTTTGTCATAGCTTATTTGTTTTTCGCACACCTTTTTCTGCAATAACATGCAGCATGTTGTTTATTTAACCTGACCGTTTGTGAGGTATGGTCTCAAAATACCAATTAATAATGTTCAACAAGCCAAAACTTTTCTCAAGATTTCTCTTTGTTCTCAATATAATTACACTACCCTCCAAAAGTTTGAATACACCTGGATAAGTGAGGTTTCTTTTAAAAATACTTGATTTTGAATTGAATTTTTGTTTAATATTAAAATAAGACAGTATAACAAGTCACATTGAAATCAGAAGTTGTCTTTATTTTGTCATCTGTAGGTCATTTTGGTTGAAATGTATGGCCTCTCTCAATATCCCAAATTTTGGTATTTTATAGAAAATTGTCACAGCCGAGTTATCTTCTAGGTTTATAAAATTTAATCATATATAAGCGTTTCCAGAGTTGTAACATGATCGTAACAGTTATTTTTGACCCCGAAAAGACAGTTTAAAAATTTGACATTGACCACCCAAAAATACAAAATTTAGAAAATTTCGGGTCACCATGAAGTATAAGCATATACATGTAATGTATCTTCTCTAGTGAAAATTATTTTATTTGAGCTGTTTCAATATTGTTTTGACCCAAAAATAGCCAAAATCAGTATTTTTGTACGATTTTCAATGGCCATTTTCTGGTCTGAAACTGCGTGTAAAATCATCACAAACCAGTGGAAATGTGTAAAAAATGATAAAATGTCATAAATATAGAAGACAACAGTGCTTTTATAGCTTTTTATAAAAAATGAAAAAATGGGATATCGAGAAATTTGTATAAATTTATACCAAAATGGTCTAAAACCATGAAATATGGACACCTTGTGGCCTGAATGTGAATTTCCATATTGTTTGATGTAAGTATAAAACAAAAGTTGTGTTGAAGATGAGGTATTTTTAAAAGAAATCTCACCTTTTCTGGTGTATTCAAACTTTTGAAGGGTAGTGTATCTTCCTTCATCAAAGAGGTGTCAGTTATGGTCAAGTCAAGAGAAGTGATGACTTTCGTAAGTTTCATTTCAGCAACTTCTTGGGTGTGAATATCCAAACAGAGCCAAATACTTACAGAAAAAATCTGAGTCAAGTGAACCTGTGTCAAGAAAGCAATCATCAAGGAGGTAGCCATCTCCGGCCCTCTTTGACTTTGTTTTTAGACCTTTAGTGCCTACATGTAATCTATTCTAACCCGGAGGCACATGTTCAACAGAGAAGTAGTCTTTCATGCTATAAGTGGGCATCTAATAATATCGTCCTGTCGTTTTGCTCACAATGATATCTCCATAGTTACAGTGCCGCCTGTAAGTATGTGAAACGCATAACATTGTGCCATTGCATCAATGCTAAACATTCTCAGCCTAACTGCTTGTGGAGGCATGAATTTTCATCGGATGAAAGGGAAACAAAGTGGGTCATAAAGGCCGATGTGTGAGGCAAGGTGGATAAAAATAGCAGCCCATTTTCTTCGCTGTAGTCGGAGTTAGGTATGGGTCAAAGTCTTTGATAAGTAAGTGAACCACCCTTCCCTATCTTTTAACATTGGGCCTGCGTTTCACTTACTTATCAAAGACTTTGACCCATACCTAACTCCAACTACAGCAAAGAAAATTGGCTGCTATTTTTATCCCGCATGCCTCACATATCGGCCTTTATGACCCAAAATGTTTTCCTCTCATCGGATGAGAATTCGTCCTTCCAGAAGCATTTTGATTAAGGATGTTTAACATTGATGCAATGGCACAATATCATGCGTTTCACTTACTTACAGGCGGCACTGTAAGCATAGCAGTTGAGTGAAAACTTGTAGTCATTACTTTATATGTTCTTGGAAGTTCAGCCACCCTAAATATATCTGACTTGGATTCTCTCATGACATATTATGCAATGAAACCCTAAACCACATGAAAGAGCAAAAATTTGTGTCACGCCCTCCCTCCAAGTTCCCAAGTCATAATGGAAAATAACCTCAAAGAAGAGTAGGAGAGCTTGGCTACACATAGGAATTGCCCCGCAAAAATATCTTGTAAAACACATCTTGGGCAGGGTGTTGCGTGTCCCTCTCAGAGAGAACCTTTAATTTGAGGTCATTCAACAGTAGATTTATAAGGAATAAGTACCGTAATATGGGGTGAATCGGGACACTGGGGTGAATCGGGACAGAACAGGGTCACGTTATATTTGCTCAATAAACACCAATTTCTACTTGCCTTAGAAATGTGAATTTTGGTACATCTTTAGTACACATACCAAGGCATATTGTGACAAAATTTGGTTCTTCTTACTTAAGGCATTGAGGATTTACGGCACCTTAAACCTGGCGCTGCAGAAATGATTTTTTTCAAGCAGGTCAAAACTTTGCATGTGTCGTATAAAGTACAATTAATAGAGCCACCAAACTTGCAGCAAACTTTAAAATCAGTCTAATATACTTTTGGGGACCATAATTAAAGACTGGATGTAGGATTTTGTATGTTCAGTCCCGGGTTCAGATCCAGGTCAATGGCAAAGCTTCAGGATATAAACAAAAATAACCCTGCGAATTTTCATTTGAGTGTACTGGCGTGGCTTTTTGATTAATATTATTGAACTTGGCATCATTTACAGTGGATTAAGTCCAGAATTACCAATTAATAGAATTTTTTCTATAAAACCAATTTTTTATTTAGTTTTCTGTCATTTATTGAATTTGTTAAAATATGCATATTATCAATGACATTAATTTAAGATTTTCCTCAAAATAAATTTTTGGCTGGTAGAATATGTTTTCTGATATTTATTCACAACTAGCAATCACTCAAAGAAGGTAGAGAGTATTGATTGTGGAGATAATGGTCTGTCCCGATTCACCCCAAAGTAAGGGGTGAATTGGGACAGTGGTTTTCTGAGCCTTGAGCATTGAGATTTTAAGATATCATATCAAGCTCCAAGGGGTACTTAAACCTTGTACTCAGACACAATTTGACACCAAATTTTGATTTTTAGATTGATTTTTGACCATGCTATGACAGAAAAACCGGCAATTCTGTCCCAATTCACCCCATATTACGGTAATCTAAATTTACAATCAAAACATTACATGGTTTAAATTTGTTCTGAACATAGAGACCCACAAAGAAAATTAATGAAGTCTTTGTGATCACACATCATGTTGACATGTTGTGGTGATTTATAATGTTCTTTGTTTGATTTGGCTTTTGTCTCTTTCATGTACTGATGGTCTTTGATCTAAATCGTATGCTCCATGACTCCGGAAATTAACAACTCTTGTTTAAAATCTAAACAACACTTTCATCCAGGTTTCTGATGGAATTTTGCTGATTACTCAGTTGTTGAAGCAGTCTCTGTAAAGTTCTGCAAAAAACCATTTTGAATCTAAAAAACCAATTTTGTCTGAAATTTTTTAGAGTGTGTGTTGATTGGAAGTTCAAGCTCCATGCAGGGCAATTTCTTGCCATTACCAAAGTGTTCCTGGAACCAGTGATGTGTTAGTGGTAAAGACACAAACATGATTTGAATGTTATTGGGATCTGGAATGAAGTGTGGCCTAAATTAATTTTGTTCAGGTGTGGCAAGTCAGACATTTAGATCGAACATCGCGTCTGTCTGTCAAAATTTCATCGCTTACCAGTGTTGGTTACATGAGGGAAAGAAGAATAAAATGTTACCCTGTGTGTGGGATGTTATACTTACACTGATTAATGAGTACCAACAATTGCAGATCTACATTCAATTTTTTACTTGACTTTCAAGCTAACAAATTGCCTGGCAAAGATGATTGTTGATTTGATTGTTGACTATGTTCCTCATGCTCATCCAATTACTCCAGAACAATGGGGTGATTACATCATGAACCGTCATATGACTTCATTACACGCAACAGTGCAAGTCACAATCAAGGCTAATCAGCTCATTTGTCTTGCTGATGTGACGTCAAATGGATCACGCGATTATAGCGCTGTTTGTTTGTGGATTTGTGACCTTACAGAAAAGCAAAGAGCTATAGGCCTTTGGCTCAGTTCACTTGTTATCTAAATAAAATTTCCTTGCTGACACTCTGTGTTGTTCATCAATACCAATAGCAGTTTGCGTGACATGGTGCAAAAATTAACAATAACAGTATGACTAAACTTTTTTCAAGAATTCAGCCAATGTAAGTTCTGCTTCACAACATCTTTCCTTTATCAAAGAGATGTCAGTTACAGAAAAGTCGAGAGAATTGATTACTTTTAGTAGTTTCTTGGGTGTGAATTTCCTAACTTAGCCACACAACTACTCACTGTCCAAGTCATGAGTTTAATTGAAACTTGTTGAGTAGGCCACTATCTCTCACTCTCTTTGACCCTTGTTTTTATACCTTTATCTTTTCTAAGCTGGAACTGCATCTTGAAAATGTAGGGAAGTCTCCCTTATGTCAAAAGTGGGCGCATAATATTTATTCCTGTTGTTGATTGTCTATTTTCTTTGGGTATAGCCTCCGAATTTTTCCTAAATCTCTGACTCGCATTCCCTCCCTGCCGTATTATGTGCTGAAACCTTAAACCACATCAAAGAGCAAAAACGTGCCTTTTCAATTTGCAACAAACTCTCCATCCTAATTTCCTAGGCCAAATAAATAGAAAGCCACTTTATAGAAGAAGTAGGGTGGCTTGGTTGTTTATGCATAGAAATGCAATGGCATAGGGGAGAGCGGGGTACAGTGAGACAGCGGGCACAGTGAGACAAAGCCCGTGGCGTCTAGCTGGTACTGTTTACAGATCAACCCTCTTTTGTATAGTACAAAAAGTAAGTAAGTGAGAGACTGTCCTATATCCTGAATGCCTACACTGCATATCGAGAATGGAATTTCAATATTTTTGTTTTTAGCCAGTAAAAGTAAATAATTTTGCTAAACGAATTTTTGTTATAATTCCTAAGAAAAATTTTATAATGCAAATCAATTGCCAGGGATTCAAACCTTGATTATTTGTCTTAGTTTAGTAAGATGATGAACCGCAATACAGGCATCCGGTCCGCAGGATTCAAAAGTTTTATAAAGAGAGCTGTGCGGGGCACAGTGAGACAGTTTCAGGTGGGGCACAGTGAGACATCACAAATTACACTCCAAATGACCTGAATGTAATGCATAGCTCACAATTCACTATTAAAAACAAAATGCCTGCTATAAACTACTGATTTTTGTGAGTCATATCCAAAGGGAAGCATTAGAAACAATTTTGCTTAGTATGTAACAGGTGCGGCAGGTTAAATAAGTCATGCATGTGTCCTGTGCGATGAAGTTTCGAAACATGCTCAAAAAAGGACCTAAAAAATCACCTAGTCAGCTGCTTTTATAAGAGTACATTAGTTTCTGTAGCAACAATTGATAGAACAATTCCACAGGTCCTGAGGGTTGGCGGTTATGGCAGCAGATGCCCTGTCTCACTGTGCCCTGCCTGCTGTCTCACTGTGCCCCGCCCACGGGGCACAGTGAGAACTTTAACGAGCATGGACGTAACTCAAAATTTCTCCAAACCTGTAAAAGGTAGGAACCTGAAACTACTTGACAATATACCCAACGTCATTATCTATAATGTGGACCTGATCTCATTTAACTCGTTACTACCAACATTTTGCAACATTTGAAAATAAAAAAAGTGTCTCACAGTGCCCCGCTCTCCCCTACTACATGTATGTGCAGGTCAATACTTAAGCAGATGCACAATGCCATTCAATACTTTAGCATATGTTTTTTTTTTTTCACATTCTTATCCTACAAGTTTCCAGATTAGTAAGTGGCTGAGAGATGTTGTAGCAATAATAGAGCAGCAAGCAAGAGCAATTTTTGCGGCCGAAGGCAGCAAAAATTGCGATTGTTACCGATCCTTCCAACACTAGTCATGTGTGTATTGGAAAATCATGGTAGTGGTCAAACTGATCAAGAATGTGTCATTCACATTTTGGCTTCGCGCCATTGTGGACGTCGCGAAGTTGAGTATGTCGTAAAATACCAAATGATCATATAATTTATTTGTAAAACATTCCCATCCAAAACGGCTTCTACAAACACATACAAATAAAATTATTTACCTTAAACTTTTTAAAACACTTCCTGGCCAAAATTATTCAAAGCTTTAAATTTTATGAAATCTCAGTTCAACACTAGAGGGAGCACGGCGATAGTGGCGCCACCACAATCACCATCTTTGCCATCACTGCTGCAGCCCTGTGTTGGCAGGAGGCAACCTGCTGGCCAGTAGTGTAGTCAGACCTCTGCCACAGGTGGGGCAATGGGTACGGCAGTAATTTTGGAGGGGAGGCGAGATACACGACCTATTTTATCGACATTTATTGGATAAAATTCACCTGATTCCCACAACGGTCATTTTCATCATCACTAAACATGTTAAATTGAACATGAAGTGACATGAAATTTAATTTTATGTTGCATTTGCATATCATTTCAAGGCTTTAGATATCTTTCTGAATGTCAAGGTATTTATTATATCTCACAAAAATTTGCTTTTAACTGAATGCCACCAAAAATCTAGATGATTGGATCCTTAGATGAAGAAAAACTCACAGAAAAAACTCAGAAGAGTGACATTCATGGCATTCAGTTACACTCTAAAAAATGTCGGGACAAAATTGGTTTTTTAGATTCAAAATGGTTTTTTGAAAAACCAAATTTCAATGCAAAACTAACATGGATTTTTAAAAAAATCCATGTTGGTTTTTGCATTGAAATTTTTAAAAAATCCATGTTGATTTTTTGCATTGAAATTTGGTTTTTCAAAAAACCATTTTGAATCTAAAAAAACAATTTTGTGTGAATTTTTTTAGAGTGTTCCCAGGACAAAAGACTGAAACCGAGAGTACCGGGAATTACTGACGGGGAGTGGATACATTGTTTGAACGAAATATAAAAAAATTATTCATATTTATTAAAAATAATTTGATTTTCAGTGGCGTAGAGTGATGAAAAAATTATAATCTATTGTATCAGGCAAATTGGAGTATTTTTAGAATATTGAGTTATTTTGTATGAACAGTCACAATAGTTGCGGAAAAAAAATTATTGCACATTACGGCGCAACAAATGATGATTTACAGTTGTTCCTTGACTTATGTAGGTCTGAAATCAAGTAAAATCAAGTAATATCAAAAATGATTAATTTCAAAACTGTCTGAATTCAGTTTTTTGTTACATTGGCAAGAAATACATTTTCTAAGAATGTTTCCTAGCTCTATACATATATTAATTGATCGTCCCATAACTTCGTCATGCACTTTAGGTTCATTTCAATTGTATCCGCCACATGTTTTATAAATGAGTCATATATTTGTATACTATTATGGCGACCAGAAGTCATGACATTTATGTGTGTATCTTCGTGTCGATGTTAATAGTTATTGTTCTGAAACACTTCAGTGTATAGCACCAGAGTTTCACATTTTGCCACTTTTACTCCAAATAGGGGAGACCGGGGAAAGTTGTGCCATTTTTTTCGTTGGGTTGATTTTCTGAAAAACCAAAGCTTAATCATGTAGTCTGAAAATCAGACATCAAAATATAATACTTAGGCCAGAATCGACCGAAGTTTCAGGGCAGTCTGACCATTGGGAAGATCATGGTAGGCATTAGAAAAAATTAGGTCAAGTGGCGCAACTTGCCCCGGTAGCGGGGTAAGTTGTGCCGCATGACGGGGTAAGTTGTTCCGCTTAATTTACTCCAAAAAAACCTTGTATTTCACTTGTTTCTTCAGATAGATCATTTGTGTCTTGTTTTTAACTTATTGCTGATATGTTACATGAAACTAATTAAACATTTATGAGCCATTTATGCAAAAATTTAAAATGCTACAAAAACTAGAATTATGTACTGTTTAGAGGGTGGTAAAATACTTGTAACAAATGTTCCAGTCAGTGTAAGTTATTTCACAACATGTTTAGGCCTTGCGTAAAATGAAAACAAAAAACGATGAATAAAAAATTAAATCCGATGTCATACCATTGGCACTACTCACCCCAATCCGAATGGCACAACTTACCCCAAATTGATTTTCTGGATAAAACTGGTTGTCAAAAATAAAGAAACAATACGAGATGAAATCTAACAACACAAATGTCTAGATATACCTCCTAACTGATCAGTCCAACCAGAGGGACATCATCTTATGACAAATACCAAATGACTGAGAAACAAGAATGTCAGTCCTCGGCACTTCAAGTTTTCAGCAACAAAATTGAATTGATGAGTGTAGCTTTTCATACCAGTATATTTGGAAGTTTTTTTCTTGGTGCCTAATGATGTTGACCAAGTGGGTATATATGGGTGACATTGCCTTCTTTACCCAGTTCTTCATTTCACCCCAACAGTGGGCGGCACAACTTACCCCGTGGCACAACTTACCCCGGTCTCCCCTAACATCAGCCTTAGGGGGCAACCATTTAATAAACAGGGGGCTTGGAATTTTCCTCGTGATCGACAATAAGTATCCTTAAATTTGCCATCCATTATTTATGAGTGCAAAGTGGCCTTTTATACGACGACACTTTTAATATCTCATTAATTTGTAATCTGCCATTGTAAATCAAAAGCCATAAAAGAAGACAGTTGTGACACAAATACCACTAAGATGGATTCCAGTGGCGTATTTAAGGGGGCCATTGGGCCATGCCCCCCCTAACCAAAAATGAACTTGGAAGAGATAGGAAAAGCCTCGGAACGCCTTGTATTCGACCCATGTGATGGCCCCCTCCTCAGGCCATTTCTAGATACGCCCCTGATGGATTCAAAGAAGTTGTTATCCTATCATAAGCGGTTAATAACATGACTTATATTTGGAATTATGCTTTACAATGAAGAGTCATAAATATTTAGGAAGTGTTCAATTGAAAAGAAAGATAAGGGGGTAACAAGTTAATCTTGGCTAGGTGTTTGTTTTTAAATAAATCGATAGAGAGGTAGGGAGATATGGTAAATGCAGCCCTTTAAGCCTAGTATACTGCCAGGGTTGATTTAATGAAAAGTTATAGAAAAATCGATATCAGATTCTGTGGGGGTGCCCAAACTTTTGCACATGTCAAATCCAACAAAAGGACACATATCTTTTTATATTTCCACCATTCTTTCTAGCTAAAATTGAGTGCATATATACTTCACTCACAATCCACGTTTGAAACATTCTGCAAATGATTTGTCTGTAATGAGAAAATGTGTGACCCTACTGCAAGGGTGCCCAAACTTTCGCACCCACCTAGCTGTATATGTGATGCAGACACAAAATACCAAAAGATCAATATTCATATGCCACCGAGGGCAAAACAATAAAAGAAGCAGGGCTGAGGATACATTCACAACTGTTCAATGTCTCACTCATGCGGCAGGTAGGCAATTTTACAGAACTTGTGGCCTATAGTTCATGGTGTTTCGAGGCCCTGCATATTTTGGCCCACTACATAATTAGTTTGGCATTTGAAACACTTTTTGGTAGAGGGCATCCTAAGCAGAATAGTAAAACTAGGGCATACACTGGACATTCCAGTCTAATTTTATTATTTTTGCTCCAGAGCCAGAGGGGGGGGGGCAAGAGTAGCCACAGTTGGGGCAATTGCCCTACCTTGCCACCCTCTGGCTACACCACTGTTGGTGATGTCGACCCAAAAAAGTTTAGACATCCACCAACATCAATCAATCATAAAACTCACATAGATATGTATGTTTTATAGGCTGGCTCCTGGACTAATATCAAAAGATCAATATTCATATGCCACCGAGGGCAAAACAATAAAAGAAGCAGGGCTAAGGATACATTCACAACTGTTCAATGTCTCACTCATGCGGCAGGTAGGCTTTATTTCATATATCTTTAAAAATTATAGTGATACACTCTGTATATTCATGATGATGTGCATTGGCGTCCCAAAAAGTATCAATTTAATGCAGCATCAACAGTGATTGATTGAATAATTTTTATTTTATGGTGACAGGTGCAATTAACGTATACAGACACTATCACTCAAAAATATAGGTGGTACCCAACCCCTCAGGGGGTTATCTGCCACTTTATGTAACATCAAAAAAGACATCATCAGGTGGCTATATAACAACATAGAAATACAGTATTACTATAGTTATATAAAATACCTTCAACATAAGGCATGGCTTCCAGGTTAATTTGTTCACCAAGCATAAGCTCTTTTTTTCAAAAATCATAAGAATTAATTGTGTTACTTTTCAGTGACAGTTTCACAGGATCAATTTGTTTGTGTAAACTTACCAAGTGCTGTCAATGTTCAATTAATATATTTCAGTGACCATGAGCAGCTCTCTAATATTCACAATTGTTTGACTTATCTGTTTCATAGAAAATGCAACTCTACCATATTCACCATTGGTTGATTTATCTGTTTCATAAAAAATAAGCAACTCTACCGTATTCACCAATGTTTGATTTATAAAATGTTTCGGGGAAAATGAGCAACTCTACTGTTTTCACAATTGTTTGATTTTATACGTTTTGGGGAAAATGAGCAACTCTACCATTTTCACAATTGTTTGATTTATATGTTTCGGGGAAAATGAGCAACTCTACCATTTTCACAATTATTTGACTTATCTGTTTCGGGGAAAATAAGCAACTCTACTGTTTTCACAATTGTTTGACTTATCTGTTTCGGGTAGAATGAGCAACTCTACTGTTTTCACAATTGTTTGACTTATCTGTTTCGGGGAAAATGAGCAACTCTACTGTTTTCACAATTGTTTGACTTATCTGTTTCGGGGAAAATGAGCAACTCTACTGTTTTCACAATTGTTTGACTTATCTGTTTTGGGGAAAATGAGCAACTCTACTGTTTTCACAATTGTTTGACTTATCTGTTTCGTGGAAAATGAGCAACTCTACTGTTTTCACAATTGTTTGACTTATATGTTTCGGGTAAAATGAGCAACTCTACCGTTTTCACAATTGTTTGACTTATATGTTTCGGGTAAAATGAGCAACTCTACCATTTTCACAATTATTTGACTTATCTGTTTTGGGTAAAATGAGCAACTCTACCATTTTCACAATTATTTGACTTATCTGTTTCGGGTAAAATTAGCAACTCTACCGTTTTCACAATTGTTTGACTTATCTGTTTCGGGGAAAATGAGCAACTCTACTGTTTTCACAATTGTTTGACTTATCTGTTTCGGGGAAAATGAGCAACTCTACTGTTTTCACAATTGTTTGACTTATCTGTTTTGGGGAAAATGAGCAACTCTACTGTTTTCACAATTGTTTGACTTATCTGTTTCGGGGAAAATGAGCAACTCTACTGTTTTCACAATTTTTGACTTATCTGTTTCGGGTAAAATGAGCAACTCTACCGTTTTCACAATTGTTTGACTTATATGTTTCGGGTAAAATGAGCAACTCTACCATTTTCACAATTATTTGACTTATCTGTTTCGGGTAAAATGAGCAACTCTGCCATATTCACCATTGATTGATTTATCTGTTTCAGCAAAAATTAGCAACTCTACCATATTCACCACTCTTTAATATTTCTGTTTCAGGGGCAATGAACAACTCTACTATAATATTGACCATTGTTTTGACAACACTGGCATCAACAATTTGTTCCGTAAATTGTACCTGCGGAGTTACATATCACAGAAGTTGCAATTACTGGATGAGTGAACCAAGTACTGAACACATTTCCCTCGCAGTTGTTGTGGCTAATTATGCTGAATGCTCATATCTCTGCAATTCTTACAAGAACGAATGCCTGGCTTCTGACTTCACGAATCTCAATAACGGTTCTAACCTTTGCACATTGATGAACACACTAGGAAGATCAAGTTGTGCAGCCGTTCCAAAAACTCAGCATCACGTGCGGGTGAGAAATGTTTCATTCATGTCTTAACTTATTATCGTCGTCATAGCTATGTGTTTTTGAATACTTCATTTGCAGTTGTGACAACCATGACATCATCAGGGTATCTGTGAATGTGATTGATCTAAAGTTGAACCTGTAACACTCAGTTTGGAGTTTGACATCACGCTAACGCCAAAGGAATTTATAGTCCTTAATTGTCTTATCTATGTCTAATTCAAGTTCTTTTTCATGGAGTTGAGGTGTGATGTTAGTGTCAACTCAGTGTCACAGTTGGCATCACCAGGGCCTTGCAGAGCCTGCAGTAGGGCCAGGCCAAAATGAAAAAGTAGGCCCCCCTTCAGCGGCCTTAGGCCAACAAATTATGACCATATTAAATATATTTTCTGGAGGCGTAAAAACCAACTTTGGGCCATTACATGGTTTGATTTGAGGCTTTTCCTAACTCACCCATGTTAGTTTTTGGTGGGGGGGGGGGAAGAGTTCTTGGGATTTGATATGGTCCAATACTCCCTAAATTACGCCATTGAACCAAGCATATTTCTTTTTATGATATACTATTAATTTATTCACACTAAGACTTGTTAAAATTTTCTCATTCCAGTTTATAATTTAAATTTTAAAGTCCCTATTTAAAAAATCACCTTAGATTTTGAATTACCAGCATACATTTTATAAATTCTACGAAATCAAGCTAGGTGCCAAGTGACAACGTGCAATTATTATGAAGAATGTAATATACTTTTTTATTTTTGACCTTATCTTACAAAATTAAAGAACTACTAATGGATGCTTAGTATGAGAAGTTCAAGATTACTGAAAAGTTTAACTGGGACAATTAAGATACACCAAAACTCAGTTTCTGACAGTGATGCTTTTGGGGTTTACAGCTTTTCACAAATTGCAATCTTGACGAAATTTAGACTAGTATTTCTGACACAATTAAGTCAGACACTCCCTTGCAAACTAATCAGCGAATATTATGTTCATTTGATGCAAAATTTGCTGGGATTGATAAATATAATGCAGGACAACTTGTATTTGGGAACAAGTTAACCAATTTCAATAAAGAATTTCCTCATAGATCTTCTTTAGGCTGACAAAACAAACTAAAAATTCACATCAAAGAATCTTTTCAGCAGCAGAATTTCATCCTACAGATCTTGTGAAACAGTATCTCACAATTGATTGAGATTGTCTCTTTGTACAACTAGTGCATGTGGAACCTCAATATTCTATGAACAGATTGACCTCAATGACAAATACAGCATTACTCTTTGTTTCTCATCTTGCATCCCACCTGCTTACATGAGCAGGAACATAAAAATCTTGGCGTAGACTGGCCTATGTGGCAAAGTGACAGCTGCTACAGGCCCATTAACTTGGGGGGGGGGGGACTGCAAGATGCCAAAAAGATATAAAAATTGAGAAAAACTATCTGTGAAAAAACTTTGGATTGTGTGGTACGAGCTCACTTGATCCTGAAGCGGGACCTGGACCAAAAATCAAACTTTAAGGTGGGGGCTCCAAATTTTCAATGGAAGAGGGTCTTGTATTGTACAGGGCCCTCTCACATTGGAGGCTGAACAGTTCACCCTGACAACAATTTCATGATATACCATTGCTAGAAATCACAGAGAAAAATAGACCATAAACCAGTGGACATCTAAGATTTACTAAGAACCAATATGGAAAAAAAGTGATTGGTTAAATTTTTTACCTTACACAGTACAATAATACTTATGCATATTTTAAATTGCCAACAGTAGAGATGTAAGGGCCCACCAACTAATTTTGCTGCAGAATCCAAAATGACAAAAGTCTAAGCCTATACAAATCGAGTATAATCTCATTTTCACACCGCACGGTTTAACCTTATTTTGGAAGTAGGCCCCCTGAAATTTGGGGGCCCCTGCCATTTGGCCCCCCTGACCCCTCCTCTGCTCAGGCCTGGGCATCACTATTCTTTAGCATTGCAATATATGTAAGCAAGCAAGCTGTGATGTAATTTTAAGCTGGGTCAGATTATTTTGGAAAGCACTGAAATGCCCTCAAATGATGCTCAATTAACGGCATTCGTGCAGTTTACTCTAAATTTTCGGCACGAGTAGTCTAAGTAACTATGTCAATGACAAAGAAAAATTTTTTTTTTGGGGGAGGGTTCACTGTATCTTTTAATAGGAAAACATGCTATTTTTAGATTAAAATCTCATAAGCACACTAAAAAAGAGGCCGAGTTCGATGATAATTTGAATTCACATGTTTAAGATGCAAGAAGCTACATTTCTGACAGAACTCTAGTGCATACACAACCTTTGATTAGACACACATGCCCCACAGCATTCTTCCTTCCTAATAAAATCATCTATCAGCAGGACACACATATTTATACCTTTATAACATATTTATCAAAATGCATATCGACATACAAAAATAATGGTGTTTGGCTTTATTGAGAGAGAGGTTCTGCAAGGAACTATTAATTCCAGTTTTTTATAGTTTTTATTCATAGTCTTTTTTTTTATATTCTGAAAAATAAGAATGGAACTGTACACTGTCACTCTAAATAAACTATGTACAAATCATGTTTAAAATTGCATGATATTATCAGATGTCACCTGGGACTCTGCTACAAACTTGGGACAACATCATTATTTATGTCATTTGTCAGTTTCTTTTGTTTTATTGTCAAGCAACTTCTTGGTCTGGGGAGATGACTCTGTCAGTCCCTGGGTCCCCGATTCAATTCCAATTCTGGCTGCGTCACATGAGCTAGCCAGTAGTTACAATGATCCTTTGTCTTATTCCCGTGTCCAAATCCAAATACATAAACACAGGCTGTGAAGCCTTAATCATCAATCATCCATGGTAATTCTGATGTAACTCTGAAAAGGGAAATTGTAAACTATTATACATATTTTACACTACTAAAATGATCTATAAATATATTCGCATGTTAAATCGTTTTCTCATCAACAACCCAGTCACATGACAACCGTCCAGGACAATAAATAATTGATTGGACCCAAAGTGCCAAAGAAATTAGCTATTCCTTTCTTAGCTTGATGTTTTTCAGAACATACTATTATATCAATCTCTAAGTCTAAACAAAAATGTTTTTCCAAATTTATATATAATCAAACTCAATTAAATACCAAATTTGCAATTACTCATAGAAGAAAAGAAGAATCTGTGGATTCAAAACCCCGGGTTGAGCAATCTTTACACATTATCATTGTTGGTAATACTTTTAAAATTGGCAAGTGTTTTTTACAGAATGATTTGCTGCTCCAACCCAATTCACAACTGAAGCACTGCAAGCAGTGTCAACCCATGTTTGCTTATGCAAAATCTATTAAAGTGTGCATCATTGTATTTACACAGCACAAGTGCAGGTTTGACTTGTACTGGCAAGATTCACAAATTAAATTGTAGTAGTAGTCTTTTGGAATTGGCTGTGCAAATGAGCACAAGCTGCATGCAAAAAACTCACCAAGAGGCAGAGTGGACTTGAAACAATTTTTTTTTCTTTAAAGTGAGGGAATTTTTAATTTTGTTATTGATTATTAGCAATTACATTGCCTCTCTAGGTTGGTCAACTACAGGTTTTTAGTTTCATATTTTAATGATTTAATTATTCTATGGAAAAATGTATGCATTCATAAAAACTAGTGCTTGTGGTAGAACTTGAGGTGGGGTAGTTAGCAAATTGTTCCACCAAGTTTATTCTGACAAAGCCTTGTGTCGCACCCATTTATTCACACCAATCACTTGTTTAATGATTTTATGTTAAGGCTAATATACATTGTATTACTTGAAACCTTTCAAACATTGATGTCATAATTATACCCCAAAAAAAACTGCAAAACTATGAGTTTCTCTGGAAGGCGGAATTGCATTTTTAGTGTCAGTTCTCTTTAGTCTCAGTTATTTCACAACATGTAACTCATGACATGCAGCAGAAACATGCAAGAAATAAAACTCGTATATCATAACAAATAAGTTGACAACCAAATCATGCCATTCCTAGACAAAATGTGACAACTCAAAATTCTAGATATGCCTCATTATCAATATTGTGCACATACGCGTGTGAGACTTTTTTTTTGGGGGGGGGGGAGGGGCAGACCATCATTGGGTCAATGGGGCTTTGAGGCCTGAATTTTTTTAAATCTTTATTTGAATTCAATGTAATTCAAAAGGTTGCCAAATTTTTAGGGGGGGCAGCAGCCAAGCCCCCCCCCCTGCCATCCTGGTTGTTACACCTCTTTGAATGAAGCTTTTTGCAGTATTATATTTACCACCTTTAGTCATATTGCTTAATAATATGGGCACATAGTGTCATTACCCTCTTTACTTTTTTTTTTTCATTTTGTCCCAACACCCTGGTTAGCACAACTTACCCCATTCTCCGCCTTGTTAATTGGCCACGTGTAAATCATTCATATCATTTTTTTTTTTCATTTTGTCCCAACACCCGGGTTATCACGACTTACCCCATTCTCCGCCTTGTTAATTGGCCACGTATAAATCATTCATATCATTTTTCAAAGCTTAACTTCAAGCACCTGCACCAACCAATTTGCACTTGCATGATACTGGTGTGATTGAAAACTATGACAGACATCATCAAATTGTGATAAAACAACACCTTAGTAACAATGCATGAGGAATTCCAAACATGTCTGTCAAAAGTGTCCATGTTCTGGTAGAAGCCAGTACTTTTACAGATTAACTATGTGTTGAAGTTGATTACAGATAGGTATGTTCTGTTGGCATTGTGCCAGCAGAGAAGAATCTGTAAGCATTACTGAAATGGCAGCTGTCAAACAGGTTTTTCCGTAATATTACAGAATTGTCTGTACCTCTACGCAAAATTTTAACAGTGTACAAACTGTCCAACATTCACAGTAATCGGAGAAGAGGTCTTTGAGATATTCACATTTTCATAAAGGAGGACTGATTTTTGTTGAACTGTTTATTTTAACATTCAATTTCAGGATAATTTTCCAAAATGATTAAAATGGCAATAAATATTTTATGATATTTCAGCATTCAATTTAAGGATGACTTTCCAAAATGATTATATTGACTACACAGTAGACCTATATGTATAAATACTGATTAATATTTTAACATTCTATTTCAGGATGTTTTTCCAATACGATTATATTGACTATAAATGTGTTATATATTTCAACGTTCATTTAAAAGATGACTTTCCAAAATGATTATATTGACTACACAGTAAAATAAATGTTTATAAATGTTTTATATATTTGAACATTCTATTTCAGGATGACTTTCCAAAACGATGCAGCATCAATGGTTCATTGTACGCGGATTGCAGCGGTGACTACGAATTCATCGGTCTGTGTGGTGATTACCCCAAGTACTTGCAGACATCAGGTTCCCGAGTGATACTAAGAGGTTCCGATGGAGTATGGCGCTGCATAGCTCCCAACCAAGACATTAGTTCATGTACGGCAACATGGTATGTTGAAAATTATGAAGTTGGGGAATCCATGGAAGGCTGGTGGCAAGGGGACTCCTATGCTACATGCGAGTAGGATGGTTGCCTGCAGCATTTTAAAGGAATAAATAACGTAAACCGATTAAAAAAAAAGTCCTTTTAAAGTTGCTATTTATAATTACTGTTTATTGATTATAGAGTAAACCATTTTTTTAAATCAAGCAATTTAGAAAGTTGCATTTCTCAGCATATACTGAAAACAAGAAGGTTCCTGTTTGAATTAAAGTTACTCTGAATGATAGACAGGTTTCGATTTTTAAAAATCCTAATTTCGGCACAAACTTATGTATTTTGGTACAGATGATTCGTTTGTAAAGTTTCTTTAATGTATGATGATTATTTTTGACTGAAATCACTACTCAAATGACCTTATTGACCCTTTTTTTTTTTGGGTACGCACGGAAAAAATCAAATTCAGTTAAATCAACTTTGTGATGTCATCAGCATTGTAGGAATTTGTTAACTTGTAACAATATATTTTTAACAATAGCCTGTGTGACGTCATCACGAATGGATGTGCTGTAGGGGGGAGAAACTATCAAGAAAAAGGCCATTTATGACTCAATAATTTATTTAATCAAGTAAATACTTTAATGAATTAGTCACAAATTTTAATTATCACAAGTTTGTATAACAATGCTTGTGAAACCACCAATATTTGGCGAAAAATGTTATCATTTGGGGTAACTTCAAGGAAGCATTCATTAGATATCAGACTCAGACTCAGACAGATTTATTTTGCCCACAATTATAAACATGATAAAGAGTTCAATTACAAAAACAAATGAAATATATTTAATTATCCCATGGATGACCTCTCCAAGATAAAAAAATTACCGCTCTCCAGAGGCCACCATAAAAAAATAAAATAAAATAAAGAAATAATAATCGTTATACCCATGCATCATTACACGAGTAATTTGACAGAAAGTTAATGTACATATTATTCCGGAAAGCAAATTTACCAATTATTCAAAGTAAATCAGATGAGAAGATGAGATATTAGTATGGAAAAAAATTGTTAGAAATTATGTATTAAATTTTTTCACAAGGAACCTGGAAAAATAATTAACCCGGTCGTAGTGGGAGCGGTGACACGATATGATATCCAGAGGTAAGGGGTGGGATCACTTGGAAATTCTCTTTCAAATGACTGGTTTCTTGTCCATTTTGGTGTAATAATAGATTCTTTCTGATAGTTTTGATATAAATAATATCCATGGGATATATTTTGCTCCGTATCATGTGAGAAAGAAACAAATCTATAATAACATTGTATGCTTTAATGAACATCCAACATTACTGTGAAATAAATAATTTCCCATTCTATTAAACTGCATCAAAACATCAGGCAGTTCCCATGTGATAGTAAGAAGTTCCAGTGGAGTATGGCGCTGTTTGTCTTCATACTCTGACATTACCTCATGTTATGCTGGATTCCTTGCTGCAAATGAAGAAGTGAGAGAATTGTAGATTGCTGGTCTATCGTCCAAAGGGAAAACATAGTAAGTCACATTTTGGGCAAAATTTAGTTAAGGTCAAAATAGGACTTCTGAGACATGTTTCTATACATTTATTAAGTTTAGATTTTCGAGAAGTGGCCCATTACCCCAGAATGACACTGGCAAATCCCAGTAAGTCTATCTCTTACTGCACGGACTGAAATTTAAAAGTGAATTTTCTCAGAATGTCCTAAATGTGACTTACTAGGTTTTCCCTTTGGACGCTAGTGGTGGCCATGGAAGATGACTCCTATGCAGTATGCCAGTAGGCTATGGAGGATGATCATAATATTATGTTACAGCAAATTCAACATTATCAACAAGTATCAGCCCATTCAAGTATGGGTTTCTTCAAAGGATGGCAAAACATTGCAAATGTAGTTCATGTGATTGGTTGAGGCACTGAATTGCGTAACATACATATATCTAATTGTAATACCTGAAAAACATATATTAAAGCCACTGACTTGTCTGGAGGTGGTTGTGACTGTAACAGTTTGTCTTTCCCTGCTGATTTATCTACTTTTCAAAACTGAACTGCTGACTGAAGCAGAACGATAATTTTTCATTGCTTATGGACAGGGCTGTTAATCAGTACTTTTAAAAGTACTTCAGTCCAGTAGATTACTTTTCAAATGTTCCCAGTAGGTACCCAGTACAGTACCCAGTACTTTTTTAATTAATGTACTTACTTCCAGTACCCAGTACTTTTGAAGCTTAAGTCCAGTAGGCCTATCCAGTACTTTTTGATGTCTCACAAGTTGAATCACAATTGTCCACAACAAAATTGCAATCTTTTTGAAAATGTAATGTATGATAACACTATCATCTGATCATACCATTTTTCACTTCATCAATATTGTAATATTGCGTATCAACAATAATACTCATTCTGTATAAATTTTATATTCTCACAAAAAAATTTTGAATTAATAAATTGACGAAAAAGCAGTGTTTCTCTTTCAAGCATATGCGGATATTATGGAATACCTTTTCATTTGATAGATAGATGGATAGGTAATTAGACTTACTGCAGAACTGAGATGCTAGTTCAGCAACTTATTATTAGTTGGACTACTCAGATAGTGACTCTGTAATGTATTGTCTAATTGCAATCACATTTCTAATTTGCTTTGGTAGGTTTTAGTCTAAGTTCTTCTTTAACATAATTTGACATTTTCTAATTGCTATATTTCTGCACTTTAAATTGCATTATTTAAAAGTCAATTTCTTTTAAAAGTAAGAGTTTTTACAAACAACAGGACATTTGGACATTTATGATTTTCACGAAGTGTCGTTTATCACAAATATCATGAAATATGGTTGTGGAAAATTTGGCATGTTGGTTTTTTGTTTTACTGAAAGTACTTAAATGTACTTAAAAAGTACTTAAAATTTCAAGTCCTTTTTCGCAAAGTACTGGGTACCAGTACACTGAGTACAGTACTTTTGGGTTCAGTACTTTTGGGTTCAGTACTTTCCAGTACCAGTACATTCCAAATGCTATGTAGTTACTCAGGAACACATACTAAATGAATCAGCTGTAAAAAAGTGGAAGGTTTTGTGGCAGCAGAAAATGAATGAGAGTAATGAATATCTTACATTTCGCAATCGATTTTTTGATAATGGTTGTCATGGACAAATAACAAAACAAATTGACATCACCTTTGTTATGTACCTCAGAGGTTTTTGCACCAAACATTTATGGTTGCTTATATCAATGTATAATTTATAAACATGTATTAGATCGTGCAATAATAGGTACAAAAACCCCTATGGAATGCACCATCCAGAATTGGAAGCATCAAGGTCTTCTCCATCTAACGAGACCAAATTTAGCCGGTGTATATATTTTTTCATTAACCTCAAATATGCCACTTCAGCAAAGCCTTCAATGATTAAGTCAGACACACCCACAAAGCTGACCAATGAACATGCTTTCAAGCATGTTTTGCAGATGAGGCTGATTTCGCAGATTCACATACTTCCGTAAATCGTAGAGACTGGCTGGTCACTGGAGTGTTCAAGATAAGAAGTGAACTACAATAACTCTTGTGCAATAATATGTGAAGGGACAAGTATCAATAATTATTGTATTGTTTAACTATATCCAATGTAAAACTACAACTAACAGATTCTTTCCTCTCTCTCTCATTATCTACTTTGAAGTTTGATTACATATTGACAGCATAAATGTATATTGTGACTGATACATATATATAATATATATAGGCCTATTTTTTTTTTTCACTAAATAATCATATGCATTCATTTATTAAACTGATGTGTTTAAGAACTGTTCCCCCTTTCTTAATTATTAAATTTCTAAAACATGACCTTATCTCGAAAGTGATATATAATGCATTGATGCATGTAAAATTTCAGTCATGTTTTGTTTTGTTGTGTTTGTATCTTAAACTATCATGTGTGTTGTGTTGTGTTTGCATCTTAAGCTCTATGTGTAATTATTGTGAATGGTAAAATAACTGCAAAAGCATATTGAGCAGAATATATAGGTCACAGCTGAATCAGTCTGTATAATTTGTGCGCAAGTGTGTTAGTCACTTCAACTTTCAAGCTTATGGAAATTTAATACATTATAAGGTATGTTGTATATATACAAATATGTGTTACATATGTAAAGCATAGATATCTTCTTTTTTTTTCTTTTTTTTCTCTTTACTTGTTTAATTCAATTGCATTTAGAAATGTTTATATGACAATTTGTTTTTGATTGTGTTACTGATGCTATTTTTTTCTCAAATCTGTCAGGTGTGAATTATAATCATTTTATTAAGCATCAGATTGATGTGGATAATTATCATTTATTTGAACAACCAAGACATTTTAGTTTTTGGTAAAATAGATATTTATATATTGTAATATAACCCCTAATGGACTACAATCTCGTACTGTAAATGTTAAATTTTCTCATATGTCTATATTTAGATTTTTTCATGTATTTTCAGAATTCAAATTTCACACAGGGAATCATACAGAGGAGTGACCGGCACATGCAATGCAATGGCAGTGTATCTGAAATTTTACTATTTTTTAATGAACATTTTCAATAGCTTACAAGATTTATTAGATAATAGGGACTATGATGGGTATTCTCTTGTGGATATAGTAAATGAAAATTCAGAAGATGATGATAGTGAAGCTCCAGAATTATTTAAACATTCAAATTATTATGAAAATGATGATTTTATTGAAAGTTTTAAAGATAAAAAAGACTTATTCATGATATTAAGCTTGAACTGCCAATCACTTAGAGCAAAATTTTCTCAGTTAAAACTTTATTTAGAATTGTTCAACAGACATGATATTATAATTGGTGCAATTTGCTTACAGGAAACTTGGCTGTCTTCTCAGGATGACACCTCCCTTCTCCAGCTTGAAGACTACAATATCATCAGTAAAGGTAAAAGATGCAGTGCACATTCAGGTGTAGCTATTTATTTGCATAAAAAATTTAAGCATACTGTTATTCCTCATATTGAATCTGACTTATGGGATGGATTGTTTATTAAAGTTTCTCAACATGGTAACGATATGGATATTCTAGCTGAGAAAAACATAATTATTGGTAGCATCTATCGACCTCCACGACAAATTGTAGACGATATTAGAACTTATACGGAGGAAATGGTACAGCTGTTTGATATGCTTAAGCAATACAAACATGTTCTTATTGCAGGAGACTTTAACTTAGATCTTTTAAAACTTAGGGAAAATAATCATATAAACAACTACTTTGAAACCCTTTTAGCGTCCAGCTTTATCCCCAAAATAACTCTGCCAACTAGGTTAACAGATCAAAACGGAACATTGATTGATAATTTTTTATACAAAATATCAGATGATTTTTCCAATACTACACAAGGCATATTGATTCAAAGTATTTCCGATCATCTACCTTATTTTATTTCATTTGATTTTCAACTAAAGAAACACAATACTGCTAAATTCATAAAATCTCAGAGTGACTATGCCCAGTCATCGGCAAATTTTAAACAGTATTTGCAGAACTCTGAACTCGGTAAAAATTTTGATGATAATATATTACTTGATCCTAATACCAGCTATAACAAATTAAATAACATTATTACAGATGGTATGGAAAAATGTTTTCCTGTTAAAACGATTCGTTTTAATAAATATAAACATAAAAAATGTCCGTGGATTTCTCAAGGCATTCTAATATCTATTAAATATAGAGACTCATTGTACAAAAGACTGAAGGCAACACAGATAAATGAACCTAACTACATTCGACATAAGATAAATCTCCAGACTTATAACAGAATCTTAAAGCGCAGTATTAGACTTGCAAAATTGAAATATTTTAAGTACAAATTTAGTAAATTTAAGAGTGATGCTAAAAATACTTGGATTACAATAAATGGAATATTGAATAGATCAACTGATAAAAAGGAACTTCCTAGTTATTTCATGATAAATGATCAAAAAGTCTTTGATAAACCGACTATTGCAGATAAGTTTAATCAATTCTTTGTTAATATTGGACCAAAGTTGGCCGAGAAGATAACTATGCCGAATGATTTTGATTTTAAACATTATCTTAAAGAGCCTATCGCAGAGACTTTACAATTTACCCCAGTGACACCTGAACAGGTCATCAAAGTAATTAATGACTTAAAATCTAAAACTAGTTGTGGTCATGATGGCATCTCCAACAAATTATTAAAAGATATAAAACACGAACTAGCTAAACCACTTTCAGTAATCATTAATTGTTCAATTGTGAAAGGAATATTTCCAGATCTTCTCAAATTAGCTAAAGTTATCCCCCTTCATAAAAAAGATAATACACACTTATTTGATAACTATAGACCAGTGTCAGTTCTTCCGAGTATTTCAAAAGTTTTTGAAAAAGTCTTATATAACCAGGTTTACGATTATTTTTGTGTAAATAAATTATTTTATCAAAGCCAATATGGATTCAGGTAAAAACATTCCACAGAATTAGCTGCCATAGAATTTGTAGATAAAGTAGTGAAAGAAATGGATAAAGGCCAACTTCCTCTTAGTATATTTTTAGATTTGTCGAAAGCATTTGACACAATAGACCATGACATTCTAATATATAAACTGAAATATTATGGCATCAAAACAAAAGCTCTAGAACTCCTAACTAGTTATTTGACTAATGGACACCAGTATGTTCAAATTGACAATATAAAATCTGAACCATCATTAATCACAACTGGTGTCCCTCAGGGATCAATTTTGGGACCCCTTTTGTTTCTGATTTATTTGAATGATATGTCAATAGTAAGTGACTCATTTTACCCTATTATGTACGCTGATGATTCTACTTTAACAACAACATTAAATAAATTTGACAGTCCATCTCTCAACATTTCAGAAAACATAAATAATGAATTAATAAAATATAGCACATGGCTGAAAGTCAACAAACTGTCCTTAAACTGTAATAAAAGTAAAGCTATGATATTTCATTCTCGACAAAGACAGGTTTTCTATCCAGAAGTTATGATTAATGGTTCTACAATTGAGTTTGTAGATTCCTTTAATTTTCTAGGCATCCATATTAATAATAATTTAAATTGGACATCCCATATTGACCACACTTCTAGGAAAATAGCTAAAGTTGTAGGCATATTAAACAGACTGAAACATTTCCTCCCAAGAGACATCCTATTAATGGTCTATAACTCTTTGATTGTTCCTCATTTAAATTACGGTGCTCTATTATGGGAAACTGTTTCTAATCGGCTGTTCATTTTACCAAAAAAGGCCATTCGGGCTGTCACATTAAGTAAGTATAATGCCCACACCGATCCGCTATTTAAAGAACTAGGTTTGTTAAAATCAAAAGATATATGTGCACTGCATGGTTTTAAATTATGCTTCAGGCTGGAGAACGGGATGTTACCTGATTACTTTAACTCTCAGGTTTTTCAGAAAAGATCAGCTTCTCATGATTATCCTCTCAGAGAATCAGATCTATATACGCTACCTAGAATAAAACATGAATTTGCCAGACAAGCTATTTCTTATAAAATTCCATACATTTTTAACAGCATGAATCCTAATTTCAAAAACAAAATATATTCTCATAGTCTAGTTGGCTTCAAGCTTTATATCAAAAAGTCGGTCATTCAATCATATACTACATCATGTACACTTCAAAATTGTTACATTTGCAATAGAATATAATTTACTTAATAGTAGGCTACCCTTAATTTCTCTGTTATCTATAAAATACAATAGATCAATTATCAAAAATTAACCATTCAAGTTTTTTCCGAAAATTATATCATTCAACAACCACTGTTTATTTGCTTGCATGTGCGGACGCTCCTCTGTTCTTTCTTTTTAATTTTCATTGGGGGTCACTTGACAACGAAATAATTTTTTTCCTAAAGTGGCCTCCAGTCCCTGTTGCTATATATTTTCTCTTACGATAACTCTATTTAATTTTTATAATAACTGTACTGGGACAATAAAAGATATTCTCATTCTAAATGGCTGTGTGTTTGCTATGGAAACACTTTTCCTGCTGGGAATTTCATGAAATGAAAATATTTCACTTCCTAGTTCAGGTTACGGTATATTTCTTGTTTTATTTTGTTCTACGCACTATGGTTGTATATTATTATACTCAATGACTTCATGGTTTCTGAACATATCTTTCATGCATTTGAATGGGTTTTTTTGTTCGTTTACATCACAACAGTTAAAAAACATTATCTTTATCGTTTTTTTTATTTAATTTTTTATTCAAGTTGGGTTTTTACCATATAAACTTGAACAATTTTGTACATCATGTTGTAACTTTGTTATGCAAATGTATTCTTCCATTTGTGTAGCTACCTATGGTATTGCGTATACTGTTTCATATAATTTTATGTCAATTATCGTTTATTGAATTAAGATTCAATGATTTCTCATTTGATTTTTTAAAGAACTCTCTCATGTGACTACATTTTGACAAGCACATACTTATACATATATAGTAAATAAGTAAGAAACTGCCTGTGAATACTGTTATTGAAACGTTTTGTTTCTTGAGATAAATTCAGATAGTAATGATTATTACAGCTTGCAAAATAACTATGTAATTTTAGCATGATAATAATAATATTATCATTTTGAAAACTTGCTTTTTACAATTGATTGCCTCCTGATCTTAGGTAAAAAAATCTACTTTGTTAACATTGACAATACATACGAGTGCAAGAGTCACTCGGCAGCATCATGATCTAAACATTCCATTATGTCATACATCGGCATTTCAAAACACTATCTATTATCAGGGACCACATGAATGGAATTCAGTGTGTAACAAAATTGACCTCTGCTGTAGTGTGCATACTTTTAAAAAGCGACTAAAGAAGCATATAATGTTCTCATTATAATGTTTGTCAATAACAAGTAACAAAATTGAAGGTAACTAGCACTAAAAATTGAACTGAATCTTTGAAGTCAAACTTTGAGCAATTGTTCACTCATATTTATGTATTTATATGTCAAGAGAACATAATTATTAATCTTTCTTTCTTCATTATTTTTTTCCTCCTCTTCTTTCCTGTATATACATTTTTGTTCTTGTTTCTGGTGAATTTATTATTTTCTTATCAGAAATACAAATACTAGTTTAAAAATAAAAATTAGGTAATAAGCTGTTAGAGCAAATACTATGTTTAAAAGTTTATTTAGGTCGGTGAGTCTTCCCCATTCCACCAAAACAGGTGGGAAAAGCAGCTCACTGCAATTTTAAGTATGCTTTGCAGAATAAGAAGATATATATGGTTAATGTTCACTATAAATGACGTACTGTGAGGCGTCACAGGACTGTACATAATTGTTTTGTTTTTTTCTAAACAATTGAATTGTTCCTTAAATTTAATTGTTTGCTTGAACAATGTAATTTGTCGGACAAATCTTCTTATGAAAATCTATAATGGTCTCTCTACATAAGCTACCTAAATAATTTAACTTCCTGGCTTATTATTGTAACTAGAACTGTTTCTCAAATATTAATTTGATTTTTCCTACTGCTTGATATTCGTGTATTACTAAATGTTTTTCAAATTGCCCCATTTCCTAATATTTAACATCCAAGTGTAATATAAATTATTTATTTATCTCTTTTTTGATTATTTAAAAGGTTTTGTATTTAAAAATTACAATGAGTAATTCTCAGTCATCATACCAATACCGCCTGTTCTTTGATGTATTTTTGCATAGTAGCCAACTTTAATTGACATACCTATCCACTAGACAATCAATAACTCTATTATTTCACTAGTTGAAATATTTAATGATAAAACTTTTATTAATCTATCAGACTGAACTTACATCTTGTGAATTTAATGTTTATTGAGAATGAAATGTTTGTCTTGTTTACACTGCATTTTCACTGACTACCATATGTTTGACTGTTGATTTTGATTATTCAATTTTCTGTTTGCTAAATCATATCATTTATCTTTCTCCCTGCCTTATCAATCATACTGCCACATATAGTGGCTCAAATCTTATTAACGTCCCAAACAAATACTGTTAGTCTAGTAATCTAAATAATTGTGGAGATTTTGCTTATTTATCTCTTTTTATTAAATGAACTGGTCAGCGGATACCAATGGCAAGTATCATTGACCACATTAGTGGAATCCAAATTGCAATATTGCATCTATTCTATTGATGGAAAATCTTTAGATGAAGTTACTACTTCTATTTGGGTCAACATTTGATAAGTCTGAAACTCTTGTCTCCCGGGGGGTACTCACTATGAAAGAGTGTATATAGAGGCGCCGCTGGATGGTTTAGGTTTTTTGGCCTTCTAGGATTAAAATGGTCTTGTTTTTTTAGGATTTCAGATTAATTTGGTTGCCCTTTTTGCACCCCCAACATGTTTGGTACCGTTAGAATCGGCTTGAAAAGACCATTACAATGGTATACAAATCATAAAGATTAAATTGGTTTTGGATATTTTTACTAAAAGATTAAAATGGTTTGTGGTTTTGGCGTTGGTTTCCGGATTAAAATGGTTCTGGTTTTCAAAATCGCCGTGGCGCATCCCTACACAAAAGTCCGCGAAGTACCCCCCCCCCCCCCGGGTCTTGTCTCCAGTGTTTAACAATAATTCATGATGGCAGGAAGGCACATGGAGGACCTCTTGTTGTCATTTGTCATAGACAAGGATATTAGCAAAACTTACAAAACGAAAAATATATGGCAGAATATTTTTATCCCATCCAAAAAAAGCATTGAAGTGGCCAACCCCCCTGAAAATGGCCTGTCTCCACCAAAATTTTCTTTGAAAGATCACATCACAAAAACTAATACAGAATCCCGTTTCAATTAAAATCTTCCATACATGGAGATTGACTAATATTCTGTATAAGAGCAGGACGTTGTGGTGTCAATGTCTCCAATATTGCGTCGTTAGCATCACACCGGACTTAAATTAAAGGGACACACATTCTGTGAGAAAACCTTGTTTCTGACGTTGTCTGAGACCCCAAGAAAATAACTGAACTATCTCTGGCTCTGAATCATTAATGTAAACCAAAATATTATAGTATTTCTGTTGGCATGTCAGTTGTCCTATCTCAATTTGTCATTTGCAAACGCCTTGCTACTAGCACTCTATTTTGACTGCATATTTCTGGACCAAAATCACATGTGTCTGGTGTTCATAAAGTCAATGCATGCACATATTGCCAGACTGCCAGTTTTGCACTGGTCCGTACAAAGATTTTTCCTTAATTATCATTAGCATCACGCTGTCATTAGCATCATGCCAAATATGGCTTATTGCCTCTACCTCACTAAAATTGTGTTGCAGGAGACTGGAGTTGAAATTAGTTGAATATATATTATCAATAACTGTTTCAACAGAATATTACATAACATTTTTGCATTTTCCTTGCATCTGACATTCTTAGTATGAAGTTTGATTCTTCTCTGAAACTACTTATCAAATATGGGGTGCCAGTAACATTTTACCATTGTCTAGCATCTGAAATATGGTTTATCAAAGACATTGGACGCTGGAGGGAGTAGTGGAGATCATCGTTGTTATTCAGAATCCAAACTATTGATGAAAAAAGTATTTTGGTTTGTGTTTGTAAATTTCTGATTCAAGGATAAAATTATGTTCTATTTCAATAACTATTGGTCATAGAGACCTGAAATATAGCTCAATGTGTGCAGAATAGCCACTTTCCCATATGCTGGTAATACATCCTTCAGCTCTTAGTGGTACGGATTTCAAGTTATAGGCATGATGCTAATGACACACATATTTGGTATTTTAATTGATCAAAATTCAGTTTCTCCAAAACAATTGGCACTAGAGACCTGGAACTTGGCCCAAAATGTGCGAGCAACTTGCCTAATCATTGGCAATAGATAGTTTAGCCCTAACTGGTCAGGAAGTTTTAGTTATAAGTGTGAATTTAATGACAGTCAAAAAACATTATAGCTGTGTTTATCACCTCAATACAGATCAGCAGAGCATTGGGACCCTTGGACATGAAAGTGCAGTGATAGCTGATTGTTTGACCTACCCAATACAAACTTTAAAAGGCATTTCTGGAGCGAAAAATTTTCAATTTTTTTTTCAGCTGAAATTTCAAGGTTTTCAAATTTTGACCCAATTATATAAAATAGCCTTTCTAAGATAATTGTCTTGTTCCCATGGTATAAAGTGACTCGTTCATTTATAACGTATTTGAATATATACCTGCCAAGCACTGATTACAATTGTGCTAATTTAATAATGTTCTATCTGCTTATGCAATCTGTTGTGAATTACTTTATTTTTACTCATGATAAAGATAACCTTCTGGCCCTTGTGTAACCCTGTGTAATCTTCCATCTCACCGTTCTCAAGTAAATTTTCTTTTCCTTCACCTTTTTTTTTCTTTCTCTCCCGAGTTTTTGCCTTTCTTTCTTTCTTGTTTTTTTTCCTGTTTGTTTGTATTTTCTCACTTATCCATTTGTAGACATGATATTAAATCTTGAACAGTTCACTTATGAACTTAACACCAGGTGGGGCTTGTGTTTATGGAGAGCTGATATATTGTGCCCTCTGTATGACAGTAACAGATAACATTCTAGGAAATATAAGAGGTATACAAGTAAACTCTCTTCATTCTATACTTGAACCTGATTCTGATTTTACAGATACTGAAGAACCAGTTATATTTAAACCTTCACCATATACAGACTATGATAGCTTGACAAAAATTTTGAAAAATAAAAAAAGACATTTTTAAATGTCTAAGTTTGAATATTCAGAGTATTAACGCGAAAATAGACCAACTGCGAATTTATATTGAACAACTTAGACTAGATAACTGCATTTTTGATGCTATTTGTGTACAGGAGACTTGGTTAGCTGGTGGTAGTCCTCTTGATCATTTGCAAATTGAAGGTTATGATATGATAAGTTCACCCTGTAGACTGACATCTCACAGTGGCTTAGCATTTTACTTGAAACATGGGTTGGACTATGACTGCATAAATGATTTGTACATAGCCAGTCATCCTCTTGGGAGGGCCAATTTGTTCGAGTAAAGTTCCCTGGAAGCAAAGGTCTGATTTTAGGAAAAATTTATCGGCCACCCAGAGAATTAATTGAAAATTACAGAACGTTTATTGATGAATTTAAATAAATTAAATTAAATTAATAATAGAAAATTAATATAGGAAATGAATATTTTGAGTTAATAATGAACAATAGCCTCGTGCCTTCAATAACCTTCCCAACTAGATTCTCTGGAAACCGTGGCTCCCTCATTGATAATTTTTTATGTCGCCTTTCAGATAACTTTTCAGAAACAACCACTGGTATCTTAACACACAACCTGTCAGATCATCAACCCTACTTTATATGCTTGGACTATCTTAATCTTAAAAAACCATCAACAAAGTATATCAAGATAACCAATCAAAATAACAATAATATTATCAAAGCAAAAGAATGTATAAAAAATACAGATCAATTCAAGATATGTCTGACTCTCACACTGATCCAAATATTAGATACAGGATACTAAGCAATGTAATAAAAGAAGGTCTTTACAAATATATGTCACCTAAGTAAAATTAACAAACATAAGCACCGTACAAATAGCTGGATAACTCAAGGCATCCTAAAATCCATAAAATTCAGAGATAAACTCTATTTAACATTAAAACAAACACCCACAAACTCCACTCTTCATGACCAACTTAAAGTTAACCTATCCACTTATAATAAAATTCTCAAAAAGTCTTTCAGATAAGCAAAATTCACTTATTATCACAATCGCTTAAAAAGCAGTCAAAATGATATTAAAAAGACATGGTGCACAATAAAAGAAATCATTAACAAAGGAAACGCTAAAACAGATGCTCCAGATAGACTAGAAATAAATGGAAACTAGAACTCAAATCGCGAAGCGAAATGAAAGGAGGTGGTGGCCTTTTGACTTGGATGACACTTGTTGTCCAGTGATGGAAATGGGGGGAGCTTGGGGGGAGCTGAGCTCTATTTATCAGACAGCTGGGGAGCTATTCTCTGCTACAACTCCCCCAATGATCAGTGGCCCGAGTATCACAAGCTACACCTGCCATTAGAAATTAAAACTTGCTGGCAGATTGCAAAATAACATGGCAAAATATGTACAGAAAATGCCAGAGAACTTAGAGGAAAATTAATTTTAAGTTCTTAAACCCTCAAAATTACACTAATCACGTTTTAATTATAATGACACTAATGACACCCGTCCAAGAGAACCAGTCGACTCTTCTCTTCAGAACTAATCATGGACCAGCTAGCAAGTGACCTTGGGTCTTGACCAATCAGAATCCCCATTACATGTACACTGCTACTTTTGTTTAAAATGTGGACCATGCAGGCCTTGCGGGTTATCCCTAAGAGAAACAGTTGTGGGACCAAAGGAGTCTGGAAGGGGTGAAATCATGAGGAATCATGCAGACCAAGTGCATACTATGCAGGCCAACTGGAAGGCAAAAAAAAAAAAAAAATCAGGAAACTATACATTCTCCTGCCACAACATATTTCAAACTAAGATAAATGTAAAAGCAAAAATTTAGATAAAGAATTTATTTTTTAAAGTTAGTAATTATTTAAAAAATAATTAGGTTTTCCCAATAAAAGGGCATTTATTGACAAAGGCTTGATAGAAGGGGCAATTAAATTCGATCTGACAATCAGTCTTTATTGATATTTTGAGTTCTAACAAGTTGTTATTGCCATTCTAGTCGTTTTTAATCATTTAATGTTTTTATGGCATATACTGACTGTTTTTATCATTGAGTTTCTTTTATCTTTGTATATACATTTACATGCTCTCTCCTTTTGGAGGCTGAATAAAATAAAATCAAATCTAATTCATTAATTTCAGAGTCTTAATTGTAATCAGTTAATGGATTACAGAGAGCATGGTACTATTCAATTAAACTGGATTAAATGCAATTTTAAAATGGAGACACCTTTTAAGTTCAATGGCCATCTGGCCATTAAATGACAATCTGGCCATTAAATGACAAAGGTGTGATTTAAAGTGCAATTCAATTCAATCTGAAAATGAAGTCTGTATTTAGCAGGTTCTTGTAATCAATTGATTACAGAGAGTGTGAACTCAATAGTACCAACTTCTCAGGGCTGTACATGCCAATTAGATCGTCCAGCGATCGTTTCCCGTCCCGCGATCTGGTCCCGCATTTTAGGCAGTCCCTATTAGCGCGAATTTCAAGGTAAAAACGAAGCTGTAGAGTCCTAATTTTTTTAATTTGCAAGCAGAATTATCAAGTTTAGAAAGCAAGGATGACGTCGTGAGTACCCACATGGGACGTTTAATTAGATAAACAGTCAATGCCGACACTTTGTGATGGTTAGATGGGCCCAGGAAAAGCCAAAAACTCAACGAAAGTTTTGATCCTGTCAGTCCAGCATTTCTACAACTCGGACGATTACAAACAGGAGGTGGGACCACCACCTCCTGAATAATATCACAGATCAATTAACTATAGCCAGTGAGTTTAACAAATTCTTTGTAAATGTTGGAACAGAACTAGCCTCTAGAATCCCTGTGCACCCAAATGACAACTTTCAAATATATTTAAACACTCCCGTTAATACAACTCTCAAATTTAATACAGTAAGTGAAGACGAAGTACTTAAAATAATTAGTAACCTTAAAAATAAAACAAGTTTCGGCACAGACAATATCTCAACTGTGCTGCTTAAGAAATTAAAGCATGTTATTAGTAAACCTTTAACTATCATCATAAACCAAATGATAAGCTCAGGTACCTTTCCTTCAGACCTAAAAACTGCAAGAATAATTTCAGTATATAAGAAAGATGACCCTCAGCTACTAACTAACTGTAGTGTAGGCCTATATCATTACTGAATAGCTTTTTAAGTGTTTGAAAAGGTGATAGCCCAGCAAGTTCATAATTATTTTAAAACTAATGACCTTTACCATGAAAATCAATATGGCTTTCGTGAACATCACTCTATACAACATGCAGCAATAGAACTAATTGATAGAGTAGTCAGCGACATGGATACAGGGAAAATTCCACTAAACATCTTTGTTGACTTATCAAAAGCATTTGACACCATAGATCATGATATACTCCTTTACAAACTGTATTATTATGGCCTGAGAGAAAACTCCTACAACTTACTGAAAAGCCATCTGAAAGACCGACGTCAGTTTGTTGACATAAATGATCATAAATCTGATGAAGTGGTAGTTTCTACTGGAGTACCGCAGGGCTCTATCTTAAGCCCACTATTGTTCATAATTTATATCAATGATCTTCATGTATGTTCTAATATATTAAAAGCAATCAACTATGCTGATGACACCACCTTATATATATCATTGACGACGAGTAATCCAGGAGAAGTTAACAACCAAATCAATAACGAGCTTTCCAAATTTAGCAAATGGCTTGATTTAAATAAACTATCACTGAATGTTTCAAAAACTAAATTTGTGTTGTACTATCCATCCGACCAAAACGTTACTCACCCACAAATAGAAATTAATGGCCAAGCTATCGATTGTGTTCAAGAATTTGATTTTCTGGGAATTTTACTTGACTCAAGACTGAAATGGCACTCTCACTTAAGCAGAATATCTAAAAAAAATTCAAAAGCAATAGGAATTATTGGACGAGTCAAAAATTTCTTACCTACCAATACCTTACGAATCCTATATTTTGCTCTTGTAAACTCACATTTGGACTATGGCATATTAAATTGGGGTCACAGTGCTAACCGGCTGATGACCTCGCAAAAGAAAATAATCAGAGTTATTTCAAAAAGTAAGTAATGCCCATAGTGAACCACCCGTCAAAAAGCTCAATATTCTAAAAATTTCTGATATTTATAAATTAAAATTGTTAAAGTTCTATTACAAAATTACACAATAACTCGCTTCCAAAATACTTTTCCAACTCAAATTTGTTTATCTCACAAAATACCACTCATTCGCACGACACTAGGGGTGAAAACTTTCTAAAACCCAGAATTTATCATACTTTTGCCGAAAAAAGAGTGTACGTTACCAGCTGCCAAGTCTCCTGAACAGCCTTCCCATGCAGGTGATTAACAAAGTCTATACTCATAGCGAATATGGATATATAGCTCCTATTTAAAGAAATACTTAACAAACCAATATAATAATACTTGTTCCGTAAGAAATTGCTACATACGAGGGGTGTTCAGAAAATTCTGACCAATTTTTTTGAGAGATGCTTATATTTGAACTAGAGTCTTCATATTTTCAGGAATACATCTTTAGGTATCAAGGAAAGAAATGGCCAAACACCTTTGAGATACAATATATTTAAGTTGTTATTTTGTTGCCATGGAAACGGCAAGATGGGGAACCCAGCGCAGCTCATTTTTCTAGTGAACTTAGCGTTGTGTTTTCCCTCAAATCTAGGGTCAAATTATTTTAAAGAGGACTGCAAACCTGTGCAAGGCCTACTGACAATTGTGATTGTAACTCTGTGGTGTCACAGTATTGTGCCAATCCATTGTTTAACCATTTAAACCTGATTTTTGCACTGTAAAGAGTGATTTTTGATGAGCATTTTACAAGGACCCGAAACACGATCTGAGAGCGTCAATCAAATTGTGTTTTCTCACAGGAAAGCATGGTACACAAACCCAGGATCTCATTAGGACAGCATTTCTAGATACCTCGATGATGATTTATCACCATGTGACTGTTGTTTATTCCCTAATCTAAAAGATGAGCTAAGAGGTGAAAAATATGCTACAAATCAGTGCTTTTGACTTGCCATTTCCAGGGCTTTTCTAAGTTAAGACTTTGAAAATTGCTTAACTGAGTGGACTGAAGGGATGCAAAAATTTGTTTCATGCCACAGAGAGTGCTTTGAAAAATTGTGAAGCTGCTGGTGAACATCTATGTTCACAATTAATTGTGTATATGCAATCAATTTTATGGCGATTTACACAGCTAAATTGTTGAGTTTCGTATGAAAAATTAAGCTGCGCTGCCTACCCCAAGGTGTGGTTTCCATGGCAACAGAAAAGTAAGTTAAACATTGGCCACGGATGTAATATTTTCAGAATCAATGGCTATACACCTGAATTTTGTACTGTGAAAATTTCATTCAAGTACGTCAAAGAGAAAGACGTGCTACAAAAATTGGTCAGAACTTCCTGAACACCCCTCGTATGCGGATCATAAACACAAGCCCTCACCCACCTATACCCCACTTCCACCCCCCCCCCACTGTTTTAATTGAAAATGACTAGTATCTGACAACAGAATGCTCAACTTAATTAATTACTACAAAAGTTCATCTATATATACTTTGGTTTTGCTCATAATATATTTATCTAAAACATGTTCTATTGAATTAGGCAAAGTAAGCATCGCCTGTGCCTATATGAATAATCAAATAAATGTATAATTATGTAGATGTTGTATACAATTTTTGTGTTTGGCTAAATAAAAACTGTTTGTCTATCTTTCTTGTCTATGGTAATTTTATCGAGTTATATTTGCTATGCTTGTCTGGAAATATTTTAAGAAGGAAGAAAAAGATCAATTATTTGTGCAGACAGGAATTACCGTACTTCAATCATGTAACCAGCAGTTGAGGAAAGTTGGAGACAACATTTTCCACTGGGAATTTCATAAAGTGCAAATATTTGGACTTCCTCCCAGTTAAATATTTCTCCTAGTATGTAGCCTACGGATAATACCATCCCGTAATACCAATGTCAGTTATTCACAAGACAAAAGATTTGTGTCCCACAAACTCTGAATAGAGACGGGCAGATATAAACTGATACCTACAGAACAGAGAATATGCAAATACGGAGAAATTCAGACAGAGGAACGTATAGTTTGTGACTGCCAGCTGTCACAGAATATCCTATAATTTTAAAAATCCACACATGAACTTCTTAATTTCCAGATTTCTTTGGCGATATAAATAATGATATAATTTGTTTTGTTGTTTATAAATTTCGTTATCAGATCAAGCTGGACTAAAGCTACTACGATAGCATTCGCTATGACAGTGGCGCATTTAGGGGGGCCATTGGACCATGCCCCCCCCCATGCCTATAATTAGGATGGAAGAGATAGGAAAAGCCAGGGAGCGCCCCGTATTTACCCCAGTTAATGCCCCCCCCCCTCAGGCCTTTTCTAGATACAACCCTGCGTTTGATCAAAATCCTTGAATGCATGTTGCCTAATTTAATTTCACCGGCTAGGGATCGATGCTCCCACAAGCAGAACTTTGGATTTGGGTGTATAGCTTTGACCCAAGGGTGAAATATCACCTGTTTCACTTACTCTCAAGCAATACTGTATATCCTTCCCTATTAAATAACATTGGGCCGGTGTTTCAGTTTCTAATCAAAGACGTTGACCCATACCTAACTCCAACTACAGCAAAGAAAATTGGCTGCCATTGTTATCCCACATGCCGCACATATCGGTCTATATGACCCAATATGTCTTCACCTTATTGGAAGAGAATTTATGCTTCCACAAGCAGGTTGAGGATGTTTAGCATTGATGCAATGGCACAATATAATGCGTTTCACTTACTTACAGGCAGCACTGTATGCTGCTTTTCAAGTTAACACCATATTCTTGTGTATTTGATCAGATGAAAAGTAGTAAGACGAACAAGTGATATTTCAAGCAGTATTACTTAAGCTTTATTTTAATAAATACAATGATTCTATACATAAGTTCTGGTTTAAATGAATCACAAGTTATTATATGTCATTGGGCGGTCAGTTCTTGAGCTCTGGTCCACAATTTTCACACTTTGCTAATTCTTTGCATAGATTATGCTGTAAAATAATTTTAAAACATTTGAATGATTTAAATTTTAGCGATGACTGTTCCGCGCCATACGATGCGTACTGCTACTACTACTACTATACCACTATTAGATTAAGGTGGCTCGATACTCATGAACTTTCCAAGATAGGATTTCTTAAAAATAGTTTGAAATTATCCAAAATACAGTTTATAGCAAGGATATATAAACGAAAGTAGTCGCTACCAGCCTTTCTTTCAAAATATTTGAGGTTATGTAAAAGAAAGTCAGTCCACACAAACCTAAAAAACTCTTCTTTTTTTTTCGTGAATTTTTTGCTGTGAAGTTTTCCATGCCATTCAGTGGCCATTCATGCCATGTTAATAAATGAAGCATGGAATTAAAGAGGACAGTTTTATGGAAAAGATAATGACAGTTTCAGAAAGATATATTTAATTTAAAGGGATTTCCAAGGGGCTCGGAATAAAAGTTTCGATTTTGAAAATTTCGACTTTTTTATAAAACATAGTGTTTAAAAAAATTGACGGGATAGGATTTTATATTTCTTTGTCATTTACTTCCAAAAATAGTGGGGAACAATATGATGATACAGACAAACCTTCCTACCACACTTAAAATTGATATACAAATTTATTTATATCACAAAGTCATTTTCGAGAAATTAGACATGCTTTCCGAAAATCACCTGTAAAAAAATTCTGTTATGAGTATCAAGATGAACCTCCGGTTGTATGTAGTCCTCTTCATGGCACATCTGATGCTCTAAACGAGAAGTCTCTAACCCCAATAGAAGTGGCGCAAATCGCAAACGAAGCGACCGTCGCATGGAATTCTTAAAATTAAGAAAAGACCCTGAAGCAGTGTCAGCAGAGCCCTGCTGCTGTGGTGACGTCATGACAGATAGGGCCTGCCTGGCTGCGCGTCAATGTGCGCTAACTACCAGTTTGCATGAGTAGCGAGCCACCTTAAGATGACCCACTGGTACAGGCATCCCCATAAAACAATTGAGACTGATAGTATACCTACTGGTGCTGGGATCCATTCCAATAAAGTCACTTTCAGAGGCAGTTCCCTCGTCCTTAGAATCAGCAGTTCTGTTACTGGCCAGGGTGGTAGTTAATTGGAGATTAATTATAAATAATTAATCTTGGTTAAATGGCTGCTCCCGACATATCAATCACTGGCTGCTCCCTGCAGTCACGTGACCGGTACTTTTCCGCCATTCGGAATCTGATTTTCATACGATCAAATTCTCTCAAAGATTAGCTTCAAATAAATCTATTACATATTAATCTGGGCTACTTTCATTGGGCTTTTGCCCAGATTTAAATTAAATTGAAATTGCATCTATGGATTTCGATGTAACTGTGGCCCATTTTATGTTGTAATGGATTAATAAATTAAAATTGTAAATTCACTTAAATTCTGGTCGTGGACAGCTTTATTTAATTGGAGATTAATTATAAATAATTAATCTTGGTTAAATGGCTGCTCCCGACATATCAATCACTGGCTGCTCCCTGCAGTCACGTGACCGGTACTTTTCCGCCATTCGGAATCTGATTTTCAACCTCCCTCCCACCCTGGCTGCTCTAACTTACTAACATTTGATTTATATTGAATTATGTAGTTCTTCAATGAATAACTAGTTTACCAAAATTGCACCGATGTCTCGTTCAATTTTTTTTTAAAAAGGTTCGATGTACTTGATCACTATGTTTAACTTGATCACTAAATCAACATGTTCACTATTTGTTTAAAAAAGCTCAATCAGATTTTGAGTCAAGAGCTCTTACGAGTTCTTTTTCGTGTATTTGTATAATTTCTTATAATGAACACTCTACAGATATAGATATTGTTCTAATTTGATGGTGTTTGGGGCTTTTGCCCAGATTTAAATTAAATTGAAATTGCATCTATCAATTTCGATGTAACTGTGGCCCATTTTATGTTGTAATGGATTAATAAATTAAAATTGTAAATTCACTTAAATTCTGGTCGTGGACAGCTTTATTTAATTGGCCAGAAGTGGGAGACTCAGTTTGCTCAGTGGTGCTTGTGGTAGAAGTTTGTGTTGTTGTAGACATCTCAATTTCTGAAAAAATATCAGCTGTATAAGTTTCTCCCGGTTTCCATACTTTCTAGCATGTCCAAAGTAGGGGAGACTTTTATGAGACGGACCACCTGCTGAGATGGACCACCCTCATTAACTATGAATAGTTATAAGATCCCTTGAAAAAATTTTCTTTGGAATTTTCTGTAGAAACACAGAGCTCATCTAGTACTAGAGTTTGGATGACTTTTGGAAAATTTCTTTGCATTTGGTTGGCAATGGACTTTTTGAAAATTTCTTTGCATTTTGTTGGCAATGGGCACTTTTTGGCTATTTTTATGTTATATTTTGATTCTATAGAATGTTGGGGCATGTAATAACTGCAATTTTGAGCAAAATTGGCTTTGAATTATCTGTTTTCTATGATTATTGACGATCATTCAGCACTTTCTGCACAATTCTCAACATGACATCTTGGCAGGGAGCATTAATTTTATAATTTAGCGTGTATTTGGTTGAGATGGACCACACTGGAATGGGTGAGATTGACCACCCCTGGATGCCTGAGATGGACCGGTCCATCTCAACCTCAGGGTGAGATGGTCCAGTGGTCCATCTCATCACTGAGCTTCCGATGTCCCTCCTGCCTCCACTCTCTGTTACTGACCAGTGACTAGCACTGTCTGCCCTCCAATCTCTGCTGCTGACCACCCTCCACTCCCTGTTGTTGTTCGCCTTCCACCCTCTACAGCTATCCACCCTATGGCCTACACTCTCTGTTGCTGACCGCCCTCCCCTCACTCCTGCTGCTGACCCTCCCCTCTTTGCTTCTAACCACAATTCACTCTCTGCTTCTTTCCACCCTCCCCTTTCTACTGCTGTCCGCTCTCCATCCCTACTACTGCTGCCTGCCCCCTAGTCTCTACTGCTATCGGCCCTCCACTCTCTGCTGCTGTCCAATCTTCACCCTCCAATACTGTCCACCTACTCTCTCTTGCTATGCACCATCTACCCGCTACTGCTGTACACCCTCCACTCTCTGTTGTTGTCGGAACTCCACTCTCTGCTGCAAACCACCTTCCTTTCTCTGTTGCTTTCCACCCTCCGGCCTCTACTTTGACTTGACTCATGTTGTGCTGGTATATCCCGGATCAGCCGGAGCAGCTCAACCTCCACTTTTGCGGAGGAAGCTACACTTCTATTTCTGGTAACCACCATAATTATATTATAATATGATGAGATGAGAAGACTGAGAGTCTAGCACATGTCTTATTGATTCAGAGACATCCAGGGTCTTTCAGTTGCCCCAGCATAGAATGCTGGATATAACCCAACCTCAATTCATGTCGCACCGGCCCTCCTCTATCTGTTCCTTTCCATCCTCCACCCTTTGCTGCTGACCACCCTCCAGCCTCTCCTGCTGTCCACCCTCCACTCTCTGTTGCTGTCGGATCTCCACTCTCTGCTGCTAACAACCACCCTACACTCCCTGCTGCTGTAATTTGACCCATACCAATTCTAAAAGCAGCCATGCTTGCTTGGAAAATTTAAAACATTACACTTTGGCTGGAATTTCTCCTACTAAAACTAGAATTGCAATCAATGACAAATTTTGAGGAAATAGGCAGTGGTGATGGAGGATGGAGCATCCTTGAAAATTATTAGTTAGACTGGTCTGTAAAAGGTAAGTTCTACTTTATTTTATTGGTGACAAGAACTTGGATTTGAGGACAAGTACCTGAAGTACTAGCCTAGCACACTGATGGTAACCACTGACCTTGGTCCAATGGCTCTTTTGTTTTTCTCTAACCGTAAGATCACAACTCGGTAAAGCACAGTGCTACGAGAGACTAATTAGCTAATTAGCCTAGTTTGTGACTTGCACTGTTGCGTGTGATGAAGTCACATGGCAGTTCATCATGTAATCACCTCATTGTTCTGGAGTAACTGGATGAGCAGGAGGAACACAGTCAACAATCAAATCAACAATCAACTTTGCAAGACAGGTTGTTAGATTTTCAAGCTACAAGACAGACTGTTGGTAGATCTCTGGGTTGATATTGTACAGATTAAACATTTAAAAATTGAGACAGTTTGCAAGGAACTTACTCTTTGCAGTTTAGATCACACAAATCCAAGAAATGAAAAGATATTCACATTCTTATCCTACAAGTTTAAAGATTGCACAACTATTGGATCTGAACATAGATGCCTAGGAATGGGCCTGCATTCAGTATTTAACTTACCTTACCTTACTTTACCTTATCAGTTAGTAGCAGACAGACATTGAAGCATTGGTAAAAGAGGAACACCTCTTTCAGAATCCGATATGTCATAAAGCAATATTGACCCAGAATGACAGGTCTGATCTCCCATCTGCCATCAATTAATCATTTTGTTTCCTGTTTTCTGGTCATCATTGTGTCATTTCAATCTTGTTTGTGAGCCCCTGGAAATGAGAATCACACCTGAAATAAATTTAAGATCTGCATGAGGATCATGATCTGTCATTTTGCATCAATTGCTTTGACAACTGGTATTTTCTTCTTGTTGTCAGATGAGATACAAACATATTTGTGGAATTTCATCTCCTCATGTTTCAGCCAGAAATGTGGTTTTCTCCTACCAAAATGGATTGGATTAATGTGCCCCACGCCTTGCAATATTCATCAAAGTGATTAATTCAACACGTAACAAGCCATCAATAGTTCAAAACTGACAAATTAGTGCCACTTGCTGCATTTGATTGATTTAATGAGATGAGAGGATCACCATCCGTTATTTTGCTTAATTTAATCACTTTTCCAACCGGCATTTCCTGTGCTTTGATGTGACAATGATATATTTGTTGTAACCTCACAGAGAAACTCAAACTTTATTTTAAAAAATTGGGCAATAACAGTGATGATTAGCAATTCTCAAGAAAGTTCATTGGCAAAAAAATTTAAAAGACCATTGAGCTTGGATGGGAGAAAGATCACTATAGCCTGTTTTGTATCACTCCACTCGTCTTGGCCCTACAGCCAATAACTTGCATTCATTAAGATCACAACTCTACAAACCATTTTGTAGCGTGAGAGACAAATGAGCTAATTAGCCTTGATTGTGACTTTCACTGTTGCGTGTAATGAAGTCACATGACGGTTTATGACATAATCACCTCATTTTTCTGGAGTAATTGGATGAGCAGGAGGAACACAGTCTAAAATCAAATCAGCAATCAACTTTGCAGGGCACCTTGCTAGGTTTAAAGTTACAACAGAGATCTTTGTGGGTGGCTCTCTGGTGGATGTCGTTCCATGTGAAACACTGCATGAATTACAATTGTTAGTATTTGGTCTATCAATGCCTATCATGAATTTAGTCTGTCTGTCAGAGATAGCAGCTCTGCGGCTGTCTCTTGTCTGTTCTAGGTAAATTGAAAATCTGCAAAGTTATTAACCTTTATTTTGTGGTCGATGAACTTGCTATGAGGCCTGTGATTTCTACACGTGGCTCTACTGACTGATTCCATCACTTGGTAATGGGAAATTTAAGAAACAAGGATCACTTGCTGTTAAGATTTTAATCAACTATTAAAAATAGCAAACCTTTAGATCAAAGAAGCCCCAAGACATGAAAGAGACAAAAGGCAGACCAAAATAGAAAGGGATTATTAATCACCTCGACGTGTTCATGTGATTTGTGATCACAAAGATTGAATTGTTTCGTGGCTTTCCGTGTTCAGAACAAAACCGTATGAACCTTAGAACTTTATTAACGTTTTCATAGCTATGTGTTTTTTAAAAACTTCGTTTTGCAATTAAACTGTGACATCAGTAGGGTATCCTGTGATTGTGATTGGTCTAATCTTCAGTCTGTGACATATCAGTTCAGAGTTTTACATCACGGTTTATGACAATGGAAATTAAAACTGCCAGGCAATGTTATATTTTGTTTTCAACCACAACAAACAACTTCTGTCTAAACCGATTGTTGCACCTTGTCAGAAGAGTCTGCAGATGTGCTCCCTAGTTGTGGGAACAACTCCGTACCTCATTCATCTCATCAACCAAGCAAGAGCCAAGTGTTTGTTTGCAGGACTCTTGATGCCTTTTCGCAAGTCAAATTATTATTTTTCAAAGGAGGAATACATTATTAGAAAGTTTAGAAACACCTTTGGCCACATTTACAGGAGTACAGAATTTCTGACTAGAACATGCATTCAGGAATTCCATCACAGTTGTCAAAACCATGGAACTGTAGTACAGTTCAATGTCAAAACGATCAGTCTGAAATGACAGATCGTGATCATTAGATGATTTCGGATGATATTGTCATTTCTGGGCTTCATAATCAACATGGAATGATGGGATGATGACTGGGAAACAGGAAATCATCTCTTATTAATCAAGTGAAGCAATACAAATGGCACTGATTTGTCTGCAGATCTGTTGATATGCTGTGACAAGTTAATAAATTAAGAAAAAGGAGCAGCAAGATGTTAGACTCATTAATTCCATCCAAATTGAACCGAGGAGATCAGACGAAACATGCATTCTGGAAATTCCATCACACCTCCAATCCTCAATCAACAAGGCAAAGCAACAAGGAAATGCCAGTTGTCAAAAAAACTGATCTGAAATGACAGATTGTGATCATCAGACTTCTTTTATGTTGGGATTCTCATTCCCGGGATCAACAAATGTCATTTGAAATGATGAGATGATGACCAGGAGAGAGGAAACAAAATCGTTTTTGAGGAGTTTTTGAGACTGTGTTTTTCGTAGATTTGAATGTCAATGAGAAGGTTTCTCATGTGAAACCATTACCACCACCGAAGGGCTTACCTAGGGGGCTTAGTTCACCTGTAACATTGCATCTAAATACTATTTCCTTGAAAAAGGCTGTTGTGTGCCATAAAATGTTGTAATAAATTGCAGCATGGTGTATAAGTAACAAGTCAGTTTGTGCAGAAGAGTTTTAACTTACCAATTAATTATTCAATCCCAAAACTTTGTTCCAGAATTCAGCCAAGTTCTCACAGTGTCAGTCACAGTAAAGTCAAGAGAATGGGTCACTCTCAGCGGTTTCTGGTTTGTGAATTTTGATGCTTAGCCAATATTCAATGAATAAGCTGGGTCAAATGAACCCCTGAAGAGAAAGTTACCGTATGTCAGGCTCCTTTTCGTTGTTTGTTTGTTCAAGCTCGAAAGTGCATGTTGAAAAATTAAGAAGGAGCACTTATATAGATGGTGGCACATATAATTTTTTAAGTACTGTATTGAGCTCATTTCTATATTATTTGGGGTATTGCGTCTCAATAACTCATGTGCATTCTCTCACTGCCATATTATGCACTGAAACCCTAAACCACGTCAATGAGCAAAAACCTATCTTTTCAATTTGCGGCAATGCTCCATCAAAATTCAACACTCCATGATATATATGATGGGTCGTGATAATCTGATTCTTATCCCACAGGTTCTAACATCAGAGACATTACAGGCATTGACAAAAGAGAAACACTTCTCCAGAGCAATTGACACAGAATGACAACTCTGGTCTCTCATCTGCCATTAATAATCTAGACATCTTTTTTTCCTGTTTCATTTCAATGCTGGTTGTTAAGCCCGTAAATGAGAATCAAAGCTTAAATAAATATAAGATCTGCATGAGGATCATGATCTTTCATTTTGCATCAAATGCTTGGACAACTGTGCATTGCTTCAGCCAGAAATGTGGTTTCTCCTGCCAATGTGTCTTGAAATAATGTGTCTCACACCTTGCAAAATTCATCAAATTAATTAATTTTAGTTGAAACAAGGCATCAATAGTTCAAAACTGACAAATTTGTGCCACTTGCTGCATTTGATTGATTCAATGAGACGAAAGGATTATCATGCGTCATTTTGCATTAATCACTTTTCCAACTGGCATTTCCTGTGCTTTGATGTGACAATGATTTATTTCTTTTAACCCCGTGCAGAAACTGAAAGGGAATCAAAAACTAGATTTAATAACACTGTGATGATTTGCAATTCTAGAAGAAGTTCATCAGCAAAAGAATGAAGACCATCAAGCTTGGATGGGAGAAAGATCACTATACAGCCTGTATTGTATCACTCCATCCGCCAATACCTGTTGCTTTCACTAAGATCGCAACTCTACAAACCATTCTATGGCGTGAGAGACTAATTAGCTGATTAGTGCTGATTGTGACTTGCACTGTTGCGTGTAATGAAGTCACATGACGGTTCATGACGTAATCACCTCATTGTTCTTGAATAATTTGATGAGCAGGAGGAACAGAGTCAACAATCAAATCAACCATCAACTTTGCAGGGCACCTTGCTAGGTTCAAAATTACAACATAGATATTTGTGGGTAGCTCTCTGGGTGGATGTCATTCCATGTTAAACACTGCATGAATTACTGTTGTCAGTATTTGATGTATCAATGCCTATCATGAATTTAGTCTGTCTGTCAGACATATCGGCTGTCCGTTTCTGTTCTAGGTAAATTGAAGATCAGCAAAGTTGTTAACCTTTATTTTTTAGTCGATGAACTTGCCATGAGGTCCGTGATTTCTACACATGGCTCTACAAACTGATTCCATGACTTGGTAATAGGAAATTTTAGAAACCAGGATCAATTGCTGTTAAGATTTTAATCAAATGTTAATCATAGCATACCATTAGATCAAAGAAGCCCTAAGACATGAAAGAGACAAAAGGCAGACCAAAACAGAAAGGGTTTATTAATCACCTCGACGTGTTCATGTGATTTGTGATCACAAAGATTGAATTGTTTTGTGGCTTTCCGTGTTCAGAACAAAACAATATGAACCTTTGACTTTACATTTCTTTCTTTGTACAAATTTGCTGTTGGGTGAAATCAAATTGGAAGCTTGCTTTTCACACTGGTATTTGCATGCATGCAAAACCCTCTCATGGATGTCTATCACATAAGAAACAGGCAGTGGTCCCTAGTTGTGTCTAAACTGTCAATCTACTCTGTTCCTCATTCATATCATCAACCAAGCTAGAGGCAAGTGTTCATTTGCAGGACAATTGATGCCTTGTTACAAGTCAATTTTTTTTTCAAAGTGGGTATGCATGATTAGAAACACCTTTGTCCACATTTACACAAGTGCAGAATTTCTCACTAAAACATGCATTCAGGAAATTCCACCACAGTTGTCAAAACGATCAGTCTGAAATGACAGATCATGATTGAAATGATGACACGATGACACGGAAACAGGAAACAAAATGATTGATTGATGGCAGATGGGAGATCAGACCTGTCCTTCTGGGTCAAATGTTTTTGACCACACACTGTTAGAAATTTCCGTAGATTTTACGGTCAAATGACCGGCAGTTTTGGCTGCCAAAAGAAAACCGTAAAATATACGGGGACCTGTAGATGGTTTACACACACATGTTAAGTTCACAGCTAAATACCGTAAAATTAACAGGCTTTGTGCCGTGAATTGTACAAGGAAAAATGGATGTCTTTGTAGTAAACCACCTGGGTTATGTGAAATTTACACCAATTTGATCGTAAAATTCACTGCCATTATTATTGTAAAGTTTTCTGCACAGCACTGCATTTTACGGACCTTTTAAGGTAATATCAAATGTATGTGTCCGTATAATTTTGATGTATTACGGCCAACATGATGTAATATCCACTGCAGATTTCATGTGGAAAATACTCCCATGAAGTATGGAAATTTCACATTCCTCATTATTTTATGGTCATTCACACATTTAACAGTAGCAGAAGTGCGAACCATCCCGACAGTACGTGAGGCTGGAAATAATTGCCCATTCAACTGGTTATATAAAAGGCACATAGCATGTATGTATGTACTGTAAGGAACCAAGAGAGTCTGCAGCATATACCAGGAGTGCCATTGAAAAAACCTACTCCCAATTGCAGGGACAGGCGTCAAAGAATGAAAGCTGTATGCAGTTGTTACGGTTTGTGTGCTCATCAAAACAAATAAACATGTATGCATTGGTCTTCTTTATTATGGTAGAATCACAAATATATCAAATAAAAGACAAGATCATGAAAGATGTCTTACTATTAATTCGTAAGCTTCAATAACAAACTGCATCCCCAGAGTGTATTAATATAATGTTAATCTTACAATTTATATAGTCTATTAACCGATTAGCTGCTTCATGCAATAACATTATTTCACAAAAGACGGCAGCATTTCTACACAAAATAAATTCTTTTGATGAAAATATTCATGTATATATTTTTCATTATTTGACATGTTCACGAATTCGTGGAGGTGTAAAAACGAGCATGTACGAATTCGTGGACACGAAAAAACGAGCATAGGTGCTCGTGTACATGTAAAAACTAACACTCGTGAATATGCATTATTATTCATTCGTGTATCTGCCAATACTAACATTCGTGGAAGTGCCATATAATTAGGGTTTAGTGTTAAAATTAGGTTTAGAGTAAGTTTTAGCCAAGTTTAAGGTTGCAATGTTCGTAATTACACATACACAAATTCGTGAATAGCAATATTTATCACTTACACGAATGCAAAATTCGTGTATATGTTCGTTTTTGCAGCTTTACAAATTCGTGTACATGCCAAATAGTGAAAAATATATACCTCAAATATTAAAGTCTGCATTATTATAATAAAGGTAAGAACAAATTACCTCCAATATATTGAATATGTAGACTATAATCAATATTAAAAGATACTGATTAGCTGCTTCACACAATAGCATTATTTCACAAAATAGGTGACAACATTTCCATACAACATCAATTCTTTTGATGAGCCGAATTCGATAGTGTGTCTTAAATATTGAAGTCTGCATTATATCTGTAAAAACACATTGTTTCCAATATATTGAATTTGTAGACTATAAACAACATCAAAGGATACTTATTGGCTGCTTCACACAATAACATTATTTCACTAAATAGTTGTGAACATCTCCACAGAACATCAATTCTTCTGATGAATTTAATTCAATAAATTTGTCTTAATATTGAATAAATGTGTCTTAATATTAAAGTCAGCATTCTATATTTTTGAGAACACACTGTATACCCTAATATGCTGTCCAAGGTCCATATATGTTGTTCATACATGTAGACTATATAAACAGTACTGTTTCCTCATTAGCTTGATACACAATTTTTCAAAGTAAATATTTCAAACAATTCCATCTAATGTCACTTTTTTTATGAACATGACTCCAGAGGACAAGAATGCAATATCTAAAGAATTATTTTTAAATTTATCTTTGTATGTTCACTCAAAATTATGCCAGCATACATTATTGTATTTGCCAAAATGACAGAGGTTATAAAAAAGTTGCCACTTCATTGACAAAGTTCAAAACTTTCGGATTAATCGTCGTGTGTTTCTTTCCTTTCACTCGCTCCAGGTTTATCTTGAAGAAACACTGAAACACAAAAATTCAAAATGTAAAAGCTTTACAAAAAATTACCCATTTTGTTTGATATTCTGTTGGGTTTATTTATTATTGCTATAACTTCCACATTTTCAAGTTTGCAAAAAATAGCCAAGCAGTGACCTCTTAGCCTCAATTTATTAATTCAGAGAAGTCAGTATTACTGTCAGTTACTATAACATATTTCCCCTCTTATGGTTTTGCTACTGAAAAGTGTATTGTCACCTGATTGCCTTCAGTTACAGGCCTATCAATCACTGTACCTTTTACAGTCCAACCATCAGATAGATAGAATAATGTTACCTCTGCACGATAAATTCGAGGCTTGTTTGCACTTCTGGAGGATATGCGATATTCACGACGTAGTATTGTAGTAAGAGGCAAAAAGTCGTGCCAGAGCATCGTAGAAAGTCTTCATTTTTTCTATCACAACTCTATTGTCTACCAGCAGTGAAATCAGTTGCAGACTTGACACCTGGAACAAAAGGAAAATGGTTAGATAACCAATAGCTGGGGAGGATCACACAAACAACAATACAATGTCTGCACTGATTCACAAATATTTAAGGTGTTCAAGAAATGGTTGATCAAGTCAAAATTGGTTGGGTAGAAATCATAAGGTAGTCATGGTCGCAGTGGGATAAAGCATTATGATAGATAGATAGATATGGTAACTGCAGCCCTCTAAGCCCAGTTCTGGACAGTCACGAGGGTTGATTGATGAGATGGGAGAGAGAGCAAATGCCCTCAGCATGTTATACATTTAACCCATGTGAGGCATCTTTTACTTGCCCAGCACAGACACTGATACAAGGGGCCAGCAACTTAACGTCTCATATTACTTACCTTTTAACGGGTTACTGGGAAAATGATTTAGTCATCATATAACATGAGGTCAGCTTAAAACATGGCTAAGTTATTTTCACAGTAACCCTGTTAAAAGTAAAGTTATGGGAGTTAACCACTTTAGGATAACCCGTGTTAAGCATTGATACAATGTGGCACTGAATGACAACACAGCTCGAATTTTCAAACCCAGGCAGGCAAAGACCTTCTGGCGGGCACCTAAACCACTGAGCCAGTCAGCTACCCAAGAAATGACCAAATTTCATTTGTTATTTTGTTATTTTCTGTTTTGACAAATGTGTCAGGTGTGACATTTTCGTTGTCGTAATAAAAAAAAACAAAAGGTATAAAATCTTGCTACTGTACACTCAACAAATAAAGAAAACGTACCACTTCATTTTTGCTTATGATTTTTGTGAAATAATTTCTTTTGGCCAAAACCAATTAAACAGTGTTGATCCTATTATAAACATGTGCCGAAAATCATTCAAGTGCAACCGTTTTTCCCTAACATTTACCTTTTACCTTGTGGGACCATTTCCGGAACATTTACCTTTTACCTTGTTTATCACAGTTGGATATTTTTTTTGAAATGGCCCCATACCCAGATTACCCACATCTCACCAAAAAAATCTAGGTGTCATTTCGCATTGTGCGTCAAAGAGCCATAAAAAACGAAAAAATTGTGACATTATGCTTTATTTTTGATAGCTACAGATCACCTTCCAGATGTGGGTTTCATACAGCAAGGGAAATGACTCATGTTATTTGGCTTTGAATTGAGTTATTTTAAAAAATGAGTCTTCTGTTTGACATTGAACATAGCATTGGCATTTCCGAGATGCAACTGGTCATGCCATGTAAACTTTTCATAAAAGTAATTTCACTTGCTGCAACAAATGCACAATGGTGATCTGTAGCTAAAAATAAAGCATTTTTCTGCTTTTTTAGGGCTCTTTGTCACACACTTCGAAATGACACCCCAATTCTTTTAGTGAGATGTGGGTATGGGCATTTAAAAAAATACCCAAATATGATAAACGAGGTCAAAGGTAAAGAGGAAATGGTCGCACTTCAATTATTTTCACATTGATACATTTTTGTAATTAGTGCTGTGGCATATTCTCAAAAGAGGCTTAAAACAGGGAGTAACCCCAACAGAAGGTATAACAAAGCACAACCTATACCATCTTGTGGAGGTATATATTTTTCACTATTTGGCATGTACACGAATTTGTATACCTGCGAAAACGAACATATACACGAATTTGGCATTCGTGTAAGTGTGAAATATTGCAATTCACGAATTTGTGTAGGTGCAAAAACGAACATTGCAAACTTAAACTTGGCTAAAACTAACTCTAAACCTAATTTGTACCCTAAAACTGAAAGATATAACACCTACACGAATGCTAGTAATGGCAGGTACACAAATGATTAATAAAGCACATACACGAGTGCTAGTTTTTACACATACACGAGCACCTATGCTCGTTTTTTCATGTCCACGAATTCGTACCTGCTCGTTTTTACACCTCCACAAATTCGTGTACATGTCAAATAATGAAAAATATATACATGTCTTGTGCAGAATATTGTCTGGGATCTGAAAAATATGGTTGTGGTGATTTCAAAGGTGTCTGACATGTTCAAAAGAGCATATATCTGATGTAAAGTAAGTTACGAAAACGAAAAAAATTAAATATCACTTTTCTGCCTAAATGGGCTCCCCTATGAAACTTAAATGCTTCAAAATGGTCCTAACTGATGCCAATGGGTGTAGAATAGTATATTATAGGTTAGTTATTGTAATATTTTCTATATTTGACAAAGCAGGGGTGTTTTAATGTAAAAAATTAGCAAAAAAATATTTCATTTTCAGATTTCTGAGCCACTTAAATTGCATAATACCAGAGAACTATTCATCAAATTTGAACATATTATACATCAAAATTTTCCTTATTTAGTCCTCTATCCAGTGGTATATAACACATGTAGGTCTGAGTAATAATGTAGCCACAAGAAGACAAAATGCTTCCCCTAACCCTTATTTTTCGAAAATCGCATAAATTTTGCATCTGCAACAAGAAATGTGCAAAAAAGATATTTAATGAATAACAATTGACCACATTAGCAAAAGAAGCTCTGATGAATGCAATCCTTTGTTATTCAGCACATTTTGGGTGATTTATGGGTTTAATTACTATATATATGGTAGTTCATGCATGCATTGTGGCATAGTATAGGAATGGCCCCCTGATCAACACAATCACGACAGCATTTCCTACCAGGCAATCAACAACTTGCCTATATATCTGATTACTTGCTTTCCCTATTTTGTACTCCAGGCAGTGATATATGACACACATGAGTTTTCTAATGTATGTGACCAAAGGGAGTCAAACCCATACCCTTATTTCGCCAATATCAGAAATTTGTCATTATTCCAAAAGAGATATTATGATGGACAGTCTTGATGATGAACCTGAGTTGTTAATTTCTTCTTTGTTACTAAGGAACATATTAGTGAATTATGGAAAACAGCAGACTGTTGCTTATAAGGATTTAATATATGTACATTCTGGTTGTTCCCAAGTGAGGATGCACACCATTTTTACGGTTCCAAGGGTAAAATGCAATTTGATTTTTGCCACAAAACAGCAGATCTGTAGTTACTTTATAATTTAATTTAGGATTTAATTGTGAAATGTTTGAACTAAAGTTGGCTTGATGGACGACTTTTGACAGGGAAACCAAAAAAAAGTTGAAACGATCTGGTGCGTTGTACTTACAATGTATGCAGCTTTCCAAATAACAATTGTTCCAGCTCCTGTGTCACACTTCATAATATAATTTCATCATTTTAAGTAAATATTTTTTGGAGAAAAATGAAGTGAGTCAACTGCAACATAACATAGATGACTGCTGGCTTGCTAGAAAGGAGAAATAACCACATTTTGACAATGGTGTAACAGTAAAAATTGGTTATTATGAAATACAAAGAAAAATGTAGGTCTACTGCTTACTTTCCATCAACGTTTGATACATTGTCAAAACAGTGTTGATCCAACATTTGGATTTAAAGTTTTGTTTTCAATAGTTTTGTGTGACTTATGCAAACCAAAATGACTTGCCATCTGGAAAATCATGCAAAGAATCATGTAGTCACATCAATGCACTAGCTAGTCATAACTGGAGTGCACAACAACCGACATGCCATATCATGTCCTATTGACCAGTCAGAACTCTTGCTCTGAGTATTCCTTCAATTTCTCCATAATCATTATAATCTGAACTGCTTGGCTTCAACAAGATGTAGTAGTTCGCCACTTGACATCAACAACCATATTCGTGAGTGATTTGCTGCAGTGTCGGAGGTCTAGGGCGTCTTTGAGCCACTGTTGAAGGCCTCGGCCTCAGTCTCAGAGGCTCCTGCCTCACGTTCCTTCTCAGCTCAGCCTCGGATCTACCTACCTCCACTACATCACTGGTGTGCTGACCATTGACTCTGAAATGTTTCTCTGCTGCTTCTAAAGACATTCAGGGATCACTCAACTCGTTTCCTCTGTGAAATGACGAATAATATTTTGCTGAGAATGTGATTAACAAGGAAACATGAACACAGGGATTCCTGAGACGAACCCTGGGACTTGGTATCAATTGGTGCAATCCAAGTACCATCATTGGAGAGCTTCAATAAAGCCCTACTGAAACTGCTCTGAATGTCAGGACCAGCTATTATCCTGATTCTACCATGATTTTTAAGAACTTTTAACACCCAGATTTTACAAGGTGCATAGGTTAATGTGGGCACACTGCTCACCAGCATCCGCTGTTCAATTTGACTTCCAATGGCAAATCACCAGCATAGAATTGGAAACACCAATAATATTTATATTATAATTATGTGATGGTTTTCACATATTGCCCAGTTTGAATTTTTTTTAGGAAGTTCAGTGCAATTCAAATCACAGGGGCATCCATAGGCGAATGGGAGGGGGGGCAGGGGGGGCAGTCGCCCCCCCCAAAACTTTGAGAAACAGTAAGATTCGGGCAAAAAGGCTAAAAAATTTGGGCAGATGATTAGGTAAAAACTATTTAAAATTAGTGATTTCTAGGCTATTTCATTTGAAATGGTATTAAATTTAGATCTCGAAATTCGGGCAAATGTCGCTCGCCCCCCTAAAAATAGGGTGTCCCGTACGCCTATGGGGGCATCAGTTTCATTCTTAAAGTGGTGGGGCAAAATCAGGCTACAGCCTTCGTGGACCGAGGTCCTTGGATCCTCACAATTAAAAAATAAATATTTACAATCTATGCTTCTACCAAAACGTGGTGGGACATAATATGCTCCATCAACCGCGCCAACACTGGTTGGGTTGATGGAGCAACACTGCAAATCATGCAGTGTGGAAATGATGGTTCTTCGACAGCTTGTGACCATATTCCATCTGGTAAGTATGCCTTTGTATGTTGAGAAACATACCTCCAGGTACATGTGGTCGGACAAAGGTATCTTCAGCATGGCATTCTGAATTCCTAGCCAGGTCTGGACCTGGAAGCTTCCTCATCCCTTCAGCTCTTTATTTACATTTAGAAAATGTCTCTAAGTTTGCGATTGTAACAGTTGCTATGTGTTCCAGCAATTCAGACGCTTTTTGCAGTGTTTTCTTGATTGTGACTTAACTTGACTGCACGATGTCATTTTTTGCGTCTGCGTTCAGTGACCAGAAGAAACCCTCTGAATCGTCAAGATGCTGTTTCAATTTCCACATGCAACAGCATTTTTCTTCTCACATTTCTGGGATATTCTCTTGTAAGAATTTTCGTTGGATGCAGGATGGTTCCAAGAGTATTTTTACAAGCTGTGCATTTAGATAATGTCAGCTGCACATGGTTGTGTTTGGTTATTGTTCAGTAGAACTAATATTGCATTCAGAAATAAACTTCTGTAGCACCTACATGTACATGTAGCAGGTTTAGTTTTTCTATGCTTGTGTATAAATTTTTTTCCACAAAATCTTACAAGACAGTTATTATGTCCCTGGGATTATGTCTTCTTTGTAGGGTAGTCACTGCAGCCTATCTGCAATATCACTCTCCTAATTTTGTTGCATTGAAAAAGGTTGCAATCTTTCTGATGCAAGCTTTTTTCAGCAAAGTTAGTTTCTTGTTTGTCGTGGTAAAGGGCCCTTGGTGGTGATTCTCTTTGTTGGGGTGTGACTTGCTCCCAAAAAAATCTTATGTCACTTATCGAAAAGCTCTTAAAGCAAACACGAAGACATTTTCAAGAAAGCAAAAACAACACCTACTGCACAAATGAAATTATGTAAATAATTAATAATGGCATTACAACATCTGATTTAGAGTTCATGGTCATAAAAAACCAAGGCCTGTATGTGAATGATATCGCACAATGTAGAAAATATGAAACATTGTAATTGAATAAGTTATAATTTGAAAGAGAAACACGAAATCAGACACAAATGCAAGTTGTAATTGCTGGTAGGAAATGCTGTCGTGATTGTGTTGATCAGGGGGCCATTCCTATACTATGCCACAATGCATGCATGAACTACCATATATATAGTAATTAAACCCATAAATCACCCAAAATGTACTGAATAAAGAAGGATTGCATTCATCAGAGCTTCTTTTGCTAATGTGGTCAATTGTTATTCATTAAATATCTTTTTTGCACATGTCTTGTTGCAGATGCAAAATTTATGCGATTTTCGAAAAATAAGGGTAAGGGGAAGCATTTTGTCTTCTTGTGGCTACATTATTACTCAGACCTACATGTGTTATATACCACTGGATAGAGGACTAAATAAGGAAAATTTTGATGTATAATATGTTCAAATTTGATGAATAGTTCTCTGGTATTATGCAATTTAAGTGGCTCGGAAATCTGAAAATGAAATATTTTTTTGCTAATTTTTGACATTAAAACACACCTGCTTTGTCAAATATAGAAAATATTACAATAACTAACCTATAATATACTATTCTACACCCATTGGCATCAGTTAGGACCATTTTGAAGCATTTAAGTTTCATAGGGGAGCCCATATAGGCAGAAAAGTGATTTTTAATTTTTTTCGTTTTCGTAACTTACTTTACATCAGATATATGCTCTTTTGAACATGTCAGACACCTTTGAAATCACCACAACCATATTTTTCAGATCCCAGACAATATTCTGCACAAGATGGTATAGGTTGTGCTTTGTTATACCTTCTGTTGGGGTCATCTCCCAAATGTGCTCCATTGCCACAGCACTAAATAGGATCACTACTGTTTTAATTGGTTTTGGCCCAAAAAATCTTACAAATTATTAGCAAAAATGAAGGGGGGTGTTTGTTTTTTTGTTGAGTGTACATGTAGAAATGATACCTGTTTAGTGTTTAGGCATTTTTTTCAAAGTAGCCAGGCTTTATCAATGACATCTAAAAACGGCATATTTACCATATCAAACTATCATTGGTGATACTGGCACTCCTCGTTCTTCTGCCACCTCTAGTCTGCTCAAATGTTCCTGTAAACAGAGAGACAAATATTTTTTCACTTGATACAAGAGAAGGCATAATAGAAGCATTACCAGCTGGTTGGCTATGAATATCATCAAATTGTTTAGGCCTACAGCCTAAATATCAGGACCTATGATGTTTTTAGAATCACTGTCAAACATAGTTATGACATCACCAGCATTGCAGAATGAGATGCCTGATGATGTCACAAAACAGCGGCCCAAATAATGCAATTGTGATGTCATGACCATTGTTGCTCCATGAGTACATGACGGTTCTGTATTTAAATGGTCTTGTGGAAAAAAATCTTTCCAATAATATTTAAATCAGGTGAAAAAATAAACTACCCATTCGAGCACTACATAACAATATCCTGAGTGTGACCCTGATTGTTGTCATGTTGTTATATTTCAATACTGCAGTGGCATAGCCAGATAATTTCCTAGAGTGGGGCAAGTGGTGTTTCATCATCATGCTGAAAGGCACAAGAAACTGAACAAAATGCAGAAATTTGTTGGATCATAATATATAGCATCCGAAAAGTAATCAAGAATTGCCAAATGAAAATTATCAGTCTTCACAGGGGAGGGGAGGGCAAGGGTGGCTGGGGGGGATGGGCTTGCCTCCCTTTCCACTGCCCAACCCCCGCCCTGCCCCCCCCCCCCCGGTTTAAGTCAAAAGTGTCACTTTAAAAAGAGTTTTTCCTGCCATTACAAAAATGTGAAGTCATCATGAAGCAACCGTGACAACACATTGACATTGTTTGGGCTCCTGTTTGATTTTGACATCAGGAAGCTGCAATGCTGGTGACGTCTTTACCATTGCTTAAGAATATCTTTTGGAGAGACGAGAGGCAGAGACGAGAGGCAGAGACGAGAGGCAGAGACGAGAGGCAGAGACGAGAGGCAGAGTCGAGAGGCAGAGGCGAGAGGCAGAGGCGAGAGGGAGAGTCGAGAGGGAGAGTCGAGAGGGAGAGTCGAGAGGGAGAGTCAAGAGGGAGAGACCAGAGGGAGAGACCAGAGGGAGAGACCAGAGGGAGAGTCGAGAGGGAGAGTCGAGAGGGAGAGTCGATAGGGAGAGACGAGAGGGCGAGACGAGAGAGAGGGAGAGTCGAGAGGGAGAGTCGAGAGGGAGAGACGAGAGGGAGAGTCAAGAGGGAGAGTCAAGAGGGAAAGACGAGAGGAAGAGACGAGAGGGAGAGAGGAGAGGGAGAGAGGAGAGAGGAGAGAGGAGAGAGGAGAGGGAGACAGCAGAGGGAGACGGCAGCGGGAGACAGCAGAGGGAGACAGCAGAGGAAGACAGCAGAGGGAAAGAGGAGAGGGAGACAGCAGAGAGAGACAGCAGAGGGAGACAGGAGAGGGATAGGAGGAGAGAGGACAGGGCATAGAGGACAGGAGAGGATAGGGATGATAGGATAGGGGTGCAGGACAGGGGAGATAGGATAGGGGAGATAGGATAGGGGATATAGGGGGAGGGAGAGGCGCGAGGAGAGGGAGAGAGATTTGCCAGACAGCAACCAAGGTTATTTCAGAATGGTTGGACGTAAAGAAGGAAAAGAGGAAGAAGGGAAAGGGGATTGAGAGGAGAGGGAAAGATGGAGAATGAGGGGAGGACAGGGGAGATAGCATAGGGCACATAGGATAGGGTGAAGGCAGAGGGCACATAGGATAGGGTGAAGGCAGAGGGCAATGGAGAGGAGGCAAGATTGACCAGTGAGAGTGACGGACAGTAGGAGGCAGGGGGCGATTGACTTCCAGCAAACAAGGTTATTTTTGAACCAGAACCGCAAGCAGTTTAAACACTTGTCTGTCAATGTGAAATCTATCAATGTGTGCCAGATTATCACCCACAGGCCAATACCTGTAGCTAATTTTATAACTCTAAGCGATATATTACGGCTACAATGGGCAGTTAAAGAATGAAGAAATATGGCTGCCAAAATTACCTCAATCTTGGATTTATTGACATGTTCTTGATCAATGCCCACAGGCCAGTAACTGTATATACCTTAAAAACTCTAAGCAAAGTAGCAAGGTCACAATGGGCAGTTCAAGGATATCAGCCATTTTAAAGTGACCATTTTGGTGGCCATCTTGAATTTCTCAACAAGTTCCTGATTCATACCCACAGGCCAATACCTGTACCAAATTTCATAACTCTAAGCGAAATATTGAGATAACAATGGGCAGTTCAAGAAATGGAGAAAGATTGCAGCCAAAATAGCTGCCATCTTGGATGTTCCCGATCAATACCCACAGGCCAATACATGTACCAAATTTTATAACTCTAAGTGAAATATTAAGGTCACAATGGGCAATTCAAGAAATGAAAGATGGCTGTAAAATTGGCCACCATCTTATATTTTTCAGCATGTTCCTGATCAATACCCAGAGGCAAATACCTGCACCAACTTTCATAACTGTAAGTGAAATACTAAGTTCACAATGGTCAGTCAAGAATGAAGAAAGATGGCTGTCAAAATGGCCACCACAAAACATCAGCCATCTTGGATTTCTCAACATGTTCCCGATCAATGTCCACGAGCCAATACCTGTAGCAAATTTCATAACTCTAAGCAAAATATTGTGGTCACAATGTGCAGTTCAAGAATGAAGAAAGATGGCTGCCAAAATGGCCACCACAAAATGGCCACCATCTTGGATTTCTCAACATACTCCCGATCGATACCCACAGGCAAATACCTGTACCAAATTTCATAACTCTAAGCGAAATATTACGGTCACAATGGGCAGTTCAAGAAATGAAGAAAGATGGCTGCCAAAATGGCCCCCCACTTGTATTTCTCAGCATGATCCTGATCCATACCCACAGGCCAATACCTGTACCAAATTTCATAACTGTAAGTGAAATATTAAGGTCAGAGTGGGCAGTTCAAGAATGAAGATGGCTGCCATAATGGCCACCACAAAATGGCTGTCATCTTGGATTTCTCAACATGCTCCCGATCCATACCCACAGGCCCATACCTGTACCAAATTTCATAACTGCATGTGAAATTATAAGGTCAAAATGGGCAGTTAAGAATGAAGAAAGATGGCTGCCAAAATGGTCGCGACAAAATGGCAGCCATCTTGGATTTCTCTACATGTTCCCAATCCATACCTATAGCTCCATACCTTCACCAAATTTCATATTCATGCCATAAGCGGAAAACTAAGGTCACAAATGGACACTTACACAAACCTTAACCAGGACAACGCCGACGACGCCGAAGATCGGGTGACCACAATATTTAGCTCTTCATTTTGAAAGAAAATAGATGAGCTAAAAACCATTGGATATCCATAATTATAGCTTTGCAAAATAAGCCAAGAGAATTTAGAATTTGTTGCAAAACATGCAATTACATTTGGAAATTTATGCAAATATCATAATTATGTGAAATATTGCAAACCCCAGTGATTACTAACAAATTACTTTGCTATATTTCACTAGTTGAGGGCAGACATAGTATATAACTATGAGTGAGGTTTTGAGCATTAATTATTTGGAGGAAAGGAGAGCAGACATAAAAATGTTGTTGTGCCACTAACCTTGGAAGAGTTGACAGCTTCAAAGACCTGAAGAAACGCAATCATGAAAGGCCTCTCCATGAACTAGCATTGCACAATTAACACACACATGTACTTCATCCAATCAGCCTCTGTCTTGAATCTGAAAATTAGACAACACTCTTTAACTAGTATAGGCTTAGAAGCTTGTTGTTGATAGTTTGCTATTGAGTTGATTGCCTTCGGTGCTTAAGTCTTAAGTCTGCAAACATGACCAATGAAACCCAGACCAAAGTCCTTAAGTGACACTTTCACTGCAAAGCTATTTTAAAATCATATTGATAGTTTCACATTGATACATTAAAATATAATCACATGTAAAACGTAAAATAATGACAAATAAATTATTTAAATAAATAATAAATGGTGCGAGAAAAACAATAAAATTAAAATATTTTTTACATAGTAGGCCTATTAATATTTAAGCATTGTAGACAAATTAGAATGTAACATTTGGGTTATTCTAGTCTACAGGGTGATGATAATTTATTCATACTGATTAATAAATGAGTCCGTTAAGGAGGGGGTGGATGGATGATTGGGGATTTACGACATGTATTTATGCACTTGGTAGGCTAATTAGGACAGGTGAGGCCACGGCAATGAGGCAAAGGATGATTGAAATAGCTGTCCAACATAGGCCAGGGTGACCCAGCAAGAGCTGGATTCGAACCCTGGACCAAGTGATTGGCAGCCCAGCACATTACCACTAGACCAACCCTCCCCCTCGTTAAGGAGGGGGAGGATTAGCTCAGTGGTAGAGTGTTGGGCTGGCAATCAATGGGTCCAGGGTTCAACTTCAGCTCTTGCAGAGCCACTTGTCCTACTCCCGTGCTAATTAACCTATCAAGGCTAGCGCATAAATAGAAGAAGTAAAGCCCCATTCATCCTCATCAAGGAATATCTCTCACAAAAAATATTGTTGGTTGTGGAACAATATATAGACGTACCGGGTACACAATTTTTTGGGGGCGGGGCGAGCGAAATTTGCCCGAATTTAAAGGTTTAAATTTAATGCAATTTCAAAAGAAATTACCTGGAAACCTATTAATTTTCAATATTTTTTAATTTAATCATCTGCCCAAATTTTTTAGCCCTTTTACCCGAATCTTACTGTTTCCCAAACTTTTGGGGGGCAATCACCCCCCCTGTCCCCCCCTCCGGTATGGCTATGGACCCATACTATTTTATTACCTCAATACAAACATTACAGTAGTTATTAAATGATAGGCAATTAGATATAATTTAGCATTATCATGCATGCTAAATGAAGAAATAATAGTTATCTTACCTTGCTTATCATAATGTGTCTCATCAGTCCTGCTTCCAGAGATTAAATGATTGCTCTTAAGTTAAAACACCTTAAGGCATTGCCAATAAAGCTTCTTTAAAGGTAGTAAGTCCGCCGATTCTATGTAAAATTAAACTTGCCTTTATAGATCATAAACTGATAGATTTTAAGTATAGTATACACCTCCAAGCAACAGAATTGCATCTTTTCCATAATTAAGTGAGTCTAATTAATTGTAAAGCCTTAAATTACTTAAGGAGAGCCCTGCATTGCTTGATTTGTAAACAAAACAGGACTTTTTCATGGCATGAAAAACTGTTTGTTTACATATTTGAAGGAATCTATCTTCACATATTGAGCATAGAATGACAGTTAAGTAAATTCTGTTGTTAGAATAGGTTTAATATGACTCTAATCTTTCTTTTGGACATCCTTTTATTTTGGCGACATACTACCTTTAAGGGCACAGAAAACAAAAACAAGGCTAAGTCTTCAGTTACAGTTTTTAAACCGTGAATTCATAAAACACGTTATAATAACAACAAGAAAGCTGTAATTTCTACAGTTTCATGATCACGGCCGTTTGACCGTATAAATTACGGAATAAAACCGTTGATTGTACTGAAATTTCTAACAGTGCATTATTACTCGTAAAATCAAAGTATTAAGTACATTGATGTGGTCTGAATTATTTACAGTAGTTATCGTTATTATGTTGTTCTTTTCAACAGTTATGGGTACATGGATATTGCAGCCCTCTAAGTCATGACTGATTGATGAGATGATAGAGAGAGAGATGCGGAAGTCATTTACCCTGTTTATGGGATTTTTTGATTCATGGTGCACTGATACTAGCGCCGATGTGACCCGCTGTGTTTCGGCGAGTTGTGCTAATCACGTAGAAGTTTACAACACTGTAGCTACCCTGATAACAAGTACCAGCAATTGCAATTCAATATTTTATTATTATTCTGAACAAAAAAACATCCAGCTGGAAATGCTGCCCATTGATCTTTGTTGTATCTTTGAAGCTAGCAACTTGCCTTGCAAGGTTGCCTGACAAACTTGATTGTTGATTACTAAAGAACAATGAAGCGATTTTTTCATGAACCTTATGCGACTTCATTGCGCGCAACAGTGCAAGTCATAATCGCGGCTAACAAGCTAATTTCTCTCGCAGTTGTGACGACAAAGGGATAATGCGATTATGGTGCTGTTCGGTTGTGAAGCTGTGATGTTACAGAAAGGGCTCGGCTCACTCATTATCCAAATACAATTTTCTTGCTAACAGATTGTGTTGGGCATTGTTCACCATGACCTGAAGCATGTTGTCTTAATAACCTGTCAGTTTGGGAGGTGATATCTCTAACAACAAGACATAACATTTCTCAAGAATTTTGCCATGTTCTCCTGCTTCCTCAATATCTCTCTTAATTAAAGATACATGTGTCAGTTACAGTCAAGCACGGAATTGATTACTTTTAGCAGTTTCTTAGGTGTGCTTTTCTAAACTTAACCACACTTACTGTCTGTCCAAATATGAGTCAGGTGAACCTCTGTGAGGAGGTGACCATCTATGGCTTTCCTTGATCCTTGTTTTTAGACCTCTATCTTTCTAACCCAAATTTGCATTTTGAACAAATAACGAAATCATATATAGGCTATCATAAGTGAGCACATAATATTTGTACCTGTTAACGCTCTTCTGTTATATATGTGGGATATAGTCTCCCAATTTTGTCTGAATCTCTGATGTGCATTCTCTCATACATGCCATAGTACGCGCTGAAACCCCAAACCACATCAAAGAGCAAAAACCTGTTTTCCAATCTGTGAAAATGCTTCATCAAAATTTAAAAGGCAAAATAGAAAGCCACTTTAAAGAAGAAGTAAGGCTGCTTGGGTGTTCATGCATACAAATACAAGAGCATAACATGTGCAGGATATTATGCACGAGAAAAATAGTAGTATTGTGCTGATAAAGTGAAAAGGATTGTAGATTCACAAGTTTAGATATGGTAAATGATTACTTTCAGTGGGTCATTGGGAGTGAATTTCCAAACTCAGCCTCACTGAAAGAATGTGAAATTCTACTGAGGTACATTTTTTTTTGCCCAGGAGTGTATATGATATAATAGTCCGTGGGCCAGATATCGAAACCCTCCCCCCCCCTTGGGAATTTCGGAGACCCATATATTTTGAAAGATATATATCTTAAGTTACAAAATTTGCTTGTTGGTCAATCTTAGACCTCAACGATAACCAGCAGGAGCTATATGAGTGCGGGAAGGTTGAAAATAAAGTTTCGCCAAACCGAGTGCCGCTATTTTCAGAAAATATACTGTTATTCATAAACTAATCCATGTATAGATGCTTAAATGGTACCATTTTGAAGGTATTTAATTCCTCTATCTATTTAGTGCAAAAATTTATTGATTAGGATATCTATTTTGGTCAACAGAATGGAAAACATGCGGCCATAACTCGAAATTAAAAAGAAAATTTCATTTTATTTCACGAAAGTTCCCCGTACGGGTCACTAGGGGTCAGAAGCATCCTGAAGTTTCTTTCACATCATTCTGTATATTCATAGCTTTAAAATGATGTATAACACAACCATGTAACTGCAACAATAGCTTACCTGCAGTCAATTATTCATTATTGCATTTATGTACGATTAAGTCAAATTTTCTGATATAGGGGATGAACGACATCGATTCTGCTGTGAATATATCTTCCAGGATTCTGTGTATCTTTATGAAAACAATTGTAGATATTTGTAATAGTCTATGTTCTGTTAATTATGTTTTCAGGGGTTTTAAAACAGGTATTTTCATGTTTTTAACTTGGTTATGGCAGCCATATTGCAGATTGGCAACCAAACACATTTTCTTACAAACATGTCCGGGTGACCTACATTGATGGTTTTCAGGATAAACATAATTTTTCCTGAAATAAGAACTTAATCATAACTGGTTTTCCTTTTCTGAAAGGAAGATAGTGCATTTACCCCTTGTTTATTCAAAATGGCAGCCTCAATCCCAGAAAAATACATTTTTTCTGAATATCGGGTGCCAAATTTCATTATTTTTAACAAGAAATGCTTTATGCCACAAAATTGGCAAAAACTGCCTCAATAGTCATTTATATAACAAAATATAGGTATCATTGAAACCACAAATTAGTAGGGTACATGATGCTATGTTGATTTACAAAAGAGGAGGGACTGAAATTTGACAGGAGGCCATTTTCTTGATCTTACCTCAACATTTTACTTAAAACAAAAGAAGATTTCCACACACATACAATCACTGTAATCAAAGGTAAATTCTATACAAAAGTCATGAATTCAGCCATGGTTAATAAAAGAAGACATTGGTTATTTATTAAAATATTTCTCATTTATAACAGGAATGCTCATAACAAGAGAGGCCCTTTTTCTTCCCTTAACCAGTTTTTCTTTTGCCAAAAATTATTTTTGCACATAAATGGTAACAAAGATGTTAAATTATTTTTTTATTATTTTAAGTACAAACCATTATTATTTTAAAGATAATATTGAGTATTATATGGTAATTTTTAATATATTTATCAGGCTACCTGGCACATATAGTTTCATTTTGGACCAAGGGTCCGGACTTTCTAGCCACACTTTGTAAAATTTGGACTATCGCAGATTTCTGGTAAAATTCAAGAACTCCTAAACTATGAACTGAGTTAGAAGTGGTTTATAAAAGTGATTAGGCATATTGAATTTTATATGGTAATTTTGTATATCTACCAGGCTATCTGGCACATATAGTTTCATTTTGGACCAAGGTTCTGGACACTCTAGTCAAGCTTTAAAATTTGGACTATCGCTGAATTTTGCTAAAATTCAACAACTTCCAAACAATGAAAAAGCTTAAAAGTGGTCATAAAAATGGCTAGGCATATTGAATTTTCTATGGTAATTTATTTAACTTATTTACCAGGCTATCTAGCACATTTAGTTTGATTTTGGACCAAGATTCTGGACACTCCAGCTACACTTAGTAAAATTTGGACTATCGCTGATTTTACTTAAAATTCAACAACTCCTAAACTATGAACTGGCTTAAAAGTGGTTATAAAAATGACTAGGCATATTGTATTTTATATGGTAATTTAATATATTTACCAGGCTATCTGGCACATATATATATATAGTTTCATTTTGGACAAAGGGTCTGGACACACTAGTCAAGCTTTGTAAAATTTGGACTATCGCAGATTTTTGCTAAAATTCAACATCTCCTAAACTGAGAACTGGGTTAAAAGTGGTTATGAAAATGACTAGGCATATTTAATTTTATCTGGCAATTTAGTATATTTCCAAGGCTATCTTGCACATGTAGTTTCATTTTGGACCAAGGTTCTGGACACTCTAGTCAAGCTTTGTAAAATTTGGGACTATCGCAGATTTTTGCTAAAATTCAACAACTCCTAAAATATGAACTGGCTTAAAAGTGGTTATGAAAATGACTAGGCATATTGAATTTTATATGGCAATTTAGTATATTTCCAAGGCTATCTGGCACATATAGTTTCATTTTGGACAAAGGGTCTGGACACTCTAGTCAAGCTTTGTAAAATTTGGACTATCAAAGAATTTTGCTAAAATTCAACAAATTCCAAAATATGAATTGGCTTAAAAGTGGTCATAAAAATGGCTAAGCATGTTTAATTTTATATGGTAATTTAGCTTATTTACCAGGCTATCTGGCACATAAAGTTTGATTTTGGACCAAGGTTCTGGACACTCCATCCACACTTTGTAAAATTTGGGCGATCGCAGATTTTTGCTAAAATTCAACAGCTCCTCAACTATGAACTGACTTAAAAGTGTATATAAAAATGACTAGGCATATTTAATTTTGTATGGTAATTTAGTATATTTACCATGCTTTCTGGCACATATAGTTTCATTTTGGACCAAGGTTCTGGACACACTAATCAAGCTTCGTAAAATTTGGACTATTGCAGATTTTTGTTAAATTTCAACAACTTCCAAACTATGAGCTGGCTTAAAAGTGGTCATAAAAATGGCGAATCATATTGAATTCTATATGGTAATTTAGCTTATTTGCCAGGCTGTCTGGCACAGATAGTTTCATTTTGGACCAAGGTTCTGGACACTCTCGTCAAGCTTCGTAAAATTTGGACAATCATAGATTTTTGCTAAATTTCGACAACTTCCAAACTATGAACTGGCTTAAAAGTGGTCATAAAAATGGCTAGGCAATAGGCATTTTGAAATTTATATGGCAATTTAGTATATTTACCAGGCTATCTGGCACATATAGTTCTATTTTGGACCAAGGGTCTGGGCACACCAGCCACACTTTGTAAAATAAGGACTATCACAGATTTTTGCCAGATTTCAACAACTTCCTAACCATGAGCTGGCTTAAAAGTGGTCATTAAAATGGCCAGGCATATTGAATTCCATATGGTAATTTAGCTTATTTGCCAGGCTATCTGGCACAGATAGTTTCATTTTGGACCAAGGTTCTGGACACTCTAGTCAAGCTTCGTAAAATTTGGACAATTGTAGATTTTTGCTAAATTTCAACAACTTCCAAACTATGAACTGGCTATGGCTTGGGTGTCCAGACCCTCGGTCCAAAATGAAACAATACCCTTTCCATGTCCTTTATTTTTAAAAAAATACTAAGAAATATATAGTAATAGTTTAGTGTATTAAAATAAATAGTATAACACCAAAGATCCTTGGTATTATTATATCGATGATTGAGGCAAAATTTTGAGGCCGCCATTTTGAAAAACGGGGTTAAACTGCACTTAACTTCCCAGGAGAGTATCAAAACCTGTCTTAATGAATTCCTGACCCATGAAAACATATATTTAGACCCAAAAATCATTGTTCTAGCCCAATTAGATCCAGAGATTTGGGCGAAACGGTTAATTGGCGGCCATCTTGGAATTATCCATCATGGCCGCCAGTCGTTGAGGTTATATAATGACCAACAAGCAAAAATGTGTTCTCTGGAATATTAGCTTTCCGATGGTATGTGTCTTCAAAATTCCCAAGGGGGGGGGGGAGGGGGGGTTATGGTGGCCCGCGGACTATAAGGGGGTACTAGGGTGCATCAAACGCCCTTTTTCTCTCAAAATATAATCAAACATGAATGAAATTGCGCCTTTTGATTGGAAAGAAACTTCTGAGAAGTTTAAATGAAATCGTACTATGGCTAGGGGTACCACACAGGCCATCTTTCCCAGTACATAAATTAGGTACCACTGATCCGCGGTTTCCCATAACTTTTTCAAATTTCTATGCAGAAACGTGTGGTTGTTATTTTTGAAATCTGCATAAAAAGACCTTTCAAATGAATGGCAACATCAATGGGCTATCCTATAAATTCATCTTCATGATTAACTATTATTAACTTTTTATATCAATATTTGGCAGAAACATTGTCATGACATCTTATATCAATGACAGACTTAATTGCTTGGCTCAGTATGTTTAATAGATATTTTAGAAAATATCTAATATTATAATGTATGAAAAACATTGAAATTAGTACTGATAGTATTAGATATGTCAAGAAATGCTGAATTTAAAATTGCATTGCATTAAAATTCACTTATCTTTGAATCTGTGATTTCTACACAATTTTTTTCAACATGATCTCCAAAGAAAGACTTTTTATGTAATGATTTTTTAGTTATATTGTTTTCAGAAACATTAATTACTCAGTTCTGGCTTGTAAAATGTCATAATATCGAAATTTTAGTGCTGTTATTAAGGAGGCATTGGGAGAGGTACTGGCGCCGTAAAAATTTTGCAGCATTGGATAAATTGAATGCCCGATATTCTGGAAGGAGAAGAAGGTGAATGTCTGAAAAATTTGGACAGAAAAGAACATTCAGGCAAAAATAATTCATTGGTTTTTCAAAAATAAATCATGTCCCTCACTCTTGTGGTTTCGAGTTGACTTTAAATAACACAATATATGCAATGCGGGTACTCATTTGAAAGCTCTTTGTGAGAGGAATTCAGATATGATAAAATTATTATGATACAGCCGTTATTGTTTAAAATATTCAATACCGCGATTTGGCGATATGTCATTCTGTAGGTTTATTTCAGCCTCTTGGTGGTACCCCTAGGGCTATCTCAAACTTTCTGAAAATTTGCATGAATTTTCTAATAGTCAAAAGGAACATCGTAGACCATGTTTGGTTGTGATAGGAAAATATGAGGGGCATTTGATGCACCCTAGGGGGTACCTAATATTTTATTCATGCTGATGCTCTTTTATACATACTTCGGATACAGCCTCACATTTTGCATGAATATCTCATGTGCATTCTCTCACTGCCGCATTACCGGAACCCTAAACCACATCAAAGAGCAAAAACCTACCTTTTCAATTTGCGGCAAATGCTCAATCCACATTTCCAAGGCTTAAAGGAAAGCCACTTTAAGAAGAAGTAGGGTAGCTTGGCTATCCATACATACAAATACAAGGGCTTAACATGTGCAGGTAAATATGCAAGAGAGTACAATTCAATTATCAAGGTTGGTTTTGGAAGTGAGATACTTATGTTCTTATCCTACTCATAGATTAGGCCAGACGTAATTGATCCTTAGCTTGTCAGATCTTCTCGAGGCACTTTTTCTTGGGTCGGTTGGTAGAATGAAAAAAAAAAAGATGAAATCTCAATTTTTTATAATGTCAATTTGATAAAAAATCTGGTTATGTTACAAGGCATCAATAGTTTAAAACTGGCAAATTTGTGCCACTTGCCACATTTGATTGATTCAATGAGATGAGAGGATCATCATCCGTCATTTTGCAATAACCACTTTTACAACTGGCATTTCCTGTACTTTGATGTGATAATGATTTGATTGTTTTTGAAATCAACGGTAATCAAAAACTTGATTTTAAAAAATTGGGCATTAACATTGTGATGATTAGCAATTCTTGAGAAAGTCCATCAGCCAAAGAATTAAGACCATTAAGCTTGGATGGGAGAAAGTTCACTACAGCCGGTATTGTATACATCACTTCACCCATCTTGGCGAGTAACTGTTGCTTTCCGTAAGATCACAACACTACAAACCATTCTGTGGCGTGAGAGAAAAATGAGCTAATTAGCTTTGATTGTGACTTGCACTGTTGCGTGTAATGAAGTCACATTAGGGTGGTTCATTTTTAGATGGGAAAAAATTATTTTGTGAATTTCACCTCGCATACCCTCTTATTTGATGAGGTTAGGTATAATACTGATGCATGAGAAATTTTATGAAAATCCAACAAGAGGAAGGGGTCCCCCAAAGGCCTTAAAGTTGAAATGTTTTTTTAATTTTCGACCATTTTCGCCAATCCGCAGTTCTCCATAACTTCGTCAGTATTAGTCATACAGCATTCTAATTGCTATGGTTGGAAGGCTCTCAAAAAGACCTATATTTTGAATACCAACATCAATGGTCTAGGACGATATCTTGACTCCCATTGACTCTTCGGCCTGCACTTTTCTGAATGAAAATGTCGCTGACTGTCTAATCCTATTAAAAAAAGGCTTTTGATGTTTTTTTCACTGATAACTGCTGTGATTCACATTCTTCAAGTTCCAGAATAAGCAAATAAAATATTTTTTAAATTTTTGGCCATGGAAAATCCAGATTTAAAAGCTTGGAAGTTTTAATGCAAAATTTCGTCGGAATTATTGAAACAATTCATGGAGGGGCTGTTATATTACATATTTTAACTTCACAAGAATTAAATATAGGACTACATCATTGTACCATGAGAATGCTAAGAGTATTTCCTTTCATTTGATACCACTCATGTTGCCCTGCAATAAATTCTGACGAAGATATTATATGAAATGCAACAGGCCCCATCTCACATTTTACGAGTTTTCAACTGACGTTAACATTAAACTTCATCACTCACATGCCAGGCACTCCCATGGTAAAAATCAAAAAGTTTTTTGTATTTGGTCATTCTGGAACTATGAGAATGCGAATCACTGTAATTATCATTGAAAAAAATTCCAAAGCCATTTTTTAAACAGGATTAGACAATCTGCGTCATTTTAATTCTAAAGAGTGCAGGCTGAAGGGCTAATGAGAATCAAGATATCGTCCTAGACCATTGATGTTGGTATGCAAATTGAAGGTCTTTTTGAGAGCTTTCCAACCATGGCAATTAGAATGTTGTATGACTAATACTGACGAAGTTATAGGGAACCGCGAATTGGCGAAAATGGTCAAAAATTAAAAAAACATTTCAACTTAAAGGCCTTTGGGGGACCCCTTCCTCTTGTTGGATTTTCATAAAATTTAAGCTGCATTGTTTTTGCACCATTTCTCACAAAATAGGAGGGTATGCAAATTGATATTGACAAAAAAAGTTTTTTGGACCACCCTAAGTCACATGACATAATAACCTCATTGTTCTAGAGTAATTGGATGAGCAGGAGGAACACAGTCAACAATTAAGTCAACAATCAACTTTGCAAGTCACCTTGCTAGGTTCAAAGTTATAACATACATAGATCTGTGTGAGTAGCTCTATGGGTGGATGTCATTCCAGATGAAACACTGCATGAATTACAGTTATAAGTATATTTTGGTGTATCAGTGCCTATCATGAATTTAGAGATACCGGCTGTCCCTCGTCTGTTCTGGGTAAATTGAAGATCTACAAAGTTATTAACCATTATTTGTTAGTCGATGAACTTGCTATGAGGCCTGTGATTTCTACATGTAGCTCTGCTGACTGATTCCATTACTTGGTAATAGGAAATTTCAGAAACAAGGATCAATTGCGGTTTAGATTTTAATCAAATGTTAATCATAGCATACCTTTAGATTAAAGAAGCCCCAAGACTTGAAAGAGACAAAGGGCAGACCAAAAGAGAATGGGATTATTATTCACCTCGACGTGTTCGTGTGATCTCATAGATTGAATTGTTTTGTGGCTTTCCGTGTTCAGAACAAAACCATGTGAACCTTTCAACTTTTAATTTCTTTTCTGTACAAATTTGCCTTTGGGTAAAATCAAATTGGAAGCTACGTATAGCTTTTAAAACTGAAATTTGCGTGCAACTGTCAGTCTGTCACTTTAACAGACAGTGGCTTGGGCGGTCCCTATGCTGTAAGACCATCATGCATTGTTTACAGGTTTTTAGCAGCACAGCTGCTCTTACCCCAAGAATTTCATGCAATCTCGTTAGCACTCTGGAGGTCACTCTCTTTCACTATTCTCAGTCAAATTTACTCTACATTCTCTGTAGCTTTTTAACTTTCGACCAGTCACATATGGTGCTTCCATGGTGGACAAAATTATAAAGAAACTAAAATGGACTGGCTGCCATGAGTCAAAGGTCAACCATGCCTTCTTCTTCTTCTTTTCCTTAGTATATCCCCTACCGGTGAGCCTGTGTTGGAACCATGCACTGTCTGTGCTGCTTAAAGTGCTTGCACATTATTTTTTGGACTGCTCTACCTCTATTGTATCATCAAATAAGCAAGAGGCAAGTGTCTGTTTGCAGGACTGTTGATACCTTGTTACAAATTAAACTATAAAGTCAAATGACAAATTAATGATTAATGACACCTGATGACCAGAAAGCAGCAAATTACATCTCAGCTCATGCATTTATTATTATTGCAAGTAGAATGAATGTGGCAGGACTGTGGATTGATTGTTGTTTTAGGTTGCAGTATTGTGTAAAATGAGTAATTAATGCTAAATGTGAGACACATTTATTTTATCTAAGTTGGCAGAACGAGATCGGAACTTCCGACTAAAATGTGCATTTTGATGTAAATTCAATCACAACTTCAATATCTCAACCAACAGAGTGACAGCAGCAAGGAAAGGCCAGTTGTCAAATCAACAAATCTGAAATGACAGATAGGGATCATCGGCTTTTATTTTTGTTGGGATTCTCATCTCTGAGCTAGCAAACCACATTGAAATGATGAGACGGTGACCAGGAAACTGGAAACAAAATGATTGATTGATGGCAGATGGGAGATCAGAGCTGTCCTTCTGGGTCAATATTGCTTCTGAGGATATTCCTCAAAAAGGTGTTTCTCTTTGATTTCAGTGTCATTAAGAAATGTGAAATATGGGTTTTAAAATTATCAAGCGAAAAGTTTTTGATGTGCATTGCCCTTAAATATTTTAAAAAGCAATAATTTTGATGGTGAGTCTTTTTCATCAAAAATTAAGGTACAAGCACTATACCATTAAATTCGCTTACTGTAGGATCATAACTCTGTAAATCAACAGTGTCACTGTAGACAAATTAGCTAATTAGCCTTGATTGTGACTTGCACTGTTGCGACAGTGTTGCGTGTAATGAAGTCACCTTACAGTTCATGGCGTAATCACATCACTGTTCTTGAGTAATTTGTTGAGCAATAGGAACTCCGTCAACAATCAATTCGACAATCAACTTAGCAAGGCAACTTCCCAGCTTTAAAGTTACACTATGGATCTTTGTGAGTAGCATTCTTGCTAGATGTTGTCCAGATGAAACAGTCACCATGCGTCTCATGAATTAAGGCTTTAACTGTCATATAGATGGGCAATTCCATGTTATGTCTTCTCTGGGCAAAGGAAAATAACTGTAATGTTGACAACCTTTAATCGTTTACACATGGAGCTCTGCAGCTGATTCTAACACCAAGTTGCATCCAAGATGCTTTTAGAAACCAGGGTTGATTGCAGCGCGAAGCTCTAGCTCTTACTGAAGAAATTTTGCCAAAACTGATGACCATAACCGTGGGAGCCCCTGCTTACCAATTTCATTCAAACTTAAGCATACAGCGTCTCCTTCATTTTAAATCACGACGATAAACTTTTGGTGCCCCACTGTTACAATACAAATTAATAAAAAAAACAAATAGGCTTCTTTTCATGGGGTCAAAGGTCAGCTTAATTTGCATGCAGCATGTTTACAGTGCGCTTGGCCACGTGGCTGCCTTGTGCACTCGGCCGTGACAGTCTGGATCCACTGTGGGTCTACTGCTATATTTTAAGGAGGGCAGCTGCGCCCTGCTTGGTAAGCCTATATTATGTTAACATTTTGCGCTGCTTAAAGTGCTTGCACAATATTTTTAAACAAATGTTAATCATAGTACACAGCTTAGGTCAAAGACATGAAAGAGACAAAAGGAAATGAAAAGGAAAGGATTAATCACCCTTGACAAGTCCATGTGATGTGTTATCACAAATATTTCATTAATTTTCTCTCTGGCTTTCCATGTTCAGAACAAAACCATATGAACCTTTAGACTTTAATTACTTTTTCAAATCATGTTATGTTCATGTATATATTTTTCATTATTTGACATGTACACTAATTTGTGGAGGTGTGAAAACCAGCATGTACGAGTTTGTGGACATGAAAAAACGAGCATAGGTGCTCGTGTAGGTGAAATAACTAGTATGTGCTTTATTATTCATTTGTGTACCTGCCATTACTAACATTCGTGGAGGTGTTATATTTTTCAGTTTTAGGGTGAAATTAGGTGTAGAGTTAGTTTTAGCTAAGTTTAAAGTTAAAATGTTCCTAATTACACCTAGAAAAATGTGTGAATTACAATATTTCACACTTACACAAACGCTAAATTCGTGTATGTTCATTTTTTTTGCTTGTTTACAAATTCATGCACATGCCAAATAGTGAAAAATATATACCTCTTATGTTGGGTAAAATCAATGAAAAACTGGCAAGAACCTCCCCTCGTCACTGTGCCACCGTGCTTCCTCTTTCTTATTGCAGGACTGTTGTTACCTTGTTTCAAATTGAATTGTAAATACAAATAATTAATGCATGATAAGTGACACTTTTGTCTACATTGGCAAGGGTTCAGAATTTCTGCATGGCTAAAACATGTATTCTGGAATTCCATTTTGTTTACACAATTAGTCTGAAAATGCTAATCGTGATCATTGATTTGCAGTGATTTCTATTTCTGGTGAAATTCTCTTTTCTGGGCTCAATAATTGACATAGAAATGAGGAGATGATCACCGGGAAACAGGGAGTCATCTCTCATCTCATATATCAATTTGATTCAAACATATTAGAACAAATTTGGTGGGACTGTGGATACCTTGTTTCTGTAGAATGAGGAATGCTGGATGCAAGACACATTTATTTTATCCAACATGCATGCTTGTTTTCAGCCAGAAATTACACTCCCAGGACTGCCAGAATTCTATACCTTGCATTCCTCATCAAACTTGTTGATGCAATTTGTAACAAGGCTTCAAAAGTTCCAAACTGACAAATTTGTGCCTCTTGCTACATATTGGATTGATGAGGTCGTCATCTCATGTTTTCAAAACATGCATTCAGGAAATTCCATCACAACTTCAAAATCTCAACCAACACAGCAACAGCAACAAGGAAACCCAGTAGTCAAAACAACTAATCAGAAATCAGTGAAATGACAGATTGTGAACATCAACGTTTATTTTTGTTGAGATTCTCCCCGGGAGATTCTCATTTCCGGGCTATGCAAGGGACACTTGAGATGATGACACGATGACCAGGAAACAGGAAACAAAATGATTGATTGAAGGCAGATGGGAAATCAGAGCTGTCGTTCTGAGTCAATTGCTCTCTAGGACATTTGCTACAAATTTGTTTTTCTTCCATTTGAGTAACATTGAAAAATATGAAATCTGGAGTGTTGATGAAGCAAAAAAGTTTCTTATTAAATGATATTTTCACACCACTTGACCACAGTGTAGTATTACTCGTAAAAGTTAGATATTAAATACATTGCCCTGAGATGTGGTTTTAATTATTAACAAGAGCAATCACATTTATGTTGTCTTAGCTATGTCATGCCCTCTCACAATGATTTATTGATCAAATGAAAGAGAAAGCTGCGGAAGTTATTTTCCCTGTTTGCAGAATGCTACCCATGAACATCTACGAGGGGTTTTCCAAAAGTTCTGTCCAACTAGTCATAACTTTTGCTATATTTGATGTAGAAACATGATATTTGGGTCAGATCATATTGATGTAATTTGCAAATAACTCACAAAATATCAGATCATGAAAATTAAAATAAATGCTTAATCGGTTGCCATGGAAACGAGAAGTCATGAAATGTGGCCCAGACTTTGTACTTTTCACTTAAAATGAACTGAACACCTGCTTACATTTTCTCTGTCTTGACTTATTGAATTAAGTATATTCATAATTTTTTTCATGAAATATAATCAGTTAATTGTAAAATCGTTCACAACAATATAAAGTGGTATTATCTTTACATCTTGGTTACCTTACCATTACTCATGCAGTTTCTCATTTTGTTACGAGATGAGCAATTGTTTTGGATATGGATGACATCACACATACCTGTTATATTTCTTCATTTTAATTTGATAAAAACTAGCAGAGAGAGTAAGAACCTTCATCATACATAAAAGGAAGACAGTATGAGTGACAGAATGAAATAAAGATTGTACAAACTTTTTCTGAATGAAGAGAACACACATTGGAAAACCTAAGAAAAGAAGACTGGACGGTACCAAAACTGACATAAACATGAAGACTGAGGTATCTTACATAGACATGGATAGAAAGTATGAGAAAATGAATTTTAGGGGCCTAGTCATTAGTTTAGGAAGTTGTAAAATGGCTATGAATGTTTTGAAAACATTCTGTTCCGTATCTCTTGTAATAATTACATATCTTACAAGATATATCAAGTATGTGTCTGTAAACAACCATTCCGCCGCATTTCATGACTTTTGGTGTCCGTAGCAACAAATCAACAATTTATTTTTACCTCTATGATCTGATTTTTTGGGGATCATTTACAAATTACCTCAATATCAACTAACCCCAATATCATTTTTCTCCATAAAATCTAGCAGAAGTTATGACAGGTTGGACAGAACTTATGGAAAACCCATCGTAAAGAACAAAAAGTCTGCGAAACACCAATTTTTATCTTAATATGAGAGCTATGAGGCCTCGATTTTTTAAGGGATATAAGGTTAGAGGAAATGTACTCAGTGTCAAGTTCATTACTACAAGAATTTGTGAAATGTTAGGGATTACTTTTAATAGGTTTCTTGTCCTGTATCCCTGGTAAAAATTAAATTTTTTAACAATATAAAATGAATCTGTGTCACTAATAGTGTCCTGGGCCGTATTTCATGACTTTCTGTTTCCAAGGCAACAAATTTACCATTTATTTTTGTCTCTATGATCTGATTTTTTCAGGATCATTTGCAAATTACTTCAATTTTTTCTGACCCAAATATCATGTTTCTGTATTAAATATTGCAAAAGTTGTGGCAAGTTGGACAGAACTTTTGGAAAACCCCTCGTAGGTTGTAACTTTAAAGCTTACTGAGTTGCCTTGCGAAGTTGCCTGACAAAGTAAAGTTGATTGTTAATTTGATTGTTGACTGTGTTCCTCCTGCTCGTTCAATTACTCCAGAACAATGAGGTGATTATGTCATGATCCGTAAGGTAACTTCATTACACGCAACAGTGCAAGTCATAATCAGGGCTAATTAGCTCATTTGTCTTCCCTAGCACTGTTGTTTTACGGAGTTGTGATCCTACAGAAAGCTGAACTGAATGGCATATTGTTGCTTGTAATCTAGTTTTTGGTGTCCTATTACCATTTTAGATGGTTATATGCCTCAACCTCTGTGTATAACATATGTATACTTCTCTCTTTCTCTACTTATTATTTAGGTCTAGAAGGTAAATATGTCAAACCCTACCCAACCATATGCTGTATTATTGACCTACATGATGCTGTTCTATCTATCTATCTATCTATCTATCTATCTATCTATCTATCTATCTATCTATCTATCCATCACAGTTGTCTAAACAATTAGTCTGAAATGACAGATTGTGATTGTTGGATTTATATTTCTGGTGAAATTCTCATTTCTGGCATAAACAATAAATCAAAAATTATGAATATGAGATCATGGCTAGGAAACAGAAAATTAGTCAAATTTATCAGCGCAAACGTGATGAGAGTGTTGATAACTTGCTTCAGTAAAATTAACAATGCGAGATAGGAGATACATTTGTTGTATCTAAATTACCAAAGGAATTGCAGAATTAAATGCATTTGGGAAATTCCATCACAACTTAAGTATCTCAACCAATGCAGCAGCAGCAACAAGGAAAGATGAGTTGTAAAAAATATTGATTTGAAATGACAGATTGTGATAATTGGTTTTTATTTCTGTTGGGCTTCTCATTTCCGAGCCTCACAAACCATATTGAAATGATGACAAGATGACCATGGGACAGTCATTGATTGCTTGCAGTTGGGAGATCAGGGCTGAGGTCGTCATCTCATGGTTTCGACACAGGAATAAAACGTGCATTCAGGAAATTCCATCACAACTTCAATATCTCAACCAACACAGCAACAGCAACAAGGAAACCCAGTTGTCAAAGCAACTAATCTGAAATCAATGAAATGACAGATTTTGAACATCAACTTTTATTTGTGTTGAGATTCTCCCCGGGAGATTCTCATTTCCGGCTGTGCAAGACGACACTTGAGATGATGACACGATGACCAGGAAACAAAATGATTGATTGAAGGCAGATGGGAGATCAGAGCTGTCGTTCTGGGTCAATGCTCTATAGGACATTCCCTACAAAGTAATTTTTCTTCCATTTTTGTGTCATTGAGAAATGTGAAATCAGGAGTGTTGATGAAGTGCCACTTGACCACAGTGTTGTATTACTCGTAAAAGTTAAATATTAAATTTGTTGCCCCGAGATGTGGTTTTGATTATTTACAAGAGCAATCGCATTAAAGTTGTTCTTTTCCATGTCATGCCCTCTCACCATGATTTATTGATCAAATGAAAGAGAAAGCTGCGGAAGTTATTTCCCCATTTGTGGGATTTGTTAATTCATGATGCACTGATACACAAATGCCAACAATTGCTATTCCATGTTTTATCCAGAAGGCATCCGGGTAGAATGTTACCCATGAACATCTAGGTTGTAACTTTGAAAAGATCTAGGCTGTAACTTTAAAGCTTACTGAATTGCCTAGCAAAGTTGCCTGACAAAGTAAAGTTGTTTGTTAATTTGATTGTTGACTGTGTTCCTCCTGCTCATCCAATTACTCCAGAAAAATGAGGTGATTATGTCATGATCCGTAAGGTAACTTCATTACACGCAACAGTGCAAGTCATAATCAAGGCTAATTAGTTCATTTGTCTCCTGTGGCACTATTGCTTTACAAAGTTGTGATCCAACAGAAAGCAGAATTGAATGGTATATCGTTTGTTCCTTCCTTTTTTGGTTTATGTTATATTTCGGTAGGATATATATATGTACACCTCAAACTCAGTGTTTGACATATAACCTACTTCTCACTGCCTGTTTATTATTTAGGTCTAGAAGGAAAATATGTCAAACTCTACCCAGCCATATGCAGGAGTATTGAACTCCATGTTGCTGTTCATGCAAGCGTATTAACATGCAACTTCATGCCCTTGTATTCAAACGCCTGATTAACCAAGTGCGCCCACTTCTTAGGCTGGTTTTCCATTATCAGGCTCTGGAAATTAGGACGGAACATTCTGGGGAAATTCTGAGAGGGAAGTTTTGCTCTTTCAAGTGGTTTAGGGTTCAAAGGCAAAGTATGGTGCGTTGAGAATGCAGGAGATGGGAAAATAGATTGACAAATGGAAATGGCTGCCATGTAAGGAAGGTTTATTGGCCGAAGAGCAGGAGTAATATATAATCATAATAATAGTCACAGCAGGAATCTCATCCCACTCATAAGGCTTTTTCCTGTCGACCCATAAGACCTTAAATTACACTCCTAAGCCTGTCAATTAATCTGAAGTTCCCGATAGGGCAACTTTCACCTATCAACATTCATTATTTCCTTAGTAACACAAATTTATATTGCGAATTTGGCCAAAAAAACTTTTTTTTTTCACATCAATATGGCCCACAACAAGGGCTTTAATGAATTTAATATTAAAGGCCAAATCCGCAGATTTTGATATGCAGACTGACATTCTATGACAAATATAACTACCCAGGTACCAGATATTCCTATTGGAAGTTTGACAAAAATCACATTTTCCACATACAAATCTGGAAGCTATATATTTCCCTGCCACATCAAGGCCAGTCATGCATATCATATTGCAGACCACTAAATTCCGCATCTTATGCCACACTGATTGCACTTCTATACATGTCCAATATAACTACCCGTTCCAAAGAAATTAAGTTAAATTGCGTCATCCATTTAGAAAAAACCTCGCTGTAGTAGTTCCAAACAATCCACATTACTCCATCCAACTGAAATCTGACTGGAAGCTGCAAATAGGCATTACTCTAACCTGACAAGAATCTGGACGTCGGCGCATTTTTGCAAAGCGACAAACCCCGACGGGTAAACAGCTTATAAGTATGTTACACATTTACCTATATGCAGGTCATTCACTTGCCCAGCACAGACTCTGGTACAACTGACAATCAATTCTCTACCAATGTTATGGAAAAAATGGTGTTTAGATTTCTTTTAATTCACAAATTTAAGGGTTTTTATTTTTCAACTACAGTAGCCAAAATCCATAAGATCAAAAGTGTGAAAACAAAGATGGCCACCATCTATCATTCTCCATGTATTGGAGATGACACTATAGGTGTCAGTTGCCATGGCAACACCTGATGGATATCCATTTCATCGCTTCATTTTCAAAATTTCTAGAATGGCTCTTGGGTATATATTGCTTTTTGTAAAAGTTAAAATTTGCTACAAAAAGACGTCATATTTATGGCTTATTGATTACCCTGGTTTGTACCTGGTACATGTCTCTTTTAAAAACACTCACAGAGTAGAAAATTAATTCCTGCTGAAACGAATTATTTTAATAAAAAGGAATGCAATCTCCAAAAAAAGTGATTTATTGTTAACAACATATGTCTGTCTATCTTATATGTATTCAAACAGTCATATCGACCTATCTTTCTATCCTATCTATCGGTCCAACCTATGAGCATCTCCATGCACTGCAGTCCAGCTATTCAGCACGTGCATCAGTGTTCTGTTGTGTTCAAGTGGTCAGTTTGTGAGGCAAATCATGTCTATCTCTCTGTTTCTAGTGCCTATCCAATTATCTACCTACCTATTTGTCTATGACATGTCCAATGCATAGTCTTCTCCGCAATTATCTCTTAGTTATATTCAGTACTCAGCGGTGTTCCATTGAACAGTTTATGGGGCAGGTCATGTGTGTCTAGTTATCTAGTAATCTATCTATCTATCTATCTATCTATCTATCTATCTATCTATCTATCTATCTATCTATCTATCTATCTATCTATCTATCCATCTATCTATCTATCTTTCTATCTATCTATCTATCTATCTATCTATCTATCTATCTATCTAAACATTTCCAGTCCATACTCATCTCCACTATTCTCTCGTAGTTATTCAATACTCTGCATCAGTATTCTGTGTTGTTCAAGGGGACAGTTTGTGAGGCAAGTCATGATGTAGAAAAGCAGAGCAATCAGTTCAGTGCACAACATCATTAGACTTGAGCTCCTCTGATCCTTTATATACCTTCTTGATTACTCCAACTAATGAGCACATTTTTCTCTGGCTTAAGTTGTCTCAGCCTCTCTCCTTTTTGCCACAACTTACTGGCGTACCCTTGAGGATTCCACGCTGCTTCTAATATGTGTGTGTACGACAATGTGTTGTTCTGTTGACTTGTCGAGAAAGTATCTTGAGAAAGCAGCACCTAATGCATGAAGTTTTCACATAAAAAGTAGGTTTGCATGTACTACTGGGGTTTTATATACATTGTATCATGGTGAAAATTTTCATAGACTCACCTCGAAGCATGACTGAGAAAACACATTTTTGTTTGACAAACATTTTACTAAAAAGGTCTGTTTTAAAAATAACTGTGTTCACCTTGCTGTATATCTAAATCATGTTGGTACTTAATTTAGTCTCAAGTAGGCCTATATTCAAAATAGTCTGGAAAATGATCGCTTCTAATGCCTGATAAAGCCATTTTCCAAGGATATATGTTGAGTTTTACCTGTATCTTGCTTTTATTTTCTTATGAGATAATATTGTGATTTAGGCAAAACCCGTTTTTTATAAATTGCCTAAACCCACTCTCAGAGTGCCAAGCAAGAAGTAATGGAATGGATATCCATCAGGTGTTGCCATGGCAACTGACACCAACTGTCATCTCCAATACATGGAGACTGATAGATGGTGGCCATCTTTGTTTTCACACTTTTGATCTTTTCTCGGCTAGAGGTTGGTTGCAGGTGGTTGCAAGCTCTTGAGAAGCTTTGTAGGTTGTAAAATTCTATTTTCTTCTTAAAATAATTTTTAAAGTAGAAATGCAAATTAATGCTCAAATGCGTATATACAGGCTGCGATGTTCTGAAGTGTCAAAATTACAATGCAGGCAAGAGGAAAATATGTTAGATGTGTTTTTGAATCGGACATTATTTGTGTTTTACTAATGGTCTGAGTTTGAACTAATTCATGAAGTATAGCCATTTTTGAGGAGTGGTTCTTGTACTGAAATAAATCTGATAATTGTTTTTAGTTACGTTTTTTTAGATATGAAATGAAAAAACAGAAAGATGAGAGAAGTGCATGCTTGCCAAATAATATATCAGTCTAACAAGTACAACCAGTCTGCCAGTCACCAGATACTATCACAGATATTATCACACTCTGGTCATTCTATTGATGGCTTCATCTCTTCAAACAAATTGAGATAGGATTCTTGGAAGTGCAAGTTAGAAGGATAGTCAGAGAGGAGTTCATTTCACACATGGTGGCACAAGATACGTTCCCATCAGATCTGTCTCTCCAGCCAACAAATTGCCTGAATTCCAGTCGTGCGAAGTGCAAATCATTTTTTGTGATCACCAATGTATAAAAGAACAGGAATCAGTATATAATAGCTTCAATTAGGTTGCTGTTGTAGATACCTATGCTTACTCATCTGGTGTCTGGTTTACTTCCATGTGTGAGCATTCTTGTGAATCATCCCACAGTGGAATGGCTGGATGATTAAATTTGCTTATTTCCAGATGATGTGTGCCTGTATATGTTCAGACCCAAGGTGGCAAGTAGTGATTTCATAATTACATTTTCTTCATGACATTCGTGAGCAGCATCCCAGCTGGATGCCATTTTGATGTTTAATTGCAGCTCCTTTTATCTGTCTTCAGGCTGACAAATTCACAAAGAGATCCTCTCACAGGTTCGAATGCGTAAGATGCTGAGGACTGCTGTTCACTCTCAATCCTCATGAGCTGCAAGACCTAGCATAAGAGGTCTAAATTATCCATTTCCTAGCTAGCTATCTTATTTATTCGTGTTAATTAAAACTTTAATGTCCAACAAATTTCCTATCTGTCTGCCTAGCTGTATGTTTATCTCTCTGAATGCCAGTCAAATGAGACATCAAATTTTGCATTTCTCTTCATATGTACTAATTATCAATGAGGAGGCGGGTTAAGAACCCAGCTTGGTCATCTCTTAGTAAAATGATAGATGGCCGTACCAATAAGAAGTTCAATTGGATTGAAACCATTCCAATTAAAAAAATCTCACAACTTTAAAACCAAGGTTCTTTTTGCTCTTATGAAATTGGCTTTCAAACATTCCTCTTAACATGTGTAACCAATCCGAAACAGACAAAGCCTGTCAAATGCAGAGATGTATAATCCAGCAAAAAGTATCTTAAATTCAAAGCGGGTGAAATTTACACTTGTTAAGAAATGCATATTTGGTCTACTTGTCAGAAGCAACATTGATCAAAGAATGAATTTTTGTCGTTTCTCAAATAAATTTATTTTCTGCATAAATATGTTGTTAATATTAATTACAGCAATTTCGTCATTTGAAGAGAAAGAGAGATGATTGTTTTATTGTGAAAATTACGCTTTGTGAGTCTTGATGCTGGTGTTGCTTCATTAATTACCCTGTATTGCACTGCGAAACAACCGGTGTTTTTTGTTGTCAACTTGTCATCTCATGTAAAAACTGTTAATGAGTGTTTGTCTCTTGATATAAACTGGTTATTCACCATATGTGTTTATCAAGTCTCGGGCTAAAGTCCTTGGGTGATAAATCACATATCCTCTCTCCCCTGGTGAATAACCTATACTGTCATTTTCCAAGCTCTGAGGTTAAACTCATGAAGTTAAACCATTTTTGAGGAGTGACTCCCTTGACTGATGTAAATCAGACAAATGTTTTATATATGTATAATATTTTAAAAAACAGAAAAAGAGCAAATTGCATGCCCAAATAACTTCAGCCTAATAAGTACACTAGTCTGCAGTCTCCAGATGTTATCAAAGATGTTATCACACTCTCTCCATTCTCATGATGGCGTTATATCTTCAAGCAAAGTGAGATGAGATTCTTGGAAGCACAAGAAAGATAGTCAGGCAGGAGTTCATTTCACACATGGTGGCACACGATACGTTCCCATTAGATCTCTCTCTCTCTCTGGTCAACAAATTACCTTAATTCCAAATGTGCACAGTAAAAAACGTTATTTGTGATCTCCAATGAATGGTTAATCTAAAAACAGGAATCAGAAGATAAAGGTTCAACTAGTTGATTGTAGATACAGTGCCGCCTGTAAGTGAACCGCATGAAATGGTGCCATTGCATCAATGCTAAACATCCCCAGCAAAACTGCTTGTGGAAGCATGAATTCTTATCCGATGAAAGGAAAACATATTGGGTCATAAAGGCCGATATGACATTGTGAGGCATGTGGGATAACATTGGCAGCCAATTTTCTTTGCTGTAGTTGGAGTTAGGTATGGGTCATAGTCTTTGATAAGTAAGTGTAACACAGGCCCAATGTTATTTAATAGGGAAGTGTGGTTCACTTACTTATCAAAGACTTTGACCCATACTAACTCCGACTAGAGCAGAGAAAATTGGCTGCCATTGTCATCCCACATGCCTCACATATCAGCCTTTATGACCCAATATGTTTTATCTCTTAGGATGAGAATTCATGCCTCCACAAGCAGTTTGGTTGAGGACGTTTAGCATTGATGCAATGGCACAATATCATGCGTTTCAGGCGGCACTGTATTTTGGCAAGCTAGGCTGGTATTAGGTTCAAATTCCAGTCTGAGCATTCTTATGAACCATCCCAAGCACAGTCGAGTGGCTGGATGATTCCATTTGCTTGTTTCCAGAAAATCTGTGCCTGCATGGGTTCAGACCCCGGTGGTAATTCCATAATTTAAGTCCAAACTTCCTGCAATATCGATGAAATGTTTAATTGTGGCCCTTTTTACTAGTCTCCATGCTGAGTGCATTTGCTTTATTTTTGTTGCAAGTAAAAGACACAAAGGGATAATTTCATGCATGTTTGCTCTCTTATATCATCATTTTATGGATTGATGAATAATTGGGGCTTTATGTCCTGTATTCATGTACTTGTTAGGCTAATTAGGACAAGACATGGCAATGAGGTGAAGGATGATTGAAACAGCCGTCCAACATAGGCCCAGGTGACCCAGCAAGAGCTGGATTCGAACCCGTGACCCGGCCATTGCCAGCCCAGTACGCTACCACTAGACCAACCATCCCCCTGCTGTTAACAATCAACCCAGATGAGTAGCCAGACATGGAGTAAGAAGTCTGAACCATCTACATCGCAACTGCCTATTTAATTTATTTGGTTCCAGAACTGTTCATTTGTAACAGGGTTACCTGGACTTAGTAGTTTGATTCGCCCTTCAGTTCTTTACTGTGTGCTCTGCTACCTCTCTAAAAAAATAAAGCTCATGAATAGAAAAACCCTCATTGGTTCATATCACTTTTTTCAATAAGGGTTTTTGAAAATACCGACAGCTGCATAGTCACGAATGCAGCTGGTTGTCTGGAAAACCAATCTTCTAGGCATAGAACTATTTGGTGTTTCAAAAAACCGATTTTTAAGAATGAATTCTAGTAGCCTGGCATAAATTCCGGACATCAATTTCTTGAGCTCCTGAATCAAACTATTACATTTAAATGATATGAAATATACAGTAGTTATAAAATGCCTTTCAGTTAAAAGAAAAATCCACGAGGCTCTAGATTCATTTTTGAACTAGCATGTTATGCAACGCACACAATAAAGTCATCTCACACACCGGTCTCGTGACAAACAGGAAATTACGAGACCAGTTAAATTAAGGAGTCACTGAGTTACCAGTCGAATTTCTTATCTTGGTGCAAACCTTGCATTTTACTTTAAAAACTTCTTGAATTAGAAAAACGATTTAATCAAATGGACAAGATGAAAGAAACGGTTAATTTCAGGGCTGGCATGAAAGAGGCAACCAAGAAGAAGAAAGTCAGAAATGATGGGTCTATGCATCTGGATGGTCTGATCAATGATTTACTGTCTGTAAATTTGATACTTGATATGCAAATGACTGAAATGAGTGGACTGTTGCGCTGTTAAAATGGCACTTTGTAATTCATCATACTAATGATTTGTCATGATCATACCTATGCTTTCAATGTTAATTTGATTTTAGCGCACTAATCCTGCTTGTTGGTGACAAGCAAGCAAAAGGACTATGCGTCTGATATTTTCTCTAAAATCAGATATATGACAAATCAAATGGCCTTGTCTTGATCATGACCAATAAACTCCCTCTATGTTTCCCATGTTGTATGTGGAGAAGATGACACTTCATTGGCCATCATGAGTCACAAGGTGCATTTTCACAGTGAACTGGCCCTCACTTTTTGCATAACTAATGGGTAGGCTGTAATGGTTATGACTCCCCTCAGGCCATTTCTAGATATGCCCCGTTGCCCCCGTACTGGTGTAAATATGCAATGCCGTCAGTTATATTCCATCTTTTCATTGCTTGAATGTATAATGGTCAGGTGAAATAACTGTTATTATTACATGACCACTATGCTACAGCCATGCTGATTGGCTAAAATCAGTCACATGACAACATCATAAAAACTCATATTGCATGGTTTGGGTGCAATATCAGATTTTTTCCAAAAAACATCATTTTTAAATATTGCATGGTTAGACTTCAATATGAGTTTTTATTTTTAAAAAATTCAAAAATTTTTTTTTTCCAATATTTTTTTTTCAGAAAGGAACATTATTGGAAGCATAGTAGTCATGTAATAAAGCAAATACGGCACTTATTATCGTGCAATATGAAAATTCATTTGCACTGGTAAATTTTCATATTGAACTCATATCATGCCGTAGAGTAGGTCGGGGCATGCGGCCCCCCTTAACTTCGAGGTGCGATTTGACCTACTTTTTATGGGCGATTATTTGAATGCTTATGCTGTCAGGAAGGGATCACTTTACTCTACTAATAACTAGTGAAACAAATGTCTACCAATTTTAATAAAGGAGTTACGGCCATTTTTGTAAAAAAATTAAAATTACCTTCTTGCCCCACCCATTGGGCAAGAAGCCCCCCTATTATAATCCTATGGCAATTTTTTTTGCGAGCGCATTCGGCCTAAAAGTTATTTCTTAGGGTTCTTCTATCCTTTTTAAGACATTCTATTCACTTTTTCTGAATTTCAGAATTTTTCTGTTCATACGTTTATTTTTTTAAAATTTTTTGCCCCGTTTCAATTTCGGGCCAAATTTTTTTCTATTTTAATTAGCTATTCTATAAAGATTTAAGGTAAAGTACACATTAATAATGGTTCCTGAAGCAGCTTGGACCAACCAGTGAAGGGGGCCTCATGCCCCATATCATGTGGGGCCTCTCGCCCCAAACCCACATATTTTAATTTGACCTCTATATTTTGAACTAAAATGCAAAAAACATGATCCAAATCATATTTATGTGATAGTCATAAAGTGAAGCAATGCAGATATACATTATACTTTTAAAAATTTCCAAAGTTATTTCTGACAACAGCTTTCGCAGAATTTGTCAAAGTTACAAAAACCATGTACATTTTTTTGTTTCTTTAATTTCTACTATGGTTTGGTGCTGTTTGCCCTGAAATTTGTGACGTCACCTAAAACTCCGCTAGCTTCAATCCTATCAATAGATAAACGCACCAAAAATGTAAGTTTGGATATAAGCCTGGGGGGGCCTCTCACCTAACCCGGGCTTCTTGCCCCGACCTACTCTACTTGTATAAGGTCAATCCATAAACAATTTTCTCGTCTGAGCTCTACCCAATAATGACCTGCTGCTATACAACATACAATTCACTCCTTTCGAATATGCGTGTTCAGCGATGATAAGACTGCAGCTCTTTGAAATACCCTGACCTATAACCTGCTAACACTTGGGCACATTGAAGTGCTCTGGAGAGAGCATGAAAGCTCTCCTGTGAGTATATTTTTGTTGAGTGGGACAGTATAAAAATTACAAATTTCTATTGATTCTGTTTAATATAATACAAAGGCACCCTCAACAATTTGAGATTACTATCACGATCTTTGTTTTGATGCAGATCTGTATACGAAGTCGACATTTTAAAAAGGGTATTACACAAAGTAAATATTGAGATGTACTAATAGAGCGTCACTCTGGGAACACCATTCTCTGTTTGTTACTAGTGTTGCTACAGGAAGTGACATCTTGACTCGTGACCCTGTGACCTTAACTTTGAAGCTGTCACAAGAATATTTGCCACTGACAGATTGCAAATTACTCTATTATCACTCACTGGTGGTCAGTGGGGGAGATCCTTTGAATATCCATCTTTGTTTTCACACATTTGATCCTTTCTCGGCTTATAGGTTGTTGCAGTTGGTTGCCGTTGAGAGTTTATAGGGTGTGAGATATAGACCTACTTTCTACAAAAGTCTCAATATTACAATGGAGGTTAGTGATCAATAAATATATTAGTTGTATTTTTTTTGGATTGGACATTATTTGTGTATGAAATATGGTACCGTTAATGTTTTTATATTATCAAAATATATAAGACCTTCAGGGAATAGTTTTGTGGTGACTGCAAAGTGCATCAAAATTGAAATACCACTTTGAAGTTCCATATCCATCCTACTGGAGATGCATGGTGCCATTCACATTTTTTTCTAGCTCTGAGGCTGAACTTATTATCAACTGGTCGTTAGGTAAAGCATTTTTTCAGGGGTCGCTCTTGGACTTATTCAACTCAGAAAAATGTAGATTGAAATTGTTTTGGCAATATGAGATGTACGTTATATATACAAAAATGAGAAAAAAAAGTTCACATCGGACCTGATATAAACTTTTAGAAAGAAGAGTTTTAAAATTGCATGCCTAATTCTTGCCAACTCACTTCAGCCTGATAAGTACACTAGCCTGCCGTCTCAAGATGTTATCACACTCTCTTCATTCTATTGATGGCTTCATCTCTTCAAACGAATTGAGATGAGATTCTTGGAAGCGCAAGAAATATATCAAGACAGGAGTTCATTTCACACATGGCGGCACAAGATACGTTCCCATCAGATCTCTCTCTCTGGCCAACAAATTGCCTCAGTTCCAACTGTGCGTAGTGCAAATCATTATTTGTGATCGGCAATGCATTTGAGAACAGGAATCAGTATATTATAGCTTAAACTCTCTGCTTTCTCATCTGGTATCTGGTTTAATTGCATGCTTGAGCATTGGAATGACTGGATGATTAAATTTGCTTATTTCCAGATGATGTGTGCCTGTATATGTTCAGACCCAAGGTGGCAAGTAGTGATTTCATAATTACATTTTCTTCATGACATTCGTGAGCAGCATCCCAGCTGGATGCCATTTTGATGTTTAATTGCAGCTCCTTTTATCTGTCTTCAGGCTGACAAATTCACAAAGAGATCCTCTCACAGGTTCGAATGCGTAAGATGCTGAGGACTGCTGTTCACTCTCAATCCTCATGAGCTGCAAGACCTAGAATAAGAGGTCTAAATTATCCATTCCCTAGCTAGCTATCTTATTTATTCATTGTAATTATAAAACTTTATTTTAGATAACTAATTTAATGTCCAAAAATGTCCTATCCGTCTGCTCAGCTTTCTGCCTAGCTGTATGTCTATCTCTCTGAATGCCATTCAAATGAAAGTCTATTATGAGACATCAAATTTTGCAGTTCTGTTCATATATACTAAATATCAATGAGGAGGCGGTTTAAGAACCAAGCTTGGTCATCTCTTAATAACATGATAGATGGCCATACCAATAAGAAGTTCAATTGGATTGAAACTATTCCGATTATAAAAATCTCAAAACTTGAAAACCGAGGTTCTTTTTGCTCTTATGTAATTTGCTTTCAAACATTCCTCTTAACATGTGTAACCAATCCGAAACAGACAAAGCCTGTCAAATGCAGAGATGCATAATCCAGCAAAAAGTATCAGGAATTCGAAACGGATGAAATTTACACGTGTTAAGAAATGCACATTTTGGTCAACTCGTCAGAAGCAATATTGATCAAAGAATAAATTGTGTCACTACTCAAATGAATTTATTTTCTGCGCAAAAATTAAATCATTTTAGTAAGGCCAATTCTGCTTGTTGGTGACAAATAATCTCTTGAAACAACATGATTATAGGTCTGCTTGTTGGATGTATAGTGCTTTTTTCAATTCAACATATCTGTCAGCCATTCATAACCCTGTATTTCACTGCGATACAACCTGTGTTTTTTGTTGTCCACTTATCATCTCATGTTAATACTGTTTGAGTGTTTGTCTCATGGTATAAACTGGTTATACTATCATTTTCCAAGATCTGAGGTTAAACTCATGGAGCTAAACCATTTTTGAGGAGTGACTCCTTGACTGATGTAAATCAAACACATGTTGGAGTTCATTTGTTTTATATATGTATAATATTTAAAATAAAAAAACAGAAAGAAGAGCAAATTGCATGCCTGATACTTGACCAAATAACTTCAGCCTACTGAAGCTTTTCAGGATTAGGGAACTTAGATGGCTACTAAGAACTTATGTCCATTAAGGCTTAGTGTAGGTCACTAAGAGGGGTAATAGAACCGTTTTATGCAAATTTTTTAAATAATCTTATTGAATATGTATGCAAACATATGTTTCGCTTCAGCAAACCTGCAATGTGACTATTATGTAATGCATTACAGAAATCATAACATAAGCATTTAAGGGGACGTTCTTAGTAGCCAGCTAAGTTCCCTTATCGTGAAAAGCTTCAATAAGGACACTATAGTCAGCAGTCTCCAGATGTTATCACAGATGTTGTCACACTCTCTCCATTCTCATGATGGCGTTATATCTTCAAGCAAAGTGAGATGAGATTCTTGGAAGCACAAGAAAGATAGTCAGGCAGGAGTTCATTTCACACATGGTGGCACACGATACGTTCCTAGTGAAGCTTTTCAGGATAAGGGAACTTAGCTGGCTACTAAGAACGTCCCCTTAAATGCTTGTGTTATGATCTTTGTAATGTATTACATAATAATCATACTGCAGGTTTGTTCAAGCAAAACATATGTTTGCACACGTATTCAATAAGATTATAAAAAAAATTTGCATAAAACGGTTCGCTTACCCCCTCTTAATGACCTCCACTAAGCCTTAATGGACATAAGTTCTTAGTAGCCAGCTAAGTTCCCTTATCCTGAAAAACTTCATTAGATCTCCCTTTCTGGTCAACAAATTGCCTTAATTCCAAATGTGCGCAGTGCAAATCGTTATTTGTGATCTCCAATGCATGGTTCATCTATGAACAGGAATCAGAAGATATACATTGTAGGTTCAACTAGTTGCTCTTGTAGATATTTCGGCAAACTAGGCTGGTATTAGGTTCAAATTCCAATCTGAGCATTCTTATGAATCATACCAAACACAGGTCGAGGGTTCCCCCGTGGCCTAATTGGTACAGTTGTGCTTGAAAAGTAAGTGGGTTCAAATCTCAATCCGGGAACTCCTTTTAGTCCGAGCCCATGGGACATTAAATGGAGGCGGGTTGTGTACTATTCTATGCTTGGGCAACTGAACGACCCTGGGCATCCCTGAAGTAATAGGGTATGTGCCAGATTCACAGTCTTCCCATCTCATTGCAACAATCTCATTATCGAACCCTTGACCCAGCCATTGGCAGCCCAGTACGCTAATACTAGACCAACCATCCCCCTGCTGATATCTCATCAACCAACCCTCATGAGTAGCCAGACAGGGAGTTAGAGGTCGGAATCATCTACATCTCACCTGCCTATTTAATTTATTTGGTTCATTAGTGACCGGGTTACCTGGACTTAGTAATTTGATTCGCCCTACAGTTCTTTACTGTGTCCTCTGCTACCTCTTTAAAAAAATAAAGCTCATGAATAGAAAAACCCTCATCGGTTCTTATCATTTTTTTCAATAAGGGTTTTTGAAAATACCGACAGCTGCATTGTCGCGAATGCAGCTGGTTGTCAGAAAAACCAATCTTCTAGACATAGAACTATTTGGTGTTTCAAAAAAACCAATTTTTAAGAATGAGTTCCTGCCTGGCATAAATACAGGACATCCATTTCCTTGTTCTCCTGAATCAAACTATTACATTTAAATGAAATAAAATACAGTAGTTATAAAATGCCTTTCAGTTAAAAGAGAATCCACGAGGCTCTCGATTCCCTTTTGACCTATCAGGTTATGCAACGCACACAATAAAGTCATCTCACACACCGGTCTTGTGACAAACAGGAAATTACGAGACCAGTTAAATTAAGGAGTCGCTCAGTTTACCAGTCGAATTTCTTATCTTGGTGCAAACCTTGCTTTTTACTTTAAAAAGTTCTTGAATTAGAAAAACGATTTAATCAAATGGACAAGATGAAAGAAAAGGTTAACTTCAGGGCTGGCATGAAAGAGGCAACCAAGAAGAAGAAAGTCAGAAATGATGGGTCTCTGCATCTGGGTGCTCTGATCAATGATTTACAGTCTGTAAATTTGATACTTGATATGCAAGTGACCGAAATGAGTGGACTGTTGCACTGTTAAAATGACACTTTGTAACTCATCATACTAATGCTTTGTCATGATCATACCAATGCTTTCAATGTGAATTTGAATTTAGGACTCTAATCCTGCTAGTTGGTAACAGGCAAACGAAACTATTATACCTCTGATATTTTCTGTAAAATCAGATATTTGAGAAATCAAATGGCCTTGTCTTGATCATGACCAACAAACTGCCTCTACGTTTCCCCTGTTGTATGTGGAGAAGAGTCACAAGTAAAGATGCATTTTCACAGTGAATCAGTCACATGACGACATCATAAAAACTCATATTGCATGGTTTGGGTGCAATATAAGGTTTTTTCCAAAAAAACATAATTTTTAAAAATTGCATTCATGAGTCACAAGTAAAGATGCATTTTCACAGTGAATCAGTCACATGACGACATCATAAAAACTCATATTGCATGGTTTGGGTGCAATATAAGGTTTTTTCCAAAAAAACATAATTTTTAAATATTGCTTGGTTAGACTGCAATATGAGTTTTTATTTTAAAAAAATTCGAACTTTTTTTTTTCGAATATTTTTTTTTCAGAAAGGAACATTATTGGAAGCATAGTAGTCTTGTAATAAAACAAATACGGCACTTATTATTGAGCAATATAAAAATTCATCTGCACTGGTAAATTTTCATATTGAACTCATATCATGCCGTATTTGTATAAGGTCAATCCATAAACTATTTTCTCGTCTGAGCTCCACCAAATAATGACCTGCTGCCATACAACAAACTTTCACAACTTTCGGACATACGTGTTTACCGATGATAAGTCTGCACCTCTTTGAAATACACTGACCTATAACCTGCTAACACTTGGGCACATTGAAGTGCTCTGGAAAGAGCATGAAAGCTCCCCTGTGACTATATTTTTGTTTAGTGGAACAGTTTAAAAATTACACATTACTATTAATTCTGTGTAATATAATATAAAGGCACCCTTAACAATTTGAGATTACTATCACGATCTTCGGTTTGATGCAAATCTTTTGACAAAGTCGACATTTTGAAAATAGTATTAAACAAAGTAAATATTGAGATGCACTAATAGAGCGTCACTCTGGGAACGCCATTCTCTATTTGTTGCTGGTGTGGCTACAGGAAGTGACATCTTGACACATGACCCTGTGACCTTAACTTTGAAGCTGTCACAAGAATATTTGCCACTGACAGATTGCAAATTACTCCATTATCGCTCACTGGTGGTCAGTGGGGAAATCCTTTGAATATCCATCTTTGTTTACATGTGATCTTTTCTCGCCTACAGGTTGTTGCAGTTGGTTGCCTTTGAGACTTTATAGGTCGTGAGATAGACCTACTTTCTACAAAAGTCTCAATATTACTATGGAGGTTAGAGGTAAATTAATATATTAGTTGTGTTTTTTTGGATTGGACATTATTTGTGTATGAAATATGATACCGTTAATGTTTTTGTATTATCAAAATAAGACCTTCAGGAAATAGTTTTGTGGTGACTGCAAAGTGCATCAAAATTGAAATACCACAAAGTTCCACATCCATCCTACTGGAGATTCTTGGTGCCATTCACATTTTTCTAGCTCTGAGGCTGAACTTATAATTGTAGCGTAAGGTAAAGCAAATTTTTCAGGGTCGCTCTTGGACTTATTTAAATCAGGAAAATGTAAGACTGAAATTGTTTTGACAATTTAAGATGTACGTTATATGTAAAAATGAGAAAAAAAAAGTTCATTTTAGGCCTGATATAAAATTTTAGAAAGAAGAGTTACTTGCATGCCTTATTCCTGCCAACTTATACTTCAGCCTAATAAGTACACTAGTCTGCCATCTCGAGATGTTATCACAGATGCTATCTCACTTTCTTCGTTCTATTGATGGCTTCATCTCTTCAAATGAATTGAGATGAGATTCTTGGAAGTGCAAGAGATATATCAAGACAGGAGTTCATTTCACACATGGTGGCACAAGATACGTTCCCATCAGATCTCTCTCTCCAGCCTACAAATTGCCTCAATTCCAGTCATACGAAGTGCAAATCGGTATTTGATATCTCCAATGTACGGTTCATCATAGAACAGGAATCAGATATAGGTTCAAGTAGTTGCACTTGTAGATTCTTTGCGTACTCATCTAGTATTGGGTCCAGATCCCAGTCTGGGCACTGTTTTGAATTATCCTACACACAGCGGACTGGCTGGATACTTACATTTGCTTGTTTCCAGAAGATCGGTGCCTGCATGGGTTCTGACCCCAGGTGGTGATTTCATAATTAAAACCCACCTTGATACAATATCAGTTATATATCCCATTACGGCCCCTTTTATTAGTCTCCTTGCTGACTCTTATTTGCTGTCCCTTCGTTGCACGTAAAAGACGCAAAAGGATCTTTTCATGGAACTCGTAAATGCCCAGGACTACCGTTTGCTCCGTTGTCTCATTGGGATGGTTGGATGATTTGGGCTTTACATCCTGTATTTATGCACTTGTTAGGCTAATTAGGACAGGGGGAGTACACAGCAATGAGGTGAAAGATGAATGAAACAGCCAGGTGGCCCAACAAGAGCTGGATTCGAACCCTTGACCCAGCCATTGGCAACCCAGTACGCTACCACTAGACCAACCATCCCCCTGCTGTTATCTCATCAATCAACCCACATGCGTAGCCAGACATGGAGTAACTATCTATACCCTAGCTGCCTATTTGGTTAATTTGATTTATTTACAAATGCCCATCTCTATTGCGGACAACACAGGCCTATGTCCAACTAAATTTCTTTCAATGTCTGTCTACATCTCAAAGCTGGGTGACGCTTGAATGAGACATTAAATTTTGCATTTCTGTCCATGCACTCAATTTATATACCGAGTCAATTCAAAGACCCAGCTTGGTCATCTCTTCAATATACGTGCCTCTGGTGTTTGGCCACGATTTCAAGAATTTCAATGATATTGAAAGAATTTAACGTGTAAAAATCTCAAAACGTTGAACCATGTTAATTTTTTCTGTTATAAAATTGGCTTTTAAACATTACTTTTAAGACCTGTAACCAAACCGGAAAAGACAAAGCCTGTCAAATGCAGAGATGCATAATCCTAGCAAAAAATAACTGAAATTCGGAACGGATGAAATTCACACTTGTTAAAAAATGCACATTTGGTCAACTTGTCAGGAGCAATATTGATCCAAGGATTAATACATTTTGTGATTTCTCGAATACAATTATTTTCTGCATGATATTGTTGTTAATATTTGATTACAGCTGTTTCATCATTTATGGGGAAAGAGACAGGAGAGTTTTATTGTGATTTGTGAATATTATTCTTTGTGAATCCGGATGCTGAAGATGTGTCATTGATGACATTGTTTTGCTTATGGACCGTTCAGAATTTATGATTGGTTCGGGGGGTGGGAGTTTTGCTAGAAGGTGGGCACCGAAAAAATTGATACGCCCCTTAAGATTAATGCGGATTTTTAGGCCCCGCCCCCTAAAAATCGATAGAGACATACAATGCAATGCACACACATATTGTTATAAATACACACCGTGAACAATTGCATAAACTGACAGATTCCCACACTTTATTATTACACTTGAATCAGTTATGGTATGTCATAAGGAGTCCTTATGACTCATTGGACAGCTTTCGCTTCGTGTGAGCTGTATTAAACAGTCCTCTATCTTCATATACCTTTAACAATAAAACTGTCCAGGTTCTCCTGGTTAACTTTTGACCTATCACAGGACACTACACACACAATAAAGTCATCTTGCAAACCAGTCACGTGACAGACAGGAAATTAAAGGACCAGTCAAAGTAAGGAGTCACTCTATTACCTGTCGAAATTCTTATCTTGGTGCCAACTTTGCTTTTACTTTAAGAACTTCTTGAATTAAAAAAAGGATTTAATCAAATGAAACAAGATGAAAGAAAAGGTTTACTTCAGGGAGAGAGTAAAAAGGACAACAGATAAAGGCAGAAACGATAGATATCTGCTTGTTGCATGCAGGTCAGAATCAGTTATTTATGCCTTTGGTAGGAATACGTTCATTTTTGCTGTTATAAAATTGGCTTTTAAACATTCCTTTTAAAAGCTGAAACCAATCCGAAACAAACAAAGCCTGTCAAAAGGGAGATGCATAATCCGGCAAAAAGTATCAGTAATTCAAAACAGTTGGAATTCACACTTGTTAAAAGATGCACATTTGGTCAACTTGTCGGAAGCAATATTGATCAAAGAATTTTTTTTTTCTTTTCTCAAATGAAATTATTTTCTGGTAAATTTGTGAGTCTTGATGCTGATGTCGTGTCATAGATCAGGTAGTTTTGCTTATTAAAGCATTTCACTAAGACCAATTTTGCTCATTGGTGACTGATAATCTGGAAACAACTGAATTATGAGTTTGATTATTAAGCATGTACTAAAATCAGTTATGGTATATCACAAGGACTCCTCAATTAATGCTCATCAAACAGCTCTCTTTTGGTGTGAGATGATGACACATTATCAGTTCTATGAAACAGTCCTCTATCTCCGTATAGGGTTACGTTTAACGATGAAATTGTCCTCTTGCTTCACTTTTGACCTATCACTTGATGCTACGCACACAATTAACTCATCTTTCCAGCTAGTCACGCGACAAACAGGAAATTAAAAGTCACTCAGTTACCAGTCCAATTTCTTATCTTGACGCAAACCTTGCTTTTTACTTTAAGCTTTTAGCTATACACATTTGTAAAAGTGGATAATTTAGCAGTTTTCCAAAATGTAGAATGAAAATTGGAGTACTGTATGCTTCATATATATGCCCATTTAAGAGTCAATTCTGTTGTGCAAAAGCTTTCAAGCAGTGACACAACTTTCAAACTACTTTTAAAACCGTTTGCAACATAGGCAATGTGCCCAAGTGTTAGCAGGTTTTGGGTCAGTGTGTTTCAAAGAGCTGTGCAGTCTTATCATTGGTGAACATGCATATTCGAAAGGTGTGAAAGTATGTTTTATGGCAGCAACAGCTATGAAACATCACCATAATACATTCAAGCTGTGAAAAGAGTGAATATAATTGACACTTTATAGCCTTGCATGTTATAGTCCTTGTCATACTTACGTGGAATCTCAAGTTTTTTTTCTATGCTGTTGAACTGTGATGTCAGAGATGACTCTATTGTAGCATTGCAATATATGTAAGTTAACTACAAGCTGTGATGTCATTTCAAACTGGGTCAGATTCCCCAGCTTCTAACCAATGCGAATCCACCAAACTGAGCATCACAGTTTCAACTCAGTGTCAGAGTTAAAATTGGGTCTGGGAAAAACCCATGCAAGTTTGACATCACAGCCTCTCAGCCAATGGGCTGCCAGAACAAATATACATAACATAAGCCATGTGTTTACAAACAAATTGTCAAAGCCTTATATTTATACCAACTTCCATCAAAGTTTAAAGTTGTAAGTTAGCAAGTTTGTAGATTTATCAAACAACTCTGTGGGGATTATAACAGTTGTCTACTGTGAACGCTCACAAAGCTGCCATTTGGTAGGATTAGACTGGTGATTGCTGTGATAAACCATTGGGATCAAAAATGTAATGCTTCCTTCAATATATCAATGATTGAACTGTGATGACGTAGTTTACGGTCAGCCCATTGGCTATTAAGCTGTGATGACGTAGTTGTAGGGGCTAGGGTGCATCGTCTGCCCCTTAAAAGTAAAAAAATTGTCTTTTTCATTTGCACTTTTCCCACATTGCACCTTTGCCCGTAAAAACACCTCATGCAAAATTTCAATTAGATCGGATGTGGCCTTAGGGTGGCACTTTTGTGTTAAAGTTGAGTCCAAAAGTGACAAAAAATGATACTTTGGAAAGTCGCGGTTAGAAATATCATGCTTATGTTTTGTTGTATGATTTCAATTCATATACCATCGTTCTGAGAAGAAAATTTTCTTTAATTTGAATAGTAGAAAGCTATATTTCCGAAAATTTCTCATGTTTAACTTTTTTGGAAAGTCGAAAGTTTCTGACTATTATGACAGAATGTTTTGAAAAATCACCATAAAAGGTAAACTTCTGTATAACCTTAGCATAATCATTAGAATAAAACATAAGAAACACTTTACTGAAGAAAGTAGGACATGTAATATGTTTTCTAGATAATTATTCATTAAATTCGAATATGCAAATTTGCATAAATTACACGTAAATATGAGAAATACAACAGTTCATTGAGACAACATTCTGTCTCTTTTTTTCTTCTGACCACATCTTAATTCAATCAAGGTTTTATCAGATGATGTAGCAGACCCCATCCTCCTTTATAGAATTTTTTGAGTTCCCAAAGTCATATTAACATCCTATTTTTGATTTAGCACATTTTTCTTGATGAAAAATAAAATCTCTCGACACAATTGTGACTTATCCTTAATGGAAACCATTGATGTTGGTATTCAAATTAAAGCTCTCTTTGTAAGGAATCTAACTGTGCCATCCAGAAATCACTTATTTGAAAATTGACAATATTATTTATAACCGCAAATCGCTAAAATATGACCTAACACTGAAATTTCAAAGCTATTGTGCCACCCTTTGGCATTAAAATTTTTTCCTAAAATTTTGCAGGTCTTCTTTTATGATACAATGGAACAATCATGCAAAAGTGCATGATGTATTGAAGATATAGGGGCAGACGATGCACCCTAGTAGGGGCTATCCCTGATAAAACTCTTACTCTGACACTGTGTTGAAACTGTGACGCTCAGTTCAGGAGGATCAACATTGGCTAGAAGCTGGGGAATCTGACCCAGTTTGAAATGACATCACAGCTTGTAGTTAATTTACATATATTGCAATGCTAGAATAGAGTCATCTTTGACATCACAGTTCAACAACATAGAAAAAAAACTTGAGATTCCACGTAAGTATGACAAGGACTGTAACACCATGGGCTTATCTGGAAATGGTTTGAGGAGTGGCCATAACCTTGCAGCAAATATTTGGCACTCTGCGTTCAAATCAATATTAATTTTGTGTACGTATTTTGCAATAATCAAAACAAGGATATAGTATCGTTAGAACCCCTTTCTCAAACTTAGAGATTAAGCTGTGTGTCACAAATTGTAAATTTGGTAGGAGGTAAAATACAGTGCTGCTTTGAAGTAAATGAAACAGGTGATGTTTTGCTACTGGGTCAATGCAGCTGATAATCCTCAACAAAATTACTTTCTCATGATATGCAAAGTGGTAGCCATTTATCTGAGACATTCATGAAAAATCCTCCTTCATGTCATTTGTGTGTCATTAGATGAGAATCAATCTCCTACTAGCAGTTTGGTTGAGGGTGTTCGGGATTGACCCAGTGGCAGAACATCACCTAGTTTCTAGCAGCACTGCATGTATGTTACACTCTAAATGAAAAGGTTTTATATGGAACCTTTAAGGGTTCTTTAAGCCTGTATAGATAAGAACTCTAAAAGGTTCATTATTCAACTTTTAAAAAGGTTCCATAGCAACAAAAATACACTTAAATACTCCAAATGCACTGAACTCCCACAATGGAACCCCTTTCTCTCAGGTTGGGAGCATAGGGTCCTATCATAGGGCCTTCCCATCCAGTATTTAATCTTTTCAATTAAGCCAAACCCTTTTAAAAATTTAGAACCTTCTTTCGGTTGTTGGTTTTCTATGTGCCATCAAGAATATTTTCCGTTAATATTGCATCCTCACAAAGCGCATAAAACACTGATCAGACCTGCTCTATGCAGAGATCTATCGTTTCTGCCTTGACCTGTTATCTTTTTTGCACTTGTCCTGAAGTTAACCTTTTCTTTCATCTTGTCCATTTGATTAAATTGCTTTTTTTTTAATTCTAGAAGTTTTTAAAGTAAAGGCAAGGTTTGCACCAAGATAAGAAATTCGACTGGTAACTGGGACTCCTTGATATTTGACTGGTCTTTTAATTTCCTGTTTGTCTCGTGACTGGTTTGTGAGATGAGTTAATTGTGTGTGTGGTGTCACGTGATAGGTCAAAGTGAATGTGGAGGACAGTTTTATCGTGAAACATTTAGCGAGATATAGTTGATAATGTGTCATCATCTCACACTGAGAGAAAGCTATCCGATGAGTCATGATTGAGGAGTCCATATTATAAACCATAACTGCTTTTAGTGTAATTATCAGATTCATATACAAGCAGAATTGGTCTTTTTTTAAATGCTTTGATAAGCAATACAACGTGGCCAATGACACATCATCAGCATCAAGGCTCCCAATCTGTAATTTAAACAATAAAACTGTCCTCTCTCTCTTTCCCTACAAATGATGAAACTGCTGTAATCAACAACAAATTTATATAGAAATACATTCATTAAAAACGACAAATATATTCTTTGATCAATATTGTTTCTGACACCTTGACCAAATGTGCATCTCTTAAGAAGTGTGAATTACATCCGTTTCGAAGTTTTGTATTTTTTGCCGTATTATGCATCTGTGCATTTGACAGGCTTTTTCTGTTTCGGATTGATTACAGATCTTAAGAGGAATGTTTGAAGGCCAATTTCATTGGAGAAAAAATGAACTTGTTTTAATTTAAAGTTTTGAGATTTGTATAATTTGAATTGTTCGATACCATTAAGCAAGCTTCTTGTAAACATGGCCAACCAACAGATGCAGATATAGGGAAGAGATCACCAAGCTTGGTCTTTAACAAGCCTCCACATACATAAAGTGTATACATACAGAAACACAAAATTTAATGTCCTATTCGAATGTCATCCAGCTGAGAGAGATAGACTGACAACGAGGTAGGCAGTTAGGCAGGCAGATAGGCAGACAGATAGGCAGCTAGACCGGATGGTTATAGATAGATAAGGCAGACAGATAGGCAGCTAGACCAGATGGCTATGGATAGATGGATATATAGTAAGACACCTTGTAGGGTCAGCATGGACACTGATGAAAGGAGTGGCAATTAAATATTACGCCAAAATGAAATCTAGCTGGACTTCGCTCAGGAAGGTCTGCGGAAAATATAATTATGAAATCACAACCTGTGGTCCTGACCCACACTCTAAAAAATTTTGGATATTAGTGGTATTGTGCAAAACCAGTGTGTACAATAAAAAACCAGTTTGGTATTTTTCAACTAAATTTGGTTTTCTTCAGAGCAAGTGGTATTTTTCATAAAAATTGGTTTTGGTCATGGGGAATTATGGTATTTATAAAAACCAAACTTCTGAAAAATCACCTTTATTGTGATCCATTTTTAATATACTTGTGGAACAATGATTTGAGATGTTTAGAATATTAATGTTGTGGTTAATGTTTTTAAATTCATGCATGTTACTTTATTTGGAAGTTTTAAGAGAGAGGACTAACTATGCTGTATATCAGTCATGGCTACTGGAATATCAAATTAGGTATTTTAATAATCTCTCAGGGCTCACTCACTGGTTGACCTCATCTAAGAACACAAAACTGTGAACATGTTGCCTGACGAGAAAAGCTGTTTGTTTATCAATCAAGACTTAAGAAGGTTTAAGGCAGAGTTTATTAGTCTCAACACTGCAGTAGAAGAGTGTGCATGTCAGTGTGCAGAAGATTGAGATGAACTTGGTAAGTTTTTTTTTTTAATTCCTTAATTAAACTCGTAAGAAATATGCATTCTGAATGCAACTGTGTTTATTTGGGTAAGGTGTACACAATTTCTGGTTCATATATATGACATTATATACATAAATCAAACACATGGATAGTGTTCTGATATAACAATGACCCAAGGCATTCAGTATTGTGAATATTGCATTCTGCCTGTAAAAGGATTCATGATAATTTAAGGCAGCATGAAATTGTGGTTTGGCATATGGGATACCCAGTTCCATAATTTTCAATTGAACAAAAAAACTGCCAAATATTATAATGTGAAAAAGTGTTTATCAGAAATTTAGTATTTTTGATTGAATGTACTGTGAAGACCAGCATTATTGTTCTTCAATTGTGTGATTTGGCTTTTAATGGAGTGACAGATTTCCGCGAAAAAGAAATATTTTGGGCAAGTTGTGTATTGGTAAGCTGTGCCAATGGTATGATATGGGATTTTAATTCTCTTTTGAAACATGTTTGCTTGTTTCACACACAACCCTGTAAATGTGGTGAAGAAATTAAGGCTATTAGAAGAATTTATAATTACAAACATGTTCCAAAAAGCATATATACTGATTATACTTTTAAAGTTTTTGGGGGGGTTTATATGGGCCATCAATGTTCTGTGATAACTTTCATTTCACGTATTGGAGCATCAGAGCATCAGAGCATCACTGCATCAGCCATAATTATGTCATACACTGATACACATAACACATATTTTATCTTTGAAGAAATTGGTGAGATTTGAGGTCTCACCGGATACACTGTGCTATACAACTTGCCCCATCATGTGGCACAACTTACCTGCTAATGGACCAATTGTGCTGACACCTATACTACATTATGATAATAATGTTATTATTATTTTCATATCTGATATTCACGTTTTTCTGACAAAGGTACAGTCGCCCACAAATTTTTACCCCATGTTGGGTTGAGTTGTATAGAGTTTCTAATGTGCTTTACTATTCTTGAGGTGAAAAGTGTTACATATGCCTGTGAATTATACAAAATTACATACAGTACTTTTACTGATATTTTTAAAATTTTTGACATTTTAAAAGATAGTTTTTTACTTTCTGTTTCAGAAGAAGAATGGCATGTTCCTACTGAGGCCGTTAATACAAAAACTACCTTTGGAACAATTTTGCGCCATAAAGCGAGTTGGGAAAAATATAGACAATGCTTCTCAAGGTATGTACAAGTTGAATGACAGCGCCTCCTTATCCTTTCCAATTGACAAATACTTTTCTGATATTCTCTTAAAATGAAATTATTTTGACCAATCTTCAGTCAAATAATGAGTGAACAGGGGATGTTGCATAACCAAGGCATTGATTTAATTGAATGAAGTTATTCGATATATTTTTTGTATTATCCTCCTCGCAAAAACTCATGGATGTATCAACCTACTATTTCAGATCTCACCAGGAAATGGTTACCTTGCCCCGCCTAGAGTACCAACGGAAAATGTCTACTTCCTTTTCGCAATATTGAGGTGAGTGCGAACAATATGAGATCTTTTACTGGTAAAACACACAGTGATAAGACAAGAATTCAGAATTCATATTCTGCCAGTGTGTAGGGAAACTACAAAATAACGGAAGATTTTATAAATGTTAGTCAGTAATGAAATGTAGAGTTTTAGCACGAAAACTTCCATTGAAGGTTTTGCAGATAAAGTATTTGACGTGTAAATAATGACTACCTTGACTGAGTAATTTGTTTTTGCATAGAAGTGATATTTGGATACCAATGCTTATCCACTTTCCACTTTCAGGATCACAATGATGCACACTGCAAGGTTCGATTCAAGAACAGTTGTTCACCTTTCATCCATCCAGATTGACCTAAAAGCGCATAAATAGTGATACCAGAAGGAAAACTTCAACCAACAATCATACCATTCCAATACTGTGCATTAATAATGACAAAAAAATATCCTCTTGGCTACTGAGAGGGGAGAGTTGGTCTCGTGATAGCATGCCGGGCTGCCAATCGCTGGGTCTGGAGTTCGAATCCAGCTCTAGCCGGACTCATTGCGTCGTCCTCCTATTGTCCTGGTCAGCCTACCAAGTGCACTAATACAGGACGTAAAGCCCCAATCATCCATCCATCCATCCTCAAGATTGGCTGCTGAAGACTTTCGATACAAACTGACTTGCCGCTTTTGGAAATATAACCCCAGTCATTAACAATATAATGTTTTCTACATGTTATCTGTCTTTATTTCAACCAATTCATACTTAAGTTAATCTCCGCTTTCCTGTGTTTTGACTACCAATGACTGCTGTGATGTTTTTATTTTGTGTGATTACCAATGACTGCTGTGATGTTTTTTTTTATTTTCAAGGCCAAAGTGTGATAAATGAGTGTCAATATCGGTTTTTCAATAAATTTGTATCTAGTAATATCAATATATACAATTATTATGAATTTTTGTGAATTTGTATATGTAAAAATAAACATTGAAATCAGATCCATAGAGTAATTATTATTTTTATTTACTTTTATCTACAGAATACTTTAAGAGAAATGCGAAAAAATTGATTATTTATTGATACCAATGCTGAAATACTGGTAAACCTGCATTAAAAAAAATTGAATCACAATAAATTAAATTTGGTATTTTCCAAAATGATCTGCCTCCCTGTGGGATGGTTCTGATTGCCTGATTAATCGTATTTGATTCATTCCAGTACCTCGAATAGCACTGGTTATATCAATCCTGAAACTTTGAAATACTATTTTCATTGCAGTTTACAATTCGTATTGGTATTTAAAAATTTCTATGAAATGATATCGAAAACCTGCAATTGGGTACCAATATGACCATTATCCATACCACAAAATTTTTAAAAAGGTCTTATAAAATACCAACCAATGCATAATAGGAGAATCAATTTTTCAAATGTCAAGGAATAAAAAACCCATTGTGTTTTCTTTTGTATGCATGTAAGTATTAATGGATTTCTATGATGGAATTATTATAGCTGCAATTTGAAACATTAATATCCACAACTAACTTCCTGAAAATTATTAAAAAAACCAATACTGATTTTTTCTTGTACAAATGCAACTGGTTTTTGAAAATATCAATTGTTAATGGTTTTTTAACTAACCAAAAGGTGTTCAAAATACGGGACAAGCTTAAATACCAATATTGGTATCTTATTAGAACTTTAGTTTTTAGAGTGCATGCAGGCACAGATCTTCCGAAAACAAGCAAATGAAATCATTTAGCATTTCTGATGTGTTTGGGATGACTAGTAAGAGTGCTCCGGCCAGGATTTGAACCCGATACCAGATGAGTATGTAAAAGTATCCTCAAGAGGAAACTATTTTAAACTATATTATATATTACATGTATATATACTGATTCATGTTCATACAGTAAGTGAACCACACATTAGAGATCACAAATAAGGATTTGCACTCGTCACGTCTGGAACTGAGGCAATTTGTTGGCCGGAGAGAGAGATCTGATGGGAACGCATCTTGTGCCACCATGTGTGAAATTAACTCCTGTCTTGCTATATCTATTGCGCTTCTAAGAATCTCATCTCATTTCATTTGAAGAGAAGAAGCCATCAATAGAATGAAGAGAGTGCGATAACATCTGAGTGTGATAACATCTGTGATAACAGACTGGTGTACGTGTTGGGCTGAAGTCAGTTGGCTAGAATCAGACCTGAAGTTAATTATTCTTTCTAATATTTTAAAACAACCTAACTCTAAAAGTGTGTGAGATTTATATCCAGTTCAGGAGCCATTCCATTCCTTAAAAATGGTTTTATATATAATTTACTTTATATGGATTAGTTGAACCTCAGACCTAGTGTAAAATGCAAATGATTTCCTTCCTTTTCAATTAGCTATCCACCATTTTACTGTTGCTTAAACATGGCCATGCTGTGTATGTTTGATGCAAGCAATTCCGTAGAAAATATCCCTTTTTAAAAAATATGTAAAGAAAATACAGAGATTAAAAGAATGTCACTCTGGGGAGTTTCACTCGTCTCTCTTTTTCTCCATTTGTTGCTAGTGTTGCTACAGGAAGTGACATCTTGACACATGACCCCGTGACCTTAACTTTGAAGCTGTCACAAGAATATTTGCCGCTGACAGATCGCAAATTACTCCATTATCACTCACTGGTGGCCAGTGGCGAGATCCTTTGAATATCCTGTCTGGATCACAAATGGGCTCCTTGCTGATGTGTCAGTGATCTGTCGGTGATGTGAGATTTGTTCTTATTACTCTCAGTAGGCTTACAGTACAAATCAATAGTTATTCCAACGGGATTCTCATACTTGCCTGCATGGCTCCAACACTTCCATACTCACATGCATTAATCAACATGCACTTTCTATGCATTAACTTTTTTTAAAAGCTGAAATTGTCTCAGAGCCAGCAGCACTGAGACACAACACTTTAAAATGCACTTACATGCAATCCCATGCTCTTATATGTACTTACGTGCACTTATGTGCACTTACATGTAATTGCATGCACTTTTATTTAATTGCATGCACTTGTATGTAATTGCATGCATTTCCATGCACTAATTAACATGCACTGACATGCAACTCCATGCACTTACATGCACTTCAATGCAATTCCATGCATTAACATGCACTGTTACATGCATTCCCATACATATGTACTCCAAGCCCACCTTACATGAAGCAACCGAGCCATTTCGCATATTTTTTTTTATCAGAGGAGCTTCTGCACCAAATTCATTTTGTCTATTTGTTGGTACAGTTTAAAAAATTGCACAGGCATACAAAGCAAAATTATTGCAATTGTTAGATCCCCGTTATCCTTAACATAGCATAACAAAATGATTTCTGTGGATTAACAGCATTATCTTGTGAATATATATTCATGTTTGAAACTGAGAACTGAAGTGTCAGGGAGAGAATGTTGGCTTGATCTTCATGTGGGTGTAGAATTTCGGGAATTTATTTAGGTTGCACGGTATGTTTACTTTGTTTCTTATTGCAAGTGGAACAATTACTTCTAAGGTTTATAAGTCGTAGTAAAATTGTCAGCCACTATGGTTTACCATTGTAAAATAACAAGTTACAAACATGTGTGTGTTCAGATGCGGTTCTCACAATATGTCACTACGTGATCTGTGCTGTGCAGATTGCTATGTTGTAAGATACACGGCCATTCATGACGAGAATGAATTCTTTGTTAAATTATTTTCTTGACCATAATTTAAGATACAAAATGTAGAAGATGGGTAAAAAAACATACCGTTACTGCAATGACTTTTAATTATAAAGCAATGGTTGAATCAACCCTGGTTTACAAATGTCCTTTAAGTTTAACCAAAGCTGAACATAAAAATTATGAAATTAAACATATTGAATGGTGGAATTTTTATACAATCATCTTCTATTCAAAATGGCCTACCAAGTGCATAAACACAAGTCATAAAGCTCCAATCACCCATTCATTCATTTGACATCTCTGGCTCTCAGCAGCTCAGTGTATGACAACCTACTAGTGTGAAAATCCACAACTAGACGTCACTACTCTGCCCCTACTACTCCTAGTGGCTATGCTGCTCACCAGCCTATATAGCTTTCGCCACATCAATGTTGGGACAGTTGCTTTCAGGCTGCAGGAGCAGCTAGTATGTCTCTGCACTGTGCATGATGATTCACATGCCCTGTATTGCAGAGATACTCCACATGGCATCTTAACATAACATCAAGGATACAAACACCTTGGAGAAATACACTTACCATATATTCAGCAAGACATGAGATAACTCAACTAACATCTGATGATGTTTATACTATACATGTACACAAAACCTAGAAGGATTATCTTCTGTGGGATGGATAAGGGCTGAAGGTAAGTTTGTGACTGAAAAATCAACAACATTTTTTTCAAGATCTTGTGCAACAAGTGTGTTCCCATATTTACTGTAAAGTTGAAGTGTTTTGGCTGAATTGTATACAATTATAGTATGCACATAAAACCTTGACATTTACGATTTTGTTGAAACTGCGTCTTTTTGAAAGTCAATTGCTTTCTGTGTTTAGTCTTTCAAAAATATATTTTGTCAAGTGTTTTATGAAGAGTTTCAGAATTAGTGTATATATGCATACTATCCGATTGTAACTTCTAATGGGACGGTTTCTGTCAAAGTAGAGAAGATCCATGGTAGAGGAGTGAATGTATCGACTTAAAAAGGTCCACTCAGTCTTTGCATTATCTTATTCTGAAGCGACTTTGTAAGTGACTTCCAGTAGAGTTTGACTCCAAGATGCAGTTTGATACTTTTAAGATTGTGCAAGTACATCTGGTTCATCTGCAATTTTTACCTTCAGGGAGAGATGATCATCACATTTAAATGAAATTTATATGGTACTTAAAGTTCATCTGCAAACTAGCCTTTGACTTCGCTTTTGTCCTTAGATAAATAGACAAGAACACTATCACGAATATGTAAATTCATGTGAGACTTAGGAGGAATAAACTGATAGAAAAGCATAGAAGGCTTGATGGATAACTGCTGAGACTTATGATTTCTTTGCTACAATTAAAATCTGACCACAAACTACTCATGTGGTGCTGGTAGTCATGCTATCACTCATATTGTCATTGATTTCTGTTCAGTCAGTCATTTGTTCAGTCAGTCTGTCAGTCAGTCAGTCAGTCAGTCAGTCAGCCATCAATCTTGTTTGTCAGTCAATATTTCGTTCTGTCAGTAAGATAGTAAGTCAGTCCTTGGCACTCTGTGAGAGTTACTCATTGATCAGTTGCCATAGTATATCTAGGGAGACTCACTCCCAGACAAATACACACATATATGAATATTATTCAAACCATATACTCAGACAGGCATAACTCACAATGTAGAAGGGAGGTCTGCCGCAAAGTGCTCCATTGATTCTCCATAGCTCTTTGACCAACCAACGCACCAAGTTGGACAGAAAACGTCTGGAGGAATCCTGTGTATTGACAGGGATGCCTTTGTGTGTATGTGTGTCAAAGGGACAAAGGCATTTCTTACAGATGGTATTGAGCAGTGTTGCATAAAGGATGGATGGATGATTGTGGTATTGCTTCCTGTATTTATCCACTGTCACAGGCTAAATAAGTCAGAGCGATGAGAGAAGGACCTACAGCATTGAGGCAAAGGATGTTTGTAAGTACTGTCCAACATTAGTCGGGTTATTCAGACATAATAAGGAGTTGTATAAAGGAGAAAATTATATGCTATAACAAGCACGGTGGTCTGTGATGAACAGCCAGTAGCTGTAATACACCAATGAGTGCATGAATAAAGGCCATGAAGCTCCAATCATCCATCCAGAATGAGAAAGATATAAATGCCAAATGTTTAATCCTAAAACTTTGATGACAACAAGATTTGTCTGCGTTGGAAAGTTGCATGAAAAAAAGGAACAAATCGGCAGCTTTTAAAAGTGGATCAGCGTTAGATTCAATGTTGACGTTGGAGTGGAGAGCAGTATGGTGACATTCAATCTGTTTATTTGTTAATAACTTAGTAAGAGGACCCCATAATGCTGTTAATTGTGTTGCTATGGCAACTGTTATGTTGCTGTCTGATATTGCAAAATTGGCTTATTTGAAAGCATTAATTTTTCCTTTCATTCGAAATTATAATTTTTTCACAATGGTTTCTTTGATATGAAATTTAAGTTAAGCAAAACGTTAATTGTGTCTTTCATCCAATTTGTGTTTTGAATTCGAGTGATTTGATCGTTGGATATTTTCAAAACCTTCTCACATGTCCTCTGTCCCAGACAGTTCGTGATAAAGCAAGTTTAATCAGAAAGCACGTTGAAGAAATAAATGGTGTTGTTTTAAAACATGAGAATGTAGAAGAGGAATTAACAAAAGGCGCATTTCTTTTTTTTAACATGGTTGTAACGGATGCTTTGTTATGGCAAAACATGACACTGTAAAAGAGCTTTAGGAGGAGTCAACTTTAATTTTGTCAGTTTTGAAACATCTTCAATGCTGTATAATACAAATGTTATTATGGCTATACTATAAATGGTCTATGCTTCTTAGGCTTAGGGGTATGATTTCATTGTGGTAAGGGAAACAAATTTCAACAGTATTCTTTGGGGCACGTTATTTGACTATCTGTTAATCAGTTCCCAAGGGGTACACAAGTCAGCACAATGTCGAAAATTTGTGGAGGTGTCTCTTTCATGCAAAGGGTGTTTTATTTCGAATTATTCAAACATTGGTATATTCATTTTGACAACATTATTCAGAGCAAGTCATTGGACTATCTTTTAGTCACTTCCCTAGTAGTACACAAAGTGAACACAATGTTGCTAATTGGTGGAGGTGTCTTTTTCATGCAAAATCTGTTTCAATTCAAATTTCTCCATCATTGGATATATATATTCTATGCCTTCTGAGTCCTGACAACAAAATTCAGTGGTCATTGGACTCTTTCAGATAGTTGGTCCCATGACTACTCACACCCTGACGCTCAATCATCCTGCTATCAGTTGGTCATCAGTTGCTATCTGTGTTGTAATAGGGAACACATGTTACTTAGTCATGTTCAATGTACAACTATGGAGATAAAGTCAGTATTGGACTTGCTTCCAGACAGATGTAGGTGTATACAGTGCCGCCTGTAAGTAAGTGAAACGCATGATTTTGTGCCATTGCATCAATGCTAAACATCCTCAGCCAAACTGCTTGTGGAGGCATGAATTCTCATTGGATGAAAGGGAAACACAGTGGGTCATAAAGGCCGATGTGTGAGGCAAGTGGGATAAAAATAGCAGCCCATTTTCTTCGCTGTAGTTGGAGTTAGGTATGGGTCAAAGTCTTTGATAAGTAAGTGAACCACCCTTCCCTATGTTTTAACATTGGGCCTGTGTTTCACTTACTTATCAAAGACTTTGACCCATACCAAACTCCAACTACAGCAAAGATAATTGGCTGCTATTTTTATCCCACATGCCTCATATATCGGCCTTTATGACCCAAAATGTTTTCCTCTCATCGGATGAGAATTCGTCCTTCCAGAAGTATTTTGGTTAAGGATGTTTAACATTGATGCAATGGCACAATATCATGCGTTTCACTTACTTACAGGCGGCACTGTATATGAATATTGTTCTAAGCATACTCAGCCTGACACAATGTGAAAGGAAGACCCAACGCCAAGACCTTGAATATTATCCGAAGTTTACTTATAAACCAAAAAAACTCACAATCTACAAGGAAGTTCCAAGGCAAAGAGCTTCTCCATTGATTCTGCACAAACTCTTTGACCAACCAACGCACCAAGTGGGACAGAAAAAATCTGTAGGAATCTTATGTATTGACAGGGATGCCTTTGTGTGTATGCGTGTCAAAGGGACAAAGGCATTTCTGTCAGATGGTATTGAGCAGTGTTGCTTAAAGGACAGATGGATGATTGTGGCTTTGCATCTTGTATTTATGCACTGTCATATCGCTGAATAAGACAGGAGAAGGATATGCAGCAGCGAGGCAAATGATGCTAAAAACTGCCATCCAACATACAGTGTAACTAATTAGTGCAGGTTACCCAGACAATGAGTGCATAAATTCAGGCTGTTAAGCCCCAATCATCCATCCATTCCAGACAAAAAAGATACCAATGCCAAGCATTTAATCCTCAAACTTTTTATGACAAAAATTTCTGTCTGCATTGGAAAGTAGCATGACAAAAAGCAACAAATCATTAGCTGTTAAAAGTGGATCAGCGTTAGCTTCAATATTAACTTCCGAGTGGCGAGCAATATGGTGACATTCAATCTGTTTATTTGATAATAACAAAGCTAGGAGACCTCATAACTCTGTTAATTGTGTTGTGACTGTTATACTGAGATCTGATATTGAAAAATTTTTATATTTGAAGCATTCATTTTCATTTTCATTGGAATTATAATTTTTTTCCCGTGGTTTCTTTGAGTTGAGAAGCGATATGAAATTTAAGTTACTGCAATTTCAATAAGTATGAGTTTCTTCAAATTGATGGTAAAACGTAGCAAATGTACTTCATATGATTGGCTGAGGCACTGAATTACGTAGCATAAAACTAATTTGAATACCATAAAAACGTGTATCAAGTCCAGTGGACGTGTTTTGTAGTAGCCTTGAGTTGGTATTTACCTGCTTAAATCTTATCCACAAACCAAACTGAGCTGCTCACTGAAGCAGAATTACTTAATTTTTCACAGCTTACTACGTTCAACATACAGATTTTGGGGAAGCTTTATTGCTCATTGACCAATCAGACAAGCTGAAAATGCTACGTAGACAGTGAAAAAACTGACCAGGGAAACTCATAATAAGTGAATCTGCAGTAATCAAAACCTTACTTCTCTCTTTCATCCACTTAGTGTTTTGAATTTGATCATCGGATACTTTCAATGCCTTTGTCTCTGGCAATTCATGAAGTAAGGTAACTTAATTCAGATATCATGTTACTGACATGAGTGGCATTGCTACAAAACATGGCATTGTTTAAGCGGAAATTGAAAAAAGTGACTTTTCTTTGACATGGTTGTATTTGACATTTTGTTGTGGCATAACATGACACTTTCAAAGAAGAAAATTCAGCCTGTGAGAGGTTATGCTTTTTTTGCTGTTATGAAATTATGTTTCTTGTCTCTTGTAGTTTGTTTATACGTGTAGTGCTCATTGAAATTTTACAGTTATGATGCGACTCTAACTGGTGATTAGAAGTAGTTACGATAGACGGATAGAGAAAGATAGTAATGAGTCCAAGTAACAATTTTCGAAAATTGTCCATTTCTTGTGAAAATGAGAGTATTCCATATTTATGATCAAGAGTGTACTTTTGTAAAGATCTTTTTTAAGTCATATATAACAAAGCCCACCACTCTCTTGAGGTTACGACAGCTAGTCCTAGGTCATCTTAGGTCAAGGGGTCATCCACACAATGAAGCCTTGGTGCTTTGTGATTTCACATTGACTCGCAAGGGATGTAATTCTCAAGAAGCTTTGCCTGGAGAGGACTGCGGCAGTAAACACAATTTGCAGGAGAGGGCAGTGTGGTGTTGAATGTCACTCATCAGATTAGACACACTGGATGGGAGCATGGGGAGGCTAGGAAGTACTGTTGTTGTTGTGATATTGTTGCTGCTGTTACAAGACTAGGATGAAGGATTGTTCAGAATTGCCGGCTAGCTTTGCAAAATAAAATGGTAATTTAGTTTGCAATATTAACTTTAAGAAATAAGAATTAAAAAAACAGAGATGTAATGCAAACATTGATAATTTAACATTGTCAGGGTGTCAAAATATGCATAGACTAGAGGATCCCCATGCTTCTTGGAATAAAGAGATAGGCCTACAAATGAGTAGTAGACTAGTAGTGTGCAGTATTGTGGTTTATCATTTTGGCGCTGACATTCATTGCCCTCCAGTGTAAATACAGAAAGAAAAATCAGCCAAAAAGCTTAATTTCCTCATTATTTAGATTAATGATTGTGATTTGTAAGGTGTCAATATTCTTTTGTTCTGTTGTCAACCGCCTTTTGAAGGAACTCCTGATAACCGACTCTGAGTTATGACTTAATGTTATTACCCAGGACAACCCTTAACCTCTGGATGACCCAATTACACGCTTCATCCTCTGTAACACTGTTGCCATGGAAACTAGATGTTTGACAGGAAGGAACAAGTGTCAGAATGAGGCCATTTTCCTAAAATATTCTCCATTTTGTGGCTAGCTTCATAACCGAATATTAGCCAGAACAGGGAATTATGGGACCACTTCCTGTGCGGGTTATTGCTTGCTTTGCGGTTGGACTGCTTGCAAGTCGGTTGGGTGGGTGGAAGGATCTTGTGACTTTATGAGGCTTATAATGCTTCCTCCCATAAAGCTTGTCGCAAATCATTCCAGCTCTCAATATGCTCATGTTGTTTGCAACTATGTGGTCAAAATGTCTTATTAAGGAATGATGAACGCCAGAAGAGAAACGAACACAGCTGTAGTCTATGTGAAAAGAAGATCAGAAACATCTAAAATTAAAAGAATTTTTTGAACGAAACATAAATTTGTGATTGGTTTAACGGTAGAATGTTAAGCAATGACTGAAATAGCTGGGATATCTATTTTCTTTTCTATTCTACTGCTTTGAGTTATCTGACAACAAAAATAAAGCAAATTTTCAGACTTTATAATGCAGAAAAATGGGATGGTTTCAATAATGAATGAGAAAGTCGAATACGATTGTCTTAAGAATTTTGTTTCGCTCTGCACTGTAGTTCTGGCCTATCTTGCAAAACTGAGTTCAGTGCATTCATTTGATATCATCAAGAATAGGATAATACTAGTTTTATATCATTTGAATTTGACATTCCTGAAATGTTGTGTTGCAGGGCTTTAGTTATGCTGCACAATGTGCACATCTATGGTATTTCTATTCAATGTTTGGACTTCTTGTGGTAAAGGTCCTATTTCACAAGTTGCTATTGTCAAACCTACATTTAATCAAATATTTCACATAAACATGCTTGACATGAGAGCAATTTTCTGCTGGAAACATGAGCATTCAAAAGGTTATCTGAAAGGAGTGACACTGATTCTAAAGTAATTAGAATAAAAAAATGTACCATTATTTCCAAGGTGATGAAACATAGTATTGATTATGTTACTCTGATTGAATTATGAACATTTTTTGAAAAAATCTAAGAAAGCTGTTAGAACCTTTGAACAGAAAATTCCATTTGATAAATATTTCATGACATGCTACATGTTTATGTTGTCGGCCTAACAAGCTACAGTGGGGTGCAAAAGTTTGGGCACCCTTTGAGAGGGGTCACATTTTTTCAAATTTCAGACAAACCATGTGCACAATCTTTCCAACATGAATTGTGTGAGTGAAGGATACCCATGCACTCAATTTTAGCCAGAAGGAACAATGGAAATTCAAAAATGTAAAAAAAATATGGGTCTTTTTGTCTAATTTTGCATGTGCAAAAGTTTGGGCACCCCTACAGATTCTGATTTTCAGTTTTCTATAACTCTACATTAAAACAATACAAAAGCTCTGAAATGCTTTGGATAATAATGTAAGCATCCAAGGGCTTCATTTTGTGTGAATTTTTTATTTTAATCCCACACAGAATGACTCCAATCTTGGCAGATTTGAGGTACCCGAGATGCGTCAGTTTATTTAATAAAATTTCTATTATTTTGAGTCCAGAAGCTGGAAAAGTTGATTTATCATGTTTATTTTTCCTCACCTAAATATAACAGATTATTCCTTGATGAAATTTTACAGCAGCTCAGACCTATATCCAACTAAAATAACTAAAATGTCACAAAAGTTAAACTTCCTGGGCATCTATGTCAGAGTACCTTGGCTTTTCTTGTTAAAATATCTGTGAAACCTGCTGTTTTTGAGTTGTTTTGTGTAGAAGTGACAATTTCGGAATTAACGCAGCTGGTATCCATAATTTTTGGCCTGCCTTTTCTTTCCCTTGGGGAGTCAAACTTGTTTGTCACATTTTGGTGTATTGGAGCGATTCCATTTCAATGCATTTTTTGACCCCCTTGTCTCAAAAAACCACAATGACTGATCCAAAATGTTTCCAAATAGCAAGATGGCTCGGTTGGCATGACTCAGACAGTTAGATTAATCTACGTAATTATGATACCTTGTATAGCTTGGCTTTTCACATCTGCATGCTGAGGGTGGAATGATGCACCTGTGGACCACATTCAGTGTCATACCTGTGGGGGTCTCTGAGGGTGATATTAAAGATTTAATTGTTATAAAATTGCAAAATTGACTAAATATAAACAAAATTAAACCGAAATTGAAATTGTTTCAGCAAAAATAGTCCCTGGCTGGCAACACAAAGTTGAACTGCACATTAATATTTTTAATTTTTCTGCATATATAAATAACTAAATAATGGAAATCTTAAATATTTTTTGTTATTTTAGATAAAATGTTAATTTTAGCTAAAGGAGAGGCTAACCAGGTCTCCTGACCCAGAAATTTTCAAAACTTTCAGTATAACAGGACATGTGCAATTGATTCCATTGGTACCACAAAGATGCAACGGTTGGAGTCCAATAAAAAATGCACAAGAAGTTAAGTCCTGGGAAGCTTGTTTTATTATGCAATGCGTTCTAGAGCATTTATATTGCTTTAATGTAGAATTATAGAAAAGTCAAGATAATAATCTGTTGGGGTGCCCAAACTTTTGCACATGTAAAATCTGGCAAAAACACCCATGTTTTTTTACATTTTCATATTTCTATTGTTTTTTCTGGCTAAGAGTGAGTGCATGGGTGCCCTTCACTCACACAATTCATGTTGGAAAGATTCTGCAAACGGTTTGCCTGAAATTTCAAAAAATGTGACCCTACTCTGAGGGTGCCCAAACTTTCGCAACCCACTGTAGCTAAATTGTGCAGACCAGTATAACACCCACTGAGCCTTCTATTTATTTTCGTTATATAGTACTTTTATAATATTTGGTTATATGAGACAGCATCAGAGAATGTAGCTGTTAGTTTTATTTGTAAATATGTTTAAAACATATTAAACATACTATATATAAACTCTGTTGCAAACCAGCGAGCTGAAAATAGACCCAATTTTGAATAAAGGAAGCTCGAAAAGAGCAATTCCGTGACTTGAAGGCTTCATGTCAGTAAGCAAATTAGGTGATTCAGGTCGCACAGTTGCATTTACCAATCGGTTGGTGTTGCAGTGCTTTTCGGGTCACTACAGCGTAGTGTGCGACATGCTGTTAGGCAGCATCATTTGTTGTTATCTAATATATTACTCTAAACTAAGCAGATTTGCTGCTCATTTGAGACTGCACATTACTGGGTAGTAATCAGGTTTGTGATGAATTTTACAGATACTGCACACAGTGTGACAATCATGTTTGTCGCCTTTGGAAGTTTTGTTTGTAGTGTATAATAGTTGAAGAACCAGTCTGAGTGAAATTGTTACCGGCGATTTCATTAGTACGAGATTCTACAGTCTCTATCCGCCTTGTTACATCGCATTTTTGCCTAATCTGATTGGTTTATGGCCGCTAAAAACGTCACACACTTAGCAGTTAGGACGTAGTTAGCAGCCCAATGCATTGCATTCACATAGCCAGAACTGGATGACCGGAATCTCGTGGTAATGAAATCATCTGTAACATTCTATGTGTTTTACAAGTTTTTTTTAAAAATACTGCATTGGCATCTATTTGCCAGTCTCATATCATTCAAATAAATTCTAAAATATCTTTGGCGTCCCGATCGTTTAATTTGTTTTGATAGATCTTTTGGCATTGGAAAAAGGCATGGAGCATTGAAATTGGATCTGCTTATGTTGAGATAACTTTGTTAGAAGACCTGATAATGGAAGTAATTTTCTTTTTTGTGATGCCCTGCATTGAATTTTAATTATGTGTATGACTTACATACTCTAGTGTGGGATATTTGTGATGGGCCTTTGCAAAGGCTTTGACTAATTATAGCTCAGGGAAGCCACAAGAGCAGGGCATAAACCCCCAAATCACCGATTTATCCCAAATAAATGCCAGACGTCAAATCCTCAATCTTTGATGACAACCAGATTTGCCTGGATTGGAGAGCAGCATGGCAAAAAGCAACAAATCTGCAGCTTTTAAAAGTGGATCAGGGTTAGATTCAATATTAACTTGTGAATGAGGCAATATGTTGACATTCAATCTGTTTATTTGTTAATAACTCAGTAAGAAGACTCCATAATGCTTTTAATTGTGTTGCCATGGCAACTGTTATGCTGCCGTTTGATATGGAAAAATTGGCATATTTGTAAGAATTTACTTTCCTTTCATTCAAAATTATACCTTTTTACAGTGGTTTCTTTGATTTGAAATTTATGTTTCAAAGCAAAATATTAATTGTCTCCTTCATCCAATTTGTGTTTTGAATTCGAGTGATTTGATCATTGGATATTTTCAGAACCTTCTCACATGTCTTCTGTCCAGTGTTGGAGTCGAGGCCAGGACATCCGAGACCAAGACCGAGACCGAGGCATGACCCTCCGAGACCAAGACCGAGACCGAGGCATGAGCATCCGAGACCGAGACCGAGACCGAGGCCAGCTGGACAAAATTTATGACTCACTGCCAAACTATTTTAGCTTGGTATATTATCGGCATTTAGCCATCGCTTACGATAAGGCTATAACAGTACAATTAAAGATTCACTGAATGACTCAAGTAAAACTCTGAAATGAAGACAATAAGGGGGGCACCATTACATTTTTAAAGAACAGGCCATGGAACTCATCTCACTGGGATTTTTTTTAACTGAAACAGTGACAGATAAGATTTGTTTTGAGTGTCTAACGATCTCAATTATGTTTAATTATTTACTTCTAAATCAAACATTGCAGACTGAGATACAGTAGCCCATCCATCAGAAATTCATTTTGAGACTGAGCACTGGGAAGGAATTAATTAATCTTTTTCACCATGACTGGAAAAAAATTGGTTAGTTTTTAAAAAAAATTCTGAGGCAGCTTATCATTTTCATTACGGGCTTTATTATAACTGCTTTAAAAAACTCACTTTCTAGATACATGTAGATAGATACTCTTGAATTTCTGGGTTCGAATTTATCAGGCAGTTGCAAATTTGTGTTATATTGGAATATTTTTTGAGGTATGGATGAGATTCAGTCACAAATTTTGTCCTGTGCCATTTTGTTGGGTTGTGTTTTAAGTCAGACACTCTGGTGTGAAGTTGATGATCAGGTACTAACGCATCTTGCATAACATGTAAACAAAAACTTCAAATTGTTATAGTCGAAATTTACATGAAATAATGTTCAACTCAATTAGTGAAGGAAAATAAAAATTCAAATACTGTCAGTCGATTTATAATTTCATATCTATCACAAAAAATGGCACCACTTATAACTTGGCACTAAGCCTAAAATAGGCCTAGATATAGACAGTCTTAAAAGACAAGCAGTAAATTATTCCATCAGATTATAATTATGTTTAGGATAATAGGTTCCTTATATTAAATAAACTGACAGATAATTATACTTAGCTGACAGGAAAATTTTGTTTGACTGTTCCAGCAAAATTGAACTTTATTAATTTCGCTGTCCTCGGACGTGCCTCGGACAAATATCCGAGGCCAGAGGGTCCGAGACCAAGGCCAAGGCCAAGGATTGGTCATCCGAGACCGAGACTGAGGCCGAGGCCATCAAAAGTGGCTCCGAGGCCGGCCTCGAGGACGAGGCCGGCCTCGAGGACGAGGCCGGCCTCGAGGACTCCATCACTGCTTCTGTCCCAGACGGTTTGTGATACATGTAAAAAGCAGGTTTATATAAGAAAGCATGTTGATGAAACGAGTGGTGTTGCTATAAAACATGAGATTGTTGAAGAGGAATTTACAAAAGGCACCATTCTTTTTTTGAATGTGGTTGTAATTGATGTTTTGTTATGGCAAAACATGACACTTTAAAAGAGCTTTTGGAGGAGTTACCTTTAAGACAATTCCATATGATAAATAGATCTTCAAACATCTTCAAAGATGTATGATACAAATGTTACTATGTTTATGGACTATGCTTCTAGGGATATGGTGTATTAATGAATAATATTCTGAGTGCATTTAGCCTGACATAATGCACAAGGAAGACCTAATGCTAAGAGCTTGAATATTATTGGAAGTGTACTTATAAACCAAAAGTACTCTCAAATACAAGGAATTTATAACACTAAGAGCTTCTCCATTGATTCTCCTCAAACTCTTTGACCAACCAATGCATCAAGTCGGACAGAAAACGTCTGAAGCAATCCTGTGTATTGACGGGCTGCCTTTGTGTGTATGCGTTTCAAAGGGACAAAGGCATTTCTTACAGATGTTATTGAGCAGAGTTGTCTAAAGAACAGATGGATGATTGTAGCTTTGCATCTCATATTTATGCCCTGTCATATGCTAACAAAGATAGGAGAAGGACATGCAGCAGTGAGGCAAATGATGCTAAAAACTGCCATCCGACATAACTAATTGGTCCAGATTACCTAGATAATGAGTGCATAAATACAGGTTGTTAAGCCCCGATCATCCATCCATTCCAGATTAAAAAATATACCAATGCCAAGCATTTAATCCTCAAACTTTTGATGACAACCAGATCTGTCTGCATTGGAAAGTTGCATGACAAAAAGCAACAAATCGGCAGCTTTTAAAAGTGCATCAGTGTTAGATTAAATATTATCTTGCATTTTGGAAGCAATAGTGACTCGGTAAGAAGACCTCATAATGCTGTTAATTGTGTTTCTTTGACAAGAGCTATGCTGCTATCTGATTTTGAAAGATTGGCATATTTGAAATCATAAATTTTCCTATTCGTTCAAAATTTAAATTTTTTCACAGTGGTTTCTTTGAGTTTAAAAGCGATATGAAATTTAAGTTAACAAAACAATAATTGGCTCTTTCATCCAATTTGTGTTTTGAATTTGATCATTGGATATTTTCTGTGCCTTTGCCTCTGACGATTCATGATGTGAGGAAACTTAATATCATGTTACTGACAAGAATGGCATTGTTACAAAACAAGGCATTGTTGAAGCAGAAATTGAAAAAAAAGACATTTCTTTGACATGGTTGTAAATGACAATTTGTTATGGTGTAACACGATACTTTCAAACAGGAAATTTCTGCTTGCGAGAAGTTCAGCACCTTTTTTTTACTGTTATGATATTATGTTTCTTTACTCTTCTAGTTTGATTAAAGTACTCCTTGAGATTTTAACATTAATAATGCATTTCAAACTGACCATTATAAGTAAATACGATTGATTAAGACAGTTATGCCATGGTTACAGTACACATTGCCAAAAAGTAGTTGATTTCTTGGGAAAATACAGATATATGGTATTTATAACCAAGAATGTACATTGATAAAAAAAGACATACTTGAGTCATTTATAACAAAGTCGACCAATCTCTCTTGTTGTTACAAAGGCGCATACTGGCCAACCTCTGGGTCATCTAAGGTCAGGGGTCATCCATACAAAGGAGGCCTGGTGCTTTGTGATTTCACATTGACTCGCAAGGGATGTAATTCTCAAGAAGATTTGCCCGGAGAGGACTGCGGCAGTAAACACAATTTGCAGGAGAGGGTAGTGTGGTGTTGAATGTCACTCATCAGATTAGATACAACGGATGGGAGCATGGGGAGGCTATGAAGTACTGTTGTTGTTGTTATATTGTTGCTGCTGTTACAAGACTTGGATGAAGGATTGTTCAAAATTGATGGCTAGTTTTGGAAATAAAAGGGGTACTTTATTTTGCAATATTAAACATCAAGAAGACTTTAAAAAAACAGAGGTACTGTAATATTTTGATATTGCAAACATTGATAACTCAACATTGCCAAGGTATCCAAATATCAATAGATATTCAAAGAGCAATTAAAAATAATCTCTATACAGATAATGTACTGAAGAGGTAAACATAAATGACATAATGTTCTGAACGGGTAACCGTAAATGGTATGAGGCAAAGGAGGAGTGTGGCTTTTCTTTTTTTTTTCATGCAGTTTTGGTCATAACAACCTCAATATCTCAATGTAGAATGGGAGAGCATTATTTAGGCTAATGATAGTGATTTGTAAAGCGTCAATATTATTTTGTTGTATGGCCTACCACCTTTTGAAGCCGCTCCTGATGACTGGTTCTTGAGTTATGCGCTAATTTTATTATCCGGGATGACCTTCGATCCCTGAATGACCCAATTACATGCTTCATCCTCTGTAACCCTGTTTCCATGGCAACTAGACGTTTGACAGGAAGGAACAAGACTTAGTGTCAGATTGAGGCCAATTATCTTAAAATATTCTCCATTTTGTGGCTAGCTTCATAACCGAATATTAGCCAGAACAGGGAATTATGGGGCAACTTCCTGGGCGGGTTATTACCAGCTTTGCGGTTGGGCTGCTTGCAAGTTTTTTGGGTCTGAGGAAGGATCTTGTGACTTAATGAGACTTATAATGCTTCCTCCTATAAAGCTTGTGGCAAATCATTCCAGCTCTGAGTAAGCTCGTGTCATTTGCAACAGTTACTATGCAGCCAAAATATCATACCGAAAATAGAAGAAGGCCAGGAAAGAAAACTAATACAGTTATAGTCCATGTGCAACAAAGATTAAGAACATCCAACATTAAAATAAGCTTTTGGACAAATCATCAATTTGTGATTCCTTTATGGAGAGAAGATTATCGAATGACTGATATAACAGGGATCATGAGGGATGTCTCTTTTTTCTTTTATTCTTCAGTAATGAGTGTTCTCAGACACAAGTAATGAAAATTCTCAGACTTGAATATGCAGAAGAATGGAATTGTTTCAAGAATGAATGAGAAAGTGGAAGATGATTGTCTTGAGAAGTTGGTTTCCCTGTGCTTCTGTAATATAAGCTTATCTAGCAAAAACTGGTGAATTTCAATTCATTCATTTGATGTGGATAATCTAGCATTGGAAAATACCAGTTTTTTATATTATTTGAATTTGACATTCGTGAAATTTGGTGTCGCAAGGCGTTAGTTATGTTGCTCACCAATGGTATTTCAATTCAATGTTTTGACTTCTTGTGGTAAAGGTCCTATTTCACAAGTAGCTATTGTCGAACCTGCATTTAATCAAATCTTTCACATAAACATGCTTGACACAAAAGCAATTTTATGCTGGAAACATGTGCATTCAAAAATTTAACTGCTTATCAGAAAGGAGTGGCGCTAAAATGTAAAATCATTAGAATGAAAAACTAAAATCTATTGGCAGAGTAATCAGATGTGTTTCAGAGTGTGTTACTCTGACCTGAATTGTTAACATTAATCCAGGAGAAACTTAAGAATAAAGTTAATGCCAGAAAATGTCATTTAATAAATATTTCAAAACTTGCTTTTTTTACTTTTTACTCTCTGTGTGTTGTCGCCCTTACAAACTAATGAAATTGCATTAACCAGCATGTTACTTACAAAGCCATCAAGTTTTTGTTAAATAGTACATTCATGGAATTTAATTATTTGAGACAGCATTGAGCAAGTAGCTGTTTGGTCTATTCATTATTGTTAGACATATTTCATCTAGGTGCAAGATCTGTTGCAAACCAACGAGCTGAAAATATACCCAATTTCAGATAAAGGAAGCATGAGAAGTGCAATTCCCTGATTTGAAGGCTTCTTGCCAAAAAGCAAATTAGGTGATTCAAGTTGCACTGCCACATTTGCTGGTCAATTGGTCCTGCAGTGCCTTTCAGGTCACTACAACGTAGTGTACAACATGCTGTTAGCCAGCATCGTATGTTGTGATCAACTATGTTACTGTAAACTAAACTGATTTGCTGCTCATTTGCTACTGCACATTGCTGGGCTGTAATCAGGTTTGTGGAGAATGTTACAGATGCTGCACAGTGTGACAGTCATGTTTGTTGGCTTTGGAAGTTTTGTTCTCAGTATAAAATTAGTTGGAGAATATGTCTAAGTAAAATTGTTAACTTTTGTGTGTTTTACAAGTTTTTAAAAAGATACTGCATTGGTATCTATCTGCAAGTCTCATATCGTTAAAATTAATTCCGAAATATCTTTGGCGTCCCGATCTTTTTGTTGATTTTGATAGATCGTTTGATATTGGACAATGGCATGACTTGCAGCTGCAGATAACTCTTAAAATTGGACCGCCACAAATTGCTATATTGGTTTCAATTAGGGAGCATTGAAATTGGGTCTGCTTATGTTGAGATAACTTTGTGAGAAGACATGAGTGTAGTAATTTTCTTTTTTGTGATGCCCTAATTTAAATTTTAGATATGTGTATGATTTGCATCCTCCAGTGTGGGGAAAATAGTGACGAGCCTTTGACTGATTATAGCTCAGTGAAACTACAAGAGCAGCACATAAACTCTCAATCATCCCAATTGAGATAGATATAAAAGCCAGACATTAAATCCTCAATATTTGACGACAACCAGATCTGTCTGGATTGGAGAGAAGCATGGCAAAACGCAACAGATCTTCAGCTTTTAAAAGTGGATCAGTGTTAGATTAAATATAAATAAACTTGCAGTTGGCGAGCGGGGTGACATTCAATCTGTTTAATTATTTGTTAATAACTCTGTAAGAAGACTCAATAATGGTTTTAATTGTGTTGTCATGGCAACTGTTATGCTGCAGTGTGATATGGACAAATTGGCATATTCGAAAGCATTAATTTTCCTTTTCATTCAAAATGATAATGTTTTTAGAATGGCCCCTTTTGGATTAGAGGCAGTATGAAATCTAAAGCTTAGAAAAATTTTAGTTTGTGTCTTTCATCCTATTAGTGTTTTATGTTCACGTTATTTGATCATTTGATATTTTCTATGACTTTTGACTGACACGTTCTGTCTCATATATGTGACCTGACATGCAGCAGTGAGGCAAAGGATGCTAAAAACTGCCATCCAACATTACTAATATGTGCAGGTTACCCGGGCAATGAGCGCATCAATACAGGCCGTTATGCCCCAATCATCCATGCATCCCAAATAAAAATGCTAAAAATGTCAAGCATTGGATCCTCAAACTTTTCATGACAACCAGATTTGTCTGCATTGGAAAGTTGCATGACAAAAAGCAACAAATCGGCAGCTTTTAAAAGAGGACCAGTGTTAGATTTGATATTAATGGTGAAGTGGCTTCCAATGTGGTGACATTCAATCTGTTTATTTGTTAATGTCTTGGTAAGAAGACTTCATAATGTTCTTAATTGTGTTGCCATGGCAATTGTCATGCATGTCTGATATCGAAAAATTGGCATTTTTTAAGTGTTAATTTTCCTATTCATTCAAAGTTTTGGCTTTGAAGCTATATGAAATTGATGTTAAGCAAATAAAAGCCTTAATTATCTCTTACGTCCAATTTGTGTTTTGAATTTGATCATTGGATATTTTCTATGCCTTTGTCTCTGACAATTCATGATGTGAGGAAACTTAATTCAGATATCATGTTACTGACATGAATGGCATTGTTATGAAACATGGCATTGTTGAAGAGGAAATTGAAAAAAGAGACATTTCTTTGAAATGGTTGTAATTGATGATTTGTTAAGGCAAACACAACACTTTGAAAGAGAAAGATTCTGCTTGCGAAAGTTATGCAGCCTTTTTTAATGTTTCTTGGCTCTTCTAGTTTGTTTATAGTATTCATTATGACTTTAACAGTTGAAATGCATTTCACACTAGCCATTAGAAGTAACTACGATTGAGTAGGACAGTTAAGACAGTAAGACAGTAAGACAATCTTTATTTTACATGGATGTATACAATCAACAATAACACAAGCACAAGTGCTTTTTATCCATGATAAAACACAGTTAAAAAATAATGATTATGTACAGATGTAAATGAAAGAATGAAATATGAAACAAGTTAGAATATATTCTTCATGTAGGTCATAAAAGCAATCATAAAAACTAGCATTCTTAGAACAAACATGCCATACAGAAACCACAAGCACATGCTGGCCCTGACCAGTGTTTAAGCAGTTTCTTAAATTCATCTAAACAGTTGACATTTTTATATTTTGCATCAAGTGAATTCCAAATAGAAGCACCAAAATAAGACAGTCTATTTTTACCGTATGTAACTGTATTATATGAGGGCAGCACTAGGACATTATTGTCCCTCAGGGAATAGCTACACTCCTTTCTAGTAAAAAGTTCTTGTATGAACAGAGGTGCTTCGCCATGGACTATTTTGAACATTTCAATAGCAATAAGCCTGTGCCTCACCAAATGTAAAGAGCTTCTTTTTGAATTTTGCAGTAACATCCTGCAATCATTATCAACATCTTTTAGCACAATCCGCAATGCTCTCTCTTGTACCTTTTCTATCTTTTTCGTATCAGATTTGAACAAAATTGCCATGTTAAAGGACAGTACAAAAAGTTCAATACAACAAATGACACATATATATCAATCAAAGTTTCTTGTGACAAGTACACAGACAATCTTCTCAAACCATTAACCTGTATGGCGGCTTTTTTACATATGTTTGAAATATGTTCATGGAAATTCAAATTTCGATCCACTATGACACCCAAAAGTTTTACTGATGACTGACTTTCTAAAATTACATTGTCAATCTTAATTTTAATACAATTCACATCTTTGGATTTTGTGAAAAAAGCCACTTGGAATTTAGGAGCATTCGCCTGCATTCCGTTAAATTTAAACCATTCAACTGCTTTTACAGAGGCTGCACTTAATTTCTTCTCTTATGCCATGGCTGTAGCAGACATTGTCGAAGGTAATCTATTTCTTGGGGAAATAGAGATATTTAGCATTATATTTAGTATAAGCAATGATAAAAAAGGCATGGTTTAGTCACTTGTGAAAATGTTCACCATTCTCTATTGAGGTCACAAAAGTGAGTTCTGACCAACCTCTGGGTCATCAGAGGTCAGGGGCCATCCACACAATGGAGGCTTGGTGCTTTGTGATTTCACATTGACTCGCAAGGGATGTGATTCTCAAGAAGCTTTGCCTGGAGAGGACTGCGGCAGTAAACACAATTTGCAGGAGAGGGCAGTGTGGTGTTGAATGTCACTCATCAGATTAGACACACTGGATGGGAGCATGGGGAGGATATGAAGTACTGTTGTTGTTGTTATATTATAGTTGCTGTAACAAGACTAGGATGAAGGATTGTTCAAAATTGATGGCTAGTTTTGGAAATAAAAGGGGTACTTTATTTTGCAATATTAAACATCAAGAAGACTTTAAAAAAGCAGAGTTACTGTAATATTTTGATATTGCAAACATTGATAACTCAACATTGCCACGGTATCCAAATATCAATAGATATTCAAAGAGCAATAATTATTAAACATAATCTCTATACAGATAATGTCTTGAAGAGGTAAACATAAATGACATAATGTTCTGAACGGGTAACCATAAATGGCATGTGGCATAGGAGGAGTGTGGTTTTTATTTTTTTTCATGGCATTTTTGGTCATAACAACCTCAATATCTCAATGTAGAATGGGAGAGCATTATTTTGGCTAATGATAGTGATTTGTAAAGCGTCAATATTATTTTGTTGTATGGCCTACTGCCTTTTGAAGCCGCTCCTGATTACTGGTTCTTGAGTTATGCGCTAATTTTATTATCCGGGATGACCTTTGATCCCTGAATGACCCAATTACATGCTTCATCCTCTGTAACACTGTTTCCATGGCAACTAGACGTTTGACAGGAAGGAACAAGTGTCAGAATGAGGCCAATTATCTTAAAATATTCTCCATTTTGTGGCTAGCTTCATAACCGATTATTAGCCTGAACAGGGAATTATGGGACTACTTCCTGTGCGGGTTATTACCAGCTTTGCGGTTGGGCTGCTTGCAAGTCTTTTGGGTCTGAGGAAGGATCTTGTGACTTTATGAGACTTATAATGCTTCCTCCTATAAAGCTTGTTGCAAATAATTTCAGCTCTGAATAAGCTCGTGTCATTTGCAACAGTTACTATGCAGCCAAAATATCATACAGAAAAAAGAAGAAGGCCAGGAAAAAGAACTAATACAGTTGTAGTCCATATGAAACAAAGATTAAGAACATCCAACGTTAAAATAAGCTTTTGGACAAATCATCAATTTGTGATTCCTTTATGGATAGAAGATTATCGAATGACTGATATAACAGTAATGAGTGTTCTCAGACACAAGTAATGAAAATTCTCAGACTTGAATATGCAGAAGAATGGAATAGTTTTAAGAATGAATGAGAAAGTGGAAGATGATTGTCTTGAGAAGTTGGTTTCCCTGTGCTTCTGTAATATAAGCTTATCTAGCAAAAACTGGTGAATTTCAATTAATTCATTTGATATAGATCATCTAGCATGGGAAAATACCAGTTTTATATATTATTTGAATTTGGCATTCGTGAAATGTGGTGTCGCAAGGCGTTAGTTATGTTGCTCACCAATGGTATTTCAATTCAATGTTTTGACTTCTTGTGGTAAAGGTCCTATATCACAAGTAGCTATTGTCGAACGAACATTTAATCAAATCTTTCACATAAACATGCTTGACACAAAAGCAATTTTATGCTGGAAACATGCGTATTCAAAAGGTTAACTGCTTATCAGAAAGGAGTGGCACTAAAATGTAAAATCATTAGAATGAAAAACTAAAATATTTTTGCAAAGTAATCAGATGTGTCAGGGTGTGTTGCTCTGACCTGAATTGTGAACATTAATCCAGGAGAAATCTAAGAATAAAATTAATACCAGAAAATGTCATTTAATGAATATTTAAAAACTTGCTTTATTCACACATTGTGTGTTATCGCCCTTACAAACTAATTACAATGCATTGACCAGTATGTTACAAAGCCATCAAGTTTTTGTTAAATAGTACATTCATGGAATTTAAAATTTAATTATTTGAGTGAGACAGCATTGAGCAAGTAGCTGTTTGGTCTATTCATTATTGTTAGACATATTTCATCTAGAATGCAAGATCTGTTGCAAACCAGCGAGCTGAAAATATACCCAATTTCAGATAAAGGAGTCCTGAGAAGTGTAATTCTGTGATTTAAAGTCTTCATGCCAATAAGCAAATTAGGTGATTCAAGTTTCACTGCCACATTTGCTGCTCAATTGGTCCTGCAGTGCCTTTCAGGTCACTACAACGTAGTGTACGACATGCTTTTAACCAGCGTCCTATGTTGTGATCAAGTATGTTACTCTAAACTAAACTGATATGCTGCTAATTTGCTACTGCACATTACTGGGCTGTAATCAGGTTTGTGGTGAATGTTACAGATACTGCACAGTGTGACAGTCATGTTTGTTGGCTTTGGAAGTTTTGTTCTCAGTGTAAAATAAGTTGGAGAATATGTCTAAGTAAAATTGTTAACTTTTGTGCGTTTTACAAGTTTTTTTTATTTAAATACTGGATTGGTATCTATCTGCCAGTAACATATCGTTCAAATGAATTCCGAAATAACTTTAGCGTCCCGATCTTTTTGTTGATTTTGATAGATCGTTTGATATTGGACAATGACATGACTTGCAGCTGCAGATAACTCTTCTAATTGGACCGCCACGAGTTGCAATATTGGTTTTCAAGTAGGGAGCATTGAAATTGGGTCTACTTATGTTGAGAACTTGAGATAACTTTGTGAGAAGACGTGATGACTGTAGTAATTTCTTTTTTGTGATGCCCTAATTTAAATTTTAGATATGTGTATGATTTGCACCCTCCAGTGTGGGGATATTAGTGACGAGCCTTTGACTGATTATAGCTCAGTGAAACTACAAGAGCAGCACATAAACTCTCAATCATCCCAATTGAGATAGATATAAAAGCCAGACATTAAATCCTCAATATTTGATGGCAACCAGATCTGTCTGGATTGGAGAGAAGCATAGCAAAACGCAACAGATCTTCAGCTTTTAAAAGTGGAGCAGGGTTAGATTCAATATAAATAATCTTGCAGTTGGCGAGTGGGGTGACATTCAATCTGTTTAATTATTTGTTAATATTTCTGTAAGAAGACTCCATAATGGTTTTAATTGTGTTGTCATGGCAACTGTTATGCTGCAGTATGATATGGACAAATTGGCATATTCGAAAGCATTAATTTTCCTTTTCATTCAAAATGATAATGTTTTTAGAATGGCCCCTTTTGGATTAGAATCAGTATGAAATCTAAAGCTTAGAAAAATTTTAGTTTATGTCTTTCATCCTATTAGTGTTTTATGTTCACGTTATTTGATCATTTGATATTTTCTATGACTTTTGACTGACACGTTCTGTCTCATATATGTGACCTGACATGCAGCAGTGAGGCAAAGGATGCTAAAAACTGCCATCCAACATTACAGGTTACCGGGGCAATGAGCGCATCAATACAGGCCGTTATACCCCAATCATCCATGCATCCCAAATAAAAATGATTAAAATGTCAAGCATTGGATCCTCAAACTTTTCATGACAACCAGATTTGTCTGCATTGGAAAGTTGCATGACAAAAAGCAACAAGTCGGGAGCTTTTAAAAGAGGACCAGTGTTAGATTTGATATTAACGGTGAAGTGGCTTCCAATGTGGTGACATTCAATCTGTTTATTTGTTAATGTCTTGGTAAGAAGACTTCATAATGCTCTTAATTGTGTTGCCATGGCAATTGTCATGCATGTCTGATATTGAAAAATTGGCATTTTGAAAGTGTTAATTTTCCTATTCATTCAAAGTTTTGGCTTTGAAGCTATATGAAATTGATGTCAAGCAAATAAAAGCCTTAATTATCACTTACGTCCAATTTGTGTTTTGAATTTGATCATTGGATATTTTCTATGCCTTTGTCTCTGACAATTCATGATGTGAGGAAACTTAATTCAGATATCATGTTACTGACACGAATGGCATTGTTACGAAACATGGCATTGTTGAAGAGGAAATTGAAAAAAGAGACATTTCTTTGAATTGGTTGTAATTGATGATTTGTTATGGCAAACACAACACTTTGAAAGAGAAAAATTCTGCTTGGGAGAAGTTATGCAGCCTTTTTTAATGTTTCTTGACTCTTCTGGTTTGTTTATAGTATTCATTATGACTTTAACAGTTGAAATGCATTTTATGCTGGCCATTAGAAGTAACTACGATTGAGTAGGACAGTTATGCCATGGCTGTAGTAGACATTGTCGAAGGTAATCTATTTCTTTGGGAAATAGAGATATTTAGTATTATATTTAGTATTATCAATGATAAAAAAAGGCATGGTTTAGTCACTTAGGAAAATGTCCACCATTTTCTCTTGAGGTCACAAAAGTGGCTTCTGGCAAACCTCTGGGTCATCAGAGGTCAGGGGCCATCCATACAAAGGAGGCTTGGTGCTTTGTGAATTCACATCGACTCGCAAGGGATGTAATTCTCAAGAAGCTCTGCCCGGAGAGAACAGTGGCAGTAAACACAATCTGTGAAGAGGGCAGTGTGGTGTTGAATGTCAGCCATCAGATTAGATACACGGGAGGGGAGCCTAGGGGGGCTATGATATACAGTTGTTGTTGTTATATTGCAGCTGCTGTTAGAAGACTAAGGTGATATTGTAAAAATTGATGTCTTGGTTTGGAAATAGAAGGGGTACTTTATTTTGCAATATTAAACATTTAGGAGATTTTAACAATGGAAGTAATGTAATATTTTGACTTTGCAAACACTGATAGGTGAGCATTTCCAACTCACCAAAATTGCTATAGGTATTAAGAGACCAGTTAAACATAATCACTCTGAAGATAATATTCTTAAGGGGTAAATTTAAATGGCATTAGACATACGAGCAGGATGGAGTTTTTTTTTAATGACATTTTTGGGCATAAGAACCTTAATATGTCAACGAAGAATGAGAGAGCTTTATGTGCGTTAGACGTGACCTCACTACTTAGATTAATGATAGTGATTTGTAATTGTCAATATTCTTTTGTTCTGTTGCCAGTCACCTTTTGAAGGCACTCTTGATGACTGACTCAGAGTTATGTCCTAATGTTATTACCCAGGACAACCATTAACTTCTGGATGACCCAATTATATGCTCCATCCACTGCGACACTGTTTCTATGGAATTATGGGAACACTTCAAGTGCGGGTTATTGCCTGGCAATGCCTTCTTTGCGGTTGGGCTGCTTGCAAGTCAGTCGGGTGGGCGGAAGGATTTTGTGACTTTATGAGGCTTATAATGCTTCCTCCGATAAACCTTGGTGCAAATCATACCAGCTTTCAATATGCTCATGTCGTTTGCAACTATGTGTCCAAAATATCATATTGAGAAGGAAAAATGCTACGAAAGAGAACTAGTTGGGCTATGTGTAGCAAGTATACTAAAGAACACATCTCTTTGAGGATAGAACATTACTAAATGACTGATATAGCTGGGGTATCTCTTTTCCATTCTGTTCTTTTGTTATGAGTTGTCTGAAATCAAAATAAAGTAATTTTTTACACTTTATACACTGCATTCCCAATTATTATGCAACTATGCTTTTTTGCATTATCTCAAAAAGAAATAACACTATTTGAACATTCTTTTCACACTATGATAAGTGTACCGTGGAGCTAATATCCTGCCAATTTTGTCCAATTCCATTGACTCAGTTGGGAGTTATGCCATATAATGTTTTGGGGTGTTCCCAATTATTATGCAAATTCTTGGAAATGCATCCATTGCCACCCAAAATCAAAAAAGTTGATTATGAACTGACACTAGAATATACCTCATAACACTAAATAAAAAATGGAACCATCATTTCAAACGTGGAAGCCTTCATGACCAAGAAATCAATATAATACAACTGCATTGAAAAACTATTGAAATTGGCTTTTTTCTCAATAAAGAAGCCTCCCGTGCTCTTAAAAATTTTAATATCAATAGAATTCAGCTTAGAATATATCTATAGCACACCACGGTCATACTGTGCGATGAAACACCAAATCTGGTTTCTCTGCAAAATATGACACCCAATGAAAAACTCACACTTCTGTTTCCCATTGGAATAGCATTGGCAATTGGAAACGTTCAATTAATTTCAAGATATTTCTAAAAAACAGTGGTGAAACTTAATTGCCATAGGTTTACAGGAGAGTTCTAAACCTAAGGAAAGCGGAAAATGACCTAGGTAATGATTTTTCATTTTGTCTGGCCAACAGAGGCTTTTTATTGCAATAAAACCGTAATTTCAATGCTGTTTCAATGCAGGCGAATAACATGAATTTCTTGGCTATAAATACATCTATGTTTGAAATTATGGTCACACTTTTTCTTTTGTGTTATGGGGTATATGTTGATGGCATCTTCAGATTAGTTTAGGTCATTTTGAGTGGCCATTGATGCTTTTCCAAGAATTTGCATAATAATTGGGAACACACCAAAACATCATTATATGGCATAACTCCTGACTGAGTCAATGGAATTGGACAAAATTGGCAGGATATTAGCTCCATGCTACACTCATCATCATGTGAAAAGAATATTGAAATAGTGTTATCTTTTTTTTTGAGATAATGCAAAAAAGCATAGTTGCATAATAATTGGGAACGCAGTGTTATGCAGAAGAATGGACCAGTTTCAAGAATTAATGATAAAAGAAAGTGGAATATGATGGTCTTAATAATTTTGTTTCCCTCTGCTGTTTAATCTAACAAATCTAATTTAAAATGCAAATGCATCCCTTTTATATTATCATGAATAGGAAAATAACAGTTTTAAATTATATAAATTAGACATTTGTGTACTGTTTCGTACAAGGCTTTAGTTATTGTTGCATCTCAATGGTATTTCAATTCAATATTTTGACTTCTTGTGGTTATGTCCTATTTCATAAGCAGCTATTGTGAATCCTAAATTTAATCAAATCTTTCGCGTCAGCATATTTGGCATAAGAGCAATTTACTGATTGAAACACGAGCTTTCAAAAGGTTAACTGCTAATCAGAAAGGAGTGGCACTAAAATATGAAATCATTATGATAAAATTAACTGTATTTCCAAAGTAAATTATGTTATTTAAAAGAGTGTGTTATACTGGTTTTAGTAGCCAATAAATATACGAGGAACAAGCTAAGAATACAGTTAGAAGTCTCTCAGAACCTCTTGAGTATTGTGTACTCATTGTCGGTAAATTGTTGCCTTTACATACTACTAATTGAATTGCACAGACTTGTATGATACCTATATATAGATAAAGACATCAGTTTTATTCAAAATATTGATTTTATACACATAGTGTTTGACTATTTGAGATAGCATTTGTGCTTTTAGTTGTTAGTCTTATTTGCAAATTTAACATATATAACATACTATGTATAAACTCCAATGTTGCAAACCAGCGAGCTGAAAATAGACCCAATTTCAAGTAACGGAAGCCGGAGAAGTGCAATTCCGTAATTTGAGGGCTTCTTGCCAATAAGCAAATTAGGTGATTCAGGTCGCACAGCAACATTTACCGCTCAATTGGTCTTGCAGTGCCTTTCAGGACACTACAGCGTAGTGTGCGACATGCTGAACATTGGGCAGCATCATTTGTTGTGATCTACTATGTTACTCTAAACTAAGCAGATCTGCTGCTCATTTGTGATTGTACATTGCTGGGTAGTAATCAGGTTTATTGTGAATGTTACGGATACTGTGTACACACTCATGTTCGTTGACTTTTAGGGGTGAGGTTTGTTTAGTGGTAGTGTGCTAGGCTGCCAATCGCTGGGTCCAGGGTTTAAATCCAGCTTATGCTGGCTCTCTTGGGCCTATGTAGGATGGCTGTTTCAATCATCCTTTGCCTAATTTCTGTGCCCTCTTCCTGTCTCTAATTACCCTAATAAGAGCATAAATACAGTACGTAAAGCCCCTATCATCCATCTATCCCTCCATGTTCGATGGCTTTGGTTGTTTTGTTCTTAATGGAAAATTAGGTTGAAAATAGCTCTTAGTAAGTTAAACAACTTGTGTTTTTCATTAATTGTTGATTGGCATCTATCTACCAACCTCGAACCATACCGAAATATCTTTAATATGGTTGATTTTGAAAGATCTGTTTCTATTGGACAATTTTGTGATTTGTAACAACAAATTAACTCATTAAATTGGACCAGAAGATTCAATATGGGTTTCAAAGCAAGGAGCGACGAAATTAGGTCTGGTTTTGTCTAGATAAGTTGTGAGAAGACCTGATAATGGAAGTAATTTTCTTTTTTGTGATGCCCTGCATTAAATTTTGAAGATTGTCATGCACAAATATCTTCATATTTAAAAAAGCCTTAATTATATAAAAGGGCTTCATTGTCTAACTGATATTATTTTACAGTTTTTCTTTTGTTCGGTCCTTGTTTTTGAAAAAAAGCAAATGGACTTGAATGAAATTTTTATTTTGCAATTATTGTGGTCTCATTCTAGCATGGTCAAGGATCCATCAAGGATCCGTGCACGCTCAGAGATCTTGGGCCGAGCAGATCACTAAGAAAATAAAGTAGTACTTCCTGTTACCGATATTGATCGTGGTAGTGCATGGGGTTGACTCCCGGTTGGGGAACCCGAAATTTTCAGTGTACCTTTATGAACAAAATCCCTCACATGGGGTAAATGTGTAACATGTTGAGGACTCCCACTCTCTCTCTCATCTCATCAATCAACCCTCGTGAGCGCCCAGAACTGGGCTTAGATGGCTGCACTTACAATAACTATATCTATCTATCTATCAACATTTTTCTAATTTTTTTTCTGATTTTTTATTGTATTGAGAACCTCGGTAACTCAGTGAAAAGCCATACTTCCTGTCTATTGACCAATCAGAGAGGGATATTTCTGCAGGAAGCAGCTAGGAATCAGTCACAAAAAATACTGCAAGGTGTTACAACGGTCGAAATGGTACCATTAACTTTTTATAGTGCAGATGTCACTGGTTGTCCACACAATGGCTGCTCAGAGCTCTGCGGTGTAACAGTGGCTCTCTAGCGATGTAATTTTCAAGGAGCTTTCTGTGACGGATGGCCCATTAGAGGGGATAAACACAATTTGTGTTGGAGACTACGTGGCGCTGAATGTGGGGTATCCGTTTGGATTCAGAGCAATGCAATATTCATACTATTGTTATGTTGTATCGCATGGTGTTGTTAAAAAATTAAGAATATGCCTATGTGCCTCCAATGCTTCTCTACTTGTTCATTTTATACTGAAACACTGAGAACGGATAACTTATGTATTTATATCATGAAAGATAAGTCAACTGAAAAAGTGTTATTATAGGTTCCCTAATATAATTCAGAAGTACAAATAGGCTAGTACAATAATCCTAGGGATGCAGAGACATTCGCACTCAAAAATACCTTGGAAAATTGATGGGCATCTGCAACCCTGCAAACTGCGGTCTTGCACTAAGTATATAGCAACGGATGTAATTATTCAAGATCAACATCAAAGGTGATATTAATTTCCCTTTTTTCTCTGCTGGCGGCCATTTGAAGCCATTTCTGAAGGCTAATGAGCTAAATCTGTTATCGTTATGAAATTATTTGACCTATGGATGACCCAATAACATGTTCATCCTCTGCAACACTATTGACCTATTGTCATGACAACAGGATGTTTGACAGGAAGGAACAAGTGTCAGTATGAGGCTATTTTTTGCAAATTTCCTGATTTTGTTGCTAGACTCGGAACTGGATATTATAGTGGCCAGAACAGGAAGTATGGAGGGCTAATTCCTGTAATGGTCATTGCCTGCCTTGCGTTTGGTGGGCGGAAGGATTTTGTGACTTGATGGGGCTTATGGTGTTATGTTGCCAACATGTCCTAAAAGTGGGTCATGGTGAGAAGAGAAGTACTAGCTCTAGGTGAGTTTGAAAACCCAGGTTGTTTGAAGCCTAAATTGAAACACCCATCATAGAGATTACATGTGGCAAACTGTACCACAACCTTCATTTTATGTACTATTCAAAACACAAGACTATGCAACCTTCATTCAACACATACCTTGGTCCCTGCCTTATAAAACCGCCCCTTCTGCGGTCATGATGCTGTCTCTTGTGGGGGTGTTTTCTCTCATTGGGGTGCAAAATACACTAAATATACTATTGAGTGTGGGAGGAAGGCAGTCTCATAAGGCAAGTTGGTCTTAAAACAGGGAGTCTTATAACACAGGTACCGGTGTATATGATAGGAATTGAGAGTGCTATCAGTTATCTCACACATATTTCCTGTGGGATTGCCTTTTCTAGAGTCTCCTACATTTCCCCTTTTCATCAAGATATCTTTTACGGTCCTGTTCCTTAGCAATCCTCGGATGCAAAGAAATGCAAAGGACCTAATCGGGAATCCTCATCTGGAGGACGCAATGCAAATTGGTCAAACGTGGACCGGTTATTTGCTAAGATGACAATCTCAAGCTGCATAATTCTGATCTGTTCTATATTCCCTTCGAGAAAGAAAGGATGGATATCTGCATAACCACAATTGGGCAAAGACGAGTAATGACTCTGCAAACTGAGTACCATCAAGACGTGAATGCTTTGTCCCTTGATTGGTCATTTTACTTTATTTGATTACACTATCTGCATTGTGGCTGACATAATTAACTTTTTAGCGCCAGTCGTAACTATTTGGTATTCTTATTATGGAAAACATATTTCCACAGACACTTTGTCTTGGTAAAAAATCACTAGACGCTCATTAGCTTTGTGAACTTTGCATGATATATTTTTTAATTGCCTTAGTTCCACCATCTCACAATCATATTGATGATAGCCAGTGATGCAAGCACTTTACGATCTAGCATTGTCATTGTTCATGGGGATCTGCAAAAAAGGTCTACTGCCGTAAATTGCAACCGAAATAAAACTCTGAATTTCCATAATGTTCTGTTGCAGCCTTATAGCTTGATAAAACGGCCTGTTCTTGTTACTTTATAACCAAAGAAAAAACTTTCACTGCACCATCAAGGACACGGACCTACCTTAAAGTCCTTGGAAATCTTCTTGTATCTTTTATTGCTCTTTTTCAAGTCCCAAAATGAGGCAGATTTACATGACATTACAGTTCTGGCAGGGCTCCCAGCACCCGAGGAGGTAAGGTCACATCCTTTGTTTGGGAATTGCCTAAAATTGTCTCAATCTGAAAAAGAATATTGCAAGGACATTAATCAGTATCTCTAGAGCTTGATCTCCTGTGAATTTATGTCCTATGAAAATCAAACCGCAGTGATTCAAGGACAGTCTTCTTAACTGTTTTCTCCTTGAACTACTTACCCTGCTGGGAATTTGTTCTAGGAAATGGTTGCACACAGCAATATCAGCTGAACATATGTGGTCGCCTGTCACAAGGTCGTACAATTTGCGTTACATGGCCGTTTTGGACCAAAAATTTTTTTCATAAAAAAAGTCTAAATTAGGTGTAAAATATCCTAATCAAACCAAAAACCAGCGTAATTTCAGAAAAATTAGGTCTGTTCGTCTTATTATTAGATTTTATTCACCATACAAATCAATGTAAAGCTCAAACTTTAAAGGCATTTTTCTCAAAAACGACTATATTTCAGTAGCGTTACTATAAAGTACAAAGTACTCCTTGTATCCCCATGAAATTTTCACTGAAGTTAGTTGAGAAGATGGTCCTACTGATCAAAGCAACAAAAAAATATGTCCTCTTCTCCAAAAGACTTTATATACATCAATGAATGTATGTTACTGCCACAGAGAAAAGAAAATTCTCAGGCATCATGTTTAAAACTGTGCCAGAAGCCTAATCAATGTCCAAATCTCAAGTAAAATGTTTAAAAACATTAACAAGACACCTGAGAACAAATTCTGATATCACAAATAAGATACTATAAGATATTTACATGACATGTTGCAAATATATCTTATATCAGTTATTGTCTAGAGCATGAAAAATCAACATCTCATGTGGGCATACCATTTTGGAGCTATCTGTGGATTTAACCCATATGTATCTCTTCCTTTGGCTATATAAGAGCAAGATTAACAAATGTGATTGTTATTTATTCAATTGATGATATGGCCTGCCATTTTTGTCCTTTTGGAAGTCCATTACAATAAGCAAAAAAATCTTGTACGTTTCAAGTATACATGTGTTACATTTGGTTCAGCCTTGTTCAGAGCATCACAGAAGTAAGAAAATGATAGAAAACATTACAATATTCTATACCATAGTAAAATATAGCTCATGAGCATTTAGGCAATAGCCTTATCCACAGGGTGTGGTAAACCTACTTCGAGTTCTCGTGGTTTAAACTTAGAACCCCTCTCCAATTTTACGGATTTTTGCAAGTGTTACGAAAAGTTCAGCCTAAAGTAGACAAGCAGTACACAAAGAATTTTACCTGTAAGCAAAATCTGATAAATGAATTTGATAATAGAACTTATGAGCATTTAATTGATATATATTTGAACTTCCTAGCTTTAATATCAATAGCTACAGACTAAATCTAAGAAAATGTGTTGAATTTTTTTTGCCAGCGGGACAGGTTCAAGTCGCTGCACATTAAAGGATCTACAGAAGACACTGTAACAGTTAGATAGAAAATTTAAGCTTGAAGAGCTTAAGTAGGAATCAGGTACTCCTGTAGAGAAAACCAGATCAAAATATCTTTTGTCGCTGGCAAGAAAACTCACTTTCTAGATTATTTTTTCAAATCTGACGTAACGCGGGACACAAAAAAATCACTTGTTTTCCTAAGGTTTTTGATGGCTGGAAGCCTCATTTTGAGATAAAGTTGACTTTTTAAAACCTAATATGATATAGAAGAAGTCAGGCCTTCCAGTGGTGTATGATATTGCATAATAGATATTTGTAAAGTACATGTAATCATCATTTAAATGCAAAATTTCTGAAATTGTATGACATTACGACACGTGACCATGTGCAATAAAGTTCCTTTTGACACAATCAGGGATGTAATGTTACAGCTACCTACAAGGTAACTGCAAGAAGATTTAGTGCATCATATTATATACATGTGTAGACCAGTACCATAGCAGTGCACTGCAGGTTGAATCTTTGCTCTGTCAGGTTGTGCATTTTAAAATTACTTTCTGGACTCTGTCACATAGGCTAGTTAGCTGAAAATAGAACAGGTTTGGGATGAAGGATGGCAGGAACGTTCAATTCCGTGATTTGAAGGCTTCATGGCAATAAGCAAATTAGGTGATTAGGTCGCACAGCCTCATTTGCTGCTAAATTGGTCTTGCGGTGCTTCACCGAGCGTGTAGAACCAGTATCTATGTAGTGATCTATAATGCTGCTATGCTAACCAGATTAGCTGCTCATTTGTGGCTGCACATTTCTTGCAGTAATCTGATTTGTGGTGATTGTGACGACCACTGCACAGTGTGACAATCATGTTTGTTAGCTTCACATTTAACTATGCTTTGCTGAGTATTGTTCTTATTTGAAAATTTGGTGAGTTTAACAACTTATGCTTCTTTGAGTTTCGAGTGAATTCGAGATTGGCATGTGCTTGCCAGCCTTATACCCTACAAATGGTTTTTAGGATCCTAATATCTTCGTTCATGCATTACATGAATTGAAAGATTGCATGATTTCATTGAGTAAATTAACTCCTTTTATTGGACCATCATGCGATTCGCAATTGTTCTTCAAGTAGGAAACATTGGTATTGGGTCTGCTTATTTTAAATGTAGTCTGTGAGAAGACCAACTTGGGCAATAAAGATAATTTTTTTTGATGCATTGCATCAAAACTCTGAAGCTGCAATTAATTTTGAAAAAAGATGAAGCAAGAAAATTGATTTACCAAGACATATGTTGTCTCTTTATTCATGATAGTCTGATTCAATGGTAACTACTTTCAATTAATGCTAAAGGGCAGAACATGCTGTCATTTAAAACGCATGTTGCAGCGTTAACCCCAGTAAAAGTTACAGCAGCACGAAATATGGAAATTCAGGGGGTTTTTTGGGGTCAGGTGCATTCAACCAAAAATTAAAAATACTTGCAAAAAATGTAGCTGAGGCTTTCAAAGAGTGATTAGAGAAGATGACTAGACCTTTACAATGGACCTTGCTTACGTTCACACTCTATTTATTAGGATGAGTGTACAAATAGGCTAGGCTGAATCGTAGGGGTGCAGAGGCATTCGCACTCAAAAAAACCTTGGAAAATTGATGGGCAGCTGCATCCCTGCAAGCTGCGGTCTTGCACAAAGTCTAGCAATGGATGTAATTATTCAAGATCAACATTAAAGATAATATTTCCCTTTGTTTTCTGCTGGCGGCCATTTGAAGCCATTTCTGAAGGCTAATGTCCTAAATCTGTTATCACTATGAAATGATTTGACCCCTGGATTACCCAATTACATGCTTCATCCCGAGGGTGCAGTGGGGGGGGGGTAGGGGGGGCAATTGTCCCTCCTGCCCATGGCCTGGAGGGGCAGGGGGGGGGCAAGGTTGCCCTTTTCATCTCAAAGAAAAAACATTATTAGGACTTAATTTACAGTGAATTTAGATAAAAATTTATAAATATATATTCAAAATTATTAAATTATTATTGCCGATTCATTAAATTTTTTGTTGCGAATTAGATTTGCCCTTTCTTGACCGACCGCCCCTGCCGCCCTCGTTTCCTTCCGGCACCGCTGCTTCATCCTCAACACTATTGGCCTATTGTCATGACAACAGGATGTTTTACAGGAAGGAACAAGTGTCAGTATGAGGCTATTCTTTGAAAATTTCCTGATTTTGTTGCTAGCCTCGGAACTGGATATTATAGAGGTCAGAACAGGAAGTATGGAGGTCTACTTCCTGTAATGGTCATTGCCTGCTTTGCGTTTGGGCAGCGTGCAAGCCCCTTTGGTGGTCGGAAGGATTTTGTGAATTGAGGGGGCTTATAGTGTCACCTCCGGTACAGCATGTTGCCAATCATGTCCCAAAATGGGTCATGGTGAGAAGAGAAGTACTAGAGGTGAGTTTGAAAACCCTAGCAGTTTGAAGCCTAAATTGAAACACCCATCATAAAGATTACATGTGGCAAACTATACCACAACCTTCTTTTTATCTACTATTCAACACACAAGACTATGCAACCTTCATTCAATACATACCGTGGTCCCTGCAATATAAGACTACCCGTTCTGCGGTCAGGAAGCGGTCTTTGCCGGGGTGTTGTCTCTCATTGTTGTGCAAAATACACAAAAATACTAATTAGTGTGGGAGGAAGGCGAACACATAAGGCAAGTTGGTCTTACTACAGGGGGTCTTATTACATAGGTACCGCTGTGTATAATAGGACAGTGCTATCAGTTATCCCACACATATTTCCTTTGGGATTGTCTGTTGCGTAGTCTCCTATATTTTCCGCTTCTCATCCAGATATCTTTTACCGTCCTGTTCCTTGGCAATCCTCAGATGCAAACAAATGCAAAGGACCTAATCGGGAATCCTCATCTGGAGGCCGCAATACAAATTGCTCAGACGTGGACCGGTTATTTGCCAAGATGACAATCTCAAGCTGCATAATTCTGATCCATATTCCCTACTAGAATAGAACAAGGTTGGATATCTGCATAACCACAATTTGGCCAACTGTGACACTGCAGTCATAGCTCCTGTACTGCAAACCTGCTTTGCAACTGCTCTAGATTATTTTGGCAATTTCAACTAAAAATATACAGTAAAGATGCAATGGCATGAAATTCAAATACCATTTTTCTCAAATTTCATAGTTTCGCACAATTAATGTTTAAGGTGCCATGCCATATCGTGGGATAGAATTATAATATATATGAAGTGTCATTTTAAAGCCTAGTTGAAGTAGGATAAAGTATTAAATGCTGCAGGTCATTCCAGAAACTTGTGTGCCCATGCAAGTGTGTTTATGAATATTTTATGACTTTATGAGGCTTATATAGCTACCTTCCAGCCTGTATGTTGCAAACCACACCATAATCTAATATGCCTAACTTTATTTTGCTAAAATATGTGCTATAAATTATACAACATCTAAAAAATATATTATCCATTTTGTTCCTAGCCTCGGAACAGAACTAGCCTAAATGTTGCTGAACTTCCTGTGCTGGCGATTGCCCGTTTCTAATTGGGTTGCTTGCAAGTCCGTTTGATGGACGGAAGGATTTTGTGATTTTACAAGTCTTATACTGCTACCTCACGTATGGAACGTTGTAGATCATACCAAATCTCATATGGCCAGGCGCGTTTATAAGGATTTAGTGTCTTTATGAGGCTTATACTGCTACCTCCAATGCTGCATGTTGCAAATCATACAAGAATCTAATTTTCCTAAGTGTCCTTGCTAAAAAAGTGTCATCAATTATATACAACACCCATTTCCCATGGGTTTGCCTTTCGTAGTCTCCTACATTTCCTCTTTTCATCCTGGATATCTTTCACTACCCTGTTATACGGCAATCCTCAGATGCAAACAAATGCAAAGGACCTAATCGGGAATCCTCATCTGGAGGCCGCAATGCAAATTGGTCAGACGTGGACCGGTTATTTGCCAAGATGACAATCTCAAGCTGCATAATTCCGATCTGTTCTATATTTTCTTCGAGAAAGCAAGGTTGGATATTTGCATAACCACAACAAGCACTCTTAGAGCACAGCACCGGCCAGGCTGCACATGCTTTATCAGTGGAATCGATATATATATGTATGGTGGATGAGAAAAAAAAAATTTATTGGATTTATTATTTTATTTTTCTATTACCTGCTGGACATGGGTGTATCTTCAATTAATATCAGAAATGACTTGCTCAATAAAAACTGTTTCTTTTGCCTCCAATTTCAGTTACAATTTTTTTTTTATATTCTATGCATAAATATTCAGTCTAGGTTTTTCTTGAAATGACGTTTGTTTTGTAAGATATTTCAATACTTTAACGGTTTCCAATTAAAATATAATTTTATGCATGGTGTTTAAATTGGAATTAAATAACTATGAAGCTGATTGAAAATATTGGGTAGGAGTACAATTAAGCTGACAGATGACCGGGAGGTGTGAAAATGAATTGCACTTCAGGCCTAAATGGTGAAGTCTTGAAGAGCAGCATTGAACAGCAATATTGATTGGAAAGGAGCAAATACAATAATAAAAGATATCAACACCCTGTTTAGTTCTGTGACATATGAAATGCAGCACACAGTGCAGTGACAGCCCCAATACACAAGAAAATGGCGGCACAAAATCAGTCTGACCTAGCCAGCGCTACCCGTTACAGGGGATGTTTATAACTGTAATATCATTGCATTTAACTAAAAAAAGACACAATTGGCAGAATCTACGATGTTATAACTGAAAATTACATATAAAATAATCCCTTAGAATGGTCTGGTTTGGCCTGGAGCCTCGTGACTCACATCGTTTCAGGACAGAAGCATTACCGTCCTATGCATAGGATGCATGGCCGGTAATTAGGCAAAGACAAGTAGCGACTCTCAAACTGAGTACCACTTTTGTCAAGATGTGAATGCTTTGTCCCTTAATTGGTCATGTTACTTGATTTGATTACACTATCTGCATTGTGGCTGACATAATTAAGTTTTTATCACCAGTCATAACTACTTGGTATTCTTATTATGGAAAACCTATTTCCATGGACACTAAGTCTTGGTAAAATATTACCAGACTCTCATTAGGTTTGCAAACTTTGCATGGTATATTTTTTAATTGCCTTCGTTCCACCATCTCACAATCTTATCTATGATAGCCAGTGATGCAAGCACCGCCAGTTTTACATCTCACTTTTTGACCCAGCATTGTCATTGTTCATGGGGATATACCAAAAAGGTCTCCTGCCATATATTGAAACCGAAATGAAGCTGAATCTTCATGGTGTTCTGTTGCAATCGTATAGATTGAAGAAACAACCTGCTCTTGTCACTTTATAACCAGAGGGAAAACTTTAACTCCACAATCAAGGACAAGAGCTATCTTAAAGTCCTTGGAAATCTTCTTGTATCTTTTATTGCTCTTTTTCAAGTCCCAAAATGAGGCAGATTTACATGACATTATGTTGCTTGCAGGGCTCCCAGCACCCGATGAGGCAAGGTCACATCCTTTGTCTGGGAATTGCCAAAAATTGTCTCAATCTGGAAAAGAATATTGCAAGGTCAGAGATAGATAGGGACATTAATCAGTATCTCTAGAGCTTGATCTCCTGTGAACTACTTACCCTGCTGTGGATTTGTTCTAAGGAAATGGTTGCACACAGCAATATGAACTGAACATACAGTGGTCCCAGCGTTATAAGACCGCCCCTTCTGCGGTCATGAAGTGGTCTCTCGTGGGGGCACTTAAAATACTACTTAGTGCGGGAGGAAAGCGGTCACATAAGGCAAGGTGGTCTAAAAACAGGGGTCTTATAATGCAGGGACCACTGTATGTTCAGTTGATATTGCTGTGTGCAACCATTTCCCAGAACAAATTCACAGCAGCAATAAAATTCCTTTTGACACAATCAGGGATGTAATGTTACAGCTACATACAAGGTAACTGCAAGAAGATTTGTATATTCCCTCTGTGTAATAGTGCATCATATATATACATTTGTAGACCAGTATCATAGCAGTGCACTGCAGGTTGTATCTATGCTATGTCAGGTTTTGCATTTTAAAATAACTTTCTGGACTCTGTCACATAGGCTAGTTAGCTGAAAATAAACGTGTTTGGGATGAAGGACAGCAGGAAAGTTCAATTCCGTGATTTGAAGGCTTCATGGCAATAAGCAAATTAGGTGATTTAGGTCGCACAGCCACATTTGCTGCTCAATTGGTCTTGCAGTGCTTCACTGAGCATGTAGAACCAGTGTCTATGTAGTGATATATAATGCTGCTATGCTAACCAGATTTGCTGCTCATTTGTGACTGCACATTTCTTGCAGTAATCTGATTTGTGGTGATTGTAACGACCACCACACAGTGTGACAATCATGTTTGATGGCCTCACATTCAACTATGCTTTGCTGAGTATTGATCTTATTTGTAAATTTGGTGAGTTTAGATACTTGTGTGTCTTTGAGTTTTGAGTAAATTCCGGATTGGCATGTGCTTGTCAGCCTTATACCTAACAAATGGTTTTTTGGATCCTAATAACTTCTTTCATGCACTACATGAATTGGAAGATTGCATGATTTCATTGAGTAAATTAACTCCTTTTATTGGACCATCATGCAATTTGTAATTGTTCTTCAAGTAGGAAACATTGGAATTGGGTCTGCTTATTTTAAATGTAGTCTGTGAGAAGACTGACTTGGGAAAAAAAGATTTTTTTTTATGCATTGCATCGAAACTGTGATGCTGGAATTAATTTTGAAAAAAGATACTGCAAAATTACCTTCTTTCGAAAGCGTCATGAAGCAAGAAAATTGATTTACCAAGACATATGTTGTCTCTTTATTCTATCTGGGCTTTTGAAATATGTATGCTCTTCTGATGACAAAAATGCAATTTTAATTTTGTCATTATTCATTCGGCCAGGTAAAATTTCTTTGAAAAAATTGTGTCATAAAGCAAAAGCCTGAAAGTTGAAAGAAAAACAATCATTTAATATCTCTTTGATATTATTGGTCATACACAATTTTTATGCTTCTATGTAATGAATTGAATATATCATAAAGTTTTATTCAATAATCAGGTTAATATGTTTGCTTGGTACAATTGCTCTCTGATGCTGGAAAATTTGACAGCCTGCCCCAACTAGTTATTTAAGAGTGAATATTGAAGTTTTTTCAATCCTTTTCTATGCACAATCTCACATCTCTTGAAAATGAAATACTGTGAGTCTTTCACTTAATTAATTTATGTTGTTCCTGGATGAAATCAGTCAGTTGTAATTTGTGAAAGGTTTTGAAGCTTCCAGCAGCAATACATGGTGTAGTAATATATGTGATGTATTTGTCATACTCTCTTAGAAGCTATAATAATTTGTTTGTGTTTCAAGCAAAATTACCTGGCCACCGCTAAGGTCAAAGCAGTACGGTTTCTGCAAGGTAATTACTCCTACAGTATTTCAACGAAGATGCTAATTGTTTAGTTGGTCAATTGAAAGTATCAGCCAATGTACAGTCAGACTGAATGACATCTCTTTGGCCTTACTTTGACATAGTTGTATTGAAATTCTTTTTAATTGCTGTAATAAATCTGATTCATGACAGACATTCTGACGAAGGCCTCCAAAGCAAGTTCAAACGATATATCAACATCAAGGACACAAGACACGTCCCTAGAAATCTCATCTTGTCTCCTATTGCTCTGTAACGAGTCATCTGAAGCTGGGAACAAAGCACATTTACATGACATTATGGACCCAACAACCAGGGGTGACACCAAGTGCTCAGGAAGGGCTGGAAATTGTCTCAGTTTGAAGAAAGAATTGTGTCAGGTCAGAGAAAGAAATGGATAATAGTCACACTCAGTTACTCAGCGAGATTATTAGTAAAGAAGTACTAAAACATTATATGTAAACGGTCTTTTGTCTTTGGAGCTCATGCTGCACATCGGAAAGTAATACATCTAGATATGTGTAGCAGAAATGTGTAGCTTGAAATTGTCATCTTAGCGAATGACAGATCCACATCCAAGCCATTTGTATTGCGGTCTCCAGAGGAAGATCCCAGGTCTGTGCATTGCATTTTTCCCTTCAATTGGATGTCTTGTATTCAAATACCATTTTTCTCAAATTTCATAGTTTCGCACAATTAATGTTTAAGGTGCCATGCCATATCGTGGGATAGAAATGAAATATCAATATATATGAAGAGTCGTTTTAAAGCCTAGTTGAAGTAGGATAAAGTAATGAATACTGCAGGTCATTCCAGAAACTTGTATGCCCATGCAAATGTGTTTATGAATATTTTGTGACTTTAGGAGGCTTATACAGCTACCTTCCATCCTGTATGTTGCAAATATACCATAATCTAATATGCCTAACCTTATTTTGCTAAAATATGTGCTATCAATTATACAACATCTAAAAAATATATTCTCCATTTTGTTGCTAGCCTCGGAACAGAATAAGCCTAAATGTTGCTGAACTTCCAGTGCTGGCGATTGCCCGTTTTTATCTGGTCTGCTTGCAAGTCCATTTGATGTGCAGAAGGATTTTGTAATTTTTGCAAGGCTTATATTGCCACCTCCAGTACAGCATGTCGTAGATCATACCACAATCTCATATGCCCAAGCGTGTTTATAAGGATTTTGTGACTTTATGAGGCTTATACTGCTATTGCCAATGGTGGATGTTGCAAATCATACAAGAATCTAATTTCCTAAGTGTCCTTGCTAAAAAAGTGTTATCAATTATATACAACACCCATGCATTTCCCATGGGATTGCCTTTCGCAGTCTCCTACATTTCCTCTTTTCATCCTGGACATCTTTCACTGTTCTGTTACCCAGCAATCCTCAGATACAAACAAATGCAAAGGACGTAATCTGGAATCCTCATCTGGAGGACGCAATGCAAATTGCACAGACGTGGACCGGTTATTTGCCAAGATGACAATCTCAAGCCGCATAATTCTGATCTGTTCTATATTCCCTTCGAGAAAGAAAGGATGGATATCTGCATAACCACAATTAGGCAAAGACAAGTAGCGACTCTCAAACTGAGTACCACCTTTGTCTAGACGTGAATGCTTTGTCCCTTAATTGGTCATATTACTTGATTTGATTACACGATCTGCATTGTGGCTGACATAATTAACTTTTTATCGCCAGTCGTAACTATTTGGTATTCTCATTACGGAAAACCCATTTCCACAGACACTTTTTCTTGGTAAAAAATCACTAGACTCTCATTTGGTTTGCAAACTTTGCATGATATATTTTTTAATTGCCTTCGCTCCACCATCTCACAATCATATATAATATATAGGTTTTTATTGACTCAAACATAGATCACGTTTGATATCGATGATAGTGATGCAAGCATTGCCAGTTTTACATCTCACATTTGGATCCTGCATTGTCATTGTTAGCTATTGTTCATGGGGATCTGCCAAAAAGGTGTCCTGCCATAAATTGAAACCTAAATGAAACTGAATCTTCATAGTGTTCTGTTGCAATCGTATAGATTGATGAAGCGACCTGCTCTTGTAACTTAATAACCAGAGAGAAAACTTTAACTCCACCATCAAGGACAAGAGCTATCTTAAAGTCCTTGGAAATCTTCTTGTATCTTTTATTGCTCTTTTTCAAGTCCCAAAATGAGGCAGATTTACATGACATTATGTTGCTGGCAGGGCTCCCAGCACCCGATATGGCAAGGTCACACCCTTTGTTTGGAAATTGCTGAAAATTGTCTCAATCTGAAAAAGAATATTGCAAGGTCAGAGATAGATAGGTACATTAATCAGTATCTCTAGAGCAGGATCTCCTGTGAATTTATGTCCTATATGAAAATCAAACCGCAGTGATTCAAGGACAGTCTTCTTAACTGTTTTCTCCTTGAACACTCACCCTGCTGTGAATTTGGTCTAGGAAATGGTTGCACACAGCAATATCAGCTGAACATATGTGCAGTAAAATTCCTTTTGACACAATCAGGGAAGTAATGTTACAGCTACACGGTAACTGCAAAAAGATTTGTATATTCCCTCTGTGTTATAGTGCATCATATTCATATACGTACATGTGTAGACTAGTAACATAGCAGTGCACTGCAGGTTGTATCTATGCTATGTCAGGTTGTGCATTTTAAAATTACTTTCTGGACTCTGTCACATAGGCTAGTTAGCTGAAAATAGAACAGGTTTGGGATGAAGGACGACTGGAAAGTTCAATTCCGTGATTTGAAGGCTTCATGGCAATAAGAAAATTAGGTGATTCAGGTTGCACAGCTACATTTGCTCCTCAGTTGGTCTTGCAGTGCTTCACTGAGCGTGTAGAACCAGTATCTATGTAGTGATCTATAATGCTGCTATGCTAACCAGATTTGCTGCTCATTTGTGACTGCACATTTCTTGCAGTAACCTGATTTGTGGTGATAGTAATGACCACCGCACAGTGTGACAATCATTATTACATGATTGTTAGCTTCACATTTAACTATGCTTTGCTGAGTATTGTTCTTATTTGTAAATTTGGTGAGTTTAAGAACTTGTGCGTCTTTGAGTTTTGAGTGAATTTCAGATTGGCGTGTGCTTGCCAGCCTTATACCTTACAAATGGTTTTTAGGATGCGAATAACTTCGTTCATGCATCACATGAATTGGAAGATTGCATGATTTCATTGAGTAAATTAACTCCTTTTATTGGACCATCATGTAATTCGTAATTGTTCTTCAAGTAGGAAACATTGGAATTGGGTCTGCTTATTTTAAATGTAGTCTGTGAGAAGACCGACTTGGGCAATAAAGATAATTTTTTTTATGCATTGCATCGAAACTCTGATGCTGCAATTAAATTTTGAAAAAAGATACTGCAAAATTTTCTTCTTTCGAAAGCTTCATGAAGCAAGAAAATTGATTTACCAAGACATATGTTGTCTCTTTATTCTCTTTGGGTTTTTTTTTAGAAATATGCTCTTCTGATGACAAAAATGCAATTTTAATTTTGTCATTATTCATTTGACCAGGTACAATTTCTTTGAAAAAATTGTGTCATAAAGCAAAAGCTTGAAAGTTGAAAATAAAAACATTTGATATCTCATTGATATTATTGGTCGTGCACAATTTTTATGTTTCTCTGTAATGAATATATTAATAGGTGTTATTCAATAATCAGGTTGATATGTTGGCTTGGTGCAATTGCTCTCTGATACTGGAAAATTTAACAGCATGCCCCAACTAGTTACTTAAGATTGAATCTTGAAGTTCTTTCAATCCTTTACTATGCACAATCTCACATCTCTTGAAGATGAAATACTGTGAATCTTTCACTTAACTTAATTATGTTGCTCCTGGATGAAATCAGTCAGTTGTAATGTGTGAAAGGTTTTGAAGTTTCCAGCAGCAATACATGGTGTAGTAATATATTTGATGTATTTGTCAGTCTATCAGAAACTATAATAATTTGTTTGTATTTCAAGCTAAATTACCTGACCACCGCTAGGGGTTCAACAATGTATGTCTCTCCTTTATGGTTTGTAAAGATTTCTTCCAGACTCTAGCTTGGCCAAGATTCAGGTTAAGTTTTGTCATTAACAGTAAACCTATGTTACTTGCTCTAACCTAATGAATCTATGTCAAGGCAGTAAGGTTTCTGCAAGGTAATTACTACTACAGAATTTCAACGAAGACGCTGATTGTCTAGTTGGTCAATTGAAAGTATCAGCCAATATACAGTCAGACTGAAAGACATCATTTTGGCCTTACTTTTTAATTGCTGTATTAAATCTGATTAATGATATCATACATTCTGACCAAGGCCGCCAGATGATATATCAACATCAAGGACACAAGACACGTCCCTAGAAATCTCATCTTGTCTTCTATTGCTCTGTAACGAGTCATCTGAAGCTGGAAACGAGGCACATTTACATGACATTATGGCCCCAGCAACCAGGGGTGACACCAAGTGCTCAGGAAGGGCTGGAAATTGTCTCAATTTGAATTGTTTCAGGTCAGACAAAGAAATGGATAATTGTCACATTCAGTTGCTCAGTGAGATTATTAGTAAACAAGTATAAAAACATGATATGTAAACAGTCTTTTGTCTTTGGCACCCATGCTGCACGTCAGAAAATAATACATAAAAAGAAATATGATGCAGAAGAAGTTTCCATTAACTCAGGGACATCCCTTTTCACTTGGTGAATTTTGGTAATGCAGATATCCCCCGGATTGTATATGGGTTATGGAGATATGTGTAGCGGAAATACAGTAGCTTGAGATTGTCATCTTGGCAAATATCCGATCCACGTCTCGACTACTTGCATTGTGGCCTCGAGATGAGGATTCCAGATTAGATCTCTTGCCTTTTGTTTGCATTTGAGAATTGTCGTAAAACAGAACAATAAAATATCTCAGGATAAAAATACTTTAACAGAAAAAGGTGTGTCTGACAACTTGCGATGATTAAGAGAAACGCCTCCTGTTAGCAGATGTAAATACAAATTGATTAAGGAAAATTCAGAGGTATAAATGTTCAGTTTAGGATTTGAGGTGTTGAATGTCACCTCTCAGGTTAGACACACTGGCTATGCAGTTCAGTTGCAGTAATGCTTTATCCACACATATTTTCTTCAAAATGTTACTTCTTCTCAGTGGTCTGGGGGGAGGGCTAGGCTTCTTAGACCCCATCTCCGGGACTCACTGAACATTTATCAAAGTTGAATAAGGCCGACTCACACCAAAATATCGTAGTTCCTCTAGGTAAGATTTCATTGTATAAAACACAATCTTTCATTGATCCCTAAAATAATTTGCTTTTCTTAATCCTTTCACTTCCTCCTAGTGGCTTTACCCTCCCAGTATTGGCATATCAGCTGCTGGTGGTATGTTTTGAATGCAGGGAATGTTGCAGGTATTCCTCTTGGGTGTTGGCTTGATGGGCCAGTGTCTCAGGCTTCTCTGGAAAATACATAAGATGTCAGGGGTCAGTTTAGGCTTGAACGGAAGGCATACTGAGTGGTTTATGAGAAATTCTGATTTGTGTTCCACTGGGAGTTCAGCAGAACATCTTAGGCTGATATGCCTTTTCTGCTATTTCTTTTTCCGTACAATTTTGAGGATACAGTGGCCCCTGCATTATGAGATTACACTTCTACTATGGCCTTAAAGCAATCTCTTCTCCAAGTCAATCATATGACAAGAGTTTGCACGGTTAAGTAACGTATTTGATGCCAAAAGGAATTGTTATATAAATATAAATCAAAATACATATATTGGGTAGATATGGAGGGAAAATCATCAGATCACCTGAACCAATGTGTTTTGGCTGCTTAGTGAATTAGTAAACCAAATATTGTCTTAGTCTACCTGCAGTTGTCAATTAAGTGATAATTGTACAACTGGGAGAATTGTTGGCCCGTTAATTTTTGTCTTGGAGTGGGTGAAATTACAGGAAAGTTCAAAAACAGACTATAAATTGGACTATGTTTTCGTTTGTTGCAAAGCAAAGACATCTTTGTCACGTATATTACTTTGAAGATAGAGCCTTATCAGTCTCGCCAGGCATAATTAGAACGTTGGAATCCCTGTTTGTTTGGCTCCTTAGTGTAGAATTACTGCATAGACTGATATGCTCTTTTTATTCTGTATCTAAGGCATTATATTCTGCATATTTTTGAGTGATCATTAAAAGATAAGATGCCTGTAAGATAGATGCATACTCAAGCAACATATACTTCAAGAGTTTCTTGTTAGTTTTCTTGTTGTTGTCGTTGCGTTTTATCTTTTTTTTTTTCTCCCTCTTTTTTCTTTGGAAACTGGAAGCAATTCATCTTGATTAAGTTTCGTAAAGTAGCCACATTCAACAATACTGATGACATCATTACTTTGTGTGCTTGCAGGCAGAGGAGCTCCCGGGTCAGGAAGGTACATTTGTCAAGGGAAGAAGCTCTATTTGTGAAGATCGAGGAATTTCAAGAAGAATAACTACAAATGACGGATAACTACAGGAGAAGAATACATGAGAAGGATAACTGCAAAAGAGGAGTAGAAGAAGGACAAATAAGAAATTGGAGAGCAACAGAGAATTTAGGTACAATGCACTAAGAAACTCTATGTCTTATGTCTCATGGAAACTCAAGGCTCTATTGTGAGAGCAAACCTAATGTTGTTCCTTTGTATTACTCACAATGAGCTGACATCTATGAAGTGTCAGTTGTGGAGTAGGTGCATCATGAACTTAGAGTTATTGAACCTACAATAAAAAGAAAAAACCTCCTATTGTTTTCAAGATGTTGAAGAGGAGCTCATTTTGCATTGTAATGTGCAGTGTTAACCAGTGCCATCAATTGTTGCTCATCCAGCAATGTCTTCTAATATGAAAATGAACTCAAAAAGATCATTCACACAGGTTGATAATGAACATGCATGATGGCTGTCAAATCTAATGCCTCAATTGACTGTTTTGGCTTTGGCAAGAAAACACAAAGTTCAATATTTAAAATTAATTACCTCGGATTTAACACATGACATAGAAAATTTATTAATAATTTACAATTACCTTTTTATCACACTGGATTGACAAAGTTGGATTACAGACACTGTTGGGAAATAGATGCAAACACACATTTTTATTGGAGAATTTTAATAACAAATACAATGTGCCCATGTCACTGTTAAAAGTGATAAGATATATGTCTCATTCTAACAGTATTATATGGTAGATGTTTGTGTACGTTTTCATAAGTGAGTGTCAATTTACAATAAAAGCATTATCTGGAATACCTTGGAAGCATTATCTAGGATACCTTGGGATATGTAGTGACCATCTGGGTATTACAGCAATTAAAAATGATTGATTTGGTTAATTACAATAATTTAAAGTGATTCACTGTCATTTACCAAATCTACTGCAGTTTACCATCAATTTCAGCATTACCAATTTCCAGCTTTGGTGTATATCAAGCATTCATATCAAGATATCTCTGCAGGATATAGGCCTAATGTTGTCATGTTGCTGTAAATTTCGTGATTATTTACAGTAACAGTTCACGGTGTGCTCAAGTGAATTTCAAATGGAATCAGCATTCGAATCAGAGGTCATTGTTGACCAACACGGATTAAAAATGGATAGAACTACAAGTACAAATATAAGTTCATTTACAAGTACAAGTACTTTGGATGGATCAAGTACAAGTACAGTTTCTGTACTTAAGATGTGTTTTCTACTACTGTTGATGCCAATTTCATCAATAATGGGTGAGTAAAACCTCTGCTATTGTAATGTTTTTTTTTTCAAGAAATATTGAAATGTGGTAACTGACATTTGTTTCTCAAAATGAAATATACAATTTCTTAGTGTATGATATTGTTATAACTTGTTCATGCTGTTAAGGTGGAGTAGCATTGTCCTTACACTAGCCTTATTTCAATTCATATTTTTCTCTCTGTTAAAATTCATGAATTTAATTCATGCATAATAAGTTAATTAGTTGAATTTACTATTTTAACATCATTGGAATGACAGCTTTATCTCCAGGCTAGAAAGATCAATGTGTTCCAGCTATTGCTGTGATACAGTACAACCATCTTAAAGTGGCTCAACATAGTGATCCATAGTGATCCAGAGCGGTCTGGATAAAGAGTGATCTGTAGTGATCTGAGATGATATAACTCTATCTGTAGTGATCTACTAATCAACATTTAGTGAAAATCAATCATGTCAATTATTTAGGATTATAAGTCAAAGAACAGATAAATCCATCTAACAATTGAAAATATTGATTAAGGAAAAATATCTAAAAGTTATTTGGTACAGAAAAGTAAATTTATTAATATTAATTTTGATTAATAGAAACAGATCACAACAGATCATTCCAGATCGATCACTACATATCAACCAAGATTGCCATGGATCACTATAGATCGATAGATAAGTGTCGATCAAAACTGACGAGCCATTTTATGATGGTTGTACTGTATGCCAAATATTCCCTTAGTTCAGACTGGCAGATTTTTTCCATTGTATTACAAAGAGATAGACAAACAAATATACAGATAGATAGGCAGACCAAGAGACAGAAATTGATAGATAGATTGAGAGATCTGTAGATAGTGACATCATTCTTATTGTCAATACCAGTACTGCAACAATACCATTACAAAGAGGCTTCCCTGAGCTTTTACTTTTTCAATGCATTTGTGCTGTTGTTCCAGTTAAGGCCCCTCTCACTTCTGAGCTGCTTTCTGCCCTGGACTTGCACCCCTTTAGTAAACAAATTGATTCAATAAGCCACTGACAAGTTGGCAATTTGCTAGGTCTCCGAGCAGTCTGAGTGGACAGTTCGATAATGTGGCTCTAAGAATTGAGGCCTGGAAAAGGGATGGTTGAAATGAAGGAAGGTTCAAAGTCAAGGTCCACTGTATAAAAAAGCATTGTAAAGGGTAGAGGGGTGTATTAGGATAGGATAGGATAGAACAAGATAATAAAATGCTAGATCGAATAAACTGGGATATACGTGTATAATAGATAACAAGATTTCATGTGTATGAGTTTATGTGCAAAACCAGATGGGATAGATTTAGAATAGACAGAATGGGATATCAGGAGTAAGATAGAATATGAAAGGATAGCATAGGTGAAGCAGAGCTTTTGTGATCTTTAAAGGGGTAGGGGTTACAACTTAAAGGTAATGTATTACTATTTGATTTAAAGCAGCTTCAAAAGCTATTTAAAAAGCAATTTTGAAAAATATACAAACATTTTAATGGAAAAGTTAAACTTGTATGTGCTATGATATTTTTTAATTAATTTTGCTGTCATATGACACTTCAGTGATGACATAGCATTTTGGAAATTTGACTTGCAATATCATTTAAAGTCTAAACATAGCAAACTTTCATTTGGTTTTACTTAGATGCATTCATTCTCAAGTTTTCTCTGATCTCAGATTTCCTTCAATTCCTAACAACACTTTTAAAAATGACTGACTCAAGACTCCAAATTTTAAGAGTTTTGAAACCGTTTCAAGTGCTGCTTGATTTAGAAAGTAAATGTAAATTGGTAGAGCACTTTCTTTAGCCTTAAACACTGTGCAGTTGACTCCTGGACAAGATGGGCATTACATGAATTTATATAGAAAAGTGTGAACTTAAAAGGTTGAACTGTCAAACCTCACAGAGAGCTAAAAGAGCTTTTTGTGCAGTAAATGAAGTTGCAGACAAATTCTGCTGAGCTCAGATGCAAATTAGGTGCTTAATAAACTGTAAAGGGAGAATTCAACCTCCTAATAGTAAGCACAGCTTTAATATTCAGCCAGAGAAAGCCAAGGAATGATAAATGTCTTGCTTTCAATAGGAAATCCGGGTAAAATGCAAACAAAAGCTGCATGGCGAAGTTCTGAATTCTGATTTCTGCTGTGAGCTTGTTTGAATGAATGAATTGAAAACCAACAGTGCAGTTTAAATGGCAAAATTAACTATTAATGCCCATTGCATTTCAACTCAAGCTCTGGCTGTCACAAAGAGCTTTGTTCCACAGCAGTTTTAACCATCAATCGACTAATTTCTGTGTCCTCCTACTGTCCTAATTAGCCAAGTTGCATCCAATTATGTAGGACTTAAAGCCCCAGTCATCCCAATCTAGCGAGTAAACAAACCTTTCCATCTTGGTTGATGGAGTGATATTTCACAGTCACATCTATTGTGTGTTAAATGGTTCGTATCCATCAATTTCTCCTTAAGCTGCTTTGAGCTCACAATGACATGGAATGAGGATTATTTTTCAATGAAGTGTTTGAGACTCTGGCTACCACAAAATCTCGGTTAAGCTCATAAGATGAGAGGTTTGTCCTCTTTTAGGCAGCAATTATCACATGTCTGGCTATACTTGTTTTCGACTGTCAAATGCAGGAAACTAGTTTAGGAGGTGATATATTTCTGCCAATCCTATTGCAATTGTAGAATTTGCTACTTTGTTGCTCTGGAATTCTCTTCTAACACAAATTGTGGCAAGCAAATTTTTGACATAGTTCTTACAGCATCAATCAGAATGCAACTTGGACACAGTGTGTAAATCATCACTCATTCCAAATACGCCATGGGAAATTAGGACAAAGGCTTTGTGTACTTTGAATGATTTCAGCCTCAAAGCAGTGTGACATCACTTTCATTCTCACATCAAAGAGTTTGACGTGAATTCTTCTTCCAAATGCAATGTTCTTTGAGTTTCTTAGTGTGAGATTAAATTTTGATTTGTGTTTTCGTGAAAGAAACTGATTGCTTCATAACTTTGTTGAAAAGGGCAAACAGTTGAGAAGTATTCAAAAAGGGTTGCTATGAAAATGCTTTGAGATGGAAAATGTTTTATTTGGAAAAGGCTCTTTGAGAGATCACAGGAAGGGTTGGAAGTTGAGGTCTGGCTTTTAACAAAATGGTCAAGAAGTCAATTGAGATTTAAGTAGTGCCCAAGTGTATGATAGAAGTTCAAATAGAGCATATAAACCAAAGCATATTGAGGCATTGCTGGGTGAGACCTGCTTCTGCTGCAAAGAAGAGGAAATAAGGGTTGTTTTTCAATCGGGGTACATGGTTTTGTCTCAAGGGGGTCAAAAATAAGGGTCTTTTATTTTTCACCAAATTAACTTTTTTCTATTGCAATATATCTTGCCTTGAATTTCTGAAAATTTTAGGGCTACAAGTATTCTGAATTTTTTTTAATTTGACATTTTGTGTTGTGGTATTGATAAATTTGACCAAAAACAACTATCATGCCCATCCCTCTATTACTGGTTTATAGCGTTCCTCGTTGTATGGGCTTATGCTGAGTTGGTAGATAGACATATGGCAATGAAAAATAATCTTACTTGCTTAATTTTGGCCAAGCACTTTGTCTATACCAAGAAAAACAAACATTTTGGGAACCAATTTTCCGATGACAATACTATATCTTCTACATAGCAACTCCTATCTGCCATTGACCCTTCATTTTCACAGACTGACTGGTCTGCAAGAAACAATAGAACAACTCCACCAAATTTCGACAGTTTATTCGTACTGATAGTCATGGTATGACCCGCTAAAATTAACAAATACGACAAAATAAATTAATTCGGAGAGGACACTTATTTTGACATGACAATGTTTAAAATATAAAGTCTCTGTGGCATACTTCTCGCAGTTTTGGATGAATCAGAACTTGAAACACAATTTTTGTCATAGAATTAGGTGACTTAGGATACCTTTTTGTTTTCTTTAAAATTGTAATTAATGCTCTATATGTTCGCAAATACAATAGTTCTTATTGGCACTATAGAGTTGTCATTTCTGCAGAAATTTGTGAGACGTATACTACATATATATGCCTTGCTTGTTCATTCAGACACATTAATGGCACTTATATTACTCATTAGTGTCTATCCAGTTAACCGAGCAATATCGTTTAAGACAAAGACAAGCAGAAAACTACAATTGCTTTTCTTGTCAAACATTTGTCCGCTTCCCCCTTAAAGAGTAGAACGGCTTCATTCATATGTTAGGGTGCACCAGGTAATGATTAAATTAATTTTAATGACCTAACTATAAAGGAAATAAAAAGGCAAAACAACCATGAGAACATCGCAAGTAGTGGGGTATTTAAATCTCTCTTTAAGCAATTGAAAAAGAAAGGTGTATATAAACCATGTTCTGAGGAGTCCACAGGAGGTGGCACTTGAGCATTTGAGCAGTTTTAACTCAAAATGACAAATTACATTGCATATTGTGCACATACTAAATATCAATGGCTAGGGACAGCAATTAGCAAGATTATGCCCTTGGATATGATACCACCAAAAAACCCAACTTTTGGCTCGGAGAGGACAATGACATTTGACAAGCTCAATTCAGCATAAGCATTAATGTTAGTGAAATGTGCTTTGTCAGTGTCTCAAAACCTATTAGCACTACAATTTCAAAGTCTTAAAAGTCAGGTAAATCCTTTTGTAAGGAAATAACAGCCATTTTTCCTCATTTTTCGGAGAGGACAAGATTTGACGGAAAGCTGTTTTCGGCGTTTTCCGTGCTACGAGTATCTCGCAGTTGGTACAACTGAAGTGAAAAACTTTAAAAAATGTTGTCTAATCTATTGAAGGAGTATTTCTGTAAAATAAAAATACTCTTAATTTGATGTTATCACTGTTTTAGCCGACCCAATTTCGGAGAGGACAATATTTGACGGAAGTGATCTTTAAGTATTCAATGCAGGATTCTGAAGAGACTAATCGTAGTTGTTGCATATAATTCTAATGTTGAACTCTCAGGACCATGTTGAAAACATACTCACATTAGTTAAAACTTAATGTTAGGTCAGGACTGAAAAATCTGAAGCGATATTTGCCTGATTTGCAAATGAGACAGTCAATTTTGGCCAAAATGACACAAATAAATTTTTTTCGGGCAGTTATCAACCGATTTGAATAATTTTTTCGCTACTGTAGGTCCGTCTCAGTATGTTTAATCATTCTGTGTAACGTTTTTTCCACATACATGCATGGTATTTCTGGTATTTTGGATCTCGCGTCACTTTCCAGAGCGTACCCCGATTGAAAAACAACCCATAAATAGCTTTTTGTATATACATCACAATATTCTGTTCAATCATGAATCTTGAATATTCAATGTCATTTCATATTGGTTATGGGAAAAACCATGGCAGTGCAGTTGATTGACCTCAGTTACATTAGATACTCTCTGGCTATCTAAACCGATAATTCTGTGGCTGACAAAGCCAATTTTTTTTTTGTTGCGTATACTTATCCTTCTAACCGATATAACCCCATGTTACTCATACGGTTTTGTTACACTTCATATCACCTCTCGCTAAGTGAGCCTGTATCAAATTTCTCCTTGTCCGTGTATGCCATCTCATAAGTAGGCCTAAGCACTAGCAGCCTCTAAACATTGGGAAATGCCTTTGCATTGCACTATTGGGTCCCAGTGCTGATCCGTGGCATATTCCTTAAAGCAAATATTCTAGAGACACATACTAGAGCTTAGCTGCGCTATTTTATTGGGATAGAGCTGTCATAAAGAGCATAACCATATAGCTTCCAAGGACAGCATTAGTGAAGACCAAGTTTAAAGCACACTCTCTTTCTCTATACAGTGTGAATGTTGTTTTATGTGTACAAACTACAGTGGAATTTACAATCTCTGTTAGTAGCTCTGATGATTTACTGTGCTATTCTATATTTTCTTTAATTCTATTTGGCATGGCAGATTCTCACTATACAGTGTTTCCGCCCATCTGGTACATATCTTGCAACCAGCGTGTTGGGCAATATTCACTGCTGTGCTATAGCACCCAGATATTTGCTGACTGACAATCATAATGCATTGAATTGTACTGAGCTTATGCAGAGTTGTGAGGGAAGGTGTGTGCTCATCAGCTGCGATGAGTTCTCAGCTGAGATGCAAACACTTCGCAAATTGTGAGATCGCTTCTCTCCCCCAAACACCTCAAAGTTCCCTAGGGGTCACATTTCAGGTTCCCTCATCTCCCTTAAGCTTCCTCCCCACAACTCGTGAAATACTTTGATTATGTCTGAGAATATTCGCCACCTGAGGGCTCTTCTCTTGTGGTTCTGTGAGGTCATTTTGATGGCAATTTTTGCGAGGTCACCTCTTGAGTGCAGTCATGAAGAGCAGCTTCTAATTACATTTCTGGTTACCATTATCCTCTGCAGATGTGAGTGAACTTTTGTAAAATCAAAGATGTAAGTCTCAGTGTACAATATCACTTCATATCATGAATGACAAGAAGTTTCAACAGAGCCAAAGCTGCTTTGACAGATGATATGGTTAATCTAGAAGATTTTTCCTCATAAAGTATTGCCCAACTCTCATGACAATATCATTATCAGATCTTCATCATCACTCATCATCATTCTATCATCCATCCAATTATCTTTCCTATCATCATTGAATTTTTCACTGTGACTTCATTTCCCTTATCTGCAAAGAACCTAGTTTCCAAATGGTATGGCACTCGTTTCGTAGCATGATAAATTGTAAGAGAAAAGAAAAACACCTCATATTGATACTTATCCATTGAATGTTGTAACACCGGTAATTTAAAAAACTATTTTTTCTTCTTTCATTGCAGGCAATCTCATATCAATTGGACCTGGGGCATATCCTTCCAACTTAACTTTGGGTGATGACCACTCGGGTATTCTCGTCTTGGGTTCTTGTGAATTTATGCACAACGGACAGCTCATTAGCATAAATGTTTATGTGGCCACTGCTGATTGGCTGATTATTCAAATATGGCGTCCTGTTGATGATGTCATAGGAAAGATGGCGCTGGTCCATAGCAAGATGGTTCAACCAAATCAGACTGACACCATAGTTCAGGTGATGTTGTGCTGCTATTATCTCTTGTTTGTGTTATTTTGCAGATTTGTGATCAACTTATCATTGCAAAATTTACCACAGCAGATTTTACTAAATTAAAAACTAACTTGACTATATCCAGTAATATCTAACTATTCCAGGTAATGATCCATAAGGTTTTTTGGTACATTTCGACCAATACAGGGCTGTTTTTCCAAGTTCAGTAAATCCTATAGACACAGCTTTACTTTTCCTAACCAAATTTAAAACTAACGATGAACACAAAAATGCAGACCCATTTTCTTAATGAAATAACCTACATTCTTAAATTGCGTTAAAATTAACAATAACTTGTGATATATTTCTATTTGATTATAGTTTTATATATAGCCTTTACTGTTGTGTTTGTCTTCTCGTTATGGTCATTACACAAGCCTTTCAGCACTTTGAACAGGGTGTACTTGAAATATGTGATTCACAGTTTGCATGATTCCTACACAAAGCAGCCATGACACATCACTGAGGCCGCCTCTTCATCATCAGTAACTTATGGTTACTGTTCTAAAGTGTCATCATGACATATTTTTATTGTCATGACTCACAACATCCATTTTCCACTGGAAAATGTAGCTCCCTTCCATAAAACAAATTAAGCTTCTCTGAAGAATGTATAGAATACCATGTAATTTTTAAAATGAGCCTGAATATCATAATGTCAGACATTTTTTGGCATCCCATGCGATATAATAATTAGTATGACAAAAAAGTAACCTTTAGGGCTTTATTCCTTTGTTTCAATCCTCAAGTTCTTTACTTTTTGGTTTGTATGTTATAATTTGATCGACAAAATGTGCCCAGTTAATCATTCTGTTCTTTCTCTCTTTCTTTTCAGGTTTGGTATCAGAACGACAGTGTGCACGTCCATGCAGGAGACAAAATAGGTCTCATGAAAGTTAACTCTACATTACCCGTCCCTTATATTTCTAATCCAAAGATGACAGCCAACATTTGGCATTCTTCTCACAAGGGGGAGACACCAGATGATGGTCAGGTTTTGACTTTCGATGAATATGGATTTCCGTACCATTTTTCACTGACGGTCACATTCCGTGCGGATCGTCCAAATATTTATGATATTTTACAAAGGACAAATAAATCTTCTCATTTTAGAAAGGAAAGTTATTTTACCAATAACAGCAGTTCTAGCAAATCAGGTTCTATTGTAGATGATAACTCACAGCTCAATTCAGGAAACTACACGCAAAACACAAGTGATGTAATGCCCCAAAGGCATGTGAGATATCGCTACGACAACCTGCCTATGGAACTACTTTCGTCGTCGTCGGAGGATTATTACCAAGATCTGTCAGATATGACATACGCGACCAAGTTAAGTGAATCAAAGTCAGCTGAAAGTGGTTTATCAAGCGAAAATGAAATCATCAAACCAAATAAACTGGAGAATGAATTAAAACCATCGAAGCTGTCGGCAGACAAACAATATGATCATACTGCTGATCACATGACAGCAATAAACCCTCCAACTGTTCAGAATCCCCCAGTGGCATCAACACAGACCACTAAGGTGGTAACAATGAGTGATGATAAAATTGATGATCAAGAAAAACAGCATTATACAGAGAATAACTCTTACAACATTTCTCTTGGGGAACAGTCAGTATTGTCTGAGTCCAATTTTCAAAGTGAGGCTAATGCTTCAACTGTTGTTAATGGCAACCATTTTGACAATGACAAAATGACAAGGGATGTATTAAAAGAGATCCCTACATCTAGCACTCAGGCAGCCACAACTCAATACACAGAGAATGTTGTTACTAGACATTCAGACAATATCATGACAAGCCATTCAGATAATGTTGTGACAAAATATTCAGAATACGCCACGACAGAACATTCCACTGGTGCCGTGGCAACCTCAAGCTCAATTATCACTTCCAATACATTTCCTTTATCAGACAATCCCGGATTCATGATCACTAGAAATACTGCTAATGACATTGTGACAGACAGTGCCACAAGAACGGTTGTTAAGGCAATCACTAATGCTGTTGCTAATGCAATTACCAGCCAAGTAACAGCTCCTTTTGTTGTGACAGACTCAACAGAGAAAGACATTGTCACAAAATCAAAATCCCAAACCACTCAGACTTCAACGTCCGTCAGTTTATTCCCATTTTTTCCCTCCACAATTCGCCAGTCCAGTTTTAAAACGACGTCATCTCCAAAAAGGATTATTTCGAATATGAAGAAAACAAAAATCAACTCCGTGTCACAGCATTGATGTATATATCTCATGTTCTTTGTAAATTATTGTTGTGCGTACATTTTCTGTATCATCAATATGGTATATGTTACAGTGGAATAAATGTCTTTTCCAAGGAATAGTTTGTTTCTTTATCATAAAGTTTAATTTGATCCTGTGTCCATACTTCATATATATATCAGTCAATAGATTTATTAATTCAATTAACAGTGCATATTATTACAGATTTCGTATTAGTGTGCCATGTTCTTTTCAACTGCCACAGTGCTCTTGTGATGTCAGTATCAGCATAATGATTTCACAGTTGGTATATTCGCAGTTTCAGCTGTGTCACTTGGAACCCATACTGATCACACCATTACAAATTCACACAAAAGCTGTTAGATTGTTGCTCAACATTATTCAGTTTGATGTTTGAATAAATCCAAAAGTTACAATATCCAGCCATATATAATGCATGGATTTTGTGTATAACTGCTATCAGTTTTAGCACTTTTACAACAAAACAAATTCACTCTCACATTCATTTGTTGGTTTGAGGGGTTATCATGTGCTGCTCTGTCTTGGCAAAAATGATATACTCAGGAACCATTCAGAATTTAAGACCTAAGGGGGAGGTTGCTTGGGGGCATCCTTATCACTGATTTCCAATAATGTTTTTTTGATGATCGAATTCTTAGCCTCCTTGTCTGGCCTTTTCCCAAATTTTTGGGGAGCAACTACCCCCTCCCATTTCTCGTCCTCTGGTATGCCCATGCAACACTGCCATGTTCACTTCCGAAAAATTTCCCCATTATCCCCATTCCAGTCATCAATTCTGGACAGTTTCTTTGGCGCAGATCTCACCTAAAAGGCTGAAAAGCCACAAGGTGCTGACCTCAATGAGGAATCTCACAACAGGACACCATGAATGTCCATGATGGATCAAGCAAGTGGCTCAAACATGTCAGTTTCACCTGCTCCAACTGAATCAAACAACCATACCAATGCAGATTAATCAATTGTCGTTCACACTTAGACAGTCCATAAGCCTGACTTGTTGGTAGCAGTTGGAATCAACACTCAAGCTTGGAGTGCCAATGGTGATGTCAGTATTGCAATACTGACATCATCTGGGCATATATTCACATGGAACATGGCACACTTATACGAAATCTGTAATAACAAACAACCGGCATTTTGGAGTCTTTTCACAATCATAGCATTGCAAGTATACCTTTGGGAATTTAGACATTCATTCATATCTCACTGGCCATAGAGAATAGCATTTAATACATGGTGATTGTCAGTGAAAACTGTGATAACAAATTTCCCATTAATTGGTTGAGTGTGTTAGAGTTGCAGAAACTTGAGTTAAGTGTGTTTTGGTTGGCAAACACCTGAGATAAGTGTGATTCAGTCGGAAGAAACTTGAGTTCGGTGTGTTAACAGTTAGTCGAAACTTCAGTTTAGTGTGTTTCAGTTCAAAGAAACTGAGCAAAGTGCCGATCAATTGACAGAAACCTAGTCGAGTGTGTTAAAGTTGAGAGAAACTAGAGTTAGATGAGTTTTAGGTAAGAGATTGAGTTGAGTGTTTTAATTAGCGTAAACTAGAGTTAGATGTGTTTCAGTTAGCAATAACATGAGTCAAGTAAGTTTCAGTTGAGAGACACTTGAGTCAAGTGTGTTATAGCTGGCAGAAACTTGAGTTAAGTTTGTTACAGTTAGCAAAACTATCGTTGAGTTTGTTACAGTAAGCAAATACTTGAGTTCTGTATGACAAAGTTTGCAGAAACTTTTTAATCAAAATACACTGGCCTCCACATAATGATAGGTAGATGCAAATTCAAACACTCTGATTGAATCTATTGTGTTTGGCTCTTTCAAATAAGAGTGTACATCTGAGTGTGTATGGAGAAGCAGCCCCCATAGTCATGTTTTTTCACCCATATGTTGGATGTTAATTTGCTCTAGATAGCCTGTGATACAAGGACTGCAAGATTCAAGATTCTGTTTATTTCCATACACATTACATGTGAAAATAAATAAATGAGGGATGGATATTAGATGAGGATGTTTACATTTGCAAGGTGATGGAGGAGACTACCAGATTGGCCCTGATGGACCGCTGTCCAGTAGCCAACTGAATGATTATGTTAGAAGTGAAGACTCTTGTGGAAACTGTTGAACACATAGGCACAATAATAATGAGTAAAAATCTTTAAATTTCAGGAAATGACAAGCTATAATTTAATTGAAGCAATAACTGTGGATGCCTATGAATTGATTCAGTTGCACCAAGCCATATTCATAGATTTCCACATATATAGCAGTGTTCAATGTTGCATGTATTACTATATTTATTGTATAGTATAATTTTTCATATAAGATGAATTTTTCATATAAGATGAAAAGTCAGTGATGCTGTGTGTATATATTTTTTCAAGTACTATGATTGGAGCGTTGTTGTAAGCAGAAGGCATTTTGTATCTAACATTATTCTTAGCAAAAGAATGTTTAACAATCGAAATTTAGAAATAAGAAGAATTTCTAGTCTCAAAAGTTATCTGAATTACGAATAAACATGTTGTTGAAGTAGGTTGGCAACATGCTGTTAGTATATTTAAAACAAAATTTGAGGTCATGCAGTGCACTGCCAGGTTTACCTCTCACTTTGAGAACTAGCCTTGTCGTTGTTCATGAAGATCTTCCAATAAGTTGTTTTGCTTGTGTAAACTGAAACCAAAATGAAACTGAATCTCCATAGTATTCTGTTGCTCCATAGCATTCTGTTGCAATGTTATGGCTTGATGAAATGACCTCCTCTTCTTACTTTATTTCCAAAGAAAAACTTCCATTGCACCATCAGGGACACAGAGCTATCTTAAAGTCCTTAGAAATCTTCTTGTATCTTTTATTCAAGTCCCAAAATGAGGCAGATTTACATGACATTATGAATTCACTCTCACTGTGTTTATTGGGTAACTTTGTTACACGCATACTCGTATCTATGTTACGTTAGGTTGTGCATTTTAAAATTACTTTCTGGACTCTGTCACATAGACCAGTTAGCTGAAAATAGAACAGATTTGGGATGAAGGAAGGCAGGAATGTGCGATTCCGTGATTTGAAGGCTTCATGCCAATAAGCTTATTAGGTGATTCAGGTCGCACAGCCACATTTGCTGCCCAATTGGTCTTGCAGTGCTTTACCGACTTTGTAGAACCTGTATCTATGTAGTGATCTAAAATGTGGCTATGCCTACCAGATTTGCTGCTCATTTTTGATCTGAAATTTTCCTGCAGTAATCTGATTTTTATTGATTGTAACAGCCACTGCAGTGTGACAATCATCAAAGTGGCTTCACATTTAACAATGCTGAGTGTTGTTTTTATTTATAAATGTGGTGAGTTTTACAACTTGTGCGTCTTTGAGGTTTTAATGAATTCCAGATTGGCATCTGCTTGCCAGCATTACGTCTTGCAAATGGTTTTTCTGGGATCCTAATAACTATGTTCATGGATTAAATGTACTGGAAAATTGCATGATTCCATGGAGTAAATTAACTCCCTAAATTGGGCCGTCATGAGATTCAATATTGTTTTTCGAGTGGGAAACGTTGGACTGGAATTGGGTCTGCTTATTTTTAGTGTTGTTTGTGACCAGCCTGGGTGGGCAATGTAAGTAATTTTTTTGTGATACATTGCATTTAAACTTAAATGCTGCAATTAAATTTTGAAAAAGAATACTAGAAGTTCATCTTTAAGATGAAATACTGCAGATCTGAGTCTGTCACTTTAAAACTTAATTTTTTGCGTTGCTCCAAGCTGAGATAATGAATGATCAGTAATGTGTAAAATGTTTTGAAGATTCCTGTAGTTATACATGATATAGTAATATATTTCCTAAGTCATTCAGTCGCTTCAAGAAACGGCTCAAATTCAGCCATGTTTTAGGCAGGATTACCTGACCAGTACGAAGGGCTCAAGTAATGTGTCTCTCATTCCTTCGGTTTGGCGAGTATTACTTCCAGGCTCTTGGTCAAAGATTTTGGGTCAGAGATCAAGGTTCAGAGGTCACAGGTCATCCTCACAATGGGGTCAGAGCTTTGTGATGTCACAGTGAACCTCAAGCAATGTAATTTTGAAGAAGCTTTGTATGAAGGATGGACCATGAAAGAGGATATAAACAGTTTGTGTAGGAGGCAGGGTGGAAATGTCGTTGAATGTCTTCTATCACTTTTTTACGCCGGAGGCAATGCAGCACAGTTGCTATGTGAAATGTCTAGCTGTGTATCAAAGGCGGTGTGTGCAGCATTCATCTGTTCTATTCATTTATGATATATACTAAAGCATTTTAAATCAATGTAGGCCTATAAATAATTGTATTGATGTCATGAATATGCCTTTAATTATTTTGTATTGGTTCCTTGGAATATTCTAAAAGGCCTTCACTAATTCAAGGAATATAGTCTAGCAACGCCTAAAATCTAAAGGTGACATTTTGGTCTATTGTCTTTTGATGCCACTTCCAACATTGATGTTGAGTTACGTACCAAAGGTTTTGGTGACCTCGGACCCCTGGATGACCCAATTATATGCTTCATCCTGAAACACTATTGCCATGACAACGTGATGTTTGACAGGAAGTAACAAGTGTCAGAATGATGCCATTATCCACAAATATCCTGCATTATGTGGCTAGCCCATGCTCCAAATTGTATCCTGAACAGGGAATTACAGACTACTTCCTCTGCCAGTTATTGCCTGCTTGGTGGTTGGGCTGCGTGCAAGTCCACATGATGTGCGGAAGGATTTTGTGAATTTATGAGGCTCATGCTTCAACCAGCATGTTGCGAATCATACCAGATTGTAATATTCTGAAATATATCATGCTACCCAATGTATGCCCTCTTTTGGTGGGAAGAAAAGCATTGGGGATGTGTGTTGTCATCCTGGTTATTTTGAAGCCTGAAATTAAAGCGTCATTTATTACAATTGCATAAATTGTCTTCGTTTCTGGATATTTTATCACAGTCAACAACTCAACATCACACTTTTGAGCACACAAGACTCAACAGTGCAATAAGTGTCCGACACCTAGATGTGAAGAGAGATTGGAACTTGCACTGTCCCATACTTCCCCTCTTTTCATCAAGAGCTCTTTTACTGTCCGGCTTCACGGCAATCCTCAGATGCAAACAAATGCAAACGACCTAATCTGGAATCCTCATCTGGAGGCGGCTACACAAATTGCTCAGACGTGGTCTGGTTATTTGCTAGGATGACAATGTCAAGCTGCATAATTCAGCTCCATATTCCCTACTATGAGAAAACAAGGCTGAATATCTGCATACCCACAATTCGGCAAGGACATGTTGTGACTCTGCAGTCATAGCACTATCTCTCGTAATTAAATTCCCAAATTACGGGATTTTATTACACAATTGCAGCCAACAATTGTTTTCTGTAGTCTAATCAAAATAACACTGAAGCCAAAATTACAATGCGGTTCAGGTTTTGCCTGAGCTTGATAAAATGACCTGTACTTGATACTTTATCAACATTGTAAAACTTTCATTGTGCAATCAAGGACACAGAAATAGAAGAAAACTATCCTGAAAGCAGGGGCGGACTGGCCATGCTGTGGGCCCCTGGGAAAAATCGTTGATGGGCCCGAATCATCGCAAAAGCGGCGTCTACTTAATCTTAGCAAACGAGAAGGGGCCGAGAGGGCCAAAATTGGAAAAAAATTACTGGGCACTTCTGGACTACCATGTCTGGATCGAAAAAAGTGGGGACCCATTACTTTATTGCTGACCAAGTTAAATTGACATTTGCTGGATATTCTTCATATGGGATATTTGGCTTGAACCTCTTTTAAATTGGCTATAGGTTGAACATTGCAATTTCACCTGGAAATGTGCCATAAAAAGTCTCTCTGACAAAAAGAGGAATGTTATGAGACAGCCAAGGACAATTACCTCCCGAATATCCCCTTGAAGGAAGATTTGTCGATGCTATCTTTTGTATGGTGCAGAGTGGCCTGCAGCCGGTGTATGTGCCGCACTACTTAAGTAAGGTGCTCACTACATGACGGCTGCATAGGTTGTGAAGATTTTAGCATTGTAATAAGTGTGTGATTCAATGGGTCTACATAAATTAGGACATTGAAAAATGTTCAGATTGTCTTGCTCAAATCATGATGTTGATCTCATCTATAGATAAACTGGATTTTTGGCTCATTTTCAAACATAAAGCAATCAATAAAGGTATTTTGAAAAAAAGAAGAACTGCATGCCTATTAAAACTAATTTATTGAAACACTAGGCACATGTTTCCTTCAAATTTGATAAATCTGCTCATTACAGGGGCCATGGCCTTGTGGATAAGGTGCGCGCCTGGTAACCGAGATGTTGCAGGTTCGACTCCCAACTACGGCACGGAGAAACTGAGCAGATCCTCCATAATTTGACTTCAGGCATGCAGTGATGGCGATTTTCGAGTGACTTAGCACACTGTAAAATTTGAAAACTGTGTTGAAGCAATAATTTGAGCTGTCTTAGAATGTTAATAATTTTCAAGCTATGATAGCTCAATCCTGTAAGTTGTCAAGCTATGATAGCTCAATCCTGTAAGTTGTCAAGCTATGATAGCTCAATGCTGTAAGTTGTCCAAACGAATCATAACATTAAGCTGTGAAAACATGAAAGCTTCAGTTGTTGCAGATAGCTTGACATCTCAGTCATGCCACATATAGCGCCATCTATTACAATCACTCCTCATAAGACTGCATTTAGTTTTAAGTAATTATTTACTTACAAGAAAAAAGAACATTTATATTACACTATCCCACAGGAAAAATGAGTAGCACACCACTTTAGCTGGTTACTTTCTTATTTTTATCTCTCTTAAATTAATTTGTGGGAGTAATTAGATGCATGCTTTCACACTTCAACCAACATTTCCAAGTCAGAGCATGTTCAAATATAGGCTTCTAGCACTGTATACCAACTGAGATGAGCCACAGGCCATTGGGATTTATTCACAAGAAATTAATTTTTAAATCTCCTTGTGATGCAATGGTCTTTGTTGAATGTATCTTGGGCCTGTCCATGGTGTGCTAAAATGAAGCATACTGGATCAGGTGGATCCCCTTGAGAGATCAAACAATATTTTGGGATTACAGCCCATATTCATAAATAACTTTATAAGACAGGTCGCACAAATATAAATCAAAAACAACTAAAAATAAGTCAACACAGCTCAAAATTTGAGTTGTGTCAGCTTGGATCATAGGTCAACAAAACTCGATATTTTGAGCTGTAAGTAAACACAGCTCATTGTTTTGAGTTTTCTCAGCTTGAATACCTTAGTCAACACAGCTTAGTATTTTGAGCTATCTCAGCTCGGTATTTCAAATTATCTCAGCTTAAAACATTAATCGATGTTAGCTCAATCAACTTGTGCAACCATCTCACTCAATCAATTGAGCTGAATCAGTGCCTCCGATTTTACAGTGCATTGTGTATACTCCCCGGGGAGCTGAGAAAGACTCTTGCTTGAACAGGCCTGCCAAGGGTGTATTTGTAAAGTCTGTTGAGACTGAATTCGTTGGTGTAATGGACTGTAAAAAAATCCTACATTTACATTTACATTTACATTCAGAGATATGTTGGAATCTCTGTTGGTATTGTCTCCGATAGGAATCCATCACATAAAGTAGCAACAGTTAATCGATTGTGTCTAGATACATGTACACAGATTACATCGACTTTAGTTCATTTCTTTAAAACCAATAATATTATGTCACACACCTTCCATTTAGGATATGAACCACCACCTGTAAACTGAAACTTAATCAGGAACGCCCATGAGATTCATCAAAATGGTAAAGCCATAAATAGGTCTAATTGAAATCAGGATGAGAGTGATGAAGCCAATGAAATCAATTTCAATCTTGATCTGTAGCCAATTAGCTAATTGATAGAAAAACCAAGAGATGATTTCACACTTGTCAGCCTGCTTCTGGAGTTATACAGATGAAAAACTGCAAGATGCCTGTAGACATTTCATGCAAATTACAATTGTAGTAAGCCTACTCAGGTTTTACCTGTCAGAAGACAAAAGAAATATAAGTTCGATTTAGTTTAAGATAAATAAAATATCTGAGTTTCTGGTGATTTTCTCATATGTTTTGTTGATAAGTTAGAAAACATTTTCAGTTAGTGCCCTGTAGATCACCAATCAGCATAGTTTATCCAGGCCTCTCAATATGCTAGGCTCACCCACCTAAACTGACCCCGTGACATCTTCTGTATTTTTCTGAGAAGCCTGAGACGCTGGCCCATCAAGCCAACACTCAAGAGGAATACCTGCAACATTCCCTGCGTCCAAAACATTCAGAAAGCAGCTCAGAGACAAGCCGATGCTGGTAGGGTGACCCTTTAAACTTGGAGATTGAAATGGTATTTTCGTATTCATGTAGAAATAATTTTGCAGAGCAATCAAGTTGGTTCTAAGACTTGAATTAGAGGAAATATTTCTCTGCTTTCAGATGGTGAAAAACCAGGACTTTACCAGAACGATCTGAGTGATAAACCATTATATTTTTCATCAGGTATAACTGAATAACTGATTGACATGCAATTACATCAGTCTTTGGCATTTTTCATTCCACATGGTGTTTTTATAGAAGGACAGAACTAGTCCAATTTCCAAGATCAAACAAATTAAGTGGAACATTTCGTGCTACCGTTTAACAGGTGGAAAAGTGAAATGGCCTTGCTTTCAGCATGCAACTGTTCTTTGGCTACATAGTATGTGTTCCTCCGTGGACTAATGGTTAAGAGTACTTGTTTGCGCAACCACTGGCTCTGAGGGCGTGGGTTCGAATCTCACTCCGGAACTCAATTTAGTCCGAGCACAGGGGACATTAAATGGAGGCGGTTTGTATCCAGTGTTCTCTGCTGGGGCAACTGAAAGACCCTGGGCATCCCTGTATTAATAGGGTATGTGCCAGACTCCCAGTCTTCTCATCGATCATCATTATACGGCGATTACCAAAACAGGAGGGTGCTATGGCATGGGAACCTTGGGCAATGTTCATGTATCTTCTGCCCATGGACGCTGCCCTGTGGTTGCCATGAGCTGTATTCAGTGGAAGGCTCACCAAAAATTTCCCCCCATAGTCAGGCGGCATTTGTTAAAATTGCAAGGCTACTTTAGACAAGCTGCCAACTCTAGTTTTTCACTTGAACTTTGTTGTTTACACTCTAATAAAGGCAATCCAACTTGTTGTCAACATCACACATTGATTTTTAATTATTTTGTAATCAAATCAAATTACGCTAATTAATTAGCATAAAATCGCAATTTGATATAGCTTTGGAGTAAATATGTGCATCATAATGCATGTAATATTATTAATTTTTCTTGGTGATTGATCTTATCAATAACGTTCCAGTCTGGTGGATAACTATAGGTGTCATAATTATTATAATATAAGTGAATTTTTCCAATAATGACCAATTTTGTGTCAAAAATTACAAATTTTTTGGGGTGTCGAGGTTAATAAAAACCACGCGCACTGGAATTTCTCTGGTTCTTCTACGACTACGAAATATCAAATAGTTACAAGAATTGATAATTTGGATCATCAGAGGTTTATGTACATATCTTAATTTGCTTCCATGCTCAATTGCTCATGACCAATACCAAGGGAAGAGTTGCGGGATTCGATCATCAGTGTCACAATTCGATAGCTTCACGTTTGACTTCAAATTGTTCTTATATGAATATAAGAAGGCCAATCCAATCCAAAGTTCTTCATTTTCATCTATTGAGAAGGGGTAGTAGTATATTGATAGCAAAAAGAATTCCTTTAAGCATAAAAAAACAATACTAATTATATTTCAGCATTCTTAGGTGCAACAAGAAAGTTAGGAACCCATGTCTCCTACCATCACAAACTTCATCTGGTGAAGGAAATCTTCTTTGATTATTTGTCATGATCTTCAGATTGGTAGTCCAAAGGTTTTAATGAAGAAAGGAAAGTTTATTTTAGCTTCAGAACTCCTAAACTGGTGAAGTTACTCAGATCTTGCTTTGCGCCACCTTCCAAAGTTAGAATGGCATTAAGTAACCTTTTTGTTGATTGTATTTGCTTTTTAGAAATTACTGGTGATCTCAGAATTTGTAGTGGCCAAATTCTGTCCCATTGGAAAACATGCTGCCTTAATCACAGACACAATAGGAACATTTTGAAGAGAATAGGTTGATTGTCCTCAGAAATGAAGGTTTATGGCATGTTATAATGTTTAACTTATTTTCCAAGAGTTCAACCAGCTTTTCTCTACCATCAAATGCAAGTTTGGCTAACATAACCTCCAAAGTTTGATGTCTGCTGCTGAAAACTGTCCCGAATGCATTGTACATTGCTTACATGTTACAACTACAAAGCATGGATCTTCAAGCCTGAAAAAGTTTGGATAACGGCAACAATTATATTTTGTCATTTCATAAAATGACATTTCATTTACAGTCAGATCTGAATCAATAGCACAAGATGATGAATATGGCTATCTTGGACTCACAGCCAGTGACAATGCTCTTGAAAAGTATATTTCTCCATGGCACTCTACCTTTCCAGGTTTGTACGAGATTACAATTCTTGAGTTGAACCAATAAAGGCATGTTCACTTCATCATGAGTGATGAAATGGAAGCAAGAAGGAGAAAGATGACCCTGGATGTTACCGAGACTGTCAAAATTCTCACTATGTAGAATAATCCCTTAAACAAGACCTATGTTATACATTTAATGCAATGACCTAAGTTGCTGCAACAACAAGTCACAAGTGAAGTGTGATATTGGGAATGGCTGGCACTTGGCAGATATTGGAAACATTTATTTCTATGAGAATGGTCAATTCTCTGAACTTCACAATTCACAAAGCATGTAAATGGCCCATAAGGGATCAGAGGGTGATAGAGACAACTCCATTCCAGGTAAGCTGTTGTGGAAAACTATCAACCAGAGTTTGTCTGATTATAGATGGCCTAAAAGACCAGGAACCTCATCTTCCGCCACAGAACCAAAGGTGGAACCTAACCCCCTGCACCAGACTACCCTAAATATTTCATTATTTGGAAGACACACCTGATTATAAATTTATAATGTATCAGGAACCTCAGCTTCCACCACAGCTTCTGGTCATGACATCAGAATCAGTTGAATGACTGCTACTATTAGCTAGTTGTTGTACTCTTGTCTGATCAGTACGGCATACCTCAAATGAAAGCTGAACACAACAATTCGGCAGAGATTGACCAACTGGTCATCTTAAAAGTATTTCATGTTATGCATAAGTACCACCAGGGGACCAATAATATATTACTATACTATACTATACTATAATACTAAAGCTTACTTTTTTTTCGACTATTTTTTAATTTTATATTTGTTCACCTGAGTATCAGTTTCTCATAAACTTTGTAAAGAAATAAATTGAACCATATAATACCATTTTTGGAATCATTTAAAGAAGTTAACACTGTCTTTTCTTTTTAGTTTAGATCCTTTCTTGTAGGGCAAAAATCTGAAAAGTTGAGTGATAACTCAAAGAAATTCCAAACAATAATTTTTTTTTAAACAAAGCGATTTGAGCAAATCTGTCTTGAATGGATTCTGAAATCACTGACTTTCAATTAAATGTGCGGAATTTCTTTGCAATTTGACCAAATCACTTAAGTTTTCAGAATTTTGGCCCTGTAAGAAAATATCAGAACTCACAAGGCTTTGTTAATTGCATAACTATATCAACCACCCATAAATTTGACTTAACTGTCTCCTGCATGCTTGCATACTTTGGTCGAATTCTAAAAAAAGCCATGCGACCTTAACAGTTAGCAGGAAAGTACAGCTCAAGACTAATCTCTCTTTTGGAGGCAATTTTGGTTGCAATTGCTTGGTGGCCGTCTGGTAATGTTCCTCGTTGTGTCAAGGGAGAAGCTGAAAATGTGAGAATTGTGAGACTCGTTCAAATGTAGATTGGGACAAACGCAACCTTGAGGATGTAATCTTGAAGAATGGGATCTGCTGTGGATGTGTTGTGGATGTGTTGTGCTGCTGGTGATGGTCCAAAATGAAATGCTGTAACCTGAAACAGTTGGTTTCTCAGATTACCGTCTTGAACAATACAGCCACTTTTCGTGCACGTTCCTGTCGCACGTTCTGGTTGCAATATTCTGCATCAAGATTGTTCTTCACAGTTTAAAGCATTGTGCAGTAGGCGGCAAGGATTCAAGCGGCAAGGATTCAAGCGGCAATCCCAACCATCTGATATATCTCAACCGTATGGTTAGATTTCAATATATCCAGTTTTAGAATATTGGATTTTGCAAAAGTAGTCTAGAAGTGAATCCCTAAATTGGAGCCGCACATTGGGCCTTCAATCCATATACAATTTAAGATTAATATGAACAATCAGAAGTGCAAAATACATCTTTTTTATCCACAGTATAATCACAATTCAGCCCATGCAAGATGAATAAACAAAAGATGTGTTTCATTCTGTGAGAATAAGTCTAAATTGCAAGCACTGCTTCACAACAAACGTTATATAGCAACGGAACACGATGCAGCTGTCTGCAGCAGAGTGTCCAAATCACCTCGTTTGTTTACTGGCTTCAAATGACATAATTACACTTCTCTGGAAATTGGAATTCCCTGGTTTCTCTTATCCCCTAGATTCTAAACGCATGGCCAAAAACATAAACTGTGTGTCGACTCGTAATGTTCTTTATCATTGTGGTTTTGAGAGCTACAAAACAAAAAGAGAATGCAATTTTATGACAAACCTGTTTCCAAGGCAACCTTACTTTATCATGAAAGACAATCCCCAGACATTGAAATCATGGCTTCATCAAGTTTCGTTTTTAGATCCAAGAAGTATCTCCCTTCCCATTTTCCACGGGCAATTTAACAGGAATTAAATTTAAGGACTCATAAACGGATAAGCTAATAGAATATAAGTCTATAGAGCAGTGAAAGTTTTTTTCCATTGTTTAAAAACATTTGTGAATTTCATTTCCTGCTGATAGGCATGCATATAAGCCTACATTAGTCTTGATTTCATATGATGTAATGCAAGCGAAGATCTAAATGTCTTTCCAGTGATTCCAACGTGTAGGAGCATGTTTGACATTTTGACTTAATTATTTTAATAGGTGCGCTGCTACATATATAAGAATCCTCCGGAATTTTGTATGACATTCAACATTCCAAATATGCTGTCTTCCATTCTTTTTTTTCTTCTTTTTGCAGGAGAACCTGTATATCATTTTTTGTTGGGGAAGCATTACTGTGTAAGTCGAAGTTATGCTACGCCATTGGCATTTCTATCATCATCATTATATTTGGCTTAAATTTCTTATTTCCATGATCAACAGTTTTAAGGCTTGACATTTTTACTTAATTCTTTAAGTGCGCACTATAACATTTTATATAACTATCAGAAATTAAAAATGTGCTGTCTTCCTTTCTTTTCTTTTCAAAGTTATGCTGTTGTGCAAGTTCTTCTCATTATCCCAGTTGTGGTTATGCAGATTGTTTCTATGGTAATTGTAATATGTTGCCCTAATATACAGAAAAAAGATACCAAATTAGGTTCCTTGTATTTGAACAACTTGAAGATGATCAATCATGATTAGGATACACTGTAGCTGGTTCATAATATTATACTGCTTGACTAAAGGCTGCAGACAGTCAGGTATGCAAGTCAAAGGCCTACAATGTACGCCCACACTTCTCTTCATAAAGAAATTTGTCTGTCAAGACAATATCAGAGAAGAGACTTAATATTTTTTCTGATGCTTTTTTAGGTATTTGATTTGTTTCCTTGAAAGACTGTCCCTTGTAATCTGTTTTGTTGACACTAAAGCTCACGGAAGAACCACATCCGGCCATTGGCATATTTTACGGCAGACCTAACATAATCTGGCTTGCAGATTCAGACTGTTTTTAGCACTTCCTGAGTAATAGATATGATCCCAACTTGCTGGGCCCAATAATGTCTTGTAAAGTGTGCCTCCCTTGAACCTCAGATAACTCGTTACAGAGCAACATAACTGAAACTCTCATTTTTTTCTGACCTTATGCAATGTGCCTGCAAATTTAGACTATTTTTAGCAATGCCTAGGCAATAGGTGTAACCTCTGGTTGGTAAGATCCATTACATCATGTAAATTTACTCTTTTTCAGTCTTTACTACCTCATAACAAAAGGACTATGGATATTAGGAGTGCTCTGAGGTCATTTAATAATGTTCTGTCAATGATGAAATGACAACGATATGCGACTTCAGCCATAAAGTCACAAAAGCCGCTGAATCAGTCCACGACTCGATCATGTTGAGTTTATCAATATAGTTGTTCATCTTTATATCATAATCTCAAAGTTCAAATATCAGTAAATATTTGACAGTGCCATTTAAAAATGATACTCAATAACAGAACAAAGCGTATATTATGGCAACACTGGACATTCTGGAAGCATGCACTGAGGCTGGCAACATTCCGAAGTGCAGTGCACTGAACAATCTTCACTGAACAGGCTCCTCAAATTGTGTTTATCCTCCTTCCTCCAGACAAAGCTCTCGAAGTAACCCTGTTGAAGGTCATTGTGATTCCACAAAGCTCTGACCTTTCATTGTGTGTGGATGATCCATGATCTCTGACATAGACAGGTCTGCTAATTTCATCAAAGGCATGGAGGCTAAAACTACGTCCAATCTATTACAGTTAAGTAAGTTGCAGTACCTCATAGAAGCCTATACATAAACTATGTGTAAATTATAGCGTGATCATTTGATATATTTACAGTGGTGTGTGGACCAAAGTGTGACTATCTTGTCTAATGGTTGACTTGCTTACTCTCTGTATCTTGGTAGTATCCAGGCTTGGCCTCCTATGTGAAACATGAGGTCTGTATTGTTGTTTAATTTATAAATAGATATGTCCATTTTTGCACTGCACGCAGAAAACCTTTTACCACAGGACACTTTTTATACTGAAACATTACCATCCATTTCAAGCCATCAAGAATTCATGAATCAAATAATAAAAGCAATTCCAATCAACAAGAATATTCGTCATTGTTGTTATAATTATTATTTATGATCATGTTGTGTTTCAAACAACGTAATAACAGTTAACAATTAATCGTATTAATGCTGAGTTATTAGCTGATAAACAAACTTTATTCTCAATAACATCCTCTTTGGAAAATAACATTTTAGCAAACTCCAATTTTTGATCTGATGACTCATTGCAACGAGTCAGGCAATGTATCAATCAGAAGGCTTAGATTTCATCAATGACAAAATATTTAAACCTTCAAATTGTTCTCAAGTTTGAATCGGCAAGATCACAAATCACCACGAACTCAGACCGTAGTTAGGGAAGCGTGAATATACTTGTATGTACTGCTTTATGAAACATACTGCTTTTAATTGGCTCACTTATACATTAAATTACTAAATTTGTTTTGGCTCATGTAGGGGAGAGGCAGGTTAGTTGATACGCAAGGTTAGTTGATACGCCCCATCTCCTGGTGGAGTTGCGCTGTATACTCAATGGTTCAATTGCATTGTTCACTGTTGTGATGTAATGTCCATGGTGACGTCACAACATTGAGATGTCATCAGTTGAACTGCTATCTGTGCTCTGATTGGCGGAGGCCACTGTTGAGTATTGATCATCTGAGTAAAATTTGGCTTTCTTTTGAGTTTCACCATGGGGTATAAATAAGACCAAACGGTTGTATGGTGGTATTTTGAGATGTACTCCCTCTCGTGAAGATATCCTAACGCACTCGTGGGTACAGAGAACTCAGGATATCTTCAACTTGTGGAGTACATCTCAAAATACCACCATAACCACTTGGTCTTATTATAATATGCCTCGGCTCTATTGAAAATGACCCCCACAGACGCACAAGAGAAGAGCCCTTGGACTCTGGTGGTGAATATTGTCCGACATAATCAGAGTATTCATGAGCCATGGTTTGGAAGCTGAGTGCAGATCTGTGAGAAAACCTAGAGGTGATGTGGGAAGAGAAGAGATCACACAATTTGCAGAAAGTTTGCACCTTGGCTGAGAATTGATTGCGCTGAGCACACAGCTTCTCTGACAACTCTGCATAAAACTCAGCATATTTCACAGCTTTATGACTGTCAGTCAGCAGATATCTGGGTGCTATAGCACAGCTGTGAATATTACCTAACACACTGGGTATGCAATACCAGATGAGCGGAAACACTGCATACCGCCTATCTATCATGCCCAAAAGAATAACATAGAATAACACTGCAAATCATTAGATATTAACATAGACCATAAATTACACCGCAATTCTAAAAAAAAGGACATCCACACTTCATAGAGAAGGAGAATGTGCTCTAGACTTGGTCTTCACTAATACTGTCTTGAGACGGTAGCTCAGCTCTTCATGACATCCTTGGTCCGAAGTATATAGTTAAGTTAATCCCTAGTATGTGTCTCTGGAGTATTTATTAAAAGGAATATGCCATGGATCAAAACTGGAAACCAATAGAGCAAAGTGTAGGAATTTCCCAATGTTAAGAGGCTCCTCCTTGGGCTTACTTGTGAGATGGCATGCACGGATATGGAGAAATGCGATCTGGCCCTACTCAGTCTGGGTTGATATGAAGCGGAACAAAACTGTATATGGTAATATGGTGGTTTGGGTTGGTGAGATAAGTGTACACAACAAGAAACTATGCACAACCACCTTGAAGCATTATTGATCAGAATATTATGCAACTTCACAACATCGCTCAACAGCTGTATTTAGAGGCACTCTTACAGTCAATTTTTCGGAAAGTAAAAAGTAAAAGGCGGACAGGAAGCATATGAAGTTCTGTTTTCTTTTTTCTACATCATTCAGCTTAGAAAAGAGGATATAATACCTTGACTTATCAACCACGATGCATGCAGTTTCTTTTACAATCTGTGAATTTTGTTTGCGAAGTTATAATTACTTTGTGTTTTAGTAATTACACAATGAGCAAAATCAGCTGATAAAGTCCAGTTATCTCCTTGAGTCATAAATCTGCAACTAATTCCTTCATTAGTGTTCATTTAATCACTTTAACTAATAACTTCTTATACCTCATCAGCATAGATATTAGATAAGCAACTTTAAAATAGTAAGAAAACCCGCAGAGCACTAAAAATGTTAAAGGGCAGCAATTTATATTAGTGGCAGATCAAGAAAATGGCAAACCGGATGGTCTACAATTGAAAATGAACTACAAATATATTGGGATTCTTTTTTTGTTGAATAATCCACAGGTGCAAGGTGGTGGAGATGGGGGGATTTGAACTCCCTAGACCCCCCCCCCCCCCGCCACCCGATCATCTACTGCTGCAATAAAGTTGTTATTATTCATTGTTGTGATAAGTAAATATCGTAATCCCCAAGCAGCCTAGAATGGCAGTGTTGCAGGAAAAATAAATGAATTTAAATATTTAGTTTCAAAAACGAATAAATCCTGATACAATGTTAATTGTCGAATCTTACATTATCATAGTCTTTTAAGTATTCCTTCTTTCCTTTTCTTAACGCAAAAAGAAATATCAGCTCAGACATTTAGCCAAGACATCAGCATAGATGTTAGAACACAGTCCTGTGGGATATGACCCTTTTCCTGAAAGGTCGCATAAGTCTGACTTAGCAATTGTGTCAATTTCCTTGCGATTTGGACAAATCGTTTTACTTGGTATCACACAGGGTGATATCAAATTTTACTCAAATGATTTCTTTAAATCATGAAATTTCTGACACCTTGCTGGGTATAGTATCTAAATAGATTTCAAGTAGGTATGGCCTTGATTTACCCAAATGACATTATCTCCAGTGTCTTGCAAAGGATATGAAAAATGACATAATTTGGTATAGCAGTGATTTTCCCAAATCACAGAATTTCTAGCATCTTGCTATGGAAGTGTGGATATTTGTTCAAATTGCTGCATTGCGAAGCACAAAGTTTTCAGCATGTTCTCAGCAAACTGGATAAAATGAAATGATGAAAATGCAATGATGGATGGATGGATGATTGAGGCTTTACGTCCTATAGTTATGCACTTTGTAGGACAGGAGGAGGACACGGCAATGAGGCAAAGGATGATTGAAACAGCCTTCCAACATAGGCCCAGGTGACCTGGCAAGAGCTGGATTTGAACCCTGGACCCAGCGATTGGCAGTCCAGCCCACTACCACTAGACCAACCTACCCCCCCCCCCTGGAAATTCAATGAAAAGCATAGTGAAGAACAAAAAATCTCCAATTATTTTTGTGGCAGAAAAGTCAGTTCTAACATGATACCATCTGACATACCGCCTTAGCAGCTGCCTGCTCTGAGCACCCTGCGTTACGAAGTATGTAGGTGTTGAAAAACAAAGCGCCTGATTCATTGGTCAACATACCAGTATTTCAGAATACATCAGTTTGTACTTGTAAGAAATAGTAATTCTGGACAACATAATTGTTCTAAATAACGGTCTAAACAAAGATGTGAACAATTGAAGATTTTTTTGGCTAACCATAAAAATTTATTGAGAAATAATTTACATAATCAATCTTTTGTTTTGTGCACCACTTTCCAATGTAACCCTCCGTTATCCCGGAATGAATACCCCACCACCTTTGTCATCCGCCAACCATTTTCAGGGGTGTTATTATGGACCGTTCAGAATTTATGACTGGGGGGTGGGAGTTTTGCTGGAACTTTCCGTCAAAAATTGATACCCCCCTTAGGTTTCATTCGTATTTTTAGTACCCCTCTAGACATACCAAGCAATATACACATATCTACTGTTATACAAGGTCACGCGTACTGATTGGCTTCATTTCGCTGACATTTGCACATAAAAAAGTCTAGATAAAATGAGTTAAATTATGCCTGTTTTTTAACATTTTTTCTTTGTTAAAATTGATTACCCCCCCTTGGAAGTGTAGTCAAAAATCAATAACCCCCCTTGAAACACATGTGAAAAGTTAGTACCCCTAGGCCAAAACTCCCAGCCCTCAGTCATAAATCCTGAACGGTCCCGAAGTATGATTTAATTTGTAAACATGTGTTTTTTTTAATATATACATATATCCTTATTTCTTGCTTTTTTGGGATGCAGAGTTGCTACGACAAATATCTGCTGAAATTTGGTCGCCACTTTGCGACTAGGTCAGTTCATGAGACCTAGACCATTTTTCAGTCCAATTTAGAACTCTTGTAGTGTGTAAGAGGTATAACAGGTGAAATGGGATCTTAATTTTTAGGAAGCATAAGCTTTTTTCACAATGATTTTATTACAACATCCATGCAGCTCTACTACAAATAATCTGCCCAAAGAAATAGGTAAAACACAAAATTTTCTTGCAGCGCCAAGAAGGCAAATGGTGTTGCATGACCTACTTTCTTGAAATGCCTAGTCTTCGCCCTTCAATTTTGTTGTGCACAAGATGTAAAATTTTGATATTTGTAACCTGCTTCATCAAAAATTTTGTTGTGAAATTGACTTAATTTTATTGTAATTGGGCTTTAAAATTATGGTTCATATGTTTTAAGAGATGTGGCACCTCAAACATTGATGATACAAAAACATCAAACTCTGAGAAAATAACATTTGAGTTTCTTGCCTTCACAATAAAATTAAAGAACTAAGAAAATTCAAGAAGGGCACCTAATTTTAATTATTCAACGTCAATTTCTGGAAAAACATTTTAAGGAAATAACTTTTGCTTAAATGTGGTACCATTAGCTAAAAAAACGATTAAAAAGTGACCATTTAACACATTTTGCTAATTTCTTGGAAATATTAATTAGTACTTTGGCCTGATTTTGGTGGAGCAGGTCACAAATATCAAAAGTGTACATCATGTGCACAACAAAATTCAAAGGTGAAGACTATTGCCTGAATGTTATATTGCAAATTAGCCACTGGTAAAAATAACAAAGTGACCATGGTCTCCCCTTTTGTCAATTGCCATGTCATCCAGACAGTACCTGTCCCTCTGATTAAAAGCCTCAACATCGTGGAGGGACAGTCAGAAATGGGAGGTCAGCTGAAACAAAACTAAATCAGTGTGCCTGCCCAAGCCAAGTCAAGACTGATGGGAAGATTCTAAAATTAAAGAGACGAACGAACGAAGAGTGAGATCGAGGATCCTATTGAGGACCTCAGATGGTCAGCAGCTCAGGGGCTGCTCCACATCTTCCTGTTGATGTGATATCTCCCATAGTCCACAGGGGATCTGGGGGAGATGAGACTTGGATCTTCGTGTTGGAATTGTGTGGCAAGACACTGGAAGGAGGAGATCTGAAAATAGTAGAGTTAGAGTGTGAGAAACATGTATGTAAGAATGTGACAAACCACAAATGAGAAGCGTCCATGCCGGCTATAAAGCCGCCATGAGTGCCACTCAGCAGTGGTGTGAGGAGAGGAGAGGCTCAGGACTGCAGCTGGATGTTGCAGCTGAAAAGTGGAGTTAGCGAGAAGAGGTGAAGCTTGGCAGGTCTTATCAAAATCACACATCATACATTTTGACACAAAGTGGCTTTCTTAAAATCGCTGTAAACAGACTTTTAATATATCAAAAAACTCAAAGTAAAGATATGAAGTTGTGTATTTGGTATGTATCCCCCATGTAGCATGATAAAATTTGATGTATTGCTTAAAATAGATGAAAGTTGGTGACTTTATTAAAGCCTGTGTAGAGGTACAGGTATAGATGGCGCCACATGTGGCACAAATGAAACAAATAACTGTCATTTGTTGTCTGCTAATATTCAAACTTATAACTGCCTCATACAAGTGGCTACAGTCTGTTTGTCCAAACAGAATGAATAGTTGGATACTATGCATCATAACTTTCTATCTCCCCCCAGTGGCGTCCCTATGGGGGGGGGGCACAGGGGGGGCACAGGCCCCATATTGGACCTCTGCCCCCCCAGGTGCCCCCCATATGAACTTTCCAACTCGGGCTAAAATAAACAATTAGTATAGTGGGTACCCTCCCAGAGAAACGAGTGCTCCCCCCCAGGTGCCCCCCCACTTGAGACACCCCAGTTACGCCACTGTCTCCCCCCCTATGATTCTAATTCATGCTGAATTCTCCCAGACTGCAAGCTGTGCTTGCAACTCCCAGGGAGCATACTGTGTTTCATTAGAATGATCATCCAATTAATCTAAAAATTTTTAATTGTTGTGAAATAAATAAGGGAATGGGGAAAGATCTTACCCTAGGAAGCATACTGTCTTTCATTAAAGGGAGCATTCAGTTATTTAAATGATTTAAATTGTTTTGGTAATAAATAAGGAGATGGGGAAAGAAGCAGTCTGGTTCCAGACAGCATGTCATCATAAATATTTGCTGCATCACCACTTAAAATAAAAGCATGCCGCCTCTGTTTGGCAATCTGCGGGTTCTTGTTTACTATTGAAATGGTTCAAGGACAACCACCAACTTCATACCTGAAACTTGAACTTCATTCTTTTTTAAACAAGTTATATGCAGAGTAAGTCGTCTCTTGTTGTATCTCTGTCAATGAAGACTTAATGATGAACCACTTGGGAAGATGAAGATAGAAAATATCAATATTTTGCTCCATTGTTCTAAAATACTACCTCACAATACTTAAGAGACCACCTGCGAAACACTGTTTTGCCTTGTTACTTTGAATTGACATAATACCTATGTTTATTCTGAGTGATAGCAGTTTATGCAAGGATTAGAATACAGACCATCAAAATTAAGGGTATTGTTTGTTGTTAACAGTTTTCAATTTAACAATTGAGCAGGTGTGTCCTTTAAACTTAAATTAGACTTTTGCAGTATAGTACCAGTCTGCTCACAGACTCTAAACGAACAGCACAGCTGGAGAGTCTGCCAGAAATGGGATGACCTCAAGCTGACACATTTATCAATATGCAAGTATGTCAGGTCATGTCCAGGTAGAGGGATCTCATCACTTGTGCTCATACGCACACCTGAGCTGCCAGCAAGATATAAACAAATCGTAATCAACAATATTAAACGATCAATGAGTGCACATGCACTGCCAATGAGTACCATAAAATTCTGAAGTTTTCAAATCCTTTAACAGCTTTTCCAGCATGACTTAAATGATAGTTTATGGTTTTCTCCAAAGAAACTAATTGAAACAACAAACGGACAACAATGAAACACTAAAGCATTCATTCAGTTGCTTTGATTGATCTGAAACAGATAATTATGCCTGTCACACCGGAGGAGAGTTAATCTTTTTGTTACAACTTCACAAATAATGTATATTGTGGTCAGGGCCAGCTTAATAAGCTTATACTGAGAAGTGAGGGTCTTCATGCTTGGCTGTCTGGCTGCCAAACAGGGACGACTCACAATTCCCTGGGTAGGAAAATAATGATTGCGCCAAAAAAAAAAGTTCCTTAACAAGTACCACTTTGCAGCAATAGCAGCATTCTAACAACAAACTGGCTGATTAAAATATATTTAATATTCAATTCTAGACCAAATTCAACAGACCAAATTGTTACTCCACTTCACTTTAAAAAAGTGATAGTTGCTGAATCTGAAATCTCTTAGAGCTCACTGACAAGAGTCAGATCGATTGTAGTTTCTGTTATGGATTCAAGAGGGCAGCACATACACAATTTTGTGAACCTGTTGAGCTCTAAGATTAGAGTGTGTAAAGCCCATCATCCCATTGTCAGTAATTTAGTGTTTGGCATTGTTCCATGACTGAAACAAAACTGAGCCAGAAGTGGTCAAATACAAAAGAAGCATTGAAGCTTTGAAGTGAACTGACAGTTGATAACACCTGAAACTGCTAATCTGTGTCTTGACCATATGGTCAATCGTGAATAAACCTCAATGAGGTTTATTCACAATTGACCTTATGGCCAGACACCTTTTAAGTTGTGTCACAGTTATTGCAATTCTATTGTATTTGACAACTCTTTCAAAACTCCCTTTTGTTTTTGACCACAAGTACTTCGGCAGAAGAGTATAACAGTTGCAACCCAGAGAGAGTGCAAGCAACATGTGAACTTTCACTTGATTTGCAAACTCAAGGATTAGGTCCAGGACTTGGTTTTTATGTAAACTGTTGAAGAGAAGTTGAGTGACACTGACATTGGTATTTAGCCATCCCTTCCCTGTAAAATTATTTTTCAAAATTTAATTCATTTCCTGAGACCCAGGACATAACACACTCACTTAAAATCTACTAGCAAAATTAAAACAAGGAATCATGGAGACAGTGAGAAACTAGTCGGGGGGTATTTCTTAAATGATCAACAGATTATCTTGGTCAGGCTCAAAAGTCCAATGCATTTTCAGTGGAGGGCAAAGGTTTTCAACAAAATTTGTGTTTCTGATTAACAAGTCTATTTCCATTTTTCATTTCCTGAAAATCTAACTTCCCAAATATCTGCATCAAGCCGACACACTTGATTAACACAATTTATTCTCCCAGAAACCATAAGATTCCAAATGCATTTTCAGATTCACATTGCACAGGAAAATCTATGTGCTTTGTCAACCTATTGTTTAGGGGAGAACATCAAGGGGGGGGGTTGGAGTTTTGTTTTACCATAATTTTGCAGTAGTGGAGGCAATAATTATTTATTTCAAGCCTGTGAAGTCGCCAAATTTCTTTTACAAAATCAAGAAAAACTTTCCCAAAAATGAATCCATTACGTTAGCAAAACTTCATTTTAAATAACTCCAACCCCCCCCCCCCCACGATACTAAATGGTCTCCCTTAACCAGTACATCAGGGGCCATTTATAATCACTTTGATTGAAAGGCTGCATTATTTGTGTAAATTAAAAGTAAAATTACCTTTTTGTCTTTCCTGACATGATCCTGCGGATCTATATATCTATCTTCATTGATCTTGTTTTGATTATCTAACAAAACTGTCAGAATTGGTGTGATCCACAAAGTATCGCTTGCAGGACAATATATTTGTTTGGAGTTTTGCTTGGTTGCACATCCAATCCAAACAATGTTATCAGACTTCAAAATGCATGTAAATTGTTTTTTCAATTGGCCAGTTTTATTTTTAGAAACTACCACCCCCCCCTCGAACCAGTTATAAAATTTAACTCTGAATAGTCCCTCACTATTACCTACTTTTGGTCAAGGCATGATAATTTAGCGTTTGGAGATGTGAAGCCATTCAGACTCGGCTTGAGACTGATTTAATATCAACTAAAGCAATCAACAGTAACACAGGAATGTGAAATACAACAGTTCATGAGGAAAATTTCCTTGATGAATTGTTGTACTTCACACTAATGTAAGAGTTCATGTGGATTGCAGTTTCACATGAGTGAACAACTGCCACAATATCAAGTTGGCCTTTGCAGAGGTTCATTATGACATCATTTTCCAAACCAACATCACTTGTATGAAATAAACTGAAAAAGAAAAGACTAGGTCCAATTTAGAACTCTGGACCCCGTTCCTACTCTTGTACTTTGAAGGATTGAAAGACTTGGTTGAAATGGGATCTTAATTTTCAGGAAGAATAAGCTTTTTTAAATATTATTTGATGTGACCTCACTTACAGCTCTACTAGAATGATCTGCCCAAAGAAATGGATAAAACACAAAGTTTTCTTGCAGCACCAAGAAGGCAAACCGTGTCTCATGAACTACTTTTTTGAAATGCCTATAGTCTTCACTCTTCACCCTACAATTGTGTTTTACAAAATGTAAAATTTTGATATTTGATATTTGTATTGCCTGACAGTTATTTTGCAAATCAGCCAATGATGTAAAAAAATTACAACTAAAAATGGTCTCCCCTATTGTCAATTGTTTTGACATCATAATATTAATTTCGCTGCATCACAACTTACAATTGAAAAAAAGAGAATGCCCCTCTGCTTGGCAATCTGCAGATTCTTGTTCCGGGACAACAACCAACTTCATACCTGAAACTTCATATCGTTTATAAAACAAGTTATATGCAGACTAAGTTGTCTCTTGATATATCCCTGTCAATTAAGATTTAATGATGACCCACTCGGGGAAGATGAATATTTAATGTCAACATTGTGCAGTGCCACTAAAAAGACCAACTGAGAAACACTGTTTTGCTCTGTTACTTGGAATTGACATAATACCTATATCTATTCTTGATGTCAGCAGTTTATGCTAGGATTAGAACACAGATCATCAAAATTAAGGGTATGTTCTGACTAATGCTGCTATCAATAATCATAGTTTGTTTTTAACAGTTTTCAATCTAACAATGGAGCAGGTGTGTCCTTCAAACTTAAATCAAACTTTGCAGTATAGTGTCAAAATTAAAAGAGGCAGTTTCAAGTGTTGAAACTAAAGGCTATCTTGTTGTAATTATTCATGAATTATAAGGTAGATGCATTTTTCTTTTAAGAATTCATAAAATATTTTTCGCATAGAAAAAGACAAATTTCATATCAACTCTGTCATTTATGGGATGTATGATTAGGCAAAATCAACAAATTATGATGAAACTTAATAATAATATGGCTTACAAATTAAGTGAATTCTTATTGTCCTTTTGATATTAACGATCTTACTATATAAGACAAACATACAAAACATTTTTTCAGTTGGTAGAGGGATGATCAGTGTTTTATATTCTCTCAGCGAAACGGCCAAAGGCCTTTTCGCGAAGCGAATTCAGCACAAGAAAGGTCTCAAAGATCTATTCAGTGATGGCCTCAACATCAACAGTCCACAGCATGAAATTAGGTCAAGTGGGTCCAGCTTCTTATCAATGATTTAGTTTTTAATTTAACAAAACATAACATATTCATCTTCAAAAGTGTCTTAAAAGTTCGATTTCTCCATTAGTATTCCCAATGCCTATAATTTTTATGGAATAGTTAATTTTAAGCTTTGGCGGGCTAAATCAAATTATTAACAAGTGATTCATTTCTTTTCAAAACAGACAAGAAAAGATAACACAATTAAAGTTACATAATCATTCTAAACAGATGATTATGTAACAGTGAGCTACATGCATATCAACTTATTGTTTTTTATTACTGTTATGTAATATCAAGAACCTATCTATCTTTCCATCTATTTATCTATCTATTTATCTATCTTCTGTATTTTATCTTTCTATAGTCTGCGCGAATTTCATGGCTGTGCCATTTATATATTATTCCCTTTTCTGCAAATTGTTGACTGAGAATATGCCAGACAAGAGTATTGAGGTGTAAATGAAACACTATGCATCACCGAGAAGTTGAGTTTAAGTCTGCTAATAAACTTACAACATGGAAATTAAGAAGTCCAACAAAATGATCATGTGGTTTGTTGTTCAAGTGGTCTTGTGACAAGCAATTTTTCTATTCACCAGTGAGCACTGAGAGTAAAATGAAGCTGAAGATAATACTTACAGTTTTTTAATAGGACCGTAATGTAAGGAGAACCCTCAGGTCTGTAGTGGGGCGGGGGGGGGGGGGCGGGGTATCTTTAAAATAGGTTATTTCTTGTATGCTATATAACAATATTGTCCACATGCCTTGCCAAATGCATTTTTCCATCAAGTCACAAATATGTTTCTTGGAGCATTTTGCCGCATTGAGCAAAAATGTTATCATGGAAAATCAAAAATATGGTCATGGAAATTTGACCATAAACTTTGTTGGAATCCTGCCACCCAAAGCTTACACCCCCCCCCCCCCCCCCCCCCCTGGGAGCCACCTGATTCCACTGCCTGCCGAAAAAACCACTGATTTTCCAATGGTATGCTGCCGTGCAGCCCTTGTTTCTTACCTGTAAAGAGGCAGTAAAAAATGTAGTAACTTATTCATCTTGCCCAGTGTGAAAAGGGGATAAGCTCAGTTGGCAGTCCTCTGGGCTTTCAATGGATGAGTCCCAGGTTTGAGTCGATCTACAATATGTATGGGCATGTCAAATATTGAATCAACTGTCTTGGACAGCCATTTCAACCATCCTTCTCCTGATTGCTGTGTCGCCTGCCCTACTAGAGTGCTGTATACTCAAATGCAAGATATAGAGCTCAAAAGGACAATAAGAATATAATTATTGTGTAAGTCATATTGTTAAGTTTCATCATAATTTGTAGATTGTTCTAAGTTTTGCTTAATGTTACATACTATGACAAGTTGATATGAAAATTGGTTTTTTTCTTTTATGAAAAATATTTGGTGAATCAACAAAAAAAAAGTATTTAGCCTACCTTAGAATTGATAATTCCAATAACATAGCCTTCAGTTTCAACACTTACAAATATGTCTTATAACTTTGGTACTATTCTGCAAAGTTTAACTCACGTTTAAAGGACACACCTGCTCAATTGTTAAATTGAAAACTGTTAAAAACAAACTATTATAATTGATAGTTGGAAAATACCCTTAATTTTGATGGTCTGCATTCTAATCCTTGCATAAACTGCTATCACTCAGAATAAACATAGGTATTATGTCAATTCCAAGTAACAGAGCAAAACAGTGTTTCGCAGTTGGTCTCTTAAGTATTGTGAGGTACCTAATAATTTAGAACAATGGAGCAAAATGGTGATATTTTCTATCTTCATCTTCCCCAAGTGGTTCATCATTAAGTCTTCATTGACAGAGATACATCAAGAGATGACTTACTCTGCATATAACTCGTTTAAAAAAGAATGAAGTTTCAGGTATGAAGTCGGTGGTTGTCCTTGAACCATTTCAATAGTAAACAAGAACCTGCAGATTGCCAAACAGAGGCGGTCATCCCTCTACCAACTGAAAAAATGTTTTGTATGTTTGTCTTATATAGTAAGATCGTTAATATCAAAAGGACAATAAGAATTCACTTAATTTGTAAGCCATATTATTATTAAGTTTCATCATAATTTGTTGATTTTGCCTAATCATACATCCCATAAATGACAGAGTTGATATGAAATTTGTCTTTTTCTATGCGAAAAATATTTTATGAATTCTTAAAAGAAAAATGCATCTACCTTATAATTCATGAATAATTACAACAAGATAGCCTTTAGTTTCAACACTTGAAACTGCCTCTTTTAATTTTGACACTATACTGCAAAGTTTGATTTAAGTTTGAAGGACACACCTGCTCCATTGTTAGATTGAAAACTGTTAAAAACAAACTATGATTATTGATAGCAGCATTAGTCAGAACATACCCTTAATTTTGATGATCTGTGTTCTAATCCTAGCATAAACTGCTGACATCAAGAATAGATATAGGTATTATGTCAATTCCAAGTAACAGAGCAAAACAGTGTTTCTCAGTTGGTCTTTTTAGTGGCACTCCACAATGTTGACATTAAATATTCATCTTCCCCGAGTGGGTCATCATTAAATCTTAATTGACAGGGATATATCAAGAGACAACTTAGTCTGCATATAACTTGTTTTATAAACGATATGAAGTTTCAGGTATGAAGTTGGTTGTTGTCCCGGAACAAGAATCTGCAGATTGCCAAGCAGAGGGGCATTCTCTTTTTTTCAATTGTAAGTTGTGATGCAGCGAAATTAATATTATGACGTCAAAACAATTGACAATAGGGGAGACCATTTTTAGTTGTAATTTTTTTACATCATTGGCTGATTTGCAAAATAACTGTCAGGCAATACAAATATCAAATATCAAAATTTTACATTTTGTAAAACACAATTGTAGGGTGAAGAGTGAAGACTATAGGCATTTCAAAAAAGTAGTTCATGAGACACGGTTTGCCTTCTTGGTGCTGCAAGAAAACTTTGTGTTTTATCCATTTCTTTGGGCAGATCATTCTAGTAGAGCCGTAAGTGAGGTCACATCAAATAATATTTAAAAAAGCTTATTCTTCCTGAAAATTAAGATCCCATTTCAACCAAGTCTTTCAATCCTTCAAAGTACAAGAGTAGGAACGGGGTCCAGAGTTCTAAATTGGACCTAGTCTTTTCTTTTTCAGTTTATTTCATACAAGTGATGTTGGTTTGGAAAATGATGTCATAATGAACCTCTGCAAAGGCCAACTTGATATTGTGGCAGTTGTTCACTCATGTGAAACTGCAATCCACATGAACTCTTACATTAGTGTGAAGTACAACAATTCATCAAGGAAATTTTCCTCATGAACTGTTGTATTTCACATTCCTGTGTTACTGTTGATTGCTTTAGTTGATATTAAATCAGTCTCAAGCCGAGTCTGAATGGCTTCACATCTCCAAACGCTAAATTATCATGCCTTGACCAAAAGTAGGTAATAGTGAGGGACTATTCAGAGTTAAATTTTATAACTGGTTCGAGGGGGGGGGGGTGGTAGTTTCTAAAAATAAAACTGGCCAATTGAAAAAACAATTTACATGCATTTTGAAGTCTGATAACATTGTTTGGATTGGATGTGCAACCAAGCAAAACTCCAAACAAATATATTGTCCTGCAAGCGATACTTTGTGGATCACACCAATTCTGACAGTTTTGTTAGATAATCAAAACAAGATCAATGAAGATAGATATATAGATCCGCAGGATCATGTCAGGAAAGACAAAAAGGTAATTTTACTTTTAATTTACACAAATAATGCAGCCTTTCAATCAAAGTGATTATAAATGGCCCCTGATGTACTGGTTAAGGGAGACCATTTAGTATCGTGGGGGGGGGGGGTTGGAGTTATTTAAAATGAAGTTTTGCTAACGTAATGGATTCATTTTTGGGAAAGTTTTTCTTGATTTTGTAAAAGAAATTTGGCGACTTCACAGGCTTGAAATAAATAATTATTGCCTCCACTACTGCAAAATTATGGTAAAACAAAACTCCAACCCCCCCCCCCCTTGATGTTCTCCCCTAAACAATAGGTTGACAAAGCACATAGATTTTCCTGTGCAATGTGAATCTGAAAATGCATTTGGAATCTTATGGTTTCTGGGAGAATAAATTGTGTTAATCAAGTGTGTCGGCTTGATGCAGATATTTGGGAAGTTAGATTTTCAGGAAATGAAAAATGGAAATAGACTTGTTAATCAGAAACACAAATTTTGTTGAAAACCTTTGCCCTCCACTGAAAATGCATTGGACTTTTGAGCCTGACCAAGATAATCTGTTGATCATTTAAGAAATACCCCCCGACTAGTTTCTCACTGTCTCCATGATTCCTTGTTTTAATTTTGCTAGTAGATTTTAAGTGAGTGTGTTATGTCCTGGGTCTCAGGAAATGAATTAAATTTTGAAAAATAATTTTACAGGGAAGGGATGGCTAAATACCAATGTCAGTGTCACTCAACTTCTCTTCAACAGTTTACATAAAAACCAAGTCCTGGACCTAATCCTTGAGTTTGCAAATCAAGTGAAAGTTCACATGTTGCTTGCACTCTCTCTGGGTTGCAACTGTTATACTCTTCTGCCGAAGTACTTGTGGTCAAAAACAAAAGGGAGTTTTGAAAGAGTTGTCAAATACAATAGAATTGCAATAACTGTGACACAACTTAAAAGGTGTCTGGCCATAAGGTCAATTGTGAATAAACCTCATTGAGGTTTATTCACGATTGACCATATGGTCAAGACACAGATTAGCAGTTTCAGGTGTTATCAACTGTCAGTTCACTTCAAAGCTTCAATGCTTCTTTTGTATTTGACCACTTCTGGCTCAGTTTTGTTTCAGTCATGGAACAATGCCAAACACTAAATTACTGACAATGGGATGATGGGCTTTACACACTCTAATCTTAGAGCTCAACAGGTTCACAAAATTGTGTATGTGCTGCCCTCTTGAATCCATAACAGAAACTACAATCGATCTGACTCTTGTCAGTGAGCTCTAAGAGATTTCAGATTCAGCAACTATCACTTTTTTAAAGTGAAGTGGAGTAACAATTTGGTCTGTTGAATTTGGTCTAGAATTGAATATTAAATATATTTTAATCAGCCAGTTTGTTGTTAGAATGCTGCTATTGCTGCAAAGTGGTACTTGTTAAGGAACTTTTTTTTTGGCGCAATCATTATTTTCCTACCCAGGGAATTGTGAGTCGTCCCTGTTTGGCAGCCAGACAGCCAAGCATGAAGACCCTCACTTCTCAGTATAAGCTTATTAAGCTGGCCCTGACCACAATATACATTATTTGTGAAGTTGTAACAAAAAGATTAACTCTCCTCCGGTGTGACAGGCATAATTATCTGTTTCAGATCAATCAAAGCAACTGAATGAATGCTTTAGTGTTTCATTGTTGTCCGTTTGTTGTTTCAATTAGTTTCTTTGGAGAAAACCATAAACTATCATTTAAGTCATGCTGGAAAAGCTGTTAAAGGATTTGAAAACTTCAGAATTTTATGGTACTCATTGGCAGTGCATGTGCACTCATTGATCGTTTAATATTATTGATTACGATTTGTTTATATCTTGCTGGCAGCTCAGGTGTGCGTATGAGCACAAGTAATGAGATCCCTCTACCTGGACATGACCTGACCTACTTGCATATTGATAAATGTGTCAGCTTGAGGTCATCCCATTTCTGGCAGACTCTCCAGCTGTGCTGTTCGTTTAGAGTCTGTGAGCAGACTGGTACTATACTGCAAAAGTCTAATTTAAGTTTAAAGGACACACCTGCTCAATTGTTAAATTGAAAACTGTTAACAACAAACAATACCCTTAATTTTGATGGTCTGTATTCTAATCCTTGCATAAACTGCTATCACGGAGGGTTACATTGGAAAGTGGTGTACAAAACAAAAGATTGATCATGTAAATTATTTCTTAATTAATTTTTATGGTTAGCCAAAAAAATCTTCAATTCTTCACATCTTTGGTTTAGACCATTATTTAGAAAGGTTATGTTATCCAGAACTGACTTTTCTGCAACAAAAAGAATTGGAGATTTTTTTGTTCTTCACAATGCTTTTCATTGAATTTTCAAGGGAGAGGGTCAGTCTAGTAGTAGTGGGCTGGACTGCCAATTGCTGGGTCCAGGGTTCAAATCCAGCTCTTGCCAGGTCACCTGGGCCTATGTTGGAAGGCTGTTTCAATCATCCTTTGCCTCATTGCCGTGTCCTCCTCCTGTCCTACAAAGTGCATAACTATAGGACGTAAAGCCTCAATCATCCATCCATCCATCATTGCATTTTCATCATTTCATTTTATCCAGTTTGCTGAGAACATGCTGAAAACTTTGTGCTTCGCAATGCAGCAATTTGAACAAATATCCACACTTCCATAGCAAGATGCTAGAAATTCTGTGATTTGGGAAAATCACTGCTATACCAAATTATGTCATTTTTCATATCCTTTGCAAAACACTGGAAATAATGTCATTTGGGTAAATCAGTGCCATACCTACTTGAAATTTATTTAGATACTATACCCTGCAAGGTGTCAGAATCTCATGATTTAAAGAAATCATTTGAGTAAAATTTGATATCACCCTGTGTGATACCAAGCAAAACGATTTGTCCAAATCGCAAGGAAATTGACACAATTGCTAAGTCAGACTTTTGCGACCTTTCAGGAAAAGGGTCATATCCCACAGGACTGTGTTTTAGGTAGATATTAGCATATTTATGGGCCAAGCGACTGTAGATAGACTCTACAGGGAGGGCTGTAATTAATGTAAATGAGAAAGGGGTAAGATACATCAAGGTTGATAAATGTCTGAAGCAAAGAAGCATTAAAGCAGTTGGCCATTAAGATCGTCTTTCCGTGATAGCAAATGATGAATAGAGGGCTGGAAAAGCAGCATGGCAAAAGGATACAGATCCCTGGGGTGATAATTAAACTGACGGAGGAGTGCATGGTGTCGGATGAATGAGGGATATGTTATGAAAGGTATATAGAGAGAGACATAATGGATTGGTGTATATTGTCTTATGATGAGCTCATGCTGTTTGTAAGAAAAGAAGACAAAGTATTAATGAGCTGTTGGAAAGGAAACGCCTCACTGTTATGCACTGACGTTCTTGCATGTTACATATAATGTAGTAAACTTGATTAGGGAATCAAAGGAAGTTGGGTTAATTTAATCAATGTATGAAACATCACACAGAAGACTGCTCTAGTAGTACCCAGTGATGGTGTGGTAATAATGCTTCAACTGGCGATGAAATTAACATATTCTCTTCGATTTACTGGCTTTGTTTCGACATATTCCAATATCACTATCCCTCGGAACTTCTAAGCTTGACAGCCCCATCTTTACACAACATTGAACAATCAATGGGTTGAAATTTGGGTGTACCATGTACCATTGCATGTGGCCAGCCTAATGACCAGTCTTATTTTGAGAAACACACCTGTAATGCTTGATGTCTCCCTTCGCTGTAATGTGAAATGATGATTTATATCTTTTTGGGAAAATCTAAGTCATCTGAGTCTGAGTCTGCATACTAATGATGGTTTGTGTCAGTTGCCTCTTTGCACCAATCTTCTAAAAGCAAAACTTCATCATTGATGCATCTCCCTGGTAATCCTGATGATATTATTGAACTGAAGGTATACTGGCCAGGGCATTTCTTGACCACTTTTGACCTTGGTCCTCATTGGAGGATCTGGTACGAAGCTTCTCCAAAACAAGATAAGTGATTACTTTAGATGTTAAACTTTTGACTGACTTATGTCGCAGAAAAGAGAATAATTATAGAGTTGTGAGGTTTTTGTGCTTGTCAGAGTCAATTGTATATTCCTGCTAACAGCATACACAGTTAAGAAGCATTCCAAGATACACCTATAAATGATATTGTTTCAAGTAGAACCAGAAGAAAGAAAACGCCCTGTGGTAGAGCCTTTGCTAATTGCCATATTCTCTCTTTGGCTGCCTAAAATCTAATAACGTTTGCAGCTCCTTTTGTCTCTGAAGGCAACACAATAGCAAAGAGCTTTCTGCAATATTCTCCGCTTTATTCTCCGCTTTACTCTCCGCTTTATTCATATTGCCAACATAGACTTATTTGTTGGCTTTTTGCAGGATCAACACAAAAGCAGAGAACAATAAAGCTCATGAAGCTGATATTACTCAACAAAGAGAATAAGTGATTCCTTTTTTGTACTGAGGATTAGAGCTCAGATCAAGTGATTGTGGCTTAGTGTAAGTGAATCTGGCAATTTTACTCATGATTATTGAATGTCTTTAGTGTGTGAAATAGCGCATTGATCTCAGTCCACAACCTTTCATGTTGGAACTCATTATTTTTCTGTTGTGCTCTTTTCAACATAGCTACAAAGGCATATTTTGATCGGTGAATGAAGCAAAACACCCAGTTTCTCAACAAAAAAGACCAACGGTATTCTCTGAAGTCTTTTTTTTTTCAGGCCATATTCTTATTGGACGCTTTGACTGTAGGGCAAATTGACTTGCATCTGAGTGTCATATCAATAGCTGAGCTCAGTGGGCTGGTCTTCAGAAGAACTTTTCCCTTTGTCACTCGATATGGTGTTGGCTGTAAGATAGCTGCACAGCGTTGTCTGTTTGTACTGTAATACAGGAGACATATGCATTTGTCCGTATGTGTTTCTATAGATATAATATATATGAAAACAGATAATATCTTTGCCATTGGCAATATAACTGCAATGTCCCAAAATCTGTCACACATTTGCTCCATTTATCAGCACAACTTTTATCTTAAATGATTCCTTCCCTCTCACAAAATATTTTTCACCCATTTGTCAGCAACCAGGCCTTGCTTTTCAACCCTTCCAGTGATGTCTCAAAGAGTCTCCTCCAAACCTTTTTTACTTTCCCATTCCATTTCAAATCATTTCATTCCAAACCTCTTTGAAATCTTTCACGACTGTTTGCCCTTTTCAGCAAAGTTATGAAGCCATCAGATTCTCTCACAGAATCACAGAACAAATTTTGATCTCAAGATAAATAAACCAAAAGTCATTTAGCCGAAGAATACACCTCTAACGCTCAGAGTGAGAATGAAAGTGACGTCACAATGCTTTAAGACTGAAATAATTCAAACTGACATAAAGCCTAGAGCTGTCCTAATTTCCCACAGAATATTTGGCATGAGTGACGATTTTCACACTTAGGCAATGTTCTGCTTCTATCTTGTATTCTGATTGATGCTGTTTTATATGAAAAGCTGTTGTTATCGCTTGCCATAATTCATGTTAGCAAAGAAATCCAGAGTAACAAAGTAGCAAACACTTTCACAATATGATTGTAGGAAATACATTGGTATATCACTTTTCAGAAACACAGGTTTGCAAAATCTTGGTCTGTCCAGTGTCCATCTGCACACTTCTTGCCTAAATCTATCCATATTCATCCATCTATATATTGATGATTGTATCTATCCAACTATCAAAATATCGACACAGAAGTAGAGCCTATCTGTGTATTTGTTATTTCGGGTAAACAACAAACTTCATTTTCCTGCTTTTGACAATCTAAAACAAGTCAGATACGTGATATTGCGATAATTGCTGCCTAAAACAGAAAAAAACTGCTTTAATCTTGCGAGCTTATTATAGAATTTGTGGTTGCCTGAGTCTCAACCGCCTTCATTTAAAAATAATCCTCTTTCCCTGTCATTGTTAGCTCAACACAGCTTAAGGAGAAATTGGGGGAAACTAACCATTTAACAGACGATAGAAGTGACTGTGAAATATAACTCCATTAGTGAATATAGAAAGGGACTGTCTACGTGCTACATTCGGAAGATTGTAGCTTTATATCCTGCATTATTTTATAGATTAATTTTGATGGGCTAATTAGGATAGCAGGAGGACACAGAAATGAGTGGATTGACAATTAAAACTGCTGTGGAACATTGCTCTTTGTGACAGACAAAGCTATAGTTGAAAAGCAATTTTGCCATTTAAACTGCACTGTTGGTTTTCAATCCATTCATTTAAACAAGTTCAAAACAGAAATTAGAATTCAGAACTTTGCCATGCATCTTTTGTTTGCATTTTGCTCGGAGTTCCAATTGAAAGCAAGAAATTTATCATTCCGTGGCTTTCTCTGGCTGAATATTGAAGCTCTACTTACTATTAGGAGGTTTAATCCATCATTTGCAGTTTATTAAGCACCTAATTTGCATCTGAGCTCAGCTGAATTTGTCTGCAACTTCATTTACTGCACAGTAAGCTCTTTCAGCTCTCTGTGAGCCTGAGGTTTGACAGTTCGAAGATTTTTAGATGCTAAACTTTGTGTCAGAAAAAGGATTTTGCAGTGAATATGCACAGGTCATTGTTCATTTTCACAATAATTGTTTTCAGGCATTTATTGAATAAAGAAATGCAATAATTTCTTTAAACTATAATTTAAGACATAACCTTTATAAGTGCACATTTTTTCTATATAAATTCATCTACTACCCATCTCGTCTAGGAGTCAACTGCACATTGTTTCAGGGTTGCAGGATTTAAATCATTCGATTTAAATCATTGATTTAAATCATGATTTAAATCACTCAATAAAAATCGTGATTTAAATCAAAGTTGTGATAAAAAGACTTAAAAAAGCACAAATAAAACTGGCAGTGAGATATTACAGCTTGTAACCTACCATTTAGCAATATTCTTTCATAAATATGTCTAATGACATATCACAAAGGCCCCTTGTATATATAAGATATAATTTTAGATATATGATAAAATATTTCTGATAAATATATCCGAGTAGAATGACTACATACATGTAAATAAAGATTTAAACAATTTTATTTCAGTCATGGCATTCTCATGATTCTCTAAACAATTTCATTGCTGCAATGAAAAACAAACCCTTGTTCTGCAAGTGCAGCACTGTCCCCAAAGCCCCTACTGCTAAACTGATATCAAATACACTACATGTGAAACAAAATTAACAGGCATCGTAAGACCGAGTGCTGAGACTGGTGATTTAACGTAGCAGTTCAGTTCATTGCAGAGTAGGGAAAATGATGACTCATTTTGACATCCCTTTTTATCTTTTAGAAGGTGTACTTCTATTACAAGTAAGCGGTATATTTATGATTGATGTTCAGTGAAAAAGACATTTATTAACAGATCCGTATCAAAATGTGGAACTGTTGCCGTAGCTTACATTATGATTATTATATTTAATACATCACCTGCCTTGATTTCATAATTTTGCATTATCATTTCTCTAATTTAAACAAAATTATTATATATATATGCCTTATTGACATCCATATATGTGCTATTCATAAAATGTCATTGCATAAAAATTAATAACAGTTGGTGAAATTGATATGGAAAATGAACTTTTTCCATTAATGATTTAAATCCGATTTAAATCAAAAAAATCCGATTTAAATCAAAAAAATCCGATTTAAATCAAAAAAATCCGATTTTTTTGATTTTTTTATAAAAATCAATAAAAATCGCAACCCTGCATTGTTTAATGCTAAGGAAAGTGCTTTATCAATTTACAAAATCAAGCAGCACTTGAAGCGGTTTCAAAACTCTTAAAATTTGGAGTCTCGAGTCAGTCATTTTTAGAAGTGTTGTTAGGAATTGAAGGAAATCTGAGATGGGAGAAATGATGCATCTAAGTACAACCAAATTAAATTTGCTATGTTTAGACTTTATATGATATTGCAAGGTAAATTTCCAAAAGGCTGTGTCATCACTGGAGTGTTATATGACAGTAAAATTAATTAAAAAATATCATACCACACACAAGTTGAACTTTTCCATAAAAATGTTTTTATATTTTTCTAAATTATTTTTTAAGAGTGAATGACACAACCCTATAAACAGCTTTATGAAGCTACTTTAAATCAAATGGTAACACATTTCCTTTAAGTTGTAACCCCTACCCCTTTAAAGATCACAAAAGTTCTGCTTCATCCTATGCTATCCTATCATATCCTATATTACTCCTGAAATCCTATTCTGTCTATTCTAAATCTATCCCATATGGTTTTGTCCACAAGCTCTTACACATGAAATCTTATTATCTATTATACGACGTGCATATCCCTGTTTATCCGATCTAGCATTTTTTTATCCTTTCCTATCCTATTCTTCCATAGTATTGGGCATACACATCTCTATCATTTCCAATGCTTTTTTATACAGTGGCCCTTGACTTTGAACCTGCCTTCAATTTAACCATCCCCTTCCAAGCCTTAATTCCCGAAGCCACATTATTGAACTGTCCACTCACAACACCGGGAGACCAAGCAACTTGCCAACTAGTCAGCGGCTTATTGAATCATTTGTTTACATAAGGGGAACAGGTCCAGAGCAGAAAGCAGCTCAGAAGTGAGAGTAGCCTAAACTGGAAAAACAGCACAAATAAATTAAAAAGTAAAAGCTCTGGTAGGCCTCTTTATAATGGCATTGTTGAAGTACTGGTATTTTTGAAAATAAGAATGATGTCACTATCTACAGATCTGTCTATCTATCAATCAAAATCTCTCTGTTGGTCTGCCTATCTATCTGTATATGTATTTGTCTATCTCTTTGTATTACAACGAGAAAAATCTTCCAGTCTGAAATAAGGGATTATTTGGCATATCACAGCAATAGCTGGAACACAATGATCATTCTAGCCAAAGGATAAAGTTGTCATTCCAATGTTAAAATAGCCTTCCAGAGTTAATTAAGCAAATTAACTTATTATGCGCAAATCAAATTCATGAATTTTAACAGAAAGGAAACATGAATTATACAATAAGACAAGGGGGTGCAATGACAATGCCACTCCACCTTAACAGCATGAACAAGTAATAACAATATTATTACAATCAAAGTACAGACATGTAAAGGCCCTGTAAAGAAATACTAATTGTGAATCTTTCAATTCAAATTGGCATTTTGAACAATTGGTTGGAAACAGTATTCCGAACAAAGCATCAGAGAGACTCTTATTCTATTTTATATCTGCACATGTTGCAACAAGCCTCTAAAAACCAAGAACATAGATTTTAATGTCAGAATGAAAAACTCCACAACTTCTTCATCAAAACAACACATATTACCTCTCTTCATTCTACAACATCCCCCCCCCCCACCTTTCTTGTCCCGCTCTAGAGTAAGCAAGTATTATTATGACGTAGAACTTCTGTTTTCGTAGGATGATGTTGCAGTGGAGTATGATGATATTTCAAAAGCTCTCTATTTTAACACATAAGTACTTTTCTCCTTTTACATTTTTTTCCAAGATTGTTTTTCTATGATTCGTTTTTTTTTTCTTTTTGAAAGATTTTCAAGTCAAACCTGCTGACAGTAGAATACTCTTTGTTCCGTAAACAACAAAGGCTTTGAGTCGGCACTTTTTGCTTTCCAAAGTTTTTTCCTTTTCTAAAAGAAGCAGAAAATCTATCAGCTAGAAAGCTTCTAACTTCGCTCCTGTCTGTAATTATTCAGTATGTTTGGTCATATTACTTGCTTTACCAGCTCTTACTGGATGTACATACTCGCTGAATATTGGTTTTGTATAGGCTAGACCCAGCAGTAAACAGGACAAAGTCGATGTGTGCACTTCAACAGTAGTATGGCTGTAGTTGTAATTTTTATAAAGCAGTTGTACAATAGGAAAAATAAATAGATCGATGGATAGATAGATATAGATAGATAGATAGAAAGATGGATGGTTGGATAGATGATTTGGGCTTTAGGTCCTGTATTAATGCATTTGGTAGGCTAATAAGAACAGGGGGAGGACACGGCAATGAGGCAAAGGATGATTGACACAGCCATCCAGGTGACCCGGCAAAAGCGGAATTTGAACCCTGGACCCAGCGATTAGCAGCCCAGCATGCTACCAATAGACCAACCCTTCCCCCCAGATAGATAGATAGATAGTTAAATAGATAGTGCTGCCCTCTAAACCCAATTCTAGGCACTTGTAATTCACTAAGGTTAACGTACAGCTGTATAAGATAGTAGAAAGAGGGAGTCTTCGACATGTTATACATGTAACACAAAATTTAAAATTTGGGTCAAGGAGAGCCCCCCCCCCAAACACTGTTAATATCTAAAGATATGGTCTCTCCCTTATGTCATGTTTTTGAAAAATAGGATTATTATTGAAATGATGATAAGGAATGCTTATGACAAAGGCTGCCTGTAATGAAAATGGAAAAACTATGAAAATGTGCAAATGGTTTTCAAATTATTATGATAGAATGATCAGTTCTTTGACAAGGTGACCTCACATGACAGCTCAACAATAAACTTCAAAAAACATCATTTTATAATTTGATGTGTATCCAAATAATATTCTTGATGAAGTGAAACAATTATTGTCCACTGAATAAAAATGCATACATTAAGAAATTGTATATTTCATATCAAGAAACAGATGTCTCTTACCACATTTCAATAGTTCTTGAAAAAAAAAATTACAATAATAGAGTCTTTACTCACTCATTATAGACGAAATTGGCATCAACAGTAGTAATTTAATTTATTACATTTAAAGTGCATTATCTGCTGAGAACATTCTAATGCACTTTACATGGAAATTTAACAGGAAGAAGTTATAAAACCATAAAAGAGAGTAAATGTAAAGATTGTCCATAAAAGTTAGGAAATGTGTGGAAATGCAATAAATATAAAATAGACAAGAGCTGGTAGTACAAATAATTTTGAATTGCGGTAATACTCAGATGGTAACTAGAACAAGCATTAAATCTGAAATACCTTGGAAGCATTATCTAGGATACCTTGGGATGTATACAAACATCAGCCATATAATACTGTCAGAAATTGACAAATATTTTATCATTTTTATCAGTGACATGGGCACCCAGTATATGATATTAAAATTCTCAAATAAAAGCTGTGCATTTGCATCTGTTTCTCAACAGTGTTTGTAATCCAACTTTGTCAATCCATTGTGATGACCAGGTAATTGTAAATTAATAATAAATTTTCAATGTCATGTGTTAAATCTGAGGTAATTAATTAAATAAACTGAACTTTGAGTTTTCTTGCCAAAGCCAAAAGAGTCAATTTAGGCATCAGATTTGACAGCCAGCATGCTCTATCATGAGTAAACGACAGTGAAGCAGCCTGAAGGAATGTTTTGATGAAATTTTGTTTATGACATATCATTGAGACAGATATGCTATTTTGGTATCAAGTGCAGTGTGGATTGTGTGAAGTAAGTGACGAAGAATTAAATAAACAGTTTATAATCCAATACAGACTGTTTCCTCTCAATGAAACTGATGAAGTGACCATGAGTATAACTCCACGATACTTTTGTCATTCATACAACGGAACAATAACTGTTTGTGCAGAGTATATGCCCAGAAAGAGGAATTATCTGTACACCATGGGATTCATATATTTCCATACAAACTTTTCCACTTTTCCCTCTGAATATACCTCCTATCATATGACTACAGCCTTCCAGTCAGCACCAATATGCGGAATATGAATTGTTGTGGCAGAATGCACAGGAGTAGAGCAGTATGTGAGTCTTCATAAATTATTTGACATCTGACTGTATACCTTAATATGTTTTTCTGCATGTAGATACACTGTAAGAACCTTACCGTAGAAAACTACAGTAACTACCGGCAGACTCACTTGCCGGCAACTACTGTAGTTTTTTACAGCAACAAAAATCACTACTGTAATTCTGCTGTGCAGTACTTACTGTAAAAACTACAGCAATCAATATATCTTACTGTAGTTTGAAAACCGCATCTTACCGTAGTTTTTACAGTAATAGATTTTCATACTGTATAAGCATTACGGTAAATTACTGTAGTTTTTACAGGAAGGGGACCTTGTACTGCAGTTTTAACTACAGCTGATTATTGTAGATTTTACAGTAAGATTTTTCTATACTGTAGTTCTTTTGGGGTGTGTTTTATTATTGGGACCACTTTATTCAAATGGAGGGACAATTTTATTTAAACAAGATAATTGGTAAGCATGTCCATGAACAGAATGAACTTGATGAGATGCTAAAATGGAAACAGCAGTTAAAATAGAAGAAATTCCACAATTTTGAACAGCATTTCAGACTTCAGTAAAATATCCTGTAACTGGTCCTTTGGACTCCTGAAAAAGAAGAAAATCATTAGAGTTGATGAAGCATTCAAGTAATAAAGAATCAGTTGATTGAATGTTTAATGAACATACTTAGTTTATTCAACATACTTACCCAGTCAATATTTACTCAACTCCACTGCTAAAACAAGAAATAAACATGGAGCCACTGAACAGTGCCACCTCTTCCTTTGAATAACTGTCCAAGATTGACTCTAATACAATTGTCTAATACTGCCAGTAAATTCAGTTTATGTAACTGGGTCACAGTTCTGCGTCAGTGATTTCCCTCTAATTACCCCTCTAATTACCCCTTAATTGATGCCATACTCATATAATATGCATGCAAAGTGACACCTTGTGGTATTCCTGAGAAATTACTACTAGTATACAATTGTGTATAGTTTGATATTATTCCATGTAGACCTTAGATATTATCTAGAGTGTCTTTAGCAATTTTATAAATGAACATCCTACAAATGTAATACAGTACAGTTTAAAAAAACAAATAATCTAATCTAATTTGTCAATCAAATGCCACACAATACAGATTTTTCAAAGTCATTTTCATATGTATCTCATCTTTATAAATGAATTTGCCATATTGAATCTGTAAATTCATATATTTTAGAGAATAATAAAAAAAAGCCTAAATATTATATAGTCCACATTTTAAATAATTATATATTTTTAATCAAGTATTATACTAGATAGTTGGGTGAACATTGTGATACAAATACATGTATGTCTACAACAATATTGATATGATTTTAAAAACATCTTTCATGAACATAAATATGAGGGATGGCTATTTTCCAATAAAATATCTCCAATTAGAACTTAATGCTCAGCCATTGCTTGTGGACATGACACATTTGGTATATTCCCTTTAATAGGAATGAACTGTCAGTACAATGGCTTAATGTAGTTATTACAGTAGTGTGATATTGGATTACAGTAGTGGCTTGCTTGCTGTAAAATCATCTTGCTGTAATATGAAGCTCACAGTGGCTTGCTGTAACATTTACAGTAAGGCTTACGGTAGAGTTTTGTTTGCTGTAAAATCTACTGCAATTTGCCATGATATGAAGGTTACAGTAGCTTGCTGTAACACTTACAGTAAGGCTTACAGTAGAGTCTATTTGCCGTAAAATCTACAGCAATTTGCCGTAATATGAAGCTTACAGTAGCTTGCTGTAAAATTTACAGTAAGTCTTACGGTAGAGTTTTGTTTACTGTAGCTTCTACAGTAGCTTACTGTATCAGACTTGTACAGCAGCTTACTGTAGTTTCTACAGTAATTCACAGTACAAATTACAGCAATTTGTTACAGTGTATGTTATCAGCAGTAACACCTGTACACACGAGTGTAATGCAACATTATTCAAATATTGCTTTAAAAATCCTTATAGTAATCTGATTGTAATAATCACTTGGTTAAAGTATCAATTACATAAATAGACTATGTTTCAGTGCATTTGTTTCACTTATAATCCACACCATATGAATGATATTGGTATCATAATCCAACACTTCAGATTGGACATAAGAAAATGAAGCTATGGAGATATGCTGAGATGCAGTGTCACTGTTCTAATATTAGATATTCTTAATATCCAAGATGAGTTTCTTTGTAAAGTGATGATGCTACATTTGGAGCAACCAAAAGATGTTTACGTATGTTCACTATCAACCTGTGTGAATAATCCTTGAGTTCATTTTCACTTAACAAGATGTTGCTGGATGAGCATCAATTGATGGTACTGGTTAACATTGCATCAGTACAATACAAAATGAGCTCCTTTGCAACATCTTGAAAACAATTGGAGGTTTTTTCTTGTTATGTAGATGTGCAAATCTTTGTTTTGCTTCCAAATAAAGATATATACATAATTCAAAACGCACTCACTCCATCACTGTCATTTCAAAGCTGTTGGCTCATTGAGAGTTATACAATGGAATAACAATAGGTTTGCTCTCACAATAGAGCCTTGAGTTTCAATAAGACCTAAGACATAGAAATGGTTAGTGCATTGTACTTAAACTCTCTCTTACTCTCTGGGTTCTTTGACATCAGACTTCTTCACCATTATTTTTCCACTTCTCTTTTTCTCTTGTCTTTATCCTTCTCCTGTATTCTTCTCCTGTAGTTATCCTGCATTTGTAGCTAGTCTGCTTGTAATTCCTCCATCTTCACAAATAGAACTTCTTTAAATGTACATCCCTGACCCCAGACCTCCTCTGCCTACAAGCACACAAAGTGATGACGTCATCAGTATTGTTGAACATGGCTACTTTACGAAACTCTGCCAAGATGAATTGCTTCCAGTTTCAAAAGAAAAAAGTGGGAGAAAAAAGAAAAAAAAGAAGAAAAATGACAAAACACAGTGCAACAACAAGAAAATTAACAAGAAACTCTTGAAGCGTATGTTGCTAGAGTATCTTTCTTGCATATGCACATCTTATCATTTTATGATCACTCAAAAATATTCATATGTTCCACAGTCTGCAGAATATAAGCTTTCACAAAACAAGGGTTATTCTGTTATTCTGTCTATACAACTGAAATGATTAGAGAAGAAAAAGAGCTATCAATCTATACAGTAATGCTGCACCAAAGAGCCAAACACACAGGAATTCCAACGTTCTAATTATGCCTGGTCAGACTGATAGGTGTCTATCTTCAATGTAGTTCACCTGACAAAGATGCCTTTGATTTACAACAAATGAAAAACATAGTCCAATGTAAAGTCTGTTTTGCAACAGATCCATAATTTGACAAGCTCCTGTAATTTTACCAACTCCAGCACAAAAATTAATGGTCCAACAATTCCCTAATTATCACCTATCTGATAACTGTTGTCAAAGATAATATTTGGTTTCTTAATTCACTATGCAGCCCATATACATTGGCTTTCAGGTGCTTAAATGGTTTTCCCTCCATATCTGACAATTATATGTATTTTTTATTTATATTTATATATATCAATCATTATATGATCATTCCTCTTGGCATCAAATACATTACTTAATCATGCAAACTCTTGTCATAGGATTGATTTGGAGAAGAGAGTGCTTTAAGACTATAGTAGAAGGGTAGTCTCACAATGAAGGGGCCACTATATCGACAAAAATTGCATGATAAAAGAAATAGCAGAAAAGGCATATCAGCCTAAGAGGTTCTGTTGAACTCCCAGTGGAATGCAAATCAGAATTTCTCAGAACCCACTCAGTATGCTTTCCCCTCAAGCCTAAACTGACCCCTGACATCTTATGTATTTTCCAGAGAAGTAAAAGACACTGGCACATCAAGCCAACACCCAAGGGGAATACCTGCAACATTCCCTGCATTCCAAACATTTCACTGATAGCTGAAATACCAATACTGGGAGGGTGAAGCCTCATTGAGAAGATGCAGGGATTGTATGGTGAGTCCAGTGGTTTGGATCTAGGATGTCTAACTCTCACCATCCTTCAGACAACTGAGAAGAACTGACTTTTTAAAAGAAAATATGTGTGGATGAAGTGATACTGCAATTGAACTACATAGCCCCAAGTGTGTCTAACCTGAGAGGTGACACTCAATACTGCACTGTCCTCATCGCAAGTTGTGTTTAGTACTGTTTACTCGCCGCAGTGGTTTATCCCTCGGAAGGAGCTTTGAAATAACATCGCTGGAGGGTCACCGCGACACAACAAAGCTCTGACCTTCCAATGTTTGTGAATGATCCATGACCTCAGACCCACACCTGTCAGCATGCCTCGGCGGTCCAACGTCGGCCCAGCGTCAGACCGATGACAGCAGCATTGGACCAGCTTCGGGCCGCCGAGGCACGCTGATAGGGACAATGGCTTATTTTCTCTTTAAATCTGAGAAGGATGGAAATGGATTGAGAAGGACTGATTGGGGTAGAGAAGGTCTGAGAAAAACTGAGGACTGAGATGGACTGACAAGGATTGAGAAGGATTACGAAGGACTGAGAAGGACTGAGATGATTTGAGATGGAATGAGAAGAACTCCAAAGAATGCCAAAGGACTCTGAAGGAATATAAAGTAATGCCCATTATGTCAGGAAAAGGTAAAGGAGTGCGGGGATTTGGACTAACCCTCTTCAAATCCAAGACATTTTACATGAGGGGGAAGAAAAGATGTTTGGAAAACACAGACTGAGAACGGATAGAATAGAAAATCCACACTTAAGTGTTCCATATTTATTATCCAGGGTGTAGGTCTGTAGGAGACAGCATCCCTTTAAGCTTTCTCCATAACACCCTCAACATTTTATAGCCTACAGACTGGACTTCATATTTATCAAGCTTCCAATCCATGTAGGCACAAGACCTTCAACAGAGAAGTCTATGACTAAAGAGTGTAACATGGAATTTAGAGAATCGATATTCCTTTGTACTTTGGTCTGCCGCCTTTTGAAGCCACTTCTGACAACTCAAGCTTGAGTTATGTACTAATGTTATTAGCCTGGATGACCCTTGACCCAATTACATGCTTCATCCTCTCCAACACCATTGCCATGGCAACAGGATGTTTGACAGGAGCAAATAAGTGTCACAGAGAGGCTATAATCCTAAAATATGCTTCCGTGTTGCAGCTAGCCTCATAACAGAATATTATAGTGGCCGGAACAAGAATTATGGGGCTACTTCTTGTGACGATTATTGCCGGCTTTGCAGTTGGGCTGCCCACAAGTCGGTTGGGTGGGCGGAACTTCATGCGGCCAGTGTAGCTTCCTCCTATAACACTTGTTGCAAATCATTCTAGTAATCATGATTTAAGTCCTGTCATTCTGTAGATTAATAAAGTATGCAATATAGTTGGATGCAAGTTTCAAGCTTCACGTCTTGTATTCATCTGCACTGGCAGGCTGATTAGAAGGGACACAGAAATGTGCTACATTAATATAGAAATTGCTGTCTAACATTAGTCCAGATTGTGTGGACCTAGCCAACAGTAACAGACAATACCTCCCTGAATGTATGAAATATCAGCATAAGCCTTCTCAAGTCCAAAACTGAACGATTATATTATTGAATTTTCCTGAGTAAATTTCTATTTACATCTAAGGTTTTTATTTCTTTAAGTAATATATTGAGAAAAACCCAATGCTTATTATTCCTGATGTGTTATAAATAACAGCAGGAATTTCTTTTAATTGCCAGAAGTGGTCAGAAACATCTTTTTCCGTTCAAGTATTTTTGTTCAGAGATCTTTTATTGCACTGTTTTGCAACAATTCTCAGAGGCAAACAAAATTCGTTGGATCTAATCTGGAATCCTGATCTGGAGGCCACAATACAAATAGCTGAGACGTGGTCCGGATATTTGCCAAGATGACAATCGCAAGCTGCACATTTCCGCTACACATATCTCCACTACCAAGCCTTGCAATCCAGGGGATAACTGCAATTACCACAATTTGCCAAATGAAAAGGGATGTCCCTGAAGTAATGGAAACTTCTTCTGCATCATATTTCTTTACATACTGTAGTCTCTGCATTATAACACCCAATGTTATAAAACAGATGTTAACCCAGTTGTCCAAATTATGGAGTATAAAATAGAAAGTTCTTGCTTCAGATGAGGGAGGCCAAAGATGTGCAATTCCAAGTTTGAAGCCAATAAGCAAATTAGGTGATCCAGGTCATTATGCAAAATTTGCAGCTCACTTGGTCTTGTAGAGGCTTCCAGTGAAGTGCTAACTGCACACAACCTCTGATAAACCAAATGCCAATAATTATATTAGCCTAGTAACCAGAATTGCAGCTCCAGTGTTCTCCCAGTAGTGCAATAGATGATTGATTAATAGAAATTTTTATTTATTTGCTCACTACAAAATAAAGCAATGAATATTGCAGAAATTTAAAAAAAATCAAAAAAAAAATTAAAGAAATACATGCATGGAGCAACAATCAATATCTTATTAGGGTAATCATAAAAATCGCAGCTAATTTTGTCTAGTTAGAAAATAATATTTGTTTTTTTCTCAATTGTGCTTTCATTAGTCTGGTACAGGACATTCCAATGAAGCAAACAAATGCAATGCACCTGATCTGGGATTCTCATCTGGAAGCCACAATACAAATTGCTCAAACTGGGACCTGCTATTTGCTAAGATGACAATCTCAAGCTGCACATTTCTGCTACACATTACTCCACTTCCCAAACCTAATCCTGAGAATATCTGCATTACAAGTATTCACCAAATGCAAAAGGATGTCCCACAAGCCATGTATGCTCCATAGTTAAGACAGCTCTACATTTATATAATCCATTACAAACTCATACACAAAACAGAATCTCAAAGAATAGCACTGACCTAGTATGTTATATCCTTCTTAAAAAATAGGCAACAATCCTTCCAATCTGGTGAACAACTGCCAACATTTAACATCACTGTAAGGCATTGCAATGTGCGGATGTACCATAACTTTTACGTTTTGTCATTAACAGTAAACCCGTGTTACTCGCTCAAACCTAATGAATCTATGTCAAGGCAGTAAGGTTAGTGTAACGCAATTACTGCTGCAGAATTTTAACAAAGACACTGATTGTCTAGTCGGTCTATTGAATGTATCACCCAATACACAGTCAGACAGAATGACATCATTTTGGCCATAATTTGACATAGTTGCATTGAAATTCTTTTTAATTTAAATCTGATTCACAACCACATACATTCTGACCAAGGCTACCAAGAGAAATTCAGATGACATATCAACATCAAGGACATAAGAAGCGTTTCTAGAAAACTCTTGTCTTCTATTGCTCTGTTACGAGTCAACTGAAGCCAGAAACAAGGCATATTTACATGACATTATGGCAACCAGGGGCGACACCAAGTGCCCAGGAAGCTGCATATTTTGGAAACATATCCTGATTACCAAGCAAACAATCTGCATAACCACAATTGGGAAAATGGAAAGATATGGCGCAACAGCAACACCAGGGCCTTGCAATCTTCTGGTTATAATAAATCTTAATATTCCCTTCAGTGAAATATATGATATAGTTCTGCAAAAAGAGAAATAACTGTCCAACCTTATACCTTGCTGCATAATTATTTATTACCACGTGGAAAGTAAGCCACAAATGATATGCTGAATGAACAGTATCATCTCAGTAACTCAATTACAATTTTGAAGTGTACATTTGCATTTAAACACTTCCAAAAATGGAACACCATACAGCCATCAACTCTGTTGTTCATAACAAGGAGCTGAAAATAGAACCGGCATCAGATGAGGGAAGCCTGAGATCTGTGCAATTCCAGGATTGAAGCCAATAAGCAAATTAGGTGATTCAGGCCACTCTCTCACATTTGCTGCTCACTTGCGTGGTATTGTGGAGGTTTCCAGGGTGGTGCAGAATATTTGGTTGTTTGCTTAGGTAGATGTTGTAATCACAATATCTTACTAACCAGAATTGCTGCCCATTTTCATTGCATGTACATGAGCGAAAACAAAGTTAGCAGTTAAATTTATGAATAAGCACACCACTAAAAGCAGTATACTCCATAAAGCAGTACACTCAAGCTTCCCTAACTGCCGTCAGACTTTGTGTTGATTTGTGAACTTGCTGTTTCTAACCTAAGAAAAATCTGAAGGTTTAAATCTATGTCATTGATGTAACCAGAGCCTTCTTGATTGAGACATTGCCTGACTTGTTGCCATGAGTCATCAGATTAAAAATTGGTTGGTGTTTGCTCAAATATTAATTCCCCAAGAGGATGTTATTGAGAACAAAGTTTGTTAATCAGCTAATAACTCTGCATTAATTGTTAACTGTTATTATGTCGTTGAAACACTACATGATAATAAATAATGTAACAATGATAATGAATATTATTATTGCTTAGAATTTCTTTGATTCATGAATTCTTAATGGCCTGAAATGGATGGTAATGGTGCAGTATAAATAGAGTCCTCTTGTAAAAGGTTTTCTGTGTGCAATACAATAATAGATATAGAGCTATTTGATATAGATTTGATGTTTCACATAGGAGGCCAAGCCTGGATACTACTAAGATACAGAAAGAAACCATTAGACCAGAGAGTCACACTTTGGTCTGAGGACTGGCACCACTGTCAATATATAAAAAGATCATGCTATAATGTACACATTGTTTATGTTTTAGCTTCTATGAGGTACTGTAAAAGCTTGTAAACTACAGTGACTGACTGAATTAAGTCCTAGCCTGTATGACTTTGTGGAAATTAGCAGACCTCTCCAGGTCAGAGATCATGGATCATCCACACACAATGAAAGGTCAGCGCTTTGTGGCTTCACAATGACCTTCAACAAGGTTACCTTGTGTGCTTTGTCTGGAGAGAGGACAATGAACACAATTTGGGGAGACTGCTCAGTGAAAACTGTTCAGTGCACTGCACTTCCCAATGTTGCCAGTCTTGGCGCATGCAGTCATAATGTCCAGCGCTGCCATAATATACTCTTTGTTCAGTGATTGAGTGTCATTTTTAAATGGCGCTGTCAAATATTTTCTGTAGTTTATACATTGATATATGATATTACATTGACATGCTATCAGGATGAACAACAGTACTGATAAACTCAACATGATCATTTCGCTAGTTTAGTGGCTCCTGTGACTTTGTGGCCAAAGTCTCACATTTTTATCATTTCATCAAGGACAGAACATAGCCAAATGACCTCAGAGCACTCCTAATATCTATAGTCCTATTGTGACGAGGTAGTGAAGACTGAAAATGAGCCAATTTACATGTGGTTATGAATCTCAGCAAACAGGGATCACACCGGAGCACAGGAAATGCTAAAAATAATCTGCATGCTCAGGCACATTGCATTAGTTCAGAGAAAAATAAGAAGTTTGAGTTATGTTGCTCTGTAATGAGTCATCCGGGGTCCTAGGGAGGCACATTTTACAAGACATCATTGTGCCCAGCAAGTAGGAATCACACTCAGTATTAAGGAAGTGCTAAAAATAGTCTGAATCTGCAAGCCACGTTATGTTAGGTCTCCAGTAAAATATTGCAATGGCCGGATGTGGTTCTTCGGTGAGGTTTAATGTCAACAAAACAGATTGCAAGGGACAGTCTTTCAGGAAAACAAATCAAACACCTAAAAAAGCATCAGAGAAAATATTAAGTCTTTTCTCTGATATTGTCTTGACCGACAAATTTCATTATAAAGGGAAATGTGGGCGTACATTGTAGGCCTATGACTTGCATACCTGACTGTCCGCAGCCTTTAGTCAAGCAATATAATGTAACTATTAATGTTTTGAACCTGCTACAGTGCATCCTAATCATGAATGATCATCTTGTTAAAATACAAGGGACCTGATCTAGTATCCTTTTCTGCATATTAGGGCAACATATTACAATTACCATACAAACAATCTGCATAACCACAATTCGTCTATCTCAAGGAAGATTCAGTCAAATCAATTTGACTGAATTTTGAAATATTTCGGAAAAATAAACTAGAGGATCTCTAGCACCAAATGGCACAAGAAATCAGCCGAATGGATCTATTTATTACCAGACAACACTCCTTCAAACTCTCGGTATTTTGGGACATTTTTACCCTGTTTTACTGCACTTTTCCATGGAAAACTGACATCTTTCATGGCCCATCTCACTCAACTCAATTGATTTGACCTGGTCTTCCGCAAAATAACTCAAGAACCCAATTGATTTGGCCTAGTCTTCCATGATACAATATAAGAGGACAATCAGTCATGTCTACATACAAACTGGTTTAACCTTTTATGCTTATGCATCATTTAAAAAAATAGAAAGGTTAGTCTTATGCAAAACTAGGTTTCAGTGGTTTGACTGAGTCTTCCGTAACAGAATCTGAGTTGCACAATGGAAACTTATGAGGTAAAAAACAGTTAAACCTGCTTTGACTGAGTCTTCCATTGAATTATTCCATCCAAAGGGTTGTTTGTTGTTCAACCTAAAAAGGTTAAATTGGTTTGACTGAAGCCGGCTCTATGAATTTACACAAGTCTAGTGGAAGACTCAGTCAAAGCTATGTTTTGGCTGAGTCATCCACCATTTTCTAGTGGAAGACTCAGTCATAACATAGCTCTTGACTGAGTCTTCCGCTAGATATTGGCAGATTCACAGAGTCGGCTTCAGTTAAACCACTTTGACCTAGTATGGAAATTAAAATAATGAAGAAGCTGTCTTGCAGCTTCCTGGAATAATCAGTCAAAATTACTTTATTAAATAAATTATACATTTTTTAAACATCATTTATGTTTCTGAACGATCACAGCACCAAGCCAAACACAATGATATAAATCTCAATGAAATCAGTGGGGGAAACAGAAGTTATCTGCTGATTTGTTTAGTTTTCATGTTTTCAGGTGTGCTGAAAATTGCAAAATTTCCTATGACTGAGTCTTCCATGAGATAGACGAATTGGGAAAATGAAAAGAAGTTGCACAAAGCAGCCTGAGAATTACTCTATCAACCAGAGAAATTACTTCCCAACCCTATTGCCTTGCTGAATAGATATTTATTATCACACATGGAATATGAGCCAGAAATGATATGATAAATATAAGATTTAATAGTGCGAACTTAAAGAATAAAGTCAAAATGTCAAGCCACTAAAACTGTTGATCATGGAAATATGAAATTTAAGCAAAATATAATGATAGAAATACCAATGGGGTAGCATAACTTTGACTTACACATTATGCTTCCCCAACAAAAAAATGATATACAGGCATTCGTGCAGAAAGAAAAAAAAGAAGATAGCATATTTTGAATTTTGAGTGTCATATAAAATGAGGAGGATTTGTGTAATTCTTATATATATATGTAACAGCACACGTATCAAAATAATTAAGTCAAAATGTCAAACATGCTCCTACACACTGGAATAACTGGAATGACATTTAGATTTTCGCCTGCATTACATTATATGAAATCAAGACTAAGGTAGGCTCATGTACATATCTAATTGTCTGTCAGTTGGAAATGTAATTTACAAATGTTTTTTAAATAATGAAAAAACCTTTCACTGCTCTATAGACTTATATTCTATTAGCTGTTCGTTTATGAGTTCCTAAATTTAATTCCTGTCAAAATGCTCATTGAAAACATGAAGGGCGATACTTCTTGGAACTAAAAATGAAACTAGTCATTTTTACAAAACTTGATAAAGAACATAATCTTAATATCTGGGGATCATCTTTCATGATAAAGTAAGGTTGCCTTGAAAACACTTTTGTCATAAAATTGCATTTTCTTTTTTGTTTTGTAGCTCTCAAAAACACAATGATAAAGAACATTATGAGTCGACACACAGTTTATGTTTTTGGCCAAGCGTGTAAATTCTAGGGAATAAGAGAAACCAGGGAATTCCAATCTTCAGAGAAGTGAAATTTTGTTATTTGAAGCCAATTGGCAAATGAAATGATTTGGACACTCTGCTGCTATCAGCAGCTTCTTGTCAGTTGCTATAAAATGTTTGTTGTGCAAAAAGCAGTGAATCCTTTCCAAATAACGCACAATGCTTAAATTGTGAATCACAAACATAAAGCAGAATATTGCAACCGTAATGTGCGACCGGAACGTGCGAAAGGAACATGCAAGAAAAATGGTTGTGTTGTTCAAGACGGTAATCTGAGAAACCAACTGTTTTACGTTACAGCATTTCATTTTGGACCATCACCAGCAGCACAACACATCCACAACACATCCACAGCAGATCCCATTCTTCAAGATTACATCCTCAAGGTTGCGTTTGTCCCAACCTACATTTGGACGCGTCTCACAATTCTCACATTTTCAGCCTCTCTCCTGACACAACCAGGAACATTACGAGACAGCCACGAAGCATTTACAACCCAAAGATTAGTCTAGGGCTGTAATTTCCTGCAGATTGTTGAGGTCGCTTGATTTTTTTTTCAGAATAATGAAGCACAACCATCCATGTTAAATCTATAAGTGGTTTATAGAGTTTTACAATTACTTTAGATGATTTAAAAAAAGAAATTTGTCCCCTTCCATTTCCTTTTTACAAGTTTATTAGAAGCTGATGCTCAGGTGAAAAAAATACAGAAAAAAACCGATTGTAGAAAAAATGTAAGCGTTTACGTAGCCAGAGAGTAGTTGCATGTTGAAAGCACTTTTCCACCTGTTCAACTTAATTTGTTTGATCTCAAAAATTAGATTAAAGTTATTTTCTTCTTTAAAAACACTCCTTGGGCCCCTGTGGAATTCAGAGAAACGTTTCAGGATACCACTGATGTCATTTTATGTCTTTTTACACGATCTCTGAGAGATACAGTACAACCCAAAATAAAGAACGATTACCCCAGCAGGAAGGAAGAATCAGCCACTACTATACCCTTTCACACCTTTTGACTACCTCTGAATCACTTCCTACTTTACCTACTTGAAACTACCTTTTAAAATTACATTACAGTCAAATTTGAACAACACCAATTTGAACTCAATCACCCCCATTGTGTTTGATTTACTTGATATTTTGCACCTCTGGCAATTGCAGTTACATTGATAGCTGTCTAAAGTTCTTAAGGTAGGCTAAGGTTGTTGTAAGGAGTCATAGGGAGTTGTAAGGAGATTTGGGATGGAGAGGAAAAAAGAGGACAAAATAGTAAACAGAGGACTTCTGACAGAAAATTTTCTTACTTTATTTTGAGTTGTACTGTATGGGTAATTTCCAGCCATATTGTTCAGACTCGGGGAGAATAAAATCTGCAAGCTAAGCAGCTAACATATCTCCAACTGCACTCAAATAAATAAATCTCATGCAAAAAACCTTCTGATATTAAAAATGGTGTCCAAAATTGAGGTTACCTTACCATGTGGCTTTTTGGATGTCTCTTGAGCTGTTGGAGGAATGTTTGGAATGCAGGGAATGTTGCTGGAATCCCTCTTGGGTGTTGGCTTGATGGGCCAGTGTCTCAGGCTTCTCTGAAAAATACATAAGATGTCACAGGTCAGTTTAGGTGGATGAGCCCAGCATATTGAGTAGCCTGGATATGCTATCCTGATTTGTGCTCCATTGGTAACAGAAACAGTTATTACTGTTTCCTAACTTATCAATGAAATATCTTGAAAAATCACCATAGAACACATATTTATTTATGCTCCTTTGGGAAATGGCAATCCTTAACCTGGTCATAGTTATAGTAGGAAAAGTGCAATTGAAATTGCTTGTGAATTGTCTACAAGCATCTTGGAAGTTTTGTCAGTATAACATATAACATTTATTTCTGTCCAGGTACTTGAAGTTCACATGGAGTATACTGAATTGTGCATGTGGATTAGTGTCCTACATCATGCAACTAGCGCTTAAAAACGAGAAGTCTGTGATGAATGCAAATGTCACAAAGTGCTGCAGCATGACAAATATTACTTTGACTGACTTGAAAGGATTGACATCCAGCAGACTTGATGGTCTCTTGAGATTCGAATGCTCAAATTGTAATGATGACAATGCAAAAATAATAGCCCACACTGTAATCGAACTGTCACAGATGAGAGACGGTTCGCTTGAAAGCCAATTGACAAAGGACGAAACAGAGACACTAATTGAATTTTTAACTATAAACTAATTTAAAATTTTTAAATTTCAAATTTACCTACCATGTACTTGAATTTCTGTACGAATAAACATGATAATAATAATAACTCCAGGAGTAAGCTGACAAGTGTCAAATCACCACTTGGTTGTTCTATCAATGAGCTAATTGGCTGCACATCAAGATTGAAATGGCATTCGATTGGCTTCATCACCTTCTTCCAGATTTCTTTAGATGTTTTCACAGCTTCCCTTTTTGACGAATCTCATGGGTGTTCAGTGTTTGGTGTTCCCAGGTCTGTTTCAGTTTTATTTTACATCATCCAGCTGCATTTATCCCCAATCTACAATTCTACACTTGGGTTCTTCCTACATTTCCAGACATGTACTAATAATCTGCTGAGCTGACAATCTCAAGCTGCATATTTAGGCAAAATATCCATTTACCACAGAAACAATCTGCATTACTACAATTGGGTTAATGAAAAGAGATGGCACAACAGCAGCACCATAACCTTGCAATATTCTGGTTATAACATATCTTGATAATATTATATTTCCCTCAGTGAAATGTTTGTTATTGCTCCCCTAAGGCCAGAGAATTACCCCCATCAACCAGAGAACTTACTTCCTAACGATATTGCCTTCCTGTGTAGATAACTACTACCACAAGTGGAAAATTAGCCAGAAATGATATGCTGAATGAACAGTAACACTCCAGTAACTTTACAACAATTTAAAGGTATACATTTGGGATTCACTTATTTTCAAATCGAAATGGTATAGCCTACAAATCTATTTTATGGCTTAAACTTTAATTATAATGTTTGTGCAGCGCCTGTCTTTTATCTGCACTTCCAAAAATTGCAATACTAGCAGATGTTAACTCTGTTGTTCAAAGCAAGGAGCTGTAAATTGAACGAGCATGAGATGCGGGAAACCAGAGAAGTGCAATTCCGGTACTGGAAGGGAATAAGGAAATCAGGTGATTCAAGCAACTCGATCACATTTGCTGCTCACTTGCATGGTATTGCAAGGGTTTCCAGGGTGGAGGAGAAGATAAGGTTAGAAGCTAATCAGACAACTCTAATAGAGTGGATGTACGTAATCATATAGTATAACCAACCAGAATCACTGCTTGTTTTTCACTGCATGTTTTCCAAAATTAAATTTGATGACAACAATGACTTACGGGTAACTTTAGTTGTAACTTTTACATGATCACTCGTTACCATTATGGCCAAAGTCACACATCGTTGTCATTTCATCAGGAACAGAACATAACTAAATGACCTCAGAGCACTCCTAATATCCATAGTCTTTTTGTGATGAGGTAGTAAAGACTGAAAATGCGAAAGTTTACATGATGTTATGGATCTTAGCAACCAGGATTCACACTCAGACCTCATAGTCCAGGAGCTTATGGGGAAATAAGGGGTGGATTGTGCAGGTTTGTCTACAAGCATGAAATTTGGCACAAATGTTGCTGAGGGTATGTAGATTCAAATTTTTGAGGGCGCCGGAGCGGGCGCTCGTCTTGGTTGCCATAGCAACAAATTCAAAATGGCCGCCGCTCGATATCTAATTTTGAGTATAACTCAGTAACAAAAGGTCATAGGATTGCAAATAATACCTCTAAATATATGTTTTTGATGCCAGGGATCCTGATTCTGCCATTATTTTTAATGTCAAACACATATTTTGGACTATAGAGCCAAAAGTACCTGTATATTGGGGTTATAGAGCCTACTTTATTGAAACTTTCAGCATATTTTCAATTTCCTGATAACAGTTCACTCTAACAAGAACCAAATTATCAATTATATATATATAATATGTAAATTGATGCCAAAGTAACCAAATGAATGTAGCAGACAAGGGTATTGTTAAAGCAGCTGCATCTATGCGCTCCTTTTCTTTTGCGCACGCAGTTCCACCTCTATAAGTCTTTCAAATATCACAGCACTGCATGATGCTAACCAATAAGTTGTGTAGTATACCAAAAGAAACCTGTTGCTGTGTTTGTGTGTTGGCCCATATGAAATCTATGATGTACTTATCCACTTCTGTTTGCCATCCCCATACTTTGAAATCCTGAATTTTTTAAAGATACAATGGCGATAGATTCGAACAAAGACTTTTTTTCAGTTACAACGGTAATACAACCTCTATTTGTGCTCAGCAATACATGTAGATGCTTCTTGGGTATATATCTGAGGGATACTATCACACTACCAAGATATTTGTGTCATATGTGCAGTGACTTTGCACAGACTGTCTTGTTTGATTAACTTCAGTCACATCTCACAAGTCTTGGAATTGATTTGACTTGGTTTCCCGTGGCCTAATGGTTAAAGCGCTTGACTGCAAATCCACTGGCCTGAGAGGACATGGGTTCGACTCCCGCTCCTGGAACTTCACTCAGCATAAGGCACTAAAACATAGGACACTCAACAGAGGGCAGCTGCAGCTACAGCTTTCAACAGCTATATATAGCTCATGACCAGGTCTGTCCCATGAGACCTGGGCAAAAATAAACGGAGGGGGTTGTATCCAGTGTTCTATACTGGGGAAACTGAAAGACCCTGCACATCCTTGAACTAATAGGGTATGTGGCAGACTCACTGCCTTACCATCACTAATCCATCATACGGCGGTCACCATGCTTGCATAGGCCAATATGTGGCCTCTTAGCATTAAATGAATAGAACTAGAACTAGAACATGCTACAGCAGCCTGTTCTATTGCGACGGGAGGGAGCGGGCTAAAACATTTCAGTAGAGGTGCTGTATTTCATGTCCTTGTATGCATACATGAACTGCTTACATGAACCAGCACAGTTCTGCAGAATTCTGCTGAGCTCGGACCTGAAAAGCAACTGCACTAGTGCCCCAGATGCCAATTCCATACTTAATTCGATGTGAATATCATCAGTCTGCAGCCTCGCTAGACTGCCTGCCTCAACAGCAGACTGCTGTCAGTCAGGGTTTCTTATTATGATCCGACATGTGGCACACGGACTTTGTTGAGAGCCTTCCAACAATAGCACTGCTCAGGGTAGCCACAGTGCAGTACCCATGAGTAGGGGACAAGAGAACATTGCTCAAGGTTCCCTGCCATAGCACCTTCACTTCTGGTGATCGCTGTATGCATGATGAGTGATGAGAAGACTAGGAATCATGCTGTAAAACCGGTGGTGTCCAGGGTCATTGAGTAGCCCCAGAATAGAACACTCCATCTAATATCTCATGGGCTTGGAATAAATTGAGTTCAAGGGTTGGGGTTCGAACCAAAGCTCTTGAAACCTGTGCATGCACTATTAAGCACTCTAAACCATTCCATCACAGGGAACTCATTAAATTGTTTATATGGTATGTCAGAACAATACAGAATTGTGATGGATCATTCTTCAGGAAGACCATGGTACTAGTAACTGGAGGACAATTCTCCTAATCTGGCCAAGGAGACTGTTTTTCCAACAGGCAATACCAAAGGAAAATCATGTCTCACCCAAGTGAAGCATGAAGTACAATACCAAGTGACCCAACATTTAGCTTGGCCGAGTTTGGCACAAGTTTAAATTAGCTGGGATGTCACATATGTTTCTGCATGTTCAAAGAGAATTCAAGTACACGAGAGACCGCCTGACTCATGCAGAAGAAGCAGTCCTTTAATGCAGGGACTGTTGTAGGCCTACCACTGTTTCACCGTCCGAAGTTCACACACTGGTAGAGTGGTAGGCTAGCTGTTTTATTACTTGCTACATGTAGATTGTAGAAGATAGCTTAGATAAGGGAAGAGGGTTTTTGTGCCTAAAAGTCATAGCTGGAGGGAGTTGAAAGATCAAACAAGATTTTTTTTTTGACAAGACAATCTTGAAATTGGTGCTGCCTAGTAGAGTGTCACCAAGATCTTGCCTGTTGAATAAAAGAAAAACTTTTGACTTCTATATTCATCAGGAAAATGTGTACCTCTTTCTGTTTATTGTCTGAAATATTGGCTGCGATTCCCACCATGCCTGTGTTTGTTCATCTAAAATGTAGGTTTGGAGAGTCCTGTCAGTACATTGATGAACAAACATCTTAAAGCTGTCATAAGGGAAGTTGTCCTAGGTAAGAACTACAGTGAACAGCATCCAAACAACCTTAGGACTGATTGGTGAAAGGCATAAAGTGTTTTTTCGATAAATTGATGATTGTCCTTTCTAAAGTATTCCTGTCATGTGAAATGGATCACCAATGTCTTGCCAAGGATAACTAAAATTGCATGTTCCAACTCAATAATGAACGTTGAGGCTACTCCTTAATATCTACTGGCAGAAAATCACGCAGTAGCCATTGTGTGAAATGTTAAACAGTCGAATGGTGGTAGGCCTAAATGCTGTTGGATTTGCATTTGAACTTGGCCTGACTTAAATTTGAGTTAGTAAATTTTGTACTAAAAGTGGTACATATCAAACTAGTGTCTAACTGAGCCTGGCCAGAGGAATGGCATTGGTGGGGTAAATGTGTAACATGTTGAGGACTCCCGCTCTCTCTCGCATCTCATCAATTAACACCCGTGAGCCCAGAATGGGGGTTAGAGGGCTGCACTTACCATATCTGTCTAGTATTGTCCTTCTTCCATGCTTATCTACAGTGTGAGAATTTCGTTTTGCTTTGGTATTGGAATAGCAGCATTCTTGGTCACCTTACATGTAGGATAATTACTGATACCTTGGTCCTTTTGAAAAATAATCCTCCACAAGCGAATATTGTCTTGACATTGCATGCAAACAATTTCAAGATTTGTGGGATGTGGGTTGGCAAAAGTCAATGAAACATGGGTCTGTTCACAAGTAGAAAGGAAAATCTCTTGGTAGTATCCCTTGGATACAGACTGTCCCTTCCTCTGAATAACAAACCTCCACCATCCGTCTGTTTTGGGAAAGCAAATAGACCAATGTATCAGAGGAAGAATACTATGTAATTGTCCATGAACCATTATATCAGACAGTGATACACCATACAAATGACAAAATTAATGACATGTAAAAAGCATTTAAGATTAAAAATTAAAATAAATGAAAGGGTCATTAATTTGTCACACCTGTTGACAATTAAGCATTAAGATGCAATGAACATAGTCTGCTTGTCTTTTAACCATTCAATTATTACACTAATGAAAATAGTCCCCAATCTCACCCTTTGAAACTGAACACATCAGTTTCCGACAGTCAACTTGGCAACGTCACATTATTTCACTTATTCATTTGGCTTTGTATTTTCCCCTCCCCCTCTTAGGACTGCAATTCATGCTGAAATGTATCAGACTGTTCGCTACGCTTGTACAATATTTTTCTTCTTCTTCTTCTCATTGTACTTCCATCTGCTAGGAGCATTCCAAATGAGAGTTGTGATGTGGTGCTTTTGAGAAGAGGCAGTCTGGTCTCAGACTGCCTCAGATATATACCTAAGAATCATTTATGCTAGAGCACAGATAAAGGAGGTTATAACTGCAAACAAGTCTTTCTTCAAATCAATCGCCATTGTATCTTTAGGAAATCCAAGATTTCAATGGAAGGGGATGGAAGGCAGGAGATAATAAATGATAATAAATGTCATACTGGCCAATACTTGAAACAGCAACAGGTTTCTTTTGGTATACCATACAAATTATCGGCATGCAACAATTGCAACATGTAGGGATTTGAAAGATTGAGTAAGGCAGCTGCTTTGACAATACCAATTTCTGCAACATTTGTTTTGGTTACTTTGGTATCATCGTACAGACGATATGTTGATGTATTTCTATTACATAAAGCTGGTGTTTATTTTTGTTGTCCAAACTTGATGAATTGCTACAAGGAACAATTTGCAATAGTTTAAGTTGAAGATTTGCGGTGAATTTCGGTAAAATGAGCTCTATAACCCCAATATACAGGCAATTTTGTCTCTAAAGAGCAAAGTATGTGTTTGACATGAAAAATAATGGCACAATCAGAATCCCTGGCACCAAAAACATTTATTTAGAGGTATTATTTGCAATCCTATGACCTTTTGTTACTGAGTTATACTCAAAATTGGATATCGAGCGGCGGCCATTTTGAATTTGTTGCTATGGCAACCAAGGCGAGCGCCCGCTCCGGCGCCCTCAAAAATTTGAATCTATATACCCTCAGCAACATTTGTGCCAAATTTCATGCTTGTAGACAAATATGCACAATTATCCCCATAAGCTCCTGGACTATCAGGCATTGCTAAAAAAAGTCTGAATATGCATGCACGTTGCATTAGGTCAGAGAGAAAAAAAAGAAGTTTCAGTTATGTTGCTCTTTAACAAGTTATCTGAGGCTCAAGGGAGACACATTTTTACAAGACATTATTGCGCCCAGTAAGTAGGGATCACACTCAGTACTCAAGAAGTGCTAAAAATAGTCTGAATCTGCAAGCCAGATTATGTTAGGTCTGCCATAAAATATGAAAATGGCCGGATGTGTGGTTCTTCGGTGAGCTTCAGTGGCAACAAAACAAATTGCAGGGGACAATAAAAAAAATAAGTCCTTTACCTAAAAAAGCGAAAGTAAAACTATTATGTTTTTCTGGCGATATAATTTGTCAGATAAATTTAATTTTATTCCGAGAAATTAAGGCATACAGTGTAGGCCTATGCCATGCTAAGCCCACTGTCAAAAGCCATGAATCAACCTCAAGTTGTTATTATGAACCAACTACATTGCATCCTAATTACGATTCATCATCTCAATCAAATACAAGGGATCTAATCTGTCATCCTTATCTGGAGACCGTTCTGGGGTGGCAATACAATTTGCTGACACGTGGGACTGTTATTTGCTGATATTACACTCTCAAGCAGCATATTTATGCAACATATTCCAATTGACCCCCAAAAAAATCTGCATAACCACAATTGGGATAATGAAAAGAGATGGCACAACCAAAACCTTGCAAATTTCCGGAATTAATAAATCTTGATACATTTCCCTAAGTGAAATATATGTTATTGTTCCCCAAAGGCCAGAGAATTACCCAATCAACCAGAGAAATTACTTCATAACCCTATTGTCTTCCTTCACCGATATTTATCATCTGATGAGGAAAATAAGAAGCCAGAAATGATATGCTACACGATTTGAACTTTCGAGTCTGCTTAAATGACTGAGTTGACGGTTGCACAATTTAGGCAGAAAGAAATAAAATAAAATAAAGGAAAACAACATATTTCGAAATTTGAATGTCATATACATGAACAATGAGGATTTGTGTAATTGTTATACATGTAATAGTGCACACTTAAAGAATTTAGTCAAAATGTCAAGCATGCTCCTACATACTGGAATGACATTTAGATCTTTGCTAGCAGTATTTATAATTATATATGAAATCAAAACTCATGTGGGCCTATATGCAAGCCAATCAGATTCTGTTGGAAAATTAATTCACAATGTTTTCAACAATGGAAAAACCTTATGCAGCTCTTCAGACTTATAAATACGCTTTTCACAGTTTATTTATGTATACTTAAATTTAATTCCAGTTGAATTGCTCATTGAAAAGGGAAAAGAAGATACCTTTTGGATGTAATAAGATAAATTGAATCTTTGCGTAATTTGATGAAGTCATGATTTTAATGTCTGGGGATTGTCTTTCATGATAGTGTCAGGTTGCCATGGAAACTCTTTTATCATCAAATTATGTAGTCGGAGTTGTTACTTTCTCAAAACATATCACAAAAAGAACTGAATGTATTCATGTCTTTGATCAAGAGTGTAGGAGATGAAGGAAAGCAGAGAAGTCCAATTTCCAGAGAAGTGTAATTTCGTTATTTGATGCACAAAAGCAAACAAGGACACTCAGCTGCAGTCAGCCGCTGCTTTTTCACTTGTTGGGTTCTTGAGTACAAAGCATGCAGTTAAGACTTACCCTCATAATTTAAAGCACATTTTATGGATACTCATCTTTGAAGTGTAAAGTACAGTGTTTTAAAATGTGAAGCACACACATCAGGGGTGCCGGAACAGGGGGGCCAGGGGGGGCAATTGCCCCTCCTGCCCTTGTCCAAGGGGGGCAGGGGGGGCAAGGGTGCCCTTCAGATCTTAAAGAAAAATAATTTTTTTGGCCTTATTTTGCTAATTTTAGGCACAAATATTGAAATAAGTAGGTATATTAGGGTGCCTCATTTCAGAAAAAGTTTTGAAATTCCCACTACATGGTATTTCATGGTGTTACTTATATCAGAATGCAAGTCCATGCCAATTTTCAGCAAAAAATATTGATATCTAAAGGGTGCTCAAGAGCTCTGAAGATAACATGTTTGAAAAGGGGCGTTTTTGGCCATTTTCGTCTAGCATACATGTTTCTATTCTTATTCTTGTCATTGTAACAGCCCAAATCATCAAAAATGTCAGTGTTTATTAGTCTGAAAATATAAAAAAAATATTTCTAAACTGAAAAAGTATTTTTTCATGGTAATCTTGCCTGTATTTAAGTATTTTACAGTGTTTTTCTGTGGAAATCGGCCATTTTAATGCTGAAAGGCTGTAATACACATTACGACCCTCAACCATGTCCTCAACAGTCTAGGAGGCTCATTTATGGATCTATCTGTAAGGTGGCTGCCTGCTGGAAAATGTTCATCAGACTATTGTGACATATCCAAATAGTATGGAAAAAGCTTGACACCTTCATTAGCCGCCTTCACAGCAGTGAATAAGTTCTTCGTGATTGTATATGGGATGCCTCAATTGCAATACTACACTGTGTGTTTCTCAGTACTTTTCTTGGGAACATATTATTGCTTCGTTGAGGCTAAAATACCGTAGTCTTTTTTTTCACATTTACCACAATTCATTTGTCATGAGCAGATCAAGTGCGTAGGTCAACATGCTGTGCGTATAATGTAAGGCATAAATATTCTAGGATTAGCAACAATCTTCCATATCATAATTTCAAGGTAAATTTGACAGTTGGTTAAAGGTAAAGAGAAATTGAAAATATGCAAAAAGTTCCAAAAATCTTGGAAGATCTTAAACAAATTCCATAGCTTTAATGCTTTTGAACCAGAGTAAGATTTGTTGCAAGTTCAGTGGTAGAATGCAGGGCAATGCCTGACTCACGACATAACCCGACTGCGCTTCGATAAAATTAACATGTAAAAATATTAAAATGTTGGTCTGGTGGGGGAGGGGGATGCATCCCCCATCCCCCCCACTGTGTCCCTGTCTGCATAAATAAGCCCAGGTCAGTATTGATAAAAGAGGTTAAACTGACATTGTTGAATGATGTATGTATTGAATTGTTGGCCACATAAAAATTATCTGTTCAAAATTGTGATACTTTTTTTTCTAATTTAGAGCACATCCTTGACACCGTTTTCTTTTCTTTCATGAGGTCTCTCAATTTATCATACAGAACTATTCAGAACTGAAAATATATTGTTGTCCACCAACAGTTGCCGGACTTGAACATGTCATGTGTTGCATTGAATTACTAATGTGTGTAGCGTGGTCTACGACTGGCTTGATACAGCTTGATATAGCTTTTCTATTGAATATTGAATGATTTCTTGGTCTCACTGAATGCAACTATATGCAGGTTGCATAAAAGCAATGAAATATTACAGCATACATGTTTGCAAGGTTCTGCTTACAAATTAGTGGATGCCTTAAAAAACAAATATGAAAGGGTTGCGTAATCCCATTGTCTTTCCCTCCATGAATATATTGTAGTTGCTTGTTATTCAGTGATGTGAGCAAACTAAGCATGGACAAGAAGTTGAGATATGACAGAATGGATGGTATTCGGACATATATAAGTTAGTGTTAAAAGAAAAAAACAAGCTCCTGTACAACATAACAGATTAAGCATACTTGACTTGGTGCAAGAAAATGAAATATAAATTTTTTCATATAGACTTGTCAGATGTAGGAAGATGAGTTAGCAGCATGGAGAAAAGGGGGGGGGGATATTAAGACTTGTCGACCACTGAAGTAAAATCATTATAATATGAATTTAATGAGATTTTATTAAATTTTGCACTGACGAGTTGAATTCCCTAAACTTGTATCATTTTGTTTAAATTTGTCACCATTTGATACAGTTTTCTACTATTTTGTTCAAATCTTAAAGCTGCCAAACTATGCAAATTAGTTATTTATGTGTAGCTGAACCAGACAGGCAATAAGGCTTCAGATTAAATGTGTAAGTGTCTGATTCTTAAGTTCTATGTCTCAGGATTATTTAATACAGGAATTAGGTGTATGTACAATGCTTTGCAATCTGGTAATTTCAGAAAATTGCCGAAGCTAGCATTGATTCAGGAAGTTCAGATGATATTTATTAAATGAGTTGACGAAAAGAGTTGGATAATACATTCAGTCGAATTTGGATTTTTCAGTGAATACAGGTCAAGCTACGTACCACAAAGTCTGCTGCAAGGGTGGATATTAAACCACCTAAGGACCTAGCATCTATAGTTGAGTCTGCTAGACTTTCGAGGGTAGAAATAAAGTAGAACTGATCAAATCTTACGTTGTATCAATGCCTTTCAGCATTAAAATTGCCGATTTTCGCCGTAAAACACAGTAAAACACTTAAATACAGGCAAGATTACCATGAAAAAATACTTTTTCAGTTTAGAAATAATTTTTTTATACTTTTAGACTAATAAACACTGACATTTTGCATGATTTGTGCTGTTACAATGACAATAATAAGAATAGAAACATGTATGCTAGACGAAAATGGCCAAAAACGTCCCTTTTCAAACATGTTATCTTCAGAGCTCTTGAGCACCCTTTAGATATCAATATTTTTTGCTGAAAATTGGCATGGACTTGCATTCTGATATAAGCAACACCATGAAATACCAGGTAGTTGGAAATTCAAAACTTTTTCTAAAATGAGGCACCCTAAGGTATATATTCATAATTATTACTGACCCTCTGTTCAAATTTTGTCAAGCAAAATTGGCGCGAATACGATTTTTCCTTTTTCACCTGACCGCCCCTGCCGCCCGCGATTCCTTCCGGCACCCCTGACACACATAATACAGAAGATTGAGACTGAAACTAGCAAGAAAACTGCAAGAAGGATGGGCGTGTTGTCCAAGATGGTAATCTGAGAAACCAACTGTTTCACATTACAACAATCCATTTTGGACCAGCACTAAAAGCACAACAAATCCACAACACATCCAATTCTTCGAGATGACATCCTCAAGTTAGCCCCAATCTACATTTGGACGGATCTAACAATTCTCACATTTTCAGCTTGGACAGAACAATAAAATTCTCCCAACGACACAACGAGGAACGTTATGAGACAGCCACCAAGCAATTACTACCCAAATTGCCTCCAAAGGAAAGATTAGTCTGTGGCCGTTCTTTCCCACAGATTGCAAAGCTCCCTTGACTATTTTTCAGAATTGAGACAAAATGTGCAAGCATCCAGGAGAATGTTTGGTTAAATGTTAGGGTGGTGGTTTACAAGCAGTGTACTGCTCCATCATCTGTCACATGGCTGTGAACAGCCAAAATCATGTGACAACAACAACATCCAACAACAGCTAACAACACCTCCAATAGCCTCATTCCGGCTGAAGAAATGCTACTGGATAGAGCATTTCTAACAAGTCCAATTGTGCTTGATATTGTTTTACAATTACTTCGGATTTGATTTTTAAAGAGAAAATTTGTCTCAGTTATTTTCTTTTACAAGGTATATTAGAAGATGATACTTGTGTATCTGCTAATACTAGCAATCGTGGAAGTGCTGTATCATTAGGGTTTAGTGTTAAAATTAGGTTTAGATAGGTTTTAGTCAATTTTCTCATTGCAATGTTCATAATAACACGTAGACAAATTCGTGAAAAGCAATATCTGACGTGTACACAAATGCCCTGGTCATGTATATGTTCATTTTTACAGGTTAACAAATTCGTCTAAATGCCTAATAATGAAAAATATATACCTTGTTTCTCAGGGTTCTCTGGAAAATATATAAGATGTCAGGGGTGAATTTCAGATAGGTGAGTCCAGCACATTGAGTGGCTTGGATAAGTTGTCCTGATTTGTGCTCCTTAGGGAATTAACAGAAACTGTTTTCTAACTTATCAATTATCAATTATTCATGCTTCACTGAATCCACTGACACACACATTTTTTCTGCTCCTGCTTTTTGGCTATTTACACAGGAACTAAGAGATTTAATCTTGACAAAGTTATATGGATTTGATTTGGAATACATAGTGATCACAAGGATTATATTTTTGTGAGGTACTTTGGAACGAGAGGTCTGTGATCTTTGAGTGACTTTTTTACATTTTGAATTTGCCCAACCCATACTTTTCCCTGGGACATTCAGGTGTGGGGGGTCATTGACCTCAAAGACAAAGGACCCTGCTTCACCCTTTGTGGGAAAGGTGTGAAACACTGTGATCAACTTAGTGGAAGGAGACAATGGGTGATGAGAATGCAAGTTCTGAGGGTGTCATGGAACCTCCAAGTCAAGCTGTGAATCCATGGACAAAGAATGATCAAGGACCTTTGATTTGCCATGTCAATTGCAAACACAAAGGCAATGCCAAGGCTAGGATCCCTCAGATCAGCTGTGTTCTATGTGCACATACTTTTCACGTTGAATGCCTTGATCTTGCTAAGGAACCCACTGTATGGACCTGCCACCACTGTAGGAAAATGTCAGAGACTGTTCTGAATCTATACAGTAAGATGGAAACTCTGATAGAACAGAACAATAAATTAAATGAAATTGTCCTACAAAACCAGAGACTCATAAATGGCCTTTGTTCACAATACACTGCTACTTCTACTGAAATGACCTCTCTTGCATCAGATGTTGGAGAACTGAAAGGTCTAAAGGTTGACATCCAGCAGGTGGCGACATCTGTTGGAAAGTTGACTTGCTCAGTTGATAGTGATGAGGATTCTGAAGATGATGATGATGATGAGGATGATGCTGAACCCCAAGGTAACCTCCTTATTGGCGACAGTTTGCTAAGATCCATGGAGTCCACTGCGGAAGATTTGAAGATAACCTGCCTCCATGGTGCCAAGCTTACAGATGTGAAGAGGAGCCTCAAAAAAGTTGACCCCAAAAAGCAGAAATATTCCAATCTGTACCTGGTATGCGGTACCAATGACACAGCAACAAAAAAAGGAGCTGATAGAATTGCTGAAGAATTCAAGACTGTCATTCTTACTGCAAAGGAAAGGTCAGAGAACGTTCATCTGTGCAGCATACTTCCACGAGCTGATGATAAGGCAGATATGACGAAAATAGACAATTTAAACCAGCTCCTGACTACAATGGCCAGTGAGACCCAGGTGCAGTTCATCAACAATGATAAGAACTTCAGGTTCCAGGATGGAACTGTTGATGAAACTGCGCTTGCTCCTGCTGACAAACTTCACTTGTCAGCCACAGGCTCTCAACGCTTGCTGCAGAACATCAGACTGCGAGAAAAGGCCAAAGTGACCATTGGTGAAGCCCCCAAACCCCGCTGGCAGAGCAGAAATGGAGGAGACACCGACAGAACCGAAGTTCCTCCCTCATGGAAAGACCCCCTTCCAGTCCCCTCGCGAGCTCCAGTGATACGTGTCGAAAATGATGTGACCCCAAGGCCAACTTCTGACACCCATGCTATTAAATTTCGAGGACCGGAAAATTCCTTCAGTAACTTTTATGGCCATCCTCTGAGGAAATGGGGGATTCAGTTTGCATCGAGTGAACACGCATACAACTACAGGAAGGCCATTGAAATGGGACAACACTCGACAGCAGAGGCCATACGCAATGCCCCTACACCAAGGCAGTCCCAGATTATTGCAGAGAGCATAACGACTGATGACCGTTGGAAGAAAATGAAGCAGAGTGTGATGTATGACCTTCTGCAAGACAAGTCACGCCAGTGTCAAGCCTTTCGGGAGGATCTGACTGCCAGCAAGGGCAGGCTTCTTGTCGAAGACACTTCGCATGAATATTGGGGAAGAGGACGTTCTGGTACTGGCCTCAATATGTTAGGCAGGCTACTCATGACTCTGAGAGACAATCTTCCTCAATCGAATCAACAATCCACTGGATCCTACAGATACCAGCACCGCCCGTACTACCCGAAACATAGTGACTTCCAGCCCCGCTGTTTTAACTGTGGTGAGAAGTCCCACAATGTTAAAACGTGTAGACACTCAGCCCCCCTGCAGTGCTATGCCTGTCTGAACACTGGCCACAAACGCAAGTTCTGTCCAAGCAAGCCTCAGCACTAGGTGACTGGCTATGAAGGGACAGCCGGAACCTCATCTGAGGTCAATGACTCTAGTAAATGTGATAATAGCATATGTGATGTGAATGAAAGTGTTTCTTGTGATGATGTTTTTACTGATGATTTTACTGAAACTGACACCCAGGTTTTAAATGTTGATAGGTTTTATGATGCTGATATCAACAATTCCTGTGATCAAAGCAATGTCAATACAATGTTTGACGATTCTGATAATTGTTATATTAATCATTCTGTTAATTGTTCCATCAATGATGACAATGTAGCATGCCATTCTGAAACCACACACATCAGTCTATCATCTGAAAATTATCAAAATCAATCTATTTCTTTACAAACCAATGATACCTTTAGTGAAATTAAGCTGTACAAACTTGCACATAACAAGGGGCTGATGATTGCCTATATAAATATTAACAGTTTAATGAAATGTTTTGATGAATTTCGTGAAATGATGGCCAATGGCCTTGTTGATGTCATTAGCTTTGGTGAATCTAAACTTGATGAGTCCGTAACTGATCATGTGGTTTCAGTGCCTGGATTTAAGTTATATAGAAAAGATGTGTCACGTACAGCTCATGGCATCATTACATATGTCAGGTCAGATATCATTCATTTTAGAAGGTGTGAATTTGAAATAGACCAATCTATTGTCATTGAAGTAAGATTAAACAAAGAGAAATGGTTTTTTGTTTCAATGTACCGACCACCATCTTCATGTGAAAATATTTTTATTAATGCCTTGATGTGTTTATGTGATAAACTACTGTTGGAATCGAATAACATTGTTATTTTAGGTGACTTAAACATAAACATGTTAGTGGTTGGAAACAGTATTAGTAATTTCTGTGATGTGTATGACATGGTTAACGTAGTTAATGAACCAACTTGCTTTAAGTCCCTTTATAACCCTTCACTTATTGATGTCATTCTAGCAACCCAGCCAAGAAGGTTTCATAAATATGTGGCATTTGATACAGGACTGAGTGACTGTCATAAAATGATCTGTATATGCACTAAAATTCATGCACCAGTGAGAGCACCTAGAAAAATTAGATATAGAAGCTTCAAGAATTTTAATTCTGATGCATACTGTCAAGAAATGAGTTTTATACCTTTCCATGCGCTAGAATGCTTTGATGACCCAGATGATGTTGCATGGGCATACGAAAAAGCCCTTTTAGATGTAATTGATACCCATGCACCCTTAAAACAAAGGACACTGAAAAAAGACAGTGTCCCTTTTATGAACTCCAAGTTAAGAAAAACAATCCACAGGAGAAACCAACTAAAGAATAGATTTTGGAAACATAAAACTAGGTCAAACTGGGAGGCGTACAGGGTTATGAGAAACAAAGTTAATGCTGTGAATAGGGAGTCCCAAATTCATTACTTCAACAAAAAATGTTTAAAAGCTGAGCAAGGTAAAGATTTTTGGTCTACATTTAAGCCCTACTTGTCAAGAAAGGGGAATTCGTTCAATCTTATCACTCTAAAAGAGGGTGACAATATCATAGCCAGCCCGCAGGATGTCTGCAATACTTTTAGCAAGTACTATGAGGGTATTGCTGATGACATTGGTGAACCAAACAGTTTCAATGATATCAATGAAGAAGAAATTAAAGCTGCAATAGCTGAACATGAAAATCATAGAAGTGTACTTCAAATTAAAGAAAATCTCTGCAGACCTGTCAGCTTCAGCTTCTCACCTATTCAGACGGAAGAAGTTTTAAAATATATGAAATCCATGAAAGTAAATAAGTCGCCAGGGTATGATAATATTGCACCAGTCTTTCTGAAGACAGCTGCTGTAGAACTTGCTACCCCTATGACTAGACTGATAAATACGTCACTGATTTTTAATAAATTCCCTCAAACGCTCAAGAAGGGGGAAACATCGCCTATCTATAAGGCAAAAGAGCAACACTGTAAAGAAAATTACAGACCAGTAAGCTGTCTCACTAGCATATCCAAAATATATGAAGCTATGATCAGCAAACAAATTAACGCCCATTTTGATAACCTTTTTTCTGAAAAATTGTCTGCTTTTCGCAAAAATTATTGCACTCAACACGTACTTATGAATGCAACAGATGAATGGAAACTAGCACTAGATGACCAGAAATGTGTTGGTACAATTCTGATGGACCTTAGCAAGGCATTTGATTGCCTTCCACACAGGTTACTGATATCAAAATTACACACCTACGGGTTTGATATGAATTCATGTATGCTAGTTGCAACTTACTTGACTAATAGATTGCAGCGAGTAAAGCATTATGGAGCTAAAAGCACATGGTATAACTTGACCAAAGGGGTCCCCCAAGGTAGCATTCTGGGTCCACTTATATTTAACATTTTCCTGAATGACCTGTTATGGGGTATTGAAGGTAGTATCTACAACTATGCAGATGACAATACCATAGCGGTTTTGGGAGACAATGCAAATGTTGTTAAAGACAAACTGACCATAACTAGTGAATACTGTTTGAAATGGTTCCAGGAGAATATGTTAAAGGCAAATCCAACAAAATTCCAATTTATGGTACTTGACAGGTCTCAAAACAATCTGAGTCATGATATTAATATTGAAGGAAATGTTTTAAAGTCAGTCAACTCTGTCAAATTACTTGGCATTACCTTAGATTGCAATCTCAAATACACCGAGCATATAAGTAGTCTATGTAGAATAGCTAGTAGAAATTTAAGTATCACAAGAAGGGTCTCCCACCTGATACGAGGAAAGGAGGAGAAACTAGCTATCATAAATGCGTTTGTTACCTCTATGTTTTCTTACTGTCCATTAATTTGGCATTTTGGAAATCTGACATCTGTGAAGAAAATAGAAAAGATATATGAAAGGTCACTCCGTCTTGTAACAAAAAACTATGACAGTAACTATGAGGATTTGCTTACTGCTTTAGACTGTGACACTCTGGTTTTATGTAGATTGAAATGTCTTGCTTTACACATGTTTAAATGTCAAAATAATCTTGTACCAGCTTATGTTAATGTGTTTGTACAAAGAAAGAGTAATTACGAGTTAAGAGATGAACTCAAATTTGATTTATACAAGTTTAAGACTAAAACATACGGATACAATACTATTCTCTATGCAGGCGCTAAACTATGGAATTCATTGCCTGTTAATTTCAAACGATGTAATAATGTCAATGAGTTTAAGAACTCAATGAAACGTTGGAAATGTAAGGTTTTAGACTGTCTGTTATGTCGAAGCTACATGTATCATTGATGTAATAATTGTTATTGTTATTGCTTATCACTTGTTTTTACTGCACTTCGGTGACCAGCCTATGGCTGATGTTTTTTATTGTATCTTAACCGAACTAAAATAAAATGTATCCTTATCCTTATCCTTATCCTTTATCAGAGATAAATCACGACAAAACTCTGATAATTTAGCTCCTTTGGGAAGTGACAATCTTAAACTTGATCCCATTGTATTTCTGCTGTCTTCTGACGAGTAAAACCTGAGTGGGCTTACTACAATTGTAATTTGCATGAAATGTCTACAGGCATCTTACAGTATTTCATCTTTATGACTCCAGAAGCAGGCTGACAAGTGTGAAATCATCTCTTGGTTTTTCTATCAATTAGCTAATTGGCTTCAGATCATCATTGTAATGGCTTTTCATTGGCTTCATCATTCTCTTCCAGATTTCAATTAGATATTTTTTGGCTTTACAATTTTGATGAATCTAACAGGCGTTCCTGATTCAGTTTCAGTTTACAGCTAGTGGCTCATATTCTAAATGAATGGTGTGACATAATATTAATAATCGTTTTAAAGAAATGAACTAAAGTCGATGTAATCCATGTACATGTACATGTATAGACAAAATAGATTAATTGCTACTACTTTATGTGATCGATTCCTATCGGAGACAATACCAACAGCGCTTCCTATATATCTCTAAATGTAAATGTAAATGTAGGATTTTTTAATAGTCCATTACACCAACGCATTCAGTCTCAACAGACTTTACAAATACACCCTTGGCAGGCCTGTTCAAGCAAGAGACTTTCTCAGCTCCCCAGGGAGTATACACTATGCAGTCATGCAGCCATTTCCAGTGAATACCATGCTAAGGCACTCTAAAATTGCCATCACTGCCTAAATTCAAATTATGGACGATCTGCTCAGTTCCTCCTTGCCGTGGTTGGGAGTTGAACTTTCAAGATCTTGGTTACCAGACGAGCACCTTATCAACAAGGCCACAGCACCTGTGATGCGCAGATCTATAAAATTGGAAGGAAATATGTGCCTGGTGTTTCAGTAAATTATTTTAAGTAGGTATACAGTTCTTCTTTTTTTCAAATTATCTTTATTGATTGCTTTATGTTAGAAAAAGAGCCACAGATCAAGTTTATCCATCGATGAAATCAACATCATAATTTGAGCAAGACAATCTTATTATTTTCCAATGTCCTAATCTATTAAAACCCACTGAATCAACCACTTATTAAAATGCTAAAATTGCACGAACCTATGCAGCCGTCATTTAGTGAGCACCTTACTTAAGTGGTGCTGCACATACATACGGCTGCAGGCCACTGCTGAACCATACAAAAGATAGCATCTACAAATCTTCCTTCAAGGGGATATTCGGGAGGTAATTGTCCTTGGCTGTCTCATAAGGTTCCTCTTTTAGTCAGAGAGATTTTTTATGGCAAATTTCTGACTGAAATCGCCGTGTTCAACCATAGACCGATTTTAGACAAGAACAAAATGTATGTAAAGCGCCATACAGGATAGATGGATGGATGAGGCTTAACGTTCTATATTTAGTTAATCATACAGGAATTGATGGATGGAAGATCAAGGCTTTACGTCCTGTATTTATGCATTTGGTGGGCTAATTAGGAGTGGAGAAGGACTCGGCAATGACGCTAAGCCATCCAACTTAGGCGGAGTTAACCGAGCAAGAGCTGGATTCGAACACTGGACCAACCCGTCCTCCCTAGTCATACAGGAAAAGAGCCACATAAGAAGACTGTCCTATAGAGTAAATGTATGTGGACCGCCCCGCCCGTAGTGCATTTTCTTCTGGTCTGGTTTGCTTGGCATACAAATTCACGGGAGATGCAGATCTAGACTCACTTATTTATGTCCGCTATCTCTGTCCTTAGAACATTCCCAGCGCAGATTGAGACAATTTTCAGCTATTCCTTAGCACAAGATGTGACCTCAGATTGCTGGGCGCCAATGTCATGTAAATCTGCCTCATTTTGTGTGTCTTTTCAAGGGAATAAAAGTTATCATGGGAATCCTGAGGACTTTTGGGATAGTTTTCTTCTATTTCTGAGTCCTTTATGGTGCAATGGAAGTTTTACAATGTTGATAAAGTAACAAGAGCAGGTGACTTGATCAAACTATGGTAGAAACCAAACAGTATTGTAATTTTGGCTTCATTCTGGTTTGATTCAAGTTCTAAAAACAATTAATACACATAGCTGCTATCATGTAATAAAATCCCATAATTTGGGAATTTAACTACTAGAGATACATGCAGTGCTATGACTGCATAGTCACGACTTGCCCTTGCAGAATTATGGTTATGCAGATATTCAACCTTGTTTTCTCCTAAAAGGGAATATGGAGTAGAATTATACAGCTTGAGATTGTCATCCTAACAAATAACCGGTCCACGTCTGAGCAATTTGTATTGCGCCCTCCAGATGAGGATTCCAGATTAGGTCATTTGCATTTGTTTGCATCTGAGGATTGTCTTGGAGCCGGACAGTAAAAGAGCTCTTGATGTAAAGAGGGAAAATATGGGACAGTGCAAGTTTCAATCTCACTTCACATCTAGATGTTTGACACTTACTGGACTGTTGACTCTTGTTTGCTCAAAAGTTTGATGTTGAATTGTTCAGGATAGATGATAAAATATCCCGAAATGAAGAAAATATATTCAATAGTAATGAATGATGCTTTAATTTCAGGCCTCAAAATAACCAGGATGATCAAACATATCTCCAATGCATTTCTTTCCACCAAAAGAGGGCTTACATTGGGTGGCATGAAATATTTCAGAATATTAGAATCTGGTACGATTCGCAAAATGCTGGTTGAAGCATGAGCCTCATAAATTCACAAAATCCTTCCACACATCATGTGGACTTGCACGCAGTCTAACCACCAAGCAGGCTATAACCGGCACAGGAAGTCGCTGTAATTCCCTGTTAGGGATAAAATTTTGGAATGGGCTAGCCACAAAATGGAGGATATTTGTGGATAATGTTCCTTCCTGTCAAATATCCTGTTGTCGTGGCAACACTGTTGCAGGATGAAGCATGTTCATAATTGGGCCATACAGGGACCAGAGTTCACCCAGGGAAAATAACTTTAGTGCATAACTCCAAATCAGCCGTCAGAAGTGGCATCATCAAGATTCAGTGGCCCAAAAATATCACTTTTACATTTTAGGCATTGCTAGACTCAATTCTTCGTATATGATATTACATAAAATATTCAAAGGAAGCAATAAAATATTAGTAAGGCACAGCGTATCATTCAAGAAATCAATATACTTAAGCATTGATTTAAAATGTTTTAGTATATCAAAAATGAGTACAGCAGATGTATATTGCACACACAGCCTTGGAGACATATCCAGAATTTCACAGTTAATTCTCCAACATCACACAACATAGCAACTATATGGCATTGCCTCCAGTGTATCCAAAATGATAGAAGACATTCAACACCATGTCCACCCTGCCTCCAGCACAGGTTGTGTTTATCCTCTTTTATGGTCCATCCTTCATACAAACCTCCTACAAAATTACATTGCTGGAGGGTCACTGTGACATCACGCAGCTCTGACCCCCATTGTGTGGATGACCTCTGACCTCTGATCCCGGATCTCTGACCCTGTATCTTTGACCAAGAGTCTGGAAGTAATATTTGCCGACCATAAAGGAATGAGAGACATATTACTGAAGTCCTTATTGTTGACCAGGTTGTGCTGCTTGAAACATAATCAAATTCTGCTAGTTTCTAACAGGGCTTTGGAGTCGGGTAGTAAGTGAACCGACTCCGACTCCCGACTCCCAACTCCTTTGGCTTTCTGAAAAGCGACTCCGACTCCTACTCCTTAGGTCTCCTAAATTCCGACTCCGACTCCGACTCCCGACTCCGCTTATCGACATCATTTCACACAAATATTACATGATTGACGGGGGGCAAAAAGTACTTCCACTAATTTTCCATTGGCTTTTGTTCTTGAATACTTGTTTAGGAAGTTTGTTTCCAGCCTTCTTTTATCCCCAAACCTGTTCTATTTTCATCTAACTGGTCTATGTAACAGAGTCCAGAAAGTAATTCTAAAACGCACAGCCTAACATAAAATAGATAAGTAGAGCAATGCTACACGATAAACAATTTTAGAGTGAACTCAATTATACAATTTTATTGATACCCTATACTGCTAAGATACCGATCTACATTATTATGTAAATGATGCACTATTAAACCGACAGCATATAGTAATCATCTTGTATTTACCTTGTAGCGGTGACATTACATCCCTGATTCTGTCAAGAGGAACTTTATTGCACATATTTTCGGCTGAAATTGCTGAGTGCAACCAGCTGATGAAGTAGGTTTACTGTGCAAGGAGAAAAGACTTTAAAAGAAGACTGTCCATGAATCAGTGTGGCGTGATTTTTAACATTGATTTTTAACATTGATTTTCAAAGGACACACTTAAGAAGACTGTCCTTGTTTCACTGACGGGGTTTTCAAAGGATATAAGTTCATAGCAGATTGTGTTCCAAAGTTACTCATTAACGTCCCCTATCTCTGACATTGCAACATTCTTTTTGCAGATTGGGACAATTTTTGGCAATTCGCAAACAAGGGATGTGACCTTTCCCCCTCGGGTTGCCGGGAGCTGCCAGAGCTGTAATGTCATGTAAATCTGCCTCATTTTGGGATTTGACATAGAGAAATAAACAATTCAAAAAGGATCCCAAGGACTTTAAGATAGCTCTGTGTCCTTGATGTTGCAGTGAAAATTTTTTCTTTGGTTATAAGGTAACAATAGCAGGTCGTTTCACCAAGCTATGAGGTTGCAACATAATACTACAGAGCAGCAGAATACTATGGAGATTCACTTTCATTCTGGTTTCAATTTACAGCAGAATTACAACTTATTGGAAGATCTTCGTGAACAATGAAAAGACTGGTTCTCAAAGTGAGAGGTAAAACTGGCAGTCCTTGTATCACAGGCTGTCCTAAGAAATTTAGGATCCAACATAAGGGTGAAAAAACATAGTGATTTTGCCAAGGCAAGTTAACTTTTCAAAAGTCTATGCTGTCAATGGAGTTTCGTGACAAAAAAATTAATTTAAAAGATATCACAAGCTTAACTTTTTAATTAAACTTCTTGTGTATTTTCTAAATTATTGCTTTCCAAATGTAGATGACACTATTATATAAATATCATTTTACATGAAGCTGCTTAAATCAAACAGTAATACTATTTCTATACAACCCCTATCCCCTTTGAAAATTAGCATATCATCAGGTTTCTCCAATGTTATATTTAATGAAGGGGTAGGGGTTGAAAAGAAACAGTGTTACTGTTTTTCCTCCCATCCTATTCTATCCTATTCTATCCAATCCAATCCTATCCAATCCTATCCCTCCCCATGGACCTTCACTTTGAAGTTTGGACCCCCCTTCAATTTCACCATTACCCTTCCAGGCCATATCAACTTTGTTAAACTGCCCTTGCTATCCAACCTATCCTATCTTATCCTACCATACCTAATCCTACCAAAACCCAGACTCGTTTCTATCCGCATTCAGTGACTAGCTACCTATTTTCATAAATGACTGTGGAACCCAGATTGACCATAACCTAGCCCCACCCAACCCTATGTCTCCACATGTACCTTCAATTTGAATCCCCCTTAATTTTCACCATCCTCCTTCCAGGCCACATCAACTTTATTGGAGTTTTCTTGCTGTCCTACCTAACCTATCTTATCTTTCATACCCCATCCTACCATAATCCTACCTTGTTATAATATATTCTATTCCATCCCATGGACCTGCCCTTTTAACCTCCATAAAATTTAACCATCCTCCTTCCAGGCTGCAATTCCCAGCGCCACAGGATGGAACTGTCCACTCAAACTGCCCGGAGACCTAGTAACTTGCCAACTTGTCAGTGGCTTATTGAATCAATTTGTTTACTTAAGGGTGCAAGTCCAGGGCAAAAAGTAGCTCAGAAGTGAGAGTTGCCTTAACTGGAAATACATCACAGATAACTGGAAGAAGTAAAAGCCCAGAGAAGCCTCTTGATAGTTGTACTGTTGCCGCACTGATATTGAAAATTGAAAAAATGATGTCACTGTCTACCGATCTTTCTATCTAACGATCTATCTACACCTATCTGTTATGCTGCCTATCTATCTGTCTATTCATCTATAATAATAATATTTATATCTATCTATCTATTTATCTTTATATGCTCTGCTTGCGAGTTCCAGGAGCAAAAAATAGAGAACTTTACTTCAAAATATTATTAGTTAACATTGCCTGAGCTCAAAGTGTGAGACTCCCACAAAGTAGCTATGTGCCTAACACAATAATATTTTGTCTTACTTCATTTTCTTTACCCAAAAGCTTCATTCCTTGCTTTTCTCTATTTTTCTCTTTGTAGTATTGTCAGGAAGAACCTTTGAGAGCCACAATACTCCCTATTGAAGCTTTTTAGGATAAGGGAACTAAGGTGGCTACTAATAATGTCCCCTTAAATGCCTATGTTATGATTTCTGTAATGCATTACATCGTCTGTATCATGCAAGACTAGGATATAGTAAAATCTTGACTTTTCAGGGGAACCTCTTAAAGTTTTGGGTCACAATATGAGGAATTACATGACTTATACACCATTCTTAGCAATAATATTTACATCTTTGAAGTCCCCATGCCATCACCAATAAATCTGTGAACTTATTTTCTTTGTAAAAGTTCATGAAATAAATAAAAGTATGTTAACTCTTTCTGACATTGATATTTGAGGGTTTGTTACAGACAAAAGACATTCAAATCAATAAAACCCAGTCTTCCAGCAATAAGATGATTCAGCCAAACAGTTTTTCCTACAGGAAAGGACAACCAAGTCAACTTAGCATACTCTTCCATGACACAGTTCCTGGGAAACGAAATGCTATTTGAAAGATTAAAGGAGGCTACATTGATATGTCCCTCTTTTGCGTTGGATAAGCTTTTGCTTACATACTAAACATGTTTGCGCAAGAATGGGACATAACCTTTTATCTCAGTTGCAGAGCCTGAGATTACACAAACTAAGCCTGCTATATCAAGCTCTTTTGAGTTATCCTTTTCTTGCATGATTCTGAATATCAGCTCATTTACAATTTGTTTTGTGGAAGAATAGGTCAAATCAACTTAACCATTGGCAAATTTGACCTTATCAGAGCATTTCTAGACTTTATCATTATATCTCAGTCTTGCATGATGAAATTTGGCATTTTGTCTCACGCAAAAGTAGGATATAACCAGTCTAAACCACAGAGTAGGTGCCATTTTCAGTGGGAGGTAGGCTATTAAGTGCCCCCCCACCTGTTAACATATTTTCTCCATCTTGCCCCCCTCCTGTCCCCTCTTGCCCCCCTCATGCCCCCCTCTTGTGCCCCGCATCCCCTACTTTTGTCCCCTCTCGCGCCCCCCCCTTGCACCACGTATTTCGCCCCCCCTCTTGAGGATTGATCAATGATGTGTGGCGCTTCTTAATTAATTTTCCAATGTTACTGCAGATTCACTAAGTATGAGTTTCTCTGACCAGTTTTCTCACTGTCTACGTAGCTTTTTCAGCTTGCCTGATTGGTCCATTAGCAAATCAAACGTCCTCCAAATCCTTAAGTTTGATATAGACAGCATTGAAAAACGTAGTATTTTGCTTCAATGAGCAGCTGAGCTTGGAAAGTAAATCAGATTAGCAAGGAAAAAACTGAGAATCCCAGTCCCTCCTGACACATCACTGGCTTTGAAAAACGTTTTATTCTATTCAAATTCGAATTATGCTACGTAATTCAGGCCCTCAACCAATCAGAATAACTGTTTTTGCTACGTTTTGCTGTCCCTTAGCAGAAACTCATACTTCCTGAAATTGCAGTAATGGTTGGCTCACGGTTCTGCAAAGCACACAATTCGCTGGGGGGGGGGGGTTGGGTAGTGGGGGTACACACTGTACTCATTGTGCCTTTGGTGACAATTTTCATATGGGGGTACGGACCTAAGAAGGGTGGCACACCCCCCCTCCTCCTGAAGGGATGCCATAGCACTGATTACATTACAATTTTAAATTAAATACAATTTGACTTGGTTTATTATCCGTCACTGGTAAAATACAATATTTTTCATGGCATAAAAATTGATCATGACAAATTGTATGTAATAGTAATTTTTTTTCTTCTTATCGAGTTTCAATAATTCTACAGACACAGTGAATGATATTTCGTGATATTCAAAGAAGTGATCAGTATAATATATAAAGTTATCAAAAGTATTGCAGACAATTATCAATTTATCATTAAAAATTGACGGTCTTTTCCGGCCTGGGAGTAGCTTTCAGTATTTAATCTTCAGCTGACCAACCATTGTTCCATGGCATTTTCATCCTGCGTGACAGGCTGCGTCACCACTGCACCTCGTACCATTAATACATTCCATGTCAATACTATGACGCCAAATCAATGCCAAATAATAGGAAGGGCAGCTCCAAACATTTTCCATTCCTAAGGTCTTCGCCTTTCCTGTAGAAATAAATAAAAAATGTATAAATAATCATTTTGTTAAATTATTTTACAACTGCAATAAAAAAATTAAAAAAATTGCCGCTTGTCCGCATGGGAAAGGAAATAGTTTGTCGACACTTCGCAAGTGAAAAAAAGTTCGTCCCAGGGGTAAAATCCACAGCCCCCCTCCCCCAACTATTGTCTGGTTGGCCCCTCAGGCCCCGACGTGAGCGTGTGAAATTATCTACCCACGTCAAAATAAATAATTGCATCCAGCGTTATTGTTAAATTAATAATTTCCATCCGTAAAAAATACTAGATGCCCCCTCCAAAACAAAAATCTACTGGTCACCCAGACTCAGACTGAGGCTCATATTGTCAGTTGCTATGGTGACACTTCACTGAGCCTCACTCTGACAACACATGATGTTATTTAGATAAGAAATAAATCACAGACATCATAGGCTAAAATGTAAATTTAAGATAAAACTTCATGAATCACTGCTGTGGTTTCTTTATCGATTGTGGTATGTTGATGGCAGACATCAGTTATAAGACTTTTTAGTTTTTATGTTATACAAATTAATTAATTTTGCATCAATTGGCCTAATTGAACAAACCATTATGAATTTTTCACATAATCATGATTTTAATTTTTTTTTGATGACTTATAGGCCAAATAAAAATAAAAGGCAATTCATATATATAGTGCCAAGAAGTAATATATTACGTACATTTTCATTTTATATTATGAGGCTGACGGGTGGTGGTTTTCACCATTAAATTGGAGGTTTCCAAAGGAACCATGTACATCTAGGTTGTATAATATCAACTGAAACAGAAATATTTGGTTTTGTCAACTAACTGTTAAGTAATAATTCAACATAAAATAAGTCTACTATACAGAAAAAAAAATCAGTCATTGAAAAAAAAAGTGACAATAATATTACTAGCATGCGACCTCAAATTTTTCTCACTTTAGCGTATTTGACCAATAAGAAATTACATGATGGTTGATAAATTTATTTTAAAACTGTCAGAGATGGACTAGATGATACATTGGGGGGGGGGGGAATTTTTGAAAAAAAAAAGCTTGTTCAGCACATGACACTAACAAAAAGAAAAAAAAAATACTCAGAACATCAAAATGACAATAATTTTGTTTCCACCGTCATCTAGAAAACTGTCACGTCAAAATGGTGGTAAATAGTGTGTGACTCTTTCCAATGCAAAATCAGTGGATTATTTGAGGGGGGGGGGAATTGGGCCATGGTCCCCCTTAGGCCACAAACGAACATGGGAAAGATACGAAAAGCCGCAATGCGCCCCGTTTTCGCCCCATGTTATGCCCCCTCTCAGGTCATTTCTAGATAGGGCCTACGCCCTGGTGCAAAATAGTTTGTCATCACAAAAGTTTTCATGGGGGTCAAATCCATATCCCCCCCCCCAGTGTATCATCTGGTCAACCCCTAACAACATGCTACACACTGTACACATGTTTTAAGCAGTCAAATTCTTAACTCTGTAGATCCACATAGTTGCACAGACGTGGTCACAATAAAAAGAACTCTTGTGATAATGTCATATTGTAATAATTGAAGTATTTTGTCAAGTATTTACCTTTTCTTCAGCTTCTGGCTCTTCTTGGTCACTTAAATAATGTCAACAAAACAAACAGCTGAATATTGATATACAAATGCATGGATATATCCCAGTTTTGCGTGATGATAGGGCCCCAGGCCAGAGCTGCTTGTATCATGCAAAACTAGGCTAACTTGACAAAACCCTTCTAGGCAGTCGGATTTTGATATTTAGGAATCTGCAAGAAACAGTTATCTTGAAGTGTGTCTTTTTTGTTCTAGTACAGTGGAAAAATTCATACAGTATGTGACATGCAATAATGAGTTATCTTAACTTGTCCCTTTGTTTCATGGTATTTTGAAAGAAAACATCTAGAACTTGTTGAATGCAAAACTCAGCTATTTCATTTTGTACCTATATTTCCACTGAATGATTGAGGCTCACATGTACTGAAGATGAGCGCAAGAATGGGATAAGTCAATTTATACTTTTTGTGTACACTGATTTAGGTTGGCCTCTGTGTTCTGTTGTCCGGAAGAGTGGGATAAATCCTCTTGACTGCTTCATGCATGAAGAAATCATCATGGTTGTCAACGACAAACATTAGACAAAAGAGAGCTTTAATGAAGGCTTAAAATGCTGATATTTAGGTGTCAATTTCTCCACTAATAATGCACATTTCTTGAAAATTAGACCACCACATGGTGAAACTCCCCTTTGACAATAAATTGTGAAATTATGCAAAATTGGGATATCTTGAGATATCTCAGTTTTGCATGATACAGACGACATAATAATCACACTGCAGGTTTGCAAAAGCGAAACATTATGTTTGCACACATATTCCATAAGATTATAAAAATAATTCGCATAAAATGGTCGATTACCCCCTCTCAGTGACCTCCACTGAGCCTTAATGTCCATAAGTTCTTAGTAGCCAGCTAAGTTCCCTTATCCTGAAAAACTTCAGTAGACAGAAAAAACAAGCTTGTAAGTAATTCTTGCAAAATGTCATACCACTGAAATAATTCTCCATAGAAGAAAAGTAGTAAGTAAGCATGATTATTTTGCAGAACTTCCATTTTCATAGAATAATGTTGCAGTTGAGTATGATGATACTTCAAAGATCTCTTTCTGCTATTATAATATGCACCTCCAGTAATTATTAGTGTTTATGTTTTATGCACCGTTGTGACCATGGAAAACATTATTGTCTGGCTAAATCCTTAAGATATGTAACCTATGTAACCTAAGTGGTCATACATCCAGCCTTTGTATCACAGTTAATATTTCTTCAAGCCTGAAATTAGGAAATGTTTGGAATATCATTATCATAGCCTGGTAGAATACAATAATCAATCTCTTAGGTCTTTGTCAACTGAAACTACTTGTTATGTTAAAGCTCCTTGAACAAATACAAATTGTGAATATTTTAGTTGAAATTGGAATTTTTACAATTGCTTGGAAATGGTATTCAGAAGAAATTGTCATGAATTCTCTTATTTCAATCGCTTCTTAATCACACAAATAACAAACTCTCTACAACGTCTTCATTGATATAACATGTTTCCCTTTCTTCCTCCTCCAACCCCCCCCCCCTTCTTCCTTTCCCTCTGGGGGTTGCCTCTCCGAACTTCAGTTGCCAATACAAGTGTCTTTAATCTAACGCTTCTGTGTACTTTAACACATAAGTATTTTTTTCTTTGATTCTTTTTCTCTTTTTTTGCCAGATTTTCAAGTCAAACCTGTTGACAGTAGAATACTCTTCGTTCTGTAAACAACAAAGGCTTTGAGTCGGCACTTTTTTGTTTTTCCTTTTCTAAAAGAAGCTGAAAATCTAGGAGGCAGAAAGCTTCTAACTTCGCTCCTGTCTGTAAATATTAAGTATGTTTGGTCATATTACTTTCTTACCAGCTCTAACTGGATGCACATACTCGCTGAATATTGGTTTTGGTATAAGCTGGATGTAGCAGTAAACAGGACAAATCGATGTGTGCATTGATTATTACAGTAGTAGGGTTGTTGTTGTGACTTTTTGGCATTATCCTACATTAGCCCCCGGGGGGTCTAAACATTTAGGTCCTTTTTTCATGGGAAATTGTGGTGGTAATTTTTACTGCATAAACGTCATTATGTTTATACACAAGATGACACTTATACAGTCAATGTAACAAACAAGGGTGCCGGAACAGGGGGGGCAGGAGGGGCAATTGCCCCTGCTGCCCCTGGCCAGGAGGGGCAAGGGGGACAAGGTTGCCCTTTTCATATCCAAGAAAAAACATTATAAGGCCTTAATTTACAGTAAATTTAGGCAAAAATCTATAAGTATATATTCAAAATTGTCATTGCCGCTCAGTAAATTTTTGTCTCACGAATTATGTTTGCCCTTTCTCGACCGACTGCCCCTGCCGCCCACATTTCCTTCCGTCACCCCTGGTAACAAAGAAATACTTGTCTAACTATTTCTCAAAATACTGTCTTATATACTCCTGCTTTAGCCCCTTTTTCCATTGGCAGTACTATTGAAAAGGGGGCTAAAGCAGGAATATATATAAGACAGTAGGATATATAAAATACTGTGTTATATGTACTCCTGCTTTAGTCCCTTTTTCAAGAGATTTGTCAATGAAAAAAGGGGCTAAAGCAGGAGTATATATAAGACAGTATTTTTTGGAAAGAGACTAGTTTTTCTTTGTTACATTGACTGTATAAATGCCATCTTGTGTAAAAACACAATGACGCTTATGCGGTAGAAATACCACCAAAAAAGAGACAAGTTTTTTGTTGTTACATTGACTGTATAAACACCATCTTGTGTATAAACACAATGAAGCTTATACAGTAGAAATACTACCAAAATATAGCAAAATACTGTCTTATATATATACTCCTGCTTAAGCCCCCTTTTCAATGGTACTGTCAATAGAAAAGGGGGCTAAAGCAGAAGTACTGATTGTAATACAGTCAGTATTACACAATAAGTTTGCATGTATCAAATATGTAAAAAGTTACTCATTGGTTTTTTTCCTTGCCTTCGCCGCAAGCCATCTTGATGAAACCAGATAAAACCTGATACAACCAAAAGCTCCTTTTTTCTGGTAGTACACTGTAAATTTTGAAAACTGTGTTGATGCAATAATTTGAGCTGTCTGAGAATGTTTATAATTTTCAAGCTATGATAGCTCAATCCTATAACTTGTCAAGGTATGATAGCTCAATGCTGTAAGTTGTCCTAACGAATCATTACATTAAGCTGTGAAAACATGAAAGCTTCAGTTGTTGCAGATAGCTTGACATCTCAGTCATGCCACATATAGCGCCATCTATAACAAGCACTTCTCATTACACTGCATTTAGTTTTAAATAATTATTTACTTACAAGAAAAAAGAACATTTATATTACACTATCCCGGAGAAAAAATGAGTAGCAAACCACTTTCGCTGGTCAATTCTTTATTTTTATCTCTCTAAAATTAATTTGTGGGAGTAATTAGATGCATGCTTTCACACGTCAACCAACATTTCCAAGTCAGAGTGTGTTCAAATATAGGCTTCTAGCACTGTATACCAACTCAGATGAGCCACAGGCCATTGGGATTTATTCACAAGAAATTAATTTTTAAATCTCCTTGTGATGCAATGGTCTGTGTTGAATGCATCTTGGGCCTGTCCATGGTGTGCTAAAATGAAGCATACTGGATCAGATGGATCCCCTTGAGCGATCAAACAACATTTTGGGATTACAGCCCATATTCATAAGTAACTTTATAAGACAGGTCACACAAATATAAATCAAAAACAACTAAAAATAAGTCAACACAGCTCAAAATTTTGAGTTGTGTCAGCTTAGATCAATAAGTCAACAAAACTCAATATTTTGAGCTGTAAGTCAACACAGCTCATTGTTTTGAGTTTTCTCAGCTGAAATACCTTAGTCAACATAGCTTAGTATTTTGAGCTATCTCAGCTCGGTATTTTGAGTTATCTCAGCTTAAAACATTAATCTATGTTAGCTCAATCAACTTGTGCAACCATCTCACTCAATCAATTGAGCTGAATCAGTGCCTCCGATTTTACAGTGTAGCCTACTCAGTTATTTTGGTTTCTCTATAACTTTTTCATTCAATCACAATTGGTATAAAAGCATTGGGTCTTTAATCAAAATACACTGGCCTTCACATAATGATAGGCAGATGCAAATTCAAACACTAAGATTGAATCAATTGTGTTTGACACTTTCCAATGAAAGAGCTAAAGTAGCTTTGCAAGCTAGATGGCAAATGTTGATATTTAACTGCTTTGATGCAGTTCAAGTGAAGAGACTAATAAATCCTCCTTGCACTATCAGCATGGGTACCTTTTGATATTGTGTAACTTCCAAGATGCAGGGTGTAGAAATACTGAATGATCTTCAACATCCTCCCCCTAATAACAGTATGTCCATTTACTGTTTCTAGTTCACTTTTATAGGCGTTATAGACCTCTTTTCTAACAATGTCTCTGAGCAACTGAATGTGACCATTACCTTTCTCTTTCTCTGACCCCACACCATTATTTCCTCAGATTGAGACAATTTCCAGCCCTTCCTGAGCACTTGGTGTCACCCCTGGTTGCTGGGGCCATAATGTCATGTAAATTTGCCTCGTTCCCAGCTTCAGATGACTCGTTAAGGAGCAACAGAAGACCAGATGAGATTTCTAGAGATGCATCTTGGGTCCTTGATGTTGATGTTTCGTCTAAACTTGCTTTGGTGGCCTTCGTGCTTGTGGCCTCTGTTGATGGATGGATGGATGGTTGGGGATTTACGTCCTGTATTTGTGCACTTGGTAGGCTAATTAGGACAGGGGAAAGACAAGGCAATGAGGCGAAAGATGATTGAAACACCAGTCCAACATAGGCCCAGGTTACCCGGCAATAGCTGGATTCGAACCCTGGACCCAGCGATTGGCAGTCCAGCACGCTACCCCTTGTGGCCTCTGTGATTATGGCCTTGCCATAGAATTTCAATGTGACTACGTCAAATTATGGCAAAAATGAAGTAACTCTGTATGCCTGCCCATTGTTGAAGATGTTTGATTGCAGATTATGCGATTAGTGCCTCTGCTTTAATTCTGCAACAGTAAGAACCTTGCAATAATCATGCTGCCTTTGCGCATTTTCATTAGGTTTGAGATTATCACATTCACTCTAAAAAATTTCAGACAACATTGGTTTTTTAAATTCAAAATGGTTTTTTGAAAAACCAAATTTCAATGCAAAAAACCAACATGGATTTTTTTTTTTAAATCCATTTTTCTTGAATTCATTGAAATTTGGTTTTTCAAAAAACCATTTTGAATGTAAAAAACCAATTTTGTCCCGACATTTTTAAGAATGTAAGGTAACTCAAGTGCAGCTTTAGATTTACCTTGTATCATTATCAATGAAAATGCAATGCTATTCTGTCTCACCAGATTGCTAAGATTATTAGTCTTTTTGTTGTGGCCTGTGGATGATGATTCCCGATTTGGTCTTTGCATTTCTTATGCTTCAGTAGAATGCCCTGTACCCACACTAATGAAAACCCAGTCAAGATAACTAAAATGCTCTGAGTGCACAAAATCCAGCCATTGCCACCATGTCCACCCAATCAAATGACGTTTTAGCAGTCCAAGTTCAACCACACCTTAGGCTATGACTGCCTGAGGAATTTCCACTTTCCTTCTACTGATTTCCGTTACCCATATTCACATGTGCTAACGTATAGTCAATTTGATTTCATGAATCATAAATGTTTTCATAAAGGTTTTCTGATTTTGTAAAATTGAAATTGTGATATCAACTAATGAACATTAAAATGTAATAATGCAATTTTAAGAAAATTCTTCTACGAATAAACCAAGTCCATTCTCATCCTCTTTGAAAGTCGATGTTGGGCTGACATTGGCAAACTTTAAAACTGAAAAATCACTGTAAAGAGTCATGCAATTTCTCAATCAAAAGTGGATCCAATTATTGGCCATGACAATTTTTCGTAACTTTTAAAGGAGTCTTTCAGTTTTAAATGAGTAACCTTGCAAAACATCATGCTAAACAAACTGAAACTAAAGCCATACTTTTTTTTCTAATCATGGCACATGGTTTTTGTAATAATATTTATTGCTTTAAAGAAACAGTCAAATTAACCATATTTTTAATGCTCTGACTTGAAAGTATCTGCAATTCTTGTGATTATTGACACCTAGTTTATGCACTTTGTTCTGTGTTGTGTTGCACTGGAAGAACACATTGGCTGCAATTCTGGTTAGTACGCTGATATAAAATTGACATTTGGTGCATCAGACGGGGTCTGTGCTATTAGCGTATTGGAACTGCAACGAAAGCCTCTGCAAGTTAGCAGCAAATGTGACAGAGTGGCCTGGGTCACCTAATTTGCTTATTGGCTTCAATCTTGGAATTGCACATCTTTGGCTTCCCTCATCTGATGCCTGAACACTCTATTTTTATCTCCCATGTTTTGAACAAAAGGTTTAACATCTGTTTTATAATGATGGGTCTTATTATGCAGAGACCAGTGTACATGACTAGTGAACATGTAAAAAAATATGATGCAGAGGAAGTTTCCATTACATTATTCAGGGACATCCCTTTTCAGTTGGTGAATTGTGGTAATGCAGATATCCTATGGATTGCAAGGTTGGGTAGTGGAGATATGTGTAGCGGAAATGTGCAGCTTGCGATTGTCATCTTGGCAAATATCCTGTCCACGTCTCAGCTAATTGTATTGTGGCCTCCAGATGAGGATTCCAGATTAGATCCTTTGCATTTTATTGCCTCTGGGAATTGTTGTAAAACAGTGCAATAAAAGATATCTGGACAAAAGATTTTAACGGAAGAAGACTTTTGTGACAACTTTGGGCATTTAAGAGGAAAACCTAAATGTGGGGTTTGTTTTCAATGCAGAGATGTTGAATGAACACTATATTTTTACTATTTTATGAATGATTTTCGTTTTTACAAATTGCGCATGTCATTGTACATTATCATTTGTTTTCACTTCATCTGTATATAGCTTCATACTGTCGGAGACAAGCAGAAATGCTTATTTTATATTGTTCATTGTAACCCGACTTGAAATAAAACTTATCTTATCTTATCTTATCTTATCTTATCTTACTACAATATATTTAAGATGTAAAATTGTAAACAGAAAATGTATTATTCAGAAAAACTCTGCAGTAGAATACAGTGAAGTTTTGGACTTAAAAAGGGTATTGATGATATTTCATACTTTAAGGAAGGGGTTAGCTCAGTTGGTAGTAGTAAGGGCCACTTGCATTGACTAAACTCGATGAGCCCCAAAAACAGTGTCGCTAGAATAACTACATATAACTAAAAAATCTGCCAACACCAAGTTGTGTTGCATGATTAAAAATGTCTGCACACTTAATTTGAAGTGTCTACATTTAGTTACAGTGCAGAAAACAAAGAATTACTGACTGCAGATTGATGAATTGTCCATTTCTTGAAAAAAAAGTCATTTTGCCATAATCTCACCTGTGGCAGCTGTGACGTCATCAATACAATCATATGACGTCACAAACACATTCATGAGTTCAGCAATGGCTACGTGCGACATGTCAGCATTTATTAAAAGCAATTTCTTCATTAGGTGATTGCTGTGTTGGTGAGTACTTGAGATTTCCTATGATAGACGCTTTTCAAAGGTCATTGATAACTTTCAACACATGGGTAATTTGATGATTGAAAGTTAAATTACCTTGGAGTAATTTGAAGATCAGGTTCCCAATGGGGAAGTATCTCTGACCCAGAAACTGGGCCAGCATGCCCTGGCCCTGTCTGGGATCAGAAGCAATGCTCGCACTAAGTTGGTAGTGCCGTATGTTTTGAAATACTTTGTTCCAGTTTCAATTCCAGCTCTGGTAATCAGCACTTATGTTAGACAGTGCTTTCAATCATCTTTTGGTACATTACTCTGTCCTTCGTCCATCCTAATCGGTCTATCAAAGTGCTAGAATACCGGATGTAAATCCTGAATCATCCGTCTAACTATTTTGACTACTTTAGTAATCCAGAACACCTCAGGACTTTAATCATTCTAGAATGATTTACAACAAGTAATATTGGAGTAAACCACACAAGCCGCATGAAGTCACAAAATCCTTTCGCCCACCCAACCGACTTGCAAGCAACCCAACCGCAAAGCCGGCAATAAACGTCGCAGGAAGTAGCCCCCATAATTCCTGTTCCGGCCCCTCTAATATTCTGTTATGAGGCTAGCTGCAACAAGGAAGAATATTTTAGGATTATAGCCTCTCTGTGACACTTATTTGCTCCTGTCAAACATCCTGTTGCCATGGCGATGGTGTTGCAGAGGATGAAGCATGTAATTGGGTCAAGGGTCATCCCGGCTAATAACATTAGTACATAACTCAAAGGTCAGGCGTCAGAAGTGGCTTCAAAAGGCGGCAGACCAAAGTACAAAGGAATATTGATTCCTCAAATTCCATTTCACACTCTACAGTCATAGGCTTCTCTGTTGAAGGTCTTATTCCAAACATGGATTGGAACCTATGTGGCGGATACAGCAAGAGCTTTAAGTAAAATATATAGGTTATGATGTTGAGGGTGGTTTAAGATTGCTAAGAGAGCTGCACTATCTGTGGCACCTGTGCTATTTATCATAAATGTGGAAAAAAATAGGACACTACCTCATTCTATTATATCCCCTTTCAGTATTCTTTTTAAAAATATTAATCTGGCGCCTTACGTAAATGTCTTGAATTAGAATAGGGTTTATCTTTTAGCCAAATTTTCTGTACTTTTTATATTTATCCTGCCATAATGGGGATTGCTGTTGTCTTGTATACTAATCCTTTCGCAATTTTTTGAAGGTCATCCAAACATTCTAAGACAGCTGCTGAGGTCCTTCCCAATCCTTAGACAGCAAATCAGCCATTCTGGGTCAGAGATCATGGTTCATCCACAAACACTGAATTGTCAGAGCTTTTGTTATGTCTCAGAGATGTTATTTGCGAAGAGGGCATTGCGGTGTTGAATGTCAACTATCAGGTTAGACACACTTGGGGCTATGCAGCTAAGTTCCAGTGCAGTTGTTAAATGTAGCTGGCATTTCAAACATGGTATACATCTACTTAAGTGGCATTCAGAATGAATCACTTCTCTTTCAATGACTTCATTATAAAAAAAAAACGTGTTTACTGGCTGCATCAGAGAAGCAACACTGCTGTTGTAGTCTGCAGTACTGCAGCTTGAATGTTGGGTTCAAGATTGATATCTCAGTAAATAACTGCTACAAGTTCCAGTAATTTGTTCTGGAATCTATTGGGGAACCAACAGAACTGTACAGCAGACCTGATTCTTCAAGATACAGATCTAAGCATTTGCTCGCAGCTCTGTAGCCAACATATCCAACTTTTAGTTGCAGTCTAAAATTAGAACTGGAACTCAGCAATAAAATTATCCCCTGATACAACCGAGAATGTCATGAGGCTATTTCAACCCAAATTGCCACTTAAAGAAAGAGCAATAAAGCGGTAGTAGATGGTATAGCACTCTAGGGAAATAGCAATGCTTGCATTGTTCAAGAAAATTGCCAATTTGGTACATGTATAATATTTCATCACACTGGTCTGGTTTTAACTCCCTATGCATGCATGAGAAGCTGCATTGCAGTATGCATGACTTTAGCTATACATTTATAGGTGTGTGGTTCATTGGCTTAATAGGCCAAGTATCATTTACATGGAATATGCATTTTGTAACCACCTTTCCTTTTGATTATAAAATCATTATATCTCATTATATTCAAGCCATGCCTAATTTTTCCCAAATGTATAATTCATTAGTATCCCTGGTTATACGAGGAAAATATAACCTGCATAGATCCGTTTTTACTCTTTTCTGAAAATATATTTCGAAAGGATTATGACACCAGCTGGTTCACATGGCACGGCATCCTTTTAAGCAATATTAAAATCTCCCCAAAAGATGGATGAAAAACATCAGGGCCAGATTCAGACTTGGAAGTATAGGGGGAGGGGGGGGGGGAAATTGTGTTTTGGCATTCGTCATTTTCCTGATCCCAAAATCTATTTGCCTTTCTGAATCCATTTTCCACGAATTACTTCATATCAACAAATCCCTGCACTTCCTCTAAGTGGCTTAACCCTCCAAGCATTGGCATTTCAGCTGTCGGTGGAATGTTTTGAATGCAGGGAATGTTGCAGGTATTCCTCTTGGGTATTTACTTGATGGGCCAGTGTCTCAGGCTTCTCTGGAAAATACATAAGATGTCAGGGGTCAGTTTAGGCGGGTGAACCAAGCATATTGAGAGGGCTGGATAAGCAATCCTCGTTTTTGCTCCTCTGGGAGTTGACTGAATTATTTTCCACCTGATTTCTTTCAATAAATTGAATACTGAATACCAGAGAACTGTAGAGAGACCCCAATAAATTGTCATATATACTCCATTCGAGAGTATTTTGAATTCAAACACATTCCTTTGTCATGGACTGAAAGAAGCAAAGCTTAAGTACGCCCAATGCAATTGAGATTTGAAGAAACTTTGGGTATGAATTGTCCAATTGTTTGCATTTATAACTCCTCAATTTCACCAGATTTTCCATGCAGGAGCAAGTGACAAAGCGGTGTCATCTAATGCTATTTTGTTGAGCAGGACGACTACAATTGGAATTCTTAAGAATTGTCTACAGGCATCTTGCAATGTTCTGTCTAAGGACCTGTAACTGCAGAAGAAGGCTGACAAGCGTGAAATCATGTCTTGGTTTTTCTATCAATTAGCTAATTGGCTCCAGATCAAGATTGAAATGGCTTTTCATTGGCTTCATCACTCTCTTCTAGATTCCAATTAGATGTTTTTATGACTTCTCTTTCTTTGATAAATCACATGGATGTTCCCGATTCTGATTCAGTGTACATTTTGGTGGATACCTTCATTCAGAAAGGTGTGGCCAAATAATTAGTCATTATTGAATCAATATTTTCTATATGGTACGTGTACAGGCTGCACTATTGAAAAGACAGCAGGTGCAAACATAGAACTGGTTAATAGTGTAAGGAGAACAGGCCTTTAACATAAAAGTTTCCTACTCTCATTGGATACCTGTCCTATTTGTATGGGAGTCTATTTTCAGATCTAAGCGCAACTATTCCTGAACTCTGAATGTGACCTCAGATTGCTTGGCACCGATAATGTGACGTAAATCTGCCTCATTTCAAGACTAGCTACAGAGCAACAAAGGATATGAGGAAAATCCCAAAGAAATTGAGAAAGTCTCCTCTTAAGTACCATGGGACTTTTTCATTAGTGATGAAATAACAAGAACAGGTCTACCAACAAATGACGATGTGGTCTCATTTTAGTTGAATTCATGGCCAGGAACGTCTTATTAGTATATCTTCATGAACATCTTTGCAGAATGACACAGTGTCAAGGGGGGAATTAAATTCTACTTCACATGGAACGGGTGTGTAAAATGTTGTTGCTCTTGACAAATGGTTGTTATGCAGGTATTCAACCTTGTTTTCTCAATAATGGAAATAAGAGTGGAATTATGCCGCTTGAGATTGTCATCTTAGCAAATAACCGGTCGGAGTCAGAGAAATTTGCATTGTGGCCTCCTGATGAGGATTCCAGATTAGGTCCTTTGCATTTGTTTACATCTGAGGATTGCTGTGGAACAGGACAGAAAAAGATCTCTGAATGAAAAGAGGAGATTGAGGAGATCTGGAAAAGGAAATCCCACTGGAAATAGGTGTCAGATTTCTGGCGCTGTGGAATGTCACATAATGAAAAGTGCACTTGAAGACATTGTTAATGAGGAGGAATGAACAAATGATTTAAAATTTTCATCCTACATGTTTTAATTTAGCATGATATTGTACTTGTTGAGGCAATATATGTCTCTGTGTCTCATTTGGTTATGTGTGAGAAAACACTATTGAGAATCACACAGCAAGTAGGTGTTGGATAGTTGATACAGTGATAATGTTGTTGAAATCTCCGAAATGAGTTGAGCACTGCACTGGAAAAATTGATGTCAACGCAATATAGAAAGAGACAGTTGCATGAGATGATTTGAAAAATTGTGTGACGGATGATTCCATTTTGGCTTCAAAATTAATGTGATGACAAACATACACTGCCATAAAGCACCTTCCTTGGCTTTGACCCAGTATGTAGCAAATGGACTATGGCAACATTCTGTCCGGAGGCAGCACTACAGGCCTCATTAAAAAAGTTTCTTCATTTTATAACGTTTTTAATTCTTTCTGCAGTAACTTGTTCTTTCTTTCGTAGCGTTTTTCTTTCTTAATACAACATTTTGGACATATAGTTGCAAACGACATGAGCATATTGAGAGCTGGCATGATTTGCAAAATGTTATATAGGAGGAAGCATTATAAGCCTTATAAGGTCACAAAATCCTCCGCCCACACATACTTGAAAGCAGCCCAACCGCAAAGCAGGCAATAACCGACACAGGAAGTAGTCCCATAATTCCCTGTCCTGGCTAATATTCCATTATGAAGCTGACCTCAAAATGGTGGATATTTTAGTATAATGGCCACATTCTGACACTTCTTCCTTCCTGTCAAACATCCTGTTGCCATGGTAACAGTGTTCAGAGGATGAAGCATGTAATTGGTGATGCAGGGGTCAAGGGTTGCCCTGGGTAATAACTTTAGTGCATAACTCTGCATTAGCTGTCAGAAATGGCTCCAAAAGGCAGTGGACCTGATTACAAAGGGAAGTATATCCTTTTAAATCATTGTTACCTTCTCCGCTCTGAATTTGTGTTCCTCTCAAAAATTTTCAATAGAAAATGCACACGAATGAATAGTAAGAAAAATGTTCTACCATTCATGTATCAATATATTTTTTGTTCTATTGTTGCAGTATGTATAACATGGATAAGAGCATGCTCATATTGGAGACATTAGTTTCGCAGTTAATGCCATGCACTGAAATATAATAACTGTGCTGTATTGCCTCCTGTGTATCCAAACTGATAGAAGACATTCAACACCACTGTCAGTGTGTCCACCCTATCTCCAGCACACTTGGTGTTTCTTTCATTTATTTCATAACAAAATACCAGACACAGCATAATTATGACAGCGCATTAGACCTGTTCAAAAAAGACTTTTTATTTTATTTTGATCAGGATTGCAGTGATTCCCATTCTCCAAGCTCTAGAATGACCAAATGTGACATTTTTTTCTATTTTGGACTTTGGGAATGCCTGCCTCATGAGCCATGAAGTTTTAATGTTTAATTTAGTCAAAAACGCCTAAAATATCAGAGGGGGACGTCATATTTTGCCTCATATCTTCACCAGTCTTAATTGTAGAGCAACATGGGTAGTGTCATATGAAAGCTGGTGAAATTGTCTTTCATTGGACACCAATATCTTGGTATTTTAGATGACTTTAGTTGTCTCCAAAGCAGAAATGTGTAAATTTTAGTGTAAATTCTGACGTTCGGCACTACATTTTGCCTCATATGCTCATTAAAAATAACCATCAGACAGCATGAGTGGTACCATATGAAAGCCTGTAAAATTGTCTTCAAAATGGCACCTTTTTAGAATTTTTTAGACAATTCTTGTTGTCTTTTAAAGTTGTATTTCTTAATTTAAATGAGTTAACTGTCTGTTCAAATTTATCGACATGGTGTATTGATAAGAAAACTATCTAAATTTAGTGCCTTATTGAATTATTTTTTAGATTTTGTTTTAATTTGGAATATTTAACAAATTTAATTTACCATGCATCTTTAACGAATTTAATTTACCATGTCTTTAATGCCTTTCTATCGAGAAAATCCATTGCTGAATGCGGGAAGAATATAAATCAAAATTAGTGGCAAAGTTGATAATGCGATTCACAACAGTCAGTGTCTCCTTGTCACATTTTTGTAGCCAAGTATACAGCTTATGTAAAAAAAACACATTAAAAACCTGACATTTTGAATCACAATATGCTAGAGTTGTCAGTATCATTTGTAATCATAATCTGAAACCACGTTCAAGTGAACTTCTGCTGTCGATGAATGAATAATGACATGAACATCCACAGATCACTGTTATGGTTCTTTTACCCTTATTTTAAAAAGTAATCATGGACATCTGAGGATAGACCAGAAAAGGATAATCGGAGATAAGGCTACATCTGGTGTAAAATTATAAGCTGTTCTTGGAATTTGTAGAAAACAACTGTTGGCAACTGGTAAAAATTAGAAACATTAAAACATTAGGTTTGACATAGTCAGGATGGTGTGACAAAATGAAGCTGAAGCACAGGCAACCTATGGGAGGCAGCAAATCTACTTAATGAAGGTTGGAATTGTTGACAGAAAACTGGTTTGTCTGTTTCACACCAGCCATACTGGTTGTTAACAATGATAAAAATTATGAGCGCAGTACGCACTGTTGACTCGATTTGACTCGATTCAACTTGGCCTAATGAAGTGAAAAGAAAAACAGATTAATAAATATGGATAACAATTATTATCATTGCAAGAACTTGCCAAGACTGAAACTGTGAAACAAGCAATTCCACAAAATGTTGTGTTTCTAATCAATGTTAAGTCTTTGACAGCCGAAATTTCTTTGCTGAAATTTATATCAAATATATACCTTAGCAAAAAGCAACTTGGAAAGAACATGACAAGTACAATGTCAAAGGCGGATTTGATTAATGTCTGTTACATTGACAAAAAATTTTGCTGAATTTACTCTCAGCTGCCTTGAACAAGTTGTTGCAGTGACATATATCCATGAGACTTTGTTACCCTGCCATGACTTTCTTAATTAATATTTCCGTTGCTTGTATAAGCCCTCATGTTCCATATAAGTATAGGTTATTCACCATTGGAGAGGGAATATGTGATTTATCAACCAAGAGCTTTAGCCACGTGTGTGATAAACACATATTTTCGATCTCATGGTGAATAACCGGCCTATACCATGAGACAAACACTGAAAAGGTAAAAAACGAGACGATAAGTGGACTACAAAGAATATCCATGGGATTTATTGCAGTGAAATACAGGCTTGTGTTTGGCTGATAGAGGTGTCGGATGATGTAATAATGTATGTCAGAGTATTAGCACTCGTACATAATGCCAAACCGTGGGTGATTTTACATTATACTGTACTGTTGTCAATATTAGGCCTATGTTAAATCTTTTGAGTTGTAAACCACAAACGTGATTCGGGTGACATAGTCATTATTTATTTTGCAACACAAGACATGGTAAATTTAATGTGTTAAATTTTCCAATTCTATGAAGGCAACACAATATGACAAAAATGTTCTGATCAATGCACCACAATTGAGATACTAGTGCTACATCGCTTCAGTGACAACCATATTGATGTAAATAAACATAAATACAATGTCAATTTAAAGACAATTTTACAGGATTTCATAAGGTACCACTCATGCTGTCTGATGGTTATTTTAATGAGCATATGAGGCAAAATGTAGTGCCCAACATCAAAATTTACACTAAAATTTACACATTTCTGCTTTGGAGACAACTAGAGTCATTTAAAATACCAAGATTTTGGTGTCATATGAAAGACAATTTCACCAGCTTTCATATGCTACTACCCATGCTGCTCTACAATTAAGACTGGTGAAGATATGAGGCAAAATATGACATCCCCCTCTGATATTTTAGGCGTTTTTGACTAAATTAAACATTAAAACTTCATGGCTCATGAGGCAGGCATTCCCAAAGTCCAAAATAGAAAAAAATGTCATATTTGGTCATTCTAGAGCTTGAAGAATGGGAATCACTGCAATCCTGATCAAAATAAAATAAAAAGTCTTTTTTGAACAGGTCTACAGCGCATTGACACCTAGGAACTAAGAGAATCTAATTTCAAATCCGTATTGAAGGCCTGAGGTTGCTCTGTCTGAGCCCTTCACTTCCTCAAATCTCTGAGCTTCCACGAATCCCTCCACTTCCTCTAAGTTGCTTAACCCTCCCAGCATTGGCATTTCAGCTGTCGGTGGAATGTTTGGAATGCAGGGAATGCTGTACATAGGAAACTCTCTTGGGTGTTGGCTTGATGGGCCAGTGTCTCAGGCTGCTCTGCAAAATACATAAGATGTCAGGGGTCAGTTTAGGCTTGAGTGGCGGGCATACTGAGTAGGCTCTGAGAAATTCTGATTTCTGTTCCACCAGGAGTTCAACAGAGCCTCTTAGACTGATATGCCTTTTTGTTTTTCCTTTTATCATATAATTTTAGAAATACAGCAACCTCTGTATTGTGAGACTACCCCTTCCTCAAACCTAAAATGCTTTTTCTCAGACTGCATGTGTCAAGCTATCCCTGAGGCAAACTTTATGCAAATATATATGCCATGTGTCCAGTGTATGATGCAAGAGAAGAACAGCAACATAAGTCATTGTGATATGAACAGATTTTATATAACTCGGGCACTGCTGTAATCTATCGATGCCAAGGTTGTTGGGAATCTCAAAAGGTTCAATTTCAAATTTCGATTTTGGAGAAAGTTATAAATGATGGGATACATTTTCCTCTGGAAATTTATTTTGTTTCATAAGCATGATATTGTGTCTCTGTGATAAATAGCAAAGACATGTAAATGAGGATCTGGTGATGTACTCAAGCCTTTTTGTATCGGTAATGATATAAATTATGGATTGCTTACAAAAAGGACCATAACTCCGGCTAAGTCATTATTTAATGTTATGCAAAGGCATCTTTGTCAGCTGTATTACTTTGAAGATGGAGCCTTATCAAACTGGCCAAGCATAATTAGAATGTGGAAATTTGTGTGTGCCCAACTCTTTGGTGCAGCATTACTGTCAAAGCTGTTAACTTTGATAAACACTTTTTCTTCTCCTTTTACTTCTGTTGTATAACTTCAGCTGTATGAGCAGCATACCGCTTTTTTCTGAACTCATCATACTCTGCAGAGCATATGCACATTTTTAATTATAGAAAGGATAAATGTGTGTAGGTAATATAGATGCATACTCAAGCAACATACGCTTCAAGTGTTTCTTGTTAGTTTTCTTGTCGCTGCGATGTGTTTTATCTGTTTCTTATGTTTTTTCCCCTCTCTATCATTCTTAGGAAACTGGAAGCAATTCATCTTGGTTGGGTTTCCAATAGTAGCCATGTTCAACAATACTGATGACGTCATTACTTTGTGTGCTTGCAGGCAGAGGAGCTCTCGGGTCAGGGAGGTACATTTGTCACAGAAAGAAGATCCATTTGGGAGGATGGAGGAATTACAAGAATGCTAACTTTGAATGAAGGATTACTAGAGTGAAGCAAAACTGCAAGAGATGGGAAGAAGAATACCAAAGAAGAAAGTGGGGAGGCACAGAGAATTTAGATGCAATGCACTAAGCATTTCTGTGTCTTATGTCTTATGGAAACCCAAGGCTCTATTTTGAGAGCAAACCTATTGTTGAGATAGCAGCTATGAAATGAGAGTTGTGGAGTAGCTGCATTGTCAACTAGGAGTTATTGAACAAACAAGAATTTCAAAGAAAAAAACCTCCTTTTGTTTTGAGCCTTTTGCAAAGGAGCCCATCTTGCGTTATAATTTATATTGTTAACCAATGGCGTTGATGTCCTTAAAAAAATAACATCTTACATGTATGTGAAACGAACCAAAGGGTTATTCATATAGATTGATAAGGAACATGCAATTGTAAATTAAAGATAGACGAGCACTTAAGGCATCATAACCTTACACAGAAACACATCTTGGATATTCATAGTAACTTCTGATATAAGTCCAGTGCAATTGTATCTTGGCAAATCACCATTACTATAATTTCACGCGATTCATCTTAAGTGCTGGATCACAATATCAATGTCATTCATGTGATTTGCGTGACAAGTGAAATGAATTAATGCATTGAAACATAGTCTATCCATTTATGCAATTATTTGATACTTTGACAAAGTGATTATTACAAGCAGATATCGGCAAAGATTTTTGAAGCATTACTTGAAATTTCCCATTACACTCATACAGCAGTTGCCGCAGATAAACAGATTTATATATAGAAATGATATAAAAAAACATAAAGGTATACAGATGTCTAATATATAAAGGATCAGACATATAATATACGACGGGACTCAATGTATTTGCTGCAACAATTCATATTCCACATATTTGTGCTGACTCGAAGGCCGCAGTCATATGATATGAAGTATATTCAAAGAGAAAAGTTGAAAAGTTTGTGTGGAAAAATATGAATCCTACGTTCTATGGATAATTCAGTTAGTTGGCATATACTCCGCACTAACAGTTATTGTTCCGTCACATGAATGACGAAGTCTTGTGCAGCTATACTCAGTTGCGACCACTTCGTCAGTATAAGTCTGAATAAACTATCAGTATCAGTTGATCTAATTCATTACAATGTATATGTTCTACTGTAAAGAATATACAAAGGATATATGAAGCCAATCTCATATCAACTTTATTAATTCACATCATTTGCACTGCACTTGATTTCAAAAATATACGCTTGGGAACATCGCATATCTCAATGATAGATCGGAAACAAAATTTCATCAAAACATTCCTTCAGGCACGGGATAATGCCATTAATTGTGAAAAAGAATTGCGTGACATGTCATGCTACTGTCTTATCTCAGGACTAGATACTGTTTCAACTGGGATTTACTCATGGTGGAGCTTGCTGGCTGTCAAATCTGATGAATCAATTGACTGTTCGGCTTTGATGCTTTAGGAACTATGAGAATTATGAGGCTTACATGAAGGCAGATGAGTGGGAATACAGCAGTTGTTCACATTGTGATACATTCGTGAAGACTCCACTGTGGAAATTGACTTTAATCTTATAATTTGACTACATGATGGCTTCTCAATATAAAATTGATTTTTGATGAGGTGTTTTATCTCAAGCACCAGTATTACAAGTTACACCATATCAAACTGTAGACTTTGCATACATTTTGAAAGACTGCATATAAACGAGTACAAGAGTGGATATAGCTGATATAAGAAGGGGTATTTGACAGAAAATGACATTGACAGTGGTAGCATAACATCAACCATATATAGTGAAATATTTCTTTTAGTTCAAAGCAATGCATTTCAAATCATGATCATAGTGAGACATCTGACGTTGGATAAGGAAAATTGAAATATTCGAAACCAACAGAATCAATTACTTAGCTAAAAAAATGCTTTTGTAATTCATTGGATGGATGAAATCAGTGTCTTATTACAAAACAATCAATAACACTAATTGACCTGAGCAGATTAGCGCAAAAACTTATTTCCCTAATGGGGAAAGATAATTAATTAAAATGAGTTATTAGGTTAAAATGTCATCAGCATCATCTTACATCAACAGCAAGAAAACACATATTAATTTGATTTTTTTCAATTTAATTAGCTCAGATTAAAGGCATTAACATCACTTTAAAATTTGTTATTAGTTTACAATCACCAGGTTATCATACTGGATTAACAACTGGATTATAAATACCGTAAATAATTAGATGTAATTGGACAGAATTTCTAGTGTAAATTTCAACATTGATATTGAGTATTAATAAGTGACAATTTCCAGTAAAACTTTCTCTAGAATAACTTATAGTGATGTGAAGCAATTCCAAGTTCTTCACAACATCTACAATGGTTTGCCAAAAAATTCAGCATAACAAAAACTTGCAGTGTTGTCATATACTCGTATTTAGCGTTATTAACATCAGTGTATCTCCTGAAGGAATATTGTGATTATTTATAGTAATGGTTTACATTATGCTCAAGTGAATTCCAAAATGGAGTCAGTATTCAAATCTGAGGTCAATTTCGACCAGCACAAATCAAATATGGTTAAAACTACAAGTTCAAGTACAGGTTGAAGTACAAGTACTAGTACTTTGGATCAATCAAGTACAAGTACAGTCTCTATACTAAAGATGTGTCTTCTACTGTTATTATCATTTTCGTCTATCACTGGTGACAAGAAACTTTACTATTTTTTAATATATTTCCATAAATTTTTACGATTTTGTAATGGCAGATTGTTCTTCAGAAATATAATTTGTGTATATGCTGCATTTATTGCAAGTTTAGTCAGTATCATATATATAATTGTTTCATTAATAACTGTGGGAATGTAATGCAAATGAAGTTATTTAAAATATCATTGTTACTACAGAACATATTCATGTGGTTCACAATACATTACCATTTCATTGTCATTTCCAAATTCGCATAATCCGTCTATTATCATTACATACAACATTTATCATAACCATACTGTTTCTATACCATGCCTCTTATATCATCTTCATACAATTAAACTTTCAATAATTAGTGGAATCCTGACTGATTTGTATTTTACATGACATTGTGCAGATTGAAGGTACATTAAAGTAATGGCACTTTTGAATCCCCAGTCCTTCAGCACTCACGACTTTAATGTTCCCCTGTCCGTTGGCCACTTTACTTTTGAATTCCCGGTCCCCATTTCCCCCCATCCAGAGCCTCATTAAACATCAAAATGGATATTATATTGATCACCTTAATTTAAGATAAAATATATCATCTTCTCGTACAATATGTATTTGAAATATATATAATTATAAATCTTTTAGTGATTGTGAAAATACTTCAGATAAATTTTGATCATCATGGTATGGGAGTGTCTAAGAGAACATGGAATTTTTAGATATAGTTCACCCTTACCATCGTGATGATTATTGCATTTTTTCATGTTCAAATTCCCTTGTAGTCATTTGCCTTCCTTCAGGATCTTTTGTGTTGGTGGGAGCACAATGATTATCACCCTCCCCAATGAAGATAGTTGCATTCTCTCATGAAGATTATTACGATCTCTTGCGATCATGGCGTTTCTCAATATCATTGCAAGAGAACATGTAAATCTTCACAAAGGAATCTGATGATCTTTGCAAGAGAATGTGGTAAATTTCCTGAGGGATCCTTGAAGATTGTGAGATCATTATCACGAGGGAATGCGGAATATTGCAAGAAAACAAAATAATCATCACGAGGGAACACAATAATACAATATCTTTAACAACATGTCCTCTTAGGGGGCCCATACTATTAAACTGAATACATATCCCTTATCTCTGTCTGTAAATGCTTTGTATATTGATCATAATGCTGACGGACACATAATTATGTTACAAAGGGAAAGGCTCTCCTTTAAAGTGATATGTCTGTTTTGTGTCATGTGACTTCGATCCATCCTATTGAACTGGTATAATGGCAACTGCTGTTCTGTCCAAATATTGACATATTTGCATTCATAAAAACCTGAAGCTTACCAATAGCTGCATGACAAATACATCATGATTTTGTGATACAGCTATTCCACTTGTAGTATGTTGCATGAAATGGTCATACGGCATCTGCATGCATAATGTTATGAATATTATATCGGTTTTTAGTAGATCCAAACCATTAAACTTCGTGAGCCTTGTTTCTACTACTACTTTTTGTTTCAACTTAAGTATGTTAACTATTTATACATTCAGAGTTAAGGGCTTGAAGTGGGATAAAAACATCATTTGAGTAAATTATTATTAGTGCTCATATAGATTTTGAGGGCGATGAAGTGCGCTGTTATCTGTGTTTGCAAAAGTTACTTCATTTAAGGCATGCAAAATGTGGTGCAGGATGTACAAAGCCTGCTTTTTTCTCAAAGTCTGATACACTTTGAAGGGTTTGGTCTTGCTGTTACTTTGACATCACTGAAGGCACAATCTTTCTTCAAAATGTATGAAACTAGTACCAGTGGGACTATTTCATGAAAAGGAAAATTTACATGAACTGTGGAACTTGTCATTTTGTATGAAATGGCAGACTGATTTTTTTTTGGGCAATATAGTAATTGTATGGGTATATATATTTTCCTCTGTGTATTGATTGACACGTATGATTTGTATTTGGTATTACTCTTTGCCAAAGTTTATATTATATAACAACACAGATCATGATAATATAATGTACCCAAAACCTGCCTGTGTTTTAGAGAATGTTATTTAAAAGGGACAGTTTGTCACATTAAAGAACTACTGACAGCGCATTGCTTTAAATTTTGAGTTATTTTTATGAGTTTTGGCCTTTTCAGTTACACACATTCCCATAGTTAAATATTTCACTATCACTCTAAGGATAATACCAAAGCAGGATTTGAACCAGGGGAGTCAGTCTCATTTTGAAGTGATGCGGCAAATCAGGACAATGCCATCACAAAAGATTCCAGGGGAAAATTTCCATGCAAAGGCATGTATGCTTTGGCCAAAAAGTGGTGAGACAAATACCATTTCACTTGTTTGAACCCGCGCCCACTATATCCAAGGCAAACTTGTTAACCATTCTGCCGCCGTGCCATATGCACAACTGTACTTCAATGTACTACCACATGGCCCCTTTTACTAGTGCTACTACTTATATGTCTTATACGACTATACCACTACTGCGATTTTTCCCCACACATGCAGAGTCGCCTCTGACCGATCGATCTGTACTGTTTACTTCTAGCCAGGTCTAGCATATACTGGAACCCAAAGAGAGTAATATGACCCAAACACTTAATATTTACTGACAGAAGTTAAGAAGTTGAAGCAATAGGTTTGCAGACAGGTAAAGGTCTATTTTTGTAGTTAGGAGTGTTCGACCGCCAATCTTCCTCTGCCTCTTTTTAGAAACAGAACAAACATGAGAAAGCAAAAAAGTGCCAACTCAAAGCCTTTGTTGTTTACAGAACAAAGCGTGTTTCACTTTCAGCAGGTTTGAATTGTCAAAAAGAATAGAAGTAAAACTGTCTTGGAAAAAATGAAAAAGGAGAAAAGTACTTATGTGTTAAAGTACACAGGCAGAATGGGATTAAACACACTGGATCCTTGGAGTTGAGAAAGCCAAACCCGGAGGGGGAAGAGGATGGAAGGGGATGCGAAAATAGAGAGGGAAGCCAGATGTTTTTTATAACAGATTTTGCACCATATACTGCATATTGGAATGACCACTTTGACCACAGGTTAAAGATGATGATTATGTGTACTATTGCTGTGAAACATTCCATGATTTCAGACTTGGAGAATCATTGATTCTGATACAAAGGCCTAGTGAATGGCCACCTATGTTGCACATATCACACATTTTGAGGCCCAAGACAGACAACACTGTTTTTCCATAGTCGCAACTATGCATATATAACACAAAGATAAATAATCATGATGTTTATTACATGTGAAGAGAAACAGAAAGAGAGCTTCAACATTGCTTTACAGTATAAATATAGGAGTTCTATGAAATATTTCGATGATAGTAAATGATGAATAGAGGGCGGGAAATGCAGCATGGAACAGGGATGCCTATACAAAGTGGTAATTAAGCCAGTGGAGGAGTAATAAGAATGAGGGATACTATGTTATGTACTAAATAGATTCATGATTGATGGGAGTATACGGTTTGATAATAAGGTGAAGCAAAACATCATGAAGAAGTATCCATCATTTAATGTTGTTTTCATATCTGAAAAATCGCTTTAGTTTCACACAAAACAAGAAGAAAGAGAACCAAAACTTTGCCTTGGAAGAGCTCTGCGTGGTATAGCCTGCACTAATTGCCCAATTCTCACATTGGTTGCCAGAAATCTAATAATGTTTGCAGCTCCTTTGTCGCTGAGGAGAACACAATGGCAAAGAGCTTTCTGCAATATTTTCTCTGTTATTCTCCGCTTTAGTCTTATTGCCAACATTGACTTGTTTGTTGGCTTTTTGCGGGATCCACACGAAAGTAGAGAACAATAAAGCTCATGAAGCTGATATTACTACACAAAGAGATTCCTTTATTGCACTGTGGATGATGGCTTGGACCGACAGAATCTGACTGTTTTACTAATATGAACATTATTCAAGTGTTATTAGTTTGAAAAGAATCGCCAGTTCCTTTATGTACTGCAACATTGATTGTGTCTTATTCGAAAAGTCTGCTTCTGTAAGACTGATGATAATTCAGAATTTTCTCAAGTTACAGACATTTACAAGCTGACTGCTTAACAGACAAAGCAGGTTTGTTTGGTTGAATTTACACACAGTAGTGACCTGATTCCAACCATGCCTCTCTTTTCATATATGTGATTTCCACAGATTATGTGTTTGACCGAGTCAATCAGTTGCATTTGGCATGCACTTACATGATGACAATATTTTTCAAAATCTGAAATAGGTCACCATTCTTGTTGACATTCATCATTTTCGGTTTTTGCCTTTGTAATATAGCTACAAAGTCATGTGATCCATAAAAATATTTCGATGTGCGTGAAGATGAAAATTCCCAGTTTCTCTGCTCAAAAAGCCAGCAGTATTCTCTGGAGTCTTTTTTCAGGCTATATTCTTATTGGACACATTGACTCTTTGGCAAATTGACTGGCATCTCAGGCATATCAATTGCTGAGCTCAGTGAGGTGGTCTTTCTTCTTTATCATCCAATATCGCGTTGGCTTTTGCGTAGCTCCATACTACTGTCTAAATACAGATTATTACAGAAGATATATGAACTACCTCTATCAATTTCCCTGCATATGTTTGCATCAATCAATATATATCAAAAGAAATTGTATCAGCAAAATATCAAAATATATTCAATGATCAACTAGAACTGTATTTATCAAGCTGATTCTCAACAATAGTCTGACATGGATGGATGGATCTTTGGGGCTTTACGTCCAGTATTTATGCACTTGGTAGGCTAATTTGGACAGGAGGAGGACACGGCAATGAGCCAAAGTATGATTGAAGCAGCCATCCAACATAGGCCAGGGTGACATGGCAAGAGCTGAATTCGAACCCTGGACCCAGCAATTGGCAGCCCAGCATGCTACCGCTAGACCAACCCTCCCCCACATTAGCCTGACAACAAAAGGATCCATTTCCATTAACGTTTGTGACATTGAATTATAGACTATAAGGAAGATCAAGAAAGCAATGGATATCGGCTCATTTGCAGCATAACTCGGTACCCACACAGGCAATTTCTAGGTATATACATTTATGCTCAATTCAAATATTATGAAACAGCAGGGTTTTGGCACAACTTAAATCTCAATTTATATCTTGCCTGTTTGTTAGAAACCAGACCTCAACTTCATACCCTTTCTGTGATCTTTGAAGAAAGCAATTCCAAACCTTTTCAATTCTCCCTTCCATTTCGAAGCCATTTCATTCCAACCCTTTTTGAAATCCTTCGGACCTGTTTGCCCTTTTCAGCAAAGTTAGGAAGCAATCAGTTTCTTTCAAGAAATCAGAGAACAAATTTTGATCCCACACAAAGAAATCTCTAGAACACTGCAAGTTATGTTGCCCAAGAATTCACATCAAATGCTCAGCGTGACGTCACACTCTTTGATTTTAGATGAAAGTGACGTCACACCGCTTTGAAGATGACAACATGCATACAGACGCCAAGCCGCAGTTTTACTTTCACACAGCATATTTGGGATGAGTGATGATATACCAACTCACTTTCGAAATGTTGGGATTGAAGTCGTATTGTCAAAAACATCAAATGTTGTGATTACACTTAAATTTTGCACTATGAATACTATGTGTTTAAGTAAGAATGCAAGTCGTATATTTCATACATTTTTTCAACTGTATACTGCTTCATCAAATCTACTTGTTCTTCTGTTATTTCAACATGATGATGAGCTTGTAACTGTATATTGTTTTATTTACCACCGAAACTAACTAAAGTTTTACCTTGCCTTGGCTTACCTCTTTATTCTGATTGATGCTGTTGCATATGAAAAATAGTTGTTAATGCTTGCCACAGTTCATGTTAGAAGAGAATTTCAGAGAAAACAAAAAGAAAACCTGCAAAAGTAGGATTGGTGAAAATGTACATATATGTATTATCTCATCAGAAACACAGGTTCGCAAAGTCTCTGTGTGTCAATCTTTACAATTGTTTTTTGGAAATCTGTGCATCTATGCATTAATACTTCAATGTATCACCTCATCTATCCATCCATACATAGTCTATTAAAATTTTTAATGTGTTTGCCATTTCTGATAAACAATGAACACTTTTTTTTCAAGGCATTTGATAGTCTAATACCAGTTTTTATCCAGAATGTGATCTGTTGCCTAAATAGCAGAAGCTGCTTTAATTTTTGGAGCTTAGCATAGATTTCGTGGTAGCCTGAGTCTCAAAACACCTTCATTAAAAAATAATCCTCTTACCATGTCGTTATGAACTCAAAACAGCTTAAGGAGAAATTTGTGATAATGAACCATTTAACAGACAAAAGAAATGACTGTGAAATATTACTCCATTAGCCGTGATAGAAAGTGATTGTTTACTTGCTGCATTGGAATGATTGGGGCTATAGGTCCTGCTGCATTCTAAGCACTTAATATGGTGTTTGAGACCGCAAGAGGATACAGACATGTGACCTGCTTCACTAAAATGAGTTTAAAGTCAATTTCCTTTCTTATTTTTTTGTTAAAATTAATTAATTCTAATGGAATTGGGCTTAAAAAATGATGGTTCATATGTTTTGATATCTCTATCCAATCAAAAGGGACAAGGCTATGGTATGATTCTCGACAATGTTGGAATCGTGCATAGAGTTTTGGAATTCAGCAACAATCTCTGCAATTAACACCAACCATACATAACCCATTTCATTAGACATATGGAAATAGCAAATTTGAAATACTTCTGAATAAATTTGATAATTGCTCCATGAAAAGTTTGAAAACTAGTTTTTTGGTGACAACACGTGTGGAGAGCATTAAACAGTTTAACTCGAATCCAGCAAATCCACTGATTTCAAGACAATTGGCATTAACAGTTGATTAAGCCCTAGAAACTGCTCTGTTGGTTTTCAATTCATTCATTTAGAATGCAGAATTTGCCAGGCAGCTTTTGTTTGCATTTTGCTCAGATTTCCTATTGAAAGCGAGTAATTTATCATTCTTTGGTTTTCTGTTGCTGGATATTGAAGCTGTACGTGCTTACAACTAGGAGGTTGAATTCACCCCTGATGTTTATTAAGCAACCAATTTGCATTTGAGCTGAGTTGAATTTATCTTCTTCCAGCTCTATGCGAGGTGGGCAGTTTAAACAATCTTCGATGTTAAATGGCTTATTCCTTATATGAATCATGCAGTAATCAACATCATTGCCCACTTACATGCACTGATACTTTCCTCGCATGGCACTAGCACAACCATGGTTGGGTTTTAAATAATATATTGCAATCTCCAGATCAATATGTCATTGGAAAACACCCAATAGTAGGTAAGTAGAATATGCAATTTCTTTTTGATTTCCATAAAAAATATTTCTTCTCACAAAAACTGTTAGTTTCTACAATGCATATATATACTTAAAAAAGCCATTCAAGCAAATTGTACAGGTTTGACTCTAGGAGATGTTGGTAGCTGCCCTTTAGAGATGACTTTACAAATTTCCATAAAAATTAACCCGCAGAACTACAACAGAGCCCCCCCTCGAGTGGCAATATTCACAGACATTATAAGAGTACTCATGAGCCGTGCGTGGGTGGGGAGAAAGCCTACAGCCGTTGTTTTCCAAGAGGAAATAAATTGTAGTAATTGAGTCATACAACTCTAACGCATCATAAGTCCATAGATATTTATTCCGTTGAATTGAAGCTTGAGTGATGATGTCATGAGATGAACATAGATGATGATGATGGTTAGCTGAAATATAAAGAATGAACAACACTAAGTAAAGAAAGAAACAAAGTAGAGAAATGAACTAAGTAAAGTAAGTAAACTAGGCAAAACAAGTAAGAAATTAACTAAGTACATTTAGCATAAATGAGAATAAATGATACAAAGACTAACTGCACAAGTAACTACAATAATTTACAGTTAAACAAATAAGTATTAAAGTTGAAATAGTTAAAGACTGATGATTAAATATACAAACTCACAATAATTAAAGTATACACAATATTAACTAGCATTAAATGTACAATGAAGAAAGTACTTACAATTCATTTGTATGAGAAGAGCATGAAATAAAACATCTTTACTTGTTGAGAAGAATAGCTTGAATGCCAATATTTTATGAGGAATTTTAGCAGGAAACATAAGATAGACAAACAGATACAAACAGAGAAAAACCAATGTGTAAAGACAGACAAAGGGAAGGAAGACAATGGAATGAAATAGTGTGAGAATGAAGCATGATAAATACAATGTGACATGATTACAGTTACAACAGTTATTAGAAGTGACATTTATAATTACAGTTTGACATTAGATTTTATTCAGGTAAACAGATCCAAATGGTCAGATCCAAATGATCGAAGTCCAATCCTTAACAGCACCCCCTTGAGGGCTTTCAGTCCTCAACATAATTACTTGACACATTATCAACCAAAGAGGGAGATCTCATGTGGCGCAAGCACCCCCATTTCCTGAAGCAGATTCGAGCCAGCATCACAGATGTTGCAGCAGAGACGATGTGTGCAGATGAGTTGAAGAATTCATCAGGAGGATAGAATCTCTCATCACCGAGAGGCATTACAAAACTGAGAATGGAGTCTTCACGCATATCTTCAATTTGCAGATAAGATTGCTGAATCAAGGAAGGCAGTTCATCATAACACAGTGCGAGAAATTGAAAACAGCTTTCTACAAACACAGAAAAAACACACTGGGCTTCGCAATTTCGTGACAGCAGAGGAAGGTTCATGTTAGCAACATTGAACATCTGTAGATTTCCATCTCTAGTAGATTCAGCACAGATGGATGAAACAGGCCAACAGTCTTGGAGCTGGTGAAGAAATGCAGTATCATCAAGGGAAGCAGGCAACTCTTGAGGACTTGAACTGTGAGTAACAAGGTCAGCAGAGGGCATACACTTGCACTGAGCATCTCCACTGGATTCTTCGATCTCATCGATTCTCGAAGCACTGAAGAGCTTGCAGTATGTTGCTTCATAGATGACAGTCAAGGATTGTGAATGGAGGAAACTACCAGAGCAGGCATCAACTTCACGTTCCAACGACTTCACAAAATAAGGAGACTTCACAGCATCTTGACATTCAAATTTGGAGACAACATATACAGGTGCAATAGGAGCAACACAGGACCTAGAGCCAATGAATGCACAGTCTTGAGAGTTCATAACTGATTCATCAAACGCAGAAGAGAATCCAACTTCAGATACATCAGACAATAAAAGATGATCAACACATTTAGAGAATCCCAGGTACTTTGGAATTCTAAGGTAAGTAAGTTCACTTTTAAATCTTTCCTTCCAGCTTTGGGCGAAATCAGGATTGAAAATGGACACATCAACTTCAACATTCAACATCAATCCATGGGCTATTTCCACAGGTAAGTTATTGAAGTCCAAATCCAATTCGGGTTTGAATCTCCCAAGAGAAAGGTAAGATAACTCCACAGAAGAAGCAAACTGTCTTTGCGCATAAACATGGTAACTTGAAGAATCCTTAGAATCATAAATTTTGACTCGGCCTAACTCCTTGCCAGTGTCAGGTGAGCTGCTACAATCCAAAGCATCACTTGACTGAAGACAAAGTTCATCAGGAAGATCAACTTGATAAGGAGCATTGATGACCTCAGCAGACACAACATCAGGATTTGTTAATTCCGAATCCTCACACATGGGAACAGCACAACGTTCATCAATAAGCTGAGTCTGAAGTTTAGTTTTACCTTGAACTTGACGACCTTTGGTTACAACCAAGTTTACCACAGCTTCATGACGTTTTTCAGAATTTTCAGACATAGGACCCATAACACACCATCCTAGGCAAGTCTGAATTGCCACTGGTTCATTAGGCCGACCTTCTCTGATGTTAAACTGCAAATGTGCCCTTGGAACATTGGCACCGATTAATAACTTTATCTCATCAGGAGGAATGTCGAGCAGCTGAAGATCCTTTAGATGATCCAAATCATGCACAGCAGAAGAATTTGCAGGTGGACAATTAAATGTACCTGGCCGAGTCCAAGCATCTTGTATCCATAAGGGCCTGGCTTCTGGGTTGTCAGGCTGACGAACACACAAAGTCACATTCCTAGACTGGATTGGCACGGGCGAACTGACAGTATTCAGAACAAGTGTCTTCTGAGGACCCTTCAAACCTAAGTAATCGGCAAGATCAGAGTTAATCATGGTCACATCACTTGCTGAGTCCAACATAGCAAAAGTTTTCATACATCTACCATTGCGCCCTTTTACAATGACTGGTAGAACTTGGAAGTACACAGATGATCTTTGACGAGTTACATTGTTCACTTGAGCTTCTGCAGGACTAGATGAAGTTCTGGGACGATGCAAAGTAGTGTGATGCTTCTTGCCACAGTCATTAACTCTGCACATAACATTTGAAGAACATACAGAAATATGATTTCCAGGATATAGACAATTGAAGCACAGACGGTTGGACTTAGCGGTAGCATATCTCTCTTCAGATGACTTGGCAAGATACCGCTCGCAACGTGAAATGTGATGACTTTCAGGACAAATAGGGCAACATTTCAGATCAACTTCCTCGGATGATGAAGATACAGTATTCAACATGTGGTGAGCTTGGCTGGAACGGACATCTGGGCGAGAAGTAACAGCATATGGATTAAAATCCGATTCCACACAACTCTTCAGCCAATTTTGTAAATCCAGCAATGAGGGCTCTCTCGTGGCAGTAATCTTGCAAACGTATTCATTCCACCTAGTCCTTCTGTCATGGGGAATTCGCTTAATGGTTCTCTGAAGTATGTCACAACTGTAAAGCTCAGAAGTATAGTTCATTTGTTGTAAGGTAGTTATACAGTCACGAACACTTACATAGAAACTTCGGAGAGCATTGCAGTCACCAGATGACAGAGTTCCTCCAGACGTCAATGTATTAATGTATGCTCTTGCAACGTGGACGCGATGACCAAAGGCAAATTTTAACTCCTTGAGGGACTGAGCGTAGTTGCGTCCAGAATAGCCCAATCCCTGTATTAGCTTCTTAGCTTCCGACTTCACATGACTCTGAAGCAAGTCCATACGCCTGGCATCAGTCAATCCAGCTCTGGAGTGCACTTGAATGAAGAATTGTTCAACAAATCTGGGCCATAAAATTGCAGAACCGTCGAAATATGGCAAGTCAACTTTGGGCAAGTCTCTTTCGATTTCTAGACGAGCAATGGCCCCAGATAAATCCTTTGACTTCTCAGCTGATGCAATAACAGTCTCCTGACCTTCCACAAGCGAATCAATCCATGCATCAATTGAAGGAGAAGTAACAATATTCAAAGAAAGTTGAGAACTGTTATTCCTGTCAAGATTGTCATCAGAAATCAGAGTCTCAGAACCTGGTTTGACAGTACTTGGTTGTTCTGTAACTTTAGTCCCATTCGACAGTGCAGAATCCTTTGTATCAGGAACTGGAGCAGGATTAAAGCCAGAGGAAGAGTCATGAATGGTTTTGAGAGCTTTCTCAATATTATCAAAAGCTACAGAGGCTTGAGTAAAATAATCTTCCATCCACTTGTCAGCCTCCTCAAGTTCATTGTCCTCAGTCAAAGTGTCAGCATATAAATCATGACACTTTTGTAACTTGGTTAAAAAACTTGAAATCCGACTCTTGTGAGCTTCAAAGAGTGCTTGTGAGGTAGAATTTGCAGAGTCATTTAGTCCATTGATAGATCTGGTAAGCCAGCCTGCATAACGAGATCTGCTGGCCTTAAGTTTTTCTGAAGCAGACTTTTCTTCATTTTCCGTCATTTTGTTGATAAATTAATCCAAGAGTCTTTGAGTAAGTCCAAGAAAATGAATTCTAACTGTTTTCCAAGAGGAAATAAATTGTAGTAATTGAGTCATACAACTCTAACGCATCATAAGTCCATAGATATTTATTCCGTTGAATTGAAGCTTGAGTGATGATGTCATGAGATGAACATAGATGATGATGATGGTTAGCTGAAATATAAAGAATGAACAACACTAAGTAAAGAAAGAAACAAAGTAGAGAAATGAACTAAGTAAAGTAAGTAAACTAGGCAAAACAAGTAAGAAATTAACTAAGTACATTTAGCATAAATGAGAATAAATGATACAAAGACTAACTGCACAAGTAACTACAATAATTTACAGTTAAACAAATAAGTATTAAAGTTGAAATAGTTAAAGACTGATGATTAAATATACAAACTCACAATAATTAAAGTCTACACAATATTATCTAGCATTAAATGTACAATGAAGAAAGTACTTACAATTCATTTGTATGAGAAGAGCATGAAATAAAAACATCTTTACTTGTTGAGGAGAATAGCTTGAATGCCAATATTTTATGAAGAATTTTAGCAGGAAACATAAGATAGACAAACAGATACAAACAGAGAAAAACCAATGTGTAAAGACAGACAAAGGGAAGGAAGACAATGGAATGAAATAGTGTGAGAATGAAGCATGATAAATACAATGTGACATGATTACAGTTACAACAGTTATTAGAAGTGACATTTATTTATTACAGTTTGACATTAGATTTTATTCAGGTAAACAGATCCAAATGGTCAAATCCAAATGATCGAAGTCCAATCCTTAACAGCCGTTGAGAATACCATGAAATACAAACTCCGGAGAACCCCAATATGAAAGAAGGAGAATGGATCGCACAGATTGGGAAATGTTTGCACCTCAGCGGAGAACTGATTGCAGCTGCACACACACCTTGTCTCACAACTCTGCATATAGCTCAGCATATTTCACTGTGTTATGGGTTACAATCAGCATATTTCCAGGTTTACAGCGGAGTGGCAATAGAGGATGGGCAGAAGCACACTATAAAGCCAATTTCTCTCTGTAGATGTGGAGCAATCGGGCCAAACACCAGTTTACTTGTTGTGAGAGTCTGTGAGACAAGCTGCTGGTAAGCTGTACTCTCCACTTACGGTCAAATATATAATAGCTTCTAAGTCATTGTCTAGTCACACGTCCCTGTACTGGTCAATGGGCTCCCAAGAGACCAATTAGACCGGACATGTTGTCCCTTAATTGCATGAATGTCTTCTCCTGTTTCACAATCTTGAATACAATGTAGGAGGTGAAAAAAGATAACTTGCAAATTATTCCTTGGATTACATGCGTGTGAATCAGGAAATGCTGTCACATACTACAAAGTGAAGATGAACAGGTTGGTTGGTTTGAACCCGTACAACTAAGCTTCAGACGGAAGAGACAGATTCAGAGTCCGAGTGATGTTTGTCATTCTGTATGAACTTTGCACTTTACGGTATGATGTATATTTTTAACATAAAGACTCCTGATGATCATTGTAGAGTTTAGAAATTAATCATTGATGTTTACATCACATGGTATATTGACAAACATGTGTATTATTTCATAATAGACAATTTCTTTGAATTTCATAGATACTGTTTTAGTGAATGCATTGTATTTTGAGATATAGTTGTCATACTGTTACCATGTTTTGCATAGATATTAAGAGCTATATAGAGAAGATTTGTGATAAGTTTCAGCTCTCTATGAATGTGACTTCATGATTGATATCTGATTGTAAAACCAACATTTTCCGTAATTTTCTTAAATATGTGATCAAAATTCCTGGATAGAGCTCATTTCAAGATGAACAGGTTGGTTGGTATTTGCATCACTTCATTCTAATCTGAAACACTGAAAGACCATTGATGTTATTTTTATCTGAAAACATTCAAGTCATTCACAAACTATTGCCCCATTCACACGGCACGTTACGGAGCACTTTAGGCGTCGGCGGGATGGTATTTCCTGGTAATTTGGATGAATTTGGGTGATCCGCAGTCGACTTTTCACATCCCTCGGGGTAGTTTTTGTTTCCCTCAGGGGTTCCTAGAAATGGAAAAACTGCGCCGTGGATGTCAAAAAAGATTCAACACTTTGAAACTTTTTTTCCATGACGGCGGAACAGAGCTCAAAATTTTCTTGATTTTTGGACGTCCGGCGGGGATTTTTTCAGTGAGAGCGTCTCAAAAACATCTCCGGTGGGATATTAGGACATCCCCTGCCCCTGAGGGGACCTCTCCTGTCCCTGCGGGGACCTCTCCTGCCCCACGGGATATTTTTACTTTCCCTGCGGGACATTTGCAGCCTCGCCGGCAGTTTTTGACATCCCGCTGACAGTCTTTTGACATCCCGCCGACGATTTTTGACATCCCACAGGCATTTAGATCTTGCCCCCCAGGCATTTAGATCTCTCCAACAGGGATATGATCTTGTCTCCACTGATTTACGATCTTATCCCGCCGATTTACGATCTTATCCCGCCGATTTACGATCTTATCCCGCCGATTTACGATCTTATTCCGCCGATTTACAATCTTATTCCGCCGTGATATGCTTTTAATTAATTATATAATCGTTTTATAAACATTGTATGACGCCGGGATGGTAATTTTTTCCTAGAATTCATATCAAGCTATCACTTTGCGGTAAAAAAGTTCTCCGTAACGTGCCGTGAGAACTAGGCATAAGTCAGTTGCAATAAACCAATTTTAGAACTAATTCAGTTTCTTTTACAAATTTGACTAACAAAATACCATCAATTGTAATTAGCAATATAAATCCCTGCATAACAACATATGCATGTGCCTCGTATGTATCATTTCAAGTTGTTACCATATATATTCGACACTCCGGGGGAAAACTTGTTTTTTCACAGAACACAAGAAAAAAGAGATCTCAAAATTCATTGCAGGAGAACTCACCATGGTATAACTTCCACTAATTGCCCAATTGTCACTGTGGCTGCCAGAAATCTAATAACGTTTGCAGCTCCTTTTGTCTCTTAAAGTCTGAATGCAACACAACAGCTCAAAGCTCTCAGTGATATCATCTGCTTCATTCTCCTCAAGATTAGTCTTATTGCCAACATTGACTTATTTGTTGGCTTTTTAGGAACATGAAAGCAGGGAGCAATAAAGCTCGTGAAGCTGATATTACTCAACAAAGATAATCTGTGATTCCTTTATAGCACTGATGTCTTAGACTGAGGGAATCTGACTGTTTTACTGCTATGATAATTATTGAAGTGTTGCAAGTTTGCAGAAAAACTACTAGTTCCTTAATTGAATTGTGTCCTAGTCCTCCAGCGATTACTTCTGTTTGATGGATGCTAAGTCAGAATTTCTCTATTCACTATAGCCATTCACAGGCTGACTACAGAACAAACACGGCAGGTTTATTTGGTATAATATACTTACTGGTTATTTTATTATTTGAAATGCTCTCATTCCAACCAAATAAATCTTGTTGGCATTTGAGTGATTACTACAGATTATGTGTTTGACCGAGTCAATCACTTGTCTTAAATTTCAGATTAGGATTTTAACCTGAAGTAGGCCACCATCCATGTTGCCATTCATTATTTTCTCTATAGACCTTCCTATACCAGCATGCTCATAATACCAGCATTCTCAGGAGTCATCTTTCAGGCCTTATTCTGATTGGACGCTTTGACCTTTGGGCAAATTGACTGGCATCTGAGGCATGTGGCATATCAAAGGCTGAGCTCAGTGAGCTGGTCTTCAGAAGAACTTTTCTCTTTGTCATCCTATATACATGTGGTGTTGGCTTTGCGACAGTTTCATATTACTGTCTATGGAGGCTATTATGCATGCAGTATAAATACAAAAGATATATTTATTTCTGTGCATTAGTTTCTGTCAATCAATACACCTATTGAATTATCAAATAGTAGGCCTACTGTATATGTATTTTTTTAGCTGATTCTAAACCTTTTCTCACCAACAGCAAAGGGATCCATTTACAATCATTAGAGACATTGGAATATATGAGGAAGAAATGCCGTAGACTATGGGGATTGAGTATTATACGAATAGGTATGGAATTCCGCTCATTCGGAGCAAGACCATTTTCATATAATTATGCTACTGTATATGCTATATTTAAACTGCAATCAGACAACAAGTTTACAAGCACAGCTTCAATCTCAAATAATTTCAATAGATTTCTTGCCAATTTGTTAAAAACCAGACCTTGACTGCCAACCCTTCATGTGAACTCTCAAAGAGCTTTCTTCAGACCTTTTGCACTTGCCCATTCCATTCCACACTATTACATTCGCACCCTTATTGAAAACCTTTAGAACAGTTTGCTCTTTTCAGCGAAGTTATAAAGCAATCAGTTTCTTTCATGAAATCAAAGAACAAATTTTGAGCTTAGAAAAAGAAACTCAAAGAACATTGCAAGTCATTTTGCTAGGGAATTCACTTCAAACGCTCAGAGTGACGTCACACTCTTTGATGTGAGAATGAAAGTGACGTCACATTGCCTTGAAGCTTTGAAGCTGAAATCATTAAAACTCATACTAAGCATCCATTCTAATAACTTACAGCAGGGGATACTAGTAAGCATAGATGTGGTTATAACTAACCCTCCATAACCACCCTCAAGAGATGACCTCGAAAATTGCCACAAAAATGACCCAAACTTAACCACAAGAGAAGGGCACTCAGGTGGTGAATATTCTCCGACATAATCAGAGTATTCATGAGCTGTGGGGAGGAAGCTCAGAGGAGATGAGAAAACCCTGAAATATGACCCCTAGGGAAACTCGAGGTGCTTGGAGAAGAGAAGAGATCACACAACTTGTGAAAATGTTTGCACCTCAGCTGAGAACAGATGGCAGCTGAGCACACACCTTGCCCCACATTTCTGCAAAAAACTCAACTTGCTGTGTGGTGGTAACCGTCTGCATATATCTGGTGCTATTGCCAAGCAGTGAATGGGCGGAGACGGCAAACCCGATAAGAAAATGTCAAATCTGCCAATTTAATTGCAATTTTGTCATGAATGCTTAATTTGGTGTGTGCTAAACACATCCAGATCATTTGGTGAATATTACTATCATGCAAATGACATTTTACATTAGAACTGATTAGGCCGAAAGCTTAAATTTTGCAACTAATTTGGCATTATGCTTTACAGTTATTATATAACATTCTTTCTTACAACCATTTGTGACCTGCTCCACCAAAATGGGTTCAAAGTCGGCCTCCTATAATATTCAGCTGTTAAAATGACTATGTTCTAAAGGAATTTGGCTTTAAAATGATGTTTCATTTGTCTTGATATCTCCACCCAATCCAAAGATATGGCACCTCAAAGATTGATGAAACGAAACATCAAACTTTGAGAAAATAGCATTTGATTTTCCCGCCATTACAATAAAAGAACTAGGAAAATCGAGAATGACGCCCAATTTAGATAATTTAAAATCAGTTTTTGGTTAAATGGTCTTAAATAATCAAAGCAAATTACTTTTGCTAAAACATGGTACCAACATCTAAAAATCATCAAATATGACCTTTTGACACTTTTTGCTCATTTCTGGAAAATACAGATTGCCTACTTTGAACTCATTTTGGTGGAGCAGGTCACAAATTTCATCAGAACCCCTGCTACTGTGTACAGCCTATTATTCCTGATACTTTGGTGAAGATTGAGCAAGTATTTGCTTTGTTATGATCGGTCAAAATGATAGCACCATCAGCGCCTTTTCAAGAGGCTTAGTGAGGCCCTCCTGACCTATCCTGTACTCATGCTTATTATACTTTTTCTCTAAAAACTGTGATTTTTACTCTTAAAACACTTTTATTTAATCTTTCTGTATCAAACTTGTGTATTGTCGAAATAAAAAGAATATCTATCTATTACCATGGTGAAGCATAGCAGCTGATTGAAAACTGACAGCCATGGCTGTACATTTAAACTGCTACCATACAAAAGGTTTATCAGAACAACTTCAATCTCAAATGTTTCATGCCTATTTTAATGGATCTATTCTATTGCCCATTTGTCAAAAATCAGACCTCAAAGAGCCTTCCCCAAACCTTTTCAACTTGCTCATTCCATTCCATGTTATTAAATTCCCACCCTTCCCGAAAAACCTATAGAACTGTTTGCTCTTTTCAGCAAAGTTATGAAGCAATCAGTTTCTTCACGAAATCAAAGAACAAATTTTGATCTCAGACAAAGAAACATTGCAAGTCAATTTTTGGTGAAGAATTCACATCAGACGCTCAGAGTGATGTCACACTCTTTGATGGGAGAGTGAAAGTGACTTCACACTGCTTTGAAGCTGAAATCATTAAAACTGACACTAAACATCCGTTCTAATCTCCCATGCATAGCTGGGGATACTAGTAAGCAGAAATGTGGTTAGAACTAACCCTCCAGAACTGCCCTCAAGAGATGACCTCGAAAATTGCCACAAATTACCCAAACAGAACCACCAGAAAAGGGCCCTTCGGTGGTGAATATTCTCCGACATAATCAGAGTATTCATGAGCTGTGGGGAGGAAGCTTAGTGCAGATGAGAAAACCCTGAAATACGACCCCTAGGGAAACACGAGGTGCTTGGAGAAGAGAAGAGATCACACAACTTGTGAAAATGTTTGCACCTCAGCTGAGAACAGATGGCAGCTGAGCACACACCTTGCCCAACATACCTGCATAAAGCTCAGCATATTTCAGAGTGTTATGGTAACAGCCAGCATATATCTGGGTGCTATTGCCAAGCAGTGAATACAGCCTGACACACTGAGTATGCAATACCGGATGAGCGGAAACACTGAATAGTGCCAATCTATCATTTCCAATAGAATTACAGAAAATATGGAACAGTAAGGTGAATCACCAGAACTATTAACTTAGAATGTGGAATACACTGTAGTTTGTGAATATAAAACAACATCCACACTATATCTAGAGAAAGAGAGTGTGCTTTAGACTTGGTCTCTGCTAATGCTGTCCTCAGGAGTGATATGGCTCTTTACGACATCTTCAGTCCCAAGTACATAGCACAGCTAAGCTCTAGTATTTGTCTCTGGAGTATTTGTTTAAAGGAATATGCCAAGGATCAACACTAGGACCCAATAGTGTGATGCAAAGACTTCTCCCAATGTTTAGGGGCTCCTAGTGCTTACTTACGAGGTAGCGTGCACGGACATGGAGCGATCTGATCTGGCCCTGCTTGGTCTGGGTTGATATGAAGTGGGACCAAACTGTATTGGGTAATATGGGGTGGTATGGGTTAGTGAGACAAGGGTCCAAAACAAGAAACTATGCACCACCAGCTCCAGAATTTCGAATGTAGGTGCGCAGAGAGTGGATTGTTCTGTATTATAGAGGTTCATGAGCTGCACTGATATCGTTGAGTTCTATTCAGCATGGTATTTCACATAATCAACATGAGAATTCTAGATTCAGTCAAAATGAAAAGAAGTTTATTGTTATGCAATTTCACAACATTCTTCAACAGCAGTAAAAGGCATCTTTAGTTTAGAGCAATTAATCTGAAATAAATGGGCAAACAGGATAGCATGTCAAAGTTCCTTCTTCTTTATCCCACTGCATAGAAAGCAGGATACCTTGAATTAGTGATCATGACACATGCAGTTCCTACCACAATTTCTAAGCTTAACTGTGTTTGCAAAGTTATAATTAATTTGGCTGTTAGTAATTTCAGAGTGAGCAAAAACAGCTGATAAAGTCTAATTATTTTCATGAGTCATAAATCTGCAACTAATTCCTTCATTAATGTTCATTTAATTACCTTATTAATTTACCTCATCAAGATGTTTGAAGATTAGACGTGTCCGGCAGTTAGGAATAATAGTGGGAGTTACGTTGTAATTTTTTTACTTAAACTCCCATTGTTTTTATATTGTTCACATGTTGTTCTTTTGAATAAATAAATCAAATCAAAATCAAATCAATATATAAATAACTTTATGAATTGTAACAATGCCTACAGAGCACTGATATAGCAGCAATTCATATACTTCTAAAACAAAGTTGTTATATCTCAATACTCCCTAAGCAGCCTAAAATGCTTGTATTTGCAATTATTCAGTGTTGCGAGAAAAATTAAGGTATTTAAATGTCCATTTTCTGAATTGGAATGTTATACATGTGATAGTCTCTAAAGTGTTCTTTCTTTCCTTTTCTTAACGCTAAAAGAAATATTAGCTCAGGCATTTAGCCAAGGCATCGGCGTCTATATCAGGTAGATATTAGCATATTTATGGGGTAAATGACAGTAGATAGACTCTACAGGGAGGGCTGTAATTAATGCAAATGAGAAAGGGTAAGATACATCAATGTTGATAATGTCTGAGTTAGGAAGCATTGAAAGCAGTTGGCCACTAAGATCGTCTTTCCATGATAGCACATGATGAATAGACGGCTGAAAAAGCAGGATGGAAAAAAGATGCAGATCCCTGGGGTGATAATTGAGCTAGCAGAGGAGTGTACGGTGTGGGATGAATTAAGGTACATAGATAGAGACATAATGGATGGGTATATATGGTGTTATGATGAGCTGGTAGTCTTTATAAGAAAAGAAGATGATGTATTGATGAGGTGCTAGAAAGGGAAGGAAAAGCCTCACTGTCATACAGTGCAGTTCCTGCATGACACACATACTTTACTTATGCGATAAAATCTATGTAAAATAAAACATCTGCACACCAATCTAGAAAAATCTAGGTTAGTGGCCTTTTACCACCAATCTTTTAGAAATAAAATTTCATCATTGATCATGCTCCTTCCCCTTTCTGTAATACCCTCTTCCTCTCTTTACCAGCAACTCTCTGGTAATCCGATGACATTGTTGAGCTTAAGGCCAGGGCTTTTTCAACCACTTTTGACGACAGTCCACAAACGACTTGTGAGAAGCTCCTGCAATACAAGATAAGTTATTGCTTTTGAAGTTGAATTTTAGACTAACTGATGTCACAGAAAAGAGAATAAAGAGTCTTCAGAATAACTTTTCACATTGCCAACCGATATACTTGTAGTGTTGGCTTTGCCACAGTTGCATATTACTGTCTATGTATTTTGTATACAGTATAAATACAGAAAATGTATTAATTTCTGTCGATTGGTTTCTGTCAATCAACATGATATATTGAATCATCAAATAGTACTGTACATGTATTTATCAAGGGGAAACCAAGTTCTTTCCCACTACAAAGGGATTCATTTACAATCATTTTTGAGCATTAGAATCTATGAGAAATCAATGGGGTTTTGTGATAATACAAAAAGGTACCATTCCACTCATTCGTAGCATAGCATAACAAGGTACTGAAACATGCAATTTCCAGATATGCCACTGTACATGCTATATTTAAACTGCTATCATATCCTGCAAATTTATCAGCACAACTTCAATCTCAAATGATGTCATGCCTGGTCAAAAAACCAGACCTTGATTGCCAACCCTTCCTGTGATCCCTTAAAGAAGAGCCCTCTCCAAACCTTTTCCACTTGCCCATACCATTCCACACTATTAAATTTGCAGCCTTATTTGCTCTTTTCAGCAAAGTTATAAAGCAGTCAGTTTCTTTCATGAAATCAAAGAACAAATTTTGATCTCACACAAACAACTAGGAGAACATTGAAAGTCATTTTGCTGAAGAATTCACTCTTTGATGTGAGAGTGAAAGTGACGTCACACTGCTTTGAAGCTGACATGCTTCTAACTGACACAAAGCCTCCATTCTGTTTTCCCAGAGCATGTTTGGCCATCATGAGTGATGATTTACCCACTTTCAGAATGTTCCTCTCTTATTCCGATGCTATTCGATATAAAATTAGAGAAGAGTTCTTAATAGCACACAATAGCATTAGAAATAACAGAATATATCATTATGTAAATATTCATCTCTAAATTTCTCAGAAGCCCAAGTCTGTAAATCTCTTTCTTTCTACTCATCTATTTATCTTTCTAGCTATCTATCTATCTATCTTGCAATATATCTGTCTACGAAGACATCCATTTGTTAAAGCTCCTACAATAAGCTTCGCAACACAGCAAAGTATATTTCCCACATTTATAAACAGTCTAGCTTAAAACTTAATAGACTCTAAAGGCAGTTTTTCCAGACATGTGATAACTGTTGCTTAAAATAGAACAAACCCCTTAAATCTTAGGAGCTTATAATAGCTTTTGTGGTAGCCCCTGTCTCAAACACCTTCATTTAAAAATAATCCTCTTTCCATGTCATTGTGAGCTCAAAACAGATTAAAGAGCAATTGATGAAAATGAGCCATTTTAAAGACAATGGAAATGAGTTTTAAATATATTATTCTTCCACTAAACTAATGCGTAAGGTATTGTTTACTTGTATGGAGATAATTGGAGTACTATATCATGCATTTATGTATACAATAGGCAATGGAAATGAGTTTTAAATATGTTATTCTTCCGCTAACCAAATGTGTAAGGTATTGTTTACTTGTATGGAGATAATTGGAGTACTATATCATGCATTTATGTATACAATAGGCAATGGAAATGAGTTTTAAATATGTTATTCTTCCGCTAACCAAATGTGTAAGGTATTGTTTACTTGTATGGAGATAATGGAGTAGGGGGAACGGGGGCACATTGGGACGCTTTTAGCGTCTACTAACTTTGCTCAATGTTCAAAGCACTGAAGAACTCAGAAGTTTGCATGAATATCACCCATACTATTGAGCTTAAATGCAATGCATAATAAAATAGACTGCACCTACCCTTCTGCAGCCAGAGAGTCGTAAACATGACTGTCCCAATGTGCCCCGGCGTGGCACAGCCGGGGCACATTGGGACATCAATTAAAAAATCATTTTAACACTCCATTTACAATAGATATCATATATAAGTAGTGCTTAAGACAATATGCAGTGCATTAACACCTTGTAGTGCCAATAGTTCATAACTTTAAACAGTTTTAAACATTTAACATAAACTGTCCTAGGTGCGGACATCTATGTAAGTAACACACAGTGCTTTGCGACAAATTTGTTCCCAGAGCATAGTAATCCATTATACCTCTATTCACTGTGGCCTGAACACCTGTTGTGTGCTGTCCCAGGTTATTCAATTGCCTTGGACACTTAAATTCTGCCATATTAAGTGCGTCCCAATGTGCCCCGAATTCACTGTCCCAATGAGCCCCGATATGACTTTTACGCCAAAATGCTAATTTCTCGGACCCCAGTGAGTGTGTTTATCACGATAGCAATTCGTAACTGTTTGTTACGATATATAAAATTCATACTAGCACTAAGAAAGCCTCATTGTTCATGGTTTGTCCACAGAATGGTTCGAATTGAACCCGTCCATATTTGGTTTTGTAGTAGGAAAACAAACATTTGCTCGCCATACTTCTGCATGTGGCTGTAATTTGTCTATAAAACCATGGAAACATCAGGATGTGAAATTACAAGATATGATGGCACTAAGATATCATATACCGTTCCAGGATCCAAGAAAACCCCACCGTCCCACAGTGCCCCGCGTCCCAATGTGCCCCCGTTCCCCCTACTATATCATGCATTTATGTATTCAATAGGCAGCCCCTGTCTCTGATACCTTCATTTAAAAATAATGCTCTTTCCATGTCATTGTGAACTCAAAACAGATTACAGAGCAATTGATGAAAATGAGCCATTTTAAAGACAATGGAAATGAGTTTCAAATATATTATTCTTCCACTAACAAATGTGTAAGGTATTGTTTACTTGTATGGAGATAATTGGAGTACTATATCATGCATTTATGTATTTAATTAGCCAATTAGTACAGGGGCACGACACAGTCGACACACCAAGGAGGTGCAGGATGTTTGAAACTGCTCTCCAAACAACCTTTTAACCATACCAGGGTAGAAATTGAAGTCTGGATCCGGTATTTGGGATCGAGCTTATAGCACTAACTTGGCTAACCCCACTAAAGCCAAGAAAAGCGAGCAAAACTACTGATCAATACCAAGACAATGGGTTTTTTTAAATTACATAATTTGCCATTTCAACTGCTCTGTTGGTTTTCAATTCATTCATTTAAACATGCTCACAACAGAAATCAAAATGCAGAACTTTTCCTGGCAGATTTTGTTTGCTTTTCACTCAGATTTCGATTCAAAATTGGGTAATTTATCATTCTTTGGTTTTCTAGAATATTGGACAGCTGTGCTTGCTACTATGAGGTTGAAGTCACCCGATTTGCATTTAAGGTCAGCTGAATTTGTCTACATTGCCTGCTCAGAAAGCTGTTCTCGTTCTCTTCGAAGTTAGGAAGTTTAGCAAGGTTCCTGAAAGATGTATGCACTTATACAATCAACAAAATCATTGCATACTCTCCAACAAAATGAAGAACAGATGATGATTTGAAGTGGCTTTCAGTTAAGGCCGTAGAGGGGGACATAATTAGCTTTTTTGGGAAATTCAATATCTATACCAGCCCAATTTGTGCCATTGGTTCGCCTATTAACAAAAAACCCATTTATTTGAAAATCTGAAGAGTGCTACCCCCCCCCCCTTGACATATGCCTTGAAGTTTTGGTGATTTAAAATGCTCAGGAGAATGTTTGTAACTACCGCATTTAGTGACTATTAGACATACGATAAAACAAATAGTACCAATGGATTCCAGGGTGTCTACAGAAAAAGAGGACAGTCAACAAAATTTTATTTGTTTACAGTTTATTTTGTGCCAAGCATCATTACTAAACAGAACATGATTTGTATATGAACAGTTTATTCAGAACAGTCAAATTACCCGTTATTCGCACCCTTTGCTGTGGTAACTTTCTGCAGATGAGGCCAAAATGATGCAAAAATATGTTTTTGATGCACTCCACCAATGGTTTGCTTCATGCAGACATGACAGAGGCCTTAAACTTTACTGCGAGGGTTGGGATAACTCGCTGGATTTTTCCTTCAATGCAGCCCATACTAAATAATCCACTGGGTCCAGCTAAGGAGACAATGGGTGGCACTCTACCTAGCTCGAGAGGTTTGTTTTGAGGTTCTCCTGAGTCTTCTACATGTATGCAGTATGAACAAGTGCTACACCTTGTAGGAAGATGATTTTGCCAAAAAAAGAGTTTCTTGTCTGATGCCATGGCACCCAAAATTCTTCCAGAAAGTTATTATAAACATTTGCATTGATTCCAGCACTCTGTTCAATGGCTATTTTGAAACATTTTTTTTATTTTTTTGTCATCAGATGACTCCAAGTTGAAGACCAACTGTTAGGTCCTGAATTGAATTAGCTGGAGCATCTGCAAATGTCCAACTACTCACGCATGAATCATTCCTTCTCTCAAAAGCACAATAAATGGTGGAAAAATTTATCACCGACAATGAGGAAAAGAGGTCGACCTTTTTCAGCTTGGAGCAATGCAAGCACTTTTGCATATCATGCTTGCATTTTGCATTTAGTAGTGATCTAATTCACAAATAAACATATTTGCGATAGATCTAATAAGGCTGACTATCAAATGCATTCTTATGTTAGACTTATCACCAAATTCTGTCTTATATGAGTATGAAAAAGAAGAAAAGTGACTGTCCTCTTTTCTGTAGACACCCTGTAATCAATCAAGCCAACAAGACATATCAGGCGTAATAATATCAATAGTTTTGCTATAAATTGAACACACTTTAAAATCTAAATCGTATGCATATGTATTCCTTGCAGTTAACGATTCCAATGGTTTGTTTGCCTGCTCCAAGTGTACTGAAAGGCATCAATCAGAGGGGAAAAGTGTTATCATCAAGGTTCAGCTTTTCAGCTCAGCAAAGTGATTTTTTTAGCAGTTATGATTTATATAAGCTTTCAAGATAGATTTTTTGCTTCTGACAGATTGAATAGTTTTTCTGTTTAGGGATATTTTCAGAATAATTTGAAATGAACCTTATCAATGAAAGAGAAAACTTGTTCTTGGTCCTAGATATATCAATGATATGTGCCATATTATGTGGTGATATTAATCACTGACTTCTATAAGTAAAGCTTCAAGTGAACTGTGGGTTGAACTCCAGAAGATACTAGTAACCAGGAATTTGGTTAGAACTAACCCTCCAGAACTTCCCTCAAGAAATGACCTTACAAATCTCCATCAAAACGACCACACAGAACCACAAGAAAAGGGCCCTTGAGTGGTGAATATTCTCTGACATAATCAAAATATTCATGAGCTGTGGGGAGTAAGCTTAGAGGAGATGAGAAAACCCTGAAATACGCCCCCTAGGGAAACTCGAGGTGCAAGGAGAAGAGAAGAGATCACACAACCTGTGAAAATGTTTGCAACTCAGCTGAGAACAGATGGCAGCTGAGCACACACATTGCCCAACATATCTGCATAATGCTCAACTTACTGTGTGGTGGTAACAGTCTGCATAGATCTACGTGCAGGCACTATTGCCCATCAGTGAATACAGCCTGACACACTGAGTATGTACAGTGCCAATCTATCATTTTCAATAGAATTACAGAAGATATGGAACAGCACAGTAAATTACGGTAACTATTAAGTGTAGAATGCACTGTAGTTTGTAAACATAAAACAACATCCACACTAAATAGAGAGAGGTAGTGTGCTTTAGATTTGGTCTTCGCTAATGCCGTCCTTGGTAGTGATATGGGTTGGCTCTTTACGACATCTTCGGTCCCAAGTACATAGCACAGCTAAGCTCCAGTATCTTTAAAGTATTTGCTTTAAGGAATATGCCAAGGATCAACACTGGGACCCAATAGTGCAGTTCCAAGGCATTTCCCAATGTTTGGAGGCCCCTAGGGCTTACTTATGAGATGGCATACACGGACATGGAGAAATCCAATCTGGCCCTGCTCAGTCTTGGTTGTTATGAAGTGGGACAAAACTGTATTGGGTAATATGGGGTGGTATGGGTTAGTGAGATAAGTGTACACAACATTAAACTATGCACCACCAGCTCCAGAATTACCAGTGTAGGTGCACTGCACAGAGAGTGGATTGTTCTGTAGTATAAAGGTTCATGAACCACACAGATATGGTTGAGTTCTTTTCATCATAGTATTTCTCATAATTTACATCAAATGACATTGAATACTCTAGAATCAATCATTATTGAACAGAAAATTATTATCATTATAATGCAATTTCACAACATTATTCAACAACTATAAAAGGCACTCTGTAGAGCAATTAATATGAAATAAAGTTCAAACAGGAAAGCATATCAACGTTTGTTCTTTTTTATCCTTCAACATCGAAAGTGGATACCTTGAGTTGGTGATCATGAAAAATGCAGTAACTCAAAATCTATCTCTAAGCTGAAATTTGTTTGCAACGTTATAATTACTTTGGGTTTTAGTAATTGTAAAGTGATAAAGCTGATAAAGTCCAATTATTTTCATGAGTCATAAATCTGCAACTAATTCCATCATTAATGTTCATTTAATCACCTTATTAAATTAGCTCATCAAGCTGTTTGAAGATTAGATGTTTCTGGCAGCTAGGAATACATAAATAACTCTATAAATTGTAACAAAGCTGACAGAGCACTGATATGGCAGCAATTAATTAGTTATATTTCATTGTTCAATTAAATAAAATACTCCCAAAACAGCCTAAAATGCCTGTATTAGCACTTATTCAGTGTTGTAGGAAAAATTCAGGAATTTGAATGTCTCTTTTCTGAATTGGAATTTTAAACATATAATAGTCCTTAAAGGGTATTAGATATTAGCCCAGACATTTAGCCAAGACATTAGCATATATATTAGGCAGATATTAGCATATTTATGGAGCAAGTGACTGTAGATAGACTCTACAAGAAGGGCTGTAATTTATGCAAATGAGAAAGGGGTAAGATATATCAATGTTGATAATGTCTGAAGTAAGATGCAGTAAAAGCAGTTGGCCATTAAGATTGTCTTTCCATGCTAGCAAATGATGAATAGCCGACTGGAAAAGCAGCATTGAAAAAGGATGCAGATCCCTGGGGTGATAATTAAGCTGACGGAAGAGTGTGTGGTGTCGGATGAATTAAGGTATATAGAAAGGGACATAATGGATGGGTGTATATGGTTTAATGATGAGCTCATAGTGTTTATAAGAAAAGAAGATGATGTATTGATGGGGTGCTGGAAAGGGAAGGAATAGCCTCACTGTTTTACACTGCAGTTCCTTCATGACAAATATACTTTACTTATGTGACTAGATCCATGTATGATAAAACATCTGCATACTAATGTAGAAAAATCGAGGTAAGTAGCCTCTCAGCACCAATCTTTTAGAAGCAAAATTTCATCATTGATCATGCCCCTTCCCCTTTCTGTAATATCCTCCTCCCCTCTTTAGCTACAGCTCCCTGGTAACCCAGATGATGTTTTCGAAATCTACGCATCTATACATCAATACTTCTATTTATCACCTCATCTATCCATACATACATAGTCTATTAAAATTGTTAATGTATTTGCTATTTCTGATAAACAATTAACACTTTTTTACCAGCATTTAACAGTCTAATACTGGCTTTTTTCCAGAATGTGATCATTGTTGCCTAAATAGCGGACGCTGCTTTAATGTTTGGAGTTTAGCATAGATTTCGTGGTAGCCTGAGTCTCAAAACACCTTCATTAAAAAATAATCCTCTTTCCATGTCTTTATGAGCTCAAACAGCTTAAGGAGAAATTGGTGATAATGAACCATTTAACAGACAAAAGAAATGACTTTGAAATATTACTCCATTAGCCTTGATATAAAGCGATTGTTTACTTGCTGCATTGGGATGATTGCGGCTTTAGGTCATGCTGCATTCTATGCACTTAATATGTTGATTGGGACAGCAGGATGATATAAAATTGAGTTGTGCCAACAATTCAAAGCTGTGTTATGATTCCCGGCCTTGTTGGAATCGGGCATATAGTTATGGCATTCAGCAACAATCTCTGCATTTAATACCGTCCTTAAATAATCCATTTCATTAGACACACGGAAATAGTAAAATTGAAATCCTTTCAAATAAAATTTGACAATGCCTCCATGAAAAGTTTGAAAACTAGTTTTTTCGTGACAACACATGTGGAGAGCACTAAATAGTTTAACTCAAATCCAGCAAGACAACTGATTTTAAGACAATTGGCATTAATAGTTGATTTAGCCTTAGAAACTGCACTGTTGATATTCAATTCATTCATTTAAACATGCTAACAACAGAAATCAGAATGCAGAAGCCAGGCAGCTTTTGTTTGCATTTTGCTCAGATTTCCTATTGAAAGCAAGTAATTTATCATTCTTTGGTTTTCTGTTGCTGGATATTGAAGCTGCACATGCTTACAACTAGGAGGTTGAATTCACCCCTGCTGTTTATTAAGCACCCAATTTGCATCTGAGCTCAGTTGAATTTGTCTTCTACCTGCTCTATTCGAGGTTGGCAGTTTAAACAATCCTACATGTTAAGTGGCATATTCCTTATAGGAATCATGCAGTAATCAATATCATTGCCCACTTACATGCAATGATACTTTTTTCACATGACACTAGCACACCCCTGGTCGGGTTTTAAATAATATATTGCAATCTCCTGATCAATATTTCATTGGAAAACACCTAATTTTAGGTAACTAGAATATACATTTTCTTTTTCATTTCCATTAAACATATTTCTTCTCACAAAAACAGTTAATTTCTACAATGCATATATATAATTAAGAAAGCCATTTAAGCAAATTGTACAGGTTTGACTCTAAGAGATGTTGGTAGCTGCCCTTTAGAGATGTCTTTACAAATTTCCATAAAAATTACCCCACAGAACCACAACAGAGCCCCCCCCCCTCAAGTGGCAATATTCACAGACATTAAAGGAGTACTCATGAGCCGTGCGTGGGTGGGGAGGAAGTCTACAGCCGTGGAGAATACCATGAAATACGAACTCCGGAGAACCCCAATATGCAAGAGGGAGAATGGATCGCACAGATTGGGAAATGTTTGCACCTCAGCTGAGAACTGATTGCAGCTGAGCACACACCTTGTCTCGCAACTCTGCATATAGCTCAGCATATTTCACTGTGTTATGGGCTACAATCAGCATATTTCTGGGTTTACAGCCGAGTGGCAATAGAGGATGGGCAGACACACACTATAAAGCCAATTTCTCTCTAGATATGGAGCAATCGGGACAAACACCAGTTCACTTGTTGTGAGAGTCTGTGAGACAAACTGCTGGTAAGCTGTACTCTCCATTTACGGTCAAATATATAATAGCTTGGCAGTAATTGTCTGGTCACATGTCCCTGTACTGGTCAATGGGCTCCCAAGAGACCTATTTGACTGACATGTTGTCCCTTAATAGCATGAATGTCTTCTCCTGCTTCACAATCTTGAATACAATGTAGGAGGTGAAAAAAGGGAAACTTGCAAATTATTCCTTGCATTATATGCATGTGAATCAGGAAATGTTGTCACATACAAAAGTGAAGATGAACAGGTTGTTTGGTATTTGCATCACTTCATTTTAATCCGCAACACTGAAAGACCATTGATGTTATTTCTATCTGAAAACATTCAAGTCATTCACAAAATATGTCAGTAGCAATAAACCAATTTTAGAACTAATTCAATTTCTTTTACAAATCTGACAAACAAGAAACCATCGATTGTAATTAGCAACATAAATCCCCGCATAATAACATATTCACGTGCCTCGTATGTATCATTTCAAGTTGTTACCATATATGCGAAACCTCAGGGGGAAAACTTTGTTTTTTCACAGAAAACAAGAGAAAGAGACCTCAAATTTCATTGCAGGAGAACTCCCCATGGTATGGCTTCCACTAATTGCCCAATTCTCACTGTGGCTGCCAGAAATCTAATAACGTTTGCAGCTCCTTTTGTCTCTGAATGCAACACAACAACTAAAGCTCTCAGTGATATCTTCTACTTCATTTGCCTTTTAGATTATTCCAGCATGGACATATTTGTTATGTGTTTGACCGAGTTGATAATTTACACTTGTAATAAACTTCAAAGATAGGATTTTTAACATGAGGCCACCATCCATCATTTGCTGTATAGATCTAGTAAGACCTCTTTAATATAGCTACAAAGTCATGTGAACTATAAAAATATTTTGATTGTGAATGATTCAAAACACCCAGTTTATCTTCTCAAAATACCAGCATTCTCTCGAGTCTTTCTTCAGGCTGTGTCTTATTGGACGCTTTGACTGTTGGGCAAATTGACGCTTTGACTGTTGGGCAAATTGACTGGCATCTGAGGCATGTGTCATATCAAAGGCTGAGCTCAGTGAGCTGGTCTTCAGAAGAACTTTTCTCTTTGTCATCCAATATACTTGTGGTGTTGGCTTTGCGACAGTTTCATATTACTGTCTATGTATGCTGTTTGCAGTATAAATACAGAAAATATATGAATTTCCATTGGTTTCTGTCAATCAACATATATATTGAATGATCGAATATTACTGTACATGTATTTATGAAGATGAAACCAAGTGATTATGTGTTCTTTCCCTCAATAAAGGGATACTTTCACAATATGTACAGACATTAGAATCTGTGAGGAGTAAATGCTGTGGACTATTGGAATTGGAGATTATACGAAAAGTTATGAATTGCAGCTCATTCGCAGCATAACAAGGTATACCGAAGGACTGACACAGGCAATTTTCAGATAAGCCAATGTTTTTGCTATATCTAAGCTGCTATAATACAACATGTTCATCACCACAACTTCAATATCAAATGATTACATTTTCATACCTATTTCAATAAATTTTTGTCCATTTGTCAAAAACCAGACCTTTGACTGCGAACTCTTCCTGTGATCTCTCAAACAGCCTTCATAGCGGGGCAGGTATGTAAAAAAATAGTGCATTTATACATAGAAGCACGAAACTTGGCGCACACTTAAAAAACATCTATACACACATATTTGGATAGGGAACCACTTCAGATTTAGCTTAGGTGGCTACTGGCAGCCATTTTCCAAAATGGCGGTCAATTCTTCCATTTTCCTGCTTTCTGTGTAGTTCCCACAAATAGAATACACGTAAATATTGTTTTTTATTGCTTCTCTAAGTATTCAGTACATTACTAAAACATTTTTTGGTAGACTTGTTCTATTTTCAGGCTTGTTGGAATCCTTTTTGTTAGAAATATTGATTCAAACACTGGATTTCGCGGTTACGCATGGTTACACCAATTCTTTATAAATCTCAAAATAAGTTACATATTTGAATTCCTTGTAAAAAGAGCTTTCAAATGAGTACCCGCATCAATGGGTTTCGTAAACTTGGTACGAAAATGGAAAAAATGAAAATAAAATGATTTTTTAAGATTTTGATTTTTCTTTAATTTTGACAAAAAATTCACGGAAACTATTGATGCGACCATTCATTTGAAAGTTTTTTTTTTCAAGGAATTCAAATATGTAGTCAGATTTAAAATCAATTTAGATTCCATGAAACTATAGGAAACCGCGAAAATGATGCATTTTCTTCAACTGTTCTAACAAAAAGATCCCTGACTACCCTAAAATTCCTCAGTTCAATCTAGAAATCAATTGATAATGTTTTTTAGATCATCAGAAGGAATAATGAGCACTGTTTTCATACTTTCAAACTATAGGCACTTCACAGAAAGCAGGAAAATGAGATAATTAGCCGCCATTTTGGAAAATGGCTGCCATGGGTCAACCAGGTCAAATCTGAAGTGGCTCCCTATCTAAATATTTTCTTCAAGACGTTTTTGAAATGTGTGCCAAATTTCATTCTTCTATGTATAAATGCACTATTACTCCCCTATTCATGAAAAATCTGCCCCGCTATCAACAAACCTATTCCACATGCCACTTCCATTACAAGCTATTAAATTCCCACCCTTCCTGGAAAACCTATGGAACTGTTTGCTCTTTTCAAAAAATTTATAAAGCAATCAGTTTCTTTCATTAAATCAAAATTTTGATCTTAGACAAAGAAACTCAAAGAACATCGCAAGTCATTTCGCTGAAGAAATCACATCAAACGCTAAGTGTGACGTCACAATCTTTGATGTGAGAGTGAAAGTGTCATCACAATGCCTCGAAGCTGAAATCATTCAAACTGACACTAAGCATCCGTTTTAATCTCCTATAGCAGGGGATACTAGTAACCAGAAGTGTGGTTAGAACTAACCCTCAGGAAGAAACACAAGAGAAGAAGCCTCGGCCCGGGTGGTGAATATTCTCCGACATAATCATAGTATTCATGAGCTGTGGGGAGGAAGCTTAAGGGAGATGAGAAAACCCTGAAATATGACCCCTAAGGAAACTCGAGGTGCTAGGAGAAGAGAAGAGGTTACCACCTTGTGAAAATGTTTGCACCTCAGCTGAGAACAGACGGCAGCTGAGCACACACCTTACCCAACATATCTGCATAAAGCTCAACTTACTGTGTGGTGCTAACAGTCTGCATATATCCTGGTGCTATTGCCCAGCAGTGAATACAGGATGAGACACTGAGTATGCAATACCAAACGGTAAATCACCATCTGAAACAATTAATCGAGACTGCAGAATACACTGTAGTTTGTAAACATAAAGCAACATCCACACTACATAAAGAGAGGGAGTGTGCTTTAGACTTGGTCTTCGCTAATGCCGTTCTTGGGAGAGTGATATGGCTTGGCTCTTTACGACATCTTCGGTCCCTAGTACTTAGCACAGCTAAGCTCTAGTATCTCTAGAGTATTTGCTTTAAGGAATATGCCAAGGATCAACACTGGGACCCAATAGTGCAATGCAAAGGCATTTCCCAATGTTTAGGGGCTCCTAGGCCTTACTTATGAGATGGCATACACGGACATGGAGAAATCCAATCTGGCCCTACTCAGTCTGGGTTGATATGAAGTGGGACAAAACTGTATTGGGTAATATGGGGTGGTACGGGTTACTGAGACAAGTGTACACAACAAGAAACTATGCACCATCAGCTCCAGAATTACCAGTGTAGGTTTGCAGAGAGTGGCTGGTTCTGTAGTATAAAGGTTGATGACCTACACAGATATTTATAATAATATTATTATTATTATTATGCACTTTCACAACATTCTTTTTTATAAATTTTGACAAAGCCTACAGGGTGGGTAAGGGAAATCTGGAATGATCTTTAAGATACTGTATGGCGCGAACAGATTAACGGAATGTTATGCAACCAACAAAACAACAAACAGTGGTTAATCAGCCACAAGTCAGGTCAATCTTGCAATACTGGGACAAGAAATTGCGACCCAGGAGCAGAAAAGGAAAATGGTGGCAGATGTCCTGTCTGCCCAAGTGAAGCGTTGGAGCATTTTTGACATTGTTGGTGTATCACTGAGCACTGTATATGCCATCAAACAATCCGTAGCCAGTGGGAAAGGGTTGCAGAGGAAGCCTGGCAGCCGTGGGCGGACAAAGAGGATCAGGAATTTTGTAATTGCCCTCCATACTCCAGATTTCTGGGCGTCCTCAAGCCCAGACCTTAACCCTCAGGACTACGCAACCTTGGGCGTTTTGGAGAAGGCCACCAATTGAAACCCTCACCCTAATGTTGACTCTCTGAAAGAAGCAATATAGAGAGAGTGGGGAAAGATGTCAGCTGACGTTGCGACAAACAGTTGTAAAAGTTTTTGAAAGCGTGTTGAGGCGTTGATTGCAGAAAATGGTTGTCACATAGATTAAAATGTCGTCTATTGTCTAAACTTGCTCATTTGCAAAAATCATTGTTCTGTGTTCAGTGGAAATGGTTGAAAATAAATAAGTTCTGCATCTGTCACAATTTTCCAGTTTTCTCTTACCCACCCTGTACATAGCACTGGTATAGCAGCAATTTATTTACCTCTGCAATGAAATTGTTATATTTCATTGTTCTATAAGATACGTACAAAACTCCCCAAGCTGCCTAAAATGCCTGTATAAGCACTCAGTGTTGTAGGAAAAATGAAGGAATTTAAATGTCTATCTTCTGATTTGGAATTTTATACATATCATAGTCTTGAAAGTGTTCCTTCTTTTCTTTTCTTAAGGCAAAATGAAATATTAGTTCAGACATTTAGCCAAGACATTAGCATATATATTAGGTAGATATTAGCATATTTTTGGGGCAAGTGACTCTACAAGAAGGCTGTAATTTATGCAAATGAGAAAGGGGTAAGATACATCAATGTTGATAATGTCTGAAGTAAGATGCAGTAAAAGCAGTTGGCCATTAAGATCGTCTTTTCATGATAGCAAATGATGAATAGCCGACTGGAAAAGCAGCATGGAAAAAGGATGCAGATGCCTGGGGTGATAATTAAGCTGACGGAGGAGTGTATGGTGTGGGACAAATTAAGGTATATCGATAAAGACATAACGGATGGGTGTATATGGTTTAATGATGAGCTCATAGGGTTTATAAGAAAAGCAGATGATGTATTGATGAGGTGCTGGAAAGGGAAGGCATAGCCTCACGGTTTTACACTGCAGTTCCTTCATGACAAAAATACTTTACTTATGTGACTAGATCTATGTAAAATAAAACATCTGCATACTAATGTGCAATAATCTAGGTAAGTACCCTCTCAGCACCAATCTTTTAGAAGCAAAATTTCATGATTGATCATGCTCCTTCCCCTTTCTGTAATATCCTCCTCCCCTCTTTAGCTACAGCTCCCTGGTAACCCGGATGACATTGTTGAGCATAAGACATACTGGCCAGGGCTTTTCTTGACCACTTTTGACCACATTCCACTTTGGAAGGTCTGGCAAGAAGCTTCTCCAATACAAGAAAAGTGATTACTTTGAAGTGTGACAACTGATGTTTCAGAAAAGAGAATATATAGTTGTGACGTTTTTGTGTTTAACAGAATCAACTGAATTGCATGTACCTATATAACAGCATACACATTTACGTATCATTCCAAGAAGAATTTCATAAATGCTAAATATTGTTCCACAAAGAACTAGAAGAAAGAGAACACCCTGTATAGCCTCCGCTAATTGCCATATTCTCACTATGGCTGCCTGAAATCTAATAAGTTTTGCAGCTCCTTTTGTCTTCAAAGAACACACAACAACAAAGAGCTTTCTGCAATATTTTCTGCTTTATACTCCGCTTTAGTGGTATTGCCAACATTGACTCATAAGTTGGCTATTTTGATCAGCACGAAAGCAGAGAACAATAAAGCTCATGAAGCTGATATTACTCCACAAAGAGAATCCATGATATCTATATTCGACTATGGATCGAGGGAATCAGGCTGTTTTGTTAATATGATGGTTTATTTGAGTATTACTCATTTATGAAATGGCTATATGATACCATTTTCTGCTTTTGGCCTCTAAAGTATTGCTACAAAGTCATGCGAACCACAAAACTTATTTTATTTTGTGAATATAGTAAACATCCAGTTTCTGAGCCAAAAAAAGATCAGTGTTCTCTAGAGTCTTTTTTCAGGCTGTAGTCTTATTGGACGCTTTGACTGTTGGGAAAATTGACTGGCATCTGAGGCATGTGTCATATCAATGGTTGAGCTTAGTGAGCTGGTCTTGAGAAGAGCTTGCATCTTTGTCATCCAATATGGTGTTAGTTCTTGGATACTGCATATTGCTGTCTATGTATTACACAGTACTTATACAGAAGATATATATCAACTTCTCTGCATGCCTTTGTATCATTTAATATATGCCACGAGGAATAGTATCAAAATGTTTACGAGGGGTTTTCCAAAAGTTCTGTCCAACCAGTCACAACTTTCGCTAGATTTGATGTAGAAAGATGATATTTTGATCAGATGATATTAACGTAATTTGTAAATAACTCCCACAAATTCAGATCATAAAAATAAAAATAAATGCTTTATTTGTTACCATGGAAACCAGAAGTCATGAAATGCGGCCCAGACTTTGTAGTGCTCACTTAAAATTAATAGAACAACTGCTTGCATTATCTGTGTCTTGACTTATTGAAGTAAAGTATATTCATAATTTTTTTCATGAAATACAATCAGTTAATTGTAAAGCCATTATTAAGAATGTAAACTGGTATTATTTTCACATCTCAGTTACTTTACCATCACTCATGCAGTTTCTCAGTTTTTTACGAGATGAGCAATTTTCTTGGATATTGATGACATCAGATATACCCGTTACATTTCTTCATTTTACTGGGTTAAAAACTAGCAGAGAGAGAGTAAGAACCCTTTTATCATACATTCAAGGAAGGTAATATGAGTGACAGAACCAACTGAATATAGCATAGACTTTTTCTGAATGAGGAGAACACACACTGGAAACCCCAAAAAAAGAAGACTGCACAATGCCAATACCGACCTTAACATGAAGCTTGAAGTATCTTATTTAGACATGGATGGAAAATGTATTTACAGGGTTCCAGTCATTAGTTTAGGAAGTTGTGGAATGGCTGTAAATGTTTTGAAAACATGCTGTTCTATATCAATTGTAATAATTAGATATTTTGACAAGATATATCAGGCATGCGTTTTTTACAAGCTCCCACCACATTTCGTGACTTTTGGTTTCCATAGCAACAAATCAACAATTTATATTCACCTCTTTGATCTGGTTTTCTGGCGATCATCTGCAAATTATCTCAATATTAACTGACCTAAATATTATTTTTCTGTATAGAATCTAACAAAAGTTATGACGGGTTGGACAGAACTTATGGAAAATCCATCGTAAAGAAAAAAAATCTGCGAAAACACCAACTTTGATCTAAATATGAGGACTATGAGGCATCAATTTTTTTAGGGGATATAAGATGAGAGGAAATGTACTCAGAGGCCAGTTTATTATTACAAGAAATTGTGAAATATGAGGGATTATTTTTAATAGGTTTTTTGTCCGTTAACCCTGGTAAAAATTAATTTTTTCAAGAAGATACTATGAATCTGTGTCTCTAATAGTGCCCTGGGCCGCATTTCATGACTTTTGCTTTCCATAGCAACAGATTAACCACTTACTTTTGTCCCAATAATCTGATTTTTTGAGGACAATTTGCAAATTACTTCAATATTATCTGACTCAAATATCACATTTCTGTATAAAAAATTATAAAAGTTATGGCAAGTTGGACAGAACTTTTGGAAAACCCCTCGTATCCTTTTATTTTGAATTATCTCATCGTACTTTATTTATCAAGCTCATTCTAAATATGTTCTTTCTCAAAACAATGGCATCAATTTACATTCAAATATTTCCGTCTGTTATCAATCGTTCTACAGATAGGTACAAATAAAATCAAATCAATTTTAATTTTAGAGCGTAATCTGTGAAAAATGCAATCATCAGATGTACCTGTATATCTGTCTCATCATCTATACATCTATCAACATATCTACATGGAAGTACAGTCTATTTGTATTTCTTACTTCGGGCAAGCAATGGAATTTTTTCCCTGAATTTGACTGTCTAAGACAAGTTTGGCCAGAAATGTGATTATTGCTGCCTAAAATAGAACAAACCACTTTATTCTAAGGAGCTTATCACGGATTTTGTGGTTGATTGAGTCTCAAACACCTTCATTTAAAACTAATCCTCTTTCGATGTCATTGTGAGCTCAAACCAGCTTCAGGAAAAATGGTTGGAAATGAACCATTTTACAGACAATAGAAGTGACTGTGAAATATTACTCCATTAGCTAATTAGGACAACAGGAGGATACAGAGTTGAAATATTCAGACATGTAGATTAATAGCCATCAGCAGTTAAATTCAAACAAAGGGAGAACACACATTTCAAAACAATGATTGATAGTTCATTCTGCTATATGAATTACACTGTTGGTTTTCAATTCATTCATTTAAAGATGCAAACAACCAAAATCAGAATCCGGGATTTTGATATGCAAATCGTGTTTGAATTTTGCCCAAATTTCCTGTTGAAAGCGAGTAATTTATCATTCCTTGGCTTGTTATGGCTGAATATTATAATTGTGCTTACACTGCAAAAAATTCCCGTTAAATTTTACAGTTAAATTAACTGGCAACTTTGTTCCAGGTCTAAGAACTGTAAAAGTACTAATAAACCTGAACAGGAAAATTAACCGTAAAATGCAGATTGGTACATTGAACTGTAATTTTGCAGATTCAACAAAGTGATATTACGGTATAATGTACATATATAAAACAGTTTATTTAAAGTATATTTTACAGTTATGTCAACTGTCAATCATAGAATGTAAAGAATGCAAGGAGCTGTATAATTTACTGTAAAAATACGGATATTATGTGTTATTCTTACTCATTGCACAAGTGTGAAACAACAGACTAAGCATGTGATTTAACTGTTGCATAGCTGTAGGGATGTACCGAAGCTGGAATCAGCTGAGAGAGTGAGAGAGCCACTGACTCCAGGCTCGGCCTTGCTCATCTCTTGCTTGACTTCTTCTTCTTCTTCTTCTTTAGTAAATTCCTCCTTTTTTCAGGAGAACCCTACCAGAGGCAGGTATAAAGTCACATTAACTATACTGTTCCCTCTCACCCCGATTTTAGTCTAGTACTATATTAGTTAGTGCTACAGTTGTTAGTACTATAATTATTAGTGCTACCACGCTTTTTAGCTTCATAAGAATAGGGGACTGCGTATCTCACATTTTTCTTCCCTCACTTTTATAAAACACTAGGCTGCTTTTACGATACTATTTTTGTGTAAGTTGTAGTCTTGCAAGGTGGATACCATGGCAGAGATTATTTATGGAGCGCTGTGTTCTTCCGTAATTTGGGTGTTCTCTGTCTGGCCCATTCAAAAAGTTGCGGAAGTTTGGCAGTTCCGGTACCCAACCTGAAGTGCCTTCCATAATTTGTTGAAGTTTTTCCTCTCTCAATGTTTGCGTTTCTGGGCAACTCAGCAGCATATGTTCCAAGTCCTCTTCTTCCAATTTGCAAAGCTGACAGATAGCGTTCTCTGTGGCGCCTATTTTCTTCTTTCTTCTTTGTGAGAAGTAGACACCAGTTAACATTTTTGCCCTAGTCATGGCAGCTGGAACGGCCCTGGCGTTGTTTTGACAGGAGTCCCAAACTGGGTGTGTCATTCCCAGTTTTGAGATATCCTTATCTAGCAGGCGCAGTGATGTTTTTTCCCTATTAGAAGCTAGCTGTTTCCTCCAGTGCATCTCGATGTTTGAGGTGACATACTGTTTCCATATTTCTTTCCTCCATGGGGCGGTGGTGTGGCCTTGTAGACAGATGTTATACTTCACACTCTTTTCGAGGACCATTTGAAACCAGCTGTATTTGTTACTTAGTGCTAGCTGTCGGTTAGAAAGTTGGAAGAGAGTTGGGTTGCTTTCGCCGGCTCTGCAGATAGCGCCAAACAGGGATAGGATCCGAATATCAAGTTGTGCCTCAATTGGCAGGGTGCCAAGTAAGATGAACAGGGCATCGGTTGATACGTTTGACGGCAGACCTTGTACTTGTCTAAGGAGTTGTTTGTTTGTTTGTGGACTATCGCTTCCAGACCATATAATAGACGTGGAATGATATATGTGTTAATGATCTTTATGGAAACAGCGGGACTAAGGCCGTTGTTCCCGTATAGTCCAGTTCCCATTAGTGCATAGCCGGTTTTCCTGGCTGTCTGGATTCTCTCGGTTACATTTGGCCTTAGGCTCCCTGAGTTCCATGTAAGGCCAAGGTGAGTGAATTCTTGGGTCTCAGTCATCATCCTGTCTCCGAGGTCCCAACCTTCTGGGTTACTTGCGGCGTTGATCATTCTTGTTACGGTGCTCTTTTCCGGGTGTAGTTTATAGAAGTGGTCGTTGGAGTATTTGAGGCACGCCGTGATCATCGCTTGGAGATCTGTGCTAGAGGATGCTAGGAGTAGTTGGTCGTCCGCACAAGTGGGAGTTCCTATGAAGATCGCGCCTATGTGCATACCTACTTTTGCTTGCTGCAGTTGCTGCAGGAGATCGTTGATGTACAGTTTGTAGAGCCCTGTAGATGTTACTGCTCCCTGTCTAACACCCTGTTGTGCTTTAAAGTTCCTGCTGAGATCATTCTGCCATCTGACCTTTTCAGTTATGTTAGAGTACAAGTCATCTAGGAGAAGCCAATGTGGGCCTTCGATTCCGGCATGGTGTATTTTCTCCTTGAGTATTTTATGGTCAACAACATCAAATGCTTTTTGGGCATCCAGCGCAGCTGCATAAATGGGCTGGCTTGTGTGCTTTCCAGTTGCTAATGCTTCGGTTAGGCATAGGGTGGCCATACTTCGGGAGAGGCCCGGAGTGAAGCCAAACTGTAGGTCACTTGCCTTTGCTGACAGCTTGTGGTGTTGTTGGTCTTGGAGGAGATGCTCCATAACTTTTCCAATGATGGCCGTGATGGTAATTCCACGATAGTTGGACCTGACTCTGTCGTCCTTTCCCTTTTTGGGGATTGGACTTTTATAGCCGGATTTGCATTTCTCTGGGCACTTCCCATCTTTCATTATATTGTTGAAGACGTTAGTCATTACATCAATGAAGTCAGGTGTGGCATTCATAAGGTGCTCTGCCGTTATACTGTCCATATCTGCTGCTTTGTTCTTATTCAGTCTTCTTACAGCATTCCTTACATCAAAGCTGGTGAGTGCTGGATCTGGTGACTTTAGTCTCATTGCTCTATGGTGTTGTCTGAGGGTCTCCGTTGACACTAACCACGGGCTGTCTGCTGCTTCTTTATTCACAGATGAGAGGTCTTCGAAGTATGAAGCCCACAGTACTCTCTGGTCCCTAGTGTCAAAGATCAGTTCTCCATCCACCTGTATCACCGGTGAGTTACAACTGTGTCCTCTACTGTTCTTTATCAGTTTGTGGAAGGTCTTCTGATCTCTCTCCGAGGCATTCATTATATCGTTGATCAGCTTTTCCTTGACATGAGCCGAATTCTGTCTCTGGAGTGCCCGTAGTGTCTTTTTGGCGGTGACCATTGCCAAGGTGTCTTGATGGAGTTGTCCTGGTCTTCCCATCTGTTTCCATCGCCAGAAGGCTCTTTTGGCTATCTTCATGGCTTCTTGGATCCTCGGGTTCCACGGTCTTGAGGTCTTCCTTGGTTTTCCCCCTGTTCTGGGCTTAGGTGTAGCTCTTGCAGTCGCTGTCTCCATAAGCTGGGTGAGAATTGAGACAGACGCAGTCGTGTCCAATATGTCAAAGTTGATTTTTGCAAGTTCCTGGTCAATGAATTCTTGGTATTCGCTTAAGTTTACTTTTTCCCAGTTGACCTTCTGAGTTTGCTGCTGTGTCGCGGCTGGGCACTTTGCCTTCTCGGTTGTTGATCCAAGATTGAGCATACAGAGAATTGGGCAATGAGTAGAGCAATTTATTTGTCCTCTTTCTGAATTTTTGCTAACAATACTTGTATTGTGCCATGGAGTTTTCTTGTCGCCAAAGAAATAGTCTAGATGGGACGCATGGCGTAGTCCTTCATGTTCATATGTCTTGCAGTCCTTGATGTCCTCATTCAGGTTGGTCAGGTTGCACGATTCTGTCACGGTCATAAGTGCCTTTTCTTTTTTACCGGCTCTCTTGAAGAGGTCCGCATTCAGATCCCCGCCTAAGAGGATGCTGTGGGTGTTGTCGTATTTCGCTATTAGTTCACTTATGACGGCCAAATCTTCGCTGAAGAGGTCAAGTGCAGCCCGGCTTTCCCCGGATGGCAGATAGCAACAGATTATGCAGATCTGTTTACCTTTTGGCTGTTGAAAGAGAATTGGTAGTACCCGTCCATTGCCTTCATTGATGACTCGGATGTACGGATGTAGTTTCTTCTTCCAGAGTATGGCTACCCCGCCGTGGCCCCTCGGGCAGCTATCCTGCGTTATATTACATTCGTCGTCAATGGACCTCACGGTGCAGTCATACCCCGGGAGAGTGGTGTTAATGATGTTCTTCGCCTCGAAAGACCATAACCAGTGCTCTTGTATTAATATTATGTCGATTTCTTTCTCCATGTCCAGTAATATTGCCGAGTTATATTTAATACCTTCTATGTTGAGAGACATAATTCTCAACTCATCACCCGTCTCTAGTTGCTATTCCTCAGGTCTCGTTCCGTTTCTCGGGGGTGTTGTGCAGTTGGGCAGAGCAATCTCTTCAAGTGCTGCATAATGGCCACTCAATGTGACATCAGAGCCTTTCCTTTGCTGGGCTTCCATGTGTATGCTACACACTCCAGGGTTCGGGGGCTGTTCAGCATTTTGTGCAACTGCCGCTCCCGGGCTGGGACAGGTCCTCCGCGGGAAGTAAGTCCATCAATTATACCCAGCAATTAATTCGCACACGTTTGCTCACAAACCATAAAATTGATGGACATTTTCCAAGAGAACCAGGTGTCAAGTTTATCGAAGAATGTTGTATTGATGCAGACTGCGCCTGGGTTATTTTGGTTTTAATAGTGTCATTCTTTAGATCACATCATAAGACTCACACAAATGTCAATGTCATATATAAATATAACAACTTTTGCATAATGACAGCATCTTTAAGATCATATGAATGAGGATGTTCCCTTACCTTCAGATAAGTTATAAATTAAGTTTGATTAACAGCTGTGTAAAGCATATGTTATAGATGGCACCACATGCTCCGTGGTTGAAGTCCATGCAATCTCTTGTTTAAAGTTCCTAATCTGACCAGGTGTATTGATTGTTTGGCCAATTCAAATATTTTGTCTGCATATTACAAGTTGTCAGTAAATTAACGGTTGAAGTAATTGTTCATTAACATGAACTGAATGTTAAATGACATGTTGCAGTAAATTTATCTTGGAGCCATTTTGTAACTGACAAAGAACTGTAAATTCACAGACAAAGTCTGTTTTAAAAAAATACTGATAAAATAACAATAAATTTACGGTTCTTTTAGCTAGAAACACACGGTCATTTCTTACAGTGTACAATCAGTTGGTTGAATTCACCTCTGCTGTTTGTTAAGCACCAAATTTGCATCTGAGCCCAGCTGATGGGAGTGTTGCTTACAGCCATGAACCTCATGTCATGTAGTTTTAGAATAGAACACCAGTCCCACTGCACCATGTTTTTTGAATCGTATAAGAATATCCCTGGCAACCACATGGACCAATCAGAGTATCTCTCTCTCAGCAAGACTTTGTGACATCATCACTTCACTGCCCATTGTTTACTTGTCTGGACTTACTTCATGTGGTTCACAATGATGCACCACATGATGTGAATCACATGATATTTTATCCAAGCTTCATTGGTTATTGAGGGATATAAGCTGTCTTATTGGATATGGTTAAGGAAGGGGCTGTACCAATTTACACTCACTTTCTAAATTGAGCTACACTTTTAGTGGTATCAAAACTCTGAAACTTGCAGTTTCTTATAAGTCACTTGAAGAAATTAAGGAAATCTGAGATCTTAAGAAACTTGAAAATTAGTTTAGCTAAAAGTGCTACCAAATGCAATGTTGCTATTTTGAGACTTCTATTGATTTTGCCAAAGAAAGTTGGATTTTCAAAAGGCTACATGTATGCTTTCACTGCGGTGTCATATTTAACAAAATTAATTGAAAAAATATCTCAAGTCATATGAGTTTGGTTTTTAATTACATTTTTTGTTTGTTTTCTAAATTACTTTTTAAATGTGGATAACACAACCGTATAAATAGCATCTTTATGAGGCTGATTTAAGTCAAACAGCAACACTGTTTCTTTAAGTTATAACCCTACTGATATACTATTCTGTTTATCCTTAGGCTATCTCATTTAATTCAGTTCCATTCCCTCATATAACATAACATTCTATGCCGTCAAATTAGATACCCCATTTCATCCAATCTTGCGTTTTCTTATCCATTATATTCTGGACATATTCATCCTGTCATTACTTTACTTGGTCTATCCTCTCCTTTCCAATACTATAGTAACCCATGGACTTTCACTTTAGACCTCTCTTCAATTTAACCATCCCCTTCCAGGCCTCAATTCCCAGAGCCACATTATTGAACTGTCCACTCAGACTGCCCGGAGACCTAGCGACTTGCCAACTTGTCAGCGGCTTATTGAATCAATTTGTTTACTTTTAAAAGGGGTGCAAGTCCAGGGCAGAAAGCAGCTCAGAAGTCAGAAGGACCTTAACAAGAACAATAGCACAAATAGATTAAAAAAGTAAAAACTCCGAGAAACCTCTTTATGCTGTGGCAATACTGATATTGAATATGGAAAGAATGATGCCACTCACATATATATTTTGCCTTCTCCGTTTTACTGTCTGACATATAATCAAGTAGAACTTCTGAGAGTCACAATATCTATTCCAAAGGAAAATAAAGCTTTTTAGCATTTCTTGTGAAATAACATACTATTGAAATAATATTCCAAGAAGAAAAATATTTCTATACAAATATGATAATTTCGTAGAACTTCAATTTCATGTTGCAGTGGAGTATGATGATACAATAAAGATCTCTGTCTGCTTCTATAATATGCATCTCCTATCGTTATTAGTGTTTGTGCCATATGCGCAGTTGCAACTTTGGGAAAACATCATTCTCCTTATCCTTTAGATAAAGTTGTTCTGCCAATATTGGGAGTAGTCAAGTTTATTTTAATCTAAATGAGCCTCCCTGCATGAGGTTTTCACACTGTCATATGTAATAAAACTTATCAAAATTAAGCTATGTGGGCTCACCGTTAATATTCATTTATGAATCATTTCAAATTTCCATGTTTTCTATAGCGTAAAAGCAATAGGCTCACATTCAAAACAAAATTTCTGATTATCTGTTTGCTTTTTTAAGTTTGGTGCAAATCTATTACAGCAGGCCTCCAAATGTACAGAAAGGACTTTGATTTTAATTGTTACTCCTCAACTTCTTTTGCAAAACAACATATATTCCCTTTTTTTCACACAATCGCCCAACGCCCCCAACCTCTTTCGCCTCCCTTGGGCGGTTGCCTCTTCCGACTCCAGCCAACGAGTGTGTTTAATCCCACGCTGCCTATGTACTAAAACAGATAATACTTTTCTCCTTTTTCTTTCTTTCACAGAAAATTTTTCTTTGATTCTTTTTCTTTCTTTTTGACAGATTTTCAAGTCAAACCTGCTGAAAGTAGAAGACTCTTTGTTTTGTAAACAACAATCTCTTTGAGGCACCAATTTTTGTTGCTTTCCAATGTTTGTTATTTTTCTAGAAAGAAGCAGGAAAAATTCTAGGAGGTAGAAAGCTCTTATAAACTGCAAAAATAAAGCTTTACTTGTCTACAAAAATCCAAACTTCTGTCAGTAGATAACAAGTAATTTGAGTCATATTACTCGCAATTTACTAGGAGGTCTGTGCACTTAAAAAAAGGAGATGAAGCACTATTTTTATAGACAGCTAGCTTGTTGTGATAGTGACAAAAACTGATGAAGATATTCGTAAAAGCCCAAACCTCACCTAAAAGCATTGCACTGACAGTGAGTCTTTTCCAATGTGATGTGACAAACAGTCTCTTTGACATGAGTCACTTTGACACACCCTGAAATCACTATCGAAATTAGTCATTGGCTCATTTCTGGTACGTTCTGGGTGCGTTATTGATCTGTGGTAATATTTAGAAACATCTATGGTTAGTTTAAACTTGTAGCCAACGTAATAGCTGTGAAAAAAAAAGTTCAGTGATTGTTTGGACATTTTTTCTTGTTACTGTTTTACAGTATTCGTCATGTAATTGTAAATTGATAATGCATTTTCAATGACATGTTAATGCGTTAAATCCAGGCTCATGAATTTAGAAAGTCGAATTATGTGTTTTCATACAATTGTTGTAAGGTTATAGTGTTGGTATTTAACAAAGTCATTGCTTTAAACATAGAAGTCAATTTCACTATAATACGGTTGATTTTATGATCCTCTTTTTTTTTCACAATAGATTTTCATTGTTGAAGTATATATTTTCATCCATTCTTCCATCAGGTATATCCACTCTTACACTGGTTCATTTGCTGTCTTCCAAAATGTGTCACAATTCAACAGATTAATATAGTATCACTTCTGATGTTGATGCTTCATAAAAATATTAACAATCTTGAGAAAGTATAATTACTCATTGGATGATTTAATTGAATCCTAAAAAATGTACAACAACTTTGATAGTTGCTGCATTCCCCCTACACTGCCTTCATGTATGGCTCATAATCCTCATGGCTGCTAATGCCACGAAGCCAAACAGTCAATTGAAGCATCTGAATTGACAGCCAGCACGATCCACCATGAGTAAATGACAGCTGAAACCGAATATAGTCTTGAGAAATGACAGTCGTATGACAAATCATGCAATTTTTTTGACAATTAATGGCATTATCCCATGCCTGAAGGAATGTTTTGATGAAATTTTGTTTCAATCTATCATTGAGATATGCGATATTTTAAGGCAAACATTTTTGGAATCAAGTGCAATGTGGATGATGTGAATTATTCTGACACAGTGGAGTACAACTCCACAATATTTTTGTCATTCAAATGCCGGAACAGTAACCGCTAGTGCGGAGTATATGCTCAAGAAAGGAATTATCCTTAGCACTGGGGGCTACCGGAAGTCCGATGATGAGGGTAACTGCAGTTACCCTCATCCTATCGGCGGCCATGTCACTGCCCACTAGAAAAGTTTGCAGGCAGTTCTTGAGAGTTGTGGGCCATGAAATGGAGAAATGTGTTCACAGGCACTAAGAAAAAACTATGGAAAGCTGATAATGAGGGGTAAACTTACTTATTTCTTGCAAGATTTCATGTAATCTTGAAAATAAACATTTTTCAATGATGAGGGTAACTGGAACGGATGATAAGGGTAACTCTAACATAAACAAACCTGATGATGAGGGTAACTGTTTAAAACACTGCTGCAAAATAGAAACGTTAATTGGCTCTGACGCAGTGGCTCCAGTTGGGGAAGATGCATGCTTAACCCCCTCATACTTCAGTTTTTGCTTTAATTATGCCATCAACTGAGAGTCACAACAATGATGGGACTTATTTTCCCTGTATTTGGGCTATATACACTTATGAAAAGTATAAATGGGCAATTACCCATCGGGTCACTTTGTCACCCATACTCATGCCTTTCCAGATGATGTAACATCATTAGGAAAACCAAATTTGAGATTCTTTCTTACAGATAAGGACAGAATTATAAGCCCCCTTCTGGATAACCCCTTTAATTCCATTTTTCTCCAAAATGGGATGACAAAGACCAACCATCTTTTCACCAAAACTGTATTTCAATGGTATTGCTATTATGCAAGATCACGGAGCCGCATTAGTTGTTCCAATATATTGAAAATCACAGGGCCCAACTCAGTCGCCATTGGGCTCCTCACTCAATGCAGAACATTCTGTGAATATCGAAAGGTCCTGTGACATCTTCTGAGACCATTTCAGCATGGCCAAATACTAAATGTGCAAAACCCCGTATCCAGTTTGTCACAAAGCTGTGTGAAAACAGTCTTATCAGGATATATTGGTGCTCAGACTCAAACTCAGACCTTGTTTATTCCTTTACATAACCAAAAATATACACTTACAGCTTTTACAATTATTTAACATTAATAATATGTATGTAAAGGGGAGACACCTCCAAGACAGTCTTCTGTCGCTACTGAGGTGCCCCCCGTTTTAAATGTTCATGTTAATGCCCTGCAGGTCCTGACAAACACGGTGCTCTAGTTCAATAGCATTTCATTAAATAGTATGTAATATTATTGAGAAATCGAGAGAATGAAATTTGAGTGATGTGGTCAAGATGATTCATGAAGGATGCCTATACACTGAGTACAAAAAAAAAACACAAATAGAGATTACAACAGGTTGTCAGTGGAGTGACAAATGTAGCAATCTCAAGGTACACAAAATCTTGTACATGTAAGATGTGAAAATAACTCAGAAAGACATTTTTTCATCAAATATTTTGCGAGAAAAGTAGCAGAATTCACTCAGAAGAGCAGTTGGGGTCATGATTATGTCTTCTAAATCCATAAAATCCAAATACTTGTTGTGTTTTTACACTGGAGGGTAACTAAATATGTCAGTTGAACCTTTTCAACTAGTCTCAGCTGCGAGTTCTTATACTTCTTGTAAAAAGTGAGTTTCTGTATATGGCCATGGTGTATACCAGGAGACCATCCATTTTGGGGGACCGTCAATGAATTTCAAGGAAGAAAGGACACCAAATACAGTGTCCGAGATATGTTGAAAGCTCTCTTTAATATCATGGAGAGTTAAAGAGCATTTAAAAGCAGGCAGGTGACACCCAGATGTGGCAAGCTTCCGGGGGCTTATAATTTTGTCCCAAGTAAATTTTATTTTATTTACTTATCTCGATTAATTTTGGCATTTCTTGAAAAAGTGTTCTTGCATAATAGAAATACCATTGAAATACACTTTTGGTGAAAAGATGGTCTTTATCATCCCATTTTGGAGAAAAATGGAATTAAAGGAGGTATCCAGAAGGGGGCTTATAATTCTGTCCTTAACTGTATATTTATACAATATGACATACTAATAAACTCTATGAATGAAAAATTGTGGTTTCTCTTTGATGCGACTTGTCAGTTTTTATGTGCATCTCATAACCTTGATCTAATTTAAATCCTGTCTCAGGAATAGATCATCCATCTATATTCATGGTCCCACAACCACACATATGGAATTCACAGATTCATTGGTGCACTTCAACATGTTCACTGAGGTTGATCAGGTGACTAAGAAAGTTGGGGTGGATATCTGCACCTGCTCAGTGACAACTGTTGCAGCCTATTTCCTTCTAAAAACACTAATTATGTCAGTTACCCTCATCTGCATTCTCAGTTAAACTCATCCATATGTTTGGGAGATGCGCAGTTACCCTCATCATTTATAATTTGTATTTCCCCAAAATATGCATCACTGGACTTGTCTACAGCTTCTGTCTAAGCGCAGATGTATGCTTCACAGTTCAATCAACATTGTACACCTAATAAACAGCTTGGTAAGTGTCCAAAATGCTAGAAAATCGTCTGCAAACTTTTCTAGTGGGCAATGGCATGGCCGCCGATAGGATGAGGGTAACTGCAGTTACCCTCATCATCGGACTTCCGGTAGCCCCCAGTGCTTAGACCATAGCATTCATACTTTTCCATACAAAGTTTTGCACTTTTCTATCGGAATATACCTCATATCACATAGCTGCAGCCTTCAAGTCAGCACCAATATGTGGAATAAGAATTGTTGTGGCAATATGCAACGAGTCGAGTCGTATATTCTATTTCCGAATCCGGAACGTAGTGGTCACGTGAGAGCGAGATCTGCCGAGCGGAGTCATAAGCGGTTTGTCCAGCGGAGAGACAACATCGCATTTGTTTTTCTGGAACTTTCTCACTTCTGAGTCACTTGTCAGACTTTGGACAAGTTTTACGGGCGAAATATTACTGCTAGAAGGGTAGATACATTATCTAACCTTCATTTACCATGCCTGTGAACTACGCAAAAAAGGTTAAGTGGCGGAAATTTGCTGGTTGGGCGATAATTGAAGAAAATGATGACGCCGCCATGTTAGATTCACCGCCCGGATCGTCTTGAAAAATCATATGAAGTGAGTAATATTGTGTCTCCCACTGGGAACAAACTTTGTAAAATGGCCACTGGCCAACAGAAACGGCTACTAGCCATCCTATGGACACCACTGGTGGGCCTGTTACTGAGACATCACTCTGTTTGGGACGGAACTGGTAACTATATTTGTTGCCCAATTACTAAATCATAAAAATTAAATGTCTCTTTTTGAAACTTCACTATGAAGCACACCCACGATGTCTAAATCTTTAATTGAATACAGGGACTCCCTGATTTGTTACACTTGATTGTTGACAGCTTGTCTTTTGACAGCACCCTCAGCTGTATGTACTTTTTTCATGTGGTGTGTATTGGACTGACTCAGCTCATAAGAAGGGGGACGATTGACCAAATTGAATCATGTGTCACCCCGATTTTCATCAACTCTCCATGAGTTTGTTTCTTACTTCCTGGAGGTAAAACAGGAAACTTATTTTTAAATCTGATCATACTATGACTTAGCAACTGCAATGCTGCAAGGGCCGACTCGGCCTGCTCTGGTGGCATTTGACGCTGGATAGCCTTCATAATTGTATAAATTCTTCGGGTTTATTACCCATTTGAATAGACAATGTTTCAATTGTCATTCTATGTCACGGAAACTATGTCACAGAAGCTACCAGCTTTAATATGATGTGGGCTCTTGCTTGGTTCTGTTAAATGTTCAATGCTGGAAGCCAGCCTCTGTAGAATGTAAATCTGACACTGTCACTATCTTTACTGCTATGGTTTCAAGAATAACAGTTGCGCCTATTCACTGCCTCTGGTCTGTGAAACCTGAGAACCTATAACATGCTTCCTAATTTCACACCAGCACATAGCAACATTCCCCTAATATATGATTGCTGAGTGAATCTAGCGAAAACTGTCTTAGGACAGCCTTAAACTGTAAACCAAGCGCCACTCTGTGGTATGTTTTTTCCCTGGAGACAATTCATATTGTCATGCTTTTTTCACTAATGATTGTCTGGTGTGTTTAACCGACAACTAGTGCACTGCATTGGTCACGAAGTCGCAAGTGTCTTGGGACTATCATACGAACATCCTATCTTCATCCTGGGGATTACTTATCAGTCAAGTTGGCTGACAATTAGGTTGCCTACAATTAATCTTTGCAATAGTCATGGCTGTACAGTGTACACAGGGACACAATTTCTTGAAAGTCTTACTAAGACTAAATCTAAATCTAAATCTTTTCCTTCATGCCTATTAAGCGAAATCTACCGCACACTAGCGCCCTCAGCCATGGGCCAAAAATTGCAGGGCAATGTTGCAATGATTGGCCGGGTAGTCTCAAAGATGCGTCAATAATGACTAGATTGCCAAATATCCTGTGGCAGGCACATTGTTGGTGAATGTGGACATAGTCTTTACCTGGCGTATCTAGAAATACAGGTCACAAATTTGCCATGCCAAAAAAGGGGGGGGGGCCCGATAGCAACAGGGCCTGCTCCTATGTGTATGTTGTACACATGTGGTATTCATGGATTTGAGATTGTAAAATTAATGAAGGTGTCAGATGGCAATACATTGCCCTCATTGTGTAAGTTTTGTTGATGTTGATATAAGGGACAGTCCGTCACTCACTCGCAAGCTTATTGGTGATAGGCTACGGCGATAAGAGCAACCCTGTTTGCCACTGGCAAGTGCAAATTAGTGAAAGGCTAAGATTGTCATTATCCGTTCATACCATGGGCTTGGTCTATGCTTTGTCTGTGCTTACAAAAGTCAAGATGTATGATGTTTACAGATTGCTTGAACTCTGTACATTTGTGTTGATCACAAACATGTTTGACAATGGACACTGTTACAGTGAAGTTACAATTCATGCATTGAGATAGCTCTGTGGCCTTTATCTTCCCTAGGTTGGTTACATGTATTAATGTGTTGGCTGAAACATAAGTTCAAAATGGTTGTGTTTCTTGTGTGCATACGAACACAGGCTGGTCGACTGGATATTGTCATGACCTTTTTTCAGCTAGGGGAAATATTCAGCCCAACTTTTAAGGGTCTGTGCCAGTGGGCCACACGTTAATCATTATTGATACTCATTTGGACTCAACATGTGAACATTCTGCGCATGGGGCGCAATGGCGCATTGCCGTATATAACATAGGGTTCACTGTCAAATTGGCCTGAGTTTGTGAGGCAGGAACCTTTGTTTGATCACCAATAGATCTAATGTATAATGGTTGATGCACGTCACCAATTGTTTGTGTTCTGATATTGCCCTTGTACAATAAGCTGTGTGAACTCGGGCACCTGATCAGATAGTAAATGCTACATACAGAGTTATGTGGATTATTTAAAAACAGTTAACACGACTGCAGCAGGAAGGTCTTGTGTGCCTTCCTTTGGTATCTTGATGTTATGGCGATCTAGACTTTGCCAGAACCACTAACGGCGTGTAAACAATTGAGCGGAACTTTGCTGCTCCTGTATGTATCACTGATACCATGAAATCAAGTCTGTTAATTGATGAAGACTTCGGGTCTTCTTTATCATGTTATCCTACAGGAAAGAATTAATGCAAAGACGTATCATATGCTGTGTTCTAATCATTATGTAGATCAAAGGACCATTACATGTTTCCTCATTGATCTAGTGCATTTGGCTTCTTTGGGACCCTTCTTAACTGCTAAACTCAAAAGCTAGTGATGTGCTTGCAATCACATTACCATAACAAGGGCTATGCTCTCGCGATGAACCAGGGTTCGCATCAGCTCTAATCATGCTAATAGCTTTTTCATAGAGACGTTCCAGACCCACATGGGAAATTGGGAATCCTTGTACACTGTACCAATATTGTTTCAATAAATATGTCAGCGCAGGGGAAACTATAGTATTCCTACCTTTTAAGTCATCTTCACGTCAGACTTTTCACTGACAATACCTGTGGGGTATTCAAGAGATTTGATACTTTTGTCTACTATTATTTATAATGGAGGATTTGCGCAATTTGCCCATGCCGCAATGCCGACAATTTCTTTGGGGGATTGTACTAGAGATGGTCCCTAGCAGTGCTTGCACTGACTAGGTGGTGGACCTTAGCTATATCTCTCTATGTATTTGATATAGCCAGTAGTCGCAACATCCCACTTTAAGTAAGCGTGTTCATAATTTGTAGCATGCCAATGCATGGGGGCCAACCAAATGTTTGGTAGCTCACACACAATTTCTCAGTGTATGTTCTTACAGCCTTACATGCCAATAACCTGGTTACATGCCTTGGCCAGGCTGCTCTACTCCGTTAACCGGCTGGAGTAAACTTAAGTTTGAATTACAAAAGGCCATCCAAGAATATATATAATTTCTATTTAACCTCGCATGTTAATTGCCAAAAAATTACGACTCATAGTCAGGGTAACATAATCTCGCAAGATTTGAACCAGTTCTGAGCAGGGCTGGCTGTTTTTAGGTCTATCGACCATCAAATGTCATGGTGGAGCAACACTCAAATGTCGTATGTTTCTGATATGATGTATGTCCAACCCCGAAGGGGGCTATCTTGTTAATACCATAATTTTTGGATGACTGATACCAATATGCAGTTGGTTTAGCATTATACCTGACCCATCATAATTATGCTGGGCAGCATCTTGTCACTTCGATTAGATTTATCCTTTTATAAGGCTTTCTTAACTTGCTATGGTTTACAGAGACAATTTGGTCCCTGTAAGGGCGCTGAATAATCTTGATCTATAAGTGTTCTTATGTTACAAGCTTTGGTGTTAACCTACAAGCACATTCATATTTTCCTTCCACAAAGTCACTGACGTTGATGATTGTCCGGTGTTCTAGGCACCAGGGAAACCATGGCAGCCTAACCAGCTGGAGGCTCATTTACGCATGAGGAACTGAGCATAGCATCTTGGTTCATGATCCATGCAACATCTTTCTTCGGTTTCCCGCGACTGTAGACTCTTAAGAGATATGCTTTTATTGCATGATTTTGATTTTAGTTAGGAGCTCCCAGTGGCAGTATACTCCACTTTATTAGATCCACTAGCATGTGACAGTGCCAAGTGCAGTTTATGCTTCTACTCTTGATTATCTTGTTGCCCACTGTGGCTTCTGCAGACATACGGCTGAATGACCGTCCTGCTTCAAAGCTCTCACGTGACCACTACGTTCCGGATTCGGAAATAGAATTCCAAAATTAAATGAGATTTATCGAAATTTGATTGGGATTCTATTGAAGAATCTAAGGAAGTAGTAGTGGTCATGTGCCCAGCCCACCCATACCCGTTCAATCAGGGGGCTGATTATTCATGTTTTTGTGGTCTTGGACTCGTCCGGCCATTCAGTATTTAAAATATGACTCCGCTCGGCAGATCTCGCTCTCACATGACCACTACTACTTCCTTAGATTCTTCAATAGAATCCCAATCAAATTTCGATAAATCTCATTTAATTTTGGAATTATATAGTCTTCATATATCTGACATCTTTATACTTTTCTATGATATTTATACATAGATTTGTTTATCTGCAGCGACTGCTGTACACATAAATGTAATGCCAAATTATTTAAATGTTTCTCAAAATCTGTACAGCAATATGATTTTCATAATCACTTGGATAAAGTAATGCATTTGTGTCACTCATAATGAAAACACAAGAACAAGAAACTTAAACTATGTATAGGTGATGTTTAATGATGCCGATATTGTAATTCAAAACCTGAGTATTAGAGCCTTGTGAAAATTGAAGTAATGATGATCTTCCAAGAACTTCTGCGTTGTCAGAATGCAATGAATGTTACTCTTCTTGTATAAGTAATAATATCGTCTATTGGATGGCATAAGGAGCCAGACCGATTTTCTGACTTTTCAGGAGAGCAAATTTGGTGAAAAGTAAAGTTTTTGTGGAATATACTGCATGGATTTCAAAAAAGAAAAACATCAATTGGTTCACAAATGTAATGGGCACTGTTATGTGTGCTTGTACTTAAATAAACATTTTTTCTTAACATAGAAATTGTAATATAACCCCAAACAATTTTGTAGAGATCTGTGATTACGAATAACAAAAGGAGCCAAAATAACTTGGATCACTGAGAACTAGAGGACCAGTTTCACACAGTTCGCTGCAGAGTACTTTGGATCCGTATGCCATAAGAGAACAATAGAATATGTGATGATTTCCTTTCTGTTACACAGACCTAAATGACTTTGGATCACTTTATCATAACATAAACATTGAAGTTACACAGACCTAAATGACTTTGAATCACTTTATCAGTACATAAACATTGAAGTTTTATGGTACTTTTTGTTGTCTAATAAGGAGGCATCATACCTTGGATCATTTTCTGACACAGAGACACAGATTCATCATACAAACTCCCTTTTTCAGAAGTAAAACGAGCCAAAGTAATTAATCTCCTCTCCCACTGCCTCAGAGAAGACAGTTCACTTCATGTTGATTAAATATTTAGTAATAATGACAAATATTTGGATGTTATATTGTCATCTATTGAGCCTATGACTGTAAGACTGAATACTAATAGGTCATCTAAGGGGGTAACCATTTAATGATCAGAGGGGCTTGGATTTTCATTTCACGATGACGGCGGCAGTGACTATTTATTTAAAGCGTGAGAAATCCTCGAATATTCATTCAAAAAAATAAAAAAATAATAAACGGTGGCCCCTAATAGCTTGTCCTTCATTTCCATGGTTATTTTAACCCAAGACTCTCCCTATTTTAACCTTGCTAAATGGATACTTCAATCGCTTCAAAAAAGTGGCCCATGCAAGATCGACATTGTAATTACCAGTACCTTCAGTGTCTGGGATATGATATGCTGCTCATTTTTTATTTTTTGATGATTAAAAATTTACCTTGTTATTTTTTTATTATTACAATGTAAAATAGTTATTTTCTTGTTATTATTACTTCAAAATAATTATCTTTTTGTATTAAAAATATCAATATAAGAGTATAGGGCATAAGGCCTGGGTCAGGTCAAAATCTAACCCCACACCCTTCTTTGACCCTTGACCAGACCCAGGCAGCAGACCAGAATAAGCAAAAATTAAAATCAATAAAAAAAATTTCCCCAGGATTGAAGTATGGAGAAAAATAGCTAAAAACAACGAGAATGCTAAAGAGCAAAATTTGAAGCTCACAACAAAAAAGGTAAATCTTAGCTTAGTATTTAAAAAGTATGCCTTTAAAGAGATATCATAAGTACAAAAACTTCAAAGATGAAAAAAAAATCATTGGGTTTTAATAGAAGGGCCTTTGCCAACTGGTGAGGTAAAAAGGTCATTTTCACTTTTAGAAAAAGTCTCCAAATCTGACCATTAATGGGGTGACCATTTAATATCCAATTAATTTCTGGCGGGGGTATTTCTTCACAAGTTGTTGCTTGATTTACGAATGATGATCCGGGAATTTTGTGTGCTTTAGATAATAATTACTGCCACCATTACCATGTATTAAATTTCCCGTTCAGGTAAACTCAAAGCCCCCCTCCAAATTATTAAATGGTCACCATCTAAATATAGGGGCATTGTTTCACTGTGTATGGAGTCACATTTGGCCTTACTCACTGCGTAACACTTTCAATAATTGAAAATAAAGAATAGATCAAACGGCCCGTCAAGTTTAGGGTGGCTCCATGTCCCCTACAAATCATATATTTAATATTTTTTGTTGTATTTTAACAATTATTCAAAATGATAATTTTTGTACAATTGAAAAAAATCTTATTATGTGAGTCACATATTTAGTTATTCTCAAGCAGACTAAGACGAAGATCTAGAGCAGCTGTGCGATGTCAAAAATAAAAATAAAATGGAAACAAAAGACTATTTAAGAAATTTACACAAAACTAGAAAAGCCCATTGGGCAAATGCACTGTTATATAGGCATATTAATAGGTATATGGATATATGTGCATGAACATGCAATTAGGGAACTGTGGCAAAATTTTGGAAAAAAATATTTTTGGACAAAAATGTGGCCAGAAAAATGTTGGGAATACAGTCTTTCGTTTGAAAATTAAGAAAACAATTTTTAAAAAAAAATTGGGTGGAAAAATTTTGGGAATTAGGCCTACAAGTGTAAAAGAAAAATTGCAAAAAAATTAATTTGAAAACATTTTTGGAAAAAAAATTGCGAAATCTGTTGTTTTTTTTTGTTGGAAAAAAGAAATACCCTTGGCCCCTAAGTATAACAATGTCAAATCACTGTGCGAATTTGGTAATGGTGGGTCACCCAGACGACTCATGAGGAGGAACAAAACTATAAAAGTTGCCCTTTATATTGTAAGATTATATTTGAAATAGGCCTACCATTAAAAAAAAAAAATATATATATATAAATTATATAGGCTATATATTGAAATATTGAAAAACACTAAATGTTATAATGAATGCATATTGCTACTTTGAAATGCAAATTTATTTAAAAAAATAAATGAAGGTGTTTTATCTGTAAACTTTTTGATGAAGGTGCTGGCCTACAATACTTTAGGTACATCAATGAGATCCATGAGGTTTCACCATAGCAACCCATGATATGAGGACAGGTCTGAATTACAGAAATCCTTAAATTTTATTGACCAATGTGTTGGAACTCAACATCATCACGAATAAAAAATCTCAATGAATTCTGCACTTTGGCTCGTTTTAACACTAAAATTCAGGATAATATGGCTCCTTGTTGTGTCACACAATGATCCAAAATACTGCAGATCACTTTAAGTTGTAAAAATGCAGTCTAAGTAACAATTCTACAAAGAGCCTCATTACTTTGGATCTTTCTTTGACCACAAGCAGAGCAATAAACATGTGCCTTATGTATCACAGACCGAGCCATGTTACAATGGATCTTTATAACATGACCATAAAAGGCATCAGCACTGCTCTGAGCTCTTCTAACATACGGAGCCAAAGTCTTTTGCATCTCTGTGTTGTGAGCTGGGGAAGCAAAAACTGTTTCATTGTTCATCTGAACATCATTTTGGCTTTTTTGTTGAATTGTCAATATTCACAACCAATAAGATACATGAAAACATGACCACACGCACAAAATTTTAATATTCTCATAATCTGTATGTCCTAAATTTTTAAATATGCAAAAATCATTTTTTGACCCAAAGTAACTTGGCTCCTTATGCCATCCACCCGACGATATGATGATGCCAAAGCATAGAGAGACCACAGGATGAAGATCCAAATTTTTTGTCATCTGAGTCTGAATTGTCTGTTTTTTTACATTATTTTTATGAAATTGGGATTTTATCATTTTTATGATTTCATTAGTTAAGGGCTTTGTTAAAAAAAAAAGGTTTTTAAATGCTGAATGAATTGCCATTCTGAAAAAGTTTTCGTAATGATATCAGTAACAAAATAGAAAATAATTATGGGATCGTCCAGACAAGTTAAACCTGCCCAGTCGCGTCTTTCTGATTAGCAAACCTGTGCCTTTTAAATTTAAATGATTGAAGTATATTGAACTACATATGTACATTTAAATCTTGAACTTAAGGCACACAATCATGTAGTGTTCATTAAATACATTTTAGCCTATTACTCATTTTAAAATAGATTGATTGCTGCCAGCAGGACTAAATGAACAAAATAGGCTAAATGTCACATTGGCATTAGCCAAAAGGCCTGCAAGTGCACAATTTGCTGATTGACTAAAATTTCCTGTTGATTCGTTCATTGTGCACCTTGCAGCACTGTGACAAACACAGGCAAGGTGCACAATGAACCATGTAAAGTGTCTTGACTAGAGATCATTTGTGTTGACGCTATGAATAGTGGGCTGTCTAAGCCTCAAAAACAGGCCAAAACCTGCACTTCATAGTACAATTATCCCATTTGGTATGAATCAACTACAGGACCCAAGGGTTCATTTAGAAGGTGGACACAAGTTGAGGCTGTATATTTTTGGTGGTTTCCATGGCAACTACCTCAAAATAGTAGAAAATTAAGGAAATTTCCTTTTTTGGAATAGCTCCTTTGATTTTGCATATATTTGAAATCTTTTTTCAGGAAATTTGAAAAATTGGGAGCTCTTTACTATTCTTTTCTAATTATGCTAATTAGTGCACATTTTATTACCTTATTTGGGCAAAGCCTCAGTAAAAACCTCCGTATTTTCCAGAAATAAGGCAAATCCAAATGTTTCTTAGAGCTTGCAGAAGTGAGAAATAGTGATTGCTACAACATTTTCAAGGAAGAAACATCAAAATACATGCAGATAAGAATATCAATAATTTGAGTGATACGGCATTGTGCAACGTCTCGAAAATTATGTTTCCATGGAAACATGAAGTGAAAAATCTTCATCATTACATTCTCCATTATAAATACAATGTGTCTAACCTAGTTAGCTGCTTAACAAATAGAATGCAAGATATTACATATTGAGGAATGGTAATCTATAATACTGTAAAGGGAAAATTATTATTTCTGCTAAGAATAGGTTGCCATGGAAACCTAAGATCAGTGATAATGGTCAACCTAAGATCAGTGATAACGGGCGTCATTGACTAAAAAAACATATTTATTATATATATTTAATGCAGTAATTTAGAGTTTGAATTGACTTTCTGCCTTCACGTTTTTCAAATTTACTGGTTTGACAGCATCTTGATATTTGAACAAATCTGTTGCTAAGCAACCAGTTACCACTACAAACATTAATAAATTTGTGATGGGTTTAACCAGTTAATTTTTTTCTTATGCTGAAACCATCAAAGAAAGAATATTTTGTTTTCATGCACTGAGATCCAGCAGACCTGAATATCTTTTTTTCAGGGCTTTCTTGGTTGCCATGGAAACCACCTAAAAGTAAAATCACAACTTGTCTTACTTTTAAATAAATGATCTGGAGACAATGTCCAAACTTTCCATTCATGCGACAAACTTTGGGAGTCATTGTACAACTACATGCAATTGAAATTGTGTGTGTCTGTAAATATGGTTGTCAAGGCTCAAATAATGGTTATTTCCATAGCAACTGGTCCAAGAAACAGTGCAACTGGTCTAAAATTGTGCAGATTTAGGTGTCTCAGGCATTGCAAATGATCCAAAAAAGTACACATTTAACTGATTTAAGTATTGTAAGATCTTAGATTTGTTTGATCCCTAATTTGATTGAATCATATGAAGAAAAAACTCAGGTCTAACTCATACACAGTCCTTGGTGACTCCTGGTGAGTGTTGGGCAGCCTCTGGTCATGGACTCAGGGATATTATGGATGTCGGATTCAAAGAGTTTCCCCTTCCTCATCCTTGGTAGATGGTGCTGTCTGTGAGATCAAGGCCAGGGGTGTAACAAGAAATGGTCTGAGCGGGGCCATAACATAACCCAGGCCCTTAAATATGCCACTGGTCACTGCAGTTTTTGAGTTGAGGCTTTCCTCAATTCCTGGGTTCATACAGTGGATGTCCATGACTCTGTGAATCTGGGTGCCCATGAGATCCATGTCCTTGACACCAATGGGCCCTGTGTTATTGTCCTTGAATCCGGTTGTTCAACAGGCAGATGTCCTGGATTCCAGTGGTCCGTCAGTGAATGTCTCCAGTCTTGTGTTTCTATGATGAGAGATCCTGGTACCCATTAGATGGAGGTCTTCACTTCAATGGCACGGGAGGATGGTGACATGTTGAATGGCAGGAGCATCACATCCAAATGGCATCCAAATGGCATCCACATTGGAAACATAAGCGCCAGGAACCGACTGGTTGAAACTTCAGGAGAGGATCTCTGACATCATCACACCATGATGATCTATCATAGTAAGACTTCCATGTGATACACATTATATTTACGGTAGACGAATGACGAGTGCTCACAGGTTTGCAGGCTGCACTGGCGTCACATCCTTATCTCTGTCACACATCAATGGGCCGGTATTGGTCACTGCTGTATCTATGCACTTCATTGATAGTCCTAAGAGTCAGTGAAATAAACACCAGTGTCAATGGCAGAGATTCAAGCAATAGCTTTCCACATATATCACTAATGTTCTGAAAGCTGTCAATTGTAAGCACTCTTCATTTGTCGACATATGGTGATATTGTTTGACTGATCTTTGGATGGCTTGGATTGGTCTCTTAATACCAGGCTGGAACCTGGCATTCGCAGCCCTGGATCTCTAAGGGTCTCCGGGAGATCGGGAGCATTGTGCTGGGCAACCTCCTGGTTTCCTGTAGTTACCTCTATCAAAGGATCTATAAATATTGTCTTGTGAACTTTTTGGTTTTTCTGGATTACTAACTGACCTTTCAGGATGAGTTGAGGTGGTGGTACAGTCAATTACTTCCACCAATTGGCTTTTGTGGATAAACAATGATACTCAAACTGTTGCTCTTCCACATCATTTTGACTTTCACTATATATACAATCTAAGATACCTCTTCATGGCGATAACATCCTTCACAGGCTGCCCCGCTTCTTGGATGTTGCCCTGAAATTGCATGATGGCCACCTTGCAGGCAGTTTTACTATCTTTGAGGGCTCACATTCAAGAGTGTTTGGTACACAATTCATCAACATTTTTGTGGTTGCATCCATGACAAGCTGAAGCAGCATAGATCAGAACTTGGGTATAATACTGGTCAACACTCTCGTCAGTTTGCTGTATATTGTATCACAGGGGATTTTGAACAATTTTTGATTGTTAAGTATTATGATAATATATTGAAACATTGAACATGGTTCAAAAGCATTGTACAACATAAAGTATGTATATATCTCTGCTGTTTCAAGCTCCAGTCCTGTTGACAAAGTCCCTACATTTAGCATTGAGAATGCGACATTTTCTGAAGTTTGGCTCCATGCTGCTCACGTCCCTCATTTTCTGTTGTTGGTACTGACCAAGCTCCAAACTTTTCAATTTTTTAGGCCCTCTCCCTTCTGTTGTTTTTGGCAGGTGTCCATCCGGATGAACTGTTTGGATGAGTGTAATGTCTGATTGTGGTCAAGAGATGTAATCTTGATGTCTTGCACTGTTTTTGAGACAGATGGATGTGGAGCTTCCGATATAGGCATACAATACGGGATTTCTATCCAAACCAGTATCTCTTTTCCGAATTTTCTGTCTGCCTTTTCCATATTGGACCTGCTGTTTGATGTGACAGAACCTGCTGGAGAGCTGTTCACTAGCGGCAAGCAAGAGGTATTTGGAGATTGCTTGACACTAGACTAGCAGTTTGCACATACCTTACAGGTCGAAATTGCCGCATCATATTTGATGCGGCAGTTTAAAGCATGTATAACCTATCAAAATGTGCCTGTCAGGCTTTAAAAAAGTTGCCCTACCTCTCAGAAATGTTGTTTGGCATTGTATCCATCAAAATCCGTGTTTCATTACCACTGTTAGCCTTCTGAATCCATCAATTTGTCATCGAGTGTTCCAATAGAACATCACCTAAAAATGACACTTTGTTTATTAAATTGACCTAATTGAGGCATTCTGGGACTTAATATAATCATACAAACTATCAGTAATTTGAATAACCAAGCTGACATAAAAAGAAAACATTTACAACACCCTTGGAACTTAATCCAACAGTAACTGACAAATCACAGCATTTACAGATTTTGTCTATCCCAAATGAAGTCACTCTCATAATCTCTTGTCAATCATCAAATAAAATGATTGACCCCACCTTTTCATAACAGGAATTGAACAAGACCACATTTGACAATCTCAGAACGCATTCTGTGAAAGCTTGACCAATTAGTTCTGTATTGAAGGAACAAGAAATGCATTTTAACACTGGCGAATAAAATTCCATAAATCTATCTATCTGTCTATCTATCTATCTATCTCGTGAGTTTATTTGACAGTGGTAAATTTGCTCCACTACTTGTCATATCCAGGCCGCATTTTGTGATGGAAACTTGATTTTATTCTAAAAATAGATCTAAAACATAGATATAGATATAGATATAGATTTAGATTGATATATAGATAGATAGATAGAAAGATAGAAAGATAGATAGATAGATAGATAGATAGATAGATAGATAGATAGATAGATAGATAGATAGATAGATAGATAGATAGATAGATAGATAGATAGATAATCTTTGATCACCATTTGAAGCAGCTACTTGGAGTTCGCCCCATTCCCAGTGCAAAATATATTGCACATCTCTTTATTTTCTCGCTGTGGTTTTCTGAGATATTTTGCGATCTGGTCTGGTCAATTATGGGCCAATTCAATCACTGTCTCTTGCATAATATTGAGAGGATTACCCAATGAAATTTCTGTCGCATGACTGAATAACTGAAGTCAAGATGTGAGTCCCTCACAGTTGTGCACAGTTTTATAAATGTAACCCTTTTGTTGTTAATTAGTTTCACAGTTAGACAATCAGATCTTTCATGCTTTAAAAAGGTCATCACAAACTATATTTATGCTTTTTAATAGGCCATGACCTTAATTGGCAGTGAGGCTATTGATATGTTGACAAAAATGAGCGAAGATGAGAGTGGTTGGAATTTTTTAAGCTGAAGTTTTGTGAGTTCTCAGATGACATCCAATTATCAGAATTGTGTGGAATGAATGCTAACATCTTCAACGTCACAGGTATGTAGAATTTGAGAGTGGGTAAAACACATGGACTTTACAAACAGTGTAGGAAATGGCATGTTTTGATATTGCTTTTCCATTTCGCCCAATTTGTGGCCCTGCTCGGGCTTGTCTCACAATTATATGTGTATAATCGTGAAACAAGGTTTTTGTCTAGCTTGACACTCGGTGACTTCTCTATGATGATGGATGGTGCACTCATAGTTGGTGCCCCTTTGTTAATAGCAGATTCAATGGAAGTTGCTGGCTACAACAGTTTAATAGGGTGGGTCAACCTTTCTGCAATTCAATGGCATTGGTACCTTTCTGGTGTGAATTTTGAATGAAAAAAAATTAATGTTTAACAAAGTAAATGTAGTTTGAGTAAGCTTTGCAACTCAACATTGTGCTCTAGTTAGCTTGGTATCTTACAAATACAGAAAAAAGGTTAGAAACCACAAGGAGGCTAGATCTCCATGTGGGGCAGATTCCTTGCTTAAAGATTCCATATTGACGAACATACTTGTATTGGCAAATTGGAACACCATGCTACACCAGCTCCCACCATTCAGCTACCCAGCTAGCATGCTTTTTTTTGTGCAGTGTCCAGCATGATGCCAAAAACTAAACCCATATGCTATAATATGCTACTTATGTTCATGTTTGGTAAAAATTTAAAATAAACCAACTCATGACATTGGACCATTTGCAATGAAAAAAGTTAGGGTCCTAACTATTAGGGGAACGAGGGGCAAAACGGGCCGCCTAACTTCGAAGGGTCGCTGCACGAAGGTGGTATATCATGCGAATGCCAAATAAGGTCTGATCCATGAAGAAGTACCAATATCACTTGCTCAATCACAGAAAAGTGCATTTTTAATAGTTCCAATTAAAAATATTCCCTATTTTGAAAAATGCAACTTTATCCCGTTTTGCCCCATGCTTGGGGCAAAATGGAATTTCATATGGGGCAAAATGGGAAGAAATAAAGTTGCAAAAGTTCTGCAATAAATCAGCTGTTTTGATAATAGCATAACTAAAAAGCATGTTGACAAACAAAAATGCATTAATTCATGTCATTGCAATGTGAGAATATTGCAGAATACTAAGAGTAAACATAGCAATAATTATGAAATCAACATCTCAATACAGGATGCAATTATAGCTGGGAAGTGATGCTTGTAATTATTTGACAAATTATTTAACCATAAACATTAGGTTACAAAAGGAACAAAATTTGATAAATTTTGTGGAAATGTGACATTTTTATGAATATTCGCATAACTCTGATTTCCGAGTTTTCTTAATAATTTAATAATTGAAACTGGTATTGGATATGACGATGCTTTTTGAAAGGCAGTTACATTTGTTTCAGTTTCAACAATACAGGGTTTTACCACTAAGCCTAAATCCTCAAGGTATTACTGATGACATGGATTAGATCCACAAATCTCTTGTGATTTTTTCAAATTTTGCCTGTTATATGACCAGAAAGTGTATCAAATGTGTCAAATGTCATGGTTGAATTGACCCAATATCAAGCTTCAACCTTTTCTAGGCTGGGATTGCTTTTTTGTGCTTCTCATTTTGCCCCCTGCAGGAGCACTCCATCTTGCCCCAACCATGCAGGGTAGATCAATAATGACCTACTTACACATGACTAAGCACCAGACTAGATTTTTTTGCTTAATACGCAAGCTTAGTTGTCCTCTAATAACACTGACTATGAATTATTTGGCTGGGAACGTCATTGGAGGTATTACACCATTTCCAAAAATTATGATTTTTTAAGAAAAGCGATCAAAAACTTATTATTAACATAGCTGCATACCTGCAATGTTCTCATCAACGAAACTCTCAGGAAAAGTTGGTCATGTATCCTATTTTATTTTCCAACCAAAAAATTAGAAGGCAAGTCAAAACGGTCCGAGAAAACTTTAAAAAACCAATTTGCCCCGCCGCTCCGTATTGCCCCTCGTTCCCCTAGTGGCAAAAAATATGTATGTCCTTATTTGGAAATATGCAAATTAGCTAATTTACATAAATTTATGATAAAAATGTAGAAAACCTGATCCTTTGTAATTATTTACCCTGTCTATAAACTTGGCTTAAAAATTGAATGAAATATCAAGGAAAATGTGTTTTTTGCATAATTTCTGTATTGTCAACATAATATGTTGTCATGGAAACCTAAGACATTAAAATTATGGCATGTAGATCATATGTTGCTTTGCTGAAGAATATTTTGCACCTACAAACATGCTTTTCCTTCACAACAATCTAACCAGAATGTCATTGAAGTGATTTGATTGTGACTGAATACTCAAATTCATGGCCAAAAATTAATCAATTTCCTTATTTGGTAATATGCAAATGAGCTAATTTGCATAATATCTTGATAACATGGTAGATGAAATGATTCTCTTTCGAACGACACCCTATTTGACAATATAGTTAAAAAATAAGGTCAGATATGACGGAAATGGCCTTTTTTCACTTTTTAGCATTTTTTATACGTATGTTGCTATGGATACCTAACCACAAAAATTAAGTTACATATGGAGCATTGTGTTTTGATAAAGAGAATATCATGCTGGTTTTAACGTGCTTTTCGGAACAATAACTTGGATCACCCTCCTGTAGTTATGATTTATTTGCAATTAAATGTACCTATTTTTAAAACAAAAATGAATGAATGTCCTTATTTGGGGATATGCAAATGAGCTGATTTGCTTACATTCAAAAGTCAAATTTAGAAATTCTTCTCTTCTTCGAATAGACACTCTATTTGTCAATTTCCATTAAAAATTAGTTGCGATATGACAGAAAACGTACTTTCATGTATTTTTCTAAACCCGTTGCTATGGAAACCTCCAAAACAAGGTGGAAACATGCATCTACATTGTGTGTCCACCTTTTAAAATACTGTGTTGGGCATGAAGATGCTTCATGCCAAATGGCATGTTTGTACTATGAAGTGCAGGTTTTGACCTCTTAGACAGCCCACTAGAAGCACTCCTGGTTAATTTATAGCTTGCTCTAGTGACGTCATCTATAGCTACCTCTTGTGACGTCATCACCATTTTGCATTCATTAGACATGACGTCATAATCACCGGGCCACTTTTTGACAGCTTGCCCCATCTCCAAGATTTGCCTAGTATATCCCTGTGTGAGTACAGCGCCTAGACCATATTAAGACCTGGTCTCCATTAGCAGCTATTCTTAATATCCAAGATGAGTTTCTGTGTTAGATGATGACGCTACCTGATGTTGAGAAACCAAAAGATGTATACACCTTAAGAACTCACCTAGCTTCAATTTGCTATCGTATGTTCACTATCAACCTACATTAATAATACTTGAGTTTGTTTTCACATTATGGGATATTGTTTCTTTGAGAGCTCCAATGCTATTGGCTAAGGATGTCGATTACAATGCAAAGTGGGCTCCTTTGTAACAAATTCTAAACAATAGGAGATTTTTTTCTTATTCTTGTTGGTTCAACAACTTTTAGTTCACAATGCAGCTACTCCACAATTGTCACTTCATAGCTGTCAGCTCATTGAGAGCATTACAATAGAACAACAATAGGTTTGCTCTCACAATAGGGCCTTAAGTTCCATCAGATATAAGATATAGAATTCCTCAGTGCATTGTACCTACATTCTGTCTTGTTCTCCGCTTTTTCTTTGTTCTTCTTTTGCTTTGTCACAGTTATCCTAATCTTGTATTCTTCTCCTGTAGATATCCTTCATTTGTAGCTAGTCTTCTTGCGATTCCCCCATCTTTACAAATAGAGCTTCTCCCTTTGACAAATGTACCTCCCTGACCCGAGAGCTCCTCTGCCTGCCATCATATAAAGTAATGACGTCATCAGCATTGTGGAACATGGCTACTGTAGGAGACTCTACCAAGATGAATTGCTTCTATTTTCCAAAGAAAAAAGACAGAAAAAAATATACAACAAAACATATCGACGAGAAAACTAGCAAGAAACTCTTGAAGCGAATGCTGAATGCATCTATCTTACTTACACACATTTAATCTTTTTTATGATCACTCAAAAGTGAACATATAGATCGATAGATAGATATGTTTATTAACGTCTCACATCATCATTCAAAATACATAACAATTCGGATGATCAATTCTAAAAAGAATTATGAGAGACAGTAATATAATAAATGAATATTATATATATTTCAATAAAAACATTATTTGTACTAAAAACATATTAAAAACATTTGACTAAAACATTTAGTTAAAAACAATTGACGTTTAGTTAAAATTTCATCACAGGCTTTGGCAGTATGGAAAGACAGATCATTATTTTTAAAGTGCACCACAAACTTATCACAGTCGTTGAAATTAGTAAAATCAGTAACAATTGATATGGCTTTAGCATATAAGTCCTCTCTAATACTGTTATACAAGCTACAACCAGTGATGACATGCAACTCATTCTCAACTACATTTTTACAAAATGGACAGAAACGCTCTCCCTCCTCCGTACCAACATATCTCCCTGTCTCAATACACAAAGGTGCAACTCCGCACCTAAACTTCGCCAAAGCACTTCTACTACGTCTAGCCATGTTAAGTTTTACATACCACTCTGTACCAAATTCTCTCTTAAACATTCTATAGGTTCTCAGTTTGTTTCTACCTAAGCCATTTTTAAAAACTTTCAACTCTATCTAAACAGTCTTTCCATTCACATATTTGCTTGTTCCTTAATTTAATATTAACTCTAGTAATTACAGATCTTACACTTTCAACATACTCTAAGTTCACACAATCATCTTCAATCTTAGCAAAAATATCTTTTGCTCTTTTATACCAGGTGTTACCTCTTTGCCGTTTTGCCCAATCAAACACACACTTATTTACACGGCTATTATCAGTGTTGGTCAGCCTGCACCAAAGCCTAGCTATACATACACTTGTGCGCTGCTCTGGGAAGTCCCAGCCCTTCTCGCCCATGACAGCAACATTAGGAGTGTACCTGCCAACTCCCAGGAAAAATCTTGAGGCTCTCATCTGTACCGCCTTAATACATGAATGTGAACTAGTACCCCAGATGGCAGCACCATAATTTATGACTGACTGTACAAGAAAATCATACAAATGTGAATAAACTTCATATGGCATACCTCCACAAGATTTAAACTTAGCTATTAACAATCCAAGTGCTCTACCTGCGGCCTGGCTTACCATCTTTGCAGTAATTTTATAATCTAGATGTTCACTCAGCTTAAGGCCCAAATACTTATACTATGTTACAATCTCTAATTGACCACAACCAAAATGAAATACAACATCTGTTCTCGGTTTTGCTACATTTCTAAAGTGAACAATTTGGGACTTATTGATATTAACAGACATTCTCCATTTATCACACCAATCACTTAGTATATTTAACATCAACTGCAAATCATGCTCAGACTCTGACAAGAGGCAAATATCATCAGCATACAACATTACAGATAGTATTTCATCACCAAACTTAACTCCAAGACCAGAGTTCTTAATTTCAACAGCCAGGTCATTTATGAACAGGTTAAACATTAATGGCGATGAAAGACAACCTTGTCTTAGCCCCCTGTTTACTGGGAACCACTCAGAATGGAAACCGTTAATTCTTACACAACATTCTACTCTATCATAGATGCACTTAAGAGCATTCAACATTTTAGTAGGCATTCTGATTTTGTCGAATTTATGCCACATAAGAGTCCTCTCCACACAGTCATAAGCCTTGGAAAAGTCTATAAAAGCAACATAGGTGCTAATCTTGCGGGACTTGCGTTCCTCAATAATTAATGTGAGGGTATTCAGATGATCTAAAGTACTTCTCCCCTTACGGAATCCATTCTGCTCATCCACCAGGAGATGGTTATTCTCCGCCCACTGATAAATTCTACGGTTTAGCACACCGCAGTAAACCTTATACATAACACATGCAAGCGTAATACCACGCAAGTTCAAGGGTTCACGAGGATCCTTAGTGTTGTCCTTCGGAATCGGGTTGATGACACCTCTCATCCACATGGTGGGTACTACCTGGGAATCAAAGCATGTGTTAAATAATACAGTCATAAATTCACAGAGGGCACTGCTGGTTAACACTTCTAAGGGAAGCTCATCAACTCCAGTGGCCTTGCCAAACTTCATCGAGGAAAGCTGCTTACGGACTTCATCTAGGTATATCCTGGCCTCCATAGAACCAGGATTAGTAGGAGGGGTGTCGCAGGGCACATTGGGAAGAGGACATTCAGATGAATTACCCGTAACAGGGTTTAGAAGGTTCTGGAAAGCATCCTTCCACACATCAATTACAACCTCGGGCCGGGTAGAGGTGGTATCACCATTTACAACCTCCCATTGGATCGCAGGTCTCTCGTTACCGACACCAACTCGCCCAATTGTTTTCCAAAATTCCCGGCTGTCATTCTGATGGAGCTGTAACAACTCCTGTTGCACCTGCCTCCAGTGCTGTCGTTTTGCTCTCTGAACAGCACGATCAAAGTCTTTCTGAGCACTCCGCATCATCTGCTTCATTAGTCGCTTGTCACCAGATGTACACCTCCTCCACTCCCTCTGCTTCTGACAGAGAGTGTTCCAAAGCACTGTGAGATCATCATTCCACCAGGACTTAGCCACTCGTCTTTTCTTGTTACTAACACCTGACTTAACGGTAACAGTTTTATGGTCAAGACACTTCAGCATCTCACTACGAACAGCATCACACATCTGCCCATACGTGCAGTCAACATTGGCCTGGGTATGTAGCCTACTTTCCAGCTGATGCTGTGCATCTCGTATCTTAGCTAGAACAACACTATCAGTCATGAACTCCTCTGGGATGTGTCTGCTAAAAGATGTCTTTGTCTCTGTCAACTGATCACAGCCACCGTCAGCAACATCAGCACCATGCCACTCATAGCACACAGTCCAAGTCAGCAGGGAATGATCTGGCACTTTGTTTGGAGTTACAGTAGCAACCTCCACTTGTTCTAGGCAGTTCTGAATTCTGTCGCATGCTGCAACTACTTTGAAGTCACACAATTGCTTTAGTAGCAGGGTCTCATGAGGGACAATGCAGTAGTCAACCACCGAGTGCCCACTGGTGGACACGGACGTGAAATCATCCTGGACACACACATCTGGTCTCCCATTAATCACACAGCAGCTTGCACTCACGAGGAACTCAGCAAGCTTAATCCCATATGCATTCATGCTAGTGTCCATTGGTATTCTTTCTGTCAATTCATCAACACCACAGATAAAGTCCTGCTCACTGCCCATGCGACTATTAAAATCTCCAAATATAATAAAAGGGCCAATGTTTTGGTACATATAGACATTTGACAACAGGGCCTCGAAGAATTCATCTGCACAGACATGTCTAGAAGAGTTTTCTGGGGGGAAGGTAACACACACAGATGCAAAAAAACGTACCACGATTATCCTTGGGAGCACACTTAATCCAGAGAATTCCTTCAAAGGTATTGTCCAGGATACTGATATCAAGCATTTCATATATGTCACACTTTATCAGAAGACCTACTCCACCAGATCCCACACGGGCACGTACATGCTGGTTCTGTCTGTTGTGACCTATCCACTTGTAGCCATCAACTATAATGGACTCCTCAGAACGTAGCTTGCTCTCAGCCACACCAATAAAATCAAGGTCCTTTATACATAAGGTTCTAATCACAGCATTGTCACTTAAAGGGTTGGTGCTCCACCCACACACATTCCAGAAGCCACACCTGTATTATACATTCCTGTTGGCCTGGGAATGACCATGGTTGCCCCCACGACCTCGTCCTCTTGTAGAACCTCTGCCATTTCAAGTAGCTCCTCCCCTGGCATTTCCTTCTTGGGAGGTCAAGCTCCCTTGGTCCCTGCTAGGGTTCGTGGCTGGTCGTTTCTTGGACTTGTAAACTCTGGAATCAGCCATGAAGAGCTTATCTTGGCCCACTGCATTCACAATAGCACGCAAGTTGGCATCTAATCTCCTTTGTTGTGCTGACTTAGAGTTCTCAATGTACACTTTGTTGTACTGATTTTTTCCTTTCAATGCCGATTTGGATGTCATGACCTTCTTTTTGTCATCTTTCGTCCTACATTTTGCAATAATTATTCCAGGGTATCTATCATTAAATGCAGGTTTCCTGGTAGCCTCATCCACAGTCACATCAGTTAACCCCACTCCCTCGTTGAACAGGGCATCAACACAACTTGCAGTGTTCTCATTTTCTTTCTCTGGGAGGTTTTTAATAACAAACATCAAAGCTTCATCACTCTCATTTTCCTCCTCTCTTGTTTTTTCCACAGTTTCTATTCTCTTTTCTACTTCCTCCAACTCTCCTTGCAAATCTTCATGTTTCTGGCTAAGTTCATTACGAATTTCAGCACAACCTTCACTCACCAGCTGTTTGCATGTCTCTATGTTGGCTGAAAGTTTGGTCTCTAGTTCTTGGAACTTCTCATCCAACTTAGCTCCAAGTTTAGTATCCACAGCCTCCAGCAGTCTCTCAAAATTCTTGTTCATTCCTTCCTCCATGGCTTGCATTGTCTTTGCAATCAACTGGTCGGCCATGTTGAGATCTCCAGTGAGGCCTTGCTCTGCAGAGTATAATACCTTCATAAAAAAGTGTTTTTCTGACTGTTACATTGCTTTGAGGCTGAGTCACTGAGGTTATTCATACTGACACAAAGCCTCCGTCCTAATTTCCCATGGCATATTTGGAATGAGTGATGATTTACACACTTTGGGAATGTTCTACTTCTACGTTTATATTAAAACATTTTGTTATCGGTTGCCATAATACACGTTAGAAAGAGAATACCAGAGTGACAAGATAACAAACTTCCACATTAGGATCAGTAGAAGTATAATTAAGTCTTCACAAATACAAGTTTGCAAAATCTATGTGTGTCCATCTATGCAGTTATAGTCTCAATCTATAATGATATGAATCGTTCAGCAAATAGATCACCCCATCTATCCATCGATCAACATATCTCCATAGAAGTAGAGTCTATGTATTTTGTACGTCTAGAAAGCAATAGACATTTTTTCCTGCATTTGACAGTCTAAAACAAGTTTAGCCATACATGTGATAATTGCTGCCTAAAAGAGAACAAACCACTTTAATCTTAGGAGCTCATCATAGATTTTGTGGTTGCCTGAGTCTCAAACACTTCATTTAAAAATAATCCTCTTTTCTTTTCAGTGTGAGCTCAAAACAGCCTAAAAGGAGAAAATGGTTGGAAATGAACCATTTAACAGACAATAGAAATGTGAAATATTACTCCATTAGCTAATTAGGACAACCGGAGGATGCAGAGTTTAAATATCCAGACATGTAGATGAATAGTCATAAGCAGTTAAATTCAATCAACCGTCGGCTTTCAATTCATTCATTTAGGCATGCTAACAACCAAAATCATAATCCATTGATTGCATTTTGCTCAGATTCCCTGTTGAAAGGGAGTAATTCAGGACTTACTTCATGTGATTCACAACAATGAACCACATCATGTGAATCACATGATGTTTTACCTAAGCTTCATTAGCTATTGTGGGATATAAGCTGTCTTATTGGATATGGTTAAGGAAGGGGCTGTATCAATTTACACTCACTTTCTAAATTGAGCAATACTTTTAGTGGTATCAAAACTCTGAAACCTGCAGTTTTTTTATTAGTCACTTGAAGAAATTAAGGAAATCTGAGATCTTAAGAAACCTGAAAATTAATGTAGCTAAAAGTGCTACAGTGCTACCAAATGCAATTTTGCTATTTTGAGACTTTTATTGATTTTGCCAAAGCAAGCTACATTTTCAAAAGGCTATGCTTTTGCTACGGTGTCATATGGTAACAAGATTAATTGAAAAAATATCACGAGTCATATGAGTTTTGATTTTTAATTACATTTTTTGTGTATTTTCTAAATTATTTTTTAAGTGTGGATGACACAACCCTGTAAATATTATCTTTATGAAGCTGATTTAAGTCAAACAGCCATACTGTTTCTTTAAGTTATAGCCCCTACTGATACAATGTATTTAATTTGTTTTAAATTCTTAGTCTATCCATTCCCTCATATATCAAAACATCCTATCCCATCCCACTGTCTCGAATCAAATACCCCAGTTCATCCGATCTTGCATTTTCTTTTCCATTCTATACTGGACAAACCTATCTTGTCATGACTGTACTTGTCTATTCTCTCCTTTCCAATCCAATAGTAACCCATGGACTTTCACTCTAGACCCTCTTTAATTTAACCACCCCCTTCCTGGCCTCAATTCCAAGAGCCACATTATTGAGCTGTCCACTCAGACTGCCTGTCGATCTAGCAACGTGCCAACTTGTCAGCGGCTTATTGAATCAATTTGTTTACTTAAAGGGTGCAAGTCTAGGGCAGAAAGCAGCTCAGAAGTCAGAAGGACCTTAACTAGAACAATAGCACAAATAAATTGAAAAGTAAAAACTCCCAGAAACCTCTTTATGCTGTTTCAATACTGATATTGAACATTGAAAGACTGATGGCACACATACATATTTTTTGCCTTCTCTGTTTTACTGTCTGACATATTATCAAGTAGAACTTTTGAGAACCACAGTATCCATTCCACAGAAAAATAAAGCTTTTGAGCATTTCTTGTGAAATAACGTACTATTGAAATAATGTTCCTAGAAGAAAAATAATTCTATACAAGTATGATTATTTCGTAGAACTTCAATTTCATGTTGCTTTGGAGTATGATGATACTACAAAGATCTTTGTCTGCTTCTATAATATGCATCTCCTATCGTTATTAGTGTTTGTGTCACATGCGCAGTTGCAACTTTAGGAAAACATGATTCTCCTTATCCTTTAGATAAAGTTGTCCTGCCAATATTGGGAAGAAGTCAAGTTTATTTTAATCTGAATGAGCCTCCCTGCATGAGGTTTTCACACTGTCATATGTAATAAAACGTATCAAAATTAAGCAATGTGGACTCACCATTAATATTCAGTTATGAATCCTCAAATTTCAAGATTTTCTATGTGTAAAAGCAATAGGCTCACATTCAAAACAAAATATCTGATTATCTGTTTGCTTTTTAAAGTGCAAATCTTTTACAGCAGACCTCCAAATGTACAGAAAGGACTTACATTTTAATTGTTTAAAAAAACTTCGCAACTTCTTTAGCAAAACAACATATATTCCCTTTTTTTTCACACAATCTCCCCCGACCCTCTTCTTTCTCCTCCCTTGGGGAATTGCCTCTCTCAACTCCAGCCAACGAGTGTGTTTAATCCCACGCTGCCTGTGTACTTAAACAGACAATGCTTTTCTCCTTTTTCATTTTTTGTTATCAACAATTTTTCTTCAATTCTTTTTCGTTCTTTTTGACAGATTATCAAGTCAAACCCGCTGGAAGTAGAATACCCTTTGTTCTGTAAAAAACAAAGGCTTCGAGTCACCCCTTTTTTGCTTTCCAATGTTTGTTCTTTTTCTAGAAAGAAGCAGGAAAAATTCTAGGAGGTAGAAAGCAACTATAAACTGCAAAAATAAAGCTTTACTTGTCCACAAAAACAATCGGTTCAGCAGATAAAGACCCCTTACGGATTTATGTTTCTTTTTGCAAATCCACCTTTAAATAAATATTTCTACTCTATTTAAAATAAACTGATACCGATAGTTTGTTCAGACTTGTACCGTTAAAGTGGAGTACAACTCCACAATATCTTTGTCATTCAAATGTCGGAACAGTGACCGCTAGTGCGGAGTATATGCTCAGAAAAAGGAATTATCCATAGACCATAGCATTCATATTTTTCCATACAAAGTTTTACACTTTTCTGTCTGAATATACCTCATATCACATAGCTGCAGCCTTCAAGTCAGCACCAATATGTGGAATAGGAATTGTTATGGCAATATGCACCGAATTGAGTCGTATATTATATAGTCTTCATATATCTGACATCTTTATACTTTTCTATGATATCTATACATAGATCTGTTTATCTGCAGCAGCTGCTGTACACATAAATGTAATGCAAAATTATTTAAGGTGACTCAAGCATGGTGGTTAGATCATACAGATTTTTCTAAAATTTTGCACAGGTACTCTATGGGACCCATACATGTCAAAAATGAAAAACAAAAAATTTCACCGACTCGTTCGGTTGCCATGGTAACGGCATGTTTTGCCTGATGACTGCTTAAAAGTCATAAATTGACTATTTGGTTATGTACCACAGAATAAAGCATTACATGCATTTGTCACACAAAAATGTCAGAAATGTCTTCCCAAGGATTTACACCGATACATTTACCATAAATTTGAAAAAAAGGTTAAAATACTTTTTTCTGTAAGAGCTTAAAGGGCACCAACACACTAATTAATTGTGGATTTTGCATGCATAAATTTTGGCAGTAATCAAATTTTAGGAAAACGATCATACAGATTTTTTTAAAAATTTGCCTGTATCATAAACAAGTTATTATCAAACAATTGGCAAAAAATAAAATTTTTTTACTGCAGTACCATGACTGTGCCAATGTCAATTTAAATAAATAAAGACAATTTTTGACACAGTTGACTGAAATTAACTGAGAAAATTTTTCGGATAAAGTTGAGAAGCTGAAACTTTAAAGTAGCATTGAATAGATGTTAGTGCATTCAATAAAAAAATAATTATGCTTCTAGCTGCATTAGATCTCATTTAAATAGCAAATTACTGGCTGCCATGCTGTTAAAAAAAAGAGAACAGAAAATGGTAACGTCACAACTTTTTCAGGGCCTGCAGCAGTTGTGACGCTATGTTGCTAGGCAACCAGGCTGCTCAGAAGTATGTGCAGTGTACCACGGTTCAGTCACCTTAAATGTTGCTCAAAATCTGTACAGCAATGTGTATAGGTGAAGCTTAATGATGCCGATATTGTAATTCAAAACCTGATCATGAGTAGTAGATCCTTATGAAAATTGAAGTTATGATGATTTTCCAAGAACTTCTGAGTTGTCAGAATACAATGTCACTCTTCTTGTATGAGTTATATTAGAGGTTATTCTTGGCTCAAGTTAAGTATCCCAACTGTTAGTGACCTCCCTGGACTGAATAAGCCACAGGATTGGCTTATTCACAGTTGTTCACACCTTTTCAACCAATCCTGCCACTTATTCAGTCCAGGGAGGTCACTAATAGTTGGATACTTAACTTGAGCCTACAAGTTGAATGCTCACCTAATTTCAATTTCCTATTTTATGTTCATTATAAATCCTTGAGTTTGTTTTCACATTATGAGATGGAGCTTGCTGGAAGAGCATCAATGTCATTGGTCAATGCACAGCAAAATGAATGAACTCCTTTGCAGCACCTTCAAAACAATAAGAGGTTTTTTTCTATTCTTGTGGATTCCATAAATCTTAGATCACAATGCATCTACTCCACAACTGTCACTTCATAGCTGGTAGCTGATTGAGAATATTACACAAGAACAACAATAGGTTTGCTCTCACAATAGAGCTTTAAGTTCCATAAGATATAAGACATAGAAATGCTTAGTGCATTGTACCTAAATTTTGTCTTGCCCTCCGCTCTTTTTTTGTTCTTCTTTTGCTTTCTGACAGTTATTCTAATCTTGTATTCTTCTCCTGTAGATATCCTTCATTTGTAGCTAGTCTTCTTGCAATTCCGCCATCTTTACAAATAGAGCTTCTCCCTTTGACAAATGTACATCCCTGACCCGAGAGCTCCTCTGCCTGCCATCACATAAAGTTATGACGTCATCAGCATTGTCAAACATGGCTACTTTAGGAAACTCTTCCAAGATGAATTTCTTCTATTTTCCAAAGAAAAAAGACAGAGAAAAGATACAACATATCAACGAGAAAACTAACAAGAAACTCTTGAAGCAAATGCTGCTGGAGTATCGTATTTACACACATCTAATCTTTTTTATGATCATTCAAAAGTGAACATATATGCTCTGCAGAGTATAATGCCTTCATAAAAAATGATTTTCTGACCGTCACATTGCTTTGAGGCTGAGTCTCTGAAATAATTCAAACTTACACAGGCCTCTGTCCTAATTTCCCACATCATATTTGGAATGAGCGATGATTCACAAACTTTGGGAATGTTCTACTTCTAAGATGTATTCTGATTGATGCTGTTTTATATAAAAGAATTTGTTATCGCTTGCCATACTTCACATTAGAAGGGAATACCGGAGTAACAAAATAACAAACGTAAACATTAGGACCGGTGGAAATACATGTATAATTATCTCCTCAGAAATACAGGTTTGCAAAATCTATGTGTGTCCATCTATGCACTTATTGTCTAAATCTATAGATAAATCGTCCTGTAAATCGATCACCTCATCTATCCATCTATCAACATATCTTCATAGAAGTAGAGTCTATGTATTTCGTACTTCTGGAAAGCAATAGACATTTTTTCCTGCATTTGACAGTCTAAAACAAGTTTATTCAGGCATGTGATAATTGCTGCCTAAAAGAGAACAAACCGCTTTAAGCTATGGAGCTTATCATAGATTTGTGGTTGTCTGAGTCTCAAACACCTTCATTTAAAACTAATCCGCTTTCCATGTCACTGTGAGCTCAAAACAGCTTAAGGAAAAAATAGGAGGAAATGAACTATTTAACAGACAATAGAAGTGACTGTGAAATATTACTCCATTAGCTAATTAGGACAACAGGAGGATACAGAAATGAAATATTGAGACAAGTAGATGAATAGCCATAAGCAGTTAAATTCAAACAATCTATTGTCTGGCTTTTCACAAAAGGATTGTAAAATTCTGACATGCTTTTTGAAAACATGTGCAATTAGTGTCAGAAATGGACAATTAGTATGTATAACTTTTTGGAGTTCCGTGAAAAAATAATTATGGGAGTGCAGCTTGTAGCCATGAACCTCATGTCAAGTAACTTTAGAATAGAACATGAGTCCCAAGGCACTATGTTTTTTGAATGGTCTAAGAATATCCCTGGCAACCACATGGACCAATCAGAGTATGTCTTTCTCAACAAAGCTTTTTGATGTCGTCATCACTTCACTGCCCATTGTTTACCTAGCAAGGTCAGGACTTACTTCATGTGGTTCACAATGATGCACCACATGATGTGAAGCACTAGTGGTTGCAGTTTCTTATTAGTCACTTGAAGAAATTACTAGAACTAACCCTCCGGAATTGCCTTCAAAAGACGACCTCGAAAATTGCCACCAATATTACCCAAAAATAAACACAAGAGAAGAACACTCGGCCCCGGTGATGAATATTCTCCGACATAATCAGAGTATTCATGAGCTGTGGGGAGGAAGCTTAACGGAGATGAGAAAACCCTGAAATACAACCTCTAAGGAAACTCGAGGTGCTAGGAAAAGAGGAGAGATCACACAACTTGTGAAAATGTTTGCACCTCAGCTGAGAACAGACGGCAGCTGAGCACACACCTTGCCCCACATCTCTACATAAAACTCAGCTTACTGTTGTGGTAACAGTTTGCATATATCTAGGCTGGTGCTATAGTGCAGCAAAGAATATTTCTTGACACGCTACATATGCAATACCAGATGAGCGTAAACATGCAAAGGCATTTCCCAATGTTTAAGGGCTCCTAGGCCATACTTACGAAATGGCATGCACGGACATGGAGAAATCCGATCTGGCCCTGCTCAGTCTTGGTTGATATGAAGTGGACAAAACTGTATTGGGTAATATGGAGTGGTATGGGTTAGTGTCAACAACAAGGAACTATGCAGCACCAGCTCCAGAATTGCCAGTGTGCATGCGCAGAGAGTGGATTGTTCAGTAGTTTAAACATTCATGAATTGCACAGATATTGTTGAGTTTGATTTAGATTGGTATTTCTCTTAATCAGCATGAAATGACTTTGAATATTCTAGATTCAATCATTATTGAGCAGAAAATTATTATTTTGCAATTTCACAACATTCTTCAACAGCTGTTAAAGGCACTTTTTAGAGCAATTAATCTAAACAAAAGAGCAAACAGGAAAACATATCAAAGTCCCTTCTTTTTTATCCCACAGCATAGAAAGTAGGATACATTGGCTTGGTGCTCATGACACATGCAGTTCCTACTACAATCTCTAAGCTGTAATTTGTTTTCAAAGTTATAATTAATTTGGGTATAATAATTATACAGTGGAAGAAACAGCTGATAAAGTCCAATTATTTTCTTGAGTAATAAATCTGTGACTAATTCCTTCATTAATGTTCATGAAATTACCTCATCAAGCTGTTTGATGAATAGATGTGTCTGGCAGCCTAAAATGCCTATATTTTCACTTGTAGGAAAAATTAAGGAATTTTAATGTCGATTTTCTGAATTGGAATTTCATACCTATCATAGTCTTTAAAGCCTTCCTGCTTTCCTTTTCTTAAAGCAAAAAGAAATACCAGCTCAGACATTTAGCCAGAACATCAGCATAGATATTGGGTAGATATTAGCATATTTATGGGGCAAGCGACTGTAGATAGACTCTACTGGGAGGGCTGTAATTAATGCAAATGAGAAAGGGGTACGATACATCGGTTGATAATGTCTGAAGTAAGATGCAGTAAAAGCAGTTGTCCATAAAGATCGTCTTTCCATGATAGCGAATGATGAATAGCCGACTGGAAAAGCAGCATGGAAAAAGGATACAGATCCCTGGGGTGATAATTAAGCTGACGGAAGAGCGTATGGTGTCGGATGAATTAAGGTATATCGATAAAGACATAATGGATGGGTGTATATGGTTTAATGATGAGCTCATAGTGTTTTAAGAAAAGAAGATGATGTATTGATTAGGTGCTGGAAAGGAAAGGGACAGTCTCACTGTAATACAATGCATTTCTTGTATGTTTCATACTAAACTTGAGTGACTTAATGGTAAATCAAAGGAAGTGAGTTTCTTCCATCAATGTATAAAACATCCCACAGAAGATCCGGTGATGATGTGGTGAGATGATGATAACTATTTTGGGAAAATGAAATGTCTGAGTCTGTACACCAATGTAGACAAGTGATAGTTTTGGTCAGTTGCCTCTTTGCGCCAATTTTTTGGAAGCAAAACATCATCCTTGAGTGCGCTCTTCCCCTGGTAAAACAGATGATATTTTCTCAACCACTTTTGACCTCAGTCCACCCAGGCGGGTCTGGTAAGAAGCTCCTCCAATACAAGGTGATTACTTTTGAAGTTTGACTTTCGACTGACTGGTGTCGCAGAAAGGAGAATATAGAGTTGTGAGGTTTTCCTGTTTGGCGGAATGAATAGTCTATTTCAGCGTTACAGCATACACATTTACGTATCATTCCAAGATGCATTTATAAATGCTATTGTTCCACACAGAACTAGAAGAAGGAAAACACAGCTCATCTCGTGTGATATTTTATGCCTTTCTGAAACATGGTTGAGGCCTGACGAAAACAATGCCATACAAAATCTACTAAATATCCACCCTAGTTTTACTAATTTCAAATTCTCTGTTTTTAATAAGTCAGGTATGGAAAATGTTGATGCCAGTTATACAGGCCGCCCTTTTGGTGGCACAGCTATATAATGTAATTGTGAAAAATAACCCCAAATACTTTGTAAGGGTATGTGATGTCCCATCTGATCGAATTGTTGTTGTTGGTGTCCATGATTGTGCAGGTACTCTTGTTGATGTCATTGTGTCTGTATATTTACCTTTCTTTAAATCATCAGATCTTTCCTCTGTACAGAATTATGTAGAGACTATAGATGTGCTTCAATCAATTTTAGACAAGTATGCTTCACAAGCCTCTGTTAAAATTCTGGGAGATTTCAATGCAAAACTGACTTTGTCTCATAAATTACACAAAACCTGGTATAAGAAAGATGGTTTCAATCATAATAGTTGCATTCCTTATGACTTTATAATTTCTAACAAATTGTGTGTATTAGATTTTTTGTATGAACAACCAGTTGACTTCACTTTCTATTGCTATGCTTCTGGTCATTTTAGCTGGATTGACCATGTCATCTGCCCTTTAAAAGACATTAGCAGTGTCTCTGAGTGTGCCATCCTGCCTCATGAACCTGGTAATACCAGCGACCATCTGCCAGTGAAGCTGAAGCTCTCCATAAAATTCCCTTGTTCACCGACACAACCCCAGCTGGCGCCGCCTGAAAAGCAAGTCTTCCCTAACTGGACCAGCGACCTGAAGAATAGAAAATACAGAGATATCCTTGGGAAGAAGATGTCTGAATTTTGTCCGATTGTGAAAGAAGTTGTAGCTGAAACGGATCAGAAAGCAGCAAAAATGATGATCGAGTCTCGCCTTGGTGACATATCTTCCGCTATCCATAATGCTTGCAAAGAAGCTGGTTGCTCTTCAAGGAATCCCAGAACTCCCAAGGCTTACTGGTGTCCCGACTTGGCTGTACTCAGGGATAAGAAGAGGTTCTGGTGGAACATATGGAATTCTTGTGGGCGTCCGAGAGATGGTGTCGTATTTTCTATCTACAAGCACCTCAAGAAAAAGTTCAGAAGGACCAGCAGATATTTTGCAAACAACATCCATCTCAAGCAAATATCAGACATAAATCAACAGTTTAAGAAAAGAAATATGAAGTCTTTTTGGAACCTCCTTAAGAGACACCAGAGAAATACTGTACATTCAGCACTGCAGCCAGATGACTTTGCAGCTCACTACAGTAATGTTATGACGGATGATGAGGCTGACCTTACTCCTGATCATAAGGCCATCAGGAGCTTCATAGAGAAGAAAGTTGAGTTAATCTCCAATTCTGTGGTCATTGAACAGATTACTCCAAATGACGTGAAACATCTAATCTCTCTCATGAAAAGCGGTGTTTGTCCTGGCCATGATAAAGTCACTGTTGAGCATCTTATTTTTAGAACTTCAGATAACTTGTGTGCAGTCCTCGCAGACCTCTTTTCTACCATCTTGTCAACTACTCTGGTCCCAGACTCGTTGTCACTTGGTGTCATCATTCCCGTCCTGAAGAAGCCAACCCTTGACACTAACAGTCCAATAAACTTTCGTCCCATCACACTGAGTACCACATATTCAAGACTACTAGAACTTCTCATTGCTCCTGAACACTCCCCATGTGATACTCAATATGGCTTCCGTCCTGGTTGAGGAACTGGCTTCGTCACCTGCCTCATAAATGACATGACTGCCTCCTTTAATGCTGCTGGCTCTCCAGTCTACTTGTGCACCCTCGACGCTGAAAAATGTTTCGATACCATTTGGCACAATGGTCTTTTCTTTAAGTTGTGGGATAAAGTTACTGCACAGCGATGGCTCCTTTTAAAGAACATGTACAAGTCAATGCAAGCCACAGTCAGATGGGAAGGTAGCTGCAGCAACATCTTCAACATCTCCAGGGGTATGAAGCAGGGCAGCCTTCTCTCCCCAACGTTATTCAATATTTTTATTGACGACCTTCTCATCGATCTTAAAAACACAGATACTGGTATTAGGATAGATGATCTCCATATGAATTCCTGCACATACGCAGACGACGTAACTATCTTCAGCTCTACCATCCCTGGTCTTCAACAGCTAATGAATGTCAGTTCATCTTATGCCAGTAGGTGGTGCTTCAAATTCAGCACCAAAAAGACCAAGTACATCATCTTTGGAAAACAGCTGACAAGAGAGACACCTGTGTTTCATCTAAATAATCATCCCATCAACATTACAGATGAAGTGGACATTCTGGGTGTGACATTTCGGTCAGACAACAAAAATAGTCCCCATTTGGAGAGGAGAATCTCAGCTTGTCGCAGAGCAATATACGGCCTCTCCCCTGTTGGTATGTCTTATCCAGGCCTGGATACAAAAGCAAAAGTGCACATTTGGAAGACTATAGGAGTGCCTACACTCATGTATGGCATGGACAGTCTGTGCCTTTCATCTAAAGACTGCAGCAATTTATCATCACTTGCAACGAACACCATCAAGTCAACCCTAGGCATTCGTAAAAGATCCCATCATTCGAAGGTACTGGAGGCACTTGGGATTCCAACGATAAAGACAGAAGTGCAACATGCGACACAAGCCTGTTCCATAGGATCTTCAACGTGGATTCCCCAATCAGAGATCTCCAGACCCGACTTCTTGCCAGGTTTCTGCACTCCGGTTCATGTGTCAGTGGCACACTCCTTTTTCATCTAGTCAACTGTGGCATTAGTCCAATTAAGGCTTTCTGTGATAAACCTATAAGACCCAACTTAACTGTAAAAGCAGATGGCGTGGTTGATTCCCTCAGGTACCTACTATTGCATGAAAATTACATTAAACCATGGTCACATGAGTATGTGTTAACAAGATTTTTAACTAAAGCATTCTGAGCTGTTTTACTGGTTTTATCTGTTTATATTTCTTTGTGTTTTATCGGTCTTATAACGTATATATTGTTATGTTCAATGTAAAATTGTTATTTCCCCAATTATTGGGGTTAAATAAAGAAATGAAAATAGCCTCTGCTAATTGCCATATTCTCACTGTGGCTGCATGAAATCTAATAACGTTTGCAGCTCCTTTTGTCCTCAAAGAACACACAACAACAAAGATCTTTCTGCGATATTTTCTGCTTTATTCTCCGCTTTAGTTGTATTGCCAAGATTGACTTATTTGTAGGCTTTTTGTTGGATCAACATGAAAGCAGAGAACAACAGAACTCATGAAGCTGATATTACTCGACAAAGGGAATTTGTGATTCTTTTATTGCACTGTGGATGATGGTTGAGACTGAGGAAATCAGGCACTTCTACTGATATTCGAGTGTACATTTAATTCACTGTATGACATTAGTTCAGAATCAGGGGCGTCAGTTTCATTTCAAAGTGGAGGGGCAAATAGTGGTCACACCTACGTGGAAGATGTTAGGGGAATTAGATCTTTTTTATTCAGAAATACGTATAATTTTGCCAAAAAGTGGTGGGGCAAATGCCCCACCAGCCCCACCAACACAGAATGCAAATATGTGTGATTATTTATTTCACAGCTGCAGATGCCGCTTCTTCACAAAAATAATCACTAGTACCTGCTTTTATTGCTCTCAGGATTGCATCTTTGTACGAACAACTGCTTCAAATTTTTTCTTTTAGCGTTTAAACATTAATCAACCAAATCATATGAACCATAAAAATAATTTTATTTTGTAAACAGAGCACACACCCAGTTTCTCTGCCAAAAATACCAGCCTTCTCTGCAGTCTTTTTTCAGGCCATATTCTTATTGGTGCTTGGACTGTTGGGCAAATTGACTGGCATCTGAAGAATGTGTCATATCAGTGGCAGAGCTCAGTGAGCTGGTCTTCAGCAGAAAGAAACAAAGATATATTTAGTTCAACCAATCAAATTCCTTTGGCTAATTTACCAGGAGGCATATACTGAAAGATAATGAGATTAACAGGGACATACTGGAACTGACCAATCAAAACACAACAGTGCCCCTATATATCATGCTCATTAGCATGCAGATACCAGCATATTTGTTGATTGTTGTGATTTAAGGCAATTAAGTGCTGCCAATTAAGAGTATTGATTTTTTTTGCAGCACAGCTGTATTCACATTAATTGCTTCAAACTGTTTAACATTGATATAAAATAAAGTATTAAAAAAAAAGACATGGGATAAAAAGGTTGCATCATGGGTGGGGGAAGTATATCCCTGGTATAGTCACTCTCGAGGTATATACTTCCCCCAACCATGATATAACCTCATAGTAAATCCTAATATTTTGAATTATCTTATTGTACTTTATTTATCAAGCTCATTCTAAATAATTATATTCTTTCACATACATGTAAGTTATGACTCAGTCATATGAAAGGCAATAATTTACATTCACAAGAGACATTGGACAGTATAAGAAGCAAATGCCCAGGAAAATTGTGATGATACCAAAAGGTATGTATTTCTATTTATTTGCAGCATGATATGGTCCCACCCAGCAATTTCTCGATATCCCCTGCATATGCTTTATTTGGACTGCTATATTGTGCTATAATACAGCCATTTTTTTTGGCACAACTTCAATTTAAATTTAAATCATACCCATTTGTTAAAAACTAGACCTCAACTTCCAGCCCATCCTGTGATCTCTCAAAGAACCTTTTCGAAATAAAACCATTACATCTCAGCCTTTCCATTGCAAGATCATTTCATTGCCACCCTTTTTGAAATCCTTCACCAATGTTTGCCCCTTCAACAAAGTTATGAAGCATTCAGTTTTTTTCACTAAATCACAATTCAAAATATAATCTCACACTAAGAAACTCAAAGGACATCGCACGTCATTAGGGTGAAGAATACTCATCGAATGTTCAGTGTGATGTCACACTCTTTGATGTGAGATTAAAGTTGAAATTGCGCTGCTTTGAACTGAATAGATTCACACTGACACTTAACATCCATTCCAATTACTCACAGCATATTTGGCTTGAGTGATGATTTACCCACTTGCAGAATTTTTTGCTAAGAATTTGTTTTTGTTTTATATCATATATCATATATTGTTGTTATCACTTGCCACAAATCACATTATAAGATAATTCCAGAGTAACAAAATGGCAAACTTCCACATTCGGATTTGACGAAATATATTATCCTCTGAGAAATGCAGGTTTGCAAAAGCTCTGTCAGTCAATCTGTATATTGACATTCACAATAGTTCCGTCTATTATCAATCATTCTGTATAAATCAAATCAAATCAATTTTAATTGTATAGCGCAAGCTTTGAAAAATACAATCATCAGATGTACCTGTATAACTATCTTATCATATATATCTCTATCAACATATCTACATAGAAGTAGAGTTTAATCTGTGTTTCATACTTCTGGCAAGCAATAAACTTTTTTCCTGCATTTGACTGTCATAAACTAGTTTAGCCGGACATGCGTTAATTGCTGCCTAAAATAGAACAAACCGCTTTAATCTTAGGAGCTTATCAGAGATATTTTGGTTGTCTGAGTCTCAAACACCTTCATTTAAAACTAATGCTCTTTCCACGTCACTGTGAGCTCAAAACAGCTTAAGTAAAAAATAGGAGGAAATGAACTATTTAACAGACAATAGAAGTGACTGTGAAATATTACTCCATTAGCTAATTAGGACAACAGGAGGATACAGAAATGAAATATTGAGACACGTAGATGAATAGCCATAAGCAGTTAAATTCAAACAATCTATTGTCTGGCTTTTCACAAAAGGATTGTAAAATTCTGACATGTTTTTTGAAAACATGTGCAATTAGAGTCAGAAATGGACAATTACTACGTATAATTTTTTTGAATTCCGTGAAAAAATAATTATGGGAGTGCAGTTTATAGCCATGAACCTCATGTCAGGTAGCTTTAGAATAGAACACGAGTCCAACTGCACTATGTTTTTTGAATGGTCTAAGAATATCCCTGGCAACCTCATGGACCAATCAAAGCATTTCTTTCTCCACAAAACATTGTGACGTCATCATCTCACTGTCCATTGTTTACCTAGCAATGTCAGGACTTACTTCATGTGGTTCACAACGATGAACCACATGATGTGAATCACATGATATTTTACCCAAGCTTCATTGGCTATTGTGGGATGTAAGCGGTCTTATTGGATATGGTTAAGGAAGGGGGCGTACCAATGGCAATTTACACTCACTTTCTAAATTTAGCAACACTTTTAGTGGTATCAAAACTTGCAGTTTTTTATTAGTCACTTGAAAAAATTAAGGAAATCTGAGATCTTAAGAAACTTGAAAATGAATTTAGCTAAAAGTACTTCAAAATGCAATTTTGCGATTTTGAGACTTTTATTGATTTTGCCAAAGAGAGTTGGATTTTCAAAAGGCTACATGTATGCTTTCACTGCGGTGTCATATTTAACGAAATTAATTGGAAAAATATCACAAGTCATAAGAGTTTGATAATTAATTACATTTTTTGTGTATTTTCCAAATTACTTTTGAAGTGTGGATGACACAACCCTATAAATAGCATCTTTATGAAGCTGATATGTCAAACAGAACACTGTTTCTTTAAGTTATAACCCTACTGATGTCTTATTCTGTTTATTCTTAGTCTATCTCATTTATTTCTGTTCCATTCCGTCGTATAACATAACATCCTATCCCATCCCATTGCGTCGAAGTAGATACCCAAGCTCATCCTATCTTGCATTTTCTTATCAATTCTATTCTGGACAAATCTATCTTGTCATGACTCTACTCGGTCTATTTTCTCCTTTCCAATCCTATAGTTACCGATGGACTTTCACTTTAGACCTCTCTTTAATTTAACCATCCCCTTCCTGGCCTCAATTCCAAGAGCCACATTATTGAGCTGTCCACTCAGACTGCCCGGAGACCTAGCAACTTGCCAACATGTCTGCAACTTATTGAATCAATTTGTTTACTTAAGGGGTGCAAGTCCAGGGTAGAAAGCAGCTCAGAAGTCAGAAGGAGCTTAACAAGAACAATAGCACAAATAAATTGAACAAGTAAAAACTCCAAGAACCCTCTTTATACTATTGCAATACTGATACTGAACATTGAAAGAATGATGGTACACATACATATTTTTGCTTTCTCTGTTTTTCTCTCTGACATATTATCAAGTAGAACTTCTGAGAGCCACAATATCTTTTCCACAGAAAAATAAAGCTTTTGAGAATCTTGTGAAATAACATACTATTGACATAATATTCCAAGAAGAAAAATAATTCTATACAAGTATGATTATTTCGTAGAACTTCTATTTCATGTTGCAGTTGAGTATGATGATACTACAAAGATGTCTGTCTGCTTCTATAATAAGTATCTCCTTTCGTTATTAGTGTTTGTGTCATATGCGCAGTTGCAACTTTGGAAAAACATCATTCTCCTTATCCTTTAGATAAAGTTGTCCTGCCAATATGGGGCAGAAGTCAAGTTTATTTTAATCTAAATGAGCCTCCCTGCATGAGGTTTTCACACTCTCATATGTAATACAACTTATCAAAATTAAGCAATGTGGACTCACCATTAATATTCAGTTATGAATCATTTCAAATGTCCATGTTTTCTATAGCGTAAAAGCAATAGGCCCACATTCAATACGAAATATCTGATTATCTGTTTGCTTTTTAAAGTTTGGTGCAAATCTATTACAGCAGGCCTCCAAATGTACAGAAAGGACTTACATTTTAATTGTTACGAAAAACTCCGCAACTTCTTTAGCAAAACAACATATATTGCCTTTTTTTCACACAATCCCCCCCGACCCTCTTCTTTCTCCTCCCTTTGGGGATTGCCTCTCTCAACTCCTGCCAACGAGTGTGTTTAATCCCACGCTGCCTGTGTACTTTAACAGATAATGCTTTTCTCCTTTTTCATTTTTTTTTATCGACAATTTTTCTTCAATTCTTTTTCTTTCTTTTTGAGAGATTTTCAAGTCAAACCTGCTGAAAGTAGAAGACTCTTTGTTTTGTAAACAACAAAGGCTTTGAGTCACCACTTCTTTTGCTTCCAATGTATGTTATTTCTCTAGAGAGAAGCAGGAAAAATTCTAGGAGGTAGAAAGCTGTTATAAACTGCAAAAATAAAGCTTTACTTGTCTACAAAAACAATCGATTCAGCATCCAAACTTCTGTCAGTAAATTGAGTCATATTACTCGCAATTTACTAGGAGGTCTGTGCACTTAAAAAAAGGAGATGAAGCACTTTTTTTATAGACAGCTAGCTTGTTGTGATAGTGACAAAAACTGATGAAGATATTCGTAAAAGCCCAAACCTCACCCAAAAGCATTGCACTGACAGTGAGTCTTTTACAATATAATGTGACAAACAGTCTCTTTGACATGAGTCACTTTGACACACCCTGAAATCACAATCGAAATTTGTCACTAACTTTTTTCAAGTACATTTTGAGTGCGTTATTGATGTGTGGTTATATTTAGAAAGATCTATTGGAAGTTCAAACTTGTGCCTGCTAGCTGTGAAAATATATATAGTGATTGTTTGGACATTTCAGTATAAAGAAAATTATAAATCTGCCACGACTTGGATAGTTGCTGCATTCCCTAAAATCTGCCTTCATGTATGGTTCATAATCCTCATTGCTGCTATTGCCACAAAGCCAAACAGTCAATTGAGGCATCAGATTTGACAGCTCACACGCCCGACCATGAGTAAACTCCGGCTGAAACAGTATCTAGTCTTGAGAAATGACATTTGCGTGACATATCATGCAATTCTTTTCACAATTAACGGCATTATCCCGTGCCTGAAGGAATTATCTGATGAAATTTTGTTTCCTATCTATCATTGAGATATGCGATATTCCCATGGTCCTAAGTGCAGCGTGGATGATGTGAATTAATCAGAGAATGGCTTCAGATATCCCTTATATAAGTAAATTGTAATGATTTAATGTCAGTAAATACAAACCCCTAATGAATTTATATTTCTTTTTGTAAATCTGTCTTTAAATAAATATTTCTACTCTACTAAACTGACACAGTTTGTTTAGACTTTTATAGACAAAGTGGTAGCATTCGAGTACAGCTCCAAAATACTAGGTGCACCTTAAGTGCTCACCTAACTTCAATTTACTATTGGATGTTCATTTTCCACCTATATGAAGATTCCTTGAGTTTGTTTTCACATTAAAAGATGACGTTTGCTGGAAGAGCATCCATGCCATTGGTTAGATATACTCAGCAAAATGAACTCCTTTGCAAAAGGCTCAAAACAAAAGAAGGCCTTTTTCTTAGAAATTCTTGTTGGTTCATTAACTCTTCTTTCACAATGAAGCTACTCCACAACTCTCACTTCGTAAGTGTTAGCTCATTGAGAGTAATACGGAAGAACAACATTATGTCTGCTCTCACAATGGAGCCTTAAGTTCCATAAGATATAAGACATAGAAATCCCCAGCGCATTGTACCCAAATTCTCGCTTACTCTCTACTTTTTCTTTGTTCGTCTTTTCCTCTTTTGCAATCATCCTTCTTTTGTATTCTTCTCTTGTAGATATTCTCATTTGTAGTAAGTCTACTTGCAATTCCTCCATCTTCACAAATAGAGCTTCTTCCTTTGACAAATGTTCCTCCCTGACCCGAGAGCTCCTCTGCCTGCAAGCACACAAAGTCATGACGTCATCGGTATTGTTGAACGTGGCTACTTTTCGAAACTTGATCAAGATGAATTGCTTCAAGCTCCAAAAGAAAAAAAAACAGACAGAAATAAAGATAAAACACAACATAACAACAAGAAAAATAACAAGAAACTCTTGAAGAGAATGCTGCTGGAGTGCGCGTCCATCTTACACACACACATCTTATCTTTTTATGATCACTCAGAAATGTTCAAATATATATTCTCTGCAGAGTATAATTCTTCTCTAAAAGTGTTATTCTGACTATACTGAAATACATAGAGAAAAAAAGTAAAATCAGCTTTGACAGTAATGCAGCACAAAAGAGCTTTATACACTGGAAATCCAACGAACTAATTATGCCTGGCCAGACTGATAAGGCTCCATCTTCAAAGGAATGCACCCGACAAAGATGCCTTTGCTTTATACATAAAATGAAAACATAGTCTAACTTGTAATCTGTTTAGCAACCGAAAGATAATTTGACAAGCTCTGGTGCTAAAAAAGACCAGATACTCATTAACAACTCTAAGTTATTGATCACAGAGACAATAGATTGTTTATAAAATAAATAAACGTTATTAATACCGGACTGAAGATCAGAAATTGCTATTCAGCCTTTTTTTACCTGATAACCCTTCACAGCGCTCCTGAAGAAACATTGGGGTTAAAAAAATGAACCGAAAACGGGACCTATACCACCTGAAACTACACGATCATACAAACGTTTTAAGACAAAAACGAAAAAAATCTGTTGGGAATTTTTTGAGAAATTCAAGTTTTTGAAAATTGTGTTTATCTCATCACTAGAATACATGTAAAATGGCTTATAATTCAATAAACAAATTTGAAAATGTGATTAAACCTGTTAGCTTAGCTCTCTAAGGAATTTCAACAAAGTTAAAACAATGAAACGAAAATATTTAGAGACTTTTTAAAAGTAAATGTGACGCATTGTTTATCACACACTGAATAAATGCAAAAATACTGAAAATAACCAAATTCTCCATATTTTCAGTCTTTGGGGGTTATTAAACAAATTTTGTATCATTAAACTGGATATGAAAAGAGTCACACTGCTTTTAAAAAGTGAAAGCATGTCAAAACAGATATAAACATGACAAGTAAGTATCTTCTCACAGCACCGATTATTATTATTTCAGACAGTTTCTCATTGGCCCATTTAGTTTATATGATACTATCTATCTATATACAATAGTTCAATAGAGCAAAGGTGATGCAGGCTGAAGTATTTGACAGTAATATATCTAGAGTGATATCTCAAGCTAAAGTAAACATGTCACAATTTAATTTTCTAACATAGGTTTGTGGAATCAGCTAATATTTTTTTTCTGCATCTGCATTGGAGGCCTAAATTATATTTGGATAAATATGGTTCAAAATTAACTACTATTTTTAAAATATTGAACAGAATATCCTCAAATCCTTAGATATGATATAAGCTATGAAACTAGGTGTGGCTGTTCTCGGCTGTGTGCGGAAATTGGGCTTGGTGTTGGCTACACTTTTTCAGGTACTTTGTATATGCCTAACTGCAGTGAACACTATGGTGGTTGTTTGAATATATATCCTGCAACTAATATGGACTTCTTAATCTGAGAATCTCTTTGAATAGAACAGATTTAGGGAGGTACCAAAGCATGCTTGCATGCACAGAATCATAGAATGCAACAACTGTAATAGGGCCTAGGTTTTTTTGGGCAGCATACAGTGTATTCTGCACTGCATATCAAAGCTCGAGACTTACTTGAGATCTGTAACTGGATAAATTAATTTCCCTCAGAGGTTAACCTGCTAATTTTCTCTTTCACAATGAGAAAATGGATGTGAACCTGCGTTTTTAAGTCAGTCATTTAGATTTGGAAAGAGCTGTGACAGCTCACTGTGCAATATATTTATAATAACCCTTTTGATAAGGGAGAAGAAATGTGGTATATCGTTCTCCTTTACTGAGTCAGGAAACTTTGTGTATTTGTGATTACTGCTACCTGCATAATAATGTTTGAAAGTTGACAATCTGCTGCAGTCCGCTTGACCTAACATAATATTTTAGACCCACTTTTCACATTTAAAGCTTTCCATATACATGTCAAGCAAGGTCTAAAACTTCTTAATAATAAAGAGTCAAAAAAGTAAAACAAATGGGTTATTTTTAGCATTTTTGAATTTTCAGTGTGTGATAAACAATGTGTCACATTTATTTCAATGAAGTTACAAAATATTTTCATTTTATATTGTTGTAACGTGTTAGAAATTCTTAAGGGAGCTAAACTAACAGATTTCATTGCGTTTTCAAGATTGTTTATTGTATTATAAGCCATTTTACATGTATTCAAGTGATGAGATAAACAAGATTTTTAAAACTTGAATTTCTCAAAAAATTCCCAACAGATTTTTTTCGTTTTTGTCTTAAAATGTTCGTATGATCGTATAGTTTTAGGCGGTATAGGTCCCGTTTTCGGTTCATTTTTTTAACCCCAATATTTCTTCAGGAGCGCTGTGCCTTGTAATAACAGATTGCAGGCATGGCTGAGTTACATACAATCTGTTTATATAGCACTGACCTATGCAAACAGGTTTTCTTTTGCACAACATGCAAATGCACTGGACATACATGTGACATATTTATTTGAATAATGTGTATAGCTGCACTCTGAGAAGAATGCAGGGGCCGCAGTATTTCTAAAACTGTATGATAAAAGACAAAGCAATAAGGCATATCAGCCTAAGAGGTTCTGTTGAACTCCCGGAGGAACACAAATCAGAATTTCTCAGAACCTACTCAGTATGCCTTCCGTTCAAGCCTGAACTGACCCCTGACATCTTATGCAAGTTCCAGAGAAGCCTGAGACACTGGCCCATCAAGCCAACACCCAAGAGGAATACCTGCAACATTCCCTGCATTCCAAACATTCCACCGACAGCTGAAATGCCAATACCTGGAGGGTTAAGCCACCAGGAAGATTTGTTGAAGTGAAGGGTTTAGACAGAGCAACCCCAAACCCTCAATAGGGATTTTAAAGTAGATATTCTTTGGAGTCTCGATGCTATTTTATTATGCAATTTTTGGCATTTTGTTGTGAAAAAGATAAGGTGACTGCTGAAATAATGTTAATTCAGCTGTATTCGAAAGGGAAACTGTTCAATAAATAACAGTGGCATTCTCCTAAAGCACCTTGTTTTTGTGTGGTAACATGGTTGGTTGACCATTCTGGGGTCAGACCGAGTTCAGAGGTCAACCACACAATGAGGGTCAGAGCTTTGTGATGCCACAGGGACCTCCAGCAATGCAATTTCCCAAGAAACTGTGTATAAAGGACAGACTATTAAAGGGAAAAACACAACTTGTGTTGTTGGCTGAGCCGACAGTGTGTCAAATGCCATCCATTAGTCTGAATACACTGGAGGCAAAGTAACATAAAACTCAAGAGCACTATCACCGATGATCCACAGTCTATTTGCAGTGTGATACACATTTACCATTTGAGATACTAGAGGCATATATAGTGCTACCATCATCAGGCAAATTATATCAAAGTCTTCTTTTTTACACTTTTCCACTGCATAAGATTACAGTGCCATAAGTTACCCCACACCTATTTCCTTCTGGATTTCCCCTTGGACAGTCTCCTACATTTCCTCTTCTCATCCTGGATGTTTCTCTGTCCTGTTCCATGGACCATGGCAATCCTCAGATGTAAACAAATGCAAACGAGCTAATCTGAAATCCTCATCTGGAGACCGCAATACAAATTACTCAGACGGGGTCTGGTTATTTGCTGAGATGACAATCTCAAGTTGTATAATTCTGCTTTGTATTTATTCCCTACTAACAGAAACAAGGTTGAATATCTACATGATCTTTTGGAAAGTGGCAAAATCATGTTACACACCTATACCCCATGTCTAAAATATTTCAATTCCCTATCAAAGAAACTTTGTCATTCAGCAAACAGATTAGCGAAGATATAAGTTCAACAAGAAGATATAAATTGTTCCTTGGCCATGAATTGAACTGAAATTTTAACTACATCAAAATTTGGTTGCAATTTTAACTGGATAAAAAGTCCCTACTCCTTTTACCTTATAACCAAAGGCATATTTCTACTGTACAACTATCAAGGGGACAATATATTTTGGATTCTCCACGTATCGCTATTTCTTCATATAAACCAGCTCAATACGCTAATGCATACGCTCTATTTGAACTTCTTTCTACAGAAAATTTTTATAACAACTTAAATATCAATTTATAACTTGCCCATTTGCTGAAACCAGACGTCGACTTCCATCCCTTCCTGTGTTTTCTCACAGCCTTTTCCAAATTAAACCTTTGCTTCCTGGCCATTCCATCTCAAAGCCTTTTAATTCAACCCTTTTTGAAAACCCTAAGAACTGTTTGCCCTTTTCAGCAAAATCATGAAGCAATCAGTTTCTTCCATTAAATCAGAGAACTAAATTTGATCTCAGACAAAGAATCTCAAAGAACATTGCAAGCCATTTGACATGGGAATTCACATCAAACTCTTTGATGTGACAATGAAGGTGACGTCACATTGCTTTGAGGCTGAGTCTCTTAGATTAATGATACTGTCAGAAAGCCTCGGTCCTAATTTCCCATGGCATATTTGGAATGAATGATGATTCACACACTTTGGGAATATTCTACTTCTAAGTTGTATTCCGATTGATGCTGTTTTATATAAAAAATGTAGATTATCGGTTGCCATAATTCATGTTAGAAAGGGAATACCAGAGTAACAAGATAACAAACTTCCACATTAGGATTAGTGAAAATATGATTATCTCCTCAGAAATACAAGTTGGCAAAATCTATGTGTGTCTATCTACGCAGTTATTGTCTCAATCTATATGTGAATCATTCTGCAAATCGATCACCTCATCTATCCATCTATCAATGCATCTTCATGGAAGTGGAGTCTATCTATGTATTTTGTACTTCTGGTAAGTAACTTTTTTCTTCTTCTTGCAAATGACAGTCTAAAACAAGTTTAATCAGACATGCGATAATTGCTGCCTAAAAGAGAACAAACTGCTTTAATCTTAGGAGCTTATCATAGATTTTGTGGTTGCCTGAGTCTCAAACACCTTCATTTAAAAATAATCCTCTTTTCATGTGCTTGTGTGCTGAAAACAGCTTAAAGAGAAACTGGTGGAAATTAACCATTTAACGGAAAATAGATGTGACTCCAAATAATTACTCCATTAGCAGAGATGGGAAGGGATTCTTTATATGCTACATTTGGATGACTGTAGCTTTATGTCTTGCATTATTCTACTTGTATATTAATAGGCTAATTAGGACAGAAGGAGAATGCATAAATGAGTTGATGGATGATTAAAACTGCTGTCCTGCATACACTGCTTACTAGTTTACTTGCAAGAATCTAGATGGGGCAAATCACGGCTGTTGAGACAATTAGCAAGGTGTTGATTTAAAGATAATATCAGTTTCAGATGCAGTGATATTTTCTTCCCATTCTCAAAACCACACAAAAGCAACCATTCATAGATAGATAGATAGATAGATAGATAGATAGATAGATAGATAGATAAATAGATAGATAGATAGATAGATAGATAGATATATAGATAGATAGATAGATAGATATGGTAAGTGCAGCCTTCTAAGCCCAGTTCAATGACCAATCTCCTTAATATATATTTAGTCATAAACAGTTAAATTTGAACAGAGGGAGAACAACAATTGATTGATTGATTTGTTTATTTGTTATGATTAACAGTTGATTCTGCCATTTGAACTGCACTGTTGGTTTTTAATTCATTCATTTAGACACACTAATAACGTAAATCAGAACTTTGTCATAAAGCTTTTGTTTGCATTTTTCTCAGATTTCGGATTGAAAGTGAGTCATTTATCATTCTTTGGCTTTTTATGGCTGAATGTCGAAGCTGTACTTACAATCACTTGGTTGAGTCCACCCAGCACCAAATTTGTGTCTGAGCCATGCTGATGAGAGTGCTGCTTACAGCCATGAACCTCATGTCAGGTAGCGATAGGATAGAAACACTATGTTTTTGAATACAGTACAACTGAAAATAAAGTACGATTACCCCAGCAGGAAGGAAGAATCAGCCACTACTTTACCCTTTCACACCTTTTGACTACCTCTTAATCACTTCCTACTTTTACCTACTTGAAACTACCCTTTCAAATTACATTAAAATCACACTTAAACAACACCAATTTAAACTCAATCACCCCCATTGTGTTTGATTTACTTGATATTTTGCACCTCTGCTTATTGCAGTTACATTGGTAGCTGTCTAAATAGAGTTCTTAATGTGGGCTAAGGTTGTTGTAAGGAGTCAAAGGGAGTTATAAGGAGATTTTGGGTGGAGAGGAGAAAAGAGGGAAAAATAGGTAAACAGAGGACTTCTGACAGAAAATTGTCTTACTTTATTTTGGGTTATATTGTAGCTCAGGAATATCCTTGGCAACCACACAGACCAATCAGAGCCTCTCTTTCTCCACAAAACATTGTGACGGCATCACTTCACTGCCCATTGTTTACCTAGCAATGTCAGGACTTACTTCATGTGGTTCACAACGATGAATCACATGATGTGAATCACATGATATTTTACCTAAGCTTCATTGGCTATTGTGGGATATAAGCTGTCTTATTGGATACGGTAAAAGAAAGGGCTGCACCAATTTACACTCACTTTCTCAATTGAGCAATACTTTTAGTGATATCAAAACTCTGAAACTTGCAGTTTTTCATTAGTCACTTGAAGAAATTAAGGAAATCTGAGATCTTAAGAAACTTGAAAATTAATGTAGCTAAAAGTGCTACCAAAAGCAATGTTACTATTTTGAGACTTTTATTGATTTTGCCAAAGAAAGTTGGATTTACACAAGGCTATGCTTTAACTGCGGTATCATATGACAACAAGATTAATTGAAAAAATATCACAAGTCATATGAGTTTGATTTTTGATTACATTTTTTGTGTATTTTCCAAATTACTTTGTGTGGATGACACAACTATAAATAGCATCTTCATGAAGCTGCTTTAAGTCAAACAGCAACACTTTTTCTTTAAGTTGTAACCCCTACTGGTACCATATTCTGTGCATTCTTTCTAAGTCTATCTCATTTAATTCTGTTCCATTCCCTCATATAACATAACATCCCACAGTTCCGAATTTGATACTGTAGATACCCCCAGTTCATCCGATCTTGCATTTTCTTATCCATTCAATTCTGAACGAAGTTTTCCTGTCATAACTCTACTTTGTCTGGCCTCTCAATTCCAATCCTAAACTAAACCCATGGACTTTCTCTTTAGACCTCTTTTCAATTTAACCATCCCCTTCCTGGCTTCAATTCCCAGAGCCACATTATTGAACTGTCCACTCAGACTGTCCAGAGACCTAGCAACTTGCCAACTTGTCAGCAGCTTATTGAATCAATTTGTTTACTTAAGGGGTGCAGGTCCAGGGCTGAAAGCAGCTCAGAAGTCAGAAGGACCTTAACTAGAACAATAGCACAAATAAATTTAAAAAGTAAAAACTTCGAGAAACCTCTTTATGCTGTTGCAATAGTGATATTGAACATTGAAAGAATGATGGTACTCATACATATTTTTTGCCTGCTCCATTTTTCTGTCTGACATATTATCAAGTAGAACTTCTGAGAGCCACGATATCTATTCCAAAGAAAAATTAAGCTTTTGAGCATTTCTTGTGAAATAACCTACTATTGAAATAATATTCCTAGAAAAATAATTCTGTACAAGTATGATTATTTCGTAGAACTTCAATTTCATGTTGCGGTGAAGTATGATGATACTAAAAAGATCTCTGTCTGCTTCTATAATATGCATCTCCTATCGTTATTAGTGTTTGTGTCAAATGCGCAGTTGCAACTTTGGGAAAACATCATTCTCCTTATCCTTTAGATAAAGTTGTCCTGCCAATATTGGGTAGAAGTCAAGTTTATTTTAATCTAAATGAGCCTCCCTGCATGAGGTTTTCACATATGTAATAAAATTTATCAAAATTAAGCTATGTGGACTCACCATTAATATTCAGTTATGAATCATTTCAATTTTCTATGTTTTCTATAGCGTAAAAGCAAAAGGCCCACATTCAAAAAAAAAAATCTCATTATCTGTTTGCTTTTTAAAATACAAATCTATTACAGCAGGCCTCAAAATGTACCGAAAGGACTTGGATTTTAATTGTTACGAAAAACTCTGCAACTTCTTTAGCAAAACAACATATATTCCGTTTTTTTTTTCACACAATCCCCCCCCCCGACCCTCCTCTTTCTACTCCCTTTTGGGGTTGCCTCTCTCAACAACAGCCAACGAGTGTGTTTAATCCCACGCTGCCTGTGTACTTAAACAGATAATACTTTTCTCCTTTTTAATTTTTTTTTCATAGACAATTTTTCTTCGATTCTTTTTCTTTCTTTTTGACAGATTTTCAAGTTAAACCTGCTGAAAGTAGAATACTCTTTGTTCTGTAAACAACAAAGGATTTGAGTCACCACTTTTTTGCTTTCCAATGTTTTGTTCTTTTTCTAGAAAGAAGCAGGAAAAATTCTAGGAGGTAGAAAGCTCCTATAAACTGCAAAAATAAAGCTTTACTTGTCTACAAAAACATTCGGTTCAGCATCCAAACTTCTGTTAGTAGATAAAAAGTAATTTGGGTCATAATACTCGCAATTTGCTAGGAGGTCTGTGCTTACTCACACAATTTTAAAAAAGGAGATGAAGTACGTTTTTATAGACAGCTAGCTTGTTGTGATAATGAAAAAAACTGATGAAGATATTCGTAAAAGCCAAAACCTCACCCAAAAGCATTGCACTGACTGTGAGTCTTTTATAATTTAATGTGACAAACAGTCTCTTTGACATGAGTCAGTTTGACACACCCTGAAATCACAATCAAAATTTGTCATTGGCTTTTTTCAAGTACATTTTGAGTGCGTTATTGATCTGTGGTAATATTTAGAAAGATCTATGGGAAGTTCAAACTTGTGCCTGCTAGCTGTGAAAAAATATTTAGTGATTGTCTGGACATTTCAGTATAAAGAAAATTATAAATCTGCCACGACTTGGATAGTTGCTGCATTCCCTAAAATCTGCCTTCATGTATGGTTCATAATCCTCATTGCTGCTATTGCCACAAAGCCAAACAGTCAATTGAGGCATCAGATTTGACAGCTCACACGCCCGACCATGAGTAAACTCCGGCTGAAACAGTATCTAGTCTTGAGAAATGACATTTGCATGACATATCACGTAATTATTATTATTATCCCATGCCTGAAGGAATTATCTGATGAAATTTTGTTTCCGATCTTTCATTGAGATGTGCGATGTTCTGCAGCATATATTTTTGGTATTAATTAATCTGAGAATGGCTTCATAATATATCCGTTACATTAAAACATGCAGGTAGTACTTGTAATGAACTAGATTAACTGATACCGGTAGTCAGTTCAGACTTATAATAACAAAGTGGTCACAACTGAGTGTTGCTCCTCAATACGTTTGTCATTCAAATGTCGGGACAATAACCGCAGTGCATCATATTTGCCCAGCAATAGGAATTATCCATAGACTATAGGACTCATATTTTTCAATACAAACTTTTCCACTTTTCTCTCGGAATATACCTCACATCATATGACTGCAGCCAATATGCGGAATATATTATAGCAGGGTCTTTATATATCTGACATATGTATACGTTTGTATGACATCTATATATAGATCTGTTTTTCTGCAGCAAGTTCTGTTGATATAAGTGAAATGCAAATTATTTAAATATTGCTTTAAAATCTTTACAGTAGCCTGATTTTAATAATCACTTGGATAAAGTATCATTTTGTTCATAAATGAATAGACTATGCCTCAATGCATTTGTTTCACTTATGATGCAAACCACATAAATGATAGTGATATTGCAACCGAAATTGAGATGAGCCGCATGAAATTTGAAATAATCATGATTTTCCATATGCTATTGTATGTTCATTATCAACCTATATGAAAATTCCTTGAGTTTGTTTTCACATTATAAGATGGTGTCTGTTGATAGAGGTTCAATGCCACTGGATAACAATGCTCATTACAATGCAAAGTGGGCTCCTTTGCAACAAATTAAAAACAATAGGAGGTTTTATCTTATTCTTGTTGGTTCAATAACTCTTAATTCACAATGCAGCTACTCCACAACTGTCACTTCATAGCTGTTACCTCATTGGGAATTATACAATAGAACAACAATAGCTTTGCTCTTACAAAAGAGCCTTGGGTTTCCATGAGACATAAGACATAGAAATCTTTAGTGCATTGTACCTAAACTCTCTGGCTTCTTCTTTACTATTATTCTTCCCCTTCTCCTCTTCTCTTGTCTTTATCCTTCTCTTGTATTTCTCTCCTGTACATGCAGTGATCCTTAATTTGTAGTCAGTCATCTTGTAAATTCTACATCCTCACAAATAGAGCTTCTTCCCTTGACAAATGTACCTCCGTAACCCCAGAGCTCCTCTACCTGCAAGCACACAAAGTAATGACGTCATCAGTATTGTTGAACATGGCTTATTTCATGAAACTCTACCAAGATAAATTGCTTTCAGTTTCCAAAGAAAAAAGACAGAAAAAAGATAAAACACAACGTAAGGACAAGAAAACTAACAAGAAACTCTTGAAGAGAATGTTGCTGGTGTACGCATCTGTCTTGCATGTACGCACATCTTATCTTTTTTATGATCAGCTGCACTCTTTGGGATATGGAAGTGTAGTCTTACAATGCAGGGGTCACTATATCTCTAAGAATATGTGATTATAGAAGAAGGAAAAGGGCATATCAGTCTAACAGGTTTTGTTGAACTCCTGGAGGAAAACAAATCAGAATTTCTTAGAACCCACTCAGAATGTCTTCCGCTCAAGTCTAAACTGACCCCTGACATCTTCTGTATTTTCCAAAGAAGCCTGAGACACTAGCACATCAAGCCAACACCCAAGAGAGATTCCTACAACATTCCCTGCATTCCAAACATTCCACTGACAGCTGAAAAGCCAATACCGGGAGGGTTAAGCCACTTGGAGGAAGTGCAGGGATTTGTGGAAGCTCGGAGATTTGAGGAAGTGAAGGGTTTAGACAGAGTTACCTCTCAAGCCCTCAGTATAGATTTGAAATTAGATCTTCTTTGGAGTCTCAATGCTATTATATTATGCTGTGTCTGGCATTTTGTTGTGAAATAATAATGTAAATGCTAAAATATTGATAACGCAGCTGCATTCCAAAGGGAAACTGTTCAAATAAATAAGAGTGCCATTCTCCAAGAGCTCCTTGTTTTTTTGTGGCTACAAGGTTAGTTGATTCTTGGTCAGTGATCTCAGGCCAGATTGAGGGCAGAGGTCAGCCACAGAATGAGCTTTTTGATGTCACAGTGACCCTCAAGTGATGTAATTTTGAAGAAGCTTTGTTTGAAGGATGGACAATTAAAGGGGATAAACACAATTTGTGTCGAAGGCACGGTGGACAGTGTTGTCGAATGTCATTCATTAGTTTGGATGCACTGGAGGCACAGTAACAGTGCAAAACATTATTATTTTTTACTAGTGCAAGGCATTGAGTATTAACAGAGAAACCCCAATGTTTCCAATATCTTTCGCACTTCTTTTCTGATCCATTTTAATATCATACGCATATATGGATTATTCTAAATATTTGAAGTTATCACAAATTCAAAGCAGCGAGTGTAACAATGACTTTAAAAGGAGACATTTCCCTTTGTTCTTTGGTCCACTGCCTTTTGAAGCCATTGCTGACTGCTAATGCTGAGTTATGCACTAATGTTATTACCTAGGAAAACCCTTGAACCCTGGATGACCTAATTACATGCTTCAAGTTCAGTAGAACTGTTGTCACGGCAACAGGATGTTTGACAGGAAGGAACATGTGTCAGAATGAGGCCATTATCATAAAATATTATCCATTTTGTGGCTAGCCTCATAACCGAATATTAGCCAGGACAGGGAGTTATGGGACTACTTCCTGCGCCGGTTATTGCCTGCTTTGCGATTGGGCTGCTTACAAGTCAGTTTGGTTGGCGGAAGGATTCTGCGACTTTATGAGGCTTATAATGCTTCCTCCTATAAAGCTTGTTGCAACTAATACCAGCTTTCAATATGCTCATGTCGTTTGCAACAGCAGGTCCAAAATATCATTTTGAAAGAGAAGAGGACTAGAAAAGAAAACACTTTGTTTAACAGAAATTATGAATTGAAGAATCAAAATGCCTATTTCACCTCATGTGGAACCTTATAGTTCCACCTTTGGACAGCATGTTGCAAATCATACTGAAGTCCCGAATGCCCAAGTTTATTTGCTACAACCTTTTTGCCCTCATGATGGGTCAGAGCAAGGTAAGGGCTGATGCCATGATAATAATTATTTACAATTGGTGGAAGCTATACTGTTGAATTCTTAATTCAATGTATTTTTAATACATACTTTGATTAGCTGTTTTATTATTTATCTATTATTATATACATAAACCTTAAAAAAAAAAAGTTTCCAATGTCTTTAGCTTAGATAGATTTACTGTATTACTGTATAGCCAGAGAGAGGGGTTTGCTGCTGTGTGGGCATTTCTCCATGCTGCTTTGTTTTGGTGGTCACACTCCAGTTGGCCCAGCTGTTTAATTTAGGTTATCTAACTGTGAGTGCTAATTGACACACTTCTGAAGGTCTAGGTTGAGGCTTTTGTCAGAAGATTCACAGTCACAGAACAGTCAAGATGTGTTTTTAACAGAAGAAATGAAAATTGTATTGTACTGAGCCACAGGCTCACACAGTATTATTCAGGTATGTCAATCTACTTCTATGTTTTGTTATACAAATTTAGCCATGATTTTATGTGGTATTTCCTTGTGATTTTGGTTATTTTGATTGTTGAACATTTGAATTTATTTGTGTGCTGTGACAGTTATTTAGAGTGCCATATTAATTTTTGTACAGGTGTGCCAGTTATGTCTTCAATTATTATGATGTAATCAGTGGGCATCCTCTAGTGTATGTGGAGTGTGGAGAGTTGCATATTGCTGTAAGTGAATTTTGTGAATCTTTATTGTGTATTTATGGAGTTTGTACTTGGTTATTTCTTCATGGTCATTTTAATGTCAACTTGACCTGAAGATTTAAATTGTACTTCCTGTCATGCTTTCATGTTATGTATTGATGAGTCATGATTATGTAATTTAATGCTATTTTGTGTACACTTTATTTGTTCTGCTGATTTAGTTTGATTTTGGGATTTAACAATTTCTTTCTAATTTATACAAATTTATTTATACTTTATTTATACCTTATTTATGTTGTTTTAAATGTCATTTTAACTTAGTAATATTTATGTACAATTGATTTACACTTATTTGTCATTTATAACTTATTTCTTATTTATAATATTTGTAGATTACCTGCTGCTACGCTACGGTGCTACGCAAGCCGAGTAATAAAACTGCAACAGTATCCAAGACTTGTGTCTTTCATCCACATACGCTACAGTAATAGCAATAGCTACAAGACGGGACTTGAAGAATAGTCGCAACCCGCAACCATGGCGGATGAAGAGAAGAAACAACGAAAGGCAAGGAAGTCAGCCCTCACAAGGGAGGTTAACAACGCAAGAAGACACATGGCCGAAGGAAATCGAGCAGAAGTTGAACAGAGGATTCCATCTATGAAAGCTAAGTTCAATGAATTTGAAAAGGCGCAAGAAGCATATCATGATAAATTAACTGAAGAAACTGACATTGATAGCAGCGAAAATTACTTTGAAGAAGTTGGAAATAATTGTATTGAAGCTCTCTTGACTTTGAACAAATGGCTTTCCGCAGGTAAAGCCTAGTGCCGAGTCAGGAAAGAAATCTGAAGAATTAACTGAACAGAGTGAATTATCCAAAGCAGATTTCACGACTTGGGCTAACTTGCCTAAAATTGAGATTCCGTGTTTCAGTGGAGATCCCATGAAATACCATAGCTTCTTGGCAGTTTTCAATGAACATGTTCACAAGAAGAGGTTAGATGAAACTGTTAAGTTAACTCGCCTGATTCAATATACGTCTGGTGACGCTAGAGAGGCAATTGAGTCATGTGTTCTGCTCGGTGCTGATGGATATGACGAGGCACGCAAGATTCTTCAACAGAGATTTGGTGATGACTTTATAATTTCAGAAAGGGTCATCAGAAGTATCAAGTCAGGCAGGAAGGTAACTACTGCTAAGGAACTACAGACCTTTTGTGATGAATTGACAAGGGCTAAAGCCATTCTCACATCGATGGGCAAGCTTTATGAAGTAGACACCACGTCAGGTGTCAGGGACATTGCCGGCCGTCTGGAATCTGAGTTGAGAAGCAAATGGAAGGAAAAGGCTATGAAATATAAGAAGCAAAACAAGAAATATCCAGGGTTTGATGATCTTGTGAAGTTTGTTATGAACGCAGCAGAAGAAGCCACTGATCCTGTTTATGGATATTCGAATGAATGGGGCAAATGTGCTGATCGCAAGTCGTCAACTTCACTACATGCCACAACTACGTCAGATCAGCGCCCTCCAACTTCTACATCGTCTGCCCCATCCAGAGTCGCTTCACCCCCATGTCTTCTCTGTGGAGGTCCTCATCATCGCTTGTTTGCCTGTGAACAGTTCAGGAAATTACGGCCGATCGATCGACTTGACTTAGTCAGGAAGAATAAACTCTGTGAAAATTGTCTCATGGACAATCATATGACGACGCAGTGCTGGAAGCCTTCTGTATGTTCAGTGCCTGGGTGTGGATTGAAACACTCAAAATTTATTCATGTGGACGAGTTGTCAAATAATTCAATGAGATGTGATGTTTCAAGTTTTGCAAGCGTTTGTCAAGCTAAAGCTGTTGTTAACTTCTCTGACTGTGCAAATGTCATGTTACCACTTGTGAGAGTTCATGTTAATGATCGCCAATGTACTAATGCTTTGTTAGATAGTGGCTCAAATTCAAGCTTTTGTACGGAGAGGTTAGTCAGGGACTTGCAACTACAAGGCAAGCCGATAAAATACAGTCTGAAGACTTTGAGTGATGAACAAGATAGAAAGTCCATTATTGTTGATTTGAATCTTAGGTCTTATGAATGTGGTTCTGCGATACAATTGTGTGATGTTTATGTTGTACCTGATATACCTGTTGATGTTCCTGCTGTGGACCTTCATGCCCATCCACACCTTCGCGATTTGCCTCTGCATATTGGTGGTCAAGTGGATATCCTCATTGGTCAGTGTCATGCCGAGGCACTGCTTCCCCTGGAGATAAGGCGAGGTGGGAAGGGCGATCCGTTTGCTGTGAGGACATTACTGGGCTGGTCAGTCAGTGGGTCTGCAACTTCACCAAACAGACACAGTCAGAAAGTAGTGTCAAATTTTGTCTCATCTCCACCTATTCCAGTCTCTTCAGCGGACAGCGACATCAAGAAGTTAATGGATGAACACCGACAAGCTCCCATTCGATGGAAGCCTGAAGAAGACTGTTGTTTTCCAGTCGTGTATAAAGACATAGCCCAGCAAGTCATCAATGATACCAAGCCCATCTTGGCCGAATTTAATGTCAATGGACAGAATATCTCAGGACTCGTTTCTACAAATGACATAGCAAAGGAAGCCAGTCGAGTTAAGAAGTTTGAAGCACAGAGCAAAAATGAAGACTTCAGTTTAAACCTCAATGACCCTGAAGTAAGGAAAAAAGTTTGTACCACCTGCATAACTGCTAATGATGTCCGTCCTGTTGACGTGCATGGTGAATATCATTCCAGCTGGTTTAAGATGAAACAGTTCATTGCTTGGTGGATTTGGCTGTGTTTGTTGTTGTGTCTCTGCGGCATCCTGGTGTCCAAGGAGTGTCCAACAAGCTGGGAAACGCTGTCTGTTACAGAAATGGGAGGTGAGAAAATGTTTGTCTCCAGTCAAATGCAGTCATGGTATTACTTTGAAGACATCAGTAACAGCAGTTCACTTACCACCTTGCAGTCCAACATAGATGAAGATGGAATCTTGCTGACACGTGAGGAGATGAAGAGTCTTAACTGGTTCTGGATTCGCAGGACTGAGCAATATCTACTAGAGTTGCAGAGGAGGTTGAAGTTGAAAGAAGTGATGGAAAGCTCAAAGGTTGAAGACTTGGTTGTGTTTTTTGATGTGAACACTCCTGGGAATTTGTGGCCACCTGAAATTGTTTCGTCAGTTCAGACTTGGGGAGACAGAAAAGTTTGCATCGTCAGCGTCAGGACATTGACTGCTTCACTGCCGAGACCTGTGACCAAGATTGTCAAGTTGGAAGGAGACTGATCTTCTGTGATTTAGATTTTACTGTCATGTCACTTTATTTGTTATTTATTGATAATTTGGATTTTATTGAACCTAATCAGTTCCATGGTGGGGAGTGTTGAATTCTTAATTCAATGTATTTTTAATACATACTTTGATTAGCTGTTTTATTATTTATCTATTATTATATACATAAACCTTAAAAAAAAAAGTTTCCAATGTCTTTAGCTTAGATAGATTTACTGTATTACTGTATAGCCAGAGAGAGGGGTTTGCTGCTGTGTGGGCATTTCTCCATGCTGCTTTGTTTTGGTGGTCACATTCCAGTTGGCCCAGCTGTTTAATTTAGGTTATCTAACTGTGAGTGCTAATTGACACACTTCTGAAGGTCTAGGTTGAGGCTTTTGTCAGAAGATTCACAGTCACAGAACAGTCAAGATGTGTTTTTAATAGAAGAAATGAAAATTGTATTGTACTGAGCCACAGGCTCACACAGTATTATTCAGGTATGTCAATCTACTTCTATGTTTTGTTATACAAATTTAGCCATGATTTTATGTGGTATTTCCTTGTGATTTTGGTTATTTTGATTGTTGAACATTTGAATTTATTTGTGTGCTGTGACAGTTATTTAGAGTGCCATATTAATTTTTGTACAGGTGTGCCAGTTATGTCTTCAATTATTATGATGTAATCAGTGGGCATCCTCTAGTGTATGTGGAGTGTGGAGAGTTGCATATTGCTGTAAGTGAATTTTGTGAATCTTTATTGTGTATTTATGGAGTTTGTACTTGGTTATTTCTTCATGGTCATTTTAATGTCAACTTGACCTGAAGATTTAAATTGTACTTCCTGTCATGCTTTCATGTTATGTATTGATGAGTCATGATTATGTAATTTAATGCTATTTTGTGTACACTTTATTTGTTCTGCTGATTTAGTTTGATTTTGGGATTTAACAATTTCTTTCTAATTTATACAAATTTATTTATACTTTATTTATACCATATTTATGTTGTTTTAAATGTCATTTTAACTTAGTAATATTTATGTACAATTGATTTACACTTATTTGTCATTTATAACTTATTTCTTATTTATAATATTTGTAGATTACCTGCTGCTACGCTACGGTGCTACGCAAGCCGAGTAATAAAACTGCAACAGTATCCAAGACTTGTGTCTTTCATCCACATACGCTACATATACCCTAGGATCTGGATTATTCCTGAATCTGGATTCTTTTAAAATCAGCAGTCCTCAGAAAGAGTATCGGGCTGATGAGAGTGCTTCCACTGGGAATTTTGATTTCTCTTTCACTTTCTTTGTTTGAAACTTTTTTTATATAATGAAAACAACTTTAAAGGGTGTATAGGTCTTTATTTTGTTGTACATGGATGTACTCCTAATTAAAAATATGGATGGTCATCTGACAGCAAAACTTTAAAAAAAAAAGAAGCTATTTCATCCTCAATCTGTTTATTTCAGTGCTGTATTCGCTACAACATATTTTTGCCTGCGAATAACTTTGCAAGTTTTCCCTTTTTTATCTCCTATTCTCATGCAACGGGAAAACACATCAATGCAAAAAAGGAAAATTGGAGTAGGACCAAATGACCGGTCAATTTGGACTTCCACAGGCCCTATTGACCAGTGTAGGGACATGTGACCAGACAATGACCATTAAGCTGAGTCCCATCTGAGTGTATTAGTAGGCAGTACTAGACATTGCTGTGGAACTGTTCACAAAGAATGTATAAGGGTCGTATTAGCCATGAAAAACTTTATTTTTTTGGCTTGAGTTGTGATTCACACAATTCGTGCTGTCTTAAAATGTTTGGTTTAAAACAGACAACACAAACTTAATCCAGTAAATGTACAAAGATCATTTATAACAATTAATAAAATAATTATCTATCTGTCTTTATATATTTTCAGGCAAAAGACCATGTGAAACAGCTAAGTTGATTTTTATCCAAATCATACTTAATTCATAAATAATGCGATATTAAGTTGGTAACCAATGAAATGTCTTGTATACCCTGTATAACATCAACATTCTGGAGAAGCCAGACACAGCAAAGTGGACTGTGGTATAAAGTGGTTGAGAAAGCCCTAGCTAGTAAACCTTAAGCTCTACATTGTCGTCTGGATCTCCGAGGAGCTAAAGAGAGGAAAAGGGTATTAGTGAAAGGGGTAGAAGCACAATCAATGGATGATGTTTTGCTGTTAAAAGATTGGTGCAAAGGGGTGACTAACCTAAACTATGACTTGTCTTGATTTGCATTGGTTAAGTACCAAGCGAGGGTGTGGTAATAATGGGTTATGGTAAAATAATTTATTCTATTGTGCTCATGGTATTCTTTTTTTGATTTAATGCATATGTTTAGTGCTATATTCTATATGTAGAGCTCTATGTGCTACCATTTTCCTATTTTACCTCATTTAGATTAGAACCATCAATGGCTAATTGATGGTGTACCATTTGTCAGATTGCATCGCAGTTGTCTTCTCTTCAAGAATCCTCCTACAAAACTTACTAAATATGCTTTTCAATTAGGTTGTGTTTTCCATCATCACATCTAAGATAGAGCAGCAACTGTATCGTATATTATTGTACAGCGATAAAAGTTGCTGTACGATGATGCATTATTATCCTTTCATTCATCGGAAATTTCAACACGTCTTCTATACATATTTCTCATAAATGCCAATGCCTCATCATTACACCATATAAATCCATCCATATCTATTCACTTCATAAGTTGCATATCCCTCATTCATCCCATACACTCCTCCGTCAGCTTAATTACCGATTTAGAACCATGTATCCCTTTTCTACGCTGCTTTTCCAGCCTTCAATTTATCATTTGCTATCATGAAAAGACTATCTTACAGGTCAGCTGCTTCTTACTGAGTACACTTAATCAGTCTTTTACCCTTTCTCATTTGCATTAATTACGCACGTCTTGTGTGGTCTATCCACAAAGAATAGTATGTCACTGCCATCAATGGGTCCCAGCATAGTTGATCCGTGGCATATTCCTTTAAAGTAAATAGTCCAGAGGCACAATACTGGGGCTTAGCTGTTCTATGTACTGGGGACCAAAGATATCATAAAGCCACAGCCTTGCCAAGGACAAAATTAAGACCAAGTATGAACAGCTATCTCTTTCTTAATGTTGTGTGAATATAGGGGGCATATATGGCAAGGTCTTGGTGCTATCATGGTTTGAAGCATGCGACAGATTGCAGGCAGCCTAAATGCGACAAAGGAATTGTGTATTATCACCTTTTGTTAAGAGTAAAAGGGATGAAAGCAGCGAATATTCAGGTTTTTTAAATTCTGAAAAAAAAGAAATATCGGTCCTATTGTAAATATTATGAAGAAATTTGATATTAGACTTTTTTATGTAACAAGTTACTGTAGACACAGCCATCACACAGTATCTTTCTAGATGTTATACTTTCACTTAAACCAGGGTGTTCTAATCTGCTCCGAGCTTCCTCCCTATGGTTCATGAATATTCCGATATTTCTACAATATTGCCACCTGAGGGCTTTTCCTTTGTGGTTCCGTGGAATAGTTTTGAAGTCAATTTACAACGTCTTTTTCTTGAACACTATTCGAAAGGGTCAGTTCCAACCAATTGTCTGTTTCCATTCCATTACTGTTCAAATTATGTAAGAAGAAATGTGTTGATCGGAAATGAAATAGAAACTGAATATTTCAGATGTTTGTTTCATACTATTGGGATTTTTTCCAATGAAATACAGGTGGGCAAATCCTTGTAGGAACACACCATTTAACATCTAAAACTAGTTAATATGCCAAACCTCTGAGAGAGCTGAGACAAATTCAACTGAGCTCAGATGCAAATTGGGTGCTTAATAAAGAGCAGGGTGCATACAACTTCCTGGTTGTAAGCACAGCTACTATATTCGTCTATAGAAAGCCAAATAATGATAAATTAATCTGAGCAAAATGCAAACAAAAGCTGCCTAGCAAGTTCTACATTCTGAATAATGTTGTAAGCATGTTTAAATGAATGACTTGAAAACCGCAAGAGCAGTACATAGGTTTTTCTTGGTTGGAGTTCAAGTTTGCTCTTTTTATCTATCTGGTGAAAAGCTGTATTTAGTTTTAAGGGGTTAATGTGACTCTGGGCTCCCAATTACCGGATCCAGGATTAAATTCAAACTGTGGTCTCGTCATCACTTTGATGGATAGCAGTTTCAGTCATCCTTTGCCTCATTGCTGTGTTCTCGTTCTTTACTAATAATATTGGTTTACAAAATTTGTGAATGCAGGATATAAATCCCTATGCAGGTAAACAATCACTGACAAATTCGCTTAATGGAGTAGTAATATTTCAAACTCATTTCCATTGTCTGTCAAATGGCTCTTTTCTGCCAATTGTCCTTAAGCTGTTTTGAGCTCACAATGACATGGAAAGGGGATTATTTTTAAATGAGGGTGTTTGAGACTCAGGCTACCACAAAATCTTTGCTAAGCTCCAAAGATTTAAGCAGCTTGTTCTATTTTAGGCAACAGTTATCACGAGTCTGGCAAACGTGCTCTAGACTGTTTAAAGTTAGAAAAATTGTTTATTTTGCATTTAATTTTACAGTGAAAGATTGGTAAATAGTAAGCTAAAGATAATAAGATAATAAGAATGCTAGATGGATAGACAGACATGGATAGAAAGATACATATATACAGGTTGACAGACAAATAGATAGCTAGAGAGTAGGATATCTTACAGACTAGTACTCCTCAGAAATGTTCACATCATTGTGTATATTCTGATCTATTGTGTTTAATTTCTATAATTTCTGAAATTGTTAGTTTGCCATTTTGTAATTAAGAATTCTTCTCTAATTTGAAATACGGCAATCAGCAATCAACATTTTATTCAAACAGCATCACTTAAAAGTGGAACATTCCGAAAGTGTGTAAATCATCACTCACGCCAAATAAACGCTGTGGGAAATAAGAATGGAGGCTTATTGTCAGTTTGAATGATATTAGCTTCAAAAAAGTGTGTTGTCACTTTCATTCTCAAATTAAAGAATTTGATGTCACAGTGATCATTCGATGTGAATTATTGGGCCAAATGTCTTGCAATGTTCTTGAGATTTCTTTGTCTTAGTTCGAAATTTGTTCTGTGATTTTGTTGAAGAAACTGATTGCTTCACAACAACTTTGCTGAAGAGGGAAAACATTTGTGAAAGTATTCAGAAAGGGTTGGAATGAAATGGCTTTGAATAGAATGAGTGAGTGGAAAAAGTTTGGTGAAGGCTCTCTGAGAGATCAAAGGAAGGGCTGGAAGTTCAATTCTGGTTTTTATAAAATGGGTGACAAATAATCTGAGATTGAAGTTGCTGTATAATAGCACTTTAAATAGAACATACTGTATACAACAGTATTTCTCATAATTGCTTGTGTCCACTGCTTTCTGTAGGCCTATAAATTTCTCATAGACCATGGCATTTTTTATTCCTTATAAAATCCAATGTGTCCTTCATGATTGTTAGTTGATGCCTTTTGGAATCAGTCTGATAAATACAAAATATTTGATCATACAATAAATTAGGATATCTTGCTCATACCATTTCTGGTGATATATATTGTTTGGAACACATGTAGAGAAATTCATATACAATCATCTATATTCATACGGTATAATGTAAAAAGCTAGTATTATACAGCTACTCGAAGGCCAACGCTATATATTGGATGACAAAGAGGACAATAAATATTCTTCTGAAGACCAGCTCAATGAGCTCAACTATTGCTACGGCTCAATAATTTCATACCTCTGATGCCAGTCAAAGCGTCCAATAAGAATATATTCTGAAAAAAGACTACAAAAAATAATTTTTTTTAAGCAGACAAACTGGGCATCTACTTAATTTGCAAGATCAAAATAATTGTGTGTCGTATGTGACTTGTAGCTGTGTTGAAAAGGCTAATAACCAAAAATAGTGAATGTTGACATAGATAGATAGAATGCAGGATTATTTCAAGATAAATATCATCATCTTTGAAGCTGATGACAAGTTTGACTCATTGACCTGTTTAGTTCTAGACATGAACTTTATTGTTCCCTGCTTTAGCATTGATGCTACCAAAAGCCAACAAATAAGTCAATGCAGGCAATAATCTAAAGAAGAGAATAAAGCCAAGGTTATTTCAGAAAAACTGTTGGTTAAACTTCTTTTAGTAAATAATTAGTAATTTGGGTCATATTACTCACAATTTACTGGGAGGCTTGCCCTTCCTCACTTCATTCATTATATAAAATTGTAAAAGAAAGGTGATGCATCACTTTTTAATAGAAAGCTAGCTGGTTGTGATAGTGAAAATAACAGATGAAGATATTTTTACAAGCCCAAACCTCAAACAAAAGTATTGCACTGGCAGCGAGTCTTTCAATGTAATGTGACAAACAGTGCCTTTGACTTGAGTCACTTTGACACACCCTGGAATCACAATCAGAATTTGTCATTGGGTTATTTCAGGTACGTTCTGAGTGGGTTATTTCAGGTACGTTCTGAGTGTGTATAATGTTTAGAAGGATCTGTGGTAAGTTAAAAATTACTCCTCCAAGTTGAGAAAAATATATTAGTGATTGTTTGGATATTTTTGTATAGGCCTAAAGAAAACTATATAAGTACCACAAGAGAATGGTCTTCTAAAATTTGAACTGGTTTGGATCTACTGATAAAAGTTGCTGACATATGAATTCATCATTCTAACAGATCTATATATTATATGTGCCATATGGCAGTTTAGTGTAATTCTGCTGCACAAGCTCCATGCATTTATGCAGGCTGATATGTCAATATTTGGACAGAGCCGCATTATCCTTTGCAATAAGATGCATCAAAGTGACATGACACAAAACAGACATATCTATGTCACTTCGATAGACAGCATTTCTGTTTGTAGCTACATATTTACATATGCAGCATTTGCATATATGCATCTCCATCCGGTTAATGAGAATAGCACAATTATGAAGTTCCAACTATTTTAGTGCCATTCTCCAAGAGCTCCTTGTTTCTGTGTGGCTACAAGGTTGGTTGAGTCTTGGTCAGTGATCTCAGGTCAGATTGAGGTCAGATGTCAGCCACAGAATGAGCTTTGTGATGTCACAGTGACCCTCCAGTGATGTAATTTTGAAGAAGCTTTGTTTGAAGGATGGACCATTAAAGGGGATAAACACAACTAGTGTCGAATGCACGGTTGACAGTGTTGTCGAGGCACAGTAACAATGCGAAACATTATTATTTTGTACTGGTGTAAGGCATTGAATATTAAGTGAGAAACCCCAATGTTTCCAATATCTTTTGCACTTCTTTTCTGATCCATTTTAATATCATACGCATGTATGGATTCTTCTAAATATTTGAGGCTGTCACAAATGCAAAGCGGCGAGAGTAATAATGACTTTAAAAGGTGACATTTCTCTTTGTTCTTTGGACCACTGCCTTTTGAAGCCATTGCTGACTGCTAATGCTGAGTTATGCACTTATGGTATTACCCAGGAAAAACCTTGACCCCTGGATGACCTAATTACATGTTTAAGTTCGGTAAAACTGTTGTCATGGCAACAGGATGTTTGACAGGAAGGAACAAGTGTCAGAATGAGGCCATTATCATAAAATATTATCCATTTTGTGGCTGGCCTCATAACTGAATATTAACCTGGACAGGGAATTATGAGACTATTTCCGATGGAGCTTATTGCCGCTTTGCACTTGGGCTGCTTGCAAGGTGGTTCAGTGGGCGGAAGGGTTTTGTGACTTTATGAGGCTTATAACGCTTCCTCCTGTAAAGCTTGCTGCAAATCGTACCAGCTTTCAATATGCTCATGTCATTTGCAACTGGTGTCCAGGATATCATTTTGAGAGAGAAAAGGGCTAAAAAATAAAAACTCGATGTTCAACAAATATTCTACAGTTCTGCCTGAAAGTTTACATACCCCTATGCAAAATGACCAATTTCGCTCTTTCTAGGGTAATTTTAGAAACAATAGGCAAATCATACATGAAATGATGTGCACTGCATGTGGCTAAACACTTCTGAACCATTTAAAATTCTATAGCAATAAGATTCTGTAAAATTATCACTTAATTGAATTTTATGACAGTTTAAAAGTTTACATACCCTCCTGTTATATCTTACATTTTGCCCCTAGGGATCAAGAACAGCTTACACAATTTAACCACATTATGTCAAAAGAACTCAGATTGCATCTGCGGTGATTTTATTGCATTCTGCATCACAGAATATCTGTAACTCCACCTACGTTGTTGGTCTCGGCTGGGGCACTGCATGTCTGTCTCATATCAACCAATAATTTATCAATAATATTCCAGTCTGGGCGGTGTTATATGACTTGAGGAGCTTTCCCCATCTGTCCAGAAAGAATATTTGGACAGGATGGGTCTAAGGTTTTGGATTGTTATCCTGTTGCAGTGCCTTGTTTCATCCTGTTCCTAACTGTCACACTGAATCATGTCGGTTCTCCTCCAAAATTTTCTGGGAATCAGTGGTGTTACAACTTTTATTTTTCTTGAACAATTTTCCAGTGCTATTTGCCCTCAAATATCTGCAATGTATCAAAATGCACTGCCTTGCTACACTCATTAAATGGTACAATTTAGCTTGCATGCCTAATTGACTTGTGTTCAAACAGAGCGAGGGTGATTATGAGGCAAACTTGGATGCAATACACCAGAAGCAGTTTAATAAGTCCCAACCCATCTGCCAAAATGTTTTTGGATGGATGAAGAGAACTGACGTTAGAAGCGGGATGAAGAAGTTGTAGCAACATGACAACAATCCAAAACCTTCCACCCATCCTGTCAGAATGTTTTTTCAAAACAGTTTGGAGAAACTTCTCGAGTGGTTTAGCACTGTCCACACTGGAATATTATTGATAAATTATGGGTTGATCCAAGACACCTGTGCCCCAGCCGAGACCAACAATGAAGGTGGAGTTGCAGAAATTCTGAGATGCAGAATGGATTAAAATCACTGCTGATGTAGTCTGAGGACTTTTGAAATAATGTTGTACAATTCTGTAAGCTTTTCTTGATCCCAAGGGTGAAAATATGAAATATAACAGGAGGTTATGTAAACTTTTGAAACTGTCATAATATTCAATTAAGCGGTAATATCATTGAATCGCATTGCTAATTTGCTATTGAATTTTTAATCTTTCAGAAGTGTTTTTATCCACATGCAGTGCAATGTATTTCATTTATGATTTGCCTATTGTTGTTAAAAAATTGGCCTGGTAATAGAGAAATTGGTTAGTAAACTTTTGGGCAGAACCGTACAACAAGAATCAAAGTGCCTTTTTTATGAGGCTTATATATGCTCATGCCATTTGCAACATTTGCAACAGTGTGTTCAAGATATCATTTTGAAAGAGAAAAGGTCAAGAAAAGAAAACTCAGTGTTTAACAAAAATTCTAAAATCAACAATCTAAATACCTTTTAGTGAGGCCTATAGTGCCACCTTTTGACAGCATGTTGCAAATCATATAACAAAATCCCATATGCCCAAGTTTATTTGCTACAATTTGTATGCCATCATACTTGGTCAAAGCGTGGTAGGGCGCTGGCACAGTGAGAATTGTGTAATTACAGTCTGTCTCATTACTGGAATGGACGGTCGTCGTAAAAATGGACAAAAACAGCAACAAAACATTACAAAAATCTGACCGACAAAATACAAATTAGCTCATCCACCTACGTGTGTGTGCTTGCTATTGTTGTAACCTGTAGATGAGGAGAAATTAGACCAAACATCAGTTCGCATGTTGTGAGACACACTGTGGTGGAAGCTATACCATGCAGCGAAAACAACTTTAAATGGTGCATACATCTTCAGGTTGTTTTACATGGATGTATTCCTGATTAAAAATATGGAAGGTTTATAGCTGTACTGTATTTGCTACAACATATTTTTGCCTGTGAGTAACTTTGAAAGTTTTCCCTTTTTTATCTGCTTTTCTCATGCAACGAGAAAACACATTAATGCCAAAAAGGAAAATTAGAGTAGGACAGAATGACTAGTCAATTTGGTCTCTCTTAGGCCCTATTGACCAGTGTAGGGACATCTGACCAGACAATGACCATTAAGCTGATTCCCATGCATCTGACTCTAGGAGTAGACAAACAAGACATTGCTTCCCTGATTGGATAACTGACTGTGGAACTGTTCACAAAGAAAGAAGTAGTGGTTGTAGTAGCCATGAAAAACTTTTTTTACTTGAGTTGTGATTCACATAATTGGTGCTGTCTGGAATTTTTGGTGTAAAACAGACAAAACCAAATTTGGTGAATTTACGATGCATGTTTATATTATATCAGGCAAACATTTAAATGTGATGCAACCAATGTAATTTTTATCTTAATCACAACTTAAGATTTAAACACTTTACAGCAAAGAATAATCAATGATCCTGTATTGACTGTAGCAGTACCTACATAACATTGAAATTCTGGAGAAGCTTCTTGCCAGACCCTCCAAAGTGGACTGTGGTTAAAAGTGGTTGAGAAAGCCCTGGCCAGTATACCTTAAGCTCTACAATGTCGTCTGCATCTCCAAGGAGGTAAAGAGAGGAAAAGGGCATTAGTGAGAGGGGTAGAAGCACGATCAATGGATGATGTTTTGCTGTTAAAAGATTGGTGCAAAGGGGTGACTGACCGAAGCTATCACTTGTCTTTATTTGAATGATTGTAGTACCCAGTGATGGTTTGGTAATAATGAGTTATGGTAAAATAAATTATTCTATTCTGCCTATGGTATTCTATTTTTTATTCAGTGTCTATGTTTAGGGCTATATTCTACAGTCACGTGGCATAACAGCTCAGACCCTATCATTTCCCCTATTTCACCTCATTTAGAACCATCAATGGCTACTTTGATGGTGAACCACTTATCAAATTGCATCGCTGTTGTCTTCTCTTCAAGAATCCTCCTAAAAAACTTACTAAAAATGCTTTCTCAGTCAGGTTGTGATTTGCATAATCACTTCTAAAAAAGGGCAGGAACAGTAGCGTATATTATTGTACGCCTGTATGATGAAGCATATATTTTCAACATCTCTTTATTATCAATTTATTTTTGTATTTCACATCTTAAAAAAAAAAAAAATTTGTATGTATTATAATTTTAAAAACAGTAGTTCCCTCCAAGCGACCATTCTTGGTCTTTTGGAATTTCCTTAACAAATCTAATCTAATCTAATCTAATCTAACCTTTCATCCATCGGAAATTCCAACACCTCATCTATACATATTTCCATTTCCTTATGAAGTCCGACGCCCCATTATTGCACCATACAAATCCATCCATATCTATTCACTTCATAAGCTGCATGTCACTCATTCATCCTCTATACTGCTCGGTCAGCTTAATTACCACTTGAGAGATATGCATCCCTGTTCTATGTTGCTTTCAAGTCCTCTATTCATCATTTGCTATCATGAAAATGCTATATCTTTATGGCCAGCTGCTTCTTACTGCAGACACTTTTTAGCCATGATGTATCTTACACTTTACTATTTGCATTAATTAGGTATGTCTTGTGTGGTCTACCTACAGTGCCTTGGCCCTACATATGCCAATGCCTAGTATGTCATTGTCACCATCGGGTCCCTTTAAAGCAAGTGGTCACGAGGTATACTTTAGCTTAGCTATGCTCTATACTGGGGACCAAAGACCATCGTAAAGAGCCAAGCCACAGTCTTCCAAGGACAAGATCAGCTACGACCAAGTTTGTGTCAAAAAGAGCTCTCTCTTTCTCAGTGTTGTGTGAATGTAGGGGGCATTTTTATGGCATGGTTTTGACGTTTCACGGTTTGAAGGATTAGACAGATTGCAGGCAGCCTAAATACAAAAACATATATTCAAATTTCTAACATTTCTTTAAATTCTGAAAATGTAGGATATTGTAAATATTATGAAGATTTTTGATATCAGACTCTTTTACGTAACAAGTTACTGTAGACACAGCCTTCATCCATATCTTTCTGGATGTTATACTCTCCCTTAAACCAGGGTGTTCTAACCTGCTCTGAGCTTCCTACCCACGGTTCATTAATATTCCGATTACTTCTGAGAATATTGCCGTCTGAGGACTTTTTCTTTGTGGTTCCAAGGGGTTAATTTTGAGGTCAATTTGCAAGGTCTCTTCTTTAACACCATTCCAAAGGGTCAGTTCCAACCACATTGTCTGTTTCCATTCCACTAGTGTTGAAATATGCTGTAGGAAATGTGTTTACTATTAGGCGTTTTTCCAATGAAATATAGGTGTGCAAATCTTGTAGGAACACACCATTTTGAGCTTATTGCAATGTCAATGAACCTTCGGACAAATCTGGCTCAGCTCAGATGCAAATTGGGTGCTTATTAAACAGCAGAGGGTGAATTCAGCAGCTTCGATATTCAGCCATTGAAAGCCAAATAATGATAAATTACTCAATTTCAATAGGAAATCTGAGCAAAATCAAACAAAAGCTGCATAGCAAAATTCTGCATTCTGATTTCTATTGTTATCATGCTTAAATGAATGAATTGAAAATCAACAGAGCAGTTGAAAAGGCAAATCAACTATTAATGCTCATTGTCTTTATATCAGTGGTTTTGCCTGGTTTGAGTTCACATTAATTTTTTCCTGTATCTAATGAAAAGCTGTATTTAGTTTTTGGGGGTTAGCTAAGTTAGTGCTGCTCTAGGCTCAGAGTTACTGGATCCATGATTCAATTCAAACATTGTCTGGTCATGACTATGTTGGGAAGCAGTTTCTGTCATCCTTTGCCTCATGGCTGTGTTCTCGTCCTGTACTAATAATTTATTGGTTTACTAAATTTGTAAGTGCAGGATATAAATCCCTATGCAGGTAAACAATCACTGACAAATTCGCTTAATGGAGTAGTAATATTTCAAACTTATTTCCATTGTCTGTTAAATGGCTCTTTTCTGCCAATTGTCCTTAAGCTGTTTTGAGCTCACAATGACATGGAAAGGGGATTATATTTAAATGAAGGTGTTTGAGACTCAGGCTACCACAAAACCTGTGCTAAGCTCCTAAGATTTAAGCAGCTTGTTCTATTTTAGGAAACAGTTATCACATGTCTGGCAAACGGGCTCTAGACTGTTTAAAGTTTAAGTTAGAAAAGATTTTTATATTGCATTTAATTTTACAGTATAAGATTGGTAAATAGTAAGCTAAAGACAGATAGATAATGAGAATGTTAGATAGATAGACAGACATGGATAGAAAGATACAAATACAGGTAGACAGACAAAAAGATAGCTAGAGAGAAATATATTTTACAGACTAGTACTCCTCAGAAATGTTCACATAATTGTGTATATATTCTGATCTATTGTGTTTAATTTCTATAATTTCTGACATCATTAGTTTGCGATTTTGTAATTAAGAATTCTCTTCTAATTTGAAATATGGCAAGCAGCAATAAACATTTTATTGAAACAGCATCACTTAAAAGCGGAAAATTCCGAAAGTGTGTAAATCATCACTCACGCCAAATATGCGGTGGGAAATTAGAATGGAGGCTTATTGGCAGTTTGAATGATGTTAGCTTCAAAGCAGTGTGTTGTCACTTTCATTCTCACATTAAAGAATGTGATGTCACAGTGATCATTCGATTTGAATTATTAGGCCAAATGTCTTGCAATGTTCTTGAGGTTTCTTTGTCTGAGATCAAAATTTGTTCTGTGATTTTGTGAAAGAAACTGATTGCTTCATAACTTTGCTGACTAGGGCAAACATTTGTGAAAGATTTCAGAGAGGGTTTGAATGAAACGGCTTTGAAGTAGAATGAGCGAGTGGAAAAAGTTTGGAGAATGCTCTCTGAAAGATCACAGGAAGGGCTAGAAGTCCAGTTCTGGTTTTTATCAAACGGGTGACAAATAATGTGAGATTGAAGTTGCTGTATAATAGAACTTTAAAAAGAACATACTGTATAGCATTTCTCATAATTGCTTGTGTCCACTGCTTTCTGTAGGCTTATATATTTCTCATAGAAAATGGCATTTTTTATTTCTTATAAAATTCAATGTGTCCTTCATGGTTGTTAATTGATGCCTTTCTTGTGAGTAACAGCACTTAGTATTAGTCTGATAAATGCAGAACTATTCTATCATGCAAATAAATTACAATATTTTGCTCATACAATTTCTATTGACATACACATATTGTATTCCTCGAAGCACATGTACAGAAATTCATACACTATCTTCTATATTCATAATGTATAATGTATAAAGCTAGTATTATGTAGCTACTCAGCGCTATATATTGGATGACAAAGAGGACAATAATTATTCTTCTGAAGAACAGCTCACTGAGCTCAGCTATTGATATGGCACATACCTCTGATGCCAGTCAATTTGCCCAACAGTCAAAGCATCCAACAATAATATGGTCTGAAAAAGACGAAAACAAAATACAAAATTTTAATCAGACAAACTGGGTATCTACTTTATTCACAAAATCAAAATATTTTTGTGTTGCATATCATCTATAGCTTGGTTGAAAAGGCTAATAACCGAAAATGGTAAATGTCGACATAGGTAGATAGTATGCAGGATCATTTCAAGTTTCCTGGTATATATGTGCAAGGTGCATGACTTACTTCGTTCACAATGCACACAGACGACAACTGAATGTGATCCCTTTTCTATCTCCTTTTTTTATGGAACTGGGGAAGACATTCATGCAATAAAGGAAAATTGGAGTAGGAAGAAATGAACACTAAAATTGGTGCCTCGATAGTCCTATTGACCAGTGCATGCAGGGACATGTGACTAGACAATGACCGCAGGACCACAAGAGGAGACACTGTCTCACTAATGGGAAAGCTAACTGTACAGCTTTTCACAAAGAATGTATCAAGCGAAATACGAGCAATGAGAGACTTTATTTTTTGCTTGAGGTGTGAATTACACAAATTGTGCTGTCTAAAATGCTTCATGTAAAACAGACAACACCAACTTATTAGCTGGTGACTGACTGTACAGAAATCTTTTTGTATATTATCAGGCAAAAGCTTATGTGAAACAGTCCAGGTAATTTTTATTTCAATCACAACTTTAGATTTTAACTTCAAATAGCAAAGAATAACAAATCATCCTGTATTGATGGTAACAGTACCCTTTAAACATCAACATCCTGGAGAAGCTTCTTATCAGGCCTGCATTAGTTGACTGTGGCCAAAGTGGGTGAGGAAAGCTCTGGCTAGTGTGCCTTAAGCACAACAATGTCATCCGGACTACTAGAGAGCAAGGCACGATCAATGGATGATGTTTTTCAGGGCTTTGGAGTCGGAGCCGGAGTTGGGAGTCAGAGTCGTGGTCGGAGGTTTTTGGGTGGAGTCGGAGTCGGAGTCGAACTTTGATTTTCAGGTGGAGTCGGAGTCGGAGTCGAAAATTAATTTGGTGACTCCTGACTCCTTAGAAAGAATTAATATAATTTTAAAAGACCGAGTTACAACAGTCTGAAATGTATCTTGAATTTTAAGCAAAACTTCCTAAACTAATATTCAAGAACAAAAGCCAATGGAAAATATGCGGAAGTACCTTTTTGCCCCCTGTTAATCGTGTAACATTTGTGTGAAATTATGCCGATAAGCGGAGTCGGGAGTCGGAGTCGGAGTCGGAATTTAGGAGACCTAAGGAGTCGGAGTCGCTTTCTAGAAAGCCAAAGGAGTCGGGAGCCGGAGTCGGTTCACTTACTACCCGACTCCAAAGCCCTGGTTTTGCTTTTACAAGATCGGTGCAAGGAAGTTAGTGACCTAAGCTATGACTTGTCTGGATTTGCAATGCTTCAGTGAAGGTTTAATAAGCAAATGTATAGTATAATGAATATAAACTAATGTATGTATGTATCGGGTTTTATGTCTGCCATCCTCCTATGAGCTCGGCCGACATTTAGAATTACATCCTTGACAGGCCTGTTCAAGCTTGAATCTTTCTCAGCGCCCTGGGGAGCATACAGTACAACCATCATAAAATGGCTCGTCAGTTTTGATCGACACTTATCTATCGATCTATAGTGATCCATGGCAATCTTGGTTGATATGTAGTGATCGATCTGGAATGATCTGTTGTGATCTGTTTCTATTAATCAAAACTAATATTAATAAATTTACTTTTCTGTACCAAATAACTTTTAGATATTTTTCCTTAATCAATATTTTCAATTGTTAGATGGATTTATCTGTTCTTTGACTTATAATCCTAAATAATTGACATGATTGATTTTCACTAAATGTTGATTAGTAGATCACTACGGATAGAGTTATATCATCTCAGATCACTACAGATCACTCTTTATCCAGACCGCTCTGGATCACTATGTTGAGCCACTTTAAGATGGTTGTACTGTACACCAATGTGCAGCGAATTCCACGTGTTCCACAATTGCCATCTCTGGCTATTGCCAAGTTCCTATTTGCACCTGGGTAAAGTGAAGCAATGGTTTAAGAAGGATCTGCTCAGTTCTTCCATGCCGTGACTGGGGTTCGAACCCGAAACCATGCGCATAGCAGTTGAATGCCTCTTCCACTTGGCCACGACATCCGGATTCTATCATAGACCTAGCCGCTACCAGTACCCCTCATATAACAAAATTGTGACACTGGTCTGTCGCTGCACCTTGTTTGAGAAAAAAAGCATGATTGAAGCTGTTGTAGAGATTTTCTGCAGTTTCATTTTCTTAACATCTATTACAATTATTATAAGTCCTAAGGTCTCATATATATCTTCTCAATTATCCTTCAATGCCAGCATTTAGCTGTGCATGTCTGTTAGAACAGAAACGTAAAAATTAAACTTGTCAACATCCGAACAACATGCAACACCATTTCACCGCTTTTTGATACATTCATTTTGTTGGAATTACATGAAAAAGTTATAATTGTGTTCGACAATTGTAGTGCAGTAAATGAGCTCCTATGCTATTAGACAATGCACCCTCTCTGCAGCTACACTGATAATTCTGGAGATGAGAAAGCTTAGTTTCTGGTTGCATACACTCATCTTGCCAACCCATATAACACCACATTACCCAATCCAGTCTGGCTCCACTCCGTATCACTAGCTCCTCTCTCACTAGGCCTATATATCGGGTGTCTCAATATCCGTCCATGCCATCTCATTAGTAAGCCCTAGGATCCTCTAAACATTGGGAAATGCCTCTGCATTGCACTATTGGGTCCCAGTGTTGATCCTTGGCATATTTCCTAAAGCAAATACTCTAGAGACACACACTGGAGCTTAGCCGTGCTATATACTTGGAGCAGAGCTGTCATAAAGAGCCAAGCCATAGTCCTACCAAGGACAGCATTAGCCAAGGCAACTCTAAAGAGCTCTCCTTTTTTGCTATGTATACGCAGTGTGAATGAAGGTGGCCAGGTGCAGTCCTTTATGGCTACGTCTTACCTCTCTCATGGTTTGATGGATATTTTAAAAGATAGAAAGGTACTGAGACCCAAGAAGGTCTAATTACAAGCGTAGAATGATGTAAAAATTTATCATAATCTATTTGTGTTCTTAGTGATAATGCAGGAATGAGATGAGTATTTATTTTAAATCCTAACCTGAAATTCCACAAAAACATTATTGTAAATTTATCAATAAGAATTTGAAATCAGTCTTTTGCTTTTGGCAGAAGAGTATTCATTGTTTTGAATATTTAGTGTATTTCTGCACACATAACAAACAGAACAACCCTCATCAAGGTGTGTGTCGTCTTATGACAGAAGGTCACAGTGTGTTCAATGGTCTAACATAACTATTTTATGACTGCAATGCTATTCTATATTTTCAGCGTTTCTCTTAGTTGTGATAGATAGGTACTACACAGTGTTTCTTCCCATCCAATATTGCAGCATACTCTGCTGCTGTCCCAGCACGTTGGGTAATATTCACCGCTTGGCTATAGCACAAAGATATATGCTGACTGTCAGCCATAAAATGGTGATATCTGCTGAGCTACATTGCAGAGTTGTGAGACAAGGTGTGTGTTCAGCTGCTATCAGTTCTCAGCTGAGGTGCACACAGTTTGCAAAGTGTGCAATCCCTACATCGAAGTTTTCACGGAGGTCATATTTCATGGTGTTTTCGTCTGCTCTAACCTTCCTCCCCACGGCTCATGAATACACTGATTATGTCAGAGACCATTGCCATGCAAGGGCTCGTCTGTTGTGGTTCTCTGTGGTCATTCTACAGGGCAATTTGCACTCGTAAGGGTTGGTTGTAACCACATTTGTGGTCGCCAATATCCTAGGGAGTTCAAACCATACAATTAATGTAAACGAACAAACCTGATGTCCTGCTTTAAATCAACGACGGCTTGTAAGTGAAGAAGTCCAACTGCCTACAACATCTTGAAGTCAGGCATTTGAAGGCATCACAAACGATATATATTATATGATACAGTACAACCATCTTAAAATGGCTCAACATAGTGATCCGTAGTGATCCAGAGCGGTCAGGATAAACAGTGATCTGTAGTGATGTGAGATGATATAACTCTATCTGTAGTGATCTACTAATCAACCATGTCAATTATTTAGGATTATCAGTCAAAGAACAGATAAAATCCATCTAACAATTGAGCATATTGATTAAGGAAACATATCAAGAAGTTATTTGGTACAGAAAAGTAAATTTCTAGATATCAATTTTGATTAATAGATACAGATCACACCAGATCACTCCAGATTGATCACTCGGTATCAACCAAGATCGCCATGGATCACTACATATCGATAGATAAGTGTCGATCAAAACTGACAAGCCATTTTATGATTTATTTATTTATTTATTTAAGAATATATTTACAAGCTGGATAAACACAATCTGCACAGATAAAACAGTTTTTCATGTGGTCCAGCCAACAATGAATATGTAAAAATAGTAAAATTGATAACATAAAATCATTTAAAAACATTTCGAACATTTGTCTTAAAAGCTTCAACTGACAATGACTCTTGTATTTGACCAGGTAAACCATTCCATACAGTAGAACCCCTATATATAAAAGATTTCTTGAAAACATTAGTTCTACAAAATGGAATTTGAACATTCTTTGTGTTATTACTTCTTGTATTTAAGTTATTGGTTTCACATGCCATGACAATCGCATTACATAAGTTATCAGGTGCATTACCATATATACAGTTGTACATCTGTGTCGCTAGAAAATAGTTAATTCGCTGAGAAACACTTTGCCATTTAAGTTGCTTGACAAGATCTTCACCTCTTACATTTATAATATCAAAATTGCCACAAATGATCCTGGCTGCTCTGTTTTGTAACCTTTGTATTGTATTAATATTGACATTACTGCAGCCCCATACTGTACAAGCATAATCAAATAATATGGGCTGAACGTAGGACTTATAAGTTAAGATTAGAACAGATTTTGGTACAATATGTCTGAGTCTACATAACCATGACAACTTTACAGATATTCTTTTTACTAATTCATTTACGTGTACATCAAACATCAACCGATCGTCTACCATAACGCCGAGATACTTCGTACATTTAACATTTTCTAACCTAGCACCATTAAGATTTATAATAAAGTCATCATTGAGTTGAGAATTTGTAATTAACATAGCATTGGATTTATTTACATTGAGAACTAACTTGTTTGCTTTATACCACTGACTAACATGAATTAGAATATCATTTAGTTCATCATTTACATTGGCAACATTATCACTACTGGTGTGGATAACTGTATCATCTGCATACATTGTACATTGACCATTATTAATATGCATTGGCAAGTCATTAACAAAAAGAACAAATAAGAGGGGTCCTAAGGTAGAACCCTGCGGTACCCCAATATTAATATCTAGAAATTGTGATAGCTAATTGTTATAATTAACACACTGGCTCCTGTCACTAAGATAGGAGTTAAACCATAATAATTCTAAATCTGATAGACCGTATTTATTAAGTTTTTTAAGTAACAATTCATGATTAATAGTGTCAAAGCACTTAGAAATATCTAGAAAAGCAACACCTGTATATAATTTGTCATCAATATTTTGCAACCAATCGTCAATAGTGGAATGTAAACAATTAGATGTTGAATGGAATTTTCTATATGCAAATTGATCTAATGATATAAAATGATGATCTATTAGAAATGACACAAGTTGACACTGCACCTCTTTTTCTACAATTTTGGCAATATGACCCAAAACAGATATTGGCCTATAATTAACTGGGTCATCATGACTACTATGATGGTTGTACTGTGTATTTATATGTTTCATATGATGTGGCCAAATATACTATATGCAATAAAACATGGAAAGGACTTAGGTGGGCCATTCTTCCCTGTTTTCCAATAAAATATTAATAAAATATTCAGACAGTAGATACAGTGAGGTCATAAAAGCAAGAGCTGATTGAGTCATTTTTTCAACTTTTTTTTAGTCAAAATGTTTGTGATTGTGTATCCCAATCAATGACAGCAGATAGGGTTAGTGTCAATTATATGCTGCACTGAGTTCAGGCCATCAACATCATCATATGGAGACATTTTATCCTAGAATAGTAGAATGATGGCATATTTTCATGAGCTCTAGTGACAAGAAACTTGACAATATCACCAAAACAAATGGTTGAAATCAGTAATGTTTTTAGCTTAAAATCGATAGCATGACAATATGTTTTCTTTGATGAATTGCCCATCTATGTCAAAGGCGGCTAAGCAAGAATGACTGATGATACCTGTAGCCCTGTGTTCCACAGTGTGGACAATGACCGATGTTGCTGCACCGAACTGACTGGTGGATGTAATATCAAAGCCTTCAAGCAGAAATGACCGATAGGCTGATAGCAAGGTAGTTTTTGCCATGCCTATTTTCTTGTGGCAAATTGACTGATTGCAGTCACTGACCGATGTTTTTCCTAGCCATATTGAGGAATCGAAAAAAATGCTACTAAAAAATCACAAAAAGCTTCTCAATATGCTAAGGAGTGCACAAATGTCAATACAAGTGTGTTTTACTCTTATCTATCTTAATATATAGGTTACTGTCGCAGTCTAGGGATGCATTACCAAAGAGGGAACAATAAAGCGGTAAATAATTATTATTCTGCGCATCTCCTTTCCAGTTGCCTTTCACCATTCACCGGTTCCATTAATAAAAGGACAATTTGATCCTTTTGTTACTTCATTTCGTTATCAAGGTATGAAGAACTTTTTTTGGACTATTTCTGGGAATACGTTTATTTGATTTATTCTTTCTTAGTAAATGAACATAATTGAATCATATAAATACAATCAAATGACAAAGTGCAATACAACTAGAATTGAATGCACAAGAAGAGTTTCGGTAGTCTTAAAGAACCAGGGATTTTCTTCTCAGAGAATACTTGAGAGAATCGAGCTTGAATTTCCTTAAACTATTCCCAGTTGCCTCATTGCTTCTTAGTAGCACTTTGATATGTCATTACTTTCCTTTGAGGACGTGGTCCTGGGCTTTGAGGAGAGTGCAAATCTCTTTGATGTAATTTCTGACTGGCAATTTGACGGCCTTCATCCAGTTGTTGACGTGATTAACTTCTTCACAATTTCTTCACGACACCCTTATCTGAAGCAGTGGACCTCGTCTTATCTCAGGCTTACAGACGGAAGATTCCCTAGGGTCCAGTTCAACATGCAATGCCTCAAAGGCTCAAAGTCAAGCCCGCAGATTAAAGAATCACTTGTCATGAAATCACATTTGCCTCTTCCATTTGACAGATCAAGTGCTATGGGTGGCCTGCAGATATTTATACATATTATTGCAGAGTGTTTGAATGGATGTCAAAGGAAGAAATATATATAAAAAAAACTGTGTGATATGTGATGACATTTTGTTCCTTCACATAAGAGCATTGCAAAGTGTTTTTCAATACAGTTGTTTCATCTGTACCAATATTTGCACCAATACTTCTTGGTTCTATCAACTGGGATGATTAAAAGGACTCGACTATTGGAAGATCTTTCATTGCAGTATGTTATATTTCTAGCAGAACTTCGCAGTTGATAAGGAATGCAGAAGTTATATGTATCTTTCTGTACAGTTGTTTCATCAGTATCAAGATTTGCACCCATATGATATGGCCTTTTTCAAAAATAATGAAGCCATACAGCTGGGTTTCTCTGAGGGTCACAAATTTTGATAAAGGCTATACTGATCATCATTTTTTTTGAGATAGGTCATATACTTCTTGTCTGTTAACAGCGATGATTAAAGTTGATTAGACAATTGGAAGATCTTTCATTTGCATTGCTTTCTATACGAGCAGAACTTTGCAGTTGATAAAGAGCGCAGAAGGTAGGGACAATTATATGGCGGTTTTTTGCTCGCAAGGGAGGTAATTGAACATTTTCAGCTGTTTCACAAGAATGGATGGATGATTTGGGCATTGCATTCTGTATGAATGAACTCGGATGTACTAATTGCTGAAACAATTGGTAAACTGTCCATATAGACACATGTTACAAGGGCACAGAGGAACTTTTAGTAGGTCCCATGAATGAGTTGTTGTCTTCCTACAAGCTTAAGGGTTGGACATTGTTGAGGTTGAGATGTTTTGCTGTGTGCAAAAAGTCCTCTCAAAATATCATTAATCAATAAATATAAACTTTCGTTCATCACTGACAGACTATGATTTTTATCGTATGAAACTGAGCCCATGATGCTGTAGCTTATGCAGCGGATCCCTTATTGAAAATGCCCTTCCCCTCCCCATCCCAACATTTCTCTCTCATTTGATCAATGAGAGCCTCTTAAAGTTTGCCTGAAAAACTTCTTTATGATCAAATGGCCTTCTCCATATAGACTCAGAATATATAATTGCTCTGCAGACGCGGACATGAATAATTTGAAGAGATTTCTGTGCGCAGTAGAGCAGTCAAAGCTAATATAGTCATCGTTTCTTCACTGTCTACATCTCATAAAACTGCACGTGCCTGACATTCAGTTAGAATTGAGTCCAATATTTGTCAGTTGTTTTATGCATTTCATCCTTGTACATGACACTGCATACACATGTTTTGTAACATTTAATAACTGCCTCCTTCATTTAAAGTAACTCTCATCCCTCACTGAAATAGACATAAAGATATTCAAACATGCCAACTGGATGATGTGCTATTTCTTAATTTTTCACGATCTTAAAAATTAGCAATAGGTTTATTGGATTTGCTTTGGGTACAAAACTAAAAAGAAAGTATAGGTAGTTTTCAAATTAATGCAAATCTGACATGTTATTTGAATGTTTTAGCTGAACATAAACCAACTGAAAACCAAAACTGAGAAATGTGTACAGATAGGACGCCGAAAATCAGAATGAGGCTTCGTTTCGGTATAAAGGATTTCAGCTTTCATTCTCACATCAAAAAAATGTGACGTCATAGAGCGTTTGATGTGAATTCTTGGGCAAAATGCTTTGCAATGTTCTTGAAGTTTCTTTGTTTGGGATCAAAATTTCGTTTTGTGATTCAGCAAAAGGACCTGATTGCTTCATAACTTTGCTGAAAAGGGTAAACAGAAAAGGTAATCAAACAAGGAGAAAAATGAATGATTTTTCAAATTAAAGGTGCATGATAAAATTTTTTTTAGTGAACAGTTTTGCACAGTTGTGCTTAAATGTTTTTGAAATGTCCTTCATTTGACCTATCAGCAATGTTTTTCCATCAAAGCAGTGACAGAAGACTTGATAAAGATTAGCAATGAGTCATGCTAACTTATGATAATTAAATCACAATACTTGAAGAGATTCCATATGATCATTAGCCTGTGACTTTTGGGCCCCGAGGCAAAAATAAGTCTGTGGGCCCCAAAATTCCTATTTTTGGCATTGTTTTATTCATACCAAGGGAGAAGGGTCCTTCCCTAAACAGGGCCCTTCCACAGTCACAAAAATAGACCTTTAAGCTTTTTTCTTGTTTTTTTATTTTTTAGCACCCTGTATGGGCCCCCTGAGCTAGTCTACCCCTGAGTTTAGGTGAAAAGTCATAGCCGGCTTCGTAAATATTATCGTGTACCAGTAAAAGTTTGAGATGTAAGGGCTGGGAGAATTACAAGCACATTTCGTAAATGTGAGAACAATTCCAGGGTTTGGGGTTAGGTGCAATGCAAGGGTATACATATCTGTATCCTTCACTTGTGTTCTAGTCTAATCTAGGAAATAATGAGGACAGATGGCTGCACTGGAAGTAGGTATATGAGGATAACTTATGAGCCTTTGTGGGGCAAATCCAGGAAAGTATCTTGGAGAATCCGCAAGCAAGTGAAAGTCGACCGTGAGTGGACTGCGGTCAAAAGTGGATGGAAAGACGTGGTCAGGTTGACTAACACACCACACCGTGCTCTAGAGCACTAAGGAGCTAAAGAGGGGAAATGGGCAAAGAGGATATTAGTGAATGTGTGCTGTGCTAAAGACTGCCTTTTTTGTGCCTGGCGGACATCCACAGTTTAATGGAACAACGGATACCATGCTTGTATTTGTGCACATGTCTCTTTACAGATTTATATGTTGATTTATTTGTCACTGTAGTGCCTGACGTATCACTTTTACAGGAGTGGCCATAACAGATTCATGGAAATTGTCCTTCAAGATAAATGTTACTAGATGTGGTTTTTTATACATGTGTAATGAGGAATAGAAATGAATAACACTCCCCATTTTAGGATGGAGCTCTCAGATTCAACGATGACAGTTGACTGCATAGTGATTTCGCCTTCAATAGTTATCTCTTCTTTAAGTTGTCATTGTATAAAAGACTATGATTCTACACTGAAGAAATTACCCATTGATAATCTCATTTATATAATGTATAGAAGACTGCCCACTTTAGGAATCAATGTATTTGGGAATTCCATTTGCTTTATTCATCCATCTTTTGGTTACAACTCCTCATCTACACATCATTCCTATTTCTCATGAAAGCTAGCACGTCATTATTGCACCATGTCATTACATACGCTGATCCATCATGTCTTTTTCTACACACCTCATAACATATCCTTCATTCATCTTACACTATGCTGCTCCTGCAGCTTAATTATCACTTCAGAGATATGCATCCTGTTTCCATGTCGCTTTTTCGGCCCTTTATTCATTATTTGCTATCACGGAAAGAGGTTCTTAATGGCCGACTGCTTCTTGAGGTATTCTACCCTTTCTCATTTGCATATTCAGCCGTCTTGTGCTGTCATTTGCCCATAAATATGTTAATGTGTACTTCACATCCTCCTAATATGTAGTATGCTAATGGCAATGCTTTCAAAGCAAAGCTAATATCTTTGGATATTCATTAACCATCATCTTCAGAAGCTCCTTACTGTCAAGAAGAGACGGTTGATTCGTTGAGGGTCATAGGGCTTAATGTCCCAAATCTATGCACCAATCAGTCTTAAAAGGGTTGCCTGGAACCACTGTAATAAGGTGAAGGGCACTCTTAGCACAGGATGAAACATTAGTCTATTTTTGATCGAGCCCTTTATTGGACTGAGAATCGCACTTGAGTCTTTGACGGCCACAGCCTATAGTTCTACAACTGGGCTATGAGTACTTTTAGACCCTGACCCTGGCAATCAAGAAAGATGAAACATTTGGCAATATGGCATTTCATTTTGAAATCCATATTCTCATATTATATTGACAATGAAAAAAAGCTAAGATGGGAGTGTCTTACCCTTTTCTTTGCAGGTCATTATTTGAGATTTTAAATAAAGCTAGACAATCTCATGTTATTATATCTGCATTTTTCTGGGAACTTGGGCATATGTAGTCAATTATAAATATATCTTATTCATAATAAGGGGATTTGAAAAGCTTAGGAAGGAACTGACAGTAATTAGAGTCTGATTAAGACCTATGTCAGATGGAATTTGAGGCAATCATCCATATCTTCCAGTTAATAAAACAATGTAAATGTCTTGGCAAACTTTCCAATTATTTGTCTAGAGTTACCCGCAAAGACGATTTTATAATATAACGAGAGACAATAGATATCATAACTGGCTGGCATATACTAAATATCAGCGAAAAGGTAATTTCACGTATTTTATCACTTGCTGAGAAAACTAAATACATTTTACTCAGAATTATACTGGAATTCACAAAAAGATGGTTACTACACAGAATTGCATCTCAAGAAGACAGTCAACTTCCGGAAGCTATTTCACATTCTAGGAGAAACTAAATCTAGAATAAGTAGTCTCATTGTTGCGCTTCCAGTTTACAAAATATATCACAAACAGAAAATAAGTCAAATATAAACAGTTCACTCTTCTGATGCTGGGAAATAATTCAAACATCAGTGCCTGGTCTGGACAGGCCTGTGGAACTTATAGTTCTAGTTACACCACCATAAAACCACAGACATAAACAATTGGAACATAAAGTCTAAATGAGGCAATTTTAGCTTCAGAAGAAACCTATTATCAGACTTTTCAAGGACTTCATTCTACTGAGATTCAGTTCAGCACCAGTTTCTCACTTGTTTTTGATGCGTGAATATATAATGATCTGTACCGTTTAATTTTCAGGTCAAATTATGGTTGTACCATCAGAATGTCGAAAACATGGTTTTATATGGTTTGAAAATATTTCTTGTTTGAATTTTTCAAGAGTGATTGGCTTTGTCTTTTTCTGGTGCAAAAGAGCATGCCGTATTCTTGTATATGTAGTCAGATTTGACTTCATGCATAAATCAACTTTATCACAACACTACAAGTTACGTTGCTTATGATATTGGAGCAGCACACATAATAATAATATTGCTGAATATTGAGAGGAAAAACAACAGCACTCACAAGTCCATGGGCGGATAGATATATTAGCAAGTTCCATGGATAAAAAAAGCCAAAATCTATGCGACCAAGATTGTGATATAATCAAACCTAACTTAATAAGGGTACCAATGTGAGAGAGCCCTATTTTTGATTGGGCCCTTCACCTGGCACAAATTCCAATAATAGGAATGTGGGAGCCCTTCCACTTGTTTTGCCAGTCTGTCCCTGCACAAGACGCTGCCCTATATTCCATGCAGAAAAGTCACTGTTACATATAGCTCAGCTTACCAGACAGCATGATGTCATAAGACCGTGTCCGAGTCACGGAGCATTACCCTATATTCTGTCAGTACAGAAAAGTCACTGTTACATGTAGCTCTGCTTACCCGATAGCATCGTGTCATAAGACTGTGATTTCCTTCATTTTCCCCCTTGATGATTCCATCTTGGCCCAGATTTTTCTGCAATAGATCAAGGGTATACTTCCTTTTGTCATATTGTCACTCTAATCTCCTGAAATGAGACTGCATTGGTTCATAAAGCACAGATTGAAACTGACATCACTCTTTTGGTCTTTTGTGGCCTTGGGCCAGAGAAGCAAATTGCATCAAAACCTAGATGATTGAAGACCATGGCACTGCAGTGTTGAGAAGGACAAGGTGCTGGATGATAAAGAAGATGGATGAGTGCAAAAAACAACAATCAAATTGAGAACTCTAGGGGAGGAATATTTTGATAGTATTCGTAGTAGACAGTACTTGTGCAGTGTAGTGCTATTTAGATATATCAGGTATAGTTTTGTCCTTAATTAATGAAGAACAAGGAAAACTCCACAACATATTCGGTCTTATCTCTAAATCTGCTTACTTGCTCAGGATAGACAACATATAGACTGTGCCAATTTGATATACTGTCTGAACGACATTTGGAAAATGACAAATATGTATCTACCCTTTAATTGATCCCCCACGAGGAAGCAAGCCAAGACCTTCCTAACACCTTTACCAACTCAGCAACCAAGTTGCTGTATTAATGAAACGACAGATATCTGGCTTAAATTCGGAATCATTTCATAATTAATCTTTTTGAAATATCTACCGTAAACAACTGAAAATAAGAGAGAAAACCGAAAGAATAATATACATTACTGGAGATATAATTACTACCACACTGCTTTAGACAATTCAACAGATTGACAACTTGACGGGGTAAACAGATTGATAGAGATATATGCACACATTTTTGATAGATAACTAGATACATGAATGCAGCTAATTATTTATGTGTGTGGTGAATATCTTTTTCATCAGCAGAAATAAAAGAGTTTGTGTCTTATGCAAAGACACGTAGATAGAGAGTATGTGCAGATAGGTGGTAACGTACAGCTGCACAGGCATAGCTCAGTATAACCAGAACTATTCTCCAAGACTAAAGATACCATTGGAGATGTGGTAGTCCTGTAACATTGAGCAATCATGACAACCCTAAAGATGAGATGGATGGGATATTGATTTTTGAGTTATTACATCAATGAATAATCCCTCACATCCATCAATATTCTGGGCTGTATTCTGTGTACGGTAACTACACATTCTATGATAACGCTCATAGTGTGTGGTAAGTGTGTATCACATTGACCATGGCAACTTTGAAGCTTTCTCTACAACCAAAATTGCAATACACTCACTTTTCTTTATACTTTAGAAAAATACACAAGTGAAAAAAGTCCTGAGGCATTCTCATTTCAACCTTCAACATGACTGAATACATCCATCGTGATTAAGGCTATTGGTAGATGCCTTTTAGTGCTTGATTCTGCAATAAATTGATGCATCAAACTGCCAAGGACAAAGCGAGAGAAGAAGCACCACTTGGAGTAAACAGGTCTGGTAAGTGGAGGTGAAGGAATGAGTTGGCGGTAACTACAGAATGACAATTTCCTAATTACACAACATTGTGTGGAGAGTTAGAAGTGAAATTTCTATCTATTAATCTCTATCACTAAAATACTGAGCCAGCTAACTATCTGGTAACCTCTGTTAATCTGTCTGTCTATTGTGGCCTGTCTCTTTGTCTCCCATTCTCTGTCAATCTATCTATGTGAAATGTCTATATCTATCTATCTATTCACTTTTCCATCTCTTCCCTCTCTTGGGAATCTTTGTGTTGAATAACTACAACTCATTATATTTTATCATCAATTATCCTTCTATAATGAATCACTCATGTGATATCTTTCATGACAGATGATCCAATAACAATTATTGGTTCCATTGTCTCGTGCCCAGATTGCTTTAATTGTTTTACACTTGATTAATCACTGCAATTCTTCTCCAAATTCATTAGCGACCGAGTGGCCTTGAATTTAGACAAACATCCAAAGCCTGAAGTTAATTCTTAATTTTCCCCATCACATATATAGGTACCATGCTTTGACCAAGTCCCTGTTCTTGTCAAGTAATGAATTGTGTTTGTCATTGTTTAACATTTGATTAATCACTGCTATCTCGAAGAGCAAATAGTAATGAATATTGATAATAACCCACATTAATTAGTTGATGGGATATTTGATACATATACAGATGGATACACAGAAATATGGACAGATACATGGATATATAGTATACTGTAGATACACAGATAGAAAGACAAATTAGGAACAAGGAAGTATTATTCTGCATGTGGTTTTCCTGTTCAAGAATTATGTGTCGTAGGCCTAAAAGGCCTGTGAATGGTGACTGGTCCGCCCTTAGCTAAGAATTGCGTTTGAGCTGAGGTATATTTATACCATGTTTCCTGGCTTGGGTCACATTACCATTCACAGATGCAAATATAGAAGGACCCACAAGCACTCATCAGCTTATGATTCCCTAAGATTCTGACAGAGTCACCATCGCTAAGGCTCAGATGACACTCTGGTCATGTGACAGACTGCCAGCTAATCAGGTTTGCAAGGTCTTGTGACAAAGCTTCGAAGTTGTGTAGGCGTTGCGTCATGAGCCGTCAATGGATGTCAGCAACAGGTCCGAGGGCAAAGCCTAGTGACGCGACACAGGAATATGTATGAGACGAGAAATTGGAGTTCAGGTGTTTGGTATAACAACAGAAAAACTTCATTCATTGAGTACGAAATGTGGAAAATATACTCTCTCATAGGGGTGCTAAGAAGTAAGGCAAGATTCACACACTTGAAAGTTCTACCGATAAGATTCCTTTCGAAAATCTAATCAAGGTTCTTTTTTCTTTTGTCATATTTCTCATTAACCACTCTTCACATAATTCCTATTTTTATAATTTTATCTCTCAACTCTGTATGTGCATGAAATTTTTGAATTATTTCATAGATAAAAAAATATTTTTTAACCTTCTGAATATATATATATATATTTCCCACAACATAGGCCTATAATTATAATAGATTAGTCAACTGTGTGTGATAGGATTGCAGTTATGAGGCAATCCCTTTTTCGTAAGTTGATCTCCTGAGAATGCAAAAAGTATTAAAAGAGGGATGTGGTCAAACTAGTCTTGAAAAAAGGGTCCCAATATGAAGGGACAACAGTATATAGATTCCATGTTGTATAATTTCGAGATCTAGGTTTTTCCAAGCTGCCAAGGTTGTGTGAGCACATATAAGCAGTCCAGGGCATGTTCTTTGCAAGGGCAGACCCATTTGTCTTAGCTGAGCTTACTTATAAGCCACTACTATGGCACAGAGCCCTGTCAGACCAAAGACGCAGGCTGACAACTAGCTTCAGGATTCAGAAAAGAACTGTATATGGCCATGAAGAAACTTTGTAACAATGTTAGTACATGTCCTAGCACTGCCCAAGCTCCTTAATGACCCATTCACAGAATCCAATGGATTTTCCGTTGCTTGAACATTTTTAGTGCTAATGAAGATTGATCAACCTATTCTTTCGGACAGCAACATGATGTGCAGGAAGCGAAAGCTTTCTAATATATATTGCCGACAGGTATAAGGGTCTGATAAATTCTGTATACCGAATATCAAGGGCTTTCCTGGTGTCTATGATTGCGTAATCCATTGCAAATTGAATCTATTTTAACTAACTTCATAATTTTAAGCATATTTCCTGCGATCGGGGATTGATTCAGACTAAAAATTTTCTAAACCACACAGTGAAACTTTTTAAGTATCAAAAGTATCTGTTATATGCTTTTCCATCAGTCACTTAGATGTTTTGGAATATTTTAGGCTTCTACTCAGCTTTAATGTTCACGTTTGTGCTATTCTTTTTGACAGGTGTTCGATATTTTCCAAATCATGAAGCTTTCTTTGCATAAACAAGATCAAATAGTCACAAACATGCTTACTGAATATCACTTGCTTCATGACTAGAATACAATTATGCAGATTTTGTATAAGATCTTAGTTCATCGTGGACTGATAGGGTTAAAAGCATCTTTTTGTGCGCCCACCTGCTTGAATCCAGATCTAAACATAATTCTGTCAATCAAAGTCCTATATGTGTTACTTAAAGCGAGTTGGTACCATGGACTCAATGTTCTAGGCAGAGGCTTTGCAATGTGGAAATTGACAACCTGACCCTTGGTTTCGGCACCAGCACCAGATTGTATCAACGCTTAACACGGGTTATCCTTAAGTGGTTAATTTATCTTTTAACAGGGTTACTGGGTAAATAATTTAGTCATTATATAACATGAGGTTAGCTTAAAACATGGCTAAGTTATTTTCCCAGTAACCCTGTTGAAAATAAAGCCATAGGAGTTAAAACAAGTGTTAAGAGTTGATACAATCTGGCACAGGTGTATCTCGGTTTGTCTCACAGCTTTGACAACTCTTCATGATGTCTTCTGCTGCAGGCTGCAATGCATCTAGTCTACAATAGGCAGCATTAGCCAACAGTACACATTTACTGCTGATGAGAACAGCAGACAGCTGCTTTACTGAAGAACAGAGCCATCCATGAATTCTCTGCATGCAGTGTCCAACAAGTACACACAGAACTCAGTGTGAAGAATACAAATGAGCAATAACAGCCAGATCCAGACTTGAAAACAAGGCTGCAGGTGGCCCAGTGTATGCATAGGATCAGCAGAGTGGATGGACTATGCTCAGGAGAATTGGCTTGTAGCTTTGGCCTTTACATCACAATATGAAAACTTCTTTATGTCTGCCAATATGCATTTCTCTAGATGTGACTATCATCAACTGCCAGTTAGAATGGCAGTCAATGAAGTCTTTCCATATTAATCTTACTTGCCATTTATTAATCTATCTTCAATTTGTACATATAGCTGTCTATCAACCGCCCTCCATCTCTCTTTGGCACTGTCTATCAACACTTGGATGGCAGGCTCTTGTGAAATTGTCAAAGTTAAATTCTTTGCAAGGGGCAACTTTTTGGTGCAGCAACATCTCAGCTCAATTTATTGATGAAGAAATTATAGACATTGTCATATTAAATGGATGAATGTGTTGGAGTGTAAAATTAAATGTTGATTATCAGACTGATTCTAATGGAGAAATATCCATGAAGATTGAAAGTAAATTATGAAGTTCCTTATCATGTGGTCACAGACATGTCTCAAAATGCTGCTTGCGATAGGGTCAAGATGATTCTCCATGACTCGTCTTTTCGATTTAATGAGAGTATTTCCATCAGCATGCATTTTATCACTCATAATAGTTGTTCAGATCAAAACTGTCATGGATTAATGAAAAAGTGAATACCAAATACAAAAGCTAGTTTTAAGTCTGGCTCTCTATCTGCTTAACAGCCTATTTCTCTCGCCTTTCCATCTATCTCATGATCTATTGATCTATCTATCAATGTAATCCCTCTATCTATCTATGTACTCTTCATCCTCCGTCTAAAACAATACAGCACCATCATCATCAATCATCTTCGGGTATTATGCTTTGTCCTTCCAGGCACAAGGTCGAGCAAAAGAGAGAAAGAGTGATGTTTGTGATGTTTGTTTTAACCCGTTCTTTACGAACTAAAGCAGTTTCATCAATGGAGATTTCAGCAATGCTATGAAATTGTGAACCTTGACTCTTGGTATATTGCAGAGCATGTCTCAGCTGAGATTGAGTCACCAAGGGGAAAATTGACTTCATCACAGTCATATATTATGCTGATCTTAGGTGGTGTCTCCGTAGTCAGCTCATTTGTCCTTGTGACCTTGTATGAAGAATAAATCGACCGCTCGGCGCAAAAAGGGGCTTAGTGGAAAAATGGCATTTTGAGAAAAAGGCCTTTTACTTTTGAACAGTTGTTTTCAGTTCTCGCTCGGTCAATACTGGTCCGATTTGAATGATTTTTGGTACGTACAGACATATATACATTTTCTACAAATGTATATAAAAACAATGAGGCTAATATTATTACTTTTTATGAAATAAGACTAATGCTCCTTCTTGCATTTAACAAAGCATTATCAGTGGGGCAAAAAGGAGCATAGATGCACTAAGCTCCTTTTTGCGCCGACTTGTTTCGGTGCAAAAAGGAGCTTAGCGCTAGTATTTTTACTATCATTGTTAAGTAAATTTCAGCGCCAAAAGGTGCATAGCAGCACTATGCTCCTTTTTGCGTTGGGCGAAATTTTCTAATTTCAGCGACAAAAAGGGACAATAAAAACTTGAAAATTCCACTTTATTCCACAAATAGTGTCATCCTCTACTTTGACCTGCAATATCTCCTTTAATTGAACCCGCTTAGTTCCAATATTCACAGGCATTAGTCCTAAGGTCTTGAACTTTCGAAATATGCAATAATTCAAAAAGGGACTTAATGGCACTAAGTCCCTTTTTGCGCTCAGCGGTCGAAATGTTGGACAAATATGTCTAGAATTTGTCATGAATATATATAACGCAGCATTCCTACCACTCACAGGGGTGCCGAAAAGAATCGCGGGCGGCAGGGGTGGTCAGACAAAAAAGGGCAAATCATATTCGCGGCAATTTCGCATGACAAAATTTAAATTGAGAGTCAATAACAATTTTGAATATATATGCTTACAAATTTGTACCTAAAATTAGTGAAATAAGGCCTAATCATATTTTTTTCTTTAAGATCTGAAGGGCACCCTTGCCCCCCCCTGCCCCCCCTGTTCCGGCACCCCATGAGGGTTGATTGGTGACATCATGTCATTAGATGAGAAGGAAAGAAGCAGGAGAGAGGGATTAGTATCAGAATGAGAGGGAGGATCACCAGGAAAGGAATCCACATTTTAGCAACAACAATGTCGTCCCCAACAATAGAATGACTTGCTGCAAACTGCTTTCACCATTTATAAACTCTTGCAGACGCAAACACAAGAAAGTGGCATTTTACGATGGAAGATAGTAACACCTTTTGTCATTTTTCAAGTTATTGCATTAACAGATATGCGGCTAATATGCGTCACAATTGAGAAGACACACACATATGTTGAAGAGGAAATTAATTTATTGTTCCATAAAAACCATATCCAAGCTGGGACTTGGCCCATAGCAATACTACATTGATTAAAGTCTATTCAGGTGCATGATACTGAAGCGCTATCTGTTTTTTGAAATTATGAAATTTATTGTTATCTTTCTGCAGTATCACTGTAGGCTGCAGCACTAGACCAGCATGCTTCTATCTTTAGGAGAGTAACATTAATTCTCCAGTGGGTATTGGGACCTCGAAAACGAGCAGTTTGCATGATTGCTATGTTCTACAAGTAATCAAGGCAAAACCAATCAAGACAACAATCAAGAAAGCACTCACTGAACACACAATCATCTCTGACTTCTCCAATTACATGCAACTATATTAGCAACTGCTTCAGCAGATTTGCAGATGAGGAAGTATGGGGGAAATGGGATGGAAGACGGAGAGCTTGAAAGGAGAGTCTGGGTACAGGCGGATTGTTTCTGACAGATATGATGTAACAGCATTGATTTTGTGGTGAAACAGGGTAGAGATAGATGTTGCGTTAATGGTATGGGAAGGGAATACGTCAGTCAGGGTGATGGAATAGTGTTAGATGTGTTGTCTTTGTTAATGGATATGGCTTCATATTCCCCCATGTTCAGCACCTAAAAATGTAGACAAATATAAAAGAAAAAACAAACATGGTGGTTAAAAACTAATGAAGAAATGATATTCATATTACTGTACATGTCATGTTTTATGCAAGTAAATCTTATATCATTTTCGTGACTAAAACGAAAACACTAGTGTCAATTAAAGAAGTTTTAAGAGAAGCATTTATTAAGTTAAACAAGGCTATTAGAATAACACTATGAATCATATGATGCTAAAAATACCTGATACATTTTTCCCAAACCTAGATCTTTCTCAACTGGAATGTGTAACTAAATTCATATTTTCAGAGTGTATGGAAGTGCTCATGGCAAAGCAAGACTGCTTAAGCCACCCATGATTGATTCTTAGCTTTGTGGACTAGCCGACACAATAGATTTCCTGCCGATGGAAAAATAAAATAAAAATTTTTATGGACATTATCAAAAAATTTTTTTTCACTTTTCTTTTGTCCTACCGACCGACCCTAGAAAAGTTGCCTTGAGAGGATCTGAGAAGCTAAAGATCAATTATGTGTGGCCTTACGAGAAGTGTCATTTCCATACACAATTCCCAATTGCCGCACAATGTCTTTAGTATTGGCTTTACATCAGCTGTAGCAGATATTATTTAGAGTACAAACACTTCACCATCTCATAAGTAAGCCAATCAGAGAATCTGAACATTGGGAAATGCCTTTATATTGCACTATTGGGTCCCAGTGTTGATCCCTGGCATATTGCTAAATCAAATACTCCAGGGACACATACTGGAGCTTAGCTATGCTATGTACTTGATGCAGAGCTGTCATAAAGAGCCAAGCCACAGTCCTACCAAGGGCAGCAATAGCTGTAGTGCCAGCCTTAAAACATTTGCTCTCTTTGAAGACTGCGTACTGAGGAAGATGATTTTGCATAACTAATAGAAAAAAACTTGTGTACTCCAAAACTTGCCTTCTCAATGACACAAGATCATAAAATGTGTTGCGTTCTCCTGCTGATAAATTATCAAAAAGCATCTGCACTGAGATTTCTTAAAAGCTTTCAGGAATAGAGTACAACCATCATAAAATGGCTCTTCAGTTTGGATCGACACTTATCTATTGATCCGTAGTGATCCATGGCGATCTTGGTTGATGTGGAGTGATTGATCTGGAGTGATCTGTTGTGATCTGTATCTATTAATAAAAATAAATATTAATAAATTTACTTTTCTGTACCAAATAACTTCTGGATATGTTTCGTAATCAATATGTTCAATTGTTAGATGGATTTTATATTTTCTTTGACTTATAATCCTAAATAATTGAAAAGATTAATTTTCGTTAAAAGTGAATTAGTAGATCACTACAGATAGAGTTATATCATCTCAGATTACTACAGATCACTCTTTATCCAGATCGCTCTGGATCACTGCGGATATCACTTTGTTGAGCCACTTTAAGATGGTTGTACTGTACTTTGATAAGTTTTAGAAGGTTTGTGACTGTAAAATCTGACAATGTGGCTTTATGTTGTGTACCAACATCTTAATCAGCAACACAAACTTGCATGCACTACAGCTATTGAAAAAATTAGGAGATATGCACATCGTACAATTGGTCCTTCTCATCCTATATTTTATGTGGACATCATCCAGACTTAGGTGAACCAGTTTGGAGCATCATTGATGATTCACCCAAATGCTATATAGAATAACTCAGTTCATATGTTAAATGTGGATGAGACAGAGGGTCACATCATGGTATGGGTCATGCTTATGTCAGTACAGTTTTTTCTTGGGACTTGTTCCATCAATACCAGTTAAAAAAACATTCAGCGAACCAGTTCTCAAAGTTGGGAAAGCGTTCTTGTGATCTTGTTTATCCTGTATTGTTTGTACCCGGCTTGTCCACTGTGCCAGGCAATATGCACAGCTGGGCTATAACAGCATGAAACAAAAGAATATATTGAGTTCAGTCCGTAACACCCAAATATTCAGTGCTAGGCTATAACACCCAGATATATGCTGAGTGTCGCCCATAACACCAGTGAAATATGCTAAGCCTCATGTAGAGCCGTCGGGCAAGGTGTGTTCTGCTGCAATCATTTCTCACCCGAGGTGCAAACATTCACAAATGGTGACATCTTTCCTCTTCTCTTTTCACCTTGATAGTCCAGGCAATCTGTGAGAAAAAGGGGGTGGACCCACCACAAAATCCTTTAGTTTTGACCCATACATTTTCAGAAAGCTTAGACTCCAAGGAATAACATATTAAAAATCTTCCGTAAAAATTTCCCGGGAACCCCCTTTTTTCAGCCAAAAACAAAATGGCCGCCAAATATACTTAAAAATTGGAATTTGCCTAGTGTCCCCAGCAGACACAAGTTGGTTTTAAGGTTATTGTATACTTTTGGATTCCTTACATGCCTACACACACTATCCATGTGTACAACTTTTCCAATCGACCACTAAATCTATGTTATTCAACATGGCGTCCTAGATAGCATCCAAGATTGCCGCCATGCACTCTTCCTTAATTGACACAGGCAATTTTTCTTCAATGATTTCATGTGATACATCAAATTTGGGGTTTTCCTGGTCAAGGAATCTGAATTTCATGGTTTCAGGGTCATTGGAGATGATTTATGGCTGCTACTAGGCCCCTATATTGTGAAGAATTCGAATATGACATAAATATGGCACGATACAAGCGTATTTTTCACATCTGACCATATAGTGGGGCAGCTTAATGTAATATCTTAGGAGAATGGTGCATTTGGTGATGGACCTACCAAATTTGACACAGAGGTAGAAATCAACTAAAGAAGCAAAATTAGCTATGGTTTCATTCTTGATTTTGGCTTACATCTCCTTGGTAACGGTTTCCATAGCAACCATTAATTTTTTTTGTAAATATTTATAATATAGCATATATCTAAAAAAAAGGCATCATTGTTAAATTTAATGATGGATATGTGTTGCTGAGAAGTATGAGCTGCTTTACTGTGGTTGCCATGGTTACCAATTTGTTTGTTTTCAAGTAATCATGGATGTTTCATGGTAACTTCACTATATTTGTAAGTTCAACACTATGTGAATTCAACTGCACAAAAATATGTTCACAATGAGCAGTTATATGTTATATACCATATGTATTGTTTGTTATGGTCTTGGCTATGCAATGGTTCATGATTTTACTCCCATTATATACTTACCCTAAAGCAGCTATTTTGTGGCAATGAAGACTCAAACTTTGGTTGGCGTAAATATCATATCTATTGATGTTGGTGTGTGATTCAAACAATTATACTGTACGTGATAGGACGTTTCTTACCAAATTCAGCAGAAGGATAAAAACAAACAATAACGTGCAAGCACTTTAAGCAGCACAGACAATGCATGGTTCCAACACAGGCACACCGATCACGGATATACTACGGAGAAGAAGAAGAAAAAGGCATGGTTGACCTTCGACCCATGGAAGCAAGTCCATTTTAGTTTTATAATTTTTTCCATCACAGAAGGGCACCAAAAGTGACTGGTCGAAAGTTAAAAACCTACAGACAATGTAGTGTAGATTTGAATGAGATTGGTGAAAGAGAGTGACCTCCAGAGTGCTAACGAGATTGCATGAAATTTTTGGGGTAAGAGCAGCTGTGCTGCTAAAAAAGAAGCAAAACTAGCATCTTCAATTTCCATAGCAACCATTCCCATAGCAACCGCTGAATTCATCATAAATCTTAATAACAGAGCATAATTACCTCAGAAAAAAAGTCATCAATGTTAAATTTGATAATGGATATGTGCAGCTGAGAAGTTGTGCTATATTATTATTGTTGCCATGGTTACCAATTTATTTACTCTCAAAGAACCATGGGTAATTGGGTATTTCAAGATAAGTTTGTCTGTATTTGTATGTTTCACACCTCTTGAATTCTGGAACTGCCATTCAATACTTTCATAATTAACAAGCTGGTCGCACGGAACGTTGTAGAATCAAACTGCAATGTAAAATCCAGAGGTAGTCAATCAATTGGGCCCCCATCATACTATATTAGTTGGATTGACTATGCAATTGCACTCTAAATAGAAACAGGGCTATAACCAGCCATGCAGATGGTGCAATAAAATAATAATTACACTAATTGACTGATATGACTTCTGCCTAACTGCATGTCTAGCATTAAGGTAAATAAATCACCAAGATCCTCTTGAGATTCCTGGCGCCAATCTTCAGTATGCCCAGAGTGTGGGGCTGTATCATGGTTTATGTCCTGCATTCACAAACTTGACAGGATGGGAGGAAGACAAAGCAATGTGGTATTATTTTATTGAAACTGTACAACCTTTCATCCAAATAATGTATACTGTACTTTTTTCTTTCAGGGATAACCAGGGTCTTTCAGCTACCATTTCACAGAACACTGGATACAGTCCACCTCAATTTAATATCTGATGGGCGCAGAAAAAATTGAGTTCAAGGAGCCCGATTCGAACATACAACCTCCAAGTCAGTGGTTGCACAAACCGGAGTTCTTAACCATTTGGCCATGGGAAATCATAATGATTACAGACAAAGTGTCCATGATTAATTAAATTTCTAAACAATTGACATATGTATACTCAGTTGTTTTTCTATGTTTGCCATTCATGCCAGCCTGTCTTTCTTTATTGCTTAATTTAGCCTTGGGATATTTGTGACATAGAGAAGGATGCGAAATATACCAACACTACACTGCAATTATATATATATATATATATAGGTTTTTATTGACTGAAACAAGGGTCACATTTGACCAAAAAGTCAGTTACAAGAAATAGCAATATACAGGTTAAAAAACAAAAACGGAAACTGGTTCTAATACTAACTCACTAAAAATATAAAAGTCTAAAGCTACTTCTACATAAGTAAATAAAACATTAATCACAGTAGCAATAATATATTTTAAAATCACACTATGCCAGATATACTGGCAATATTTAACACTGAGGCGGCTCAAGCTACTTCCACATATTGAGATAAAACATTAAATCACAGCAGCAATAATACATTTAAATCACAACAGGCCAGATCTACAGGCGAAATTTAGCACTGAGATGGTACAGAACCATAGTACGTACATAGCACCAAAATATACAAATTTATGAGGGATGAAATCATAGAGAAATGAAGTCAATAGAAAAATGTTCAGGTTGATGAATATAATATTTACAAAATTTACTGAAAGGTGACACACAGTTAGATAAATATGCTATTTACAAAAGGTATGACAGCAACATAAATATGCATAAAAATGATATACAAGGCACATAGGCGTATGGGGGGGGGGGGCAGGGGGGGCGATCGCCCCCCAAAAGTTTGGGAAACAGTAAGATTCGGGCAAAAAGGCTAAAAAATTTGGGCAGATGATTAGGTAAAAACTATTTTAAATTAGTGATTTCCAGGCTATTTCATTTGAAATGGTATTAAATTTAGATCTCTAAATTCGGACAAATGTCGCTCGCCCCCCCAAAAATCGCGCGTCCCATACGCCTATGACAAGGCATATATTTACAAACAATTTATTGCCAGCAAACCACACGTGAAAACAATGTGTCAGTGCCATTAACCACCCTGACCTTGTGGGCTGATTTAATTAATTATAACTTACATTAAGCACTGTTATCAGTTTTTATGACAATGTTTAAGAATTTACCTAATGCAGAATTTATTTCAGATGATTTATTTGCTAGTATTCTAATAAACTGAGCTTGAGGACTTAAAACGGAGAAGTTTTCTATCGTTTTGGCTGCCATGTCAAATAGTACGGCTCTGTTGTCTTTCCAAAAATCACAAATCATAAGACAGTGAAATTCATCCTCTACAAGTCCTGTTGTACATCTTTTACATAATCTTTCATCAGCGGGTACGTAGGGGCGTTTGTGTCTCCCCAGCTCTATCTTTAAATTGTGAGAGCTTAGCCTGAATCTGGCTACACTGCGATACACATACATTGGTAAGTTAAAATTTAAATATGGTTCAATGCGTAAGTCTGTTTTAAATAATTTATATGTTCTTAATTTTGGGTTTTTATCACTATTGTTTATGTCAGCCAACATATCTTCCCCTGCTTTTTTATATACCAAAGATGCTATTTTACTGGGTTTCATTTCTGAATCACTAATTCCATAAGCAATGAGAACTTGGTGTATTCTAGACAACCAACAAGGCAACTTTTTGTGGTTCAGAGCCACTTGGATTTCATAACATTTACGAAGTAGTTTTGGGCAGTTCTCAATTTTTAATCTATGCCAGTAGTTAATTGCAGATATTTGTTGTCTATAGATTAATGGGAATCTGCCAGTATCTGCTAAAATTGCTACAGTTGAAGTCTGACTTCTGACCCCAAGAAGATTTTTGAGAAATTTAAGTTGTGTTTTTTCCAAAGAATCAATTTGCTTATTTGGGAACCAGATTTCACTGTTATATTCTAGAATAGGCACTATGTGGGTTTCAAACATTTTAAGACTAAGTTTTGGTGAGAGATATCCAACAGTAGATTTTACTCTCTCTTTCAAGGCATGCATTGCTTTTTGGGCTTGTGATGCCAAGTGTTCATACATCAAACTGTGAGTGTTTCTTTTATTGCTAATTATATGCCCTAGATACTTATATGAATCTACAACTTCGAGTTGCTCATCATCAACCGAAAACTGCTGCTGTGTATTCTCAGATTTATGTCTAACTCTAGGCTGTATTATCATCACTTTACTCTTTTGTGAGTTTATAATTAAGTGCCATTTTCTGCAGTAAGTTGCCAAGTTATCTAATAGGATTTGCATACCTGTAGCACTTTCTGATATAAGTACTAAGTCATCTGCATATAACAAATGCGTAAAAGTTGTGCCATCGATTGTTAGGCCCTGAGTTTGATCAAAGTATTCTCCCATATCAGAAAGAAACAAGTTAAATAATTTTGGGCTAATAATACCTCCTTGAAGGACCCCATATGTACTTTCTATCTTCGAGCCTAGCTGGCCCTCCCACCTTACTTTGGCACTGGAGTTAGAAAACAGACTTTGGATAATATTTAAAAGTTTACCACGGTAACCTTGTTTTATCAGTTTATAGTACAAGAATGAGCGGTTGATGAAGTCAAACGCTTTTGAAAAATCCACAAAAGTAATGAAAAGAGTTTTTTTCTTAGAAGCTTGATATGACATCAATGTATCCAAAATAAATACATTATCACTAGTTCGGCAGCCTTTGCAAAATCCAAATTGATTTGGGTCAGCTGAATCGGTGGCCTCAGTTTGGAAGATTAATCTTTTATTTACAATTGATTCAAATATTTTCCCCATACATGCCATTAGGGTTAATTTACGGTAATTGTCAGGTTCACTGCGACTACCTTTTTTATGCAGTGGTTGAATTATTCCTTCGGACCATTTCTCAGGATAGACCCCTTTATCCCAAATATAATTGAAAAGGATAGTTAGAGGCTGTATCATGTAGTCAGATAAATATTTATAAAATTCATTGCTTATACCATCAATGCCAGGTGCTTTACCTAACTTAAGAGTCTTTAATTCAATCTCTACTTCATGAGTAGTGATGGGCGCATCAGTCATAACTGGATCATTAGAAAAGGAATTATCGTAGTTTTGCACAAACTCCTCGATTTCTCCAAGAAACTGAGTATCAAATTTTAGATTAGCATTTTCAGGCGGACATTGTATACTCTTGAAGTATTCTTCAAATGATTCAAGGGAGATAACACCAGTTATAGAGCCAGAAGAGTTTTTCTTTAATCTATCTAATTATTATGTAGCGTACTTAAGTGGTGAGGAGCTGCACAGTAGCGCCTTGAAGCATCAACACTCATTGCAAACAGCTCTCTGGATTGCGGTTTTTCTATATATGGAAATGCAAGTGTTGAATAAGTAGAACGGGTGTTGTTTAAGATATTAATTTTCTCTTTGTTATTATGATGAAAAATTCACTATATGAATGCAGAAAGCCAGACAAGAAGGTTATTTTCTGAATTTCTTTGGTAGCAAATGAGAAGTATAATCATTGCATTGTCAGGCTGTGATACTATACACTGTGAACAATATTTCTGAAGAGAAATATGACTTAGAATTTCTACCTCATTCCACATGTAATGACAAAAAGTGAGGACTTAGTCACAAATGATTAGAAATTACTTTGAAATGAAATGATACTGCAATGGGAAAAACAGTGAGAGTTGGGAAACCTGATGCAGATGTTAAATCTTTTATTGTGAGATGAAAATTAAGTGGAAAACTATAACAGTGCATCGAGATAAGTGGATAAAGTGATGAAAAATAACATCATTGGAGAGTCGTAGTCCTGGAGGTGAAAACTGGACAGGGAAAATATCATGAATGATAAAAGCAGTATATCATCAGGAAAAATAACGGCCAGTAACTTAAACAAAGAGATTAGTGACTTGTATGTAGATGTGGGCCTGTGGTAAGGATGAAAATTCATAAAGTAGTGAAAGACCAGAATAAAGGCATCATTGAGATGAGTGGCCAAGAGATGTGAACATCATGCAGGATCTTAATATCAGAATATAAAAGAAACGTACATGCATGATAATGTTAAGATGAGGTCATTTATTTTTAAGATGAAATTGTGAAGAACAGTTTATTTTGATTTACACTGTCATTAAGACTAGTGGGCTGTTGAAAATGTGAAAACAGCATCAGGCAAATGATGAAAGTCTTTGACATTGGAAATGAAGATTGGAAGACATGTATACAGACTTTTGATAATGCCTCCAGAAAAGATAGGAAGAGAAAAGATTGTAACAGTGCTACTTTCATTGATAGAAAGGGCATTTTTCCTTACGCAGTATCGTCATGTGTTGGTGAGGCATCCGTATTCATATATAGATTGTGTCTTCATGCCGAATTACACTTTATGGCACTACAGAATGGATGCTAGCAAGATAATACTTGTTTTATGCTTTGGAAAGTCCTTGCTTCAGCGTCCCTTGCTATATTAGAGGTTATTAGCCTCTTATGTACTTTGGCATTATTGGCTGATAAGCCACTATGCAATGGAGGCGGATAGCACACAGTTTGTGCTGTTTCTGCAATGATAACATCTTGAGATAAAAATTGTCATGTTACTTATGTTAACCTTTTTCTACATTCATCTACAACTTAACTAACTGTTAAATAATGTTGTTTACCGCAACCAATTATTTTCGAGTCTTTTATTGGTTGGAGACGCCCATTCCCCCCCCCCCCCCCCCCCACAGAGTAGGCCTTATCCGTAGGTACAATCAGTTTGTCATTGTCAAGGGAATTATAGAAAGGAAAAATGGAAGGAGGAAAGACATTCTGCTTTAAAGTGTATTGACTATTTACAATATCACAGCAAATTCCTGTTTCCATCCAACTATATCACTCTACAGTATTGTCCTTAAATATATATTACAAGCCTCCACCAGCAGGGTGGTCACTGGGATTGGTTGTTTAGTCCATACTAATACAGCAAGAAATGAATGGCCAGTGCGGTTGGTCCATACAGATTGCAGCACATACAGTGAATTAGAGCCATTTGAAGTCACTCTGCCCCTGGGGTGAAATATGTATGTAGTGTATCCAAGAGTTGATCACAGGATCTTGTTGTGGTCCTGGCATATATGATTTGCGAGTTCTATCAGTATTGACCAGCATAAAAGTTTATAACAAAGTTCTACCACAGCATGCAACAATTGGTAAATGTAGTACTGGGAAAGTTCACACACTGAACTCAAGTAGCTTCTACTAGGCCTACATCCCGTAAAGCAAATATGATGATGCAGCTTCAATGCTCGTGTGTTACGAGAGTGTTTTATAAATTTCACTCAGCAATGATAATGAGAGAACCTCACAAAAAAAAGGTAAAAAAAAAACAATGCTATATCTGAAAATGGCAGCAAATGTAGCACTTAGCAAGACACATTGTTACATCTGAGATACTGAGCGATAAACACGGCGTATATTATATCCTCTGCCAAGTGGCACTCCTGTTGTGCCAGACACATTAATACATCAATCAGAGCTATGTGGCAAAGTGGCAGCGTTGCAATTTCGGAGATTTGCAGGCACACCCATAATCTAAATACGTTTCAATCTGCCGTATATGAGCAAGGAACAATCTAATTTGTGTTATCACACGACTCCAGCTGGATTCATTTGGGAAGGGCACGATCATAGGCGTACGGCGCGCGCTATTTTTGGGGGGGCGAGCGACATTTGCCCAAATTTCACGATCTATATTTATAAACATTTCAAATGAAATTGACTGGAAATCATTAATTTTCAGTAGTTTTTATTTAATCATCTGCCCGAATTTTTTAACCTTTTTGCCCGAATCTAACTGTTTCCCAAACTTTTGGGGGGGGGGCCATTGCCCCCCCTGCCCCCCCCCCCTCCGATATGCCTATGGGCACGATTCATTTGCATCAGTGAAATTCATCATTCATTGCCAGGAATTTAGATCTAGACGCAGTACGGAAAAGCTTGTACCAAGGGAGTGGTGCATGAAGCTTCAAAAGACCAGTCATTATGGTTCTGTGCTTTTCAGAGCCTATACTGATGAATTTATGATGAATCTTGATGACATTTAGTGACTGTAGATTATATGGTTTTTTGCATCATGTCATATAACCATAATATAGAGTAGGTCGGGGCATGAAGCCCGGGTTAGGTGAGAGGCCCCCCCAGGCTTATATCCAAACTTACATTTTTGGTGCGTTTATCTATGGATAGGATTGAAGCTAGAGGCGTTTTAAGTGACGTCACAAATTTTCAGGGCAAACAGCACCAAACCATAGTAGAAATTATAGAAACAAAAAAATGTGCATGGTTTTTGTAACTTTGACTAATTCTTTGAAAGGGGCTGTCAGAAATAACTTTGGAAATTTTTCAAAGTGTAATGGATATCTGTGTTGCTTCACTTTATGACCATCACATAAATATGACTTGGATCATGTTTTTTGCATTTTAGTTCAAAATATAGAGGTCAAATAAAAATATGTGGGTTCGGGGCGAGAGGCCCCACATGATATGGGGCATGAGGCCCCCTTCACTGGGGGGTCGAAGCTGCTTCAGGAACCATTTAATAATGTGTACTTTACCTTAAATCTTCATAGAATAGCTTATTAAAATAGAAAAAATTTGGCTCGAAATTGAAACAGGGCAAAAAATATTAAAAAATAAAAGTATGAACGGAAAAATTCTGAAATTCAGAAAAAGTGAACAGAATGCCTTAAAAATAATAGAAGAACCCTAAGAAATAACTTTTAGGCTGAATGCGCTCGCAAAAAAAATTGCCATAGGACTATAATAGGGGGGCTTCTTGCCCGATGGGTGGGGTAAGAAGGCCATTTTAAATTTTTTACAAAAATGGCCGTAACTCCTTTATTAAAATTGGTAGACATTTGTTTCCCTAGTTATTAGTAGAGTCTAGTGGTCCCTTCCAGACAGCATAAGCATTCAAATAATCGCCCATAAAAAGTAGGTCAAATCGCACCTCGAAGTTAAGGGGGGCTGCATGCCCCGACCTACTCTATGTATTGTTTGTTATGGTCTTGGCTATGCAATGGTTCATGATTTTACTCCCATTATATACTTACCCTAAAGCAGCTATTTTGTGGCAATGAAGACTCAAACTTTGGTTGGCGTAAATATCATATCTATTGATGTTGGTGTGTGATTCAAACAATTATACTGTACGTGATAGGACGTTTCTTACCAAATTCAGCAGAAGGATAAAAACAAACAATAACGTGCAAGCACTTTAAGCAGCACAGACAATGCATGGTTCCAACACAGGCACACCGATCACGGATATACTACGGAGAAGAAGAAGAAAAAGGCATGGTTGACCTTTGACCCATGGAAGCAAGTCCATTTTAGTTTTATAATTTTTTCCATCACAGAAGGGCACCAAAAGTGACTGGTCGAAAGTTAAAAACCTACAGACAATGTAGTGTAGATTTGAATGAGATTGGTGAAAGAGAGTGACCTCCAGAGTGCTAACGAGATTGCATGAAATTTTTGGGGTAAGAGCAGCTGTGCTGCTAAAAAAGAAGCAAAACTAGCATCTTCAATTTCCATAGCAACCATTCCCATAGCAACTGCTGAATTCATCATAAATCTTAATAACAGAGCATAATTACCTCAGAAAAAAAGTCATCAATGTTAAATTTGATAATGGATATGTGCAGCTGAGAAGTTGTGCTATATTATTATTGTTGCCATGGTTACCAATTTATTTACTCTCAAAGAACCATGGGTAATTGGGTATTTCAAGATAAGTTTGTCTGTATTTGTATGTTTCACACCTCTTGAATTCTGGAACTGCCATTCAATACTTTCATAATTAACAAGCTGGTCGCACGGAACGTTGTAGAATCAAACTGCAATGTAAAATCCAGAGGTAGTCAATCAATTGGGCCCCCATCATACTATATTAGTTGGATTGACTATGCAATTGCACTCTAAATAGAAACAGGGCTATAACCAGCCATGCAGATGGTGCAATAAAATAATAATTATGAGGGTGGTTCACATTTCATTGGGAAAAATCAAATCGTCTAAAAACCTCCATTTTGAAAGTAGGAATTGATGACCACATGAGTAAAACAAACACACTCGAAAGTTCAACCAATTTGGTTAATATCTAGAGGTGACACAAAGCCTTTGAAGTTTATAATGTAATTCCTCATTCATGCAACTGAACAATTGTTCAATTTCCCAGATTTTTCTTAGAAGTGAATATTATTTTGCATTTTTTTAGTGAATGATAGAGTTGGCAAGGCAAAGTAATATTCGAGGGTAATTTTTGATTTATTGTTCTAATCAGGTGAAATATATGCCTATTTTTACGTAAAAACGCTTGATAATTAACCTATGTATATCTATGCTGAACTGCTGTGATACTTTGTAAGTCAAAAATAATATCAGGACAGGATCGGGCATCCTGGACATACTAAAAAGGGTTATTTGATAAAAATAATTGGCTGCTAAATTGCAAGATTTGCAAATACCGATTAATATGAGGTCTGCTGAAGGGCAATCGCACGTTAAACTTCAGCGGCTTTGTGCCACCTCTAAATATTAATTGATTTTGCTGAAATATTTACACGACACCTTCTGTCTATATAAGATCATGCACATTGCAAGATTCAAATCAGAGAAATTTAGAGCAAAGTGTTTTTTGACCATCCTAACAATTATAATCGGCCCCTAAATAACAAGCAATCATATTTTACAGCCGTGCCCCAAGTACGACGATGTAAAATCCAAAATTTTCTATATACATACAGGCTACAGGGGACACATAGATTGAATAAGTGTGGGCCTCTATATGACATGCAGTATAATTTTCAAAGTGTGCCAGTCCGCTGCTCCATGCACGTCGGTATGAACATTAATTTGTGAATGCCAGGCTAAGAGGGGGGCCCATAAAAAAAAAAATTGCTGGCCCCACACAAAATATTATGAACTTTTAGGTTTTGCTCAGCCCCTGCCTAGTGTGGGAAAGTATAACTATTCTTTTGTGAGATATCCAGCCTCAGCAGCATGAAAAACTGAGGGGCTCAATGTAACACACAGTAAAATTTCCAGACCATGCTCCCACAGGTTTTACCATCCAAATTGGAAAAGAGAAGACTTAGTAGGCCAACATATATGTATGCCTTTCATTAGTTTCATACCATACTAGAATAACTCAAAATTATTTTACAATAATGCACTCTAACAATCTTCAAGGGATTCTGAGACTGGTGGCATAGCTGGGGCCCGAAGTGCCCCAGATTGACGCGAATGAGCAAGGGCTCATAATACCTATACATATCCTCCCTGACTAGGCCCAGTAGGTTATTCGGTTAAGATTTTGTAGCGAAAAAGGCATTCTACTTTCAGGAATGATTAGCAATTTTCATCAAGTAAATTTAAATCTCATGCTAGTCTTAGATGAGCATTCAAATATACTTATTTGATTATAAAAGACATGGAGTGCTGAATTTGGTTAGAAACTTCCTATCATGTACATGTACAGTATATTTGTCTGAATCACACACCAACATCAATTGATATGACATTACGCCCACCAAATTTTGAGTCTTCATTGCCATAAAATAGCTGCCTTAGGATAAGTATAATGGGAGTAAAATCATGAACCATGGCATAGCCAAGACCATAACAAACAATATGCCATATGGTATATAACTTGCTTGCTCATTGTGAACATATTTTTGTGCAGTTGAATTCACATAGTGTTGAACTTACAAATATAGTGAAGTTACCATGAAAACATCCATGATTACTTGAAAATAAACAAATTGGTAACCATGGCAACCACAGTAAAGCAGCTCATACTTCTCAGCAACACATATCCATCATTAAATTTAACAATGATGCTTTTTTTTTTTAGATATATGCTATATTATAAATATTTACAAAAAAATTAATGGTTGCTATGGAAACCGTTACCATGGAGATGTAAGCCAAAATCAGGAATGAAACCATAGCTAATTTTGCTTCTTTAGTTGATTTCTACCTCTGTGTCAAATTTGGTAGGTCCATCACCAAATGCACCATTTGTGTATGCCCAAAGCATATATAATCACTCACAAATATCCACAAAAGACTGTCGTGGATTTTGGCTTAGTCTTCTGACTTTGACCAAAGAGCCTATTTGACTATTAGCCTGTTTGATATTAGGCTCAATTTTCATTGGCTGTTGGATATTAGATTGGAATCTCATTGAATTCTCAGTGTGTCCAATGAGAATGCAGCTTAGTATCCACTGGCCAATCATGGCTCTGTGGATATTAGGCTTGACTGTCATTGGCTAGGATATTTGGCCGGATTCTCATTGGACAGGATATTAGGTGGCATTCTCATTGGACAAACTATTGGTATGGTATGGTATGGTATTTTTTATTGACATGTGTGTATATATACAATTATAAATTTTTGCTTCCCAGATGTTTACATCTACACACACCCAGCCCACTTGGGCTTACATGTCAAGTACTTATCTTATAAAACAAACGGAGTGACACTTAAAAAATAAATATATAAATAATTAAAGTAAGTAGAAACACTTTAACAAGGAAATAGATGAAGGTTAATTATATAATACATCCAGTTTTCAAATGCGATCTGATTTAACCAAATACTTTTTGCTTTCTTTTGTCATATATATTCCAGATAAATTTCACTGTTTTTAAAATATTACATTTTTTCATTATTACATTGAATTTAGATTCTGTAGTGAGGGACTGAAAGTCCTGGACCTCAATACCATGAATGAAATACTGGTTTCTCTCATTTTCGTAGAAAGGACAGTTAAAAAGAAAATGTGCCTCATCTTCCACCGAGTTATCATTACATAATTTGCATGTGCGTTGTTCAATCTCAAGGCCCTTCCAGCGACCAGTTTCAATCTCCAGTGGCAGTATACCCAATCTTAGTTGTGCTAGTACACTTCTATATTTTCTGTTCATGTTTATGGATACGTAAGGTTCAATACAAAAGTTGTCCTTAAATGTGACATATGTTCTCAATTTTGGGAAATCAGCTAAAGCATTTTTCCATTCACAGCATTTAGCTTCATGCAAGAGAGCCCATACACGTTCAATTGGACATGGAAGTGCATCGTGAAAACAACTTGACATATTCAGTTCAGTCATGATCTCTTTGACTTCTGCAGCCCAAGCTTTTGTGGGCTGATTTATGTCCCACTGGAAAACTTTTTTTGTTAAACGATTGGAGTTCATATTCACAAGATTATTCCAGGTCCTAATCATGTTTACCTTACGTCTGACACTGCTATGGGTCCAGCCCATGTCGCCTTGAATTGCTAAATTGGGTGCAAAGTTATGAACACCCAAGAAAGCTCTTATTGCTCTGTTTTGCACATGGTCAAGTTTTTCAAACACCTTAGCTCCCCAGATACCACTAGCATAATCGAGAACTGTGCTAACACAAGCATGGTATAACGTGGTGAAGGTATTATAGCCTAAACCATTTAAATGCTTATGTTTTGCCAGAATTGCTCCTAATGCTCTGCTTCCAGCTCCTGCTAATGTTTCAGCAGTCACATTATAATCAAGGTGCTGATCAAGGACAAACTATTAACTACAGTGCCCCCTACTGTGGATATTAGGGTAGATTCTCATTGGTCAAGATGTTAGGGTGTATTCTCATTGGTCAGTTCACTATAATCCAAAGTTGGATATTTGTCAAAATCCACAATAGTAATAAGAGTTATTACGAGTGATTTGGGTATGTATACAAAGCATAAGATCTTTGCCAAAATCCACTATAGTCGGGAGCGAGCGATAATGAGTGATTTAGGCATGCGAACAAAGCACCTATATTTTGCCCAAAGGCCTCGCAGATATTTTGAAGGATGCGATGACTTTGGGAAAGTCATGGCAAAAGGAGTCGTAATGCCCAAAGGCCCTATAGTTTGCCCAAATACCCTATAATTTGCCAAAAGGCCTAATATCCATGCCCAATAGGCCTATTGGGCACAATAGTGGATATTGGCGGTAACACCATTCTCCTAAGATATTACATTAAGCTGCCCCACTGTATGGTCAGATGTGAAAAATACGCTTGTATCGTGCCATATTTATGTCATATTCGAATTCTTCACAATATAGGGGCCTAGTAGCAGCCATAAATCATCTCCAATGACCCTGAAACCATGAAATTCAGATTCCTTGACCAGGAAAACCCCAAATTTGATGTATCACATGAAATCATTGAAGAAAAATTGCCTGTGTCAATTAAGGAAGAGTGCATGGCGGCCATCTTGGATGCTATCTAGGACGCCATGTTGAATAACATAGATTTAGTGGTCGATTGGAAAAGTTGTACACATGGATAGTGTGTGTATGCATATAAGGAATCCAAAAGTATGCAATAACCTTCAAACCAACTTGTGTCTGCTTGGGACACTAGGCAAATTCCAATTTTTAAGTATATTTGGCGGCCATTTTGTTTTTGGCTGAAAAAAGGGGGTTCCCGGGAAATTTTTATGGAAGATTTTTAATATGTTATTCCTTGAAGTCTAAGCTTTCCGAAAATGTATGGGTCAAAACTAAAGGAATTTGTGGTGGGTCGATATCTCATTTGCCTGGACTATGAAGTTCCTTGGAGGTCATGTCCCAAGGTTTTCTAAGCTGCTTACTCCACGGCTCATGAATGCTACTTTTGTCTGAGAGCATCACCATTGTCTCTTCGGCTGTGGTCTGTGGGGTTATTTTTGAGGGAAATTTGTGAGGTCATTTGTATAAGGCCCTTCGAAAGAGTGGACTCTTGCTACATTATTTTTTGAGTTCAATTTATGTAAATGTACAGGCCTCAATTACAGCAGGTATTTGATGTTGTTACTTGTGTGTTATGAAACTTAATTGTTTAACACAGATCCTTGAAATTAGATCTGCTTACTACACGTATATGATGAGTAAAATCATCCCTTTCTTTAACAAAAAGCAATGGAGTTTCTTTTTGTCGGCTTATTTCAAGAGATTTCCATTCAAAGCAGAATACTGGATCTTCGCCGGAAGCCATGCTTTTTGAAACAGGGCTCTATTACTCCTTGGCATAGTATACTTACATGCTCTTCTTCATTATCGATGAAGTTGTTCCCCATAAAACCCAAGGCAGTTTTTTGCTCTCAAAGAGGTTAATTGAACGTTTTCAGCTGTTTCAGATGAATGGATGGATGATTTGGGCATTGCATTCTGTATGTATGAACTCGGATGGGTAAACTGCCCATTGACACATGTACAAGGGCACAGAGGAACTTTTAGTGGGTCCCATGAATGGGTTGTTGTCTTCCTACCATCTTAAGGGTTGGACAGTGTTGAGGTTGAGATGTTTTGCTGTGTGCAAAAAGTCCTCTCAAAATATTATTAATCAATCAATATAAACTTTTGTTCATCACTGACAGACTATGATTTGTATCGTATGAAACTGAGCCCATGATGCTGTATCTTATGAAGCGGATGCCTTATTGAAAATGCCCTTCCCCTCCCCATCCCAACATTTCTCTCTCATTTTATCAATGAGAATCTCTTAAAGTTTGCCTGAAAAACTCCTTCAAGATCAAATGGCCTTCTCCATATACACTCAGAATATATAATTGCTCTGCAGACGTGGACATGAATAATTTGAAGAGATTTCTGTGCGCTGTAGACCAGCCAAAGCTTTATTATAGTCATCATTTCTTCACTGTCTACATTTCATAAAGCTGCACGTGCCTGATTTTCAGTGAGAATTGAGTACAATATTTGACAGTTGGTTTTATCGATTTCATCCTTGTACATGACACTGCACACATATATTTGCAACATTTCGTAACTGCCTCCTTCATTAAAAGTAACTCTCATCCCTCCTTGAAATAGAGAAAAACATGAATTTATTAAAATACACTCATGCGTGCTATTTCTTACTTTTTCATGATCTTATAATTAAAAGAGTGCATGATTTAGTAAATTTGCTTTGGGTGCAACACTAAAAAGAAAGTATAGATGGGTTATAAACTATAATGCTTATCTGACATGTAGAATGCTTTTGCTGCACATAAACCAACTGAAAACCAAAACTGAGAATTGTACAGGGATATGAGGCAGGAAATCAGAATGAGGCTTTGTGTCTATATGAAGGATTTCAGTTTTCATTCTTGAATCAAAAAGTGTGAAGGCAACACAGCACACAGAGCGTTTGATGTGAATTCTTAGGCACAATGATTTGCAATGTTCTTTGTTTGGGATCGAATTTTCTTCTTGTGATTCAGCAAAAGAACCTGATTGCTTCATAACTTCGTTGAAAAGGGCAAATAGAGAAGATAATTTAAAAAAGAAGAATGACGAACAATTTTTCAAATTAAAGGCGTATAAAGAAAATATTTTTAAGAGCACAGTAATTGCAGAGGTGTCCTAAAATGATTTTATAAGTATGGGACATCCTGGTCCAAAGATCACAGTTGACTGCAAAGTGATTTTGCCTTCAATGGTTACTTTAAATATTCTTTGTATAAAAGACGACGATTCTACTCTGAAACAATTGCCCATGAATAATCTGGTTTATATAATATATGAAAACTGCCTACTGTAGGAATAAATGTACTTGGGAATTCCATTTGCTTTATTCATCCATCTTTTGGTTCCAACTCCTCATCTGCGCACACCCTTATTTCTCATGAAAGCTAGCACCTCATTAATACGCCATGTAATTACGCTTATCCATCATGTCGTTATCTATACACCTCATAACATATCCTTCATTCATCCCACTCAATTAATTATCGCTTCAGAGATATGCATCCTGTTTCCATGGTGCTTTTTCAGCCTTCTTCTTCATCATTTGCTATCATGGAAAGACGATCTTAATGGCTACCTGCTTCTTACCACACACACTTATCAACCTTGATGTATCTCACCCCTTCTCATTTGCATAAATTACAGCCTTACTTGTGGCATCTATCTAAAGTCACTTGCCCCATAAATATGCTGATGTCTACCTCACGTCCCCCTAATGCATATGCAATGCTTTTAAGGAAAGGCTAATATTGTTTTGGATCTTCATTTAACCATCATCTTCAGAATCTCCTTACTGTCAGGAAGAGAGGGTTGATTCATTGAGGGTCATAGGGCTTAATGTTCCATATTTATGCAGAGACAGTCTTAAAAAACACAACCAGGAACCAATGTAACTAGTTTAGGGGTACTCTTGGAACAGGAAGAAACATAAGTCTAACACGAGTACTTATTGAGTGGGTCGGGGCAAGAAGCCCGGGTTAGGTGAGAGGCCCCCCCAGGGTTATATCTAGACTTACATTTTTGGTGCTTTTTCTTATTACAGGTGATTTCATTACCATGCGATTCTGGTCATTCACAGTTGCCTGTGAGTAATCAATGCTATGTACATATACTTGCTACGTTTCATATATTAGCTGTGTGACGTTCTGTTGTTTCTAAACCAATCAAATGAAGCAAAAATGCTACGTATTTAGTGTGTAAAGAGCCTAAGAATCTCGTACTAATGAAATTGCCTATAATAGGATTGAAGCTAGAGTCTTTTTGGGTGACGTCACAAATAGCACCAAACCATAGAAGTAATTAAAGAAACAAAAAAGGGTTCATGGTTTTTGTAACTTTGAGTAATTCTTTAAAAGGAGTTGTCAGAAATAACTTTGGAAATATTTAAAAGTATAATGGATATCTGCATTGCTTCACTTTATGACCATTACATAAATATGATTTGGATCATATTTTTTGCATTTTAGCTCAAAATATAGAGGTCAAATTAAAATATGTGAGTTTGGGGCGAGATGCCCCACATGGTATGGGGCATGAGGCCCCCCTTCACTGAGGCCTTGATGCTGCTTCAGGAACCATTTAATAATTTGTACTTTACCTTAAATCTTGATAGAATAGCTAATTGAAATAGAAAACATTTGGCCGAAATTAAAACAGGGCAAAAAATATTAAAAAATAAATGTATGAACAGAAAAATTCTGAAATTCAGAAAGAGTGAATAGAATGCCTTAAAAATGACAGAAGAACCCCTAGAAATAACTTTCAAGCTGAATGCACTCACAAAAAAAATTGCCATAGGATAATAATAGGGGGGCTTCTTGCCCGATGGGTGGGGTAAGAAGGCAATTTGAAATTTTTTACAAAAAGGCCATAACTCCTTTATTAAAATTGGTAGATATTTGTTTCATTTGTTATAAGTAGAGTCAAGTGATCCTTTGCTGACAACATAAGCATTTAGATAATCGACCACCAGTAGTAGGTCAAATTGCACCTCGAAGTTAAGGGGGGCTGCATGCCCCGTGCTACTCTAGACCCCGACTCTCACAATCAAGAAAGAAAGAATTCCAACATTTGGCAATAGGGAATTTTATTTTGAATTCCATATTCGCATATTATATTGACAGTGAAATAGATTGAAATGGGACTGTCTTATACTTCATGTTTTACTCCTAGGTCATTATAAGCAATTTGGAATATATGCTAGACAATCTAATGTTATTATATATTTTTTTTCTGCAATCTTGGCATATGAAGTCAATTATCTATATTTCTCATTCATAAGAAGGGGATTTGAAATGCTTAGGAAAAGACTTGCAGTAATTAAGACTATATCAGATGGAATTTGAAGCAATCGCCTATATATTACAATCAATAATAACAATGTAAATGTCATGGCGAACTATCCAATTATTTGTCTAGAGTTACCCGCTAAGAAGATTTTATAATATAATGACAGATAATATATAAACATAATTGGCTGTCATATATGAAATATGCTATTTCACGTATTTTACAACTTACTTAGAAAACTATACACATTCATACTCAGAATTATACTGGAATTCACAAAAGATGGTTAATATTCAGAATTGCATCTCTGTACTACATTCAACTATTATATTAGAAGCTATTTCACAATCTTAGAGAAACTTGATCAAGAATAAGTTGTCTTATACCATTCGACACCTCTGTCAGCCAATCACATGCCAGTATTACAAGGAAATAATTCCTATATTCTTTGTTGCCCAGTTATCCTCTCATGTTTGAGTGTTTGTCTCACGGTATAAACCAGTTATTCACCATGGAATCAGGAATATGTGTTTATCACACCTTGGGCTAAAGCCCTCGGGCGATAAATAACATATTCCTTCTACCGTGGTGAATAACCTACACTTATTGTTACACTTACAGTTTACAGATTATGTCAGAAAATAAGTCAAATATGGACAGTGCATCCTCCTGATGCCTGGAAAGAGTTCAAACATCAGTGCCTGATCATGACAGGCTTATGTAACCTATTGCTCCAGTTACCCCACCATAAAATCGCAGACATAAACAGTTGGAGCATAAGTCAAAATGATGCAATTTAAGCTTCAGCAAAAACCTTATCAACGTTTTCAAAGATTTTGTTCAATAGAAAATCAGCTCAGCACCAGTTTCCAACTTGTTTTTGATGCTGTCATGCTTGGCACATTTAGTTTCATGCCATTAAAACTCCAGTGAAAGATCTGCAAACACAATGGCCACCATCACATCAACTTGGACTTAGAGCTGTGTGCAGGTTTATCTCCCATTTTGGCTGAGTTTATCCTAAGCTTGAAGTCGCAACAGAAAAGAAAGGCCCGAGTGTGATGCAATTGCAATATGACTGGGAAATCTGCTGCATAACCAAAGTGTCAAACATTACTTCATTTTAATAATAATAATAATAATAATAATAATAATAATTTTGTTACATGTATAGTCACCTTATGAGTTATGTTCACATTGTTGAATTGCCAGGTGTCTTTAACTCCGGGCATTTTGATTCAATTTAACATCAGGGGGAAGAGAGCTGAAAAAAGACTTAGTTCAAATGAACATCAGTTCAGCGCCTGTTTCTCACTCCTCTTGGTAGTGTCATGCTTGGGACATTTAGTCTCATGCCATTTAAAATCCATTGAAAGAGCCCCAAACACAAGGGCTGCCACCACATTGACTTGGACATGAAGCAAAAGAAGGACGAGCAGTGTTATCTCCCCTTTTGGCAGAGTAAATCCCAAGCTTGAAGTCACAACAGAAAAAAAAGCCGAGTGTAAAACAATTGCAATAATCATGATTGTGAAATCTACTACAAAACCAAAGTTACAAACACTATTGACTACTTCATAACATTACTGTAGTTACTTCATGTTCACATTAAACTTGACAGATATCTTTCCCTGCGGACACTTTGACACAATTTGACATCAGGGGGCTGTGAGCTAACGTCCAAGATGTCATCCTGCTGTCATTTAAACATAAGGTGACGTCAGATGCCCAGTGTTAGAAGCGGGAATCTTAACAAATGGCTGAAGGCAACACCAAGTGCATGACCCGTTAATCTGACAAATAAATGAATCAAATGTTGCTTCATGATAAGCGATTCTTTAACTGTGCACTTTGAGTCTTTGAGGCATTGCATGTTGAACTGAACCCTAGGGAATCTTCTGTCTGTAAGCCGGAGATAAGGTCCACTGCGTAAGATAAGGAAGTCATGAAGACGTTGTGAAGCGGTTAATCATGTCAATAACTGGACAAAGTACATCAATTGCCAATCAAAACGACATCAAAGAAATATGCACCCTTTGCAAAGCACAAGACCACGTCCTGAAGGGAAGGTAATGACATATCTAAAAGCTGCTTGGGACAGATGAGACTCTGGGGAATATTAAAGGGTAACCTAGGCCTCTCTTTAAGTCTTCTTCTTCTTCCTATGAAGCTCAGTCCACCATCTGGTGTATTATCGGGCCTTGAGCGCTTGTGCATGTGCCTGTGCAGATAAAAACAGTCCATTTTAAAATCGTATGCAGTGACACATTAAAATCAGTAGTGAGAGGCACATTATAAGGCAGTGATTTGAGAATGGCTGTTTTAAAGACGTCTAAGTTGTCGCTATTGACTATTGTAACAGGAATTGCATTCCAGATTCTTATTGTATCAGGGAAGAAGGAGGATTGGAGTATTTGGGTCCTCGTATGAGGGATGACTATCCGCTGATTATGTCCTCTAATGAATGAAGTTGACAGCTGCAGGTGATCAGTTGGTCTGCGACTAGTCCATGGAGGATCTTGTACATCATGATTGCTTATTCATTTCCCTGCATTGCTTGAGTCTGTCTATAAATATAAACATGCCTCAATAAAAATTACTAATACTCAGCTATTTTGGAACAGCAAGGATGTCACTTGTTAGTGTGTCACATTGCTCCTTAGAACAGATGAGGCATTTGGACTTCCTATTACTTGGTCTTACCCTTAGGTCTATACTGAGAAGACTGAGGATACAAACCTCTTTCACATGCACATGAGTCAAAGATGTTTCGGAATGCATGCCTTATATTTTCGCGATAATACATCCGATTATTCAGTTTCAGGTCATTTCTAAACACTTCCATGCTCCTAAAAACACGAATAATAATTTTCAACCTTCATTCTTACATACACATCCAAACGGGTTTTTCAGAAATCGAGACTGTTCTGCTAAACATGGGTATATAACCTCTTACATGCACAGTTTTGCACACAGCCGGTCAAAAGAGGCCTTATATTTTTAGGGCAATATATCTAACGAAACCCTAAGGAAATAGAGGAGCAAATTGGTTTCTTATTTGATAGGCAGGGCATTTATCTCTGTTAGGTTTCAATAAACATCTGATTTGGGTGAAATGAGGTTTCTTGGCTCCAGACACAAGGGTTGCATGTTATGGTCATGTTATATTATTATCCTTCCAAAAAGTACGTAGAAAGTGATTTTTTCTTATAAAGTGGAAGTGTGACATCATATGGCAGTTCCCACAGGTTAACATTGGAAATCAGGCATTCCATGTGAGGTCACAGGTTGTCCAGCCAATCATTGCTCACTCTGCATAGTATGTCATATCAAATCTGTGAGGTAGTATACCAGCATATGACTACATGCCATGTGTGTAAAAATGAAACACATTCAGTTGTGGCCCGCAGTGGCACATCTAGAAATGACATTGGAGGAAGCATGTTAATCTTTGGTCTGAGGGGGGAGGCATGCCCCTCAATGTTGAACCAAGGGCACACAAAAAAGATTGCTTATGATTTCTAATAGTGATTGATCACAGAGTTGATCCTCCCTCCCTTCCCCGGAAGAGTTTATCCATCCATAAAAATGTGCAAATGTGTTTCCCCTTCATGAGACACCCTAGCTGTGCCACTGGCAGCAAACAGTAAACAACATTCAGATCAGGCAGCTTATGAGTGACAGTTGCTTATTGATTCATACAGCTTGTAATCTTCTTCTTTCAGTCAGTTATGCTTCATGGCACTCTCATACTATGTCATATACCATATATGGCAATTCTGTACACTACATCATGTGTTAACACTACATCATACTCCACACCTCAGCCAATCACGATGCCCCATCTGTGTGAGGTCACATACCAATTTTGCTAGATTTTTCAAATTCTACATACTTTTTGGAAGGATAATAATGTAGGACTTGCAGCTATGTTGATATGTTCCACACTAGAGTAGAATTTACTAACAAAATAGCTCCCAGGGCAATTATAATCCTTCCAGCTGCAGAGTGATTAAGGATTGATGTTGGAATTTGATAGCAGTTGGAAAATTCAAGATATGACTTAAATCTAACATGGCTTTATGTACTGAAATGTGTACTCCGTGGTACCCTGAAATGTTGCCATACCACTTGCTATTTCAATGCGGTTTAAGAATTTGTAGCTCTTACAAAAATGTTAATCTAGTCCTCAAAGCTACAGAGTTGTTTAGGATAATGGAGCAATTATTAGCTTGATGATTAAAGAAGTGACTTTCTGCAAGTTGATATGAGCCCTGGACACAAGGATCGGCAGCCAAGTGCTATCCACCGAGCTAACCCTTCCCCCTCCTGCTTCAAAATTTCAGTCCTCCACAATATATATCCTTCAATCAATTTTGTTTTCTTACTCCATTATTCAGTACAATGCCCTGCTCCATTATGCTCAACATGGTACAAAAGCATGGGTCGGTCAATATGATCAGTCAATTTGGTGTGTGTCAGCAGAGACGAAACTGCATTGGTGCCAGCTATGGGTCATTTCTGCCTTATTACAACACCCTGTCGGCCAGCAGTCATTTTGCTTCCAATAACATTGTCTCTCACAACATCGGTCATTGTCAACACCATGGACCATAGGCCATATAGCTACACATTATCAGTGGTGCCCATATGTCAGGCAATGGTGACTTTATTAATTCAAAGCATAACATGTCATTAGTCAATGCATGTGACCTTTGGCTGGAGTCTGTATGGATACCAGTAGTTCCCTATGGCCAAATAGATCAGAGACCTTCTTTGTCCTTCCTTTGGAACTGCCCTACAGAAATGACCTCATAAATTAACCTCAAAATTGACCCCATGCAAAGAAACAAGACACAAGAGCAGTTGGGTGACAGTATTCTCTGAAATAATCAGAGTATTCATGAGCTGTGCAGCAGAAGCTTTGTGCGGATGAGAAAACCCTAAGATACGACCCCAGGGAACCTCAAGGTGCCAGGAGAAGAAAAGGGATTGCACAATTTGTGAAATGTTTGCACCTCGGCTGCACCTTGGCTGAGAACTGATTCCAGCTGAGCACACACCTTCTGCCTTACAACTCTGCATGTAGCTTTGCATTATTCACTGTGTTATGGCCAACACTTATACAAGTATTGTAGCTCTGAAATTAATATTACCTGGCACACTGGGTACATACAATACTGGACAGGCTGAAATTCTGTAAAGTGTCAATCGATCACGCCTGATAGAATTGTTAAAAATGTACATAGCCCTGCAAATCATCACAGCGGTTATCAGGGACTACAAATACACTATAATCCTTTATCTTAAAGGAAATGATGCACAGTCAATTTTTTATATTTTATATGTTTCTGAGAAAATTAAGATACTTGCTTCATAAATTCTTACATTGTTACTGACAGCACACTAAAGGGCAAGACCTAGGGTTGCAAAAAAGATTGAACATGAAAGCATCAATTGAGCTTAATTTACACCCTCTAGCTCACAACTTCTGGCTTTTACTCGTATGTGGCCCCTTGATGGCGGCTTAATAGCCTTGAAGGGGTCACCCTCAATAGACCATCAATGTCCAGCCAAAATACTCAGGACTACGTCAAATGTGCCAACAATTTTCCTTGTTTTCTCTATTTATTTGAAATAATCTGAAGTCTGGAATGTGAAGATAAAAGAATTTGTCTGTCTATCTGTCTGTCTTATTTTTGGGCCTTTCTGTCTGGTCCTTAAAACTGTGAGAGCATTAAGACCTTGCCATAAAGGAACGCACCTGGTCACCTACATTCACACTGCATAGAAAAAGAGGGTGTGCTATAGACTTGTTCTTCACTAATGCTCTCCTCGGGAGAGCTATGGTTTGGTTCCTTATGACAGCTCTGCCTCTCGCCCAAGCACAGCCAAACTCAAGTATGTGTCTCTTGAGTATTTGCTTTAAGGAATATGCCAAGGATCAACACCTGGACCCAATAGTGCAATGTAAAGGCATTTCCCAATGTTTAGAGGCTTTTAGAGTTAACTTATGAGATGGCATACTTATCTAAATGTTTATACTCTAAATAATGGTCCGCATTTATCTGATGCCTATCCAAGCATGGTGACTGCCATATGATGCATGAGTGATGGTAAGGCTGTGAGTCTGCCACATACCCTATTAGTTCAGGGATGTGCAAGGTCTTTCAGTTGTCCCAGTATAGAAGACTGGATACAACCCCCTCCATTCATTTTGGCCCAGGTCTCATGGGACAGACCTAGTCAAGAGCTATATATAGCTGCAGCTGCCCTCTGCTGAGTGTCCCATGTTTTAGTGCCTTATGCTGAGTGGAGTTCCAGGAGTGGGAGTGGAACCCATGTCCTCTCAGGCCAGTGGATCGCAGTCAAGCGCTTTAACCATTAGGCAACTGATGGACGCCAATTTCAAAGATATTGTGTTTCCCTTGTGAAACGTGCAGGCAAATGTTGAGAGCTTCTCATGTATAACAGCTTAGTTTTGCCAAGAGCACATACATGCAGTCATAAAATGACAATGTTATACATTGCACACCCAAGACCCCTTCAAAGCAATGCACGGGCTAAGTAGTGGAACAATTGCTGAGAAAGCAACCATTATACAACATAACAAGCCAAATAACAGAACTAAGAGACATGGTCATAGGTTAATGCAGTATTTTTTAAGGGTAACAGGAAGGTCAAAACACTATATCTGTAGTGAATGATACCCATGGCATGCACAAAGCCCAATAGTAGAAAAGGAGACATGGCGTACGTGTGACATTTGACAGCCTAGGGCACTCCCAATGTTAGACATAAGAGCGGAAAGTAGTTTATGATCATAATGTGCATATATTGATGGTATTTTGGAATCTGTTATTGTTGTTCTGACTAAATACACAGCGTGTATCTTAAAACAGTTCAATTGTTTTCTTATATATATATATATATATAGTAAAACAGACTGTCATGAAAGTACAAAATACATTTATTGGAGATATACATTATAATTGTGATCGGTGTAAAGATTTATTTTAGTGGCAGCTCATTGGTTGTCACATGTCAAAAAGCTTTTCAGGAAACTAAAAAAAAAGGGTTTATTTATTTCTATCTTACTTTATGCAGTTTTGTCTATCTATTACATTTGCCTATTTTTTCATTAAGGGCATATTTTCCTACTTTCTAAAATTTGTAGTAGTTTTTTTGTAGTATTCGCTTTACCAACAAAATAGAAGCTTTGAGACCATAGTCAAGACAGCCATCACAACGGCCGTTTTTTTTATTTTTTATGATTTAGCTTTTGATAAATGTGGGGCAAATGAAGTGGAAAGCCTCAACATCCCCTGCACTAGACGACAGAGCTATAAACACCCTTTTTGTAGCAGTTCTGATGAGGAGGCTTAGGGTCTCCCCCCCCCACTACTTTGTCAAAATTTTCACACTTGGGTTTTTCTTTTTTTTTAGAGTTCAAGGATTCCTGGAGGGAAGAATCTCAGAACTTGAAGGTTCCTCAACATAAACTTCTGTAATGATGGTCTTTGACAGGAGTGTTATAAAGCAAGAACCACATAAAATCAAATGAAAATGCCATTACAATGATAATTACATTCATTTATCATTACCTTTAATTTTGAAGATTTCCCACATTAGGCATATTTTCCCGATACTTCTACTAAGGAATGGTGCCTGACTATGATTTATACTAGGGTAACAGCAAGCAACTTGTCGGTAAAAAGCTTATAGCTTATATTGCTTGTTTTTTATTGTCACCACAGACCTTAAATAAAGTTTTACCTCATCTTACCTTACCTTACCTTAGAATATATCAACCAAGAAGCTTTGCCAATGCAAGAATAAACAAAAAACTTGTGAGATTCCTGCCAAAAGCGCAACTGCACATAACATAATAAATCCATTGCAATGAGTTTGTTACTTTATATTTTTATCCTAGATCATCTTTTGCCACACAGTGATTGTGGAATAGCACAAGGGAAACGGGTAGTCTGAAAAACCAAAACTGTGGTATTTCTGTTCCTTAATTCAAAGTTCAATAGCACCTGCCAAATATTACTGGTGAGTATCTGTTAGGATGTCTCTGTTCAATAATATGTCTTGCTTTCCTTCCAATCAGATTCAAGGCATTATAGATCTTTTTATTTTTCTTATTGTTCTGTTTCAAAATATCCAGCAACTAAGAAGTTTCATAGACATATCATAATTCTAAAATTACATATACTTGTCTGTACTCTGCAGTCAGTTTTGCCTTCATACATAACACCGACTGTGAGAAACTGCATCTTTCATCGTCAAAGGCATATGTTGCAAAAGTCTGTTAAGTATTCTCTGCAGTCTCATCCTTCTAATTCTTTTTCCTACCATCTCAGCAATCAACCTAATCACAACACCACAAGTTACGTTGCAAATTACACATAATACTGTTGATAATAGAGAGGATAGATCACATCATCCGCAAGACCAGGGGTGGAATGACCTAGGAAGAGTGGCAGCATCCACGGGCAAAACCCAATTTGGGAGCCGTTCAAGGTGCAAAAAATTATAATAAAAAGAAAAAAAGCCTAAGTCTATGGGACCAAGTTTGAAACTCTCTGACACAATCAAACTTAACTTAATAAAGGTACAGATTTGAGAAGTCCCTTTTTTGGTAAGGGCCCTTTCCTTGGCATAAATTCAAAAAATGCGAATGTGGGGGCCCTTCAACCTTGTTTTGCCATTGGGTCCGAGGCATCGCCAGTCTGCCCCTGCACAAGAGACACTGCCCTATATTTCATACAGAAAAGTAACTGTTACATATACATGTAGTTCGGCTTACCTGACAGCATCATGTCATAAGACTGATGTAGTTAATTTTCCCCTTCGATGATTAATTCTTGGCCAAGTTCCTGCAATAGATCAATGGGTATACCTTTTGTCATCATATTGTCGCTCCTATCTCCTGAGATAAGATTGTATCGGTTCATAAAGTACAGAAGGAAACTGATGTCATTTTTTGGTATTTTGCTTGGTATTGCAGTGTTGAGAAGGTCAAGCTGCAGGATGATAAAGAAGATGGATGGGTGCACAAAACAGCAATCAAATTGAGAACTGAGGGAGAGAGGAGGTATACATGGATAGCATACATAGCAGCACGAGCACTTGGATCTATTTAGATCGTGACGTTATGATTATATTTACAAAAGAGTATGAAAGCTGTTTGAGAAATTAGCCTGACCTTGTCACGGAATTCCCTCCCTTGAGCACAACTGTTCACTTGTCACCATTTGATAGTAGCACCACCCTGTTCTATAGAGTTTTAGGGATCTTATGAATCATGCAAAAAATTTCAAATGCACTTATAACAAGCCTTAAAGCTAATTTGTAACTCATAACACAGTGATAGGACCGTCTCTTGTGACCAGCTTCACGCTACAATCTATAAATAGCTGAACAAATATTATGACGTCATGGCAATGCACATGGCTGCAGCATGCAGGGGGGCACTATCAGGGATATCTTTTTGAAATTAATATTTCAATTTGATTGGAATCAGCAGATCTATGCCTTCAGCATTATAGTGAATTTATATATATAAAGCAAATTTGAGAAATGCATAGGCCTTATTGCCACGGATTTGATAACTGTCTTCTTCTATATATATCCTGCTGGTTATAGGCCTGCAAGTGAACAATTTAATGTTGATTTTCCACTGAATGTAAATTGTTTTTTTCAAGAGCAACAATGGCTTGGGGTGGGGGATTTTGGGGATAGATCCACCCCAGAGCCCCAAGCCAGGCGTAGGGGTTGCCTATACGCCTCCTCACTCTGTTCAATTCAATGAAAAAAAAAAACTGAAAAAAGAACCTGTGAAAAGTAAGTATCTGGTCTTTATGGCTAGATTATTCGAAATGTGGCCTTAATATTTGTTATCTATGCAATACACCCTACACCAGCTACACCTGGGTTGGTTGAGTTTGAAAGAAAAATAAATAAATCAGCAATGCATTTTCGAAGGATGTCTACTCAAACCTGGATTCTGCACCAGGCGGAACAAAAAAAAAACTGTTTTAGTAATCACATTTGTATATATAGCTAGAGTTTTGATACAGCCCTGAAATTTTTACATCTGGAAATTTATACTTTTGAGATACGGCCAATAATTTATGGTATATACACTACATTACTGAGTAGATTTGAGTATTCAAAGTTATTTGATTCTGAGATATAAGTTATATCATATAACATTTAGTTGTGTGGTTTGTTTCTAAAAATTAGAATATGCACAAATATCTAAAACTCTTGATATATATATAAGGCTATATGTAACACAATATTTTGGCAATTTTTTTACCTCAGACTCTGGCAACACCTATGCATCATCCAAGTAAAATTTTTAAAGACTGGAGTGACCCCCTCAGGGCCCCACTCATCTTTTAAACGTGACATAACGTCAACTGGGACCAAGAGGCGGTCCTCTTGCTAAATTGTAGCAACAATGGTTACTTTAAACTAAAATTGTAACGTTATGACTTAACAGAACCTCACCAAAAAAATCCCACAAATTCTTAACAATATTTCTGACTATAACAGCTACTTTTCAACACTCCCTGCGAATCCCTGGCATCTCCAAAGCAACTTGAAGTCGGGGAATACCTTTGGAGACAGTGAAAAGAGTTTCATACTCTTATGTATGGTAGTGTCAAGATCGACAGATTATTCAAGTGCTCGTGCATAGCAGGTAGTACTTACGCAGTGTAGTACTGTGTGGATATGGATAATGCTTCGGGATCGACAATTCAACAGACTGACAGCTTGATGGGGTAAATAGTTGGATCAAGATATATTCATATATATGTCGATAGATAACTTGATACATAGATGCTGCTAATTATTTATGTGTGTGTTGAAATATATCTTTTCTCAGCAGAAATAAAACAGTTTGTGTCTTATGCAAAGACATATAGATAGAGAGTACGGGTAGATAGGTGATACCTCATGGCTGCACAAAACTATCTTCCAAGATTGTAGATACCATTGGACATGTCTCAGTCCTGTTACATCAAGCAATCATGACAGCTCTCAAGATGAGATGAATGGAATATTGATTATTGAGTAAGAACACCAATGAATAATCCCTCATATCCATCAATATTCTGGACGGTATTCTGTGTTCGGCATCTACATATTCCATGATATTATTCATAGTGTGTGGTGAGTCGTTTGCATGATTTATATATAACATTGACCGTGGCGAATATGAAGCTTGTGTAGAACCAAAATTGCATAACTGTCCTTTAATGATTTATTAGAGACATGTAACAGTCAACCCTTAAAAATGCTTGTGTAGATGGTACAGATGGCATTCTCTCTTGCTCACTGCACTCACTTTTTTTTACATTACAGTAAATGCAAAAGTGGAAAAAATCAGATCACATTCTCGTTTCAACCTTGGAAATGACCAAATAGATCCATCATGATTAAACTAATGGCAGAGGCCTTTAGTGTTTGTTGCTGTACTAAATTGATGTATCAACCCGCCAAGGACAAAGCGAGAAAAAGAAGCACAGCTTGGAGTAAACAGGTCTGGTAAGTGGAGATGAAGGAATAAGATGGCAGTAACTACAGAATGACAATTTCCTATATGCAAAACAGTGTGGAGAGGTTGATGTCAAATTCATATATATATCTATTAATCTCTATCTCAAAAATATTGCGCCAGCTAACTATCTGTTTATCTCTCTGTCTATGATGGTCGATCTCTTAGTCTATCCCACTCCCTATCTATTTCTGTGAATCTACCTATATCTATCTACTTACTCACTTTTCCATCTCTTCCCTTTCTTTGGAATCTTGTTGTTGAATAACTACAACTCATCACATTTTATCACCAATTATCCTTCTATAATGAATTACTCATGTAATATCTTTCATGACAGATGATGCAATAACAATTATTGATTCCATTGTTTCATGCCCAGATGGCTTTAATTGTTTTACTTTTGATTAATCACTGCAATTCTCCTCCAAATTGATTAGAAATTGAGTGGCCTTGATTTTAGGCAAATATCCAAAGCCTGAAGTGTAGCCTTAATTGTCATCTGTAAATATAAAGGTACCATGCTTTGACCAAGTCCTTGTTCTTGTCAAGCCATGAATTGTGTTTGTCATTGTTTAACATTTGATTAAACCCTGCTAACTCAAAGAGCAAATATCAATGAATATTGATAATAACCAAAATTAATTACTTGATGGGTTATTTGATAGATATACAGATAGATACACCAAATGATGGATGGAAACATGAATACAATACCATTCATAGATGCAAACATTGACTGAGAAGGACCCGCAAGCACTCATCAGCTTATGATTCACTAAGATTCTGACAGAGTCACCCTTGCTAAGGCTCACATGACCAGAGACAGACTGCCAGCTAATCAGGTTTGCAGGATCTTGTGACCTGTATGTCAAAGCTTCGAAGTTGTGTAGGCGTTGTGTCATGAGCCATCATTGGATGTCAGCAACAGGTCTGAGGGCAAAGCTTAGTGACGCGACACAGGAATATGTACGAGAAATTGGATTCCGGGTGTTTGGTAAAACAACAGAGAAACTTCATTCATTGAGTCCAAAATCAGGAAAATATACTCTCTCATAGTGGTGCTAAAAAGTAAGGCAAGAGTCACAAGTTTTTAAAGTAATACTGACAAGATTATTTTGGATAATCTAATGGTTGTTTTTTCTTTATGATATTTCTGGTAAACCAATCAATAATTCATAATTTTATTATTCTATCTGCAAATTCTGAACGTGCATGACATTGTTGAGTTCTTTGGTAGGTAAAAACATCTGATATAATAGTTCCCACAGCATAATCCTATAATTATAGTAGATTAGTCAACTGTCCTTGTGTTATAGGATTGCAGTCATGAGGTGGTCTCTTTTTTGGAAGTAGTATCTCCGGAGGGTATGAAAGAGGGATGTGGTCAAATTAGTAGGTCAGTCTTGAAACAGGGGTCCCATAATGAATGGACAGCAGAAAAGTAATCCTATATTGTCTGATATGGATCTCTAGGTTTTTCCATGCAGCCAAGGTTGTGTGAGCACATAGAAGTAGTCCTGAGCATGTTCTTGGCAAGGGCAGATCCATTTGTTTTGGCAGAGCTTAGTTATAAGCCACTACTATGGCACAGAGCCCTGTCAGACCAAGGAAACAGGATGAGAACTACCTTCAGGATTCAGAAAAGAAATATATATGGCCGTGAAGAAACTTTGTAACAATGTAAGTACATTTCCCAGTACTGCTCAAGCTCCTGAATGACCCATTCACAGAATCCAATGGATTTTCCATTCTTTCGGACAGCAACATGATGTGCAGGAAGCGAAAGCTTTCTAATATATATTGCCAACAGGTATAAGGGTCTGATAAATTCTGTATACTGAATATCAAGGGCTATCCTGGTGTCTATGATGGGGTAATCCATTGCAAATTGAATCTTATTTAACTAACTTCATAATTGTAAGCATATTTCTTGCGATCGGGGATTGATTCAGACTAAAAATTTTCGAAACCACACAGTGAACCTTTTTTTAAGTATAAAAAGTATCTGTTATATGCTTTTCCTTCAGTCACTTAGATGTTTTGGAATATTTTAGGCTTCTACTGAGCTTTAATGTTCACGTTTGTGTTATTCTTTTTGACAGATGTTCGATATTTTCCAAATTATGAAGCTTTCTTTGCATAAACAAGATGAAATAGTCACAAACAAGCATACTGAATATCACTTGCTTCATGACCAGAATACAATTATGCAGATTTTGTATAAGATCTTAGTTCCTCGTGGACTGATCGGGTTAAAAGCATCTTTTTGTGCACACTTGCTGAATCCAGATCTAAACATATTTCTGTCAATCGAAGTCCTATATGTGTTACATTAAGCGAGTTGGTACCATGAACTCAATGTTCTAGGCAGAGGCTTTGCGATGTGGAAATTGACAACCTAACCCTTAGTTTAGGCACCAGTACCAGATTGTATCAACGTTTAACACGGGTTATCCTAAAGTGGTTAATTTATCTTTTAACTGGGTTACTGGGGAAATAATTTAGTCATTATAAAACATTAGGTCAGCTTAACCCTGTTCAAAATAAAGTTATAGGAGTTAGCCGCTTGTTAAGCGTTTATACAATCTGGCACAGGTGTATCTTGGCTTTGTCTCACAGCTTTGTTAACTCTTCATTATGTGTGCTGCTGGAGGCTGCAATGCATCTAGTTTACAATAGGAAACAGTTGGCAACAGTATACATTAGGGTGCCTCATTTCAGAAATAGTTTTGAAATTCCCACTACCTGGTATTTCATGGTGTTACTTATATCAGAATACAAGTCCATGCCAATTTTCAACAAAAAATATTGATATTTAAAGGGTGCTCAAGAGCTCTGAAGATAACATGGTTGAAATGGGGCGTTTTTGGCCATTTTCGTCTTGTATGCATGTCTCTATTCTTATTCTTATCATTGTAACAGCACAGATCATCCAAAATGTCAGTGTTTATAAGTTCGAAAATATGTAAGCTCTATTACTAAGCAAAAAAAAGTATTTTTTCATAGTAACCCTGCCAGTATTTAAATATTTTACCTTGATTTTGGTGAAAATTGTCCATTTTAATGCTGAAAGGCTGTAATACACGTTAAGATTGGAGCAGTTCTACTTATTTTTAACCCTCAACAGGCTGGGAGGCTCATTAATAGATCTATCTGCAAGGGGGCAGCCTGCAGGAAAATGTTCATAAGACTATTGTGACATTTCCAAAAAATATGGAAAAAGCTTGACACCTTCATTTGCCGACTTCACAGCAGTGAATAAATCCTTCTTAATTGTATATGTGATGCCTCAATTGCAGTACTATACTGTTTGTTAGTTTGTTTGTGTTTTACGCCTCTGCAGCACCTTAGTGGGCTATATCGAGGCAGGCGATCGCCGTATGATGATGAGATGAGAAGGCTGTGAGTCTGGCATATACCCTATTAATTCAGGGATGTCCAGGGTCTTTCAGTTGCCCCAGCATAGAATACTGGATACAACCCGCCTCCATTTAATATCCCATGGGCTCGGACTAAAGTGAGTTCCCGGGGTGAGATTTGAACCCACGCCCTCAAAGCCAGTGGTCAAGCAGTCTTGACCATTAGGCCACGGGGGAACTTCAGTACTATACTGAAACAGCAGCTTATTTTCAACATTCGCAGGTTTCTCAGTATTTTTCTTGGGAACATATCATTGCAGGTTGAGACTAAAATACCGTAAAGTCTTCAATTCATTGGCCTGAGCAGTTCAAGCGCATAGGTCAACATCCTGTGTATACAATGTAAGGCATAACTTTTAAAATATTATGGGATAAGATACAATCTCTAATATCATAACTTCAAGATAAATTTAATGCTTGAACCAGATTAAGAATTTTTTGAAGTTCAGTGATAACAATCATTTACCTTTATTGACTCAGAAAAGATAGAATGTATGCCAAAAAGTTGGCAGTCTGCAATAATTGGCCCAGTATTGACAAAAGAGGTAAAACTGATCTTGTTAAATTGTGTACGTATTGAATTATTTGCCACACAAAAATTATCTGTTCAAAATTATGATATTTTTTGGGTTTAAGAGCACATCCTGGACCCTCTATTCTTTTCCTGAATGATGACTCTCAATTTATAATAAAGAACTTTTCAGAATTGAATATAAATGCGTTGTCCACCAGCCATTGCTGGACTTGAACATGTGTGTGTTGCATTGAACTACCAATATGTGTAGTATGGTCCATGACTGGCTTGATAGAGCTTATTGTACATTGAAGGGTTGCCCAGTCTCACTGAATACACCTGTATGCAGGTTACTCAAAAGCAATGAAATATTTTAATTTACAACATACTTGTTTGCAAGGTGCTGCTTACAAATTAGTGGATGCCCAAAGCAAATATGAAAGGGTTGCATAGTCCCATTGTCTTTCCCACCTTGAATATAATAATTGCTTGTTATTCAGAGATGTGAGAAAACTGAGCATGGACAAGAAGCTGCCATCTTCTAACTGTCTACAGAACACACACACGTGTTGATTGTGATATGACAGAACGGTTGCTACTCTGACATACATACAAGTTTACCTTAGTGTTAAAAGAAAATACAAGCAACTGTAGCAGATTAACCATACCTGGCTTGGAAAAAGAAAATTCACTGCCAAACTATGCAAATGAGTTATTTATTTGCAGCAGAACCAGCCATGCAATAAGGCTTTAGAGTAAATTTGTCAGTGTCCGAATCTTAAGTTATATGTCTTGGGATTATTTATACAGGAATTAGGTGTATGTACATATATAAAAATGCTTTGCAATCTGAAAACTGAGTAATCTTATACATTTACTAATTTCAGAAAGTTGCCACAGCTGGCAGTGATTTAGGAAGCTCAGATGATATTTATTAAACTTGTTGCCGAAAAGAGTTGGATAATACATGCAGTCGTTTTTTGATTCTGGGGTGAATACAGATCAAGCTGCCACAAAGTCTCCGCAAGGATGGATATTAGGGCCTAGCATCCATAGTTGACCCTCCTAGACTGCTGAGGGTGGAAATAAAGTAGAACTGATCCAATCTTACGGTGCATTAATGGCTTTCAGCATTAAAATGGCCGATTTTCACTGAAAAACACAGGAAAATATTTAAATACTGGCAAGATTACCATGAAAAAATACTTTTTTGGTTTAGAAATTATACTTTTATATTTTCAAACTTATAAACACTGACATTTTGGATGATTTGTGCTGTTACAATGATAAGAATAAGAATAGAGACATTTATACTAGACGAAAATGGCCTAAAACGCCCCATTTCAACCCTGTTATCTTCAGAGCTCTTGAGCACCCTTTAAATATCAATATTTTTTGTTGAAAATTCGCATGGACTTGTATTCTGATATAAGTTACACCATGAAATACCAGGTAGTGGGAATTTCAAAACCTTTTCTGAAATGAGGCATCCTAGTATACATGTACTGCTGATGAGAACAGCAGACAGCTGCTTTACTGAAGAACAGAGCCATCCATGAATTATGTGCAGTGTCCAACAAGTACACACAGAACTCAATGTGAAGAATACAAATGTGCAATAACAGATCCAGACTGGAAAACAAAGCTGCAGGTGGCCCAGTGTATACATGGGATCAGCATGGTGGATGGACTATGCTCAGGAGAGTTGGCTTGTGTCTTGGCCTATACATAACAAGGTTGAAGCTTCTGTATGTCTGTAAATACTTCTATCTATCAGTGTAATTATCATTAGTTGCCTGTTTGATTCAATCAAGTCTTCTCATGTCAATCTGTCTTGCTATTTATAATTCTATCTTCAGTGTATATATCTGGCTGTCTGTCAAGCTCTCTCCATCTCTACTTTGATCTTTCTATCAACATTTGGATGGCGGGCTCATGTTAAACTGTCAGAGTTAAGTTCTTTGTCTGGGGAAATTTTTGGTGTAGCAACATCTCAGCTGAATTTACAGATGAGGAAATTATTGAAATTGTCATATTAGATTGATGAATGTTTTGGGGTGTAAAATCAAATGTTGATTACCAGACTGATTCTAATGGAGAAATTTCACTGAAGAGAGAAAATGAATTATGAAATTCCTTATCATGTGGCCACAGACATGTCTCAAAATGCTGCTTACAATTGGGACAAGATGCTTTTCAATAACCCTTCTTTTCAATTTAATGATAGAATTTCCATTGTTTTGTATGCATGAGTTTTCTCACTCATTACCTGACGTTCAGGTCAAAGATGTCAGTAGATTAATGAAAAAGTGAAAACCGAATACAAAGGCTAGTTTTAAACCTGTCTCTCCATCTGCTTGGCAGCCTATCTCTCTCGCCTTTCCATCTATCTGATGATCTATTGAACGAAGAGTATCTATCAAAGTAATCCCTTTATCTACCTATGTTCTCTTTGTCCTCCGTCTATAACAATACAGCGCCCTCATCTTCAATCATCTCCCTTTTTAGTTTGTTTTGTCCTTCCGTGCACAAGGTCGAGCAAAGACAGAAAGATTGATGTTTGTTTCAACCTGTTCTTTACAAACTAATACTGTTTCATCAACAGAGATTTCTGCGAAATTGTGAACCATGACTCTTGATCTATTACAGAGGATATTTCGGCAGCGATGGAGTCACCAAGGGGAAGATTGACTACATTACAGTCTTATATCGAGCCAATCTCAGGTGGTGTCACCGTAGTCGACTCATCGGTCTTTTTGACGTATAACAGTTATGCCGACATTCAGCATAGTATACCTGCCTAAAATGGACACAAAAAACCCTAATTTTTTTTTTGTAAATACACATCCATGTAAGTGACATCCGATATTATCAAGATGTTATTTTCTGGTACAAAGTTTTTTCTTACCCCAACTTCAGTTGTTTAAATAAATTCTTTGCAGCTGACTAATTGCTGTATTGTAAAATTGATCATCATCATTCTGTAATGTGACAGCATCTGCAGCATGTACCAGGCCAGCACAATTCTATTATGTCCCTGAAAACTTGATTGCTATGTCCTAGAAGTAATCAAGAAGTAGCCAATCAAGTTACCAATCAAGAAAGCACTTGCAGAACAATAAATCATCTCAGACTTCTCCACTTACATACAACTATGTCACCAACTACATCAGCAGATTTTGGATGAAGGAGTAGGGCGGGAAGGGGCTGGCAGACGAAGAGCAAAGCTGGAGAGGAGATTCGGGGTAAAGACGGATTTTTTCTGACAGATATGATGTAACGGCATTGATTTCATGGTATAGCAGGAGATAAATGCTGTGTTAATGGTATGGGAAGGGGGACACAATCTGGGTGAGGCAATGGTCCTTGATGTGTTGTCTTCATTTATGGATGTTACTTTATGATCATCCCCTCGAGAAGCACAGATAATACGATATATATATGTATATACTTGCATGTCCACAGTGTATGGAAGTACGGAATGCTTGGCTACATGTACATAAGGGTAACACCAAAAAAATGCAATATTCTTAGTCAAGGCTATAACACTCAGATATTATAACAAAACAACCCAAGTCAGGGTCACTGAGTAACAATATCACGAGCTGTTGGGTGAATTAATATCACTCGAGCCCGCAGGGCGAGAGTGATATTAATTCACACAACAGCGAGTGATATTGTACGAAGTGCCCTGACGCGTGGTTGTTTTGTTTTTATCACCTGGTTTGACCTCAAATTTTCAATTATAAAGAGGGACTATTTTCTGCCATTACAAAAATGTGACGTCACCATGGAGCAACAATGGAGGTGACGTCACAATCCTATTGTTTTGGCCATTGCTTGGTTTGTGACATCATCAGGCATCTGAAATGCCGGTGATGTCATAACAATTGTTAAAGAATATCGCCCTTGAAGGGTGGTATTTTTTACAATATCATAGGCCCTGATATTTTGACTGTAAACAGTGATATTCACAGCCAACCAGGTGATAAATGCTGAATGTAGCCATAACATAAGTGAAATATGCTGACTTGTTTGCAGAGTTAAGGGGCAAGGTGTTCACACAGCTGCAATCAGTTCTCACGCCCACAGCGCAAACATCTTGCGTTGCAAATTGTGCAATCTCTTCTCTTCTCCTGGCAAATTTTGTGGTGACCAACGGCCTATAGGGAGTTCAATCCATACATTTAATGTAAAGGAACAAACCTGAAGTGCTGTTTGAAATTAATGATGGCTTGTCCAACTGCTTACAACATCTTGAACTCAACATCATGATATGGAGACATTTTATTGATTTCAGCTATTGGAGACACATCTTATATGTATGTATCTCCTGAAAGTTGTTTGCGAGCTTGATGAAATTACAAAATATTTTCTGCAGTGACAAGCAACTTGACATGTCACCAAAACTAAAGGTCAAATCATTGATTTATTCTTCTTGGATGGACAGCATGACAATATGTTTTCTGGATGAATTGCCCTATGTATGTCAAAAATGGCTGACCAAGAGGGATGGATGATACATGTAGCCCTGTGTTCCACAGTGTGGACAATGACTGATGTTGCCGCACCAAAAATGACTGGTGGCTGTAATATCAAAGCCTTCAGGCAGAATTGACCGATAGGCTGATCGCAAGGTAGTTTTTGCCATACCTACTTTTTTGTGGCAAATTGACTGATTGTAGACACTGACCTATCTTTTTCCTAGCCATATTGAGTTTGGGGTTTTAATGTTTCTAAAAGAAGTGAAATTGTCCAGAACAGAGCCATAAGATTCTTTTTAGGAGTTCACAGATTTGCATCAAATTTAGCTATTAATGGGGACATGGGATGGATTTCTTGTATTACACGTCATAAGTTAGAAATGTTGCGATTATGGAACAGATTATTGAACATTGAGAATGATAGAATAGTTAAGAAAATATTTGTATGGGATAAGTCAATATGCAAAAATTGGAGTAAAGAAATCAAATTAATTTGTGAAGAAATCAGTATGTTGACAAATTTTGAAAATAACACTTTTATCAATGTACAGAATGCCAAAGAAATTCTACACAGAAATTATTGTGAGAGATGGCGAAATGAAATCACTGTTGTACCAAAATTACGCTTTTATAGTATTTTTAAAAAGAGCTATAATGTAGAAAATTTTGTAATTAATATTCAAAATAGGAGAAAGCGTGCCCTTTTATCACAATTTAGGTACGGTATTCTACCATTAAGAATAGAAACTGGACGTTTTCAAGACACTCCAATAGAATACAGATATTGTCTTTTTTGTAACTTCAACTACATTGAATTTGAAATGCACTTTATCTTTCATTGTCCCTTTTATAATGATATTAGATTTGAGTTCTTCAACAGGATAAGACAAATTAATTTCTTTTTTGACTTATTAAATGATGACAGAAAAATTGAATTCCTGATGAAAGATGATCGTATTAAAGAAACAGCTAATTTTATATGTAACGCTTTTGAAAAAAGACAAAGTGCTTTGTATATAGTTTAATTTACGTAATTGTCGATACTTGCCAATAACAATACGATACTTGTAATTATATATGTCGACATCAAATTAGCAATATGATATTTGTAAATATGTAAATAGGCCTAATGAAAATTAACATTTCAAGAGTTTGAATTATATATCTAATAGTATAACTCGAACAAAGTTTATATTTTTTGGGATTGCTATTACATATTGGACTAATGTGTATATATGTATATCAACAAATCATTTCAAATTTAATTCAAATTTGTATTATTCAACGAAAATTCTGTTATTTTGATGTATTATTGTTTTTGAAGTGAATTGTAAGCCCAAGAGGGCTGGGGGCTAGAATGTGAGCCCATTTCACGTAAATAAAGAATTTCTCTCTCTCTCTCTCTATTGATTATTAAGTAATCGAAAAGAAATGTTACAAAAAAATCACAAAGATCTTCTATATATTATGTCTCAGGACATATTCCTAAACAGGGAACAATGAAATGGTAAATAATTATTATTCTGAGCATCTCCTTTTGTGTAGGCTTTTACCATTCACCGGTTCCATTGTTAAAAGGACAATTTGATCTTTTGTTGCTTCATGACTATCAAGGTATCAAGGCAAGTGCTGTGGTTAGACCATTTCTGGCCATATGTTTAGATCATTTATCCTTCCTTAGTAAATTAACTGGAGCCCTTAAGCAATATGCATAAATAAACATACATAACACAACACAATTGAATCACATAAATACAATCAAAATATTTTGTGCAATAAAACTATGGTATTGAAGGCAACAACTGAGTCTCAGCAGTCTAAAAGAACCAGGAATCATCCTCTTAGAAAAAACTTGAGCTTGGATTTCCTTTAAACTATTCCCAGGTGCCTCATCGCTTCTGAGTAGCACTTTGATATGTCATTACTTTCCTTTGAGGACGTGGTCCTGGGTTTTGATGAGAGTGCAAATTTCTTTGATGTCGTTTGCGACTGGCAATTTGACGGCCTTCGTCCAGTTGTTGACGTGATTAACCCTTTCACAATGTATTCAAGACATCCCTGTCTGATGCGGTGGATTGCTTCTTATCTCCGGGTTACAAGCAGCAGGCTCCTCTGGGTCCAGTTCAAAGGCTCAAAGTCAAGCCCACAGATTAAGGATCACTTGTCATGAAATGACGTCCGACTCTTTCATTTGACAGATAAAGTGCTATACGTTGCCTGCAGATACAATATGCTATTGCAGAGTGTTTGAATCAATGTCAAAGGAAGAAATTTAAAAAACTGCATGATATGTGATGACATTTTGTTTCTTAACATAGGAGCATGACAAACTGAAAGTGTTTGTCTTGTAAGAAATATTAAGCTTTCTCATGCTGGTTGTATACTTGGTATGCATAATAAAATTAAATCCATAATACAATATATATAATGAAAGCATATAATTTTAATTGTGTGAGTTGCATTTTGGCAAGCTTCATTTTTAAGGAAGTCATTTTGCCTGATCTCTTTTTGGCCAATAAGATATTTCTGCATATCTTTTTGACAAGATGGACCATTTAACTATTTCTCATGTGTGCTCTCAAATCTATACAGTTGTTTCATCACTACCAAGATTTGCGCCAATATGATATATACTTCTGGGCTGACAACTGGGATGATTAAAGTTGACTCGACAGTTGGATGATCTTTCATTTGCGATAGTTATATTTTTATCAGAACTAAAGAGTTGATAAGAAATGTAGAAGGCAAATAGGGATAGTTGTGTGGGAGTTGTTTGCATTCAAGGGAAAGTAATTGCTCATTGTCACCTGTTCCAGATGAATGGATGGATGACTTGGGCATTGCAGTCTGTATTAATATTATGCACTCAGATGGGCTAATTGCTGAAATGAGTGGTAAACTTGGCATAGACACATGTAACAAGGGCACAGAAGAACTTTTAGTAGGTCCCATGAATGGGTTGTTGTCTTCCTACCATCTTAAGGGGTTGGGCATTGTTGAGGTTGAGCTGCTTTACTGTGTGCCTGACAGATCATAATTTGTATCGTATGAAAACTGAACTAACAATGCTGTAGCATATGCATCCCATACTGACAAACTACGCCCTCCCATCACTCTCTGTCTCATTGGATCAATGAGAATCTCTTAAAGTTTGCATGAAAAACTCCTTCAAGATCAAATGGCCTTCTCTATATTGACTCAGAATAGATAATTACACCCCAGACATGGGCACGAATAATTTGAAAAGATTTCTCCACTCTGTAATGCAGCCAATGCTAATATAGTCATTGTGTCTTCATTTTCTATATTTTATGAACCTACATTGGCCTGACTGTCAGTTAGAATGACTATTGAGTACAATATTTGTCAATTGTTGGTAGGCCTATTCATTGCATCCCCATACATGACACTGCATACACATATTTGCATCCAATCTTTCTAGTCAATTACATGATACATGTATCTCATCACAGTAAAACAGGACAAAGTGATGTGACACTTCCTTTAGGTTCCTTTACATGCAACCAAGGAAAGTATCATTGCAGTACTTAGAAGAAAATTGGATTTGGACAAATGACTGGTCAGCTAGGTCTGTCATACGCCCTTTTCACCCGTGCAGGAACATGTGACTAGTTAAGGAGCACACCACTATCAAAGACAGTACAGCACTGGGAATTGTGTTTTTGGGGATGGAAGGCATGTCATGAAAAAAGACCACAGCCCAGCATTCCCATACACTGTGTGACAGCTTCAGGTGGAACTCATCACCTGTAAATATTATGGTGTACCACATGAACTTTGAGATGTAAGAGCAGTGAAAATTACAAGTAAATTTTATAAATGTGAGTATGTGCCACTTGTTGGGTTTGGGGTTAGGTACACTACAAATGTATACATACCTGCAACCTTCTCTCGTGTTCTAGTCCAACCCAGGAAGGAAAGAGGACAGATGGCTGCACTGGCAGCAGGTTTACGAGGATAACGTAGGAGCCTTTGAGGGGCAATTTCAGGAAAGCATCTTAGAGAAGCCTCAAGCAAGCAGAAGTTGACCCTGAGTGGACTGCGGTCAAAAGTGGGCGGCAAGACGTGGTAGGTTACCTAAGACTCCACACCATGCTCTGAAGTACTAACTTAGTAACTAAGGAGATAAAGAGGGGAAATGGGTAAAGAGGATATTAGAGAAAGTTGCTTGTGACTGGCCTAGTTGTGCTTCGCAGACAAACACAATTTAATGGAACAACAGTTACTACACTTGTATTTGTACACATTTCATGATTCATCTGTCAATGTGATGCCCTTTTTGTCAGTTAATTGTATCAGCTTAATTACCGCTCCAGAGATCTTCATCCCTTTTCCATGCTTCTCTGCCAGTCTTCTATTCATCATTTGCTATCTTGGAAAGACAATCTTAATGGCTGCCTGCTTCTTACCACACACACTTATCAAACTTGATGTATCTCACCCCTTCTCATTTGCATAAATTACAGCCTGTCTTGTGGCATCTATCGACAGTCACTTGCCCCATAAATATGCTAATGTCTACCTCACGTCCTCCTAATGCATATGCAATGCTTTTAAGGCAAGGCTGATATTGTTTTGGATCTTCATTTAACCATCATCTTCAGAAGCTCCTTACTGTCAGGTAGAGAGGGTTGATTCATTGAGGGTCATAGGGCTTAATGTCCCATATTTATGCAGAGACAGTCTTAAAAAAAACACAACCAGGAACATATGTTACTGGATGAGGGGTACTCTTGGCACAGGGTGAAACATCAGTCTAACACGAGTATTTATTGACCCCGACTCTCACAATCAAGAAAGAAAGAATGCCAACATTTGGCAATAGGAAATTTCATTTTTAATTCCATATTCTCATATTATATTGACAGTGAAATAAAGTGAAATGGGATTGTCTTATACTTTTTGTTTTACTCCTAGGTCATTATAAGCAATTTGGAATATATGCTAGACAATCTGATGTTGTTATATATTTTTTTTCTGCAATCTTAGGCTTATGTAGTCAATTATCTATATTTCTCATTCATAAGAAGGGGATTTGAAATGCTTAGGAAAAGACTTACATGCAGTAATTAAGACATATATCAGATGGAATTTGAAGCAATCGCCCATATATTCCAATCAATAATAACAATGTAAATGTCATGGCAAACTATCCAATTATTTGTCTAGAGTTACCTGCTAAGACGATTTTATAATATAATGACAGATAATATATAAACGTAATTGGCTGACATATATGAAATATGCTATTTCACATATTTTACAACTTACTTAGAAAACTATACACATTCATACTCAGAATTATACTGGAATTCACAAAAGATGGTTACGATTCAGAATTGCATCTCTGTACTACAGTCAACTATTATATCAGAAGCTATTTCACAATCTTAGAGAAAATTAATCAAGAATAAGTTGTCTTATGCCATTCGACACCTCTGTCAGCCAATCACATGCCAGTATTACAAGGAAATAATTCCTATATTCTTTGTTGTCCAGTTATCCTCTCATGTTTCAGTGTTTGAGTATTTGTCTTACGGTATAAACCAGTTATTCTAATGGGATCAGGGATATTTGTTAATCACACCTTGGGCTAAAGCCCTCGGGTCATAAATCACATATTCCCTCTCCTGTGGCGAACAACCTATACTTATTGTTACCCTTACAGTTTACAAATCATGTCAGAAAATAAGTCAAATATGGACAGTGCATCCTCCGGATGCCAGGAAAGAATTCAAACATCAGTGACTGATCATGACAGGCTTATGGAACCTATTGCTCCAGTTACACCTCCATAAAAGCACAGACATAAACAGTTGGAGCATAAATCAAAATGATGCAATTTAAGCTTTAGCACAAACCTATTATCAAAGATTTTGTTCAATAGAAAATCAGCTCAGCACCAGTTTCCAATTTGTTTTTGATGCTGTCATGCTTGACACATTTAGTTTCATGCCATTTAAAACTCCAGTGAAAGATCTCCAAACACAATGGCCGCCATTACAATGACTTGGACTTGGAGCTGTGTGCAGGTTTATCTTCCATTTTGGCTGAGTTTATCCTAAGCTTGAAGTCGCAACAGAAAAGAAAGGCCCAAGTGTGATGCAATTGCAATAAGCCTGGGAAATATGCTGCATAACCAAAGTGTCAAACATCACTTCATAGTACATTGTCATATGCATCTTATGAGTTATGTTCACATTGTTGACTTGCCAGATGTCTTTAGCTCTGGGCATTTTGATTCAATTTGACATCAGGGGGAAGTGAGTTGAAAAAAAAGACTAAAAATCAGTTCAGCGCCTGTTTCTCACTCCTCTTTGTGCTGTCATGCTTGGGACATTTAGTTTCATGCCATTTGAAATCCATTGAAAGAGCCCCAAACACAATGGCTGCCATCATATTGACTTGGACATGGAGCAAGAGAAGGACGAGCTGTGTTATCTCCCCTTTTGGCTGAGTAAATCCCAAGATTGAAGTCACAACAGAAAAAAAAAGCCAGGTGTAATACAATTGCAATAATTATGATTGTGAAATCTGATACAAAACCAAAGTTACAAACACTATTTACTACTTCATAGCATTACTGTAGTTACCTCGTGTTCACTTTTAACTTGACAGATATCTTTCCCTGCAGACATTTTGACACAATTTGACGTCAGGGGGCTGTGAGCTAACATCCAAGATGTCATCCTGATGTTATTTGAACATAAGGTGACGTCAGATTCCCAGTGTTAGAATCTTAACAAATGGCTGAAGGCAACACCAAGTGCATGACCCGTCAATCTGACAAATAAATTAATCAAAGGTCGCTTCATGATAAGCAATTCTTTTATCTGTGCACTTGACTTTGAGTCTTTGAGGCATTGCATGTTTTTTAATTTGTGTTTTTGACTTCAGCCTTAGAGGCATGCATGTTGAACTGGACCCTAGGGAATCTTCTGTCTGTAAGCCAGAGATAATCAGCGGTCCACTGAGTCAGATAAGGATGTCGTGAAGACTTGGTGAAGGGGTTAATCACGTCAACAACTGGACGAAGGCCATCAATTGCCAATCAAAATGACATCAAAGAAATCTGCACCCTTTGCAAAGCACAAGACCACGTCCTGAAGGGAAGGTAATGACATATCAAAGAGCTGCTTGGGACAGATGAGACTCTGGGGAATATTGAAGGGTAACCTGGTCCTCTCTTTAAGTCTTCTTCTTTTTCCAATGAAGCCCAGTCCACCATCTGGTGTATTATCAGGCCCTGTGCGCTTGTGCAGGTGCTTGTGCAGATAAACCAGTCCATTTCAAAATCGTATGCAGTGACACATTAAAATCAGGAGTGAGAGGCACATAAGAAGGTAAGCGATTTGAGAATGGCTGTTTTAAAAACGTCTAAGTTGTCGCTATTGACTATTGTAACAGGAGTTGCGTTCCAGAGTTCTTATTGTATCGGGGAAGAAGGAGGATTGGAGTATTTCATTGAAGTTTATTTACATAACGAATCTTACATAATTTAGCAAAACTATTTTAAAAAGCTACAAATAATACATTAATCATTATGAGGGAGACCCATCTGAGGCCAAAATTGACCGCTATCGATTGGCCGCCCAGAGAAATACAAAAAGGGATAATCAAGAACCTCCTGAGCCCCGAGTATATAGGCCTTTTATTGTATGGTCATACTGTTTTCGAGCTTGCAATATCACAGTTCAGTACAAGCATACAATAAAGTTTGTAAATAGCAACCCCAGTAAGATGTGAAAGATTAATATAACAAATGCCCGTGATGTAATTGACAATTTCAACAATATGAAAATTCATGTCAAATCAAAATTAATGTACTTCAAACTGATTGAAAAAGATCTGATATTTAAATTGGATAACTCACAAGAAAAATGGAAATGCACACAACATACACCTAATTAACAAGTTGCACGTCAAAGTTAAGGTAAAGGAGCTGCCTCTGGTTGCCCTGCATTTAAGACTGCCAAATCACGTTTACCACCCCTCAGGGTGGATGGGGAAATCTGACCTGACAGCCTAGCAAAGGCAACCAGAGACAGCTGTGTAGCATCTGTTCTTCTTAACGAATATCAGATGAACATTTTCATATGATTGAACGAATTATGTAAAATTTCAAAAGCCTACATGTGATTACTGACATATGTAACAGTGTCTGATGCTGCATTCAAGTTTGTACTTATCAATCATATATATCTTGACATATCTTGTAAAAGCCGAGAGACTATGAGTAGAAAACTTTTCTTTAATAATGTGAGGGCAGTTATTTAGGGCGATAGTAATGGAATATCTTATGCTGGATTTTGCAAATTCATGTTTCACTCTTGGAATTTGTAAAGCATTGGCAGATCTTGTATGATGATGATGAATGCTAGCATTCCTGACAAAGAGATTTCTCAGAAAATAACCTGGTAAAGCTCTATTTTCTAATTTGTAACAAAATTTTAATTCTTGAAGTGAGCAGATATCTTCCACTTTTAAGAGTTTCAGTTTTCGGAAAATTGGTTCAGTGTGAGCATTATATTTTTCTTTAACAATAGTTCTGACTGCCTTTTTTTGTAATTTCACCACAGCATTTAATTTTGGCTTCCAGCAGAGAATTCCATAGTTCAGATATGGTAGGAAAAGAGTATTGTACAAAGTTAATAGAAATTTCACTTGGTAGCATATGTTTCAACTTGGACATAATCGCCACCACTTTTGATAGTTTTACAGAAATCTTGTGCATATGGGGTTTCCAGCTGAGGTGCTTATCTAACACGATTCCTAAGTAATCAAAAGATTCAACAAATTCATTGCTTGAACCACCCAGGCTTATCACAGGATAAGTGATACGTCTTCTTGAAGTATGAAAAAGAATGGCTTTAGTTTTGGAGGAGTTTAAAGATAACTTGTTCAGTTTAAGCCAGTCAGAAATTTTGGCTAACTCAGTGTTAATATTGACATCTCTGTCTTGGTCAGCATTGTCGAAAGCTCTAAGAGAGGCAGAAAGGGTTGAGTCATCAACATAAATGATAGGATGAAAAAGTGAACTCGCAAGATGCAGGTCATAATATATATAATAAAAAGCAAAGGCCCCAAAATGGACCCCTGAGGGACACCAACAGTTATAGGCAATAATGACGAGTTGTGATTATCAAAGGAAATGTACTGATGACGCTTGTTCAGATAATCTCTCATTAATTCTAAAGACTGCCCTCTTATGCCATAGTAATGCAACTTGTGCAGTAGAATGTTATGATCAATGGTATCGAACGCCTTTGATAAATCAAGAAATATAGCTAATGACGTTTCATTATTATCAAGCGTATCAATGACTCTGCTTATCAGCTCCAAAGCAGCAAATTCAGTAGAGTGGCTGTTTCTAAAACCATATTGATTTTCGTAAAACAAATCATTTCTGTTAAAGTAATCAACTAACTGTGAATGAATGACTCTTTCCAGCACCTTTGATAAGCTGGGCAAGACAGAGATAGGTCTATAATTTTCAGACAGATAGTCTTCTCTTTTCTTAAACAGAGGAACCACCCTTGCTGTCTTGAGTTTGTCTGGGAAAATACCATTTTGAATTGATTGGTTAATCACAAGAGTAAGAGGTATTACAATTTTACTTTTTATCATTTTGAGCAATCTGTTGGACAGGTAGTCAATTCCACTACTAGATTTTGGTTTAAGGCTATCAATGATTTTTAGGACTGTGTCATGGGTAACCCATTGAAAGGAGAATTCCTGCGTAGTCGGTGACTGTAAGTAGTCCTTAAATGACAGGCCTTCAGGTGAAATTATTTGTGAAGAAATATTACGACCAACATTGATAAAGTACTCATTGAATTGATCAGCAATAAAACTGACATCTGAATTATATGTACCATTTATAAGAAATAATTTGGGGAAGTCCTTTTTATTACTATTTCTGTTTAGGATACCTTTAATAGTATTCCACGTTTTTTGTATGTCATTTCGAAATTTCTTAAAACATGACTCATAGTAGGCCTTTTTAGCACTTCGGATTAAATTTCTTAATATCTTGTTATAAAGTGAAAGATTGGTTTTTAAAGTGAAATATAAGTCAGAATCTCTATCAGTATTCTGGAGTCTTTTATAAAATTTATCTCTAAAACTAATTGAAGATAGGATTCCCCGAGTCATCCATTCATTCAATTTATGTCTATATTTATTGCACTTTACAATTTTGACAGGGATGTGCTTTTTGTAAGCTGTCTGGAAAATTTCATCAAGTTTGTTGTAATTTTGGTTTGGATCAACAGCTAAATCTGAAACAAACTGGTCTATCTGACTACATTCATTGGCAATCATGGCTCGAAAGTTTAAATAAGACTGATTACTTCTTGACCATTTTTTAACATATTTAAATGAACATTTCTGAAGTTTCAAGTAATCTAAAGATATGAAGCAGGGCAAGTGATCAGATATGTTCATCATCAGGATGCCAGAAGTTGTTTGAGAGAAATCATTTGAAAGTTTAAGAAAAATGTTGTCTATGAGAGTACTGCTATTTGCATTTGGTTAAATTCTTGACTTTGACAATCTCATATTGGTAAAGGCACATATAATTTTGTAATTATCTGCCTACCATTTTTTAAAAACTAATGCAATATCAATAGATTATCACCTAATGTACTATTAATGGTCAATAAACTTGAAATTGCTATGTTCTGTTATTCTTGTTGGAAACGTGATCTTGGGTATAAAGCCATTTCCTAGTATAGTTTCAAAGTAATCATTGAATGATCGTTTTTCTTTTATCTTTAAGAGGTCTATGTTGAAATCACCTACTATTGCAACTTCCTTATTATTTGATTGTAAAGTATGAAATATATGGTCTATTTCAGATATGAAAACGTCACAATTGTCACGTGGAGGCCTATATATGTTTCCAATAATAATTTTTTTGTTGGAGTTTGGGGAAAGTGAATTATTAATAAACACTTCAATAAAGATCCCGTCAAAAATATTCGACTGACTTGAGCGTGAGAGAACATTATAACGTAGATTTTCTTTTAAATAAATTGCTACACCACCATGTTGGCTTGAAATTTTACCTTTCGAAATTAAATTAAAGCCATCAAGTTGGAAAAGTGAGAGATCTGACTGGTCAGTTAACCATGTCTCTTGCAATCAAACTGCTGTAAAATGAGAATGAGAACCACCTTCAATATACAATTTGAGTTCATTAAATTTTGCATTTAAGGATTGCACATTTAGAGACAATATCTTAAAGCTGCCAGACTTTTCTGCAAATAATTCTTCGAGGCTTTCATTTTCATAGTAGGGGGAGGGCATAAATACTGAAGGGGATTCGTCATCATTTAATGCATCTTCATCAACAATTTGCATCAAACTGGGGCTACTATTAGTCGTCATTGAGAAACTAGAAATAATTTTAGTACCATTAAATGAAAAGTATGAATGCAAGCTGAGTAAATGAAAGGTTGTTCAAATAGCACATTGATTTGTTAAAAAAATAAACACCGAGTGACAGAGTGAAAAGCAAAGATAAGTAACAAAATGCCATTGTTCGGTAACTCAGGAGGTTCAGGAGATGTTAATAAAGAAATAATGGCAATAATGATCATGGTCAACAGAGTAAAATCACAGTGAGCATTTTGCTGGATATTTCGGGTAAGAAACTTATGAGACATGACAGAGTTGTTACCAGAATGCAGATTCATTCATGAATTGCAAAGACACAATATGAAACAAGCAAACAAAATATAAATATATACATACTAATAATTTGTAATAGAGTTAGGTGCAAGGGAGGTATTTAATAGAGCTAGTTATAATCAAAACAAAATGACTTACCAAAAACTGGATTTCCTAAGAACCACAAGGTAAGATTTCCTAAGTGCCACAATCAATTTCTTTTTATACATGTCCATTCCACTAAGCAAATGTATGTCATATAATATCTGTATAATAGTAGCAATATGCTTCACAGTTATCTATTGATAGCAATTAGATTAAGCAATCAAATGGATATAATGCATAGTCAAATCATAGCTGTTGAAAAACTGAGTGACAAAAGTGAGAAACAGGCAAGGAATAAAACGAAAAGCAAAGCTTCTTTGTACAACTAAGTCACACATTGAAAATCATTCATTGTCAGTTAATCTTAAATTTCACAGTTTTTCACGGACTTCATTTAACACTTCACCCATAGCATTTCCTCCTTTCCATGTAATGTGATTACTCACAGTTTTTGAGTTCAGATTTTGGCCAATTCCAAAGAATGGGTCCATTGTAGCCTCACCCAAGAATTTATTTTCTGTTTTCACAAGTGCTTCTTTTGCTTCTGGGTTCTGAGAAAATTTAGCATAGTTTGCATTGTACAGAATTCCTTTGGCTTTATTGTGCCAAATGTCTTTCTTAAAAAATTTCACGGATTTGCCAAGCCCCATAATTTTTACAGTGTCAGTTTCTTGGAGAATTTTCTCAGCACAGTCTTGGTCATTGAAAAGTAGAGCTTTAGAATATTGAATGTATTGTTCTGTGGAGTTGAATGTTTTTCCCTCTACTTTAATTGGACAGGGGTACAAGTTGCTGAGAATGGCATGCTTGGAGGAGAATACCACACTTTCAGCAGTCGTGATGATAGATGAGTTCTTTAAATGAAGCCTTATGAAGGTGCTCTGGTATCTCTCCCATGTTATGGACTGTGTACTTTTTGTTGTTTAAAAACAAAGAGTCAAGTCTCAGAGCTGCATGTTTGATTCATATATGTCATTGTGTCCTCATATGATGGATGACTATTCGATGATCATGCATCAAATTTAGCTATTAATGGGGACATGGGATGGATTTCTTGTATTACACGTCATAAGTTAGAAATGTTGCGATTATGGAACAGATTATTGAACATTGAGAATGATAGAATAGTTAAAAAAATATTTGTATGGGATAAGTCAATATGCAAAAATTGGAGTAAAGAAATCAAATTAATTTGTGAAGAAATCAGTATGTTGACAAATTTTGAAAATAACACTTTTATCAATTTACAGAATGCCAAAGAAATTCTACACAGAAATTATTGTGAGAGATGGCGAAATGAAATCACTGTTGTACCAAAATTACGCTTTTATAGTATTTTTAAAAAGAGCTATAATGTAGAAAATTTTGTAATTAATATTCAAAACAGGAGAAAGCGTGCCCTTTTATCACAGTTTAGATACGGTATTCTACCATTAAGAATAGAAACTGGACGTTTTCAAGACACTCCAATAGAATACAGATATTGTCTTTTTTGTAACTTCAACTACATTGAATCTGAAATGCACTTTATCTTTCATTGTCCCTTTTAATAATGATATTAGATTTGAGTTCTTCAACAGGATAAGACAAATTAATTTCTTTTTTGACTTATTAAATGATGACAGAAAAATTGAATTCCTGATGAAAGATGATTGTATTAAAGAAACAGCTAATTTTATATGTAACGCTTTTGGAAAAAAGACAAAGTGCTTTGTATACATAGTTTAATTTACGTAATTGTCGATACTTGCCAATAACAATACGATACTTGTAATTATATATGTCGACATCAAATTAGCAATATGATATTTGTAAATATGTAAATAGGCCTAATGAAAATTAACATTCCAAGAGTTTGAATTATATATCTACTAGTATAACTCGAACAAAGTTTATATTTTTTGGGATTGCTATTACATATTGGACTAATGTATATATGTATATCAACAAATCATTTCAAATTTAATTCAAATTTGTATTATTCAACGAAAATTCTGTTATTTTGATGTATTATTGTTTTTGAAGTGAATTGTAAGCCCAAGAGGGCTGGGGGCTAGGATGTGAGCCCATTTCACGTAAATAAAGAATTTCTCTCTCTCTCTCTCTCTGTCCTCTAATGGATGAAGTTGACAGCTGCAGGTGATCAGTTGGTACTGCGACTAGTCCATGGAGGATCTTGTACATCATGATTGCTTTATTCATTTTACTGCATTGCTGGAGGTTGTGCCACTAGTGTCTGTCTATAAATATAACCGTGCCTCAATAAAAATGACTAATACTCAGCTATTTTGGAACAGCTAGGATGTTACTTGTTAGTGTATCACAGAGCTCCTGAGAACAGATGAGGCATTTGTACTACCAATTACATACTCTTAGGTCCATACTGGGAAGACTGAGGATACAAACCTCTTTCACATGCACATGAGTCAAAGATTTTTCGGAATGCATGCCTTATATTTTCGCAATAATACGTATAGGTTATTCACCACGGGAGAGGGAATATGTGATTTATCACATGAGGGTTTTAGCCCATGGTGAATAACTGGCTTATACCGTGAGACAAACACTCAAACATGAAAGGATAATTGGACAATAAAGAATATGGGAATTATTTCCCTGTAATGCTGGTGTGTGATTGGCTGACAGAGGTGTCGAATGGTATAAATCCGATTATTCACTAAGTTTCAGGTCATTTCTTAACACTTTTGTGCTCCTAAAAACATGAATAATAATTTTCAACCTTCATTCATGCGTACATATCCAAACAGGTTTCAGAACTCGAGCCTGTTTGCTAAACATGAGTATATAACCTCTTACATGCACACAGCAGGTCAAAAGAGGCCTTATATTTTCAGGGCAATATATCAAACGAGACCCTAAGGAAATAGAGGAGCAAATTGTTTCCTTATTGGATACGGAGGGTGTTTTCTCTCAATTAGGTTTCAATAAACATCTGATTTGGGTGAAATTAGGTGTCTTTGCTCCAGACACAAGGGTTGCATGTTATGGTCATGTTATATTAATGTAGGACTTGTAGCTAGGTTGATATGTTCCACTCAAGAGTAGAATTTGCTATCAAAAAAGCTCCCAGGGCAATACTAATCCTCCCAGCTGCAGAGTGATTAAGGATAGATAGATAGATAGATAGATAGATAGATAGATAGATAGATATGGTAAGTGCAGCCCTCTAAGCCCAGTTCTGGGCGCTCACGAGGGTTGATTGATGAGATGAGAGAGAGAGCAGGAGTCCTCAACATGTTACACATTTACCCTATGTGAGGGATCTTTTACTTGCCCAGCACAGACACTGATACAAGGGGCCGCCAATTTACGTCTCATCTGAACGACATCCAGCTGGGATTTTGCTCATAAAGGTGCACAGAAAATTTCAGGTTCCCATCAAGGATTGATGTTGGAATTTGATAGCAGCTGGAAAATTCAAGATATGACTTAAATCTTACATGGCTTTATGTGCTGAAATGTGTATTCCATGGTACCCTGTGAAAGTTTGCAATACCACTTGCTATTTCAATGGGGTTTAAGAATTTGTAGCTCTTACAAAAATGTTAATCTAGTCCTCAAAGCTACAGAGTTGTTTAGGATAATGGAGCAATTATTAGCCTTGATAATTCAAGAAGTGACTGTCTGCAAGTTGATATGAGCCCTGGACACAAGGATAGGCAGCCCATTGCTATCCACCGAGCTAACCCTTCCCCCTCCTGCTTCAAAATTTCTGTCCTCCACAAAATATCCTTCAATCAATTTTGTTTCCATTTTTTACTCCATTATTCAGTACAGTGCCCTGCTCTATTATGCTCAATGTGGTACAAAAGCATTGGTCGGTCAATATGATCAGGCAATTGGAGTGTGTCAGCAGAGACGAAACTGCATTGGTGCCAGCTATTGGTCATTTCTGCCTTAATACAACACCCTGTCGGCCAGCAGTCATTTTGCTTCCAACAACACCGTTTCTCACAACATCGGTCATTGTCAACACCATGGACCATAGGCCATATAGCTACACATTATCAGTGGTGCCCATATGTCAGGCTATGGTGACTTTATTTATTCAAGCATAACATGTCATTAGTCAATGCATTTGACCTTTGGCTGGAGTCTGTATGGATACCAGTAGTTCCCTATGGCCAAATGGATCAGAGGCCTTATTTGTCCTTCATTTGGAACTGCCCTACAGGAATAGCCTCATAAATTAACCTCAAAATTGACCCAATGCGAAGAAACAAGACATAAGAGCAGTTGGGTGACAGTATTCTCTGAATAATCAGGGTATTCATGAGCTGTGCAGCAGAAGCTTAGTGCAGATGAGAAAACCCTAAAATACGACCCCAGAGAACCTCAAGATGCCAGGAGAAGAAAAGGGATTGCACAATTTGTGAAATGTTTGCACCTCAGCTGCACCTTGGCTGAGAACTGATTCCAGCTGAGTACTTTGCATTACTCACTGTGTTATGGCCAAGTTCCATAGGCGTACGGGACGCACAATTTTTGGGGGGGCGAGCGACATTTGCCCGAATTTCGAGATCTAAATTTAATGCCATTTCAAATGAAATAGCCTTGAAATCACTAATTTAAAATAGTTTTTACCTAATCATCTGCCCAGATTTTTTAGCCTTTTTGCCCGAATCTTACAGTTTCCCAAACTTTTGGGGGGGCGACTGCCCCCCCTGCCACCCCCTCCCATACGCCTATGTGGCCAACACTTGGCAATTATACAAGTATTGTAGCTCTGAAATGAATATTGATGGCGGCTTAATAGCCTTAAAGGGATCACCCTCAATAGACCATCAATGTCCTACCAAAATACTCCTACGTAAAATGTGCCAACATTTTTCCTTGTTTTTTCTATTCCTTTGAAATAATCTGAAGTCTGAAATGTGAAGATAAAAGAATTTGTCTGTCTATCTGTCTGTCTTATTTCTAAGCCTTTCTGTCTGGTCCATAAAACTGTGAGAGCATTAAGATCTTGCCATAAAGGAATGCACCTGGTCACCTACATTCACACTGCATAGAAAAAGAGAGTGTGCTGTAGACTTGTTCTTCACTAATACTCTCCTCGGGAGAGCTATGGTTTGGTGCTTTAAGGAATATGCCAAGGACCAGCACGACCCAATAGTGTAATGCAAAGGCATTTCACAATGTTTAGAGGCTTTTTAGGGCTAACTTATGAGATGGCATACTTATCTAAATGTTTATACTCTAAATAATGGTCTGCATTTGTCTGATGTTCTAGTTCTATAGTTCTATTTATTTAATGCTAAGAGTCCACATATTGGCCTATGCAAGCATGGTGACTGCCGTATGATGGATGAGTGATGGTAAGGCTGTGAGTCTGCCACATACCCTATTAGTTCAGGGATGTGCAAGGTCTTTCAATTGCCCCAGTATAGAAGACTGGATACAACCCCCTCCATTTATTTCGGCCCAGGTCTCATGGGACAGACCTAGTCAAGAGCTATATATAGCTGCAGCTGCCCTCTGTTGAGTGTCCCATGTTTTAGTGCCTTATGCTGAGTGAAGTTCCAGGAGTGGGAGTGGAACCCATGTCCTCTCAGGCCAGTGGATCGCAGTCAAGTGCTTTAACCATTAGGCAACTGATGGATGCCAATTTCAAAGACATTGTGTTTCCCTTGTGAAACGTGCAGGCAAATGTTGAGAGCTTCTCATGTATAACAGCTTAGTTTTGCCAAGAGCACATGTGTACATGCAGTCATAAAATGACAATGTTATACATTGCACTCCCAAGACCCCTTCAAAGCAATGCACAGGCTAAGTAGTGGAACAATTGCTGTCAAAGCAACCATTATACAACATAACAAGCCAAATAACAGAGCTAAGAGACATGGTCATAGGTTAATGCAGTATTTGTCAAGAGTAACAGGAAGGTCAAAACAATATAATATGTTGTGAATGATACCCATGGCATGCACAAAGCCCAATAGTAGAAAAGGAGACATGGCATATGTGTGACATTTGACAGCCAAGGGCACTTCCAATGTTAGACATAAGAGCGGAAAGTAGTTAATGATTATAATGTGCATATATTGATGGTATTTTGGAATCTGTGATTGTTGTTCTGACTAAAGACACAGCGTGTATCTTGAAACAGTACAATTGTTTTCTTTTATATATATAGTAAAAAGGACTGTCATGATTGTACAAAATACATTTATTGGAGATATACATTATAATTGTGATCTGTGTAAAGAATTACTTTAGTGGTAGCTCATTGGTGTTCACATGTCAAATAGCTTTTCAAGAAACTAAAAAAATGGGTTTATTCATTTCTATCTTACTTGAAGCAATTTTGTCTATCTATCGTATTTGTCAATTTTTTTTCATTGAGGGCATATTTTCCTACTTTCTAACATTTGTAGTACTTTTTTGTAGTATTCTCTTTACCAACAAAATCGAAGTTTTGAGACCATTGTCAAGACAGCCATCACAAACGGCCGTTTGGTTCAGTCCTTTATTTTTTATGATTTTGCTTGTGATGAATGTGGGGCATATGAAGTGGAAAGCCTCAACATCCCTGCACTAGACGACAGAGCTATAAACACCCTTTTTGTAGCAGTTCTGATGAGGAGGCTTAGGGTCTTCCCCCCCCTACTTTGTCATAATTTTCACATTTGGGTTTTTCTTTTTTTTTTTGAGAGTTCAATGATTCATGGAGGGAGGTCCTGGAATCTCAGAACTTGAAGGTACCTAAACACAAACTTCTGTAATGATGGTCTTTGTCAGGAGTGCTGTAAAGTAAGAACCACAGTAAATTCAATAAAAATGCCATTACCATGATTAGTACCTTCATTTACAATTGACTTTAATTTTTAAGATTGGTGTAATATTTCCAACTCCAGACATACATTTCTGCTGATTCTTCTAGTTATGGAATGGTGCCAGAATGTGGCTTCATACTTTAAGCTAACAGCAAACTATGTTCCTGCTATCATTTGGGACATTGCAGTGTGACAAAATTAGTCAGATGTTCTACTTAGAATAAATCATTAATTATGAGATTCCTGGTAACAGCGCAACTGCACAATACAGTTGTAGTCTGTGCCGGAGTCGCAAAGTGGTATTGCCTTATGTTGCTTTGTGTAGCTTAATGTTGCTTTTTGAATATAATAATCCTTTTCAATGCGTTTGTCCCTTTTTAATAGTATCCTAGATCACTTACCCCCACACAGTGATTGTGGAATAGCACAAAGACAATTTTAAGTCTGAAAAAACCAATACCATTGTATTTTTATTCCTTAAGATCAAGTTCAATAGCACTTTAATAAAAAAAAATAATGGACTGTCTCTATGAGGATGTGAATTTTCAATAATATTTCTTGCTTTCCTTCTGATCAGATTCATGGCATCACTGACTCGTTCTTTTTTGTATTTCTCATTGCTCTGTCTCTTCCAATTACAAGCAAATAAATCACCGATATCCTTTTGAGGTCAGGCTTCAATTCTCAGTCTACCAGACTTACCAAATACCTCATAGCCAATGGTTGAACAAACTATCACTCTTTACCCTTTGGCCATAGGAAACTGTAAATGATGAGAGACGATGGATTCGTGATTAATGAAACAAAACAATGAACATCTTATCATATATATTAAACAATCCATCTGCCTATGTTTCTCTGTCCTTATTGAATATTGTTTACTTTAGCATTGAGATATGTGACATGTAGAAGGATGCAAACATACCAACACAACAATGCAATATGTAGTGTACTTGAGCTATAAGGAGCCACAGAATAGCACCTTTAGGCATCAACACTCAATGTGAAATGCTGGCCATAATTATGTAAGGTGTATATGATACTGTGAGACTGCAAGTGATGAATAACAAGATGTGTACAGTTTGAGATATACAAATTTCTTTGGCAACAAATGAGGGTAGTAAGCTGTAAGATGAATATTCTTCAATAGATAGCAGTACATCGTGATAATTGCAAAAGACTACGATGTGCGACTGTCTTTGATAAAAGTGGTGTTTTTCTTTCCTCAGTATCGTCTCGTGTTGATGAGGCATTGCTATTCATGTATTCATTGTGTCTTCATGCCAATTTACACTTTATGGGACTGCAGATTAGATTCTTGCTAAAGAATAGTTGTTTTATGCTGATGGGATGTTCCTCTTCCAGCATCCTGTGCTATATTAAATGTTAGCCTCTAATATATAGGCAGATCACTCACTATGCACAAGAAAATTATGACATTGTCGTTTTTGTATAGCAAAGACTGCCATGAACGAATGGCTCAGTAGTGTACATAGCATACCCTGAAATTGGTGCATAATTTCTGCATGAAGGAACCCTGCGGGATATAAATTAGACAGTTTATTTCATCCTAGGGACATAGTATCATCATTTTTGCACCACTTGCTTCAGTATAAGGTTTTCCAGCATTTTTCACATTTCTAAAAAACTGCTTATGAAAGTTTCAAACTCTGTACATATGTCTTATTACCAATACAAAAACCTTGCAGAAGAATCTTTCACTCTTCCTTGTCTGTTTATGAATTATTAATAGTGATATTCCGCATGGTTTTTTATGAATATCAATCTCCCAGATGAACAGGCTGAATAACGATGAATTTTTCTCAGATGACTCTTGAGATTTCAAAAAGTACGAAAGGTTGAAATTGATAAAACAGATAGAAGACCCTGCAAAAGAATAGAGAATATCACATTCTCTCACAGTATTATGGTACTACCTAAGAGTATTTGAGGCATTTTTTAGAGTTTATTATTGACAAGTATTTCAAACAGTCTTGGCTAACACATACTCATCTAAAAGTAGAACCAGATGATGTGTTCCAGAATGAGGTTAGTTCTTCTGCTTTTAAAAGCCTGTGGCCAATGTTTAAACAGTTCATTGGAAGTTTCTTCTTTTTGGTAAAATCTGGAAAATTGATGTATACTGTTGGCATGTCTGATTGTAGTGAGAGTGGACATTGTTACATGAGTACGTAACAGATCTGTCAGATATGTATGATCTATACAGTACCATCCAGCCTTTGAAAATTAAAGGTTGTTTTTATTACTGTTGAACTTAAAACTTAAAAACCATTCTCTGTTGTCTCACCCTTCAAATATTTTCTATGCCATCTCCTCAATCAAATTCTGTAAATAGCACAAATTCCTTATATGTTTTTTATTTATTTCTACAATAACTCATAAATGAGAACTCTACAAGTTGCATTTCAAATTAGAATGGAGCAGCACACATAATACTGTTGAAAATTGAGAGGACAGATCACAGCACACTCACAAGAGATACTACCCTATATACTTGCCATACAGAAAAGTCACTGTTACATATAGCCTGTCCTACCTAACAGAATCGTGTCATAAAATCGGTGTACAGTAGTAGTTCATTTTCCCCTTTGATGATTCCATCTTGGCTGAGATTTTCCTGCAATAGATCAAGGGGTATACTTCTTGTCGTCATATTGTCAAGTGTTCCTATCTCCTGAGATGAGACTGTATTGGTTCATAAAGCACAGATTAAAACTGACATGACTCTTTTGGTCTTTTGTGTGGCCTAGGGCCATGCAGAAGAACAAATTACATCAAAGAAGATTGAGGACTACGGTATTGCAGGGTTGAGAAAGACAGGTCGCTGAATGATATAGAAGATGGACGAGTGCAAAAAACGACAATCACATTGAGAATTGTAGAAGGCTGTAGGAATACTTGCATAGTATACTTGGCAGGCAGCGATGGTAGTACTATGTAGGTATGGATAGCGCTCTGTTAAGTATATTTTTGCCTTTCAGAAGGGTTGAAAATGAAGGGAAAAAAGTCAATAACTTACTACACCTGATCTCATGTAATGTTGGATCATTACTTGCTCAGCATAGACAACAGAATGTGTCAATTTGATATATCGTCTACAATGTTCATCGGATGGGATGACACATGTGCTTATCTACTACTAAATTGGAATCATTTCTTCGTCGATCTGATTGTAATTTTAAACAATTGCTAATCAGAGAGAAAACAAATATGAATTTCTGGAGATGCCACTACCACCCCACAGCTTCAGGATAGACAGGGAAAAAATTGACAGCTGAATAGAGGAAATAGATTGATCGAGATATACAAATACATGTATCAATAGGCAATAGGATACATAGATGCAACTTTTGTTTGTTTGTTTGTGTTTTACGCCTCTGCAGCACCTTAGTGGGCTATATCGAGGATGGCGATCGCCGTATGATGATGAGATGAGAAGACTATGAGTCTGGCAGATACCCTATTAATTCAGGGATGCCCAGGGTTTTTCAGTTGCCCCAGCATAGAACACTGGATACAACCCGCCTCCATTTAATGTCCCATGGGCTCGGACTAAAGTGAGTTAGCGTGGTGAGATTTGAACCCACGCCCTCAAAGCTAGTTGACAAGCGCACTTACCAGTTAGGCCACGGGGGAACTACATAGATGCAACTAATTATAAGTGTGAACATATTTCGTTTTTTTGGGAAACAAAAAAAGTTTGTATCTGATGCAAAGATAGAGAGTATGTGCAGATAGGTTGTACTTTACAGCTGCACAAACATAGCTGACTGTAACAAGAATTTATTCTCCTAAACTCAAGATGCCATTGGAGATGTGGTAGAGTAGGTCGGGGCATGCAGACCCCCTTAACTTCGAGGTGCAATTTGACCTACACTACCCTCCAAAAGTTTGAATACACCCGTAAAGGTGATTTTTCTTTTAAATATACTTCATTTTGAATGGAATTTTTGTTTTTATATTTACATCAAACAATATCAGAAGTCACATTTAAGTCATACGTTGTCTTTATTTTGTCTTTTTAGGTCATTTTGGTTGAAATCTATGGCATTTCTCGATATACCAAATTTTGGTATTTTATAAAAAATTGTCACAGTGCAGTTTTCTTCTAGGTTTATGAAATTTAATTATATTTAAGTGTTTCTAGAGTATTAACATGATCGTAACAGTAGTTTTAAACGATAAAAAGACAGTTTAAAAATTGGACATTGACCACACAAAATTACAAAAATTAGATAATTTCGGGTCACCATGAAGTATTATCATAGAATGTATCTTCTCAAGTGAAGATTATTTTATTTGAGCGGTTTCGGCATTGTTTTGACCAAAAATTAGCCAAAATCAGTATTTTTGTCCGATTTTCAATGGCCATTTTCTGGTCTAAAACCACTGGTAAAATCATCACAAACCAGTGGAAATGTGTGAAAAATGATTAAATTTCATAAAAATGGAAGGTAACTGTGCTTTTATAGCTTTTCAGATAAAATGATAAAATGGGATATCGAGAAAATTACATAAATTTATACCAAAATGATCTAAAACCGTGAAATATGTATACATTATGACCTGAATGTGAATTTCTATATTGTTTGATGTAAGTATAAAACAAAAATTGTGTTGAAGACTAGCTATTTTTTGAAGAAGTGTAACCTTTTCAAGTGTATTCAAACTTTTGGAGGGTAGTGTACTTTTTACATTCTATTATTTGAATGTTTATGCTGTCAGGAAGGGATCACTTGGCTCTACCAATAACTAGTGAAACAAATGTCTACCAATTTTGATAATGGAGTTACGGCCATTTTTGTAAAAAAATGAAAATGGCCTTCTTATTATAATCCTATGGCAATTTTTTTTTGGAAGCGCATTCAGCTTGAAAGTTATTTTCTTGGGTTCTTCTATCATTTTTAAGGCATTCTATTCACTATTTCTGAATTTCAGAATTTTTTCTGTCAATACATTTATTTTTTAATATTTTTTGCCCTGTTTCAAATTTGGCCAAATTTTTTCTATTGTAATTAGCTATTCTATGAGGATTTAAGGTAATTTATGCATTATTAAATAGTTCCTGGAGCAGCTTCGAGGCCCCTCATGCCCCATACCATGTGGGGCCTCTCGCCCCAAACCCACATATTTTAATTTGACTCTATATTTAGAACTAACAAAAAACATGATCCAAATCATATTTATGTGATGGTCATAAAGTGAAGCAATGCAGATATCCATTATACTTTAAAAAATTTTCATAGTTATTTCTGACAACACCTTTCAAAGAATTAATAAAAGTTATAAAAACCATGCACATTTTTTTTGTTTCTTTAATTTCTACTATGGTTTGGTGCCGTTTGCCCTGAAAATTTCTGATGTCAAGCCTCTAGCTTCAATCCTATCATTAAGAAAGGTTAGATATTACCCAGGGGGGGGGGGATCTCACCTAACCCGGGCTTCTTGCCTAACCTACTCTAGTCCTGTTACAGGACTAGAGAAATTGTGACGGCTCTCAAGATGAGATGGATGAGATATTGATTTTTTAGTAATAACATTAATGAATAATCCCTCACATCCATCAATATTCTAGTTGTATTCTGTGTACTCCATCTACATTTTACACATTCCAAAATATCATTCATAGTGTGTGGTAATCCTGCTTGAATAGTAGGCAATCATATGCTGTGGTAACTATTTGCTGCCCCTCACTGTGGTAAACATTGAAGCTTTTTTGGGACCGAAATTAAATAAATGTAAAGGTTCCTTGAATATTTGCCAATTGGATTCCTACTTTTGACTCAATACATTCTTTTTCAAATCAATTTGGCATGTAAATACCATACAGTTGATGCTAAAAAATTCTTGTGATAACTGCACTTACTTTTTAAATTACACTAAGTACGAAAGTGGAAAAAATCCAGACACATTCTCGTTTCAACCTTGAACATGATGGACTATATATGCATCCTGATTAAGGCTAATGGCAGAGGCCTTTCAGAGTTAGTTTCTGCAATAAACTGATGCATCGAACCACCAAGGACAAAGCAACAAAAAGATGCACAACTTGAGTGGTGGCAAGTCACGAGATAATTCTAAATATGAAATGACAATTTCAAAATTGCAAAATCAGATATAGGCCTATACAGATTGTGAATTTTTATATGTATCATTCTAATTTATATAAACATAATCTGATTCACTCTCCAATCCTATTCTTTTCTCTTGCTCAGTCGCTGTGACACACACTTAGACATCTATAAACTGCTATATTATGAAAAATAACACAAGTGGAAATGCATCATGAAGGAAAAGGGATTGCAAAATATGATACAGATATGATACATGTAAGTTGCAGTAATTCAAATAAGCAAGACAGGGAGATTGACAAATGGATTATATATGTATTGGTAAAATATGTAGACAAATAAGTGAAATATAGCATTATTCTATATGTGGCTTTGCAGCTGAATATAAGGTGTAAAATGTCTTTGACTATTGAATAGTCCTGTTCTTGTGAAAGAATTGTTTTTGAGCAGAGGCATGTTTTACACTATATTTCCCATCTTTGGTCACATTGCCATTCATAAATGCAAACATGGTCTGAGAAGGACCCACAAACACTCATCGGCATATGATTTCCTACGATTCACACAGCATCATCCCCGCTGAGGCTAATATGCCCTCTGGTCATGTGACAGACTGCCGGCTAATCAGGTGTGCGAGGTCACGTCACCTTTTCGTCAAAGCTTCCAAGTTGTGTTGAGGTTGCGTCATGAGCCGTCATTAGATGTCAGCAACAGGCCTGAGGGCAAAACCTTATGACAGGACCAGACATGGGGTCAATTACTTTGAAAGTAATTAATTACAATTACAATTACATTGCAAAGTACCCAATTACAATTACATTGCAATTACACTAAAAATTTAAAGTAATTAATTACAATTACAATTACTTTTGCAAAGTAATTTCAATTACAACCAATTACTTTAAATTACATTGCAAGAAAAAATCTCAGAACCTGTTTTAAATTCGTATTAGCATTGCAGAAAAAATCTGTTTGTAACTTAATTGCTGTCTAATGTGAAAGTGTTGCAAATCGTGTTGGCAGACCATCCCTGACATTCACCCCTTTAAAGTATAGATATGCACACAGTCTCTTTCTAATATGTTTGGTCCTGCTGGTGGAACATTAAAAAAACTTGTTCACTAGACATGTACAAAGATGATGCACAAGAAGTAGTGAAGAAGTCAATAATGGCTTCTGTTATTGATTCTATTTGGATTTTATTTGTTGGCATCATTATAGAACTATTTCTGTACGGCATGACAGTGCAATGTTATGTAAAATTTGGCCATGACTGATGTTCCTGCACTATCAGCTATTATCTAAATATCATATTGTAATTAAACCTCAAGTTAGAGTATTCCTGAAAATTTTCTTTCATCCTGATTACCTTGGCCATTGTCCATGAAATTATATTTTCAAATAACTGAAGAGCAGAACGTTGACTTTTGAAAAATGTCATTTTATCCAACCTTTTTCTTTGCATTGCTCTCTTTGGGTTCAAAGCCTGTCTAGTTTCCCCTATCTATTGCCATTCTTTTATCCATTCTCTTTTGGTCCTAAGCTTGTCTTGGTGCCCCTATTTACTGTCATACCTTTATGCATTCATATGTACCCCCATTGTGATAGCCTTGTGTGTTATCAGATCAAGCATAGTGCACCCCTATTGCATAATATTATGAACTGATAAGACATGGTCAACTTATCAATAATTAAACAAGTAGATATATTCCTCTTTTATCTGAATGGGGGAATATCATCTTATAGTCTATTATTGCAGCATATCAAAACACATCAATATGTGGTGATAGAATCAGAAGAAAACTTGTCAGTGTGACCATCATGTACTTTTTTGTATATTTTTGGAAATGAATTGACAGTAATACAGAGTAATTGATATGTAATTGAAAAGTAATTGAAATTTCAATAACTTTCCCAATGTAATTACTTCAATTACAAATTACTTTCTACTTTTTATGCTCAATTACAAATTACATTCAATTACTTTTAAAAATGTAATTAATTACACTCAATTACAATTACAAATTACAATTACCCCATGTCTGGACAGGACACAGAATAAGACTGTGTATGAGACACAGGGCAGCGAAGTGGATTCAAAGTGTTTGATAAAACAACAGAGAAACTTCATTCATTGAGTAAAAAATCAAGAAAATACAGAGAATATGTATGAAAAAGAATTAATCTCTGTCATAGTGGTGCTAAAAATTAAGGCAAGGGTCACAAGCTTTAAAGAAATACTGACAAGACTAATTTAGGAAGTATATTGGTTGTTTATTTCATTTGTGGTATTTCTGGTTAAACAATCAATAATTCATATTCTTATTATTTTATCTGTAAACTCTGTACGTAATGACATTGTTGAGTTCTTTGGTAGATCAAAACAAATATTTGAAGAACATTCCAATATATATCACACAGGCATGTGATTAAAGCAGATTAGTCAGCCGTCCTTGTGTTTTAGGATTAAAGTCATGAAGTGTTCTCTTTTTCGGAAGTGGTGTCTCCTGAGGATGCAAAAAGTGGGATTTGGTGAAACGAGCTTGTCGGTCTTGAAACAAGGTACACATAATGACGGGACAATAGTATGAAAAGTTTTTATACAGCTAAAATTCAAGATGAAATGGAAGTTAAAATTCATCATACAGAAGTTATTTTAATTGGCGCTTGAAAAAATCGACACCGGATTCTATTTTGTATAATCTTGAGATCTAGGTTTTTCAATGCAGCCAAGATTGTATGAGCACATATAATAAGCAGTGCAGTCCGATGTGTCGGACATATATCGTGTGAGTATGTCCGACACAATGACATTTCGCTTTGTAGCTCAGCTCCTACTGCACTTGGAGCTTTGTCTGATGGCTTGTCTGATACCCCTATTAACTGACCTCATCCCTATTTAACAATGAAGTAATTGAGGTGTAATGGTAGGGCTACACAAGCTGCTGAAGTGTCAATTCTGTAAATCTGACTTTACGGAATTGCCCCTTTTCTGGAAACTAAAACCACATATTGATGCAGATAATATGCTGGAAATGTTTTTAGGGCATTGGGGAGGACTCGGAGTAATTACAATTCCCTTGGAATCATTTTTGGTGAGGTCAATTCCCGACACAAGTTGCATACCACACATTTTTTTTGCACCAATTTTCATTTTTTGGCCATAACCAACTTTCTATACCACTGGCATATTGAAATTGCAAAAACAAATTTTTTCAGCCCACCCTACTACTGTATATTGTCTTAAGTTGAGATGATGTGAGAAAATAACCTCGTGCTAAGGAACGGGAGAGAGTATATAGGTGTGGACTCACATTACGTTTGTCACTGGAAGCTGTTGACAATAGACAAGAGCCAGCATGATATTCAGTGCTGTGCCCAACAAGTAAACACAGAACTCAATGTGAAGAATACAAACGAGCAATAACAGCCAAAGCCAGACTGGAAAACAAGGCTGCAGGAAGCCAAGTGTATATATAGGATCAGTAAAATGGATGGTCTGGATTTAGCTTTTGCCTATATATCACAAAGTAGAAACTTCTTTTAATATGTGTGCGTGTAAATACTTCTATCTGTCAACGTAACTATCATCAACTGCCTATTTGAATGCCAATCACTCATGTCTTCCCATGTCAATTTGTCTTGATATTTTGCTACACTGTATTCGTCATCAATCATCAAGGTATCTATCTAGCTGTCTATCAACCTCAGGATCTTGTGAAACTGTCAAATTCTTTGTCGGGGGGAATGTTTTGGTGCAGCTACATCTCAGCTGAATTTATTGATGAAACAATTATAGAAATTGTCATATTAAATGGAAGAATGTTTACGAGTGTAAAATTATATGTTGATTACCGGACTGATTCTAATGGAGAAATTTCCCTGAAGAGTAGGGTGCATCGTCTGCCCCTATATCTTCGAAACATCATGCACTTTTGCATGATTGTACCCTTGTATCATAAAAGAAGCCCTGCAAAATTTTAGGAAAAAATTCTAATGCAAAAGGGTGGCACAACAGCCTTGAAATTTCAGTATAAGGTCATATTTTAGCGATTCGCGGTTATAAATAATATTGTCAAATTTAAATGAAACGATTTTTTAATGGCATAGTTAGATTCCTTAGAAAGAGAGCTTTAATTTGAATACCAACATCAATGGTTTCCATTCAGTAGAAGTCAAAATTGAGTGGAGATATTTTCTTTTTTATTGGGTAGAATGTGATAAATCATAAAAAGGATGTTAATATGACTTTGGGAAGCCAAAGAAGTCTACAAAGTGGAAATATGGTCTACTACATTATCTGATAAAACCTTGATTGTATTATGAAGTAGTCAGAAGAAAATGGTATGCAGAACGGTGTCTCAATGAACTGTTGTATTTCTCATGTTTACATGTAATTTATGAAAATTTGCACATTTGAATTTGATGTATAACTATCTAGAAAAAAATTTCAATTTCCTACTTTCTTCAGCAAAGTGTTCCATATGTTTTATTCTAACGATGACGACAAAGTTGCACAGAAGTTGAGCTTTTAAGTTGATTTTTTCAAACATTTTGTCATAATAGTCAGAAACTTTCGGCTTTCCAAAAAACGTAGGCATGAGAATTTTTTAGAAATACAGCTTTCTACCATTCAAATTAAAGACAATTTTCTTCTGAGAATAATGGTATATGAATTGAAATCATACAGCCAACCATAAGCTAGATATTTCTAACCGCGACTTTTCAAAGCATCATTTTTTGACAATTTTGGACTCAACTTTGACACAAAAGTGCCACCCTAAAGCCACATCGGATCTTATTGAAATTTTTCAGAATGTTTTTCTACGGGCAAAGGTACAATATGGCAAAAGTGCAAATGAATATTTCAATTTTTTCATTTTTAGGGGGCAGACGATGCACCCTACTGAAGAGTGAAAGTGAATTATGAAGTTCCTTATCATGTGGTCACAGACGTGTCTCAAAATGCTGCTTACAATTGGGACAAGATGCTTTTCAATAACCCTTCTTTTCAATTTAATGATAGAATTTCCATTATTTTTTATGCATGTGTTTTTTCACTTGTTACTTGTCGTTCAGGTCAAAGATGTCAGTAGATTAATGAACAAGTGAAAACCAAATACAATCAATGTAATCCCTTTATCTACCTATGTACTCTTTGTCCTCCATCTCTAACAATACAGTGCCCTAATCTTCAATCATCTCCCTTTTTGGTACGTTTTGTCCTTCCAGGCACAAGGTCGAGCAAAGACAGGAAGATTAATGCTTGTTTCAAAAATGTTCTTTACAAACTAATGCAGTTTCATCAATGGAGATTTCTGCGAAATTGTGAACCATGACTCTTGAGTCTTGATCTATTATAGAGGATATTTCGGCAGCGCTGGAGTCACCAAGTGGAAGATTGACTACATTACAGTCTTATATCGAGCCAATCTCAGGTGGTGTCACTGTAGTTAACTCATAGGTCTTTTTGACATATATCACAGTTATGCCGATATTCAGCATAGCATACCTGCTTAAAATGGACACATAAAAAACCCTAATTTTTTTAATGTAAATCCACATCCATGTAATCGACATCCGATATTATCAAGATGTTATTTTCTGGTACAAAGTTTTTTTTTTACCCCGACTTCAGTTCTTTAAATAAATTCTTTGCAGCTGACTAATTGCAGTATTGTAAAATTGATCATCACCTTTCTGTAATGTGACTGAATCTGCAGCATGTACTAGACCAGCACAATTCTATTAAGTCCCTGAAAACTTGATTGCTATGTCCTAGAAGTAATCAAGACATAGCCAATCAAGACACCAATCAAGATAGCACTTGCAGAACATTTAATCATCTCAGACTTCTCAACTTACATACAACTATGTCACCAACTACATCAGCAGATTCTAGATGAAGGAGTGGGGGGGGGGAGGGGCTGGGAGAAGAAGAGCAAAGCTGGAGAGGAGAATCTAGGTAAAGACAGATTGTTTCTGACAGATATGATGTAACGACTTTGATTTCATGGTATAGCAGGAGATAGATGCTGCGTTACTGGTATGGGAAGGGGGACGTCAGTGTGGGTAAGGCAATGGTCCTTGATGTGTTGTCTTCATTTATGGACGTTACTTTATGTTCAGGCAAACAATACGATAGAAGACACAATGTGTGTAAGAATTCTACTTTCTCAGTTCTTCATTGCAGATGGAAAAAAGTACTCCAAGACTTGTGCACTCAATGACTATATCAAGATAATGGATGAGCCTTTGAGGGGCAAATTCAGGAAAGCATCTTAGAGAAGCCTCAAGCAACCAGAAGTTTACCCTGAGTGGACTCCGGTCAAAAGTGGAGGGGAAGACGTGGTCAGGTTGCCCAACACTCTACTGCGTGCTCCAAAGTACTAAGGACTGACTGAAAGGAAATGGGCTAAGAGGATTTTAAGAAAAAGCGTGCTGTGCCTAAAACTGCTTTTTTGTGACATCTACAGTTCAATGGAACAGCAGTTCCTATACTTGTATTTATACATATTTCGCTTAACAGGGTTAGATCTTGAATTTATCTGTGACTATAATGCCTGATGTACCGGTATCACTTTTATGGGAGTGACAAGCAGAGACACATAAAGACTGTCCTTTGAGGTAAATGTAATCAAATGTTCCAACCCCTCATCCGCGCATTACTCCTTTTCCTCTTGAGAGCTACAGCTTCTAATATTACAGGTGATTTCATCAGTACGCGATTCTTAGGTTCTAGACTCACCAAATACATGGCATTTTTAGTTAATCCCGTTGGTTTAGAAACAACAGAACATCACACATTTGATTTATCAAACATAGTAAGTGCTGGTTTAGCATTAATTCCTGACAGCCAAATGTGAATGACAAGAATTTCATGGTAATGAAATCACCTGCAAGCCATAAAATAGTATTATACACTGAATCATTGACCCATTGTTTACATCTATACACTTTATAACATACATTCCTAACTTAGACCACACCATACACTCTTGAAGCAGCTTAATTACCACTCCAGAGATATGCATTGTTTTCAATGCTTCTTTGCCGTGCAGTTCTCTATTCATCATTTGCTATCTTGGTTAAAAAATATCTTAATGGCTGACTGCTTATTATAGCGGGGCAGATTCGTCATGAATAGGGGAGTAATATTTCATTTATACATAGAAGCATGAAACTTGGCACATCGTTTAAAAACATCTTACAGAATAAATTTAGATAGGGAGCCACTTCAGATTTGACCTGGTTGAGCCATGGCAGCCATTTTCCAAAATGGCGGCTAATTCTCTCATTTCCTGCTTTCTTTGAAGTGCCTACAGTTTGACCATATGAAAACAGTGGTCATTATTTCTTCTAAAGATGTAAAAAACTCTATCAATTGATTCCTGGGTTGAACTAGGGAATTTTAGGGTGGTCAGGGTCCATTTTCTTATAACTGTTGAAGAAAATGCAGTATTTTCGCGGTTCATATTTGAATTCCTTGTAAGAAGAGCTTTCAAATGAATGGTAGCATCACTAGTTTCCGTGAATTATTTGTCAAAATGAACCTCAGAACCAAAATCTTCAAAAAACTTAAAATTGTAATTTTTTCCATTTCCACTACCTATTTACGAGACCCGTTAATGGGTGTACTCATTTGAAAGCTCTTTTTGTAAGGAATTCAAATATGCAACTTATTTTTATATTCATTTTGAATTGGCGAAACCACGCAAAACAGCGAAAATACAGTATTTGAGTTGATAATTCTACCAAAATGGTTACTAGAAAGCCTGAAAATAGTTCAGGCTACTAAAAATGTTGTAGTTATGTTCCAAATACCTAGAGAAAAAATAACAAACACTATTTGCATGCATTCTATTCATAGGAACTACACAGAAAGCAGCAAAATGGAAGAATTGGCTGCCATTTTGAAAAATGGCTGCCAGTAGCCATCTATGCTAAATCTGAGGTGGCTCCCTATCCAATTATATTTGTAGAGATGTTTTTTAAGTGTGTGCCAAGTTTCATGCTTCTATGTATAAATGCACTATTTTTTTACATACGTGCCCCGCTATTACTACAGCTGCTTATCAACCTCTTAAAAGTATCTTACCCCTTCTCATTTGCATAAATTCTTGTGGTGTCTGTCTTCTGTCACTTGCCCATAAATATGTTAATTTCTACCTCACATCCTTATATGTAATATGCTAATGGCAATGCTTTCAAAGCAAGGCTAATATATCTTTTGATGTACATTAAGCTTTATATGTGTAGTCAACTTTATTGTCAAGAAGAGAGGGTTGAAATATTGAGGGTCATAGGGCTTAATGTCCCATATTTATGCACAGATCAGCCTTAGTATGACAACTGTGGACCATTGCAATGAGGTGGAGGGCACTCTTGGCACAGGATGAGACATCAGTCTAACATGGGTAGCTTGGATTGGGAACCAAACCTGGGTTCTAGATGACTGCAGGCTGGATTGCTACCACTGAGCTACAAGTATATTTCTAGAAGTGTGCAATCAAGAAAGAATGAGTTACAACATAAATTTTGGCAATAGGGCATTTCATTTTGAATTCCATGTTGTCATAGAATATTGACAATCCAAAATGTTAAGATGGGAGTGTCCTAAATTGTTTTTCTTTTCTCGAGGTCATTATATATAATTTGAAACATAAGCTCGACAATCTAAATTATTATATCTTTCTTTTTCTGTGATCTTAGGTATATGTAATACGTCTTTTTCGTAGTAATGGGATTTGAAAAGTTTGCAAAAGAACTTACAGTAATTAGAGAATTTAGAATCAGGAAAATACATATATCAGATGGAATTTGAGACAATCGTCAATATTTTCCAATTCATTAAAATGTAAATGTCTTGGCAAACTTTACAATTATTTGTCTTGAGTTTCATACTAAGATGATTTTATAATATAATGAGAAATTTGGTTGAAATATATATCAAATATATGGCAGCAAATATGCAATTTAACATATTTTACAACTTAAAAACTATATTTCGCATTCAATACTGAGAATCATACTGCAACATGACTGTGAAATCTGTAGCAGTGCTACAGTAATTTGCTATGAAGTAGTGTTTGATACTTTAAAGTATAATACACTACTTCACAGAAAATTACTGTACTTACCTTATGTTCACTTTCATCTAGAGAGGTATCTTTCCCTGCGGGCTTTTTGACATCAGGTGGTAGTAAGCTAACGTCCCAGATGTCATTTAAACATAAGATGACATCAGATGCCCACTGGGATGGAAGCAGGAATCTTAACAAATGTATGAAGGCAACACCAAGTGCATGACCTGACAACCTGACAAATAAAAAAAGCAAATTTCGCTTCATGATAAGCGATTCTTTAATCCCTGGCTTAACTTTGAGCCTTTGAGGCATTGCTTGTTGAGGAATCTGGAAGCCAGAGATATAGAAGCGGTCCTCTGCTTCAGATAAGGATATGGTGAAGATATTGTGAAGGGGATAATCACATCGACAATTGGACGAAGGCTGTCAAATTGCCAGTTGTCCCAACGTCAAAGTAATCCTCACAGCTTCGAAGCACAAGACCTCTTCCTGAGAGAAGGTACTGACATATGAAAGAGCTGCTCGAGACGGATGAGACTATGGGAATAAGAGTCCTCTTCTTCCTTATTTTTATGATATTATATTATGTTTTAACGATAATAAACTCTCATACAGGTTTTAAACATAAGCATATACTGCATAGAACATGGCCAAAAGAGGTTTCCGAATGTGAGACCTATATTTTGTGGGCAGTATATCAGGCAAGCCCCTGAGGAAATACAGGAGCAAATTGGTTCCTAATTGGATAGGGAGGGTGTTTATCTCTATTAGGTTTCAATAAACATCTGATTAAGGTGAAATGAGGTTTCTTGGCTCTCGGCACAAGGGTTGCATGTTATGGGCATGTCATATTAATTTCGGACTTGAAGGTTGTTATATGTGTTCCACTCAAGAGAAGAATTTGCTAACAAACAAGCTCCCATGACAATAATAACCATCACAGCTACAGTTTGATTAAGGATTAATGGTGTCATTGGTGGCTGGGGGAAATTCAAGATTTGACTTTTCAAAGTCTCAGTGGGAGTTCATTTGCTAAAATTAGTATTTTACGGTAACATATGGAATGCTGCAGTACCATTTTCAATTTTAACGTAGGAATAGAATTTGAAGAGAAACATGTTCCCATGGAAATTAAGGTGTCATCCTCACAGCTGCAGTTGTTCAAGATTGGCAGTGTAATTAGATAAAGCTCTTAATGTGTATTGGATGACATTTTGTAACACTTAGCCATACAGACCATAATTTCAGGGCTAAATTGAAGGTGACAACAATACAGTGGAATACAGAGACATAGTATGATTCACTTTTGGCTGTCCACACGTTAAGAAGCAAAGATATTTCATGAGGCTTTTTTTTTGCTTCAGACAGAAGTTTCACACAAACTAATTTACTCCTTTGCGACATCTAAAGATCGAGCAAACTGATGTGACCCGAAATGAGGTTAGTCCTTCCCATCGTGCCCAGGGCCAACGTCTAAACTGTTTACAGGAAGTTGGTGCTTTTCACCAGAATCAAGTAATTCAATGTTTACAGTTGTCATGGGGTCAGATTTAGCAGTGATTGACTCCGACAGGATGACTGAGTAACTTTCGGTTCTTTTATATGATCATCACAAGAGAGGCCATCTTGCATGGGACAAATACCTATAGACAAATTATAGATACAAGTTGCCTGTAAGCATTCTTAGAAGTACCAATAGTTATAGTCAGCAGAGCAACAAATATACTTGCGACAATAGTGCATACCATCCTTAACATCACTCAAAAATCCCAGAATGTCTAAGTAGTGGAATAAGTGCTTTGAAAACAACCGTAATGCAACATAACAAGCAAAGGAACAGAACAGAGTAACTTTGTCATAGGTTAATGCACCGTTTGTCCAGGGTAAGAGAAAGGTCAAAATACTACAATGTAAATTTATTGTATTAATATTTATACCCATGGCATGCACAGAACACAACAGTAGAAAAGATTTATGTGCAACATTTGACAGCCAAGGATACTCCTAAAGCTTAATTTATTAAATTATCATATCAGCTACAAAAGGCTTACATTGATAGGCATACTGCTAATGTTGGCAAAGCGGTTTTGATTACGAAACACAAGTAGTAGCATTGGGAAAAACCAATCACTAGAAATCGCAGTAATTTCTTTCACTTTGTTCAGTGATTAACGTTCTTATTACTTTTGCCTGTAACAAATGTGAAACAAACGAAGTGGAAGGCCTTTATATCCCCTGAACTTGGCTACAGGGCTATAAACACCCTTTTTGTAGCAGTTCCAATGAGGAGGCTTAACGTCTTTCCTTCCCCTACTTTGTCATAATTTTCTCATTTAGGTTTTGCAAATATCTTTCTTTGGAGAGTTCTAAGGATTCCTGGAGGAACGGATCTCAAAGCGTGAAGGTATCCCAGCAGAAACTTCGGTAATGATGGTATTTGAGAAGCAAGAATCACAGTTAATTCAATGAAAAGGCCATTACTGTGATAATTACATTCATTTGTCATTGACCATAATTCTGAAGATTACTTGTAATATTTCCAACTTTAGACATATATTTTCCTGATACTTCTAGTAAGGAATGGTGCCAGACTATGACTTCATACTAGGCTAACAGCAAGCATTCTTCCTGCTCCCATGGGCGCCAGGCCGTTACAGTGTGACAAAAGTAGTCTGATGTTCGGCTTAGAATAACTCCTCCAAAAAGCATTGACAAGGCGACAATAGATATGGAATTATGAGATTCCTGCCAAAAGCGCAACTGCACATAAAGGGTGTAGTATGTAACGGAGTCACAAAATGATATTGCATTAAGTTGCTTTGTGGAGCTTAATGTTGCTTTTTACAGCTAATAATCTGTTGCAATGAGTTTGACGCTTCATATTCTTATCCTAGATTACTTACTGCCACCCAGTGATTGTGGAATAGCAAAAGGACAAAGGGTGATCTGAAAAACCAAACCCAAAGCTGTCGTGCTTTTGTTTCTCATTTCAAAGCTCAATAGCACCTACCGAAAATTATTGGTGATTATCTCTGTGGATGTCTCTGATCAATAATATTTCTTGCTTTCCTTCTGATCAGACTCATGGCACGACAAATTATTTTTTTATTGCTTTGTCTCCAATTACACTAGTTGACTGAGATGACTTCTGCCTGAATGCATGTAAGGAATTAAGGCAAATAAATCACCCAGATCTTCTTGAGATCAGGGTTTTGATTCTCAGTGTGCCAGACTTACTCATGACCTCAGAGCCAATGGTTGCATAAACTATCGCTCTTAACCCTTAGGCCATATGAAACTGCAAGTGATTAGAGACAAAGGATCATGAAAATGCAGCTTCAAAACAATTCACATCTTATCACATATTAAACAATTCATCTGCCTTTGATGCCAGATTCTCTGTGCTTTTTGCTTAATTTAGCATTGGGATATTTGTGGCATATAGAAGGACGCAAAACATACCAACACAACAATGCAATATGTAGTGTACGTGAGCTATAATGAGCCACAGAATAGCACCTTTAGTCATCAACACTCAGTGTGAACTGTTGGTCATATGTGAGATGGATATGATACTGTAGGAATGTCAGTGATGAATAACAATAAGTATACTGTTTAAGATACACAAATTTCTTTGGCAACAAATGAGCACAGTGACTTTATGAATATTCTATGATAGACAGTAACATAACATTGAAATAAGTAGAAAGACTGAAAAGTGCTACTGTCTTTGGTAGAATGAGTCTTTTTCTTCAATCGGCATCGTCTCGTGTTGATGAGGCATCCATATTTATTGTGTCTTCATGCCGAATTACACTTTATGGGACACCAGATTGGATTCTTGAGGCAGAATACTTGTTTTGTGTTGACGGGAGGTTCCTCCTTCAGCATAGTGTGCTATATTAGAGGTTAGCCCCTAACGTATAGGCTGGTAACCCACAAAGCACAAGAAAATGATGAGATTGTAGTTTCTGACTGCCATGAACCTGAATGGCGAAGTAGTCACAAACCATGCCCTAAAACTGATTGGTTGTCAGAACCAATCATTTTTCGATGTAACTATGAAATCCAAATGGTTGGCGATCCCCTCATTGAGACCTTGAGTGTGAGGACAGCCATTTTACTATTGCTACACAAAATAAAGCAGGGAAGCAGAAAACTCTGTCCACATTGACTGTTGCACTAAGATAGAGCAGGAATATATGAGCACAATGCAGAACAACTATTGTGCAATGTACAGTAGAAGTCTATCACTTCCAATATCAGTGTGCCGCTGTGCTGTAATGCCTCCATACATATTTATCATAAGCCTCCTACTGGGTGGTCACTAGTCTTGGTTGTTTAGCCCATACCAACACGGTAAGGATAAATAGCTATAGCGGTTGGTCCACACTGATAACAATGTAGCTACATAGGGTGAGTTTGCATCATCTGAAGTGACTCTTTTCACAGAGTAAAAAGTGTGCACTATGTCACAGAGTAAATCGTGTTTATATAATTCTGATAAAAGCAAGTCATAGAGTTGATTGTTAACTTGACATTAAAAAAATCCTTTATCACATATGTACCTTAATCTTGTTGATCTGTAGTTCAGTATGCTTCTCTACTCGGTTACTCAGTTACTCTACTATATATATATCTGGAGAAGAATGTGATGGTGAGACGTCAATGTTGAAGGCTTAATTAAATGATTAATTGATTAATCATTGACTGATTTTTTTTTTTACTTAGTGAGTCCATTGAAATGTATTCCTGTTTTTAACTATTCTCTTTGCTCAGATTCAAAAGGGCATTCGAAGATCAAGAAGTGATTGTCTGCAGAATCAGACAATGATACCACAACATCTTGTATACTTCATGCATTGGCTGTCCCTTTTTTGCATCACAAAATATTGTGCAGCATTAAGAGAAGCATACATAAGCAGAAAACTGTGTGCTTATATCTAAAAATGGCAATAACATTTAGCAAACCACACTTCATTATCTGATGCAGTATACTTCACAAACACTTTATATATGCCCACTACTGAATGACGCTTCAGCTGTACCAGACACATTAATACATCAGACACCACAATGTGCAAAATAATGCAAGAGTAGTTCAGTGATTTGCTTGCGCACCCGTAATCTTAATACGTTGTAAATAATCTGCCAGGTGTGAGCAAAAAAATCTCATTTTAGTTATCACATGACTCCAGCTCGATTCACTTTGGAAAGGCAAAATTCATTCACTCTGCTGAGATTCATCACTCATTTTCAGGAATATAGAGAGTATGGAGAACTTGTGTCAAGAGAGTCGCACATGGAGTGCCTATAGCGATTGTGGTGACCATGCATTTTGGCTTCTGCTTTTGAAATTAGATGTAATTTATACACTGGCAAACTTTTCTGTTGAATTGAATTGGATGAAACCCTCTCTGGATAGTTCATGGATGAGTTAAAGAGCTCATGTTATATTTCTCGCTGAAATGTCATTCAATCATCCATTTTCTGTTTGTCATTTCTTTATTTAAAAAAAGCAAATACATCAAGTCCAATAAAAATCCCCATGGCTTAGTTTCAGCTACTGTTGATGCATAATTTCTGCACTGGAGGAACCCTGAGGGATATGAATGAGACGGTGGATTCATCCAAGGCATATATGTGTTTCATCATTTTTGTACCATAAAACTATTGAAAGTTTCAAACTTTGTACATATTTCTTATATGCAATAAAAAAACTTTGCATAAGAATTTTTCACTCTTCCTTGTTGGTTTATGAATAACAAATATTGATATGCTGCATCATTATTTCTGTATACCAATGCCCTAGCTGATCAGGCTGAATGAGAATGTGTTTTTCTCGGATGAATCTTGAGATTTCGAAAAGTACCAAATTAAGGTTGAAATAACTGAAACATATACAAGACCATGCACAAGAATAGAGCATATAACATTCACTTACAGTATTATGGCATTCAGAGTATTTGCACCCAGAGAATCTACCCTAGATGAATCCTTCCATTTGCGGACATTATCATAAGATTTTGCGTCAGAGCGTCACAGCCAATCAGCGAGCAGCATTTCTCTCCAGTTCAAAACTTTACTGGCGATTTTTATGTAGACTATTCAAGACTCAGAGGGCTACGACCTGTCATTTTAAAGCTCTCAAAGAGATCTATCTATTGCAGTAACTTGCAAGTCTGTACGATTTACGGTTGGTGGGTGTGTCTGACTGATTCACTGAAGGCTTTGCTGAAGTGAGTATTTGAAGCATTTGTTCGAGTTTTAATATTGACAAGTCACTCAAACAGTCTCGGCTAACACTTACTCTGTCTCACCATCGCCTCACCATCAAAAATAGAGTCAAACTATTTGTCATAGAAAGAGATAAGCTCTTCTGTTCATGCCTAGAGCTAATGTCTAAACAGTTTATTTAAAGTTTTGCTTTCTGGCAAAATCTGGTAATTTGATGATTACAGCTGTAATGGCAACAGATCTTGCAGCCATTTATTCAGATTGAATGTCTAAATGAGATTTGACACTGTTGATGTCATAATCCTGATCACGTCTGACTGTAGTGACAGTGGACATTATTAGGTATTATTGTCGCACCGACCTAAGTACAAAAACATACAATTATGTACGGTTACATGACAATGTAGCACATCAGTCAGATATGTGTGATCCAGGCTTGATAATTCAGCATCTAAAAATTAAAGTTTGTACACCTATGGTACATAATTATGTAGAACTTACAACTTATGCCCTCTTAATTTTCAGGGGCAAATTGTAGTTGTACCATCTGAACACTGTAAGAAATGACCGTGTTTTTCTGGCTAAAAGAACCGTAAATTTATTGTTATTTTACCTGTTTTTTTTTAATACAGACTTTGTCCGGGAATTTACAGTTCTTTGTCAGTTACAAAATGGCTCTAAGATAAATTTACTGCAACATGTCATTTAACATTCAGTTCACGTTAATGAACAATTACTTCAACCGTTAATTTACTGGCAACTTGTAATATGCCGACAAAACATTTGAATTGGCCAAACAATCAATACACCTGGTCAGATTAGGAACTATAAACAAGAGATTGCATGGACTTCAACCACAGAACATGTGGTGCCATCTATAACATATGCTATACACAGCTGTTAATCAAACTTAATTTATAACTTATCTGAAGGTAAGGGAACATCCTCATTCATATGATCTTAAAGATGCTGTCAATACGCAAAAGTTGTAATGTCTATATGTGACATTGACATTTGTATGAGTCTGATGATGTGATCTAAAGAATGACACTATTAAAACCAAAATAACCAAAGCGCAGGCTGCAACAATAGAACATACTTCAATAAACTAGACGCCTGGTTCTCTTGGAAAATATCCTCCATTTTATGGTTTGTGAGCAAACTAATTGATGGACTTACTTCCCTGCTGTCAAGCAAGAGATGAGCAAGGCCGAGCCTGGAGTCACTGGCTCTCTCACTCTCTCAGCTGATTCCAGCTTCGATACATCCCTACAGCTATGCGACGGCTAAATGAAATACTATCCGTATTTTTACTGTAGATTCTACAGCCCCTTGTATTCTTTATATTCTATGTTTGACAGTTGATATAACTGTAAAATATACTTTAAATAAACCGTTTTATATATGTACATTATACCGTAATATAACTTTGTCGAATCCGCAAAATTACAGTTCCATGTACCAATCTGAATTTTACGGTTGATTGTCCTATTCAGGTTTATTAAAACTTTTACAGTACTTAGACCTGGAACAAAGTTGCCAGTTAATTTAACTGTAAAATTTAATGGGAATTTTTTGCAGTGAATGTCAAAACATGGGTTTTTCATGGTTATAAATATTGTACGTTTGAATTTTTCAGGAGAGATTGGCTTTGTTATGTTCTGTTTCGAAGTCCAGCAACTAGTTTCATAAAAATATCATTATTCTAAAATGACATATTCTTGTGTGTAGTCAGCTTTGACTTCATACATAACACATACTGGCTGTGAGAAACTGCCTCTTTCATCTCCATAGGCATATGTTGGAAAAGTATGTTGTCTCATCCTTCAAATTCTTTTTCTTACCATCTCATCAATCGACCTAATCACAACACAACAAGTTACGTTGCAAATTACGATGTTGGAGCAGCACATATCACATAAAACTGTTGATAATAGATAGAAAAGATCACATCACCCGCAAGACCAGGAGCGGAATGGCCTATGTGACAGAGTAGAAACCGCCATGGGCCCTACCACTTTTGGGGCCCATTCCGGGTGCAAGAAATTATAATTATTTTAAAAAAGCTGAAAGTTTGTGACTCTGTGACACAATCAAACCTGACTTAATGAGGGTAACGATGTGAGAGGGCCCTGCTTTGGCAATGGCTTATGGTCTGGAATAAATGCCAAAAATGCGAATATGTGGGCCTTTCGACTTGTTTTGCCATGGGGCCTGAAGCATTGCCAGTCCACCAATGCAGAAGACACTGCCCTATTTCCTTGCCATACAGAAAAGTCAGTTATACATAGCTCGACTTAGTTGACAGCATCATGTCATAAGACCGTGATGTAGTGTATTTTCCCCCTTGATGATTCCCTCTTGGCCGAGATTTTCCTGCAATAGATCAAAGGGTATACTTCTTGTCATCATATTGTCACTCCTGTCTCCTGAGATGAGGCTGTATTGGTTCTCTTGGTCTGAAATTGAATAAATATTGAGCATCTTAGAAAATTAGCAATTTGGATACATCCTTTTGATTAAAAACAGGTAAAGGCATTTTAAAAAGAATTTGGAGAGTAAATACAATACAGTTGATGCTTAAAAATTCTTATGAAAATGGCATTCTCTCTAGCTCACTGCACTCACCTTTGTTTACATTAGACCAATTACGAAAGTGGAAAAAAATCCAGACACATTCTCCTTTCAACCTTGAACATTATGGACTACATATCCATCCTGATTAAGGCTAATGGCAGAGGCCTTTTAGAGTTTGTTTCTGCAATAAATTGATGCATCAAACCACCAAGGACAAAGGAAAAAAAGATGCACAACTTGGAGTAAAGCCTTGTGAGTGGTGCCACAGGCTTCAGAAAACATTAACTACAAAAAGACAATTTCCAAATTGTAAAACATTCTGGAGATTGAATCTTCATATTTGTTGATCCCTATCTATAAAATACAGTGCGAGCTGACTATCCCTGTCAAGGGAAGTCACATGTTGACTAACTACAAATTATACATAGACAAAGTAAGAATAGCAAAGTATTATTCTGTGTGTGGTTCTTCAGTTCAGTTTATGACATAAGGTTAAAAGGTCTGTTAATTGTCAGGCAATGGGTTTTGTTCTAGCCATATTCTCCAGTATGGGTCACATCACCATTCATAGATGAAAACATGGTCAGAGAAGGACCCACCAGCACTCATTAGCATATTATTCCTTAAGATTCGGATAGGGTCACCCCCACTGAGGCTCAATGACATGCTGGTAATGTGACAGACTGTCGGCTGATCTGGTTTGCAAGGTCGTGTACCTGTGCGTCAAAGCTTCTAAGTTGTGTCAGGAATGACGGATACACACATAGAGACATAGATACATGGATTGAATTGAATTGAATTGAATTTATTGACAGATAAAAACATGAACTACAACAAAACAAGGGGGATAGTTGGATACATCTATGCATAAAAAAATAGACACTAAAAGAATAAGAAAGCATTATTCTATATGCACAGTTGTTGAGTTCAATAATTGTTTGATATAGGCCTTTTTAGGACTGTAAATGGTAACTAATCCCTACTCTTGCCAAGCAAAAAATGTATTTAAGCAGAAGTATGTTTTACGCCATATTTGCAGCCTTCGGTTGTATTACCATTCATAGATGCAAACATAGTCCCAGAAGGACCCACAATCACCCATCAGCTTATGGTTACCTGACAGAGTCACCCTCGCTAAGGTTGGTAGGAGCCGCTGGCCATGTGAGAGACTGCCGGCTAATCAAGTTTGCAAGGTCACATGACCTGTGCGTCAAAGCTTCCAAGTTGTGTCGGATTGCGTCATGAACCATCATTAGATGTCAGCAACAGGTCTGAGGGCAAAACCTAGTGACGGGACACAGAATATGTATGAGTCACAGAGCTGCAAAGTAAATTCCAAGTGTTTGGTATAGCAAAAAGAGAAACTTACTTCATTGAATTAGGGAAATATTCTCTCAGGGAAATAATGCCTCATGGTGAGACTTTTAAATAAGATTAATGCCACAGTGTAAATTATTGCCTGATTGAAAGATACACAATTCAATTAGAAAACCAAATTGTTTCCATTCCATATGTCCTTATCAAGTTCTTAGTTTGATTATCATATGCTTTTTTTTTTCAACAAACATAAAACTATCTGACCTTTGATATATTTTAATTTCCTGCACATTCCTACAATGTATGCCCATAAGCCTAGTGAATAAATGCAAACATGTTAATGCATTATAAGAACTTCCCATTGGCAGCCAGGATGCAGTCTGCCTTTAGTTGGTACTGGTTCGACTTTGGGATGCAAAATGAAAGTACTGCTTGTGCCAGAGGGGGGCAGTCAAGTTATGCAAGTTAGTCATGAAACAAAGGCTCAATATATAAGGACAACAGTATTACGGATCATATATTGTAATCTAAAGCTCTAGGTTTCGCCATGCAGCCAAGGTTGTGTGAGCACAATATAAGCATTCCAGGACATGTTCTTGGTGAGGGCAGACCCATTTGTCTTGGCAGAGCTTACTTCTAAGAAAAATACGTTGCACAGAGTTATGTCGGACCAAGGAAACAAGCTGATAACTACATTCAGAATTCGATCGAGAAGAAATGTATACGGCCTTGAAGAAACTTTGAGACAATGTAAGATTTGTAAGTGCATGTCGCAGCATTGTTCAGCCTCCTACACCACCGTCTACAGAAGCCAATTTATTAAAATTGCTGAAAAATAGTTCTGAGAATTGACTTTAGAGCATGTTTTTGATGGCAGTTGCTGATGGACTGCAGTAAGCAATTGCAGAAAGCAGCAGACAGTAGAAGAGAGCAGCAGACAACTGTTTTACTGCAGACCAGAGTCATCCTGAAATTCTGTGCAGTGCCCAACAAGTAAACACAGAACTCAAAGTGGAGAATACAAATGAGCAATAACAGCCAGATCCAGACTGGAAAACAAGGCTGCAGGTGGCCTAGTGTATACATAGGATCAGCAGGGTGGATAGATTATGCCCAGGAGAGTTGGCTTTAAGCTTTGCCCTTTAAACATCACAAGACAGACACTTCTGTCTCTCAGTAAATACTTCTTTCTGGCCATCTAACTACAATATCTACCGCTGAATTAATTATTGTAGAAAGTATGGAAATTGTCATGTTAAATGGATAAATGTTTTGGTGTGAAAAATTTAAATTTAATGTTGATTACCAGACTGATTCTAATGGAGAAATTTCCCAGAAAAGTGAAACTGACATAAGAAAAGTCCTTATCAGGTTCTCAAAGACATCTCCATTTATGATTGAGTCAAGATTTAGTGACGGTATTTCCGGAAATACATGCATTTTCTCACTCATTAGCAGTTTTTCAGGACCCATTATAATGTTATTAAATTGAGGACAAAAATACAAAAGCTTGTAATAAATCTGTCTCCCCATCTGCGGACATGTCTAGGTAAAATTGTCTAACTTAGATTTTACAACTTATAATGAACACTTGCAGCAGACTAATTGCGATATTGTAAAGTTCATCATAATTTTTTCCAATATACATGTATATCTATCACTAGACCAGTATAGTTCTATCTTATTGAGCATAGCATTAATTCTCTATTGCGTATTTGAACCTGGAAAACAAGCAGTTTGCATGATTGCTTTGTCCTACAAGTAATCAAGACTCGACAAATCAAGATGACAATCAAGATGGCACTTGCCGAACGCTCAATCATCTCCAGCTTCTCCACTTACGTACAGCTACATCAGCAACTGCATTAGCAGATTTGTAGTTGCAGGAGTTTATGGGGAGGGGGTTGGAAGAAGAAGAGAAAAGCTGGAGAGGAGAGTTTGGGTAAAGACGGATTGTTTCTGACAGATATGACGATGGCAAAGCAGCACTGAGATAGATGCTGTGTTAGTGGTATGAGAAGGGGAGACATCAGTCAGGGTGATGTAAAAGTGTTTGATTTGTTGTCTTTGTAAATGAATATAGCTTCCTATTCCTCCATTGCTCAGCACCGAGAAATGCACACATATTTTATTGAAAAAACATATTGTTGCTGAAAAAGCTACTTTCCCAGTTTTTCCTACAACTACTGAGGAAATTCATCTTATCCCTATATGTGTCATGATTTATGTATATGCATTGAATGATTCTTAATTGTAAAAATAAGTCAAGATTTGACAAAAAGTCATATTCATTTTCAAGTGCATAATGTAATTGAGAAAACCCATGCATGTGAAAAAAGAGCATGCATCTATGTCCAGCTTAAAATTCTAAGATATAACCTCTGATGCATCTGATGCATTTGTAATAGCTTAATATCACCACCAGTCTAGGCTTACACATACTCCATCGCACCACACAAAAATAGAGTGAGATATTGTGCCCCAGAATGAGGTCAGTGCTTCGGCTAATGCCCAGGGCCAGTGTCCAAGCAGTTTACCAGAAGTTTCTGCTTTTCAGCAGAAGCAGATAATTTGATGTTGGCTATTGTCATGGCAACTTATCGTGTGGTGATTTATTCTGATGAGATTTGGAACCTTTGGTGTCATAAACCAGATTATGTCTGACTGTAGTGAGAGTTGCCATTGTTACATGACAATGTGACATCAGTCACATGTGTGTGGTCTGGACATTCATCCTCTAAAAGTTACAGATTGTACGTCTATGGTATGTACGTAGAACTTACAACTTATCACCTTTCATCTTCAAAGGTGGGTAATAGATGTACCATCTGAATGTCAAAAACATGGGTATTTTATGGTTTAGAAATATTGCTTGTTTGAATTTTTCAGGAGAGACTGGCCTTGTTACATGTATGTTCTGTTTAAAAATAGTACAGCAACTATGAAGTTTCATGGATATGTCATTAGTTTAAAATGACATATTCTTGTGTGTAGTCAGCTTTGACTTCATACATAACACATACTGGCTGTGAGAAACTGCCTCTTTCATCTCCAAAGGCATATGTTGGAAAAGTCGATAAGCCATTCTCTGTTGTCTCATCCTTCAAATTCTTTTTCCTACCATCTCATCAATCAACTTAATCACAACACTACAAGTTATGTTGCAATTTACGATGTTGGAGCAGCACACATAATACTGTTGAAAATTGAGAGGATATATCACATCACATCAGCCAAGACCAGGGGCAGAATTGCCTATGTGGCAGAGTGGAAGCAGCCATGGGCCCTACCACTTTTTGGGCCCATTCCAGGTGCAAGAAATAATAATAATTTAAAAAAAGCTGAAATTTATGTGATAAGTTTGTGACCTTGTTGTACAATCAAACCTAACTTCATAATCTCAGAGCAAAACTGGTTTGTATTCCATCCTGTACACCGCACAAAGCACCTGTGCTGTGTGTAAATTTTCTAAATCCCAGAGTTAGCAGAAAATTACATAGCAACCGTCAGCTCCAACCGTCTCAGTCAATCTCAGCAACAGAATTGAATAATTTCATAGAAAAACTTGTTTGTATTCCATCCTGTATACAGCACAAAGCACCTGTGTTGTGTGTACATTTTCGAAATACCGAAAGTTAGCCAAAAATTACATAGCAACCGCCAGCTCCAACCATCTCTGTCAATCTCAGCAACAGAATTTAATAATCTCAGAGCAATACTGGTTTGTATTCCATCCTGTACACCGCACAAAGCACCTGTGTTGTGTGTAAATTTTTGAAATTCCGAGAGTTAGCAGAAAATTACATAGCAACCGCCAGCTCCAACCATCTCCGTCAATCTCAGAAATCAGAATTTAATAATAACATTGCAAAACTTGTTTGTATTCCATCCTGCACACCGCACAAAGCACCTGTGTTGTGTGTAAATTTTCGAAATTCCGAGAGTTAGCAGAAAATTACATAGCAACTGCCAGCTCCAACCATCTCCGTCAATCTCAGCAATCAGAATTTAATAATAACATTATCATTATAATAAAACAATCTTGATCTGCCGATACTTATACGACATAACAACAACGTTGTAATAAAATATATTCTTGAAAAATCTCTTATCTCTTTACAGAATGTAATCCAAAATGTCAGACTCCGAATCTGACCATGATGTCACCAATGATGCACAAAGAAGGAAAGAAAGAAAAGACCCGGGCGCCAGAAAACTCAGCCTACGGAGTAGTGGCCAAGCAAACAACTCTAACACCCAACTTATCGCCAAAGAAACTAACGATGGAGAAGCTAAAGGAGAAGGCACCGAGGATACGCATGACTTACGTGAGGAACTAAACCAGGCTAGAGCCGACCTTCTTAAAACAAAATCTGAAAATCAGATGTTGAACAATAGACTATGTGAACTTGGTAAGGAGGTGGACACACTCTCCTATGAGTTAGCTAAATCGCAAGAGCTTCTAGAGGATGAGAAAATTTTCGCAGCTGACCTTCTTTCGAAAGTCGATGAAAAACCAGGGGTAAAAGAGGCAACACCCAAAGTTCTATTTATCATGGACCGTGATAGTCAAATACTAACCGACCATGTCAAATCATCGAAACATGATTGCTCTCTACTCGTCACTGAAAGTTTAGCGGACTTTGCAGATAGCCTGGAGACACAATCCACTGTGGATGATATCCTATCATACGACCATCTCATTATTTTCTTAGGCACCGCTGATATTCTGAAGAATGAAGACGGCCACAAGGTCGCAAATCGCCTGATACGCACGCTCAGAATAATGCAAGAAAAGATACAGCGACCAATTGCAGTGCTCAACCTCCCACCGATGGCAATTCACAAGCACATTTCTGCAATGGCTGTAATAAACTCAAAACTAAATAGCACTGAAGTCAAAGGAATCCAGATCATCAACATCAAAAATGTTATGCGAACCTTTTTGAAAGAACAAATCATTGCAGAAGATGGCTTTTCATTGACCGAGACAGGAGTCAAAGCACTGGTTAAAGCTACTACTGATGAAATTAGTCCAGTCAGAGCAGAGCATCAGGGGCCTCAGCAAGTAACCGCGTTGTTGAAAAAGGCATCCCGGATGAGAATATCGAGGAAGTGTTTAGAATTCCAGAAGATGACGTAGGGCGTGTCATTGGTAACAAAGGTGTCACAGTGAGAAGCATCCAGGAAAAAAGTGGTACCAGCGTGAATATCCAATCGTACTCACGTAGGGGCGAAACAGTATCGGCAGCATTTATAACTGGCAACTATCGACAGAGAACCATTGCCAAAAGGGAAATTCGTCACCACTTAGCCATGAAGCCGGAGAAGGGACAAAAGCGCTCTGCAAGTGAAAGGGCATCGCCAACGCCCAAATCAAATAGATGACAATTAAATATGAAAACGAAGCTGACCAATTATGATGCCGACCTATTGAATGTAAATAGTAAAATTTCTAAAGCATATCCAAGTGTGTTTACTCATTCTGTTAACTCGTGTCATGATACCTCTATTTTGACAACCTGGCGCCTCACAAACACAGATTCATGTAGAGAAATGGGTTCTCAGAATCTGAAGTCCTCTGGTGTAGTCGATGGTAGCTCTACTCAATCTATTGTTGCAGGCTCGAATTTGGTTACTTGGCTTGTGGTAGACCCGATGAATTGGTCAAATAAACCATCAAATGGCAACCCAAACTCTGATAAAGGTGTCAAGCGGGGTCTTGAGACATCCGGATGGAAGTCAATTGATATAGATAACTGGGTGTCTTCGGCAGAGCCTGGTAAAGTTGTTTCGAAGAATAAAGGAAAAAATCTGTGGCAAGAGTGGGAAATTGAAGATTTTGATTATCATGACAGGTACACAAATAGAGCAAACCGGCAAACAAAGAAAGGTAACAGAATCAAGCTGAGTCTCTGGAATGCTCGGAGTCTGAGAAACAAAATAGATCTCGTAGCCGATTACATTTGTGAACACGATCTTGACATCCTGCTTTTTACTGAATGCTGGATTAAAGAAGATGAATCCTTTCTTCGAGCCGAACTGGAAAGGGATGGGCTATACAAATTCATATCAACTCCTCGTCCAGATAGGACAGGAGGAGGTGTTGGGTGCTTGCACAAAGGTCACCTAAACATAACCAAACTTGAAACTAAGCCAAGTGTAACTTTCGAACATCTGGCTTTAGACATCAAACCAAATGTCACAGTGCTTTTGGTCTATCGACCGGAGCCTTCTCAAAGAAATAGATACCAAATGTCAGACTTCTTCAATGAGCTCTCTGAATTGTTAGCTAGTTTGCAAACGGACAAAAAAGAAATTATTGTTGCTGGGGATTTCAACTTCCATATAAATAAACCAAACAACAGTCGTACCAAGAAGTTCCTGGAAATTCTAGAAACCTTTGAACTGACTCAGCATATTGATGAACCAACACACGAGGCAGGAAATACCCTAGATCTTATAATAACCCGCAAAAACAGCAAGATCTTGAAATACTGTAAAGTAGATGAACTGATATCAGACCACAACTCGGTGCTAGCGGAACTCGATCTTACTAAACCCAAGAAACTGGTGAAAAAGATCAAATATAGGAAAACAAGAAACATCAAACTTAGCGATTTTAAACTTGATATTGAACAGCACATCACGAAAGCTATGGAGCATGTCAAATTAAAGACTGATAAAAACAGACTAAACAGCTTGATATCATCATATGAAGCAACTCGGTCCATTCTAGACAAACATGCCCCGGAAATTGAAAAGGCAATAACGATCAGGGATCCCACCCCATGGAACACTGAAGATATAAAAGCAGCCAAAATAGCCAACGAAAAGCAGAAAAGAAATGGAGAAGAACGAAACTAGAGTCAGACTTTGAAGTCTTCAAAGAAAAGAGAAACAACTTGAACACAACGCTAGAAAACTACAAGAAAAATTACCTATCTAAGAAAATCATAGAGCATAAGAGTAACCCAAAAGCACTGTACAAGATTTTGAACTCGGTGCTTCACAGGAAAGGAGAACTACCTCTACCAGCCAACAAAGATGACCACAAACTTGCATCTGATTTTTCAGACTTTTTTGAAGACAAAATTGACAAGATACGTACAAAACTTGATCAAGCGGAAGCTCTCGTGCAAACAACCATCCCACATACCTTCAATGGGCTTCCACTGTCACACTTTCGAGACTCAGCATAGCGGAGGTCCGGAAAATTATTAATATGATGGCACCCAAACACTCCACTATCGATCCCCTCCCGACATGGTTAATCAAAGAATGCATAGAGCAATTCCTACCAGTTATCACCGAGATTGTAAATCTCTCTCTCAAGCTTGGGATTATGCCTGACTCCCTCAAGCATGCAATAATTAAACCACACTTGAAAAAACTGAACAGTGACCTGGTACTTAAAAACTACAGACCAGTGTCAAATCTCAAGTTTCTCAGCAAAATAGTTGAGAGTGCAGTGATTACGCAGTACACCGCACACTTGACCAAAAATAACCTACTAGACTCCAGACAATCGGCATATAAGTCGAATCACAGCACTGAAACCCTTCTGACAAAGGTACATAATGATATCATGGAAAACGGCAACAAAGGTGAAATAACAATGCTTGTACTTCTTGACCTGTCGGCAGCATTTGACACAATTGATCATGAGATCCTCTTGAAAAGACTAGAAAATGTGTATGGTATAAAAGGAAATGCTCTACACTGGTTCCAGACATATTTATCAGACAGAACACAGGCAGTTGTGGTAAAAGAAGCCATGTCTAATCCGAAACCGCTCAAATTTGGTGTACCTCAAGGATCTAAGCTGGGTCCAATTCTGTTTAATTCCTATATTGCACCGCTTAGCAATGTAGCTATGAGACACAACGTTGAGGACCAGAAATACGCTGATGATGAACAACTTATACTCTCCTTCAAACCCAACAACACTGATGTTCAATCAGCACGAGTCAAAATGGAGCTATGTATAAATGAAATAAGAGACTTCCTGCACCAAAATAAGCTCTGTAACAATGGTGAAAAAACTGAAGTAATTATTTTTGGTACAAAGCAAATGCACGAAAAACTAGCAGTTGACTCTCTAAAGGTTGATAATGTAGAGATCAAATTTGCCAGCCATGTGAGAAATTTAGGAGTTATTTTTGATAACTGGATGACGTCTGAAAGACAAGTAAACAAAATGTGCAAATCAGTCTACTTCAACATAAGGAACATCTCATTCATCAAAAAGAGTTTAAGCACAGAAAACTTGAAAACCATTGTTAATGCACTGGTAACTCCCCACCTTGATTACTGCAACGGACTTCTACATGGAGTTGCAAGTAAGAACCTGAAAAAACTTCAAGTGGCACAAAACTCAGCTGTGAGGCTGATTGAGAATCTACACAAAAGAGACCACATCACGCAGAAAAGAAAAGAATTACACTGGTTGCCAATTAAAGCTAGAATTGAATACAAGATACTGTCACTAACCTGGAGAATACTAAACAACCAGGCACCAACCTACCTGACAAATCTCATTTAAAAAAAACAAGAGCCACGACCTCTTCGGAGCTCAGACAGAAATTTCCTTGAAATACCCTCAACTAGATTAAACAACAGTTGGGGTGATAGGGCTTTTAGCAGGGTGAGTCCGACGCTCCTCCAGTGACTTAATGTAAAAATTAAGGCAAAAATTGCCAAAATTCCAAATTATTTAATTCCCTGTGATGTTTTAAGCCACAGAACGATTATTTCTTAAAAATGGTCATGAAAATTAATATTTTTTGTCTCATGCTGGAAATATTTTTGTTGTCATGCCATTTAAGGGCATTATAGGCCTATAAATAGCCTATAAATAACCATATTTGGCACCTACACCTGGCGCCACCCTATTGCAACAGCTATAACAAAACTAATTTTTAATATTGTTTTCTAAGGCCTAAAAAATTAATTTTGTGGAGGGACAATTTTGAGATAGCCCCTTATTGGGCTAAAAACAGCCAAAAACTGGTTTTCCCGCCAAAATTTCAGCCTCATTTTTGGCGGGAAAACCACATTTTACCTTTTTTTAGCCAAAAAAAGGGCTATCTCAAAATTGTCCCGGCAGATAATTGTTTTTGGAGGCCTCAGAAAACAATATTAAAAATTAGTTTTGTTTTAGCTGTTGCCATAGCGTGGCTCCAGGGGTGGGTGCCAAATGTGGCTATTTATAGGCTATTTATAGGCCTATAATTGACTGAAATTGCATGAAAGCACAAATATTTCCAGCCTGAGACAAACATTTTTTTATTTTTAATAAATATTTAAAGGAAATTATTGTTTTGTGCCTTTAAAGTCCACAGAAAATTGAGTAATTCAGATTTATGATAATTTACCCTAATTTTTTATATTAACTCACTGGAGTCTGGAATAACCTTCCTGAGCACATAAAACAACTAGATACAATAGAATCTTTTAAGAGAAAGCTGAAAACTCATCTCTTCAAGAAATACTATTAACAAACAAGACTGAAGCGCCGATGAGCAAGATACTTGGAATTGGCGCTATATAAATTATTATTATTATTATTTATTATTATTATTAATGAGGGTACCAATGTGAGAGTGCCCTCCTTTGACAATGGCCCTTTGCCTCGCATAAATACCAAAAATATGAATGTGCGGGCCTTTCGACTTGTTTTGCCATGGGGCCTGAAGCATCGCCAGTCCGCCCCTGCAGAAGACACTGCCTTTTATCCTTGTCATACAGATAAGTCACCGTTATATATAGCTCGGCTTACCTGACAGCATAATGTCATTAGACCGTGATGTAGTTCATTTTCCCCCTTGATGATTCACTCTTGGCCGAGATTTTCCTGCAATAGATCAAGCGGTATGCTTCGAATTATCATATTGCCACTCCTGTCTCCTGAGATGAGGCTGTATTAGTTCATAAAGCAGATTGAAACTGACATCACTCTTTTGGTTTTTTGCTTAGCCTTGTACCAGAAGAACAAATTTGCATAAAAACCTGGAAGATTGGAGACTATGGTATTGCAGTGTTGAGAAGGACAGTCTGCTGGAGGATAAAGAAGATGGATGAGAGCAAAAAAAAAAAATTAATCAAATTGGGATCTGTACAAGAGTGTTGGAATACTTGCATAGTATACTTGGTAGGTTGTATTCCAATAAATGGTTTTCCTTCACCAGGAGGTAAACCCAAAACTTCCAAGTTTACACCTTTCCATACCATTACCACCCACTGTTTCGGAATAGACAGGTAAAACAGATTTACAGCTTAACAGGGTAAAGAGATTGATTGAGATAAAAACATTCACATGTCGATAGATAACAGGATACAGAGATTCTACTAATTATATACGTGCATTGAATATCTTTTTTCTTAGCAGAAATACGATTTTGCATCTGATGCAAAGATGAGTAGAGAGAGTATGTGCCGATAGGTGCTGCCACACAGCTGCATAGGTACAGCTCACTATAACCAAAACTATAATCTCCAAGACTCAATATACCATTGGAGATGTGGTCATTCCTGTCACATTTAGCAACCATGAGAGCGGATGAGACGGATGGGATATTGATTATTCAGTTATTACATCAACAGATGATCAATGAATAATCTCTCACATCGATCAATATTCTGGGCTGTATTCTGTGTGCTGCATCTACACATTTTATGATATTATTCATAGTGTGTGGTAACTCTTTGGTGCCCCTCACTGTGGTAACTATTGAAGCTTCTCTTTTACCGAAATTGAATAAATATTGAGCAGCTTAGAAAATTTGCAATTTGGATACATCCTTTTGATTAAAAACAGTTAAAGGCATTTTAAAAACAATTTGGTGAGTAAATACCATACAGTTGATGCTTAAAAATTCTGATGAAGATGGCATTCCCTCTAGCTCACTGCACTCAACTTTGTTTACATTAGACCAAGTACGAAGTGGAAAAAAATCCAGACACATTTTCGTTTCAACCTTGAACATTATGGACTATGTATCCATCCTGATTAAGGCTAATGGCTTAGACCTTTTAGAGTTTGTTTCTGCAATAAATTGATGCATCAAACCACCAAGGACAAAGAAATAAAAGATGCACAACTTGGAGTAAAGCCTTGTGAGTTGTAGAAAAGACAATTTCCAAATTGTAAAACATTCTGGAGTTTGAATCTTTACATTTGTTGATCCTTATCTATATAATACAGTGCCAGCTGACTATGCCTCTCAAGGGAAGTCTCATGTTGACTAAATACCACTTATCACGCTTGTTAACCGGTGAATCAGCACTATTGTTATCGTTCATGACAGAAAGTGCAATAACAATTATCGATTCCATTGTTTCATGCCCAGATGGCTGTTATTGCTCAGCACCAGAGAAATTGCAGAGCGATTCTCATTCATAATGATTTGAGAGCAAATGACAATAAATTTTGATCATAATTCACATAAATTACTTGATTGGTTATTTGATAGATAGACAGATAGATAGATAGACAGATACACAGGATTGAATTATAGGTTCTTGGATACAGAGATACGAAGATACATAGACAAAGTAAGGTTCTGCAGTTGAGTTTATGACATAAGCTTAAAAGGTCTGTTAATTGTTAGGCGATGAATTTTGCTCTAGCCATATTCCCCTCTATGGTCACATCACCATTCGTAGATGAAAACATGGTTAGAGAAGGACCCACAAGCACTCATCAGCATATTATTCCTTAAGATTCGGATAGGGTCACCCCCACTGAGGCTCAATGACATACTGGTCATGTGACTGACTGTCAGCTAATCTGGTTTACAAGGTTGCATACCTGTGCATCAAAGCTTCCAAGTTATGTTGGGAATGATGGATACACACATAGAGACATAGATAGATGGATAGATGGATAAATCTATGCATAAATACATAGACACTAAAAGAATAAGAAAGCATCATTTTATATATATGCACAGTTGTACAGTTCGATAATTGATTGATATAGGCCTTTTTAGGACTGTAATGGTGACTAATCCCTGTTCTTGCCAAGCAATGAATCTATTTAAGCAGAGGTATGTTTTAAACCATATTTGGGTTGTATTATCATTCATAGATGCAAAAATTGTCTGATAAGGACCCACAATCACCCATCAGCTTATGGTCACCTAAGATTATGACGGAGTCACCCTCGCTAAGGTTGGTAGGAGCCGCTGGTCATGTGAGAGACTGCCGGCTAATCAGGTTTGCAAGATCACATGACCTGTGCGTCAAAGCTTCCAAGTTGTGTCGGACTGTGTCATGAACCGTCATTAGATGTCAGCAACAGGTCTGAGGGCCAAACCTGCTGACGGGGCACTGAATATGTATGAGACACAGAGCTGCACAGTAAATTCCAAGTGTTTGGTAAAGCAAAAAGAGAAACTTACTTTACTGAATCAGGGAAATAATCTCTTAGGGAAATAATCCCTCATGGTGAGACTTATAAATAAGATAAATGCCACAGTCTGAATTAATGCCTCATTGAAAGATACACAATTCAATTTGAAAACCAAATTGTTTACATTCCATTTGTCCTTGTCAAGTTCTTGGTTTGACTATTATATGTGTTTTTTCTTTCAACAAACATCATAATTATATTACCTTTGATATATTTTCTTGCTCACTCCTACAATGTATGCCTATAATCATAGTGAATAAATGCATGTTAGTGCATTTGTAAGAACTTCCCATTGGCAGCCAGGATGCAGTCTCCCTTCAGTGGGTACTGGTTCGACTTTGGCATGCAAAATGAAAGTACTGCTTGTGTCGGAGGGAGGCAGTCAAGTTAAGCAAGTCAGTCATGAAACAAAGGTCTCAACATATAAGGGCAACAGTATTATGGATCATATATTGTGTAATTTCAAGCTATAGGTTTTGCCATGCAACCGAGGTTGTGTGAACACATATAAGCATTCCAGGACATGTTCTTGGTGAGGGCAGACCCATTTGTCTTGGCAGAGCTTACTTCTAAGAAGAAAAAAACGTTGCACAGAGTTATGTCTGACCAAGAAAACAGGCTGATAACTACATTCAGAATTCGATCGAGATGAAATGTATACGGCCTTGAACAAACTTTGAGACAATGTAAGATTTGTAAGTGCATGTCGCAGCATTCTTCAGCCTCCTGCACCACCGTTTACAGAAGCCACTTTATTGAAATTTCTGAAAAATAGTTCTGAGAATTGATCAACTTTAGAGCATGTTTTTGATGGCAGTTGCAGATGGACTGCAGTAAGCAATAGCAGAAAGCAGTAGACAGTAGAAGAGACAGACAGACAGACAGACAGACAGACAGAATTATTTTATTAGACCAAATTAATCACATATTAGTACAAAACATTTTACAATTATTTCAAGTACGGTCAAGGAGACATACACTTTGGCATTGGCCGCTGGCGTGCATGCCACCTGAATTTCAAATCTAAATTTCTGTAAATTTATTAAATTTTATAAATGGCTGCTATTATTAAGAAACAATCAATTCCTTATCTAAAAAATTGGATACTCACTCTATCATGAGTGTATGAAAAGTAAATGGGAGTACAAACAATAGAATAGATTTATATCATAACTATGAAAAAGAAAAACATTGGAAAATTATTCAAAGAAAAAAATAAATATAGAAAAGAAAGATTATAATAGTATAAGAAAAAAATGATAAATAGATAATAATAAAAATAATAATTAATATCAAACAAAATGATGGAAAGTTGATGAGCTACTACATGATGGAAGTGATAGGACGTTGTGAAAATATGAAATTTCTTTAAGTCAATGGGCTCACACCACATACATAGCAATTCTGAATAATACAATTATTCGGATAACCATTTATTTTTACCTTTTTAATATAAAGGCTTAATCCATAGACACTATGTGTCTGTATTTTCTCTAAAAATTCTTTAGGTGACTCATTTACCAATTTAGGGATTCTGTTCTTTATTGAACTTTTGGAAACCTGATACTTCAGCCGTGGAATTACCAGATTTTGACTGTCTCTAGTTGGGTATGGATGAATGTCTGACTTTCTTGGAAAGTTCCATTCACTGATATATTTTGGGACTTGTCCAATTTGTAATTTATGATAGAATTTCAATTCATTGAGATTTAAGATATCATCAAGTTTCAAGACATTCATATTTTTGAAAATAGGGGTGGTATGAGCATTATATTTACTTTTACTGATTATTCTTAAAGCCTTCTTTTGAAGTCTGACTAACTTATTTTGTTTGATTCCCCATAATAATATTCCATACAGTAGATGGGGATATATGAGAGAGTTATATAACATAAGTAAAACGTCTGAAGGTAAGCACATTTTAACCCGATTCATAACCCCTAATGTTTTAGAAATTTTCATCTGAATCTTGTGTAAATGGTCATTCCAAGTCAGGCATTCATCCACTGTTATACCCAAGAAATCAAAAGCTGCTACTCGCTCGAGTTTGTCACCATCTAAATAGAGGTTAATATCAGCAACTGATTTATTTTTAGTATGGAAAATCATATATTTCGTTTTTGAAACATTCAAAGACAGTTTATTTACCTTTAACCAGTGACTTACTTTCTCAAGTTCACGGTTAAGCTCAGACTCCTGAATACTCATGTTATTGTTAGTTGAAGAAAGTGTGGCTAATAAGGTCGTGTCATCCGCATACATGATGAATTTGAACATATTCGTGGACCTGTCAAAGTCATTCATATAAATAAGGAAGAATAAGGGTCCAAGTATTGAGCCCTGAGGCACACCAGTTGTTATGGGTAACAAGTCAGATCTGAGGCCATCGTATTCTACAAATTGTTGTCTGTTTGTTAGGTATGATTCACAGAGTTTGTAGGAGTTCCCAGTGATTCCATAATGTTGTAATTTACTTAATAATATTGAGTGATCTAATGTGTCGAATGCCTTTGACAGATCCAGGAATATGTTCAGTGGAGTTCCCTTTTTTTCTAAGATATCAGTCACTCTATCTACATTTTCTATAACTGCATACTCAGTGTTGTGTTGTGTTCTGAAACCATACTGACTTGGGAACATCAAGCTGAGTGATTCAAAGTGAGTGTTTAATTGTAAATGTATAACTTTTTCGAAGACTTTTGACAATGCCGGCAGCACAGAAATTGGTCGGTAGTTTCCTAAAATAGAAATATCATCTTTTTTATAAACTGGGACAATTTTCGCTATTTTTAATTTTTGTGGGAAAACACCTGTTTTCAATGACTGGTTTATTATAATTTTCAATGGACTTAGTAAACATTCTTTAATTTCCTTTAGGAATTTAGTTGAGATTCCGTCAATTCCCCGACTGTTTTTGGATGGTAGCTTATTAATAATATGGGAAATATGTTCCTCAGATATTTCCTTGAACTTAAATGTTTGAGGATTTATCAAATGTGGAATAAAATTCCTAAATGTAATATTACTGTTCTGCAGCTTGATTTGCCTTGCTAGGGCAGGGCCTAGATCGTTAAAATAATGATTGAACTTGTTAGCTATTTGTTGGGGATCAGATACATCTTCTCCATTGATATTGAAGAATTTAGGTAGCATCTTCTTATTTTTAGTTTTATTTATAAGTTCTTTAATTGTAACCCATGTACTTTTCATATCCTTCTTAAATTTCCTGAAAGTATCACTATAATACTGGAGCTTTGCAGATCTGATGCTGCTTTTCAGTATCCTATTATATGTTGCAAGGTTGGTTTGTAATGTATCAATGGAAGGGTTATCAATTGGAGTCCTTTTAAGTCTCATATACAGTTTGTCACGGAATTTTATGGAATTTAATATGCCTTTGGTTATCCAGTTATTTTTTTTATGTTTATACTTATTGTATCGCACAGTTTTCAAGGGAAAGTGTTTATCTTTTAACTCTTGCAATATACTGTCAAGTATATCATAATTTTCATTAGGGGTGTCCTCTCGCATTCTGGAATTAAGATTATAAGATACCAAATCAGCCTTAAAATTTTTGATGGCATCCTCATTAAAACTTTGAATTTTTGTAAACTTTGGGGTTGTTTTGGGGCTTTTCAAATAATCAAAACAGACAAAGTATGACTGGTGGTCTGAGATGTTATTAGTGAGTATACCACAAGTCGTTTTGGAAAATTCTCTTGTTAGTTTACAGAAAGCATTATCAATAAGAGTAGCACTGTTTCTTGAAATTCTGGTAGGCAGTGTAATCTTGGGTATAAGACTATGGGACAGCATAAACTCAAGGAAGTCATTGCATTTATTCTTCTCTTTTACCTTAAGTAGATCAATATTAAAATCTCCAAAAAAAGCAATATTTTCTGTGTTTTGATTGAACTGTTGGTAGAACAAATTAAACTCATTCATAAACTCTTCATAGTCTGAGTTAGTCTCTTTTGGTAACCTATAGATATTACCTAGAATAATCTTTGTATTAGTTTGACTATCAACAAGGATTTCAAGGACTTGATGTTCCCAAGAAGAGTGGTTTTCCACATTAATTGGTAATGTATTATATTGATACCCATACTTCAAATAGATAGCTAGCCCACCATGGGAGCTAGAAGTTTTGGGTTTGCTAATGAGGTCATAACCATTTATATTCAAGGGACTAATATTCATAGATTCACCCAACCATGTCTCTTGGAGACAGATTGCATCAAAACTACAGCCCTCAGCTTGTAACGATTCCAAGTAAATACAAAGTTGGTCATATTTTGCAAACAGGCTCTGGCAATTTAAACCCAATACTTTAAAAACTCTTTTTTTCTCCTTGAGAGTATCAATTAAAACCTCATTATCCATGTATTTTGAATGCTCAAATATGACAGGCTCTTCCTCGTCTGTGTTGGTATAGTCAACAATATCAATCAACGAGTGGTTACTTAGCCCAACATTACCATCTGGGATTTCGCTATCTGCCATGAAGATAGCGTGAATCCTGATTAAAAAGTTCCATCATGTAGTAGCTTTGATGATATGAGAGGTTAATTTCAAAAATCATGGTTACAGACAAAGACAGCAGTTGTGAATGCAGAGAATTTGGGTGAGTAAAAAATAGCAATAAATACATAAATAAATGAAGACGTCAGGAATTAATTTTGCCCAGATAAATATAATATACAGTACCAGTAACCGAAAAGTGTGTGATTTGTTAAATAGCCCATATATATACATATTTGTATTTATATATACTCTTTATCCCCCTCTCCTGATGGCTCAAAGATAGTATCAATTTAAAGCCATTATCAAGCCATTATCAAATTAGATATAAAGTTTTAGAAGTCAGACATAATTCTTCATGACGAAAAATAAAGATATATTTCACACCACACTAACCCAGCCCTTTAAAGTCCAAATGAAATGAATTTCTTCTTCTTTTTTTTTCTTTAAAATGTAATAACATTGCCTGTTTGTGTCGCACTCAAACATTTAAGCAGTGAGATCAAACCTAGAATATGTTGTAACAGTCAAAAGCATGACAAACAGAACAACACAATAACCATAGCTAATCAACTGAAATAGCCAGTTGGTCTCAAGATGAAACGCATATACAGCTTATCAAAGCAAAACAATCAAAAACAACCAAAGCAGTACATTTTATGTTACCATTCTCAAATGATGTGTCATCAAACTAAACAGTCAATATTCAAAACAGTATTCAAAAAGTAATATCTCACTACAGATTATCAGATCACCATCAAATATACGAACTCAAAAATAACAGTGTCAAATTAAACCTGGGAAATTTTGTAAAGAAACAACATACCTTAGTATAAAGATCATAATTTTCCATGTATGCATATTTTCAACACATGTATAAACAGCATTGACTCAGGGCGGACTGTAACAGCTGTTTTTGTTATATTTATATAAAATAGAGTACACACCACACTTGATGATGATCTTTAAATCCATGCTTGGGTCAGTAACTGTCTGCGACACACTTGCATAACTGAGGCAGTGAAAAACATACTATTTGTAGGTTATGTTTGTCAAGGTATGACAAACAGAAACAAACAAAACACAGTAGGTGTTGCTAATCTACACAAAACAGCTGATCAGAAAAATGGCAAAAACATGGTTCTTGGATCTCAGGTACATCATTAAAAAAGTGCAATCTGACTATTTTGCAAAAACTTCAGCTGTGAAGAAGAAATAGCTTCTCTTTTTTTTTTCTTTTCTTTGCAGAACAGAAATATTGAAAGGTTTAAACAGCAGACTGCAACTGCAATTAGTGTTTAACATTATGGGAAAAAAGCATTTCACAAAAGAAATAGCCCAGATTCGTATGTATTAACAGGCCAGTAATGATTTAAGCTTTTGTTATAGATCTGAAAGCTGTGACATAGCTGGGATAAGCTTTGGTTTGGATGAGGAAAATACAAACTATTATTGAAAACTGATCAAAATTTCTCATGTCAAACAGTAGGAGAATCACCAATTCATACTAATAACATTACAGTTTTTGAGCTGCATAATGTTGCAATGAGGATCTTTTGGTCGCATTTTACCACAAGACACACAAGATATTTCATTGTACATGTAATACCACCAGGGGGTTCCACAATCACTCAAAACACACAACTATTTGAGCAGAAAATGTGATTTGTTCACATTATGATTACTATGTCACACAAACAACGTCACTCCTTTTTCCCAATTCGGGAGAGAGGAAGATACAGCATGAACAAAAAATTTTGTTTGCCACAAATTCAATCAGCTGGAGTTTTGGGCTTAGATCAGAAATTTTTCAACAGGAGGTAAACATTCTACATTATCTCCAATTAAATGAGTGAAAAGAAATATGGTTGGAATCAATTTCACATAAATGTAGAATCACATTTTCTGCATAATGTAATCATAGCATGTCAAGTAAATAACTGGATCAGTATTTCAACATCGCAAATTTGAAGAATCAGCCCATTTGTTCATTGTAAGCAAAGAAACATTTTCTGTTCACGAACTTCACATTAATCACATCACAATAACTACATTTTTCGGTCAAAAAATTTATCAAGAAAGATTAATTTATCTGCACATGTTGTAAAATAAGTATCATAGTTATTGCTTTTTAGGAAACATCAGACATTAATGCCAGGTTTCAATTAATGCCAGATTTCAATGGCAGCATTCAATAAACGCTGTATTCATTTTCAACAGGAGGAGTGACCATTCACATGGGCAACAGTACAAATTCTTTTTTGCAAAAAACAGCAATATAGTCATAGCTTGTAAAGCATACAGCAACATCATGACAACATGACAACTTAGTTACTGTCTTAGAACTAGATATGCATGTGGGATGTGAGCGAGAACCCTGCAGGACCAGAACCGTAACCAGGTCCCCGCTCACACCCCCCAGCACCAACAAGCTTAATAATTCTTCAATCAGCAGAAAGTCAGGCTTTCAATATGTTTACTTCTAGAAAATTATGTATAAATAGAGATCTGTGATACACGGCTATTAAAATTTAGGTCATCTTTTACCTATACTGAAAAGGGGGAAACATAAATAAAAAAATATTTTTTAAAAGTTACAGGCAGGGGCTAGATTCAGAAAGTGGAATTTAAGGTTCAAGAAAAAAATCTTAGTACAATATTGAGTAAAAAACATTTCATTTAGCCATATTGACAGGATCTAACAGTCAAATGATTTTGTCAGTAATTAGATACAAAGTTTATAATGTCACCTCCTCACGAACACGCATCAGGATTTTTCCTAGAAGATTATCACCATCCCAAGCAGTCTGATTCAAAATTTGTGGATTATTCAACCTGGCGCCGACACCCCAGATTTTATCAGGACCAGCCTCGATCAGATGGGTACTTCCAGTGTCCAACAAGAATTTTCGAGCGTATGGATCTTTGTCAAACTTGATACTGCAGGCTGTGTGAACGAGTTTCTCTGCTTCTGCCAACCAGTGTTGGTTGTCCACAGTTATTCGATCACCCAAACGTTTACATTCAGCTGGGCTGGCAGTTTCCTTTATTTTCTGAGCGATCTCAGGTTGTTCAGCAAAGTATGCTTTTCCAGCTTGCAGATACTGCTCAACAGTAGCATATTTTGTTCCCTCAATTTCGAGTGACGGGGTTGGGAAGAAATTCGATAGAGGATTTGCGACCGTGAAAAAGGCAGTTACATCATTATTTCTTCTTGTAGCAATTTCAGCAGCATTAAGAGTTGCAGGCAGCGTATCCAGTGTATCCACTGTGTAGGATTTCGATTCCACAACAAGTCTGTCATTCTGCATGGTGGCTTTCATTTTTAGGGCTTTGGCCTTTTTCAGGATTGGGTAGAGGACAGATCTTCGCTGGTTTATTTCTTTGGGAAATTGCTCCTTAAGGAAATAATTGGTTCCCTTCAACTGGAATCTCGCTGCCCAGACTTTCTCCCTCTCATGAAGATATAGGAATCTGCAGATTATTGGCGAGTGTCGGTTATTTTCAGTTACTCTGTACATTCTGTGACATTCTGTCAATGTAATGTTCACTGCACCATGGATTTTTAGGTTCTCAGAGAAGAATTTTTTCACTTTCTGAGCACAATCTTCACCCTTTTGCTGCATAATCCCATCTATAATAAGGGTGTCTCTCATGGTGTATTGCTCCAATGCGGTAACTCTTTCTTTAAGCAAATCATTGTCACGTTGTAATGATTTATTTAACTTCTCAAGTGATTCACACTTTCTAATAGCCTCATCAGCCTTTTCATCTGCGGTACCGGCTATTTCACTCGCTCTTTTAGCTGTAGAGAGTAACTCTTTTTTCGCACCTTGAAAGTCCTGTCTCAGGCCCCCTATTTCTTCTCTCAGGTCAAATTTTATGGTGACAAGTTCTTTAAAGATAGTGAGTAAATTAGGCTGCTCTTCATCATCATCTTCTTCATACTCTTCCGCACCTTCGCCTTCTTGCTCTTCTTCACCTTCTTGCTCTTCCTCATCTTCTGGCTCTTCTTCACTCTTTTGTTCTTCCTCTTTTTGCTCTCCTTCACCTTCACCTTCTGAATCTTCTGGCTCTTCTTCATCTTTTTGTTCTTCCTCTTTTTGTTCTCCTTCATCTTCTAACTCTTCTTCACCTTCTTGCTCTTCTCCACCTCCTTGCTCTTCTTCACCTTCTTGCTCTTCTCCACCTCCTTGCTCTTCTTCACCTTCTTGCTCTTCTTCACCTTCTTGCTCTTCTCCATCTTGTTTTTCTTCATTTTCTTCACCTTCTCGCTCTCCTTCACCATCTTGCTCTTCTTCGCCTTCTTTCTCTTCCGCACCTTCTTGCTCTACACCTTTTTGATTTCCTTCAACTCCTTGCTCTTCATCATCTCCTGGCTTTCCTCCATTCTCTTGCTCGTCTTTATCATCAAGGTCAGGAATATGACTGACAGAGTTTTCATACTCATCATCACTGTCCTCTGATTCTGAGAGTGAAATCTTAAATTCATCTGCAGTCAAACGTTCTTTAGCAGTCAAACGTTGTTTAGCCTCAGTAGGTCCATTTTTTGTTGCCTCTGCAGATAAGGTCACAAGTGTTTCTTCTACAATTTCCATTTTTTCAGTAATTTCCAGATTTAGTAAATCCTTCTGCTTAGATCTTGTAATTCTTTGGGAATTAATTTCCATAATAAAGATCAGTCAATAGCTCCAATTCAATAGCTCCAATTCAGTACATAAAATGTCATGACAAAAATGTCTCAGTTTCTAACAGCTGTGGCACAAATATGGCATTTTTTACTTGCATTCTCAGCTTGTTTTGGCACCGATTTTCATCGTTGTTCATTGTTAATTCAATATCATGGCTTAGCTCCACTCACCCTCTCTGCTTCAACACTTATGCGACCATGACCATGACCATGGCCATGGCTTTGTATTCTAGAGAGTTTTCACACTTCAAATGAAATTGTATAATCCTTTCAACATGAGAATATTGTTCATGAGATATTCCATGCATCAGTGACTTTTTTGAGCGGTTTTAGAGGAATTGAATGCTTTTTGTAAGTTAAAGTAAGGAAAAAAGACAAAATACAGTACCATTTCAGTCCAAGAATAGCACGATTTTTACTCCAGTGGTATGCTAAAATCCATTGGTAAGTTTGTACTTCCAGGAGGTAATTAAAAGCTTAAATCCACTGAATTTGTAGAGGAGCTCCGTGAAAGGTCTTACTAGCAGGCAGCCATCTTTATCTCTCAGCAGACAACTGTTTTATAGCAGACTAGAGCCTCCTGAAATTCAGGGCATTGCCCAACAAGTAAACACAGAACTCAATGTGAAGAATACAAATGAGCAATAACAGCCAAATCCAGACAGGAAAACAAGGCTGCAGGTAGCCCAGTGTATACATAGGATCAGCAGGGTTTATGGACTATGCTCAGGAGAGTTGGCTTGAAGGTTTGTCCTTTATACATCACAAGACAGACACTTCTGTCTATCAGTAAATACTTCTTTCTGGCCATCTTACTGCAATATATACCGCTATATCTGATAGAACTGAAAAAATGCAATTATTAAAGACATTCTATAGACATTGCTGAACACTCAATCATCTCCACTTACAACTACATCAGCAGCTTCGTTAGCAGATTTGTAGATGCGGGAGTTGATGGGGGGTTGGAAAAAGAAGACAAAAGCTGAAGAGGAGAGTCTGGGTAAAGACGGATTGTTTCTGACAGATATGATGAAACGGCATGGCTATGATGGCAAAGCAGCGCTGAGATAGATGCTGTGTTATAATAATGGTATGAGAAGGGGAGACAGCAGCCAGGGTGATGGAATAGTGTTTGATGTGTTGTCTTTGTAAATGGATATAGCTTCCTATTCCTACAATACTCAGCACCGAGAAATGCACACATTTTTATGGAAAAAACACACAGTGTTGCTGAAAAAGTTACTCTCACAGTTCTTCCTGCATCAGTCTACTGAGGAAATTCATCTTATCCCTATATGTGTCATGATTTATGCGTATGCATTGGATGATTCCTTGACTATAAAAAAAGCCAAGACTTAACACAATATTTGTAACATTAATTTTTTGAGAGTCTGAATGTGCTCTTGGCTGATCAAGAGTGCTTATGAGAAGCGCAGTTTCCACTCATACTTCAAAATGCCTATAGAATGTCCTTAATAATTGCATTCTTTCAGTTCTATCAGATATAGACCATTACTTGGAGATAAAACATTTTGGACATGTCTGTCATCTCAAAAATAAACCGAAGAAGCCTCTAGACATAGGGAAATGCCTTTGCATTGCTCTATTTGGTGCCAGTGTTGATCTTGGCATATTCCTAAAAGCAAGTACACCAGAGACACATACTAGAACTTAGCTGTGCTGTGTGCTTATGGCAGATCTGTCATTATAAAGGACCAACCCATAGCCCTACCAAGGAGAGCATTAGCTGCATTGCCAGCCATAAAACCTTGGCTTCCTTTGATAAGACTGCAACTGAGGAGAAAGATTTGGCATAACATACCGAAAAAAGACTTGTTTACTCAAGAAAGTGTGTACTCAGTGAGATCATAAAATGTGTGTACTGCTCTGTTGATGGATTATCATATACTACCATAACACTCGGATATATGTTTAGTGTAGGCCATACATAACACAGCGAAATACACAAGCTATATGCACCGTTTTTGGTCAAGGTGTTTTTTGCATTTAGAACATGTCACATAAGAAGTGGGTGCTGAATTTTCTAGCTAGCATTGACCGAACACTCAGCTGCAATCAGTTATCAGCTGAGGTGAAAACATTTTAGAAATTGTGCGATCTCTTCGCTTCTCTTGTCGCCTCAAGGTTCCCTAGGGATCATATTTCAGGGTGTTCTCATTCGCTCTAATCTTCCTCCCCATGGCACATGAATACCCTGGTCATGTCAGAGAATATCACCACTCGAGGGCTCTTTTGTTGTGGTCTGTTGGGCCATTTTTGAGGGCAATTTCCTTGGTCATTTCTGGAGGGTAGTTCTGAAAGGTTAGTTCTAACCACATTTGTGGTACCAACATCCTCTAGAGTCCAATCTCAGAGTTGATGTAAATCTTTGGAGTTAAAGCACAGAGACAGTGTTTACTTCAGTACGAACTGTCTGAAACAGCCTACTCGTACAAATAGAATCTTGCAAAACTCCCAAGTTCAGTTGGATATTGTCTTTGGTAATAATTATCCCGTTTTTACTAATTTTTTGTGAAATTATCGATGAAGAACTATTCATTATTCACTATTCATTTGCTGACCAATAGTATCTTGAAAGCGTGTTGTTCTGAAAGCATAAGTTAGCGGAACTTGAGTCCATTGTGATTCACTTCACAGCAACTACTTTGTGTGCTTCAATTGGAAGAATCTTTATAGCGGGGCAGGTATGTAAAAAAATAGTGCATTTATACATAGAAGCATGAAACGTGGTGCACACTTAAAAAACATCTATACAAACATAATTGGATAGGGAGCCACTTCAGATTTAGCTAAGGTGGCTACTGGCAGCCATTTTCCAAAATGGCGGTCAATTCTCCTATTTTAATGCTTTCTGTGCAGTTCCTCCAAATAGAATACACGTAAATATTGTTTTTTATTGCTTCTCTAAGTATTCAGTACATTACCATAACATTTTTTGGTAGCCTTGGTCTGTGTTCAGTCTTGTTGGAGTCCTTTTTGTCAAAAATATTGATTCAAACACTGGATTTCGCGATTACGGATGGTAACTCCAATTCTCAATAAATCTCAAAATAAATTACATATTTGAATTCCTTGTAAAAAGAGCTTTCAAATGAATGGTCGCATTAATGGGTTTCGTAAACTTGGTGCGAAAATGGAAAAAATGAAAATAAAATAATTTTTGAAGATTTTGTTGTTTCTTTAATTTTGACAAAAAATTCACGGAAACTATTGATGCGACCATTCATTTGAAAGCTCTTCTTACAAGGAATTCAAATATGTAGTCTGCTTAAAAATTAATTGAGATTCCATGAAACTATGGGAAACCGCGAAAATGATACATTTTCTTCAACAGTTCTAACAAAATGAACTCTGACTACCCTAAAATTCGTCAGTTCAATCCAGAAATCAATTGATAATGTTCTTTAGATCTGTGGAAGGAATAATGAGCACTGTTTCGATACTTTAATACTATAGGCACTTCACAGAAAGCAGGAAAATGAGAAAATTAGCCGCCATTTTGGAAAATGGCTGCCATGTGTCAACCAGGTCAAATCTGAAGTAGCTCCCTATCTAAATATTTTCTTTAAGACGTTTTTGAAATGTGTGCCAAGTTTCATGCTTCTATGTATAAATGCACTATTACTCCCCTATTCATGACAAATCTGCCCCGCTATTAGTTAAAAGTGTTTTAATTGGCGGAAACTTGGGTTAATTTTATTTTTGACCTGTCCTGACCAGGCACTACAGTTGTATTTATTTCTGAATATCTAGAGGTCACACTCACCGCACTTTTTTCTCATCCGCTAATGACACGGTTTGCAGACTGGATAACAAAGCTAACTCTGTATTATTTCAAAGTACACAAAGATCATCTTAAGCTTTTCGATAATGTCAGTATAAACAATTATTGATGTATATAAAATGTGTAAAAATATTATACTTTAGATTTTTTCACTTACATTGTTGCAAATTGATGAAACCTGATCTAGGGAAAAGCTACTTTAATTGTTCTGGTAGTGCACAGTTATTTTGCTTTTCGTACGAATGCTTTTTTTTCGACCACAATTATCACACAGTATTCAAAACTGCAGAAAAAGTGGTCTTATAATGCCGGGAGCACAGTGTTTGTATGAGACCTTAACTTTCAAATGCACTTTTTAAAATCGATATTTTATTTTCTTGTAAAGTTACCTTTATATTGTATTTATCAATATTTAATAAGAGTCTTTCATATTGGCGAAAAAGCTTTATTTGAACTGCCTATACAAAAATTGAAAATCAAAGGGCATGGTGGGCTCCTCGATGAATGCAGAAAATTCTGTGAATATTAAAATGTCCTGTAAAGACTTCTAAGACTATTTCTGCAAGGTCAAAAGACAAAATATGACCGCCCAACAAATTAAATAGGCCCTGCCATTTGCAATAGAATGGATGACCGCTCTAATTCAGTAAACCTCATAGCCAAGGTTGTAACAAAAACATGTCCGAACGGTGTTATAAGGTTTCATTGGTGCTCAAGGAACACAGAATCAAAAATAATTCAGTTAAAAATGTATGTCATCAAATATTTAGCAGACGAGCAGTTAGGGTCATGATCGTGCCTATTAAATTCATTATAACCAAATTATTCTTGTGTTTTTCCACTCTACAGTAACATAATATTTCCAATACAATTTTTGATTTAATCTTGGGGTACCTAGAGGGGGGCTAATAATTTTGTCCTCAAGTGTATATCATGTTTCTTTATATGGTAGGGTATATTAGAAGGCAACTGTGGACTTACAATTGCAAAGTTTGCAGAGACATTTACATTTGTTTTAAATATCATCTGTCAAATATGAGTCTTAAAATGACTCTAATTAATGTAGGTTTTCTATAGCTTTTTAAGACAGTCTTATGAATCGGATATGTAGATAATTGACAACATATGCCACAGATGCCAGGAAATGACATTAGATTGTCTAGCTTACATTTCTTATTGCAAATAATGACATAAGAAGCCATGAGTAAAGACAATAACTGAGACATCCAAGTTTAACTTTTCTGTAGTGATTGAGAATATGAAATCAAAATGTAATCAATACTGACATTATAATTCCTTGTTTGTGATGATAAGGCCTCATTTGGCTCCAAACGTTCAGGAATCTGATTCAATTCCAAGCCCAGGCAACATATATCAGACCTACCGAACAGAACTTTTTGCCTGAGGAAAAAAATCGACCTTACCAAAAATGTTTATGAAATTAACAAAACAAATAATTGAGATTACAGCTTATTTTTTTCTACTGACAAACTCTAGAATAGTGCATTGAGAAGATATGATTTTACAGAAAATTTCTGATTGTGTCACCCAACTAAAATGTATTCATAAATAAATAAATAAATATGAGAATTAGCGCTAAAGATCAGTTCTTTCCTGCCTCGGCTTGGGTGGTGCAAAAATTCCTGGGATGAAGCCCAGTCATCTTCAACCCCATCAATCTTGGCAGTCAAATTGACTACTGAGAGTGGAGATGGTAGTTTTATGATGATCAAAAAAATATTAACCTTGCCTTAAAAGCATTGGCCATTACCATACGTATATTAGAAGGATGTAAGTAGACATTAGCATATTTAATGACAGGAGACACCAGAATTAGTCAAGTGCTCATTGTGCATTTTGATTTAGGAAAAAGCAGTGAAAGAGAAATGTAAGTGGTCTAGAAACAGCAATACATAACATTACATGGCAATGCTAAAAGACCATTGATGTTACTTTGTCTGAAAATACAAAATTCATGTCATTAACAAAATGTGTTGGAGAAATAGGCTGATTTAAATAGGAAAGCAGCAAGCTCTTTTTCCTATACACTTCGGTCTAAATGGATGCAGGTTAATGTTTGAATCTGTCGTAATTACTGCAGAACACCACACATGATATGTATTATATATATGCAACACCGCTGGATGAGAAATAAGAAAAAACTGATATGAAATTATGTTGCAGAAGAACTCCATATGGCCTCTTCTAATTGCCCAATTCTCGCTGTGGCTGCTTGAAATCTGATGACATTTGCAGCTCCTTTGTTTCTGAAGGCAAAACAGCAGCAAAGAGGTTTCTGTGATATATTCTGCTTTATTCTCCGCTTTTGTCTTTTTTGCCAACATTGACCTATTTGTTAGCATTTTGCAGGATCAACATATCGGGGCAGATTTGTCATGAATAGGGGAGTAATAGTGCATTTATACATAGAAGCATGAAACTTGCCACACATTATAAAAATGTCTTAAAGAAAATATTTAGATAGGGAGCCATTTCAGATTTGACCTGGTTGACCCATGGCAGCCATTTTCCAAAATGGCGGCTAATTATCTCATTTTCCTGCTTTCTGTGAAGTGCCTATTGTTTGAAAGTATGAAAACAGTGCTCATTATTCCTTCTACAGATCTAAGAAACATTATCAATTGATGTCTAGATTGAACTGAGGAAGTTTAGGGTAGTCAGGGCCCTCTTTGTTAGAACTGTTGAAGAAACTGTATCATTTTCCCGGTTTCCCGTAGTTTCATGGAATCAAAATTGATTTTAAAATTGACTACATATTTGAATTCCTTGTAAGCAGAGCTTTCAAATGAATAGTCGCATCAATAGTTTCCGTGAGTTTTTTATCAAAATTAAAGAAAAAATTTAATCTTCAAAGATCGTTTTATTTTCATTTTTTCCATTTTCGTAAAAAACCCATTGATGCGGGTACTCATTTGTAAGCTCTTCTTACCTTCTTACAAGGAATTCAAATATGTAACTTATTTTGAGATTTATAGAAAATTGGTGTAACCATCCATAACTGCGAAATCCAGTGTTTGACTCAATATTTCTGACAAAAAGGATTCCAACAAGCCTGAAAATAGACCAAGGCTACCAAAAAATGTTATGGTAATGTACTGAATACTTAGATAAGCTATAAAAAACAATATTTACATGCATTCCTTTTGTAGGAACTGCACAGAAAGCAGCAAAATGGAAAAATTGACCGCCACTTTTGAAAATGGCTGCCAGTAGCCACCTAAGCTAAATCTGAAGTGGCTCCCTATCCAAATATGTTTGCATAAAAGTTTTTTAAGTGTGCACCAAGTTTCGTGCTTCTATGTATAAATGCACTATTTTTTTACATACCTGCCCCTCTAACAAGAAGATGGAGCACAATAAAGCTCATGTAGCTGATATTACTCCGCAAAGGGATTCCTTTATCGGACTGTGGATTATGGCTTAGATCAAGTGATTCTGGCTGTTTTACCAAAATCATACTTATTGCAGAGGGATTAGTTTGTGAAATGGCTATAAGATATTACTCACAAAAACAACCCTGTCAGCATGCCTCGGTGGTCCAACGTCGGCCCAGCATCAGTCCGATGTCAGTAGCATCGGACCAGCTTTGGGCCGACGTTGGACCGCCGAGGCACGCTGATAGTTAATTGATTATTTCTTCATTTCACTGCAGACAATGTTTTAGTTGGCCATTTTATAATTATTATTAAACATTATAAGTGTGTGAAATAGTGCAATCTCAGTCTACAGCCTTTCAATTTGTCTTTCTTGGTCATCAGAGAGTGTTTAAATATTTCACGAGTGGTCTAAAACTAGGAGCAAGACCACATTTATTTTGTATAATGGTTGGTTAATACAGTAAAATGCAGAAAGTGGGTTGAAGACCCATATAAACATAACATACAATTTGACCGTTTGCATTTTCCCCTGACACCGTTCTCGTTTAGGGTACTTCGGCAGCACACTGTAAATTTTGAGTTTTGGGTTAGCTTAATTGATTGAGTGAGATGGTTGCACAATTCCTTTGAGCCAAGATAGCTTGTTGTTTGCAAGTTATAACAACATAAAGATTATCATAACTCAAAACAGCAAACTATCATGGCTCATACAAATTGTGCAACCAGCTCACTCAATCATTTGAGCAAACTCAGAATTTCAGAATTTACAGTGCATTCTGGGAATACGCGAACTTGAAGAGCTGCTGTTATTGAACACGTGAAATAAAACCCCAATATAGAAAATTGTGACAAAATTTTTTTTTAATTTCTTATTCCCAGGCAATTTCTCCAGATCTATGTTCTGGTATTTGCTCTATTTAAACATTATCAGCACAACTTCTATCAGAAATGATTTCTAGCCTGTATCGACTTATTTCTTGTCAGTTGGTAAAAACCAGACCAGTGACTTCAAATCCTTCCTGTGGCATCTAAAATTGCTTTCGCCAAACCTTTTTCACTTTCTCATTCCATTTCAAAGCCTTTTCCCCCAACAATTTTTTATATCCTCATGAACAGCCCTTTTCAGCAAAGTTAAGAAGTAATCAGTTTCTTTCATGAAATCAAAGAACAAATTTTGATCTCAGACAAAGACACCTCAAGAACATTGCAAGTCATTTAGCTGAAGAATTGACATCCAAAGCTCCGTCTGACATCACACTCTTTGAAGTGAGAATCAATTGACGTCACACTGCTTTGAAGCTAAAATCACTCAAACTGACACGAAGCCTCCTTCCTAATTTCCCACAATTTATTTGGCCTGAGTGATGATTTTCCCATTTTTGGAATGTTCCTCTTTTATGTGGTTGATATAAAAAAATATTTGTTCAATTTTTGCCGCAGTTCAAATCAGAGAAGAATTCTAAATAAAAAATAACACACCTAGAGTTATATTGGGAATAACAAAAAAACATAAAAATTGCTTGAAATGAGCCATTTAACAGACAATGGAAATGAGTATGAAATATTACTCGTCCATTAACCAAGCATGTTAGTGATTGTTTACTTGCTTCATGTGGATAACTGGGAGCTTTGTTACCTGTGTTTATAGACAAAGTAGACTAATTAGTTGAGCTAATCCCCTGAAACGAAATACATTTCCTCAAAAGAACAAGGAAAAGAGCGAAATTTGAAATTCTCTTCAAAGATATTGATTGTCTTCCTGAAAGTTTCAAAACCATTTTTAATTAACAACTTTTTTTACTGTCTACACATGCAGATGAACAGCCATGGCCAGTTAAATTAAAACCAAGCAAGACCACTGTTTTGGGGAACAATGAGTATTAATACTTAATTTGCCATTTCAAATGCTCTGCTGGATTTCAATTCATTTATTTAAACATGCTCACAACAGAAATCAGAATCCAGAACTTGTTATGCAGCTTTTGTTTGCATTTTGCTCAGATTTCCTATTGGAGGCGAGTAATTTATCATTCTATGGCTTTCTGTGGCTGAATATCGAAGCTTTGTCTATAATTAGGAGGTTGGATTCACCTCGTGTTGTTCATTAAGCACCCAATTTGCATCTGAGCTCAGCTGAATTTGTCTGCAACTTCATTGACAATGCAGTAAGCTGTTTCAGCTCTCCTCAATATTCGGTAGTTTAACTGGTTTTAGATGTTAAATGGCATATCGCTAAAAGAATTAATACTGTTATCAAAGTCATTTTTCATGTTAACCTTTAATGACATTTAGCCAACCCATTGTCTGGCGTTGAAAAAATACTTGCAATTTCCAGTCAAATGTTTCATCGGAAAAAGCCTTATAGTACACAGCTAACATCTGAAATATGCAATTTATATTTTATTTTCCCTAAAAATATTTCTTTTTACAGAAATTGAACGCTGTTAAATAAAAAGAGACAATAATTTTTTGGAGTAAATATATTTATGAAAAGTCATTATATAGGATTTAATATCATATCCAAGCAAGCATTGATTAAATACTTTAACACTGTGCCAAACTTTACAGCCTTAACTGCAGGGCATGTGGGTAACCAAAAAATTTAAACACTGAAAACATAGAAAGCACTGTATCATCAGCAGAAGAATTGAAAATAGAATATTTGCCTTTAATATACCGAAATTATTGCCTTAAACACAAGGCGGGAGTGAATATTTGATTATACAAAACTGCCATTAAGGAATACACCTGGCCACCCACATTCACACAATATAGAGAAAGAGAGTTTGCTTTAAACTTGGTCTACGCTAATGCTCTCCTCGGGAGTGATATTTCAGCTCTTTATGACAGCTCTGGCCCAAGGACACAGCACCACTAAGCTCTAGAGTGTTTCTCTTGAGTATTTGCTTAAAGGAATATGCCAAGGATCAACACTGTGACCCAATAGCGCAGTGCAAAGACATTTCCTAATGTTTAGGGGCTCCTGAGGCTTACTTATGAGATTGCATGCACGGATATGGAGAAATTTTATATGGCCTTAATAAGTCTTGGGTGATTTGAAGTAGAGCCTGTTGGGTGCTGACTCATATTGGGTGATTGGGTTGTGTACACAAACAGAAGGACACAGCCAACATGAAGGCCTGCACCATGCATCCCATTTAGACTACTTCTTTGGCGACAAGAAAACCCAATGGCACAATACAAGCAATGTCAAGCATCGTTAATAAAAACTCAGAAAGAGGACAAATAAGTTGCTCTACTCATTGCCCAATTCTCTGTAGGCTCAATCTTGGAACAACACCCGAGAAGAAAGAATGCCCAGCCGTGACACAGCAGCAAATTCACCAGGTCAGATGGGAAAAAGTTAATTTAGAAATATATCAAGAATTCATTGACCAAGAACTGGCAAAGATCAACTTTGACCTTCTAGACACGACCTCCTCTGTTTTGGTGCTCACCCAGCTCATGGAGTCAGCGGTTACAAGAGCCATGCCTAAACCCAGAGTAGGAGGGAGACCGAGAAAGACTTCGAGACCATGGAACCCAGGGATCCAAGAAGCCATGAAGATAGCCAAGAGAGCTTTCTGGCGATGGAAACAGATGGGAAGGCCAGGAAAACTCCATCCGGACACTCTGGCGATGGCCACTGCCAAAAAGAATCTGCGTACACTGCAGAGACAAAATTCCGCGCAGATCAAAGGAAAACTGATCGACGATATCATGAAGGCCTCAGAGAGAGATCAGAAGACATTTCACCAGCTTATAAAGAACAGCAGGGGACACAGCTGTAACCCACCGGTGCTGCAGGTAGATGGAGAACTGATTTTCGACACTGGAAACCAGAGAGAATTATGGGCCGCATACTTCGAAAACCTCTCATCTATAAATAAAGAAGCTGCAGCCAACCCAAGGCCAGTATCAACAGAGATCCTCAGACAACATCACAAATTATTGACACCAAGGACACCATCTCCAGTGCTTACCAGCTTCGATGTCAGGAACGCCATAAGTAAACTGAACAAGAAAAAAGCAGCAGATATAGATAGTATAACAGCCGAACATCTCATAAATGCCACACCTGACCTCATCGATGCACTGACTAATGTCTTCAGTAAGATCATGAAAGATGGGAAGTGCCCAGAGAAATGCAAATCTGGCTATAAAATCCCAATTCCCAAAAAGGGAAAGGACAGTAAAATCAGGTCCAACTATCGAGGCATTACCATCACAGCCATCATTGGAAAAGTCATGGAGCACCTTCTCCAAGACCAGCAACAACACAAGTTGTCAGCAAGGGCAAGCGACTTGCAGTTTGGTTTTACTCCAGGCCTCTCCCCAAGCATGGCCACATTATGCCTAACTGAAGCTTTAGCAACTGGGAAACATACAGGCCAGCCCATATATGCAGCTGCGCTAGATGCCCAAAAAGCATTTGATGTGGTTGACCACAAATTACTCAAAGAGAAAATACACAGTGCAGGAATTTGGGGTTCACAGTGGCTTCTCCTAGACGACCTGTACTCCAACATAACTGAAAAAGTCAGATGGCAGAATGACTTCAGCAGAAACTTTGAAGCAACACAGGGTGTAAGACAAGGAGCAGTAACATCAACAGGGCTCTACAAGTTGTACATCAACGACCTGCTGCAACAACTACAACAGGCGAAAATAGGGATGCACATAGGCACAATCTTCGTTGGAATTCCCACCTGTGCTGACGACCAATTACTCCTGGCATCCTCTAGCACAGATCTCCAGGCGATGATAACAGCATGCCTTAAATATTCTAATGACCATCTCTACAAATTACACCCGGAGAAAAGCACCGTAACCAGAATGATCAACACCACAAGCAACCTGGAAGGATGGGACCTTGGAGATAGGCTCATGACTGAAACCCCAGAATTCACTCACCTTGGTCTTACATGGAACACTGGGAGCCTAAGGCCAAATGTGACCGAGAGAGTCCAGATAGCCAGGAAGACCGGCTATGCGCTAATGGGAACTGGGCTATATGGGAACAATGGCTTGAGCCCTGCGGTTTCAATAAAGATCATTGATACATATGTCATTCCACGTTTATTATATGGCCTAGAGGCAACAGTCTTGAGTAAGTCACAGATTGGTGAGATTGACCGCTTCCATAAGCAACTACTCAGACAAGTACAAGGTCTGCCGTTAAATGTGTCAACCGATGCCCTGTATATTTTACTTGGCACTCTGCCAATAGAGGCACAACTTGACATTCGTATATTAACTCTCTTTGGCGCAATCTGCAGAGCCAGCGAAAGCAACCCAACCCTCTTCCAACTTGCGAACCGACAGCTAGCAACAAGCAACAGATACAGTTGGTTCCACATGGTACTCTAAAAGATTGTCAAGTACAACATCTGCCTACAAGGCCACACCACCGCCCCATGGAGGAAAAATATGTGGAAACTGTACGTCACCTCTAACATCGGGACATACTGGACAAAGCAGCTGACCTATAAGGGCGAAAAAAGATCTCTACGCCTGCTAGATAAGAAAATACCAAAACTGGGAATGACACACCCAGTTTGGGACTCTTGTCAAAACAACGCTAGGGCTGTTCCAGCTGCAATGACTAGGGCGAAGATGCTAACCGGCACCTACCTGACGCAAAGGAGAAAACAGAAAATAGGCACCATCGACAATGCTATTTGCCAACTTTGCAAACTGGAAGAGGAAGACCTGGAACATATGCTGGTGAGATGCCCAGAAACACAAGCAGTGAGGGAAACAAAACTTCAGAAAGTAATGGAAGGATGGGTGCCAGAAGTGCCAACCTTCCGCAAACTCCTAAATGGGCCAGACAGAGAACACCCGAACTACGGAAGAACACAGCGCTCCATAAACAATCTCTGTCACGGCATCCACCGTGCAAGACTCCAGCTTACGCAAAATTAAAATCAAAAATTAAAGCAAAACTAGTGTCAAAAACAATCCTTGCTGAAGGTAGAAAATAAGGTAGCCAGTCCCCTACCCTGACAAAAATTAAAACTAACAAGCGTGGTAGCACTAACAATTATAGCACTAACAAATATAGTACTCTACTAAAATTGGGGTGAGAGGGAATAGAATAGTCTAGTTAAAATGTGACTTGATACCTACAGCTGGTAGGGTTCTCCTGCAATAAAGGAGGAACATACTTCAGAAGAAGAAGAAGAAGAAAGTATGTGCCATCAGCTTCTGATTTAACTGTACAGCTTCACAGAATAAAATAAGGCATTGTTTAGTGGTGAATGGGTAGATTAACCACATAGTCGTGTTGAGTTCAACAGCCTGAAATTTCCCATATTCTTGTATGTTGAATTTGTAGATTGCCTTGTTAAAAACAAGGATTGAAATTATTCAAGCATTAAATTTCACAAACTATAGGTTTTCAGATTAAGGAATTTCAATGCTGTAATATGGCCAGATTTCAACCAAACACATGGAATATTTAAGATTATTTCAGAATTGGTGACCTAAAAGAAGAAAGTTAAAATGTTAAAACTGATGTATAATTGAAGGAAACATACTATTTTACTACCTTTTATGTGAGACTATATTGTTGCTTTGATAATTTCAAATTTAAACTAATAAACATATTCTAAGGAGAGTTATCCTAAGAATACAGCGGAAAAGGAACGAATATTGTAGTTAACTGTCTGTTCAAAATTGGAAGCAGGAAACCTTGATTAAGTATAATCACAACACAGCCTAGTGATTCTCTATGTTACAATATGCTTGCAAAGTTATTACTTTGGGGTTGAGTAATTATAAAATGAGCAAAAACAGCTGATCGATGGTGAAAGTGCAAAACCTCGTATGTCAAAATTTTGCGATTTTTAGATTTTTGGTGGTGCCATCTTATTAGTTCTGCACCGTGCCATCTTATAGTGCTTTCTCTCACTCTGAGGTGCTTAATGCATGTTACTGGATAGATGGACTAATTACCGGGGATCCTGCGGGAGACACCCTAGCACTTGCCGTCACGAAACACCTACTCAAGAAATACCAGAGGCATGACCATTAAGATCCAGATACTTCTTTAATATTCAATTCATAGACAGTTACAGCATGAGCGATTCAATGAACAGTAGTTATTCAACGTTTCAATACATCAAAGAAAGGCCTCAACGAATTACATACACTATTGAAAGATACCTTCTCAATCAACCATGACCTAGGGCTCCTTTATGAGAAACCCTACTCATACTTCTAACAACAATACCCTTACCTGACGAATTCGTCACCGCGTCAGGGAGATAGGGAGCCCCCTGCCACCTTGGCAAAGGCGGGCTCTCTTCTGCCTGGGCAACCAAGCTTGCCCCCTGAGATTGACACTAGGGTGCTCTGCAGCTGCGCAGAGGCACCAGGGTAACTGTTGCCATGGAAACATGGGTTGAGTTTTACCCCGTTGCTATTATTCTAGTTCTTTACACAATAATATAATATATTACGCTGTTTTTATACGATAATAATATAAATGACATTACAAGATTAAGGTTTTAAGGTTCATGGTGATTTGAGGTCAGAGGAATGTTAGAGGATATCTCCCTCTAAGAATGAAGACACCTCTGAAGCTAAAAGCTCAGCGGTGACAGTGGAATGACTATTTTAATATCCAATAGACGTTGTCAGTTGATTACCTTGCCAGTTTGCTATTTTTGGAAGCTGTAACACACTGGTAACAGAATGATTTCACCAAACCTTGTAGGTCGATATGTTTCAAAAAGTGAAAGTGCAAAACCTTGTAACTCAAATCAGAACTATGAAGCACTTATTGTGGGATATTTCAACTTTTTTTGAAAAACAATTACTGTGTTACTTTTTTATGACTCCCAGCAAGTTTCCTGATTAAAAAATTGTTACCTCCCTATATTTGTTTTGGTGATGTAGGCTATTGAAAAAGAGGGTGCACGAAAATTTGAAAAAAATGTCATTTTCCTCATTCTTGCCATTGTAGCCACTCAATAAAATTTGTTATTGCAATCTGTCATAGGCAAATTATAATTTTCACTGTATATGCATAGATTGAAAGTATATTCAATGCTGCAAGTTGCTTTAAAGTATATTAAATGATCGAGGTACAAGGTTTTGCATGGGTAGAAAGTGAAAGTGCAAAACCTCGTAAGTCGACATTTTCAATCACATCTGATGGTAACATCAATGCAAGGGGTAAACGACCTCTGACAAAAAATTTGCTACAACAGGGTGTCACTTTCTATGTATCTAGTTGGCCATAACTCACTTATTAATAAACATTACCTTAAAAAAAGACACTTGACAGTTTTTTTCAATTTCTGAAAAACAGCTTTTTTTGACTTACGAGGTTTTGCACTTTCACCATCGTGATATTGTAAATTATCTTTATGAGTTATGAACATGCTTCTAATGGATTTTTTTAATTATGTCATTAAGTTATTTGAATAATGTTCTCATAACCATAGGCAAAGGTTTGTCATTTTTAACTGCAATATACTGCTAATATGTGCAAAGGCTCAAAGAACATGAATGACATAATCTTAACAACATACTATCACAATAAAGTTATCATATTTAGTGATGAGAAAAATATTATACACCCAAACCCCTCCTCCAGCTCCCTTGGCATAGTTGCTTATAATGGTTGACCATCAATTATTTATGGTCGCAAACATTGAGGCATTTCTTTCAAATTTCTTCATCTAATCCATCTAATCGAACAATCTATGAAACTTAAAACACAATCTTTGCTCCTTTTTATTATCTGACGGCAAACAAGATACATGTAGTATGATGAAGATTGGGAAATAATAGATCAGAAATTCAGCTTAGTCTTTAAAGACTAGCATTTAGATATTAGATAGGCAATGCCAGCCAGGCATTTGCATATTTATGGGCAAGTGAATGTAGAAAGACAAAGCAAAACTGGCCATAATTAATGTAAATGAGAAAGTGTAAGATACAACAAGTTGATAAGGGACTGCAGCAAGAGGCAGTTGGCCATTCAGATCGTCTTTCCATATGTTACCAAATGATGAATACATATCTTTCAAGTAACATTTCCCCTCTTTTGCTCCTTAGTACTTTGGAGCACGCAGAAGTGTGTTGGGCAACCTGACCACGTCCTCCCATCTACTTTTGACCACAGTCCACTCAGAGTGCATCAATAGTGCCGATATTCAACAAATTTGTGTCATCCTGTTACTTAAGTTAATGCTTAACATTTTCTTTCATTCAAGAAAGAACAGTTCCCATAGGGACATAGTGCCTTTGATAGCCATGTGGCCTTTGCCTGTTGACATGTTCCTGCTTTGGTCAAAAGGCAGATGAGAGACCAAATTCGAATGGTCATTTTGTCCCCATCCAATTTTCTTTTGCTGCACTGATGGACGGTTTCATGGTTCTAAAAAGGGACATATAAGAAGTGTCACAAGGAAATCACCTGTTTTAATGCGATGAGATACCTTGTACTTGGACATAATAGACAACAGGTACTGTACTAATGCAAAACTCTAGAACAATCCATATTCTTCCGCACAAGTCTATCTTTCACTACTTTCCCTACTTCATCAATATCTGTCATCCATTATACCTACAGTACAACCATCTTAAAATGGCTCAACATAGTGATCCGTAGTGAACCAGAGCGGTCCGGATAAAGAGTGATCTGTAGTGATCTGAGATGATATATCTTTAGTGTTCTATTAATCCACTTTTAGTGAAAATCAATCATATCAATCCTTCAGGATTATAAGTCAAAGAACAGATAAAATCCATCTGACAATTGAACATACTGATCAAGAAAACATATCCAGTTATTTGGTACAGATAAGTACATTTATTAATATTAATTTTGATTAATAGATACAGATCTCAATAGATCACTCCAGATCGATCACTCCATATCAACCAAGATCGCTATGGATCACTAAAGATCGATAGATAATTGTCGATCCAAACAGACAAGCTATTTTATGATGGTTGTACTGTAACTACCAGTGAGCGCGATAATTGTCAGCAACGTCAGACATTGCTGGCACTTTTTGCAAATGTCTGACCATTCTCAAATTCGGATAAGGCAAATTTACTGGCAAAAATGCTCTTCAGGAAATAAGCATATTAAGTGCTAGCTAGTCCTCTCTGATGTTGAATTGTATTGTTAGACCTCGAGAAACTTATTTGCAATGTCGCAAAATCGTCTTGAAAAATCAAAGAACAATATTCCATTAAAATGCATTTCAACCATTTGGAAAATTATAGATTAAATTTATTCATTATGTTGTCTGACAAAACTTCAATTTGTCTGACAAAAACACTCTCTCCATTAAACAAAATGTCTGACCAAAGTCAATATGCTTTCGAGTGCACTGCTAACTGCTACTGTAAAAAATAGATTCCTTAATAAATGTTGCCGAAGAACTTAGGTAGCTGAGTTGTATTATTCGTAACTATACACGATGTCTTCTATTTCCCAGGATACAAAAACAACCAAATTGGAAAGAGATAATCTTTGTACATATCAAGCTGCCTACCTAGTTTGCTACCAACATGATATCTGCCTGCAAATTTCCCGCTTTTGGTGAATGAAGTTGGCCCCAAAAATGAATACCAAGTTATCTGCTTAAATTTAATTTCATCGTCTGCAAAAACAAGGAAACGGGAGGCTCAAATGTTGATACTTTGTCTGGCATCTTTTGCTGACAGTAATTGCCCAATTCTCACTTTGGCAGCCAGAAATCTAATAACGTTTGCGGCTCCTTTGTCTCGGAAGGCAACACAACAGCTACGAATGTTATGCAATATTTTCTGCTTTATTCTCCCACTTTGTCTCATTGTCAACATTGACTTATTTGTTGGCATTTTGTAGGATCTTCACAATAGCAGAGAACAGTAAAGCTCATGAAGCTGATATTACACCACAAAGAGAATCTATGATGCCTTTATTGCACTAGAGATGCAGGCGTAGTCTGAGGGAATCTCGCTATTTTATCACAGTGACAAAGCAGAGCGAAGATGTGATTCCTTAATTGCACCGTGTATGATTGCTTGGACAAAGATAGTTTGAGTGTTTTATTGATACAGAGCTGCTGAATATTTTGCACTGATATTAGTTAGTGAAATAGCTATATCACTTTAGATTCTCTGGGTGAGCTATATGACTTTATTCATCCAAACTTGAAGGATCCATAGGAGAAGTGCGTGCTGAAGTTTACCTTTCTGTGGGAATACATTTATTTGACGCAATTCTCATCATTACAAATCTCTCTGAATGCTCCAGTCACTGTTTTGATGAATCATATTTACCAAAAAAAGAATCACGTTCATGACAGTTGCAATAAATGAATCTTTGGAAACATTTATGGACACCCTTGCATCTGTTGTCTCAAAAAACCTTTTCACTTTCCCCTTTTTAATTTTGAAAAGCTTCAATTTTCACCCCTGTTTCATTACCCTTGCTGTTTGCCCTTTTCACAAAGTTATGAAGCAATCAGTTTTCTTTTCACAAAATCAAGGAACAAAGAAACATAGTTATTTGGCTGAAGAATTCACATCAAACTCTGAGAGTGACGTCACTCACTTTGATGTGAGAATGAAGTTGAAATCATTCAAACTGACACTGTTATAAGTTCCTGTGGTGGAATTATTGGTTTCTGCTTTTAGTTATGTGCTTCATGTGTTACTGGGAATTGCAACATGTCAGATTACCCATTAACCCATTAGCTTGAAAATAACAGAATTTTGTTTTGCATTTTGCATCTGCGATCGATCTAAACACAAAAGCAGTTTTTCTTACAATGAAAGGACGTCAGCCAGAGAGTTAATTTTGCAATGTTATTTAAGTTTATTTTGCTTGATGAGCAAGACCACCTTCTCTTTTGACTGCATGGAAAAACAAATTCCAAAACATGTAACATTTCAAGTAGATTAATTAAATTTGTCATAGTTTCCCCGAGGTGACAACCATCAGAGTTTTTTCTGATATGTTGCTAATTATTACAAAATGTGTATGCAGATTCATGGGCAAGGATGAAATTAACACCAACAATCGACAAATCTTGTACTACAACTTAAAGTCATGCACTTGCAGTCTTATCAAGTGCAGAAATGAAGAAACGACGCAGCATGGAGCAGAGAAATCTCTTCAAATTATTCATGCCCACATCTGGGGTGTAATTATATATTCTTAGTCTATATGGAGAAGGCCATTTGATCTTGAAAGAGCTTTTCAGGCAAACTTTAGTAAATTCTTATTGATCAAACGAGAGAGAGATGGCGGGATGGAGAGACTGAGAGGGAAGTTCATCAATAGGATATGTACATGCTCCTAGAGAATAAGGTTTCAATATTTAGTCAAACTTTATTCCTTCGGTGATATGAAAAAAAAAAGTCAGATTGATCAATAATTATTAATGAGAGGATCTGCTACAGCAAAACCCCAGAAAAGCAACAGTGCTCAGACCGTAGGATGTTATAGGAGACAACAACAATCATAGGACTTTCTAAGAATGATTCAGTGCCCTTGTACCGTCACATTTCTCAATGGCCAATTTACCACCCATTTCAGTGTTAAACACCCTGGACTTGCAGTGTGCTGTCGCTGGCGTCAGCTGATGCTTTTGAAGGAGATTTTATTAAGCTAAATGAAGTTTGGCTTTTTTCTTCTTCACAGATCTTCTAACGGCTGAAGGGGTAAGGTTGCTGTAGTTGGTAGCTCTCAATAATCCATCAATATCCTAAATGTAATCACTTAAGTGTCCTTGACTGCAAATACATCTCCCCTAAATTGTGATGTTCGGTTAAAAATATATTGCACTGAGAATGAAAGAGAAACTTCTTAGAGTCGTGTCCCTTTAATCATTGCTGTTTGCAGCCAAGAAGTATTCATATTGATGCATATCTTTTTTTTTCTTGGTTCTGATAAAACCAATGTCTGGTAACGATTTCAGAGTATCTATGTCAGATAATTGAAAGGTCTGCCTTGTCAAAGAGATAATAATAAGGAATAAAGTTAATGGCGAGGTAGGGATCAGAAAAAAAAACTCTTCACCTTTATGATGGATCTTGTCAGAATGCAAACTCCAGTTACAATAATATGCTCTCATGTCATGCAGTTTGTTGTGATCTCTTCCCTTGACATCCAATCAAACACTCTGAAGTTATTTGTGCACATTTCTGCAGGCAAGTCAGAGCGCTTGATCTGTCAAGCGAAAAAGCCATATGTCATTTTATGATTAGCGACTCTTTAATCTGTGTGCTTGACTTTTTTGACAGTAAATAACTCCTATCTTTCATAGAAATTGAAGTTCTGCTGAAAATGCAATGTGCTGGAAATAAAAGGAGAACTTCCAAGAGTCTAGTCCTTTTAATCATCCCAGTCGACAGCCAAGGAGTGTCTCATATTGACGCCAATCTTGGTACTGGTGAAAAAACTGTCTTAAAAAGATTTGAGAGAGTAAACGAGGAATGATGAAAATGCCTTATCAAAAACATATTTGGGATTACAGTCCATGCGTTATAAGACCACCCCTTCTGCGGTCATGAAGCGGTCTCTCGTGGGGGTGCGGTCCCTTATCGGGATGCAAAATGCACTAAAAATGCTACTTAATGTGGGAGGAAGGCGGTCACATAAGGCAAGACGGTCTTACAACAGGGGGTCTTATAACGCAGGGACCACTGTATCTGAGGTGTCAAAAAGGTATCAGAGAGGATGAATTGGCCTTGATAATGGACCTGACCATGATGAACAAGCCCCAAAATACAATGATATATTGAACATTGTATACTCGAAACAATATATCCATTCATTATAATATTATGATTAGGAAAACACATTTACGATTGCAATGTAATGAAGTTTAATATTTATCTCTCCCAACTGTGTCCATATGTGGTTTTACTCACATGAAGGAACAAAATGTCATCTAATGTTTAGCAGATTCCTTGATTTCTTCCTTGACATCCGTTTAAACATATCTGCAGGGAACTCCAAGAGCTTTATCTGTCAAGTGAGAGAGTCAAGCGTCATTTCAAGATTAGTTATTCTTTGACGCATAGGCCTGACTCTGAGCCTTTGAGACATTGCATATTTGACGGGACCCAGAGGAATCTTCTGCCTGTAACCTGGAAAAAAAATATGCCAGAATTAAGAAATGGTCCACTGCGACAGATGAGGAAGTCGTGAAGATGTTGTGAAGGGGTTAATCAAGTAAACAACTGGACGAAGGCCGTCAAATTGCCAGTCACAAACGGCATCAAAGAAATTTGCACTCTCATCAAAGCCCAGGACCAAGTCCTCAAAGGAAAGTAATGACATATCAAAGTGCTGCTCAGAAGCAATGAGGCAACTGGGAATAGTTTAAAGGAAATCCAAGCTCAGTTCACTCTTGCATTCTCTAAGATTCCTGCTCAAAAATTGAACTCGTCTTCAATTCAACATTTGTTATATTGCAGAAACTCTTTCAAATGCATTTACATGGAATGTATACATAATTAGGATAGGGTGATATTACTCAAAGGGGTGGGGGGTTGAGGCATTCAAGAAGTGACTTACTAATGTTTTACTTGGCTGTAAAATTATAAATACATTGTGAGAGTATCAGAGTACTTTCACATGATGAGTTATGGATTTATCATGCAAACCCATTGGGAAATTCGGTATTCTAAGTTGGTGGTTTCTGCTAGTGCAGAGCAATTTATATCTATTAAGTTTGAATAACCATCTGATTTGGGTTGGAATTGAGTTCCGTTACTGTATGCAACATTCCTGATGTGGCTTAATGATATCCTGAGGAAACATTGAACAGATATTGGTGGCCTCTTTTCTTGGTGCTGGCCAAAGATGACCCATAAACTCCAAGTTAGTATTACTATTGATCAAAAGCAGCACTCTACGCATGCAAGTAGCGCTCATATCTTTATGCAAAATGAATTTTATTACCTAGACAAAACTTGTAATATTCTAAAATAGGCTTTGAGATTCTTTGAATAACTTAAAAAAACCAGGTGAGTGTGTGACTTATATAATACATCAGGCAAAAGAGGACATGTTCATTATAGACAGTATTATCTCAAAATTGCTCGCGTTATCTCAAGGATCTGTGTTAGGAAACTGGACTTCATTACACACGAGCCAACATTAAATAAATGCGGTACTTCAGGCCTGTCCATTTACATCAACTGAGCTCCAGGGGATATTTGTTGCCACAAATGTGGTTAAAACTTGCCCTTTTGAAATGGCCCTGCAACACAAATTGCCCTCAAAAATGACCCAACAGAACCATAACAGAAAAGCCCTTGGGTGGTGTTATTCTCTGTCAAAATCAGAGTATTCATGAGCCATGGGGAGGAAGCTTAGGGCAGATGAAATAACCCTGAAATACCACCCTCTATAGAACTCCAAGGTGCCAGGAGAATAGGAGGGATCACATAATTTGGGAAAGGTTTGCATCTTTGGTCCTCGGCTGAGAACTGATTGCAACAGAGCACACACCTTGCCTCACAACTCTGCATGTAGCGTTGCATATTTCACTGTTTAATAGGCCACACCCATCGAACTGGGTGTTATGGCCTGCACTCAGAATATTCTTGGTGTCTTGCTGTTATGCCAGATGCATATATTGCCAGACACGGTGGACACGCAAGGTATACAAACACAATACTTGACAAACAAGACCACTGGAATGTGAAGACCCTAGCTTTGCACTATTAGCTTAGGATTTGCATTCAGAGCATGTAACATAAGAACTGTTTTGCTGGCTATTTGGAGACTGCTTTGACCCTAAATCTTTCAACTGGCATTGGTAGGAGACCTGTACTCTTAAAGGGAGTGTATCATCATTTAAAATTTCGTGACCCCAAAACTCCTGGACATATGATGATGTTATCTGATGTTATTCATAGTCTGTTTTATAAGACAGAAATGTTACTGCAGATGCACCTTTAATCAACAATGAAACAAAAATTATTACCACTTTTGGCTAAGATGGTGACACATTAAAATAGAACTGCATTTTTTTAAACTTCAAAAGGCACAAACCTACGGACCTCCTTTAAAGCTTTCTCAAAAGCATTTAACTGAAAACCAGATGAATTATCTTCTTGATATTTTATCAGCAGAGCAACACACGTTTTATGACCTAAAGTCATTGAGTACACAATTTTTTTTCACAATCTTCTTCCATCGAAACACTGTCTTAAAATGAAGCCAAGGTTTAATGGCTCTATACAGCTAATGCTGTCCTTGGGAGAGAAGTGGCTTGTCTCTTTATGACAGCTCTGCCCAAGTACATCGCACATCTAAGCTCTAGTATGTGTCTCTAGAGTATTTGCTTTGAGGAATATGCCAAGGATCAACACTGGGACTCAATGGTGCAAAAACGGCATATCCCAATGTTTAGAGGCTCTTAGGACTTATTTGTGAGCTGGCATACATGTCCAAAGTGTTTACACTCGAAATAATGGTCTGTATACATGTCAGCTTCAACTGATAAAAAGCCAATATTAAAAACATTGTGTTGCCATTGTGTTATAATAATTATGTATAAAAATGATGAACACTGCTGCAAATTTTGCTTGCTTAGACAAGAAAGAGCAAATCATAAACACTCTGTAAGTGATAATTTTGTACATCGCAGTCGTAAAGGTTCTGTGTTTGGCACTGATTTTATCTGGTATAGGTTTTAGCATAATTAAATTTTCATTCTTCTCTGCTGTGAGGGTCTCCTGTTGTATTTTTTGTGCTTCTCTAGATGCTGAACATAAAGAAACATCCGTAAACGAAGACAAGACATCAAACACTATTGCCTAAGACTGACTGACATCCCCCCTTCCCATACCATTAACGCAGGATCTATCTCTGGCTTTTACCATCAAATCAATGCTGTTACATCACGTCTGTCAGAAACACTTCATCTTCTTGTGTCTCCTCTCCAGAGCTTTTGCTGCTCCTCTACCACCCCTCCACTCAAATCTACAAATCTGCTGTTGCAGTTGCTGATGTAATTGTATGTAAGTGGAGAAGTCGGATATGATTGAGTGTTCCACTAGTGCTTTCTTGATTGGTATCTTGATCGGTTTTGCCTTGATCACTTGTAGGACATAGCAATCAGGCAAACTGCTCATTATTGAGGTCCCAATGCCACGATATGATGGTCTGGTACTGCTGCTTTAGTAAATGAAGAAACATGATGAATTTATAATACTCCATTTATTTGGCTGCAAAGATTTCTTAAGCAGCGAAATCTGAGTCAAGCGAATTTGAGTTGTTTGAGGAAAGTACATCTTATTGATATAGTAGATAGATAGACAGAATGATAGATCGACAGATTATGAGATGAGAAGGCTAAAGAGATTGGCAGTTACAGCAGATTCATAAAGCATGTGTTTCTCTGGCTAGATGACATAGTAAAGAAGGGTGATCAATGCTCATAAATGATCAAAATAACCTTTAAGAAATGTATAATCAATAGACTTCTATGATTGGGTCATTCATGAGTTTGAGCAACGCTTGGACATGCATTTACATTGTTACCAAGTTTCTTCACCGCCGCATACATTTCTTTTCTGAATCCTGAAGCTAGTTAGTTGTCAGCCTATATTTCCTTGGTCAGATATGGCCCTGTGCAATATTCCTGGCTTATATAAGTAAGCTTTACTGAGACAAATGGGTCTGCCCTTGCAAAGAACATGCCCTGGACTGCTTATTTGTGCTCACATAACCTTGGCTGCGTGGAAAGACCTAGAGCTTGATATTATACAATATATGATCCGTAATACCGTTGTCCTTATATATTATTAACTTGCTCTACTTGTTTGCCTCCTCTGGCACAATCAGTATTTTTAGTACAAATTGCATCCCAATGTTGAACCAATACCCATTGACAGGAGACTGCATCCTTGATGCCCATTGGGAGGTCTTATAATGCATGAACCCATTCGCATAGATTCATTAAAAAAATATTAATCTCATTCGGAACTTGAGATAGTCCGGCGGCCAAACCCCAGATTTCATGGGAACCTCGCAGTAGGGTCTGGACAACGTTTTTTTGTTGATTCTATATCTCTGAGATGTGCTCTTTCAGAATCTGAACGATGCCACTCTGTCATCATTGGGCAATCCGCATAATATGCAAATTAAGGCGGCCATTACCAAAAATCTTGTTTTCGCCTGTATCTCAGTAACTATGAATGATATCAACATAATTTTGGTGTCTATCCCTATGTTTTGAGGGGTAAAGCATCCAACTAGGTCATTGCCATAAATTTCTCACCAATAGTTTTTGCAGAATTGACATATTGAGGCCGCCATTACTGAAAATCTTGTTTCTGATGATATCTCCGGAACTATAGGTGGTATCAAGATAATTTTGGTATCTATCCCCATGTTTTGAGGGTTAAAGAATGATATGAAGCCATTTCAGTAAACATCACACCAATATTTTGTATTGAACAGGCATATTAACAAAGCTGCCATAGCTGAAAATCTTATTTCAGACAATATCGTGTTACTACAAATGGTATCAAAACACTATTGGTGCCTGCAACCATGTTTTGAGAGATAAAGGAACGTATTAGGTTATTTTGATAAAGATCAAACAAATATTTTACACTATATCTCACAACAGCCAGTGAAGTTTGGCTGAAAAACCATATGTGATTTACACCATGTGGTCCATCATTGTGAACCACATCAATAATTATCAGACCTTGTCATGTACACAATGAGCAGTAAAGTGATGATGTCATAATGATTTGGGGCTCTGATTGGTCAGTGTGGCTGCCAGTGATATTCTTGGGCCTTCAAACAAAATAATGCCATATGAAGTGACTCAATATATTTTGACTGGTGGTTAAATTTTTATCTCTGATGATTGTACTCTTCTGTAACCTAGCTGACATTGACGAATCACGAGGTTAACTGTCAAGAACCACATCCTTTTATGTTTTATCACATAATAAGCATATGTGTATCAAATAATTGTTGGGAAACAAACTAAGCCATTTCAGAAAGGATTGAGCAAAATATGTTGGATAAAAGTGCAAAGTCATTACAAAACACTTCTTGTGCCGATGCAAATTGCCGTTATTGATTTTGTACGAAAACAAGTCACTTGCAATAATATTGTCCCTGGAAACTGAACACCACCAATTGCCATGTCCATGCTTCCATTTATTTTAATTCTAGGCTGATTAAGAGCTCAGGAGAGAGTTTGAATCATCCACGTTGTAGTATGTAATATCTTGAGTGCAAGAGCCAAGTAAATGTTATGTCAAATTATAAACGTTGACACAGTAACTACCTTATCAGATATGCTGGTTCCGGCAGTGTGCTTCCCCATGAAATCTGCAAAACACTGGTCAAGTGGGCTATTGAACAAGATGTACCCGTAACAAAATCACACCTTATCGTTTCCAGCACCTCTGGAACAGCTACATTGTCTCTTGTGTCCAATGATACTGGATTACGCATTTTCTAAATCAATCATTTCTCCTTAACATATCCGATTGAATGCAGGAATTCTGAGTAAGAGCCAACTTCCAAATGGCAGTCTAAATATACCATCATCACTTTCTATATGAGTTATTTATACGAAATGGACAGTGTCGAAGCTCTCAAGGCTAGATTATTTGGATGGCCACGGCCTTGGATGCTCAATACTCGGCCTGGACCTGCCTCAAGGCCAGGTTTTGATGACCTTGGCCTCGGTCGCAGAGGCTCATACCTCGGTCTGGGCGGCATGTGTCCGTGCCTCAACTACAACAATGATAGTGGAGCATTTGTCTCATTTTTCTACCAATCAGGCATGAATAAAACTTCTCCAACGATCCAAATAATATTCAATGTAGTCAATGCAGGCTACTGAAAGCTCATTGAAAGGTTAGCAAATAATTATCTCTCCAAACGAAATTAGTTGGATTACAAAGTTACTGTATATCATCAAGGAAAGTGAACTTCTTGACAATTATTTGTGGAGAAAAGCCTATTCTAGACTGGTCACTGACCAGATATGGTAATCATAAACTGTAGGAACTCTTCTGAAACTGCCCTCATGCTTTTACCAGGCCAATGCACTACTTTTTTCAACATTAATTCCTCCCATTGGAAGATCTTGTGGGTACAGGAAAGAAGCCGTAAAAATAAATATTCTAAAGTTTATTCAAATTGTGCATTGTGTTATGATATAAATCATTTAATATTATTCATTACAATTCTGCTGAAGTCTACATCCGTGATTGGAGGACAGCTCCAGAACTACTTTTCTCCTCTTGCCTAACTTTAATGCTTTAGAAGTTGAACCTAACCTCTCATCTTACGATAGAAGGACCAAGTTCTCCTTTTATGAACTCCAAAACAGCAGCTGACATCACTGGAGAAAGCCACCACTCATGGGTGCCCGCCAGTTGATCAACAGCCATTGTTGACATTGAATATTGCTCCGGTCTTTGGCAAGTCTAATCATGCAAGATTTGTAGAAATATGCGACAAAAGCTCCACTTTCAGTGTTGTAGTTGAGGCCGGAACATTTGCCATCAATTCCAAGGCATGAGCCTCTGAGACCGAGGCCAAGGCCATCAAAACGAAGCCTCGAGGCAGGTCCCGAGACTTCCATAACTGGCCAAAGGCACCCAAGACCAAGTCCAAAGCCGAGTATTGGATGCCAATCTAAATATGACCTCGTGGCTGGCCTCGCGAACAAATACGGCCTGAAAGAGCTTTAACACTGTCCACTTGGTAAAAAAATAATTTGAACAATTAGAAAGTGATGATGGTATACATTAAGACTGCCATTTGGAAGTTGGCTCTTACTCAGAATTCCTGCATTCAATCAGGTCTGTTAAGGAGACATGATTGATCTAGTAGTAAATACTTAATCCAGTACCATTGGATCCAAGCGACAATGTTGCTGTTCCAGAGGTGCTGGAAATGATAAGGTGTGATTTTAGTACAGATACATCTTGTTCAATAGCTTACTTGACCAATATTTTGCAGAATGTTATTTCAAATTATAAACATTGACACAGTTATTACTGTATGAGGTATGCTTGCTTCGGCAGTGTGCCCAGTGGCGGATCCAGACAGGGTAATCTAGGGGGGGCCCGGGCGTCTTTCAGCATTCTCGGGCCCGCGTCACAGCGTATTTTCTTCAAAATACTATTATTAATCTCAGTGGTCTAGGGGGGGCCCGTGCCCCCTAGGCCCCCCCCCCTGTATCCGCCACTGGTGCCTCCCCATGAAATCTTGTTTGGCTGTTTCACTCAAGATAATATATGCTCACAGCCTTGAGCATTCAAATTTTCTTCTGAGCACTTAAATAGCCATGAATTAAAATAAATGGAAGTGTGGACATGTCAATTGGTGGTATTCAGTTCCTAGGGACAAAATTGTTGAAAGTGACTTGCTTCTGTACACCGAAAAATCAATAATGGCAAAATGTATCAGCGCAAGAAGTGTTCTGTCACGACTAAAATGCACTTGAATCCAATTATATTTTGCTCAGTCCTTTCTGAAATGGCTTAGTTTGTTTCTCAACAATTATGATATATGCTTATTATGTGATAAAACATGAAGGTATGTGGTTCATGGCAGTTAACCTTGTGAATGTCAGGTTACAGAAGAATACAATAATCAGTGATAATAAGGTACTAGAAGGCCCATGGAGGTAATATGGGACAGGAGGTTGGGGGGAGTCATAATTGTAGATCTGTTGTTTGCATGATGTTTTGGGCAGTGTGTGGGTGTGATAAGTTGATTGCTGTAATGTATTATGGGCAATTGCAAGAAGTGTTCATTTGAATATTTTGGCATTGACAGGTCTTGTTTGAGCAAGAGAATGTGAGTTTGGAAATAGGGAGGTTGAAATGCTGACAGATATCTATAGTCATTTGTCTATGCATTCATATAGCTGTGTAAGTGTCTGTGTATGCATGTATCGATATATGTATGTATGGAGGTGCCTAGCTATCTATATATGTATATCTATCCATCTATAATAGGTGACACGCGTTTGTTAAACTGGTGTGTATTGGGACAGGTTGTAGGTGTGAAAAGGACTGATTGTTTTTGGGGCATTATTGCTGGCATAAATAGCGTGGGCCTATTGAATATCATGGGATAAATGAAGTGCTGTATGGACATATGGAGATTATGTGTAAATATTTTAAATAAGTGGTGTTGTTTAGGATAAGAATGTGCTATTCAGCTGATAGACTGAATGTGTGACAGGTTTGAATGTAATTGCTGAGAGCAAAGGCCGCGAAAATGGCTGATCACCACACAGATTCAACACAGGCCAGCTGAGGCTGTCGCTTCAGGGCCTGTGCCTCCCTCCGAAATACATTGCCTCACAGAGAAGATCAGGGGGAGTTGGTGCAATTAAAGAGGGTGGCAAATTAATGGCGTCTCAGAGGTGCATGGAGGAATTTCGTGGGAAGGGCTGCAGAAAACACTGATGTGAAAGGAATAAGGGAGGAGTCCCTGGGATTTTATTAGCCACACTCAAAGGCAATGTCAATAGGAAGCTTCATGCACAATGTCGTGAGTGTGAGTAGAGTAGATATGGAGGAGTAGAGGTGACAGCAAAGTTGAAGAGATAGACTTTTAAGAGTAGGATATATATCTCAGAACAACAAAAAAACCAGCGGTCAAAAGATATTAAGTCATTTCACGTGGCATTATTTAGTTTGAAGGCCCAAGAATACCCCTGGCAGCCACACTGACCAATCAGAACCCCAGCTCATCGTGCCATGACAAGGTCAGATAATTATTCATGTAGTTCACAATGATGAACCACATTGTGTAAATCACATCGTTTTTCAGCTAAACTTCACTGGCTGTTGTGAGATACAGTATAAAATACTTGTTTCATCATTGTTAATATAACCTAATACGTTCCTTTATCCCTCAAAACATGGTGACAGGCACCAATAGCGTTTTGATACCATTTGCAGTAACACGATATTGTCGGAAACAAGATTTTCAGTTATGGCAGCTTTGTTAATATGCCTGTTCAATACAAAATATTGGTGTGATGTTTACTGAAATGGCTTCATAACATTCTTTAACCCTCAAAACATGGGGATAGATACCAAAATTATCTTGATACCACCTATAGTTCCGGAGATATCATCAGAAACAAGATTTTCAATAATGGCGGCCTCAATATGTCAACTCTGCAAAAACTATTGGTGTGAAATTTATGGCAATGGCCTAGTTGGATGCTTTACCCCTCAAAACATAGTGATAGACACCAAAATTATGTTGATATCATTTATAGTTACTGAGATACAGGCGAAAACAAGATTTTTGGTAATGGCCGCCTTAATTAGCATATTATGCGGATTGCCCAACGATGACAGAGTGGCATCGTTCAGATTCTGAAAGAGCACATCTCAGAGATATAGAATCAACAAAAAAACATTGTCCAGACCCTACTGCGAGGTTGAAGCTCACTGCCGCCGGACTAAGAAGATCATATCTGTTAGTGTGATTTTATTTGTTGCATTGTAAATTTTTTAGTAGCTTTAGAAACTAGTTGTAGTAACTTTGTAGTCTATTTTCTTGTAGTAACTTCTATTAGAGTAGGTCGGGGCAAGAAGCCCGGGTTAGGTGAGAGGCCCCCCCAGGCTTATATCAAAACTTAAATTTTTGGTGCGTTTATCTATTGATAGGATTGAAGCTAGAGGCGTTTTAGGTGACGTCACAAATTTTCAGGACAAACAGCACCAAACCATAGCAGAAATTAACGAAAGAAAAAAATGTGCATGGTTTTTGTAACTTTGACTAATTCTTTGAAAGGGGTTGTCAGAAATAACTTTGGAAATTTTTAAAAGTATAATGGATATCCACATTGCTTCACTTTATTACTATCACACCGATATGATTTGGATCATGTTTTTTGCATTTTAGTTCAAAATATAGAGGTCAAATTAAAATATGTGGGTTTGGGGCGAGAGGCCCCACATGATATGGGGCATGAGGCCCCCTTCACTGGGAGATCGAAGCTGCTTCAGGAACCATTATTAATGTGTACTTTACCTTAAAACTTGATAGAATACCTAATTAAAATAGAAAAAAATTGGGGCCAAAATTGAAACAGGGCAAAAATATTAAAAAATAAAAGTATGAACAGAAAAATTCTGAAATTCAGAAAAAGTGAATAGAATGCCTTAAAAAGGATAGAAGAACCCTAAGAAATAATTTTTAGGCTGAATGCGCTCGCAAAAAAAATTGCCATAGGATTATAATAGGGGGGCTTCTTGCCCGATGGGTGGGGTAAGAAGGCCATTTTAATTTTTTTACAAAAATGGTCGTAACTCCATTATTAAAATTGGTAGACATTTGTTTCTCTAGTTATTAGTAGAGCCAAGTGATCCCTTCCTGACAGCATAAGCATTCAAATAATGGCCCATAAAAAGTAGGTCAAATCGCACCTCGAAGTTAAGGGGGGCCGCATGCCCCGACCTACTCTATTTCTGTAGAACTATTTTATTAATATAAATATCTTGTTAATATATTGTTTTTATTACTTTATACTTTATGCTAGAGCACTAGCTCATATGAGCTAATGTTTTTTGTAAATTCCAATCGAGTTGAAATAAAATTTATTCTATTCTATTCTTATGATAATAGGTGCACATTGTAGAAATGAGCAATTGAAATGTATTACAGGCGATTTCATTACCATGCGATTCTTGTCATTCACACTTGGCTTTGTGGAATCAATGCTGAACAAGCGCATACTACGTTTGATAAATCAAATTTGTGACGTTCTGTTGTTTCTAAGCCAATCAGTTTAACTAAAAATGGCATGTATTTGGTGGGTCTGGAACCTGAGAATCGCGTACTAATGAAATCACCTGTAAATAGTCAGAAATGATGTTTTTTTGAATTAGCTATATAATTATCATTGCCAGAACTAAGGCATGTGGAATGGAAACAATATGATTTTCTAATTGGTTTTTGTCCGTTAACAGACACTTGAGATTGTGGCATTTACCACATTCAATAGTCAGTGTTAGAGTATTTTCCTGATTTCGTATTCAATGAAGTAAGTTTCTCTGTTGCTTTAACAAACAATCGGAATCCACTTCGCCGCTCTGTGTCTCATACATATTCTGTGTGGCGTCACTGGGTTTTGCCCTCAGACCTGTTGCCGACATCTAATGACGGTTCATGACGCAACCCCGACACAACTTGGAAACTTTGACACACAGGTCACGTGACCCTGCAAATCTGATTAACTGGCAGTCTGTCACACGACCAGTGGGTCATATGAGCCTCAGTGGGAGTGACCCTGTCGGAATCTGAGGGAATTATATGTTGATGAGAGCTTGTGGGTCCATCTCTGACCATGTTTGCATCTATGAATGGTAATACGACCAAGGGCAGGAAATATGGTGTTTGACATTCCTTTGCTCAAACACATTTCCTCCTTTCACAAGAACAGGGAATTGTCAATATTAAATAAAAATTCAATTCAAAATATTTACAGATGTCTTGGGCTTGCATCATTTATCGAATTGCTTTCTTATTTTTACTTTGTCTGCTCACTTATGTATCTTATGTATTTATGTATCTATGTGTCTGTGTATCTATTTATATACTACGTATCCATGCATCTATATTTCAATCCTGTTTGTGTATCTTTCTGTATATATATTTTTTTTAAATATCCAATAATTGTAATTAATGTGAGTTATCAAAATTCATTGCCATTTGCTCTGAAATTGTTATAAATAAGAATCGCCGAGATTAATCATTTGTTAAACAATGACTGCCATGGAACCAGTAATTGTTTTTGCGTCATCTGTCATTACAAGATAGCATGAGTGATAATTCATTGAGAAGGACAACTGATTAGCAAGTGGGATGCTTTGTACCAGTTAGTCAACTGTCAACATGAAGATTCTCCAGAGAAGGAAAGGACAGGGAGTGACAAAATAGATAGACATAGGTAGATTCAAGTAGACAAATAGACGGAGAGATGGAAAGATCACCACAGACAAAGAGTTGATAGATCAAGATCACAAATAGTAAGGTGTCAGGTAGCAGGTTGGCACTGCATTTTATAGATTGAGATAGATATATATAAAAATTCAATGTTAGACTCTCCACACTGTTTTGCAATTTGGAAGTTACTCCTTAGTTATCGCAACCCCATTCCTTCGGCATTACTTATTACACCTGTGTATACTCCAAGTTGTCTTTTTTATGGTCTTTCCTGTACTCTTAAGTCAAGCTTCTTTTTTCATTATGTCCTTGGCATTTTGATGTATCAATTTATTGCATAGACAAACAGTAAAAGGCCTCTGCCATTAACCTTAATCTAGATGGATCTATTCTGTCATGGTCAAGGTTGAAAGAGAATGTACTCTGGATTTTTCCTCTTTCACAGTTATTATAACCTAACAAATCTGAGCACAGATTGTGAAAGAGACTACCAACTTCGTAAGTATTTTTATGCATCAAGACTTTATGGTAGTTACTCACCAAACCATTTAGAGAAAGAGCTAGTCTGATGCCAATAGGAGGTATCCAAGGTACTGTCACAAATCTTCAGAATGCAGTTACGCAATTTTGGTTTCAGACAAGCTTCATAGTTACCACAGTTACAGTGATGTATGCTAGAAAATTACCACACACTATGAATATCATCATGGAATGTCTAGGTGAAGTGCACAGAATACCATCAAGAATATCAACGGATGTGAGGAATATTCACTGATGTCATTACTCGATAATCAATATCCCATCAATCTCATGATAATTGAGAGTTGTCCAAATTGCTGGATGTAACAGGACTTCCACATCTCCAAGGGAATCCTTGCAGAATGGCTATAGTGATCTGTGACTCTGTAGCTGAAGGTACTATCGATATCCATCTATACCATAGTACATTAATTATTCTCTATACACTTCGTCAAAGAAAGGCAAACACTTGTCTAGGAGGGTGATACCTTCAACACCTACATCTGCAGAACCTGGTGTCAGTCCGCTATATCATGCTCCCAACTTTCATTTTGTACATATTCCTTTTTGTAGTCATCCATCTTCCTGTCTTTCCTTTTTGTTTTTGCTTTCAACCCTGCAACGCCATAGTTCTCAATATCCTAGTCTTAATACAATTTGTCCTTGATTTTTATTCAAGGCCAGCCAAAAGGATGATGTCAGTTTCAATCTGAACTTCACAAACTGATACAGATTCATCTTAGGAGATTGGAGTGACAATAGAAGGTCGTGAAGAGTATACCTTGTGATCTAACGCTGCAGAATCTTGGCTGGTATGGAATCATAAAGGAGAAAATGAACTGTCAAGTAAGACGACCCACATAAATCTGTGACTTCTCTGTACAGACAGAATGTAGGTCATAAGATGTCTTTGTGAGACACTCCAGTGAAGCTTTCATGTCAATTATTTGATATGTTATCTGCGCAAAGACAGCACATTGCTGAGTTGTTAAGATACACGACGACAACCATCTGTTAAGAATTTTGTGCAAAATGGCTCATAAGGGAAACAATTGCACACCTTCACAGCTAACATAAAAATCATTTGATTAATAATTATGATAATCAACATCTTCATTCTCTCAACCAGTGAAGTAAGAATCACAATTATGTTTCCCTATCCCTTCATTATTCTGGTAATTTTCAGGCCTGCATTTGGCAGGTTTGCATTGGTCTACCTTCTTTAAAATCAGGGTTATTTTCTTGTCCTTCCTTTTATTTTTCCTTTCAACCCTGCAACGCTGTAGTTCTCAATATTCTAGTCTTAATAAAAATTGTCCTTGTTGTTCAAGGCCAGCAAAAGAATGATGTCAGTTTCAATCTAAACTTCATGAACTGATACAGTTTCATCTCAGGAGATTGGAGTGACAATAGACAGTCATGAAGAGTATAGAACTTGTGATCTATCGCTGCAGAATCTTGGCTGGAATGGAACCATCAACGAGAAAATGAACTGTCAAGTAAGACAACCCGCAGGAAACTGACTTTTCTGTACGGACATAATGTAGGTCATAAGACGTCTTTGTGAGACACCCCTCTCAAGTTTTCATGTCAATTCTTCAATATGTTATCCGTGCAAAGACAACCCATTGCTGAGTTGTTCAGATACATATCGATAACCTGTTAAGGATTTTGTGTAAAATGGCTCATAAGGGTGAGAATGGAGACCTTCACAGCCAACACAAAAATCATTTGATTAATAATTATGATGAGAGAATTTATGACTGGGGGCGGTGATACCCCCCCCCCCTTCAGATTCATGCATATTTTTAGTACTCACCCCTCGACATACAAAGCAATACACACATATAATGTCAAAGAAGTGCCCCTTGGATGGTCACGTGCACAGATTCGCGGCCTTTTCCTCGTAAGAAGTGTGAATAAACTGAGTGTATGCGTGTTTTATTACATATTTCTTTTGTTAAATTTTCTTACCCCACCTTGGACATCTTGTCAAAAATTAGTACCTCCCCTTGAAACACATGTGAAAAGTTAGTACCTCCTCGGCCAAAATCCCATCCCCCCTCCCAGTCATAAATTCAGATTGGACTGACATGTATCTAACAATGCACACAATTATAGTTGTCTATCCCTTCATTATTCTGGTAATTTTTAGGCATGTAATTGACAGGTTTGGATTGGTCTCCCTTCATAAAAATCGGGGTTATTTAAATTTGACTATGTGTTGAAACCTTCAGCCTGTTGTATCATGTGCATTCCATATTCAATTTGATGAACTTCCCTCCTCAGTCTTCTCATCCCGCCATCTCTCTCTCATTTGATCAAAGAGAATCTCCTAAAGTTTGCCTGAAAAACTTCAAGATCAAATGGCCTCCTCCATATAGACTAAGAATACATAATTACACCCCAGATGTGGGCATGAATAATTTGAAGAGATTTCTCTGCTGCATGCTGCGTCGTTTCTTCATTTCTACAATTGATAAGACTGCAAGTGCATGACTTTAAGTTGAGATTTAGTACAAGATCTGTCAGTTGTTGGTGTTAATTTCATCCTTGCCCATGACACTGCATACACTTTTGCAATAATGCATTTGTGTGTCGGTCTCTCAATCCAAAATTCGAAACACAGTTCTGTTATTTTCAAGCTAATGTGTAATCTGACATGTTGCAAATCTTAGCAGCACATGAAGCCCATAACTAAAAGCAGAGACAACGAATTCCACAGTAGAAATTCATAACTGAGTCAGTTTGAATGATTTCAACTTCATTCTCACATCAAAGAGAGTGACGTCACTTTGAGTGTTTGATCTGGATTCTTCAGCCGAATAACTTGAGGTTTCTTTGTCTGAAATCAAATTTGTTCTGTGATTTTGTGAAAGAAACTGATTGCTTCATAATTTTGCTGAAAAGGGCAACCAGCAAGGGTAATGAAACAGGAGCGAAAATTTTAATTTTTTCAAATTAAAAAGGATGGACATTAAAGGGGTTTTGGGGACAACAGATGCTGAGGTGTCCATTCATGTTTCTGAAGTATTATTTATCTGTGTCTAAGCCATCATCCACAGTGCATTTAAGGAAGCACACATTAGTTTTGTTGAGTGAAAAGATATAACCTATTCCTAACTATACTTGTCTGATAATTGTCATATCTGTAAAATAGCAAGATTCCCTCAGCCTATATCTGAATCGGAAGTGTGATAATGGCATGATAGATTATCTTTGTGGAGTAATATCAGCTTCATGAGCTTTATTGTTCCCTGCTTCCATGTTGATCCTACAAAATGCCAATAAATAAGTCAATGTTGGCAATGAGACAAAGAGGGAGAATAAAGCAGAAAATATCACATAACGCTCTTAGCTGTTGTTTTGCCTTCAGAGACAAAGGAGCCACAAACATTATTCGATTTCTGGCAGCCACAGTGAGAATTGGGCAATCATATCATGAACAAAAGATGGCAAAAAAGCAACAGCATTTCAACCTCTCCTTTCTCCCTGTTTTTGTAGACGATGAAATTAGATTAAAGCAGATAAGTTGGTGTGAATTTATGGGATAACATTCTTTTAACGTTAGTAGGAAATGTGCAGGCAGGTATCATATTGGTAGAAACTAGGTAGGCAGCTGGATATGCACCAAGATTATTTCTCTACAATTTTGGTTGTTCTTGTATCCTGGGAAATAGAAGGCCATGTGTAGTTATAAATATTACAACTCAGCAACAGAAGTTCTTTGTGAATGTATTATATAGAATCTACTTTTGCAGCTGCAGTTGGTTATACTGGATCGCAGACAGACTGATACTGATAAAGTGAAAGATAGACTTGTAAGAAAGTATATAGATTGATCTAAAGTATTCCATTAGTGCAGTATCTAGTGTCTACTATTTCTGAATCATCTTACATGTCAAAGTACAAGACATCTCATCCCCTTGAAACAGGCCATTTCCAAGTGACACTACGTTTATGTGCCCTGTTCATGGAACCATGGCCCCATCAGTGCAGTAAAAGAAAATTGGATGAGGACAAAACACCCTGTCAAATTGGTTTCTCATCTGCCTTTTGACCAATGCAGGAACATGTGACCAGAGAGTGACCACATGACTGTGGCAAAAGAAACTGACTTTTCTTGATGAATAGAAAATGTAACACACCGGTTTGGTGATAAATTTTGCTAGTTTTGCATGAAAATGGCTGCATGTCGATTCCGGAAAGCCCCCATTGTTTGCAAGGGACTGCAAAAAGGATAAAGATTTAGTCGAGTATAGCTGTATTCATAATCTTACTCTTAAAAGTCTATCTCTTCCACTGTGATGTCACCTCTACTCCTCCACCCCTGCTCTAGCCACGCCCACTGCATTTTGCATGAAGCTTCGTACTGACATTGCCCTTGAGTGTGGCTAATAAAATTCCTGCAAATGCTCCCTTATTTCTCACGAATCATCTTTTTATGCAGCCCTTTTCATGAAATTCCTTCATCCACGTACGACGCCATTAATTACACACTCTCTTCACTTGCACCAACTCCCCCTGCAGTTCTCAGTCAGCCAATGTATTTCGGAGGGAGGCACAGCCACTGAAGCAACAGCCTCAGCTGGCCTGTGTTGTCATTTTCGCGGCCTTTGCTCTTTAGAAGCATGACAGTCATCAGATATCTGTAACTGTCATGGTGACATGCTATGGGATAACATGTTTTGTTGGAAAACAACAAAAAACATCTCAGAAAGAAAGAAAACAAGCAAGAAAGCACCGCAGACACACAGATACCAAGATAAATCGACAGATCTATACATAGACACAGGATGACCAAACACACACATTATACATGCATACATAGACAGATATATACATAGATAGGTATACATAATTAGATGGATAGCTGGATAGATACACTATGTACATAGCCAGGCAGTTGATAGATAGATACAGAAAGATGCATTCATAGATCTATAAGCAGTTACGCACAGTGGCATCAGTTCCTATGCTGGTGTCAAAAAAAGGGTCAAATCAACCAGAACTTCTGTAACTCTGAGGCCCATGCAAACAATTCTAAACAGTTGTCGATGCCCCGACTACCACGTTATTTGGAAAATTATGCCACTGGTACTTACACAGCTCTATAAATGGATAGACACATGGATAAAGATAGCTGTGACCATTTAAACCTCTGTATTTTCAATCTCACATTCTCTTTGTAAAACAAGACCTGTCAATGGCAAAAATGGCATAAAAATTCATAGTTCTTGCAATTGTCGATATTAATAATATCACATAAATCAACTCATCATATTCACACACTGCGTGGCCAAAAGGTCATTCAAATAACAGACCTATAATTATGACTCCCCATGCTCCTGTCCCATATTATGTCCACGGGCCTTCTAGTCAATATTATACTCATTTCAAATAATAATATTACAATGTCTTATTTTGTAAAAATATATCACCTTATTGTCATCATAGCGGGGCAGATTTGTCATGAATAGGGAAGTAATATTGCATTTTTACATAGAAGCATGAAACTTGGCACACAGTTCAAAAATGTCTTAAAGAAAATATTTAGATAGGGAGCCACGTCAGATTTGACCTGGTTGACCCTCGGCAGCCATTTTCCAAAATGGCGGCTAATTTTCTAACTTTCCTGCTTTTTGTGAAGTGCCTATAGTTTGATTATATGAAAATAGTACCCATTGTTCCTTCTAAAGATCTAATAGATAATATCAATTGATTTCTTAATGGAATTGAGGAATCTTAGGGTGGTCAGGGTCCATTTTGTTAGAACTGTTGAAGAAAATGTACCATTTTCGCGGTTTCCCGTATTTTCGTGGAATCTCAATTGATATTTAAACAGATGACATATTTGAATTCCTTGCGAGAAGAGCTTTCAAATGAATGGTAGCATCAATAGTTTCCGTGAATTACTTGTCAAAACTAAACTAAAAGCGAAATTTTCAAAAACCATTTTATTTTAATTTTTTCCATTTTCATACAAAATGGTCGAAACCCATTCATGTGGATACTCATTTGAAAGCTCTTTTTGCAAGGATTTCAAATATGTAATTAATTTTGAGATCTATCAAGAATTGGCGTAACCATGCCATACCGCGAAATCAAGCATTTGAATCAATATTTCTTCCAAAATGGATTCCAACAAGCCTAGATGTAGTCCAGGCTATCAAAAAATGTTACAGTGATGTACTGAATACCTAGAGAAGGAACAAAAAACACTATTTGCATGCATTATATTTGTAGCAACTACACACAGAGCAGCAAAATGGAAAATTTGACCGCCATTTTGGAAAATGGCTGCCATTAGCCACCTAAGCTAAATCTGAGGTGGCTCCCTATCCAAATATGTTCATTCAGATGTTTTTTAAGTGTGCACCAAATTTCATGCTTCTATGTATAAATGCACTATTTTTTTACATACCTGCCCCGCTATCATGCAATATAGCTCGATAGATACATCTCATAATATTGATGTTCTATTGATTCTGGTTTTGAAGTCAGGTAGCTAAGCTCAATACACATGACAGTATGAATTCCTCATCAGAATCCCTTACTTGTATTCCAACCCAAAAAGGTGTGATTGACAGATGGCTGCTCTGGAAGCAGGCATACTAGCATTGCAGAGGAGCGTTTGAGGGGCAATTTCAGGAAAGCATCTCAGAGAAGCCTCAAGCAAGCAGAAGCTGACCCTAAGTGGACTCCGGTCAAAAGTGGACTGAAGACGTGGTCAGGTTGCCTAACACTCCACTCCGTGCTCCAGAGTACTAAGGAGCTAAAGAGAGGAAATGGGCAAAGAGGACATTAGAGAAAGTGTGCTGTGCTTAAAACCAGCCTTTGATACCTCGAAGACGAAGTTCAATGATACAATAGTTACTGTAGTTAATATTTATTATCTGCTTGCATTTCTCCTTATTAGCGGGGCAGGTATGTAAAAAAATAGTGCATTTATTCATAGAAGCATGAAATTTGGTGCACACTAGAGCCCTGCGCGGGCCTAAAAACTAGGCCCAAGCCCGGCCCGACCTTTCGGAGTCAAGCCCGTACCCGGTCCGGCCCGGAATTAAGAAGAGAATGTAGGCCCGGCCCAAGCCCAGTCACTTTTTCCTGAGCCCAAGCCCGGCCCAAGCCCGGAGTTGTTAGGCCCGGGCCCGGCCCATACCCGGGAAATTTAAACAACTTGCAGCCCAAGCCCGGCCCAAGCCCACGGGCCGGGTCTGGGTAAACCGGAAACCCGCCCGTACTACATACCTACTGAAGAGAAATGTAGATTAAACAGAAGACTCATGAGAAAAAATGTCTTATGGTTAATTTAAACATTTTAAACAGCCATCAATCATCACAAAAGGTCTCCATGTGCCATTTTAAAGTGTAATCTAAATTTCTAAGATTTTCTTTTACCTCAATTTCCAGCCAATTTCCTTGTTATTTTTATCCACTTGTTATAAGAAAATTGTTTGATTATTTAAGTCAATTAAAATGAGTGCAGTTAAAACTTGTGAAGGGTCACTGTATTGCCTAATGAAGCTGGAAACCTAACCCCTCCTTCACAATTTGCAAACACCAATCATAATTGCTCTGAAATTTGAATGACAACTAATACATGTCTTATGGCACAATATGGCAGTTATGACTTTTAAACATTAGTGATGAAGCATCTGGTATTACATAGTTTGCCTTATTTCTGGTTAATTTGTTCAATGCTAGTTTGGGTTTACAACTTTGGGTTATCTGCACAATTGCATAATCTGACCATTGTCTCTCACCCCTATGATTGCATACAAGATTTGAAGCTCAGCAAGAAAGCAGGGGTATCAAATGACATCAGACAATAAGTTTGGTAACATTGCAAAACTTTATAAACATCATATTATAATACATTCTAGTGTTTTTATAATTAAATCAAATCTAGAATTTAAAAAAATTATAAGTTTTATAATGTAGAATAATTCATATATTGTAATGTATAAAGAAATATTAGTATGAGATGAATATAAATCTACCTATCTATCTGGCTATCTATCCATCCATCTATATAGTTATATATCTGGCTATCTAGATATTTAATTAATTTTATTTATATAACATAATGAGGTACTGTATATAATTAAATTATTTTTGAGGTATGCCAAACTTTTAGTGGCTCCATCTATGCTCTTTCAGCAGCATGTACCTCTGTGAGTGTGTCAGGCCCGGGCCCGGCCCATACCCGTTAGCTTCAGGCCCAAGCCCGGCCCAAGCCCGGCTGACATAAAATTGTAAAGCCCAGGCCCGGCCCGGCCCGCATACCACCAGGCCCAAGCCCGGCCCGGCCCGCAATGAAAGTCAACTACCCGCCCCGACCCGGCCCATGGGCTTCGGGCCGGGTCGGGCTTCGGGCCAAAACCCGGCCCGCGCAGGGCTCTAGTGCACACTTAAAAAACATCTGAATGAACATATTTGGATAGGGAGCCACCTCAGATTTAGCTTAGGTGGCTAATGGCAGCCATTTTCCAAAATGGCGGTCAAATTTTCCATTTTGCTGCTCTGTGTGTAGTTGCTACAAATATAATGCATGCAAATAGTGTTTTTTGTTCCTTCTCTAGGTATTCAGTACATCACTGTAACATTTTTTGATAGCCTGGACTACATCTAGGCTTGTTGGAATCCATTTTGGAAGAAATATTGATTCAAATGCTTGATTTCGCGGTATGGCATGGTTACGCCAATTCTTGATAGATCTCAAAATTAATTACATATTTGAAATCCTTGCAAAAAGAGCTTTCAAATGAGTATCCACATGAATGGGTTTCGACCATTTTGTATGAAAATGGAAAAAATTAAAATAAAATGGTTTTTGAAAATTTCGCTTTTAGTTTAGTTTTGACAAGTAATTCACGGAAACTATTGATGCTACCATTCATTTGAAAGCTCTTCTCGCAAGGAATTCAAATATGTCATCTGTTTAAATATCAATTGAGATTCCACGAAAATACGGGAAACCGCGAAAATGGTACATTTTCTTCAACAGTTCTAACAAAATGGACCCTGACCACCCTAAGATTCCTCAATTCCATTAAGAAATCAATTGATATTATCTATTAGATCTTTAGAAGGAACAATGGGTACTATTTTCATATAATCAAACTATAGGCACTTCACAAAAAGCAGGAAAGTTAGAAAATTAGCCGCCATTTTGGAAAATGGCTGCCGAGGGTCAACCAGGTCAAATCTGACGTGGCTCCCTATCTAAATATTTTCTTTAAGACATTTTTGAACTGTGTGCCAAGTTTCATGCTTCTATGTAAAAATGCAATATTACTTCCCTATTCATGACAAATCTGCCCCGCTATATGCTGTGTGAATTCGTTCACACTGTAAAGATCATATGCTTCTCTTTCATAAAAATGATTGCGATAGACACAAAAATTGTCTTTTTATTGTAGAATACCATTTTCACGGTAAATGCAAAGAAATGATGGTTTATTTCTTGGCATGATTATGATGACAAATATAAAATACAGTTACAAATTTCAAAAGAAAAAAAAGCAAAAAAATGTTCACCATTCCAATATTAGGGTGGATTTTTCAATATTCAACCATGACAGCGGACTAAAGCATTATTTTTAGTCTTCAATGGTTATCACTACTTTTAAGTGTTGATTGAATAATACACCATTATTTGACTGCTCATTGTAGAAGTGTTGATATAAGGAAATTTAAATTTCTTTGCCCATCTATCGTTCAGCCCAAACCCTTCAGCATTCTCATCAATACCAGAGGTTCAGCACCTCATTATTACACCATATAAAGCCATCTATAATGTCTTTATCTGTATACATCTTAGCAAATCCCTCATTCATCCCGCAACTTACACTCGCCTCACTAGTCACTTCAGAGATACATGTGTATAGGCGTAGGAGGCAGGGGGGCTGGGGAAGGGGCTGCAGCCCCCCAACAAAAATTTTGGAAAATCAATTTTTCATGGAGTTTCGGGCAGGCAATTTTTATATTTACAATTTTGTGGCAATCTGTGCAATATTTTTTAGGCAGCCACCCCCCCCCCCCCAAAAATTCATTGACCTCCTACGCCTATGTACATCCCTTTCCCATGCTGCTTTTCAGGTCCTCTAGTCATGATTTGCTAGCATGGAAAGAGGATCTTAAGGGCCGGCTGCTTCTTACTGTAGCCACTTGTCAACCTTGTGGTATCTTACCCTCTCTCTTTTACATTGATTATGGCCAGTTCTTCTGTCTCTCGATAGCCACTAGTCCATAAATATGCCACTGCCTAGTAGGCATTGCCTACCTAGTATCTATGCTAATCTTCATAGACTAGGACCCGATAATTATAATATATCCCAAAATCTTCGTTAAACTGCAAATAGCATATGTGTGCTGTTTTTTGTCAGCAGATAATAAAAAGTGGCAAAAACTGTGTCGAAAGTTTCATCCATTCTTCGACTGTATTAACGAAATGAAGAAATATGAAAAAATCCCTGAATGTTTTCTACCGTAAGTACAATGTAATTGATGGCTAATCATGATAAGCAACTTCCAATACTAGGTTGCTATAGAGAAGATTTTATGATGTATTATATTTGTCTCATCACTGAATATGATTATTGTATTGTAGCAGTATGTCTGTCATTATTATTATGTTATTCTTGATCTGTGAGCCTACGCTCAAAGCTGTGTATTGCATTTACAAATGCAGAAGTTACATATCTATACCTGTTGTTATGAGAACAATATTCAATTAACTTAATGTCATAATTTAAAAATCCATTACAAACATGTTGGTAACTCCTAATAAAGATAATTGGACATTATCAGCTGTTTTTGCTCATTTTATAATTACTAAACCCCAAACTAATAACTTTGCGAGCAAATTTCAGCGTAAATGACTTGGCTGTGTTGTGATTACTTAATCAAGGATTTCTGCTTCCGATTTTGAAGGCTAAAAGACAATTAACTTCAATATGCTTTCCTTTTCGACTCTTATCTAAGGAAAATTATCCTTAGAGTGTGTATAGTAGTTTAATATAGACAATATGAAAGCAACAACAGTCTCGCATACAGCTGCAAGAATAATATAGGAAAATCGTATGTTTATTCAGTGACGCATCAGTTTTTACATTTAACCTCTGTTCCTTTGGGTCAACAATTCCAAAATTAACTTAGTAATTCCATATATTTGTTTGATGTCAGGCCTTATTATAGAATTGAGAGTCCTTAAATTGAAAACCTATAGTTTGTAAATGCTAAAATGATTTAAATCCTAGTTTTAAAAAGGCAGTTTGCAAATTCAACGTACAAGAATATGGGAAATTTCAGGCTGTTGAACTCAACAAGACTATGTGCTTAATCTACCCATTCACCACCAAACAATGGCTTATTTTATTCTGAAAAACTGTACTGTTAAATCAGAAGCTGATGGCGCATATTTTCTGCTTGTGTACACTTATCACACAACCCATATCACCCAATACGAGTCAGTAGTACCCAACTGGCTCTACTTCAAATCACCTAGCGCTTATTAAGGCCATATCCAATTTCTCCACATCTGCGCATGCCATCTCATAAGTAAGCCTCAAGAGCCCCCTAAACATTAGGAAATGCCTTTGCACTACACTATTGGGTCACAGTGTTGATCCTTTGCATATTCCTTCAGCATATACTCTAGAGAAACACACTAGAGCTTAGTTGTGCTATGTACTTGGGGCAGAGCTGTCATAAAGAGCTAAACCGTATCACTCCCAAGGACAGCATTAGCGAAGACCAAGTCTAAGGCACACTCCCTTTCTCTATTTATAGTGTGAATGTGGGCGGCCAGGTGCATTCCTTTATGGCAAGGTATTACTGCTCTCATGGTTTGAAAGATAAGACAGACAAGAGTAAGCCTTATTACAACTGTAAAGTTTGTATTATCAAATATTCACTCTCCCTCCCTTGTGTTACAAGCAATGATTTCAGGACCTTAAAAGCAAATACTCTATTTTTAATTGTTTTGCTGATGATATGGTGCTTTCTATATTTTCAGGGTTTAAACATTTTGGTTACCAACATGCCCTTCAGTAAACACTGTAAAGTTTGGGGCAGTGTTAAAGTATTTAATGAATACTTGCTTGGATATGAAATTTAATAATATATACAGTGTAACTAGTTTTAGATGTTAAACGGCATGTTGCTAACAGAATTAATGCTGATATCAAAGTCTTTGTTAATGTTTACTTTCATGCAATAAATATATTCACTCAAAAAAAAAATTATCTCTTTTTATTCAACAGTGCTCAATTTCTTTTAGAGGAAATATTTTTGTAAAAATTGAATATAATTGTGCATTTTAGATGTAAGTTGCATACTCTTAGGCTTTCCTCAATGGAATATTTGACTGGATTATGCAATACTTTTTTTAAAGCTAGACAATTGGTTGGCCTAATGTCATTCAAACAACAATTGCATGAAAGTAAACATTAACAAAGACTTTGATATCAGCATTAATTCTGTTAGCAACATGCCGTATAACATCTAAAACTAGTTAAACTGCCAAACATTGGAGAGAGCTGAAAGAGCTTACTGCATTGTCAATGAAATTGCAGACAAATTCAGCTGAGCTCAGATGCAAATTGGGTGCTTAATGAACAACACGAGGTAAATTCAACCTCCTAGTTGTAAGCACAGCTTCAAAATTCAGCCATAGAAAACCAAAGAATGATAAATTACTCGCTTTCAAGAGGAAATCTGAGCAAAATGCAAACAAAAGCTGCATAGGAAAGTTCTGGATTCTGATTTCTGTTGTGAGCATGTTTAAATGAATGAATTGAAAACCAACAGAGCATTTGAAATGGCAAATTAAGTATTGATACTCATTGTTCCCAAAAACATAGGTCTTGCGTGGTTTGAATTTAACTCAGCATGGGTGTTCATCTGCATGTGTAGAAAGTAAAAAAGTTGTTAAAAATGGTTTTGAAACTTTCAGGGACACATTCAATATCTTTGAAAGAGAATTTCAAATTTCGCTCTCTTTCTGGTTCTTAGGAAGTGCTGTACTTCGTTTCAGGGCATTAGGGACCGTTCAGAATTTATCACTGGGGGGGGTGGGAGTTTTGCCAGAACTTCCCGTCAAAAATTGATACCCCCCCCTTGAGATTCATGCGGATTTTTAGTACCCCACCCCTAGGTTTCATGCATATTTTTAGTACCCCCCCCCCGACATGTAAATGAATACACACATATTTACTAATATATGCATGGTAACGCGCACAGATTCGCGCCATTTCGCGGACTTTTGCGCGTAAAAAAGCACGGAAAAAGTTAGATTATGCGGGTTTTATAACGTTTTTTCTTTGTTGAAATTTCTTACCCCCCCCTTGGAAGTGTTGTCAAAAATTAATACCCCCCCTTGAAACACGTGTGAAAAGTTAGTACCCCCTCGGGCAAAACTCCCACCCCCCCAGTCATAAATTCTGAACGGTCCCTTAGCTCAACTAATTAGTCTACTTAGCGTATAAACACAGGTAACAAAGCTCCCAGTTATCCCCATGAAGCAAGTAAACAATCATTAACTTGCTTGGTCAATGGAAGAGTGATATTTCAAACTCATTTCCATTGTTGAATGGCTCATTCCAAGCAATTGTTCCCTAAGCTGTTTTGAGCTCACAATGACATGGAAAGAGGATTATTTTTGAATGAAGGTGTTTGAGACTAGGGCTACCACAAAAGCGCTGCTAAGCTCCTGAGATTTAAGCGGTTTAATCTATTTTAGACAAGTTATCACATTTTAAGAAAAAATTTTTTTAGCAGTTGAAAGTTGGAAATAGTTGTCTATTGTGCATGGAAAGTTACCATGTGAGATTGTCAATTACATAAGAAAGTAGAAATCTACACAGATAGACAAATAGGTAGATTAGTAGATAGATTGACTAAAAGATGAATAAATATATCGATGAGCAGAATAATAGACAGACATTAAGAAAAAGATTTAAGTTGTGTTTCTCAGGAACATAAATATCTAAATTCTGATATATTCATTTATTGCTAAAGCTATCATAAGTGTGCCACTTTGTTATATAGGACTTTTCTCTAATTTACAGTCCTTGTCATACTTACGTGGAATATCAAGTTTTTTTTCTATGCTGTTGAACTGTGATGTCAGAGATGACTCTATTCTAGCATTGCAATATATGTAAATTAACTACTAGCTGTGATGTCATTTCAAACTGGGTCAGATTCCCCCGCTTCTAGCCAATGTTGATCCTCCTGAACTGAGCGTCACAGTTTCAGCACAGTGTCAGAGTAAGAGTTTTATCAGGGATAGCCCCTACAACTACATCATCACAGCTTGATAGCCAATGGGCTGACCGTAAACTACGTCATCACAGTTCAAACATTGATATATTGAAGGAAGCATTACGTTTTTGATCCCAATGATTTATCACAGCAATCACCAGTCTAATCCTACCAAATGGCAGCTTTGTGAGCATTCACAGTAGACAACTGTTATAATCCCCACAGAGTTTTTGATAAATCTACAAACTTGCTAACTTACAACTTTAAACTTTGATGGAAGTTGGTATAAAAAGAAGGCTTTGACAATTTGTTTGTAAACACATGGCTTATGTTATGATTAAATAAACACTATTGAAAATTAATGATTTCTAGCCAATTTCATTTAAAATGGTACTGAAACTAGATCTTGAAATTCGGGCAAATGTCGCTCGCCCCCCTAAAAATTGCGCGCGCCGTACGCCTATGCACAATAGTGTGCTACAAGCCCAGATGAAATTGAAAACGAATGAAAATGTCTCTGAAAAACTTTGCAATTTTAAGTCCAAAGTTGCCCTCTAACATACACTACCATATAAAGGTAATTGGGAGGATATATATCAAAAAGTAGCATTTATCCAATTTAGCATTTTTGATAATTTAAATGGAATCATTATTCTGAATAATACTTAGGGTAGAATATGAAATTCCGTTTAAGGGTCATTGCAATACATCACTAATTCAGTTCAATAATGGATATTTCAAAAGCTCAAGAAACATGTTCAATATTGGAGGGACAACAAGTTTTGTATGTAGATTCCAAATTTGTATACAGGCAGGGTCAAATAAAGCTTTTACACCGATATGAAAGACATTTATCAAATATTGATGTATACAATATAAAGGTAACTTTACTAGAAAAGAAAATATCTATTTTAGAAAGAGTATTTGAAAGTCAAGGTCTCATACAAATACTGTGCTCCCAGCATTATAAGACCACTCCTTTTAAAGTTGCGAATACTATATAATGATTAAGCTTGGTTGAAAAAACAATTTCATAGGAAAAGCAAAATAACTGTACACTACCAGAACAACTCAAGTAGCTTTTCCCTTGATCAGTTTTCATCAATTTGCAACAATGTAAATGACAAAATCTAAACTATAATATTTGTACACATTTTATATACATCAATAATTGTTTATACTAACATTATCGAAAAGCTCAAGATGATCTTTGTGTACTTTGAAATAATACAGAGTTAGCTTTGTTAACCAGTCTGCAAACCGTGTCATTAGCGGATGAGAAAAAAGTGCGGTGAGTGTTACCTCTAGATATTCAGAAATAAATACAACTGTAGTGCCTGGTCAGGACAGGTCAAAAATAAAATTAAACCAAGTTTCCGCCAATTAAAACACTTTTAACTAAAGATTCTTCCAATTGAAGCACACATTGTCAAAGTAGTTGCTGTCAAGTGAATCACAATGGACTCAAGTTTCCGCTAACTAATGCTTTCAGAACAACACGCTTTCAAGACACTATTGGTCAACAAATGAATAGTGAATAATGAATAGTTCTTCATCGATAATTTCACAAAAGTTGAGCAAAAACGGGATAATTATTACCAAAGACAATATCCAACTGAACTTGGGAGTTGTGCAAGATTCTATTTGTACGAGTGGGCTGTTTCAGACAGTTCGTACTGAAGTAAACACTGTCTCTGTGCTTTAACTTCGAAGATTTACATCAACTGTGAGATTGGACTCTAGAGGATGTTGGTAACCACAAATGTGGTTAGAACTAACCTTTCAGAACTACCCTCCAGAAATGACCAAGGAAATTGCCCTCAAAAATGACCCAACAGACCACAACAAAAGAGCCCTCGAGTGGTGATATTCTCTGACATGACCAGGGTATTCATGAGCCATGGGGGAGGAAGATTAGAGCGAATGAGAACACCCTGAAATATGATCCCTAGGGAACCTTGAGGCGACAAGAGTAGCAAAGAGATCGCACAATTTCTAAAATGTTTGCACCTCAGCTGATAACTGATTGCAGCTGAGCGTTCGATCAATGCCAGCTAGAAAATTCAGCACCCACTTCTTATGTGACATGTTCTAAATGCAAAAAAACACTTGACAAAAAACGGTGCATATAGCTTGTATATTTCACTGTGTTATGTATGGCCTACACTCAACATATATCCACGTGTTATGGTAGTATATGATAATTCATCAACAGAGCAGTACACACATTTTATGATCTCATTGAGTACACACTTTCTTCTTGAGTACACAAGTCTTTTTTTTTTCAGTAAGTTATGCCAAATCTTCCTCCTCAGTTGCACAGTCTTCAAAGGAAGCCAAGGTTTTATGGCTGGCAATGTGGCTAATGCTGTCCTTGGTAGGGCTATGGGTTGGTCCTTTATAATGACAGATCTACCACAACAAGCACACAGCACAGCTAAGTTCTAGTATGTGTCTCTGGTGTACTTGCTTTTAGGAATATGCCAAGATCAACACTGGCACCAAATAGAGCAATGCAAAGGCATTTCCCTATGTCTAGAGGCTTCTTCGGTTTATTCTTGAGATGACATACATGTCCAAAATGTTTATACTCTAAGTAATGGTCTATATCTGATAGAACTGAAAGAATGCAATTATTAAAGACATTCTATAGGCATTTTGAAGTATGAGTGGAAAATATGCTTCTCATAAGCAGTCTTGATCAGCCGACAGCAAATTCAGACTCCCTAAAAATTAATGTTACAAATATTGTGTCAAGTCTTGGCTTTTTTTATAGACAAGGAATCATCCAATGCATATGCATAAATCATGACACATATAGGAATAAGATGAATTTCCTCAGTAGTTGCAGGGAGAACTGTGAAAGTAACTTTTTCAGCAACAAAATATGTTTTTTCCATAAAATAAGTATGCATTTCTCTGTGCTGAGAAATTGGAGGAATAGGAAGCTATATCCATTTACAAAGACAACACATCAAACACCATTCCATCACCCTGGCTGCTGTCTCCCCTTCTCATACCATTATTATAACACAGCATCAATCTCAGCGCTGCTTTGCGGTCATAGCCATGCCGTTTCATCATATCTGTCAGAAACAATCCGTCTTTACCCACACTCTCCTCTTCAGCTTTTGTCTTCTTTTTCCAACCCCCCATCAACTCCCGCATCTACAAATCTGCTAACGAAGCTGCTGATGTAGCTGTAAGTGGAGAAGTCAGAGATGATTGAGTGTTCAGCAATGTCTATAGAATGTCTTTAATAATTGCATTTTTTCAGTTCTATCAGATATAGCTGTATATATTGCAGTAAGATGGCCAGAAAGACGTATTTACTGATAGACAGAAGTGTCTGTCTTGTGATGTATAAAGGGCAAACCTTCAAGCCAACTCTCCTGAGCATAGTTCATCAACCCTGCTGATCCTATGTATACACTGGGCCACCCGCAGCCTTGTTTTCCTGTCTGGATTTGGCTGTTATTGCTCATTTGTATTCTTCACATTGAGTTCTGTGTTTACTTGTTGGGCACTGCCCTGAATTTCAGGAGGCTCTGGACTGCTATAAAACAGTTGCCTGCTGCTCTCTTCTACTGTCTACTTCTTTATGCTATTGCTTACTGCAGTCCATCAGCAACTGCCATCAAACACATGCTCTAAAGTTGATCAATTCTCAGAACTATTTTTCAGAAATTTTAATAAAGTGGCTTCTGTAAACGGTGGTGCAGGAGGCTGAAGAATGGTGCGACATACACTTACAAATCTTACATTGTCTCAAAGTTTGTTCAAGGCTGTATACATTTCATCTCGATCGAATTCTGAATGTAGTTATCAGCCTGTTTTCTTGGTCAGACATAACTCTGTGCAACGTTTTTTTCTTAGAAGTAAGCTCTGCCAAGACAAATGGGTCTGCCCTCACCAAGAACATGTCCTGGAATGCTTATATATGCTCACACAACCTTGGTTGCATGGCAAAACCTATAGCTTGAAATTATACAATATATGATCCATAATACTGCTGTCCTTAAATGTTGAGACCTTTGTTACATGACTAACTTGCTTAACTTGACTGCCTCCCTTTGGCACAAGCAGTACTTTCATTTTGCATCCCAATGTCGAACCAGTACCCACTGAAGGGAGACTGCATCCTGGCTGCCAATGGGAAGTTCTTATAATGCATTAACATGTTTGCATTTTTTTACTATGATTATAAGAATACATTGTAGGAATGAGCAAGAAATTAAAATATATAAAAGGTCAGATAATTATGATGTTTGTTGAAAAAAAAAACCCATATAATAATCAAACCATGAAAGCTTGACAAGGACAAATGGACTGGAAACAATTTGGTTTTCTAATTGAGTAGTGTATCTTTCAATGATGCATTAATTTACACTGTGGCATTTATCTTATTTATAAGCCCCACCATGAGGGATTATTTCCCTAAGAGAATCTGATTATTTCCCTAAGAGATTATTTCCCTGATTCAATGAAGTAAGTTTCTCTCTTTGCTATACCAAACACTTGGAATCAACTTTGTAGCTCTGTGTCTCATACATATTCTGTGTCCCGTCACTAGGTTTGGCCCTTTGACCTGTTGCTGACATCTAATGATGGGTCATGACGCAATCCGACACAACTTGGAAGCTTTGACGCACAGGTCATGTGACCTTGCAAACCTGATTAGTCGGCAGTCTCTCATATGACCAGCGGCTCCTACCAACCTTAGCCAGGGTGACTCTGTCAGAATCTTAGGTAACCATAAGCTGATGGGTGATTGTGGGTCCTTCTCAGACTATGTTTGCATCTATGAGTAGTAATACAACCCAAGACTATAAATAGATCTATGGTGTAAAACATACTTCTGCTTAAATACATTCATTGCTTGGCAAGAACAGGGATTAGTTACCATTTACAGTCCTGAAAAGGCCTATATCAAACAATTATTGAACTTTACAACTGTGCATATAGAATAATGCTTTCTTATTACATTCTTTTAGTGTCTATGTATTTATGCAAAGATGTATCCATCTATCCATGTATCTATGTCTCTATGTGTGTATCCATCATTCCCGGCACAACCTGGAAGCTTTGACGCACAGGTACATGACCTTGCAAACCAGATTAGCCGACAGTCAGTCACATGACCAGCATGTCATTGAGCCTCAGTGGGGGTGACCCTATCCGAATCTTAAGGAATAATATGCTAATGAGTGCCTTTGGTTCCTTCTCTGACCATGTTTTCATCTATGAATGGTGATGTGACCCATAGTGGGGAATATGTCTAGAACAAGATTCATTGCCTGACAATTAACAGGCCTTTTAAGCTTATGTCATAAACTGAACTGAAGAACCACATACAGAATAATACTTTCCTATTCTTACTTCGACTATGTATCTTCCTATCTCTGTATCCAAAAACCTATCAATCAATCCTGTGTGTCTATCTATTTATCTGTCTATCTATGAAATAACCAATCAAGTAATTTACAGTTGTGCTTGAAAATTAGTGAACCCATAAAGATTTACCATTGAAGACAATGATAAAGTTGTCTCACCGTACTGGCCATAACATAAATGATGTTGCACGAATCATTGAACCAATGATGGTATTATACCATTGAGGTGTCCCATTACATGTACCAGCCTTACCATTGGATTTGTATCAGGGGCCTTTGTGTCAGATAGGGGTTATAATTGTGCAAAAGTAAGTGCACCCTCTGCTCCTATCTTTTAACATTAAGCTTATAAATAAATAGGGTGCACTTACTTTTGCACAATTATAACCCCTATCTAACACAAAGACCCCTGATAAAAATCCAATGGTGAGGCTGGTACATGTAATGGGACACCTCAATGGTATAATACAGTCATTGGTTCAATGATTCGTGCAACATATTTATGTTATGGCCAGTACGGTGAGACAACTTTATCATTGTCTTCAATGGTAAATTTCTATGAGTTCACTAATTTTCAAGCACAACTGTACAAGAGTTATGATCAAAATTCATTGTCATTTCCTCTAAAATCATTATGGATGAGAATCGTTCTGAGATTAATCAGGTGTTAAGCAATAACAGCCATCTGGGCATGAAACAATGGAACCGATAATTGGTATTTCACTTGCTGTCATGAATGATAACAATAGTGCTGATTCAATATGAAGGATAATCGATTAACAAGTGTGATAATTTGTAGTTAGTCAACACGAGACTTCCCTTGAGATGGATAGTCAGCTGGCACTGTATTTTTGTAGATAGGGATCAACAAATATGAAGATTCAAAATCCAGAATGTTTTGCAATTTGGAAATTGCCTTTTTGTAGTTAATGTTATCTGAAGCCTGTGCCACCACTCACACGGCTTTAATCCAAGTTGTGCTTCTTTTTTTGCTTTGTCCTTGTTGGTTTGATGCATCAATTTATTGCAGAAACAAACTCTAAAAGGTTTCAGCCATTATCCTTAATTAGGATGGATACATAGTCCATAATGTTAAAGGTTGAAACGGAAATGCGTCTGGGTTTTTTCCACTTTCGTACTTGGTCTAATGTAAACAAAGGTGAGTGCAGTGAGCTAGAGAGAATGCCATCTTCATAAGAATTTTTAAACACAACTGTACGGTATTTACTCACCAAATTGTTTTTAAAATGCCTTTAACTGTTTTTAATCAAAAGGATGTATCCAAATTGCAAATTTTCTAAGCTGCTCAATATTTATTCAATTTCGGTCCAAGAGAAGCTTCGATAGTTACCACAGTGAGGGGCACCAAAGAGTTACCACACACTATCAATAATATCATAAAATTTGTAGATGAAGTACACAGAATACAGCCCAGAATATTGATTGATGTGAGAGACTATTCATTGATCATCTGTTGATGTAATAACTGAATAATCAATATCCCATCCATCTCATTTCAAGGGCTCTCATGGTTGCTCAATGTGACAGGAATTACCACATCTGCAATGGCATATTGAGTCTGGGAGATTATAGTTTTGGTCATAGTAAGCTATGCCTATGCAGCTGTGTGGCAGCACCTATCGACAAGTACTCTCTCTACTCATCTTTGCATTAGATACAAAATCTTTATTTCCGCTAAGAAAAAAGATATTCAAAAAACGTATATATTTAGTAGTATCTATGTACCCTGTTATACGTCGACATGTGTATGTTTATATCTCAATCAATCTCTTTACCCTGTTAAGCTGTCAATCTGTTTTACCTGTCTATCTCGAAACAGTGGGGTGGTAATACTATGGAAAGGTGTTTGGAAGTTCTGGGTTTGCCTCCTTGTGAAGGATCAATTTATTGAAATACAACCTACCAAGTATACCATGCAAGTATTCCTACACTCTTGTACAGTTCCCAATCTGATTATTGTTTTTTTTTTCACTCATCCATCTTCTTTATCCTCCAGCAGCATGTCCTTCTCAACACTGCAATACCATAGTCCTCAATCTTCTAGGTTTTGATGCAATTTGTTCTTCTGGTCCAAGGCTAAGCAAGAGACAAAAAGAGTGATGTCAGTTTCAATCTGTGCTTTATGAACCAATACAGCCTCATCTCAGAAGACGGGAGTGACAATATGATGACAAGAAGTATACCCCTTGATCTGTTGCAGGAAAATATTGGCCAAGATGGAATCATCAAGGGGGAAAATGAACTACATCACGGTCTTATGACATGATGTAAGTCAAGTTATATATGTAACAGCGACTTATCAATATGGCAAGGATAAAGGGCAGTGTCTTTTGCATGGGCGGACTGGCGATGGTTCGGTCTCCAGGGCAAAACAAGTCAAAAGGCCTGCACATTCGCATTTTTGGCATTTATGCGAGGCAAAGGGCCAATGCCAAAGGAGGGCCCTCTCACATTGGTACCCTCATTAAGTTAGATTTGGTTGTGTCAAAGAGTCACAAACTTGTTCACATAGATTTCAGCTTTTTTTTAAATTATTTTTATTTCTTGCACCTAGAATGGGCCCTAAAAGTGGTAGGGCCCATGGCTGCTTCCACTCTGCCACATAGGCTAGTCTGCCCCTGGTCTTGGCGGATGTGCTGTGATCTATCCTCTCAATTTTCAACAGTATTATGTGTGCTGCTCCAACATCGTAAATTGCAACGTAACTTGTAGAGTTGTGATTAACTTGATTGATGAGATGGTAGGAAAAAGAATTTGAAGGATGAGACAGCAGAGAATGACTTTTCCAACATATGCCTTTGGAGATGAAAGAGGTAGTTTCTCACAGCCAGTATGTGTTATGTATGAAGTCAAAGCTGACTGCACACAAGAATATCTCATTTTAGAATAATGATATATTTATGAAACTAGTTGCTGGACTTTGAAACAGAACATAACAAAGCCAATCTCTCCTGAAAAATTCAAACGTACAATATTTCTAAACCATGAAAAACCCATGTTTCGACATTCAGATGGTACAACTACAATTTGCCTCTGAAAATGCAGAGGGCATAAGTTGCAAGTTCTACATATGTACCATAGACGTACAAACTTTAATTTTTAGGTGCTGAATTATCAAGCTGGATCACACATATGTGACAGATGTGCTACATTGTCATGTAACTGTGCGTAATTTTATTGTTTTTGTACTTTGGTCGGTGCGACAATAAATACCTACCTAACAATTTCCACTGTCACTACAGTCAGAAGTGATCAGGATTACGACATCAACATTGCCAAATCCCATGGAGACATTCAATCTGAATAAATCGCTGCAAGATATATTGCCATGATAATAGTAAACATCAAATTACCGGATTCTCCCGAAAAGCAGAAACTTCCAATAAACTGTTTAGACATCGGCCCTGGGCATGAGCAGAAGGGCTTATCTCTTTCTGTGACACATAACTTGGCTCTATTTTCAGATGGTGAGATGATGATGAGACAGAGTATGTGTTGACTGAGACTGTTTGAGTTACTTGTCAATATTAAACTCTAACAAATGCCTCAAATACTTTGAAAACCATAACACTGTAAGTGAATGTTATATTCTCTATTCTTGTGCATGGTCTTCTGTATTTTTCATTCATTTCAACCTTTGGTATTTCCAAAATCTCAAGATTCATCCGAGAAAAACACATCTTTATTCAGCCTGATCACCTGGGGCATTGGTATACAGAAATAAGGATTCAGAATATCACTATTTGTAATTCATAAACAAGTAAGGAAAAAGGAAAAATTTGTATACAAACGCTTTTAGTGCTAATAAGAAATATGTACAAAGTTTGAAACTATCATTAGCAGTTTTTCAGTAGTGTGAGAAACGTGGAAAACCTTATTTTGAAGCATTAATGGTGCAAAAATGATAAAACACATATATGTCTTGGATGAATCCACCGTCTAATTCATCTCCCTCAGGGTTCCCTCAGTGCAGAAATTATGCATCAACAGTAGCTGAATCTAAGCCATGGGGATTTTATTGGAATTGATTTATTTGCTTTTTTTAAATAAAGAAATTAAAAACAGAATATGGATGTTTGAATGACATTTCAGCGAGAAACATAACATGAGCTCTTTAACTCATCCATGAACTCATCCATGGATTATGAGGGTTTCATTCTTCTCAATTCAACAAAGAAGTTCTCCAGTTTATAAATTACATCTTTTTTCAAAAGCAGGACCCAAAATGCAGGGTCACCAAAATCGCAAGGCACTCCATGTGCGACTCTCTTGATACAAGTTCTCCAAACTCTCTATATTTCTGAAAATGATTGATAAATAATAATAATAATAATAATATTTATTGATTTAATAATAATAATATTTATTGATTTTTTAAAATCTCAGCACAGTGAATGAATTTTGTCTTTCCCAAGTGAATCGAGCTGGATTCATGCGATAACTCAAATGAGATTTATTTGCTCATATCTGGTCGATTATTTACAACGTATTAAGGTTACGGATGCGCCAGCAAATCACTGAACACCTTGTGCCTTTGTTGTACTTGGCGGTGTCTAATGTATTAATGTGTCTGGAACAACTGAAGCGACATTCAGTAGTGGGCATATTGCCGCATATATGAAATGTTTTGTGAAGTATACTGCATCATAAAATGAAATGTGTTTTGCTATGTGTTGTTGCCATTTTCAGATCACTGAGTAACTGAGTAGAAGCATACTGAACTACAGATCAAAAAGATTCATGTAAAAATGTGATAAATGATTTTTTTAGGTCAAGTTAACAATCAACTCTCTTTGAGTTCTAAAATACCACTTCCCCCCCCCCAATAAATGTATTTTTTGACTTTGGCTATAATATACAAGTAGAATGGTGGGTGATCAGCCCACCAGAATCCAGACCCCCTGGTTACAACTCTGTACGGTAGAACTTTCTAATGCAGCTTTTACCCTGCCAAACTGAAGTGACTTGCTTTTATAAGAATTATATAAACACGATTTACTCTGTGACATAGTGCACACTTTTTACTCTGGGAAAAGAGTGACCTCAGATTGTGCAAACTCACCCTATGCGGCTGCACTTTTATCAGTATGGACCAGCTACTATAGCCATTTATCCTTACTGTGTTGGTATGGGCTAAACAACCAAGACTAGTGACCACCATGTAGGAGGAGGCTTATGATAAATATGTATATGGGGGCATTACAGTGCAGTAGCATAGTGGTATGGGAACAGAGAGACTTCTGCTATATTTTGCGCAATTGTTGTTCTGCATTGTGCTCATATGACTATATTACAGCTCTATCTTATTGCAATAGTCATTGTGGGCAGACTTTTCTGCTTCTCTGCTTCATTTTGTATAGCAATAGTCAAACAGCTGTCCTCACACTGAAGGTCTCAATGAAGGGATTGCCAAAAATGATTGATTCTGACAACCAATTAGTTTTAGGGTATGTGTGTAACTACTTCACCATTCAGGTTCATGGCAGTTGTGAACAACTCTGCTGAGAGGAAGCTTGCTTTCATGAGCTCCTGCTATTTTCTTATTTTGTGGAATAAGTTTTGATATTAAGCTGGTTATTTCTGGATCACTTTATAGATCTATACTCGGATTTAACTGTGAGGAAAATTCAGAAAGATCTGAAGGATAATATCACTGTTATATTAGAATTTATGATTTTTCTGCATGCTTGAGTGAGCAGTAATTGACTCAGTGTATTTCTACAGGGTTTTTCACAGTGTCAAAAATGAATAATCAATGGACAAAGCTTGACACTGAAGGTAGAATCTGTTTCATGAACTGTAAACACAAAGGGAATGCCAAGGTGAGAAATGTTTCTCAAATCAGCTGTTCACTTTGTACACATTTATGTCATGTTGAATGTGTGGATTTACCTGAAAATGCCACTGTATGGACTTGCTACCTGTGTAGAAAGATGCCTGGAACTCTGGATCAATTGTACAGTAAGATTGAATCACTGTTATTGCAAAATAGCCAGCTGACTGACGTTGTGAAGGAAAACCAGAAGCTTATAGAGTCAATCTCTTCACAACATGTCCAGGCCACGGACCAAATTTCTACACTGCTCACTGAAATTGAAGATCTGAAAAATCTGAAGGGCGAATTTCAAAAGGTAGTGAAATCTATAGCTAAGATTCCTGGCTATGTTGATGATGATGAAGATGACAATGGTGATGATGAAGACGATGATGATGAAGATGATGAGGTTGAAGCATGTGGATCACTAGTTGTTGGAGATAGTATTATTCGATCTCTTGATTCAACTGCAGAAGACTTGAAGATCAAGAGCATCAGTGGAGCTAAGTTGTGTGACATGAAAAGGACTCTTAAACAGATAAACTCGAAAAAAGAACGTTTCAAAGATATTTATATAATCTGTGGCACAAATGATACTGCGACCAAAAAAGCAGCAGAAAAAATTGGAAAGGAGTTTGAAACAGTCCTTGCATTAGCAGCTGATAAGTGTGAGAATGTGCATGTTGCCAGCATCCTTCCAAGGGCCGATGCGGAAGCAGATTTGACAAAAATAGACAATGTGAATCAACTTCTCACTACTGTTGCCAACAACTTGAATGTGAATTTTATAAACAATGATGATAACTTCAGGTACAGAGATTCCAGTGTTGATGAAACACTCCTCATGCCAACAGACAAACTGCATCTGTCAGCTTCTGGTGCCAAGAAGCTGATACAAAATCTGAAGCTGGAGGATAAGGTGAAAGTCACTTTTGGTGGTGGCCCTGTGAATCGTTGGAAGGAAAGCAGCCCAGCCAAGCATACATCTCTGTCCAGATCTCCATGGAATGAATCCCTTCCTGTGCCCAAGCCAGCCCCTGCAGTGCGCACTGTTGACAACGAATCAACTCCAAAATGCGACAAACAACCGATTTTATTCAGAGGCCACAAAAACCCATTCAGCAATTTCTACACTTCTCCCATAAATATGTGGGGAATTACTTTTGCAACCAACGAGCACGCATACAACTATAGGAAAGCTATAGAAATGGGTCAGCATGTAACTGGTGAGTCAATTAGGCATGCCCCAACTGCACGTGCAGCTCAACTGAAAGCAGAAGTCATTAAAACAGATGACAGGTGGAAAAACATGAAGCAAAGTATCATGTATGAGTTGCTGCAAGAAAAGGCAAAACAATGTCCCACTTTCCTGAGTGACCTCAAGGCCTCCGCTGGACTGCTGCTTGTGGAGAATACCTTCCACGAGTATTGGGGTCGTGGTCGGCAAGGTACAGGCCTAAATATGCTTGGCCGTCTACTAATGACACTGCGTGACAACTTGCCAAATGTAGAGAGAGGTACTTCTACTCGGCCGCATGTACAGCAATACCAGCAGTATCATTCACAGCAACGTGGCGGACGCAGTTACCCTACAAGAAGTGAGCATCAACCACGCTGTTATAACTGCGGTGAAAAATCACACAATGTCAAAACTTGTAGACATTCTTCCCCCTTACTCTGCTATGGGTGCTTCAAACACGGACACAAGCAGAAGTTTTGCTACTCAGGGTCAGTAAGCAATATCTAGGACACTGGCCATGATCCACTGGCCGATGGTTTTCTCCAGCTTTGTCAAGTTTTTGAGCCTGTCAATGACTTAAATGTTTATACTACGCCTGTAGATGATTATACTTTTATTGAGACTGTGAATTACTCTCATTTTAATGTGACTATTAATGACTCTGTTTTTAGTGACACTTTTAACGATCAATCTTTTTTAATGATTACATGTACTGATAATACTGGTGACATTGACTCCGCAAATACAGAATGTACCAATGACTATGATTATGAATTGAAAATTACTGACATTGTTGATCGTATCATTGAACATCAAGATGTTTTACTTCAGAATTGTAGTGATCAGCCAGATATTTTGCTTGTAAATGACTGTAGAATGCCATCTGATAGTGGTGCAATTGTAAACTGTCCTGATGTTGAGGAATTACCAGCGCATGAAGAAAATGATCCATGGCATGAGTTAAAATGTTACCGCGCTAGATGTCCTAAGAATTTCATTATTGGAAGCTTAAATATCAACAGTGTGCGCAATAAGTTCCACTTTTTAAATGATGTTTTTAGTTCTAACTTGATAGATTTCTTCAGCATTTGTGAAAGCAAACTTGATGCAAGCTTTCCTGTGTCCCAGTTTCATGTAAAGGGTTTTTCAGTTGTTAGGCAAGACAGTACTACAAGAAGTGGTGGTATTATTACATGGATCAGGAGTGATATACCAATGAATAAGCGGTCTGATATTGATATAAATGATGGCAACATTCAAAGTATGTGTATTGAAGTTCATTTAAAGAAGGAAAAGTGGTTGATTTTGTCTTTGTATCGGTTGCCTAGTGGAAACATTGAATCTTTCTGTGAAAAACTTGGTACCATTGTTGATAAAATGCTTAAAGAGTCTAGTACTATCGTTCTAATTGGTGATTTTAATATTGACATTTTGAAATGTGATTCCAAAAACCAGAAGCTCAAGGATCTTTTAGATTTGTTCAATTTGACGTGTTTGATTAAGAGCCCAAAATGTTTCAAGGGCGTTGTTCCTACTGCTATTGATCTTTGTATTGTGTCGAATTCTAGGAGGTTTGGCGTCACATTTAACAAGAATTGTGGACTTAGTGATTGGCATAATCTTGTGGCAATTTCTACAAAATTAGAGATTGAAAGGATACGAACAAAAGTCATATCATACAGAAGCTACAAAAAGTTTGACGACGATCTTTTTAAATGTGACATCAAGCAGATACCATTTCAAATATTAGATATTTTTGATGATGTTGATGATAAGTATTGGGCATATGATAAACTTGTGATGGATATTGTTGACGAGCATGCTCCTGTCAAGATTAAGTATTTAAAGAATCAGTGTCCTCACATGAATAAAAATCTAAAGAAGGCTATGTACAGTAAGAGAATGTCTCAAAATAGATATTGGAAGAACAAAGGTAACCCTCAGCTTTGGGAAAAGTATAGGAAATGTCGAAATGAATTTGTAAAACAAAATAGATTATCGCTTAAGAATTATTTTAAAAGAAAGTGTACTGAAGGAGTACAAGATAAAAACTTTTGGAAAACTATTAGACCTTACATTACCGATAAAGCCATGGACACTGAAGTCAAAATGTTATCTGAGAACAATGATATCATAGGAGATCACGCAAAATTAGCGGATATTTTTAATACTTATTTTAGTAGTATTACCGATGAAATTGGCATTAACGAAGCACTTGGTGGTTTAAAAGTAGATGAGATAATTCAGAATTACAAAGGCCACAAGAGCGTTTTAAGTATAAAGTCAAATTGTACTCCTTCAAACTTCAAGTTTAACATGGTAACTGAAAAAGATATCTATATTGTTATGTCTGGGATCAATGCTAAAAAGGCCACTGGTTTTGATAAGTTTCCTCCTAAATTGCTCCATCTTGCAAGGGAAGAGCTATCCCTACCCATTGCTAACTTGACCAATGAAATTTTCAAACATGGACACTTTCCTGATGCTTTGAAGTGTGCTGAAATTTCCCCTATTTTTAAAAATGGAAGCCGTTTAGATAAACGCAAATACAGGCCTGTTAGCATTCTTCCTTGCATGTCTAAGGTTGTCGAAAGAGTAATTGACTCACAAATGGGTTCACATTTTTATAACAAATTTGCTGGTCATGTGTCTGCTTATAGAAAGAAACACAATACGCAGTCTGTTCTTATTAAAGCCGTAGAAGATTGGAAATTAGCGTTAGATAGTAATAGATACACTGGGGCCATTTTGATGGACCTTAGTAAGGCCTTCGATGTCATTCCGCATGGTCTGCTTACTGCCAAATTAGATGCATATGGGTTCCATACAAGCTTTGTGAAATTAATTCTTAGCTATTTAAGTGGAAGGAAGCAGCGGACGAAAATTGCTAATGCTAGAAGCTCATGGAAAATGCTGAAAAAGGGTGTTCCCCAAGGCTCGGTCTTGGGACCGACTTTATTTAACATTTTTGTGAACGATATGTTCTACTTTGTGATGGATTCTAACATATATAATTATGCCGATGACAATTCTATTTCGTTTGTGGCAAATTCTGCTGATGATCTCACCGCTATTCTAGAAAGAGATGCAAATATTATTACTGACTGGTTTACAGATAATGGAATGAAAGTAAACCCAGATAAATACCAAGCCATTGTCTTTGGCAATAAGTCAGACCTGCCGACATGTTTTAATATCAGAGGCAATATGATTAGGTGTCAAGAAGAAGTTACACTACTTGGCATTAAAATTGACTCTAAATTGACGTTTGAAAGTCACGTCACAATGTTATGTCAAAAAGCAAGCAGACAGATTAATGCTGTGAGGAGATTAAGCAAAACTTTAGATGTTAGTGTAAAAGAAGCAATATACAATTCATTTATTAAAAGTAACTTCAATTATTGTCCTCTTGTATGGCAAATGTGCAGTCAAGGAAGTATGAAAAAATTAGAAAAGTTACAATTTCGTGCTCTGAGATTTGTATATGATAATTTTGAATGTTCGTTTGAAAGTCTTTTAGAAAAAAGTAAGAGTTTGTCAATTTCTGTTAAGTTTATGCATACAGTTGCTATTGAAGTCTACAAATGTTTGAATGAACTATGTCCTGATTATCTATGTTCAATGTTTGTAAAGAGCCACCGGCAATATAACATGAGGGACAATTTTAAATTAGAACAAAGGCAGTTCAAGACATTTAGGTATGGTTACCATTCATTTTCTTATTTAGGCTCAAAGGTATGGAACAAACTGCCTGTTCACATAAAAAGCTCTCTTACATTTAATGAATTTAAACGAAACCTAAAGAAGTGGGAGAATTGTTCTTGTATACGACTTATGTAGCTTTTAAACTGATTGTTTTTACCCTGTATATAGTGTACATAGTTCTTTTAGTCATGTAATCGCTTTATAGCTAATGTTTATTGTTTTATCTTAATCATGACAGAAAATAAAGATTATTGTTATTGTTATTGTTATTGTTATTGTTGTATAATTTGAGTTGTGAAAAAGACTGAGTTATACAGAAAAGACAATGTCATAATTTTCTTGTGTGTAATGGGTTATCAGCCTATATATTAGAGGCCAACCTCTACTATTGCACAGGACGCTGAAACAGGACCATCCCGTCACCATCAAACAAGTATTCTGCCTCTCGAAGCCAATCTGCAGTCTCATAAAGTGTGATTCGGCATGAAGACACAATGAATATATGAATACGGAAGCCTCATGAACACAAGACGATGCTGATGAGAGAAAAAGACACATTCTATCAAAGAAATTAGTACATTTCAGTCTTTGCGCTAATTTCAATGTAGTGCTTCTGTCTATTGTAGAATATTCTTATAGTCACTCTGCTTATTTGTTGCCAAAGAAATGTGTGTATCTTCAACAGTATACTCATTGTTATTCATCACTTACATTCTCACAGTATCATATACATGTACATCAGATTCTCAAGAGGATATGGGTGATTTGTTAACCTTAATGCTAGACATACATTAAGGCAGAAGTCATCTCAGTCAATTAGTGTAATTGGAGACAGAGCAAAAATCTATCATGCCATGAATTTTACTAGAAGGAAAGCAAGTAATATTACTAAACAGAGACATCCTCAGAGATACTCACCAGTAATTTTCCACAATCACTGGGTGGCAGTAAATAATCTGGGATACAAATTTAAACCAGCAAACTCATCGCAAAGATTATTAGCGGTAAAAAGCAACATTAAGCTCCACAATGCAACATAAAGCAATACCACTCTGGTACAGACTACACCCATTATGTCCAGTTGCTTTTTTGGCAGGAATCTCATAATTTCATATTTATTGTTGCGTTGGCAATGCTTTTTGGATTATTTATTCTAAGTGGAACATCAGACTACTTTTGTCAAACTGCAACGGCCTTGCCCATATGGAGTAGGAAGAATGCTTGCTGTTAGCCTGGTCTGAAGTCGTAGTCTGGCACCATTCTTTAATAGTAGTATCGGGAAAATATGTCTAGAGTAGGAAATATTACAAGTAATCTTCAAAAATAAAGTCACTGACAAATGAATGTGTTTATCATGGTAATGACATTTTCGCTAAATTTACGGTGGCTCTTACTTCTAATTTACAACACTCCTGCCAATGACCATCATTACAGAAGTTTCTTTTGGCGTTCCTTCAAATTCTGGGATCCTTCCCTCCAGGAATCCTCAGAACTCTTCAATGAAAGATATTTGCAAAACCCAGACGTGAAAATTATTACGAAGTAGATAGAGGAAAGACGATGAGCCTCCTCATCAGAACCGCTGCAAAAAGGGTGTTTATAGTCCTGCAGCGTAGCGCAGGAGAGAAGGCTTTCAACTTCATTTGCTTCACATTTTATAAAGGCAAAACTACAAAAACATTAAGCACTGAACAAACTGAAAGAAATACTGTTTTAGGAGTAACCTTGGCTGTTAAATGTTTCACATAAATCTTTTTCTACTGTTGTGTTCTGTGCATGCTATGGGTATCATTCACTCCTAATGGAGTATTTTGACCTTTATCTTACCCTGCACAAACAGTTCATTAACCTGTGACAAAGTTACTTGGTTCTGTTCCTTTGCTTGTTATGTTGCATTATGGTTGCTTTCCAAGCAGTGGCAGGAACATGTAGATTTTTTGGGCAAAAAGCTCAATTCAAGACACAAATTTAAGATCTCAGCTAAAATACCTGAGCTCTTTTATAACTCAGTGGTTGTAAGTTATGGAGGTACGGCCTTTGTGCTTGGGGAGGGAACACAAGAGTATGCGATGTCAAGCGTATCACATCAAGCATAAAGCGGGCTGGTCGCCTAATTGGAAGCACCCAGAAGTCCTTTGACTCGGTATACCATGAAGTTATTCAAAGTAAACTGAAGCAGGTGATGAGTGATCCCTCCCATCCTCTACGCAGTGGGTTTGACAATGCTGTCAGTGAACGAATTGGAAGGATGAGGCTCCCTCTGATAAGGACTAACAGATATAAACTTTCATTTGTGCCACAAGCAATGAGGCACCACAATAACATATTTCAACGATGATCTTGTTCTTTTGTAATTTATGAGCATGTATAGCAACCTAATTACCCCAGCTCGGGAAATAATAAAGTTGACTTGACTTGACTTGACTTGAAGCACTTATTCCACTACTTAGGCATTCTGGGGTTTTCAAGTGATGTTAGGGATGGTCTGCATTATTATCCCAAGTATATTCATAACACTGCTTACTATGACTATTGATGTATCTAGGAATGCTTGAATATTTTGCTAGATATGACAGTTATTTGCAATGGTAACAGTAATGTCATAACAGGCAACGTATATTCTATATATTTCGTTTATAGATAATTGTCCCATGTAAGATGACCTCTCTTCTCATAATCATGAAACAGAACAAAAAGTTACTCAGACATTCTGTCGGAGTCAATCACTGCTAAATCTGACCCCATGACATCAGTAAACATTGAATTACTTGATTCTGCTGAATAGCACCAACTTCAACTAAACAGTTTAGACGTTGGCCCTGGGCATGGTAGGAAGGACTTACCTCATTTTGGGTCGAGTCATCAGCTTGCTCTATCTTTAGATGTGGCAGAGGATCATAGTATTATGTGTGAAATAGCACTTACTGATTTATAAGGCTGATTCGAGGCAAAAAGGCAAACAACTCAGGTAGATTATTTAAAAATAATAATTAAAAAACAATGGTTTCCACAAGATTTCTCCGTCACAAAGAGAGACGTGCTCTACTCAACTAAGTTTTCAGATTTCTCAAATCTGAAATGGGCGGGGGGGCCAGTGGGGGGCCACTCATCCATTTAGGGGGGGGCCTTGGCCCCCCATAGCTACGCCACTGCAGGAGTCCTCAACGTGTTACTCATTTACCTCCTGCCAGGGATCTTTTACTTGCCCAAATCTAAATCACCATCAGAGATTCAGAGCTAGTCTCTCTACAAATTCTATTATGTCACTAATTTTGAAAATTGCAATGCAAATTACGCAAGGTACTGTACAATATGCATGTCAGCACACATAACCTGCTATTAAGACTGAAGTCATGTATCTTATTCCCACGGTTATCAAATTACACCATTAATCCTTGATCAATCTGCCGCTACAATGACTATGATTGTCCCGGGAGCTAATTCGTTAGCTAATTCTACCCTCAAATGGAACACATAGAACCACCTACAAGTCCCACATAAATATAACATGCAACCCTTGTGCCCAGAGCCAAGAAACCTCATTTCACCCAAATCAGATGTTTATTGAAACCTAACAGAGGCAAACGCCCTGCCTATCCAATAAGGAACCAATTTGCTCCTGTATTTCCTCAGGGGCTCGTCTGATTTACTGCCCTGAAAATATAAGGCTTAGGTTCTGTTACATTCCAAAACCTCTTTTCACTTGCTGTACGCATGAAGGAGGTTATATACTGATGTTTTCAGCAGTATAGGCCTATGTACTGAAACCTGCTTTTGACTTCATATTCTGTATACATGAATGAGTGTTTAAAAGCAACAATGTACTTAGCTTCCCTGGAGTGTCTGAAGAATGCTGTGCAACTTAAAAATATACTATTATGTCTGTTCAAAAGAGTTAAAATTTTCATTTAGTTTTGATGCTTTTGTGGCATTTTAAGATTTGTTGGGTCGATTTTTGGTCCCTTTCCCGGAAGGAGCGTAATAATTGGGAAAACCCAAAAACATGATTACATATCGTAACTCCTCACTGAACAAACAGAATGGAACAGGAATAACGCACATATTATAATGTCATTTCTTTTAGAGGTATTGTGAAAAGGCATACTTGCAGGATTATTAGGAACGCTGAGTATTAGTAATTTTATAATGACTCTGTAATATTACAGAAGGAGCTAGAAAAGACGACTAGGTTACCCTTTAATATTCCCCAGAGTCTCATCTGTCCCAAGCAGCTCTTTGATATGTCATTACCTTCCCTTCAGGACGTGGCCTTCTGCTGTGAAGAGGGTGCGGATTTCTTTGATGTAATTTTGTTTGGCAATTTGAAGGCATTCTTCCAGTTGTTGACGTGATTAACCCCTTCAAAACATCCTTATCTGATGCAGTGGACCGCAGCTTATCTTGGGCTTACAGGCAGTAGATTCGTCTGGGTCCAGTTCAACTTGCAATACTAGAAAATCACACAGAATGTCAGGCTATGCACTTAGTGTTGCCTGCAGACATTTGATGAAATTTCTGCTTCTAAGGATATCTGTCAAGACAGGTGTGAACATAAGGGGCTTGCTATGAAGTGGTGTCTGACACTTTCGTTTCACTGTAGATTTCACAGTGGTGTAGCAATTGCATTGCATAGAGGCCTATCATGTTTCTAGTAACTTTTATTTAGTCTGCTGATTCGGTGTAGAGTAGGTCGGGGCATGCGGCCCCCCTTAACTTCGAGGTGCGATTTGACCTACTTTTTATGGGCGAATATTTGAATGCTTATGCTGTCAGGAAGGGATCACTTGACTCTACTAATAACTGGAGAAACAAATATCTACCAATTTTAATAAAGGAGTTACGGCCATTTTTGTAAAAAAATTAAAATTGCCTTCTTACCCCACCCATCGGGCAAGAAGCCCCCCTATTATAATCCTATGGCAATTTTTTTTGCGAGCGCATTCAGCCTAAAAGTTATTTCTTAGGGTTCTTCTATCCTTTTAAAGGCATTCTATTCACTTTTTCTGAATTTCCAAATTTTTCTGTTCATACTTTTATTTTTTAATATTTTTTGCCCTGTTTCAATTTTGGACCCAATTTTTTTATATTTTAATTAGCTATGCTATCAAGTTTAAATGTAAAGTTCACATTATTAATGGTTCCTGAAGCGGCTTCGACCCCCCAGTGAAGGGGGCTTCATGCCCCATATCATGTGGGGCCTCTCGCCCCAAACCCACATATTTTAATTTGACCTCTATATTTTGAACTAAAATGCAAAAAACATGATCCAAATCATATTGATGTGATAGTCATAAAGTGAAGCAATGCAGATATCCATTATACTTTTAAAAATTTCCAAAGTTATTTCTGACAACCCCTTTCAAAGAATTAGTCAAAGTTACAAAAACCATGCACATTTTTTTCTTTCTTTAATTTCTACTATAGTTTGGTGCTGTTTGACCTGAAAATTTGTGACGTCACCTAAAACGCCTCTAGCTTCAATCCTATCAATAGATAAATGAACCAAAAATGTAAGTTTGGATATAAGCCTGGGGGGGCCTCTCACCTAACCCGGGCTTCTTGCCCCGACCTACTCTAAAATAGAATAAACATATATCAATATGGATGTTTGATAATGCTTGCTCTGCACTGTTTTCTTCAGTATCATTTTTATGGCATGGCTACTTTTTTACATTGTAGAAAAAATAATTTAGAATTGAGAATAATGCGTTCAAAGTACAAGATGTACAACCGCTGTTGGAATGGATGACTTTGATTTGTTTTTATTATATAAACTGTTTTCTTAATGCAACTTCATCCAATATTGCTTAATACGTGTAGCTTCTGAAGCTGGCTTCCCTCCAGAGAAACAATTTCTGTATGATAATGATATTCTGGTGAATTTCATATTCACTCCCCGGGTGTAATTCATTTTACTTTAAATTTTACTTTAAATTTCAGCTTACGATATAATCAGTCTGTTTAGAATGTAATTCTAGACAACTAATTGAAAGGTTTGCCCTGACATTTACATTTGTTTTGTTAATTGGAAAATATGGGAGATTGCCTCAAATTCAGCCAATATGAGTGCTAGGATGACTCTAATTACTGTAAGTTCTTTCCTAAGCTTTTCTATCCCTTCTTGTGAATGAGATATATGGACAATTGACTGTCTGGGATGCAAAAAATGATAGATAATGACATCAGATTGTCTAGCTTACATTTCTAAAACTGACTATGAGTAAAGGCAAACAGCATCAGATGCTCCCATCTTAACTTTTTTTTATGAGAATATAGATTCTTACAATGAGTAAAATGTCTATCGCCATTGTAATTCCTCCTTTCTGATTTTGAGGGTCTGAGGTTACATTATAACCTCCTGTTAATTGTATGACTGACATGCCTTATAAGACCGGTGTTTTTAATGCATTTTACACCTCCACCATAGTTCGCACCCCCAAGAGAGACCACTTTATGATCGCAGAAGGGGCAGTCTCACAACGCAGGGACGAATGTACATGTACCTGCAGCTCAGTAGAGGTCTAGGACACAGGTTTGATTTCCCAGTCTTTGCAACCCATGTTAAACTGATGCTTCATCCTATGCCAAGACTGCACCTCTCCTCATTACACTGATTCCTGGTTGTCTTATAAAACCTGGTCAGTGTCTAAATATAGGATGTAAAGCCCTGTGATCCTTATTGAGTCAACAGTCTCTTCCTGACAGCAAGTTGACTATTTGAGGTGATGGTTAATGAAGATCCAATAATATATTAACCTTTCCTTTAAAGCAATGCCATTAGCATATACATCAAGAGGATGTGAGATAGACATTAGCATATTTATGTGGTGACTGACTGTAGATAGACACCACAAGACAGGCTGTGATTTATGCAAATGATACATCAAGGCTGATAAGTGGCTGTAGGAAGAAGCATTTGGCCATTAAGATCATCTTTCTTTGATAGCAAATGATGAATAGAAGGCTGAAAAAGCAGCAGGGAAGAAGGAAGCATATCTCTAAAGTTGTAATTAAGCTGCTGCAGCAGTGTATCGTGTGGGACGCATGGAAAGATATGTAATCAAGTGTAGAGATAAGTATATAAATTGTTTTAATGAGGTGCTAGCTTGCATGAGGAATAGGGCTGATGCGTCGATGAGGAGTTGGAATTGAAAGATATATTGAAAGATAGATGGGTAAAGAAAAGGAATGGCCGGGTGCATTTTTCTCCTAAACAGCCCTCCATATATAAAACATTTATCAATGGGTATAATTCCTCCTCAGTGAAGAATCATTGTCTGTTATTATTACATTCAATGAACACTTAAAGTAGTGGTAACAATTAAAAGTAAATGGTTACGCAGTCAGGTGTCATCCTTTACCTACCTGTAATATGAGAATGGGCACATCAATTTTTTCTCCAGCTTGTACATCTGTGTAAGATCATTATGATGCACAAAAAATAAAGGACGGACGCCCATTTTGTAATGTTATAAATTGTAACTCTCATGAATGTGGTGCTTCTGGCTTTACAGCGACAAATAAAAACAAGAATGGCAACTGTTGTTCCATTAAACTGTGGATGTCTTCCAGACGCAAAAAAGCCAGTCTTAAGCACAGCACACTTTCACTGATATCCTCTTTACCCATTTCCTATCGTTAGCTCCTCAGCACTCTGAAGCACGGAGTGGAGTGTTAGGCAACCTGACCACGTCTTCCCGTCCACTTTTGACCGCAGTCCACTCAGGGTCAACTACTGCTTGCCTGAGGCTTCTCTAAGATGCTTTCCTGAATTTGGCCCTGAAAGGCTCATATGTTATTCTAGTGAAGCTTTTTTTTAAGGGAACTAAGGTGGCTACTAAGATTGTCCCCTTAAATGCTTATATTATGATTTCTGTAATGCATTACATAATAATCACACTGCAGATTTGCTCAAGCGAAACATATGTTTGCACACATATTCAATAAGATTATTTAAAAAAATTGCATAAAACTGTTCAGTTACCCCCCTTAGTGACCTGCACTAAGCCTCAATGGACATAAGTTCTTAGTAGCAAGCTAAGTTCCCATATCCTGAAAAACTTCAATATACCTACTTCCAGTGCAGCCATCTGTCCTCATTGCTTCCTGGGTTTAACAAGAACATGAGAGAACGATTCAGATATGTATACATTCATAATGCACCAGTCCTAACTGCAAACTATGACTAATGCAATTAGCTATAGGGCTGACTTTTAAATCCTTAAAGTAGTTCTTCACAATATTGTTGTGAAATGGTTGACAAACCCGCTGGCAAAAAGGTCACGTAAAATCTAGTGAAATCAAACCTTCTAATGTTTTTAATCGCAGGTTTTAGATTTGACAGGAGTGAATCTAGGATATTTTATTTGCACAACTTAAGAAGTACTTACAATAAAATGGAACATGCATAAATATATTATAATGCGAAAAAGTAAAATGTTGTACAGGTACACAGTATAGACTGTCGTCAAGTTAGATCTGAAACTGTATCATGGTGTATAGGGAATAATATGGTGGTCTTTTTCCTTGACATGCCTTCTATCCTCAGTTCCAATTGCTGTTTTGTATTTGACAGTTGTGTAATCTGTATCTGGCCACATGTTCCTGCACTGGTCAAAAGGGCCAATGAGAGACCAATGTTACTGGTTGTTAAGTCATCGTCCAATTTTTTTTTTTTTTTGCTGTACTGAAATATTCCTTTGTTGCATTAAAGGGAAATAGAGGAAGCATCACATCACAAAGTCCTGTTTTACTGTGATGAGACATGTAGTAATAGTAACTAAAATGAATGATTCGGAAATAATAGACATAAATAGTTTACACTTGTGTACCTTCTAGGCTTAAAATTACTACCGTATCGTCTTGCTATCAAATCTTTCTATCTATCTGTCTGTCTCCTTTATAGATCTCATGCATTAACTTATTTTATCCTCACAAATATCTCAGTGTCAGAATGAATGCATTGACAGCTGCTTGAGGGATGCCAAATGAAAAACTAATTTAAAGATTTAAAGTCCTGGTTTAGATTTCAGCTTCGGTAAGCAGAACGTGATTGGCAAAAGAACAGACAGATAGTATCTCGATGAGATGCTCGTTTGGAACAGTTTAAGTTCCCGTCTTTGCAGTACACTGGTTCCCCGTGTTGTCAGACTCCTTGCAATCAGACAGACTTGTCCAGAGACGCCACTTTCTTCTTGTATATTAAGTCGTAATGTAAGTGCATTTTTGCAGCCAGAGATATAGCCACAACCGAAGATATATTTTCAAGACACAGACAGTGTGGATTAAACTATTAGGTTGGAACTCGTTTGCTTAATTAGTGTCATTCAGTGTCTATGTCAGGCATATAAACATTCACATTTAGGCACCAGGAATTTCCATTGCCAATTACATTATTCATATCTACCTGTACAATTTAGCTTTATCATATTTCCCTAGATGCTTTGACGAAAAAAAGAAGCATTTTGGCAGGGAGATGGCATTTGCAAAAATCCACCAGCCCACTTACTTGGCTGCTAACATACCTTTTTGCACATCTCCTACTAGCCCTGAAAGAAAATTGGCTCCATGAATACAGACTGATTTGCTTTCAATTCCACTATCTACAAAACAAAGGAGAAAGAAGAGGCTCAAATTCCTTTGCCACTCCTGCCCTCTTTTGTCGTGGTAATTGTTAAATATTATTCTCACATCCAGAAATCTAATAATGTTTGCAGCTCCTTTGTCTCTGAAGCCAATATAAGAGCAATGAGCTTTCATTTATCTCTTCTGCTTTATTATTAGCATCAGCCTCACTGCCAACATTTGACTTATTTGTAGCTCTTTGAAGGATAATAGAAAGGAAGCAGAGAATAATTTAACCTAATATGAGGCTGATATTCTCTTCAATTATTGTGATCACCTGAAGTTTATGTAACTCTCTTCAATATTTCTATGGATTCTGGCACTGTTTTAATAAAACAGATAATTTTTTCCAACCACGTAAAAAAAACAAAGAAAAAAAAATCCTGACAGGTTCAACAGAGAACTTGTCAAATAATTTTGAAGGTACACCTTTACACCCTGTGAAGGCATATCTGCTAAAATGCAGGGCCCTGCTCAGGATAGCCACAACTCTGCTCAGGCAGTGATGGCACCAGTAGGCAACAGTGAGAAGAGTTTTCACAAAACATCATCCAAACGAAGCTAAATTAAACTTTTATAATATGTCATAATTAGCTCCATTGAGTGAGTAACTATTATGCCAATCTCAAACAATAAACTTGCAATAATCAACACAATACCACTGTTGTGACTGACGTAAATTTTTACTTCATGTTTTTGATCTCCTTTCTGGTTATTCTGAGCAAAACCAATGACACAATCATCATAATTTTTGCCCTAGAGCACATAGAGATGTACTAAAGTCAATTATTACACATTAATTGCTTTACTTTGGTCGATTTTTTACATTTTCCCTAAATTGCTCAACCAGTGTAAAGTCGCAGGTGCAGCCAAAGTGGCCACTACAAATGTGCAGTTTTGGTGCAACTCAGTGAAACATAGTTGTCAAGTAACTTGCTGAATATATTGTCTATTGAAAATGGTATGAATTAAGTGGATAGAGCATCCCCACACTTCATCTCTGTTGCAGGTGACAACAAACCTCAATGTCATGCAGCAGGTAGAACTGCGTTTTTATGGTGACCATTCTGCGCATTTACGCGTGGCCACAGTATTTTGAAAGAAAGTGATGTTTTCTGCCTTAGCAACAAATATTTGATTCCAAAACATGAAACACCGCATTACAATGATAGATTTAGGCTACCTGTAAACATTTAATGTATAATTGAAGTATTCACATGTCAAATATCCACTGAGTACAGCATTTGAAGATGACACAAACAGACCAAAAACATGATGCAAACAAATTGTAACACACATTTCAAGAATTATTGATAAATTTATGATATCTGGATTGCATAGGTTGTTTCTCTTGGAAGTTTCCTACTCAATAAGCTCATTTAAAGTGTTTTAGAATCTCTAAAAACCTCGTTTTATACCAAAATAGACACATACCTCCTCAATCCTGCACAGACCTTCCCTCCAAATTCCCTGAGCAGACCCGTGGCTGCCTGAGCAGGGTGTGTGGCCCTGCGTTTTAGCAGATATGCCTACCAAACCATGCTCTTTAAAACATTAATCATTCTCAAAGTGAGGCTCCGAACGAGCAAGACCACTGATTTCACTCAACGCAATATAAGGCAAAAATACATATCCATACCTCACGGAAACAGGTAAAAATTGTCACAGCAGTGGAACCGAGTGCAGAGAACAAGAAGAAACTTTCAGATGAATTTTCGTCATCCAATTTTTGGCAGAAATTTACAACGAAAAATCGACTTTACAACAAGAGAATTTACAGTGCTGAAAGTGAGGCAGAGTGCACTGAAAGTGAGGCAGGTCGCGCTGTGAAACTGAGGCACAGAGAAAAGGCCTTAGCAACTCCCTAGCAACATGACAACAGAACTGACTGCACTGATTACGCTACTGGTAAGTGAAATAAAAGAAACCCTCAACACAAGAATAGATCTGCTACATGAGAAAATCAACTTACAGATCGATGAAAACAAGAAACTAAGAGCAGAAAATATGGAGCTGAAACAAACAGTAGAAAAGCAAAATCAAATTATTGAAGGTTTAAAACAGCAAGGAGGGAATGGACAATACGAAATAAGTAATGGGTCACAAAAACTTCAACAAATACCAATGACAACTAAAACAAGAGGAATAAAATCACACAACCTGATCTTTACCTGCCCAAATATCGGAGAACAAGATCCAAAAGAAATCATTGAAAAAATGTTAATCGAAAAATTTCACAGAAAACCTGCTATAAATACAATCCAGAAACTCGCTGCTGCAAATGCTACTCCAAATATCGACAGCACAACCAAAATGATCGTCACCTTCAATTCGGTGTGGGATGCAAGATCGTTGTATCGTGATAGAATATGGGCTCTAAGAAACACTCAAACTTATTTCGCAGAGGACCTTAATCGTCAGGAGTCGAATACTTTCTACATGGCGAGGAAATTGAAAAAATTGAAACTAATACATACTACATGGACAGAAGAAGGTGATACGTACATAGTCTAAAAACCAGGAGAAAATCCAAGAAAACTGAACCACAATGACGAGATATTCTCGAAAATTGAACAGCAAGAAGAGAAAGCCAGAAGTACACAAGATGCAGAAAAGATGCTGAACAACAATCAAGAAGGAAAACAGGCTGGAAAGAAAGAACTTCCCGTCACAGAAGAGAAAGAAGCTCACACAGCATCAAGTGAATCGACTGCTTCGTTGGGACAAGAAGATGATTTTTCCGATGAGGGTATGTCGCTACTGCAGGGAGCTATAACAAGAGCTGCAGAAAAGAAACGAAGAAAGAAGAATGATGATAGCAATACAGTAACAAAACAATGAATACTTTAATAGAAAATTTGCAGTTTGACAAAGGTGAACAAACTCTCCAACACTCTAAATATTACAATAATAGTGACATTCCAAAATTGTTTTCAAAGTTACAAAGCCCCTTTACAGTCTTAAGTCTGAATGCCCAAAGCCTTCCAGCAAAATTAGACCAAATCAAAATAAATCTGATTGATCTCCTGAAAAATGATGTCAGCTATGATGCCATATGCATACAAGAGACCTGGTTGACTGACAAAATTACTGCCCAATCTCTAAATATTGATGGGTACAATTTAATAACAAAAAAACAGAGTTGTGGACGGCATGGAGGACTTGCAATTTATTTGAAAAACGAGCACCAATTCAAAGAAATTGAAATGCCCTATAGATATGATAATGTATGGGAATGCCAACAAATTGAAATAAGCCTAAAAAATGTTCACACAAAGTTAAGATTAACAAATGTGTACAGGCCTCCAAGAAACCTTTCAGACGAGAAGGAAAAATTTGAAAAGGACCTGGAGGTACTCCTATCTCATCTTGACAATTTTTCCGGTATGTCATTAATAACAGGGGACTTTAATATTGATCTTTTGAAAATTGACGAAAATAATTTGGCAAACGCATTTTTTGAAAAAATGCTCACCTTCAGCTACATACCAACAATAACAGTCCCAACAAGATATTCTACACACAATTGTACACTCATTGACAACTGCTTCTTCAGACAAAATAGACAGGCAATCCAATTTTCAGCAGGAGTAATAAATAGTAGACTCTCGGACCACAATCCCTATTTTATAACTATATACAATATCAATAGCTCAGACAACCCAAAATATGTAAGGATTTGCAAATACAACTCAGACTCTCTGAAATGTTTCAAGGAGGAACTAAACTCTACACAATTTGACGAAATGCTGAATTTCAAATCAGGAGGGGATGTTAACAGAAATAGTGCTAAATTCCTAGAGACAATAACAAATGCCATGAGTAAATATTTGCCAACAGTTACAGTGAGATTTAACAAACGAAAACATAAAAAATGTCACTGGATTACAAATGGATTAATCAGATCCATTAATTACAGAGATAAATTGTTTACTACTTTGAAGAAAACAAATAAAGAAAACGACAACTATGAAATCCTTAAGTACAACTTAAGAACGTACAATAACATATTAAAAAAGGCTATTAGAGAAACAAAGAAGCAGTATTATGATAAATGCTTTGCAGAATTTAAGAATGACTTGAAAGGTACATGGAAGACAATAAATAACTTAATTGGTAGATCTAAAAGGCAAACTAATACTCCAGAAAAAATAGTTATGGAAAAGAATTCTTACCATGGTGCAAAGAATATTGCAAATTGTTTCAATGACTTTTTTGTTAACGTAGGGAAAAATATAGCAAGTCAGTTGAAACCAGAAAAATTTGATTCTTACACAAAATTTCTGACAGATCCAACAGCGAAGAGATTCAAATTTGAAAGTATAACAGAGAAAGACACTTTAAAAGTGATTTCAGATATAAAGCCTAAGTCAACCCAAGATGTTTATGAAATTTCAAATAAATTATTACAATCTATTAAATTTGAAATATGTAAACCATTGACAAAAATAATTAATCAATCACTTCAAAATGGAATTTTCCCTGATGCTTTCAAAATTGCGAAGGTTATTCCGCTGTACAAAGGAAATAGTCCAGAAGCTGTAGAGAATTATCGTCCAATATCTATTTTACCTGCAGTTTCTAAAGTGCTACAAAAGGTTATTAAAATACAAATAGAGAATTACTTTGAAGAGAACAACCTTTATTATAAAAATCAGTATGGCTTTCGCAAAATTCACTCAACTGAATTAGCATGCCTGCATTTGACTGATGAAATAATCTGGATGATCGAAAACAACAAAATACCATTGATTATATATATTGACCTACGAAAGGCCTTTGACACTATTGACCACCAGATCTTACTTTCAAAGCTAGACTTTTATGGTATAAAGAACAAAGCACTATCCTTATTTGGCAGTTACTTGACAAACCGTAAACAATATGTTATGTGCGATAACACAAGATCAGGTATAAACAATATTCAAACTGGAGTACCTCAAGGTTCAATTTTAGGCCCACTGCTGTTCTCGATTTACATGAATGATATCTATACGGCTACAAGTTACTTCAACATTATTACTTATGCTGATGATACGACTTTATGCAGCAGCCTAAGCATCAGAAATTATGCAAATACAAACATCATCAATGAAAACCTCAAAAAACTTTCCAATTGGTTGGTACTCAATAAACTATCAGTAAACGATAGCAAAACAAAATACATGCTCTTTCACAATTGGCAAAAGAAAATCGATCCGATAAAATTACAATTTAACAGCAATCTTATAGAATCAGTAGATAACTTCAATTACCTTGGAATAACATTAGACTGTTCCCTAACTTTTAATGAACACATTTCAAAATTAAGAAGTTCACTTGCGAAAACAATTGGATCAATGAATATGATCAAAAGATTTGTCTCTGAAAGAATTTTAAAACTGATTTACTACACGCTTATACATTCCAAACTTTGCTATGGTCTACTAGTATGGGGAAACAAATGTTCAAAACTAACACAATTGCAAAAAAGAGCAATTCGAGTTGTGACAAATTCTAAATACAATCAACATACAGAACCATTGTTCAGGAGATTAAACATTCCAAAATTGAATGATATGCACACAATACAAATATACAAGTTTATTTTCAAAACTTCAAATAAACAAGTTCCAGAATATTTTCAAAACCTGCAAATTACCAAATCTACGGATGTCCATTCTTATGACACCAGATCCAAATATATGTTGCGTTATAGATTTCATAGAAGGGCAATGACTGAAAACTGTATCGGAGTCAAAATTACAAAAACCATCAACATAACTGACAGAAGTATAATGGACAAAATTTCTACCCATAGTCTTGGCGGTTTTAGTAACTATGTCAAACAGCAAATTATCACAAAATATAATTCTCAATGTATATTAAAAAACTGCTATGTTTGCAATAATTTCCTATCTCAATAACATTTCATAATATAATTGTACTTTAAATTTTACTAATTATAATATAATTGTACTTTGGATTTGACACCCATACCAGCGGCCATGAGCCAAACTTGGGTGTTAATAAACATTCAATTCAATTCAATTCAATTCAATTCCTTTATTTTGAAAACCTTAATTTTTCTTGTTGCTGCCTTACCTATTCTGTTTGTTTGTTTGTTGCATTTTTATGCAAAGTTATGAAGCAATTACTTTATTGCATGAATCATAGGACAATTTTGATCTGAGTCAAAGGAAACCTTAAGAACACTGCCAGTTATTTAGCCAAATAATTCACATCAAACCCTCAGTGTGAGGTGATACTTTTTGATGTGAGATCGGAATCTGAAATCCTTCATACTGACAAAAAGCCTCCATTCTAATTTCCTGCCTCACATCCCAGTACAATTCTCAGTTTTGGTTTTTGGTTTATGTGCAGCTAAAACGTTCAACGTGTCAGATTAGCGTTAGTTTGAAAAGTATCAATAATTTATTTGTTGTTTGTGTTTGAAGTACGTCTACATATTCACCCAGTTGTTAATTTTTAGGATCGAAAATACATATGCAAGTATTCCTACATTCTTCTACAGTTCTCAATTTGACTTTCGTTTATTTTTGCACGTAACGATCCATCTTCTCTATCCTCCAGCATCCTGTCCTTCTCAACACTGCAATACCATGTTGTCCTCAATCATCTAAGTTTTGATGCAATTTGTTCTTGTTGTGCAAGGCCAAGCAAATGACCAAAAGAATTATGTCAGTTTCAATCTCTGGGTTCGAGGCAATACACAGTCTCATCCCAGGAGATAGGGGTGACATTAAGACGACAAGAAGTATACCCCTTGATCTGTTGCAGGAAAATCTTGGCCAAGATGGAATCACCCAAGGGGAAAATGAACTGCACGTTTTTATGACAAGTTGCTGTCACATAACCTGTATGTAACAGTGACTTCTCTGTACGGGAAGAATATAGGCTGTCTTGCAAGTGTGCTGTGATCTATCGCTTCAATTTTCAACAGTATATGTGTGTTGGTCCAACAGTATAATTTGCAAATAACTTGTAGTATTGTGGTTAATTGATGGATGACATGTTGGGAAATATAATTTGAAGGATGAGACAACAGAGAATGGCTTATAGACTATTGCATCATATGCCTTTGAAGACGGAAAAGACAGTTTTTCACAGCCAGTTTGAGTTACGTATGCAGTTCAAACTGACTACAAGCAAGAATACGGCATTTTAAAGTAACAGAATAGAATAGAATAGACAATACTTTTATTCGACAATTCAGAGCAATACAAACATGATTTATTTTTGAAAATTCGTATTTGCTGGTCTAGTTTGAAACAGAACAGAAATTAGTGATCAATTGAGATGTATGATGGTCTCATATTGCATGATGGTCTTGAAACAGAGACTGGGAAATACAGAAATGCTGGTATATAGCATAGGGGTTCTTTAACCTGTCAATTTTTTGTTTAAAATATAAATATAATATCAATCAAATAATAATGCAAATAACAATGTTTGGTGCAAAACCCTTGTGGTACATCATTGCAAATCAGCCAAAGTATATTTAGCAGATTTTAATGCAGCCTTGATAATGCTTTTGGATGATTTATTCCAGGTAGAACATCTGACTTCATTTGTCATTCTGCAACGGCCCCATGAGATCAGGAACAATGGTTGCTGTTAGCCTAGTTAGAAATGATACTCTGAAGCCTTATGTTTATCAATAGAAATATCAGGATATAAAATATATATGTGTCTAGGGAAGTAAATGCTACAAAAATATCTTCAAAATTAGAATTAGCAATTAATGCACTCGTAGACTAAAAATGCAAGTGTGTCTGATTGGATACCGACAAGTTGGCTTATGAGAAACTCTCTAATGAAAGATATTTGCAAAACCGAGACGTGAAAATTATGACGAAGCAGGAGGAGGAAAGACATAAAGCCTCCTCATCAGAACTGCTACAAAAAGGATGTTTATAGTTCTCTGGCCAAGTGCAGGGGATGTGGGAGGCTTTCCACTTCATTAGCCTCACATTTATCACAAGCAGAATTTATAAAACAGTAATGAACCAGGTGAAAGAAATATTATTATTTGTAGTGATTGGTTTATCCCAAAGCTACTACTTGGGTGGGGTAACCAAAACAGATTTGCCCACATTGGCAGCACAGTGTTACCTGTGGTATAAGACCCCTTGTTGTAAGACCCACTTGCCTTATATGACCACCTTCCTCTCTGAAAATGTAGTATATTTAGTGCATTTTTTACCCCAACGAGAGACCACACCCCAACGAGAGACCACACCCCCACGAGAGACAAGTCTTGTTCATGACCGCAGAAGGGGCAGTCTTTTCTACCATGGTAACCGGTTATAGCTGATATGATAATTTGATAAATCAAGCTTTAGGAGTACCATAGGCTGTGAAATGTAGCAGATGAATTGTGTCTCCTTTTTTACCATTGTGTTTCGTGCATGCCATGGGTATCGTTCTCTCCTAATGTAGTATGTTGACATTTCTCTTACACTGGAAAAACAGTGCATTAACCTATGACAAAGTTACTTTGCTCTGGTGTGTCACATTGTGGTTGCTTTCCAAGCACTTATTCCACTACTTAGTCTTTTGGGGGTGTTCAAGTATATTCCTTGCATGATTTCTATTACTATTGATGTGTGTTCCATTCAAGATTACCACTCTTGTCATGAACGGTTCTGATGCAAAAGTAGCAAACTTGGTTTAGTCGTCCTGTTGGAGTCAATCATTGCTAATTCTGTCCCTATGACAACTCTAAACATTGAATTACTTGATTCTGGTGAAAAGCACAAACTTTCCATAAACAGTTAAGATGTTGGCCCTGAGCACGACGGAAGTTTTCTGTTCTAGTTGATGTTATATTTCATAAAATCCTCCGCTCCAGCCTTAGGCAACATGCATAGATGGATGACATGCAGCACTTGAGTGAATTACAGTATCTTTGCCTAGCATACGATCACCACAAATAATGTAGCTGTATGGCTTGCGGCCCATGGTGCTGACAATGACCGATGTTGAGAGAAACAATGTTGTTGGAGCTAAATGAATTCTGACCGACTTGCTGTTTTATCAAAGCCTGCAAGCAGAAGTGACCAACTGCCCACCCCAATGTTGTTTCCTCACACTAAACTGAATGATCATATGGATGTTTTTTCATGCCATATCGAGCATAATGGAGCAGGCTGACATATTGAATAATGGAATAGAAAAATTGGCTCACACTGAAAGTTGAATCGCTGAGCACTGACAAAATGACGCATGAGCTTCTTCTGATGATGGAGGGAGGAGGCTTGCCTAAGCCAATTACCGGGTAAAGTAGTCGGTCGCTGCTCTGGTCTGGTCACTTGGACTTATGTTGGACAAATTTTTCACTCATACTTTAACTCATTTCTGTGTCCTCATCGTGTCGCTTAAAATTACGTTTGGAACAGCAAAATTTTGCATCAAATACACATTCAACATATCAACTTGCGGAAAATCGTAATTTCATTACCTAGAATTCACTAAAGCTGTGAAATTACAAAATTATTCCAGAATAACTGCACCTGTGAGGATTGCATTTAAATTGCAGGGAGAGCTATTTCCTCTTATATTCTTTTACCACACTGAAATTGGAAATCGGACTGCAACACTTTGCAATATACCATCCAATATGCCTTTGAGCATGTAAACTCCCGTTCAGTTAAATCTTGACTGCATCACGACATCCTTATCTGCTGCAGTGGTCCGCAGCTTATCTCTGACTCAAAGGTTCAAAGCCAAGCACACAAATTAAAGATTAGGATGACATCTCAGATGTTAGCTTACTTCCCCCTTATGTCAAATTGAGTAAAAATGCCGGCAGGGAATGAAATTGTTATCTGTCAAGTTAAATGGGAACAGTAATTTACCATAAAATAGTGTTTGACGCTTTGGTATTGCCACAGATTTCACAGTCTTATTGCAATTGGACTACCCTCGGGCCTTTCTTTTCTATTGTGACTTAAGATTTACTCAGCCAAATGCGGATATAAACCTGCACACAGCTCCTCATTCTTTTGCTCCGTGTCCAAGTCAATGTGATACATAAAATTGCATATGTGCCTCTGTTTGCTACATGTCAGCCAATTATGTTTTTACATTCTCTCTCATATTATATAAGCAATCATCTTACTAGGTAACTCTAGACAAAGAATTGGAAAGAATGCCATGACATTAACATTGTTTTGTTGATTGGAAAATATGGACGATTTTCTAAAATTCCATCTGATATGTCTCAATCTGACTCTAATTACTGTAAGTTCTTTCCTAACCTTTTCAAACCTCCTTATTAAGACAGATAATTGACTACATATGCCTATATACTAAGATCCCCCAAAAAAAGGCAGATAAAATAACATTAGATTGCCTGGCTTTATTTCTAATTGCAAATAATGACCTACGACAAGATATAAGACACTCCCATCTTAACCTTTTTTCATTGTCAGTATAATATGAGAATATGACTTCAAAATGAAATGCCCTATTGCCAAATGTTGTGACTCTTTCTTTCTTGATTGCAGGGTTCGGGGTATACAAGTAGATTGTGGGGTTCGGGCTGTACAAGTAGTCAAGTGCTCGTAGCTCAGTGGTAGCACTATAGACTGTGGCCACAGGTGCGATTCCCAGTCCAAACAATCTGCGTTAGACTGATGTTTCATCTTGTGCCAAGAGTGCCCTTCACCTTATTACAATGCTTTCTGGCAACCTTATTAAGACTGATCACTGCATAGATGTGGGACATTAAGCCCTATGACCCTCAATGAATCAACCCTCTCTTCTTGACAGCAAGGTTGACTTTTGGAGATTATGGTTTATGAAGATCCAAATACATATTAACTTGCCCTAAAAGCATTACCATAAACATAAATATCAAGAGGATGTGAGATGGACATTAGCATATTTATTGGGTGACTATATACAGACACCACAAGACAGGGTGTAATTTATGCAATTGAGAAGGGGTAAGATACATCAAGGTTGATAAGTGTGTAGCAAGAACCAGTCGGCCATTAAGATTGTCTTTCCATGATAGCAAATGATGAATAGAGGGCTGAAAAAAGATCTTCAAAAAGGATGCATATCCCTGGAGTGCATGGTTATTTTTCCCCTGGGGGAGTCGGAGAGTATATGGTGTAAGATGAATGAAGGATATGTTATGAGGTGTTTGGATATAGGCATGATGGATCAGAGAATATAATAATGAGTTGCAGGCTTCATCCAACCATGAGGAGTGGAGATGATGAGTATATGAGGGGCTGGAACTGAAAGATAGATGTTAAAAAGATGGAATGTGTACAAATACCTATGCAGTAACTGCTGTTCCATTAAACTGCAGATTTCTTCCAGACACCAAAAAAGCCATTCTAAAGCACAGCACACTCTTTCTGACATCCTCTTTGCCAATTTCCCCTCTTTAGCTCCTTTCTACTCTGGAGCACGGAGTGGAGTGTTAGGCAACCTGACCACGTCTTCCCGTCCAGTTTTGACCGGAGTCCACTCAGGGTCAACTTCTGCTTGCTTGAGGCTTCTCTAGGATGCTTTACTGAAATTGCCCCTCAAAGGCTCATACATTATCCAAATGTAACTGCTTCCAGAGCAGCTGTCTATCCTCTTTGCTTCCTAGTTCAGACTAGAACATAAAAGTATAGATATGCATAAATGAGTATTGCACCACGTCCTAGCTCCAATCACTAAAAGCATTCTTATGGTCGTCTTGCCAATGTAGTTGTAAAAAAAACCAATCTGATAATCACATACTATTTACTTATGAAATTCGCTGCAGTGCGTACTTTTGAATCCTTTCAGTAGATCTTCTCATAGATATTGTGGTGAAAGTGTTGACGAGACAACAAGCCAAAACTTTGCATACAATTAAGTCAAATCCATCCTAAAAATGTTTTAAAGGCAGGTTTCCATCTAAAACTGACTCCAGGCATATATGGAATTATGGGGTGTTATTTTTCCTCAACATGCGTTGATTTGCGTTCCTTCCCCAAAAAAGCAATTCTCATTGCTGTGATGTCGTTGATACTTGTGTTCTCCTTATCTGGTCACATTTTCTTGCACTGGTCATAAGGGCCGATGAGAGACCAGTATGACCAGTCGTTTTGTCCCCTTCCAATTTTCTCATTCTGCAATGGTAGGTTTCTTGGTTGCATAAAAGAGAACATAAAAGAAGTGTCACATCACAACGTCCTGGTTTTCCGTGATGAGGCATCTAATAATAGTAATTGACATGAAAGATTGGGAAGTAGTAGACATGCATCTTTCATTAACTGTGAAGTTAGATCTGCTAAAAATATAATGTACTGCAAATTGAAGAAAAACTTCTACGTTTCCCTTTAATCATCCATGTCGATGGCCTAGAAGTGTCCCTTATTGAGGCGAATCTTGCATGGTGATGACAAAACAGCTTCCTTATAAAGATTTGAAAAAGCATCCGGGGTATTCAGCACCCATGCCTTGAAAGAATGCAATATTCCATATTACAATGATATTCTTACATAGTCTGAAAAACGGTATTCCATATTACAGTATTCCATATTACAGCATTCCATATTATTTACAACATCTTTCCAACAATCATGAGAAAGCTTAATATTCAACGTAATAACTTTCAAGCAGCAGCTGAATGTGCACATAACTGCGGGCAACTGGAGTGCTTGATCTGTCAAGTGAAAGAATCAAACATCATCTCATGACAAGTGATTCTTTAATCTGTGGGCTTGACTTTCAGCCTTTGAGGCATTGCATGTTGAACTGGACCCAGAGGAACCTTCTGCCTGTAAGCCGGAGATAAGCAGCGGTCCACTGCGTCGGAATAGGATGTAGTGAAGACGTTGTGAAGGGGTTAATCACGTCAACAATTGGACGAAGGCCGTCAAATTGCCAGTCACAAACGACATCAAAGAAATTTGCACTCTCATCAACGCCCAGGACCAAGTCCTCAAAGGGAAGTAATGACATACAAAAGTGCTACTCAGAAGCGATGAGACATCTGGGAATAGTTTAAAGGAAATCCAAGCTCAATTCTCTCAAGCATTTTCTAGGAGGAGGATTCCTGGTTCTTTAAGACATCTGAAACTCTTTTTTTGCATTCAATAGGTATGTAGCACTAAGTCTTTTGATTGTATTTATGCAAAATTCAGTTTATTTATACCAAGAAAAAATAAATGGCATCAATATATCATGCCAAGAATTGGTCTAAGTTCCTGCTTTGATATAGAAATGAAGCAGTGAAAGTATCAAATTATCCTCTTTTCATTAATGTTATTGGTGACCGGTGAAAGCGTACAGAAAAGGAGCTGCTCAGAATATACCAATTCATTGTTCCCCGCTTTTGGCATAGAACTTGAGACAGCTACTGCAACCAAATTTCTACAGATGAGAACAAACAACAACTTGAATTCACATTCATGGATTCCTTGAGATATTGAGACGAGTTTTGTGATTTTTCTGCAACTTTTCTCTTCCCTTCCTCAATATGGCTGGAAAAAACAACAGTCAGTCTCTTCAATCAGTCAATCTGCCACAAAAAAGTAAGCCTATCTGTCATTTCTGCTTGAGGGCTTTGATATCACAGCCACCAGTCATTTTGCAGCATGCAACATCAGTCATTGTCCACACTGTGGAACACAGGGCTACAGGTATCATCCGTCATTCTTACTCGGCCATTTTTGACATTGATGGGACAGTTCATCCAAGAAAACACTCTGTAATGCTGTACAGCCAAGCAGGACACAATGTCTTACCAACTACGCGAAACATATCAGAGATACTGATTAAATATATCCTTGTTTCAAAAAGCATGGCTGCAGTGCTGGTGAAGATCCATTATTCTGCCTTGAATGGAAATATTTTGAAATTAGCCCACAAAAATAAACTATTTTCAACTCAAGCCTTGCTCCTTGTTATTAAAGAAAGGAATGATATACCCACAGAACCGCAACAGAAGAGCCCTTGGGTGGTGCTTTTCTCAGACATAAATGGAATTCATAATGAGCTGTGGGGTAATGCTTGGAGCAGATTAGAAAATTTTGAAACACCTCCAAGGAACTTCAAGGTGCCAAGAGAAGAGAAAATATCACACCTTTTGTGAAATGTTCGCACCTCGGCTGAAAAGTGATTGCGCTGAACACACCTTGCCTCACAACTCTGCATGTAGCTGAGCATATTTCACTGTGTTATGGGCTACACTCAGCATATATCTGGGTGTTATAGACTAGCACTGAATATCTGGGTGTTACGGACTGCACTCAATACATTCTTTTCTGTCATGCAGTTATAGCCCAGCTGTGCATATTGCCTGACACAGCGGACAAGCAGGATGCATACAATAATGGACAAACAATATCACAAGAACACTTTGTCAACTTTGAGAACTTTGCTGAACATCTTAGCTGGTATTGATGGTAAAGTCCCAAGAAAAAGCTGTATTGACATAAGCATGACCCATACCATGATGTGACCCTCTGTCTCATCCACATTAATTTAACATATGAACTGATTTCAATATAGCATTGGGGTGAATTATACGATGATGCTCCAAACTCGTTCACCTAAGTCTTAATGATATTCACACCAAATGGGCGCATCTCCTAATATCAGTTGCTATAGTACATCCATGTGTGTGTTGCTGGTCAAGATGTTGGTACATAACATAAAGCCACATTGTCAGATTTTACACTGTCACAAACCTTGGGAAACTTACCAAAGCATTCCTGATAGCTTTTATCTCAAAATCTAATGCGAAGTAGCAGATGCAGATGCTTTTTGATAATTTATCAAAAGAAACACGCAACACATTTTATGATCCTGTGTCTTTGAGTAGACAAGTTTTGGAGTACACACGTTTTTTTTAAATCAGTTATGTAAAATGTTCTTCTTCAGTAACACAGTCTTCAAAGAGAGCCAATGTTTTATGGCTGACACTACAGCTATTGCCGCCCATGGGAAGACTGTGGCTTGGCTCTTTATGACAGCTCTGACCCAAGTACATAGCACAGCTAAGCTCCAGTATGTGTCTCTGGAGTATTTGCTTTAGCAATATGCCAGGGATCAACATAGGGACCCAATAGTATAATATAAATACATTTCCCAATGTTCAGATGCTCCAATTGGCTTAGTTATGAGATGGCGAAATGTTTATACTCTAAATAATGGTGTATGTATATATCTGCGACAGCTGATGGAAAGCCAATGATAAAGACATTGTGCGGCCATTGAGAATTGAGTATGGAAACAATGCTTCACGTAAGCAGTCTTGCTTTATCATGAGTGCTTCCACACACCCTGAAAATATGAATATATTTACACATTCCAGTGGAGAAAGATCTAGGTTTTGGTTGACTGTATCTGGTATTTTTTGCATCATATGATACGTATCATTATTTTTATAGACTGGTTCAATGCTATAAATAACTTAATAAATGTGGTCTCTTAAAATTTCTTTAATTAAGGCGACAGTTTTTGTTACAGTCACGAATATGATATAAGATGTATTTCCATACAACATGACAAGTATAGGTATATGATTAGCATTTCTTCAGTAGTTTCAAGAAATTTAAAAACAGTAGCTTTTTTAACCACCATGTTTGTCTTTTCCTTTAAATTTGTCTACATTTTTAGGTGCTGGGGGAATATGAAGCCATATTCATTAACAAAGACAACACATCAAACACTATTCCATCACCCTGACTGACGTCTACCCTTCCCACACCATTAACCAACATCTATCTCTACCCTGTTTCACCGCAAAATCAATGCTGTTACATCATATCTGTCAGAAACTATCCGTCTTTACCCAGACTTCCCTCTCCAGCTCTCCGTCTTCCATCCCATTTCCCTCATACTTCCTCATCTGCAAATCTGCTGATGTAGTTGCTAATATAGTTGTATGTAAGTGGAGAAGTCAGAGATGATTGTGTGTTCAGTGAGTGCTTTCTTGATTGTTGTCTTGATTGGTTTTGCCTTGATTACTTGTAGAACATAGCAATCATGCAAACAGCTTGTTTTCGAGGTCCCAAAACCCACTGGAGAATTAATATTACACTCCTAAAGATGGAAGCACACTAGTCTAGTGTCAAATCAACGTAGCATTGATATGGGCCAAGTCCCAGCTTGGATGTGGTTTACAAGGAACCGTAAATTGATTGCCTCCGCAATATATGTGTCTGTCTTCTGATGTACGACGCAAATTAGCTGCATATCTGTTAATGCAATAATTTGGAAAACGAAAAAAGGTGTTATTTATTTGTTGCAATATTACTATCTTCCATTGTAAAATAACAATTTCTTGTGTTTGCAGCTGCAAGAGTGTAAATTATAAATGGCAAAAGCAGTTTGCAGCATGTCATTCTTTACTTGGGGGTTACATTGTAGCTGCTAAAATGTTGTGGATTCCTTCCCTGATGACCCTCCCTCTCATTCTGAATTCTGATACTTATCCCTCTCTCCTGCTTTTTGCCTTTCTCATCTTATGTCATAATGTTACCAATCAACCCTTATGAGTGGTAGGAAGGCTGCTTTATCCATATTCAAGATATATTCCAGACATATTTGTCTAACATTTATCTTTCATATAAGGTCACAAGGACAAATGAGCTGACTACGGAGACACCACCTAAGATAAGCATAATATATGACTGTGATGCAGTCAATTTTCCCCTAGGTGACTCCATCGCAGCTGAGATATGCTCTGCAATAGATCAGGAGTCAAGGTTCACAATTGCATAGCATCCCTGATGTCTCCATTGAGGAAACTATATTAGTTCATAAAGAACAGCTTTAAACAAGCATCACTCTTTCTGTTTTTTTGCTCGACCTTAAGCCTGGAAGAACATATCGTATTACAAGGAAGATGATTGAAGATGATAGCATTGTACATATTGTATTAGATGGAGGATGAAGGGTACATAGATAGATGGAGAGAGGGATTAGATTGTTAGATAAGTAGATCGTAGGACAAATGGAAAGGTGAGAGAGATAGACAGTTAAGCAGATGGGAAAACAGACTTATAACAAGCTTTTGAGCTTAAAGACACTTTATTGGGTCCTAAAAATGCGTACATAAATTGAAATACAATTATTAAATCGTGAAAAGGTTGTAAATTGCATTTTGAGAGATGTCTGTGAAAACCTGATAAGGACTTTTCTTAAGTCAGTTTCACTTCTATGGGAAATTTCTCCATTAGAATCAGTTTGGCAATCAACATTTAATTTTACACTCCAAAACATTTATCCATTAAATATGACAGTTTCTATATATTCTTCATCAATAAATACAGCCGTAGATATTGTATTTAGATGGCCAGAAAGAAGCATTTACAGATGGACAGAAGTGTCTGTCTTGTGATGTAAAGGGCAAAGCGTCAAGCCAACTCTCCTGAGCATAGTCCATCCACCCTGCTGATCCCATGTATACACTGGGCCATCTGCAGCCTTGTTTTCCAGTCTGGATTTGACTGTTATTGCTCATTTGTATTCTTCACATTGAGGTCTGTGTTTACTTGTTCGGCACTGCCCTGAATTTCAGGATGGCTCTGGTCTGCTGTAAAACAGTTGTCTTCTGCTATCCTCTACTGTCTGCTGCTTTCTGCTATTGCTCACTGCAGACATCAGTAACTGCCAGAAGCAGAGGTAATGATGAGATGACAAGGCTTTGAGTCTGCACCAAGATACACCCAGTCCACAGGGATAGGTTATTTACATCCACATCACATGGCCTCAGCATGAAACAACGAGTGCAGGGCACCAACTTGCTTAGCGTCTCTTGATCAGACATGGTTCTCTGTAATATTTGTGGCCTATGAGTAAGCTCTGCAAAGACAAATGGGTCTGCCCTTACCAAGAACATTCCCTGGAATGTTTATATTTACTCACACAACCTTGGCTGCATGGAAAACCTAAAGCCTGAGATTATACAATATATGATCCATAATACTGTTGCCCTCAATTGAGACCTTCCTCCCTCTTTCACAAGTACAATTTGCATCCCAAAGTTTAACCAATACCCATTGACAGAAGACTGTCTGCCAATAATGCATAAACATGTTTGGATTGATTCACTATGATTATAGGCATACATTGGGGGAATGAGTAGTTAAAAAATATATGAAAGGTCAGATATGATTACTGTCGAATAAACCCTTATATCATCCCTTGAAATTGGCATGGGCATATGTAATGGAACCTATTTGGTTTTTTTAAAGGAACTTTCATTTAGATTGTGGCATCTATCTTATCAACAGGACCTACCATTCGAGGACATTTTCATGATTCAGTAGTCAAGAAGTAAATTTCTCTTTTTTTTCTACCAAACACTTGGGATCCACTTCGCTGCTCTGTGTGTAATACATGTTCCAGTCACTAGGTTTTTCCCTCAGTCCTGTTGCTGACGTCAAGTGACGGCTCATGACGCAGCACCGACACAACTTAGAACCTTTGACGCATAGGTCACTTGACCTTGCAAACCTGATTAGCCGGCAGTCTGTCAAATGACAAGTGGGTTATATGAGCCCCAGAGGGGTGACCCTGTCGGAATCGTAGGGAATTATATGCTGATGAGTCCTTGTTGGTCCTTCTAAGACCATGTTTACAGTTATGAATGGTAATACGACCCAAGACAGGAACTATGGTCAGACACACACCTCTGCTTTAAAAACACATTCATTGCTTGGAAAGAACAGGGATTAGTTACCATTTACAGACCTAAAAGGCCTATATCAAACAATTATTCAACAGTACACATACAGAATAATGCTTTCTTATTCTTACAGTGTCTATCTATTTATGTATCTATGTATCCATGTGTCTATCCATCATTCTGACACAACTTGGAAGCTTTGATGCACAGGTCACATGACCTTGCAAACCTGATTAGCTGACAGTCTGTCACATGACCAGGGTGTCATATGAGCCTTAGCAAGCAGGGGTGACCTTGTCCAAATCTTAAGAAAGTATATGCTAATAAATGCTTGTGGGTCTTTCTCAGACCATGCTTGCATCTATGAATGGTAATGTAACCCATAGCAGGAAACATGGTGTAAAATATGCCTCTGCTCAAACACAATTCATTGCCTGACAATTCACAAACCTTTGAGGCTTACATCATATGCTGAACTGAAGAAACACATACATATAATAATGCTTTCTCATTCTTACTTTTTCTATGCATGTAAATATATGTATCCATTATCCAAGTATCTATCCATTAATCCTCTATATCTGTCTATTTATCTTTCTATCTGTCTATCTGTCAAATAACCAATCAAGTAATTCATGTGAGTTATGATTAAAATTCATTATTATCATTTTGCAGGGCATTGTCTGGCCATTAACGCCCAGTTCGCGGGCGTTAATGGCCGTTAACGCCCGCGAAAGCGACCCCTAGTGTATATTACCGATCGTGACGTCATCAGCGGTGACGTCATGGCGATATGTGTTTTTCACTACGGAAATTGAAATGTCGGTCATTTTTGGCTCAATCTCGGTCAGAAATCATCCGATTTGGAAAATTTAAAAGCCTAGATTTATCTCCAAGGCCCAGAGATTTTATTATTGAACTCGGTTGTGCCCTAGGTTCAATAATAAGGTCGGAAAAACGCGAAAACGGCGCAGGCGGTTAATGAATCCAACAGAAAAGGTAACTTTTTTGTCGGACGTGGATTGTGTTCAAAAATGATAATAATGATAATAACATTTATTTGTCGGGCATTATGGGGTATTAATCAGTTATGGCCCTCGAGCAGAAATCATTTAATGCCCTCGCCTGGCGGCTCGGGCATTAAGTTAATGATTTCTGCCCTCAGGCCATAACTGATTAATACCCCATAATGCCCTCCAAAAAAACGTTATTGACCAATTGACATTTGTTCTCAATTCATTACAAATGAGAATTGCTAGGTGATTAATCAAGTGTAAAACAATAACAGCCATTTGCGCATGAAACATTGGAACCGATAATTGTTATTGCACCATCTGTCATAAACGATAACATGAGTGATAATCACTATCACTATTAACTGATTGGCAAATGCGATAAGTTGTAGTTAGTCAACACGAGGTTTTTACTGGAGAGGTAAAGGATGGATGAGTGAACAAACAGATCTATTACTATGAGTGAGATTGACAAAGCTATAGATAGATATAAAACCATAAACAGAGAGATCGAGATATCACAAATATTCAAGTAAGCAGGTTGCCTGCTGGCACTGTGCTTTATAGATAGAGATTTTATATATGAAGATTCCATGTTAAACTCTCTACAATATTCTGCAATTAGGAAATTGTGATTTTGTAGTTTGTGTTATTTCAAACCTTTGTCACCATTCGCAAGGCTTTGTTCCAAGTTGTGCATCATTTTTTGCTTTGTCCTGGGTGGTTTGAAGCAACAATTTATTGCAGAACAAACACTAAAAGGCCTCTGAAAGTAGCCTAATAATGACGGATCTATTCAGTCATGTTCAAGGTTGAAACGCAAATGTGTAAAACAAGGCAACTGCAGTGAATACAAACATATTGAACATTGACTGGATGATATTTACTTACAAAATTGTTTAAAAATGCCTGTTTGGACTCAAAAGGAGGCATCCAACTTGCACATCTTCTGAGATGCTCTATCTTTATAAAATTCCGGTCCCAGATAAGCTTCAATAGTTACCACAGTGAAGGGCACCGAAGAGATACCAGACACTATGAATACAATGGTACCTGTGTTGTAGGACCCCCTGTTGTCAAACCGACATGCCTTATGTGGCCACCTTCCTCCCACTGTAAATCAAGTGTATTTTTAACGCATTTTGCACCCCAACAAGAGACCGTACCCCCACGAGAGATCGTATCATGACTGCAGAAGGGGTGGTCTTATAACGCAGGGAATACTGAAATATCATGAAATTTGTTGATGGAGTACACAGAATACAGCCTCGAATATTGATGGATGAGAGGGATTATTCATCGATGTTTTTACTCAGTATTCAATATCCCATCTTTCTCATTTCCTGGGCTGTCATGATTGCTCAATCTAACAGGATCGACTACCACATCTCCAATGGTATCTTGAGTCTTGGAGAATATATTTCACGCTATATAGCTATGCTTGTGCAGCTGTGAGGTACCCCCTATATGCATATACTCTCTGTCTATACGCCTTTCCATCAGACTTTTATTTCTGATAAGGAGAACGATATTAAACACACACATACATGTATGTAATTGGTTGCATCTATGTATCGTGTTATCGATTGATATATGTATGTTTATATCTCAATCAATCTATTTACCATGTTTTAAAAGCTGCCAATCTGTTTTTACCTGTCTATCCCGAAACAGTGTAGTGGTAATGGTGTTGAAAAGGTTTTTGGAAGTTCCGGGTCTGCCTCCTGGAGCAGAATCAATTTACAGGGATACTGCCTAACAAGTATACTATACAAGTATTCCCACACTCTTGTACAGTTCCCAATTTGATTGTTGTTTTTTGCACTCATCCATCTTCTTTATCCTGCGGCAGCCTGTCCCTTTTCAACTCTCCATCATCATAGTTCTCAATCTTCTAGGTTTGATGCAATTTGTTCCTGTTGCCCAAGGCCAAGCAAAAGACCAAAAGAGCGATGTCAGTTTCAATCTGTACTTTATGAACCAATACAGTCTGATCTCAGGAGATAGGAACGCCAATATGACAACAAGGAGTATATACCCCATTGATCTGTTGCAGTAAAATCTTGGCGAAGATGGAATCAACCAAGGGGGAAAATGAAATACATCACGGTCTTATGACAAGTGAGCCAGGATACATATGACACTCACTTTTCTGTATTGAGAGACTATAGGACATGTCGTGTATCTGAATGAGACTGATGAGCAGCTTTGTTCTCATATTGCAATATGGTATCTGCGCCCATAAAGCAAATCGTCCAGAAGTTGAGATACAGTAGGCCCACATATGATGATATCAATCTGAGAATGATTCTCTGTCAAATTTCTCATTTGGGAATAGATTACAAATGTTCCCAACAGTATTCCTACACTGTGAAAACACTTGTTTGTTTATTTTCAGATAATATTATAATGGCAGAACTGTTATTTGCCGCTTAAATTTGAAAAATCGCTAGTTCTTCAACAGACTCACAAGTTTAACAATTCAATCAATATTTAATCAATTAATCAATCAATCATTCACAGCATTGATGTCTCAATGTATCAGCTGACTGAACTTCCATCAGCATGATACATGTATGCAATCAAAGTTTTTTTTAGGCGATGTCAGTTTTAATTTACCCCTACCCCTCAATTTAACTTTTTGACTTTAGATATATGATATAAAATATAGGCCTACAGTTAGTATAGTGGGAGTCTGGATCTCCAACATCATGAAATATAACTTGAGCAGAGACATCCTTGGGGATGCAGTGATTTTGAGCAGATGCTACTGAAACTTCTGGTACCTGTTGTGCAAAATTCCTTTGAATTAAGATAAAAAAATACTGTAGTTTGGTTTTTTAAACTACACTTTTGTCCTAATGCTACTCCCCCGTCACCGTGTGGTAGTGGTTGATCTAATCAAAAAAGGAGCAAAATATAGAGCGATCAACTCGGTGCAAAGCAACATTAAGCTCCGCAAAGCAACATAAAGCAATATCACTTTGAGACTACACCCGTTACATGAAGCTGCGCTTTGGGCAAGAATCTCATAATTCGATGTTTACTGTTGCCTTGGCAATGCTTTTTGGAAGATTCGTTTCAGGTGGACCATTGACTATATTTGTCATATAGCAATGGCCCCCATGAGAGCAGAAACAATGGTAGCTGTTAGGCTTGTATGAAGCGATAGTCTGAAGCAATCCTTTATATTTATCAGTGGTAGTATCAGGATGAATATGTGGCTGTCACAGGAATTATAAAAAGTAATCTTCAAAATTAGAGTAAGTAAGAAATGCACTCATATACCAAAACTACTAGTGTGTCTGATTGGATACCTACAAGTTCACTTCCAAAATCCCTAGAACTCTCCTAAGAAAGATACTTGCAAAACTGAGATGTGAAAATTATGACGAAGCAGGAGGAGGGAAGACGTTCTGCCTCATAATCAGAACTGCTACAACAAGGGTGTTTATAGTTCTCTGGCCAATGCAGGGGATGTGGGAGGCTTTCATAAAATATTAAGCACTGAACCAGGTGAAAGAAATACTGCTATTTGCAGTGATTGGTTTGTCCAAAAGCTACTAGTTGGGTGGGGAAACCAAAACATATTTGCCCACATTGGCAGCACTGTGTCTCAGAAATAAGACCTCCTGTTATAAGACCCACTTGCCTTATATGACCTCCTTCCTCTGAAAATGTAATCTTTTTAGTGCATTTTTACCCTAATGAGAGACCACACCCCCACCAGAGACAAGTCATGTTCATGACCGCAGAAGGGGCAGTCTTTTCTACCATGGTAACCGGTTATAGCTGATATGATAATTTGATAAATCAATTTTTGTAGTATGTTCCAAGCACTTATTCCACTAATAAATATGATAAGAGGCTGACTTTGAACCCATTCTGGTGGAGCAGGTCACATATGATAATATGATAAATCACGCTTTAGGAGTATCCTTGGCTGTGAAATGTGGCAGATGAATTGTGTCTCCTTTTTTACTATTGTGTTTTGTGCATGCCATGGGTATCATTCACTCCTAATGACAATTGTAGTATGTTGAGCATTAACCTATGACAAAGTTACTTTGCTCTGGTGTCGCTTGTTATATTACATTATTATCATTTTAGGGGGCATTGTCTGGCCATTAACGCCCAGTTCGCGGGCGTTAATGGCCGTTATCGCCCGCGAAAACGCCCCCTGGTGTTTTTTACCGATCGTGACGTCATCCGAAATGACGTCATGGCGATCTTGTTTACTTTCTGAGTTCAGTTTTCTGTCGTTTTCTTGGCTAAATCAGCCAAAAATCGTCCGATTTAAAAAAATTTAAAGACCTGCACTTATCAATCAAGGCCTGATAAGTTGATTCCTGGGCACGGATTTGTTCTAGCTTTAATAATAAGGACGTAAACACGAAAAAACGGCGCGGGCGGTTAATGAATCCAGGAGAAAAGGTAACTTTCTTGTTGGATGTGGATTGTGTTCAAAAATGATAATAATGATAATAACATTTTGTTGTCGGGCATTATTGGGCATTAATCAGTTATGGCCCTAAGTTAATGATTTCTGCCCTCAGGCCATAACTGATTAATACCCCATAATGCCCTCCAAAAAAACGTTATTGACCAATTGTGGTGGCTTCCCAGCACTTATTCCACTACTTAGTCTTTTGGGGGTGTTCAAGTGATGTTATGGATAGCATGCACATTTTGCCAAGTATATTCCTTGCATGATTTCTATTACTATTGATGTGTGTTCCATACAAGATTACCACTGTTGTCATGAACGTTTCTGATCCAAAAGTATCAAACTTAGTCAGTCGTCCTGTTGGAGTCAAATTCAGTCAATCAGTGCTAAATCTGACCCCATGACAACTGTAAACATTGAATTACTTGATTCTGGTGAAAAGCACAAACTTTCCATAAACAGTTAAGATGTAGGCCCTGACCATGACGGAAGTTTTCTGTTCTAGTTGATGTCATATTTCATTAAATCCTCCGCTCCAGCCTTAGGCAACATGCATAGATGGATGACACACTGCACTTGGGTGAATTACAGTATCTTTACCTGGCATACGGTCACCACAAATAATGTAGCTGTATGGCTTGTGGCCCATGGTGCTGACAATGACCGATGTTGTGAGAAACAACGTTGTTGGAAGCGAAATGAATTCTGACCGACTTGCTGTTTTATCAAAGCCTGCAAGCAGAAGTGACCTACTGCCCACCCCAATGCTGTTTCCCCACACTAAACTGAATGATCATATGGATGTTTTTTCATGCCATATCGAGCATAATGGAGCAGGCTGACATATTGAATAATGGAGTAGAAAAATTGGCTCACACTAAAAGTTGAATGGCTGAGCACTGACAAAATGACGCATGAGCTTCTTCTGATGATGCAGGGGGGAGGCTTGCCTCAGCCAATTGCTGGGTTGAGTAGTCGGTTGCTGCTCTGGCCGGGTCACTTGGACTTATGTTGGACTAATTTTTCATTCATACTTTAACTCATTTCTGTATCCTCATCGTATTGCTTAAAATTACGGTTGGAACAGCAAAATTTCGCTTCAAATACACATTTCAACATATCAACTTGCGGAAAAATGCAATTTCATTACCTAGAATTCACTACAGCTAAGAAATTACAAAATTAATCCAGAATAACTTCACCTGTGAGAATTGCATTTAAATTGCAGGGAAAGCTGCTTTCTCTTATATTCTATTACCACACTGACATTGGAAATCGGACTGCAACACTTAGCGATATACCATCCAGTATGTCTTTAATCATATAAACTCCTGTTAAGTCAAATCTTGACTGCGTCTATGAAACTATGCCGTTCATTGTTTATCACTCTCCAGCTGCAATAATGTTACTTGTCCAAGGAGCAAATTGTTCTCTTGAGTGGCACATATATAGAACTATCCAAAAGTCCTACATTAATATAACATGACCATAACATGCAACCCTTCTGCCCAGAGCCGAGAAACCTCATTTCACCCAAATCAGATGTTTATTGAAACCTAATAGAGATAAACACACTCCCAATCCAATAACAAACCAATTTGCTCCTGTATTCCCTTAGGGGCTTGCCTGATATATTGTCCTGAATATATAAGGCTTACGTTCTGAAACTTTTGACTTGTAGTGCATGAAAGAGTTTGTACAATCATGTTCTATTTATCTTGATGCATGAATGTTTAAGGGTTCATAATTATAATATAACACACTATAATTATCATAAAAAGAATTAAGGAAAAAGAGGACTGAGGACTAGACCTGTTCAAAAAAGACTCTCTATTTTATTTTAGTGCAGGATGCAGTGATTCCCATTCTCCAAGCTATAGAATGACCAAATATGACATTTTTTTCAATTTTGAACTTCGGAAATGCCTGCCTCATGAGCCATGAAGTTCTAATCCAAATTGATCATAGAGCAGCATGAGTGGTATCATTCAAATGCCTATAAAGTTGTCTTTAAATGGAAACCATTTTTAAAATTATTTAGATAGTTCTCATTGTGTCTGAAGCAAAAATGCCTGCATTTCAAGGAGCTCCCTGTCCGATCTAATTCATTGCATGCAGCACTGCATTGACCAGAAAGTTTACAAAATCTTTTGTCTTATTAAATAATTTCATTGATATTGTTTCCAAGTGATTGTGACATTTTAGAAATTCTTTTCCATGTCCTTAAAATGACTTTCTATTGAGGAAATACATTTTTGGATTTGTGCTGAATCAAAGTTATCTTAGCACATTCTTGGTACAACTGTGCGACATATTTCAGAAAATGCAGTTAAACTTGACTTAACATTTTGAGCAACAGCATGCCACAGTTGTCAATTCTCATAATTATGCTATAAGTAACTTCTTGTGCCACTAAATTAATAATGACTTTAATTATGTTTGAGGTTTACAATTCAAAGATTAACACAATACTGACAATAACAGGTCTATGCAATAAAATGTAAATCATTCATGACTTAAAACTATCATACACTAATACTATGACATAGATGAGGGCCTTATATCACAAATATAAATTGAAACAGTAATTACAGTGTAACACAGTTCCACACATTGTGTCTATAATGACTTGTTAAAGGTAGCGGAAGGAAATTTAACACAACTTTTGAATGTGGGTTTTTAAAACTGTCCACTACATACAATTATATGCCCCAGCTAGAAAAAGAGTCACCCAACAAAACTGTTCTGGGAATGTTGCTTTCTGGTAAATTCTTATTATTCTATGACTTATGTTGAGTAATATTGATTTATTGTTTAAGCAAAACTGTGTATCAATGTAACAGACTTCCAGCCACTCTACCCCACATGTTGCTCTTGATCTTTCCACGTTTCTGCTGGCTTAGGTATCCATCATAAACTTCAAGGTGCTTGAGCTCAGACAATGAGTATCATCACAATGCAATAAAATCCAATATTGTGTTAATCTTTGAATTTTCAACCTCAAACATGATTAAAGTAATTATTCATTTAATGGCACTAGAAGGACACTTCTTTATAGCCCAATTATTAGAATTGACAACTGTGGCATATTGTCGCTCAAAATGTTAAGTTAACTTTAACTGCATTTTCCAAATATGTAACACATTTGCTCCAAGAATATGTCTAGATAACACTGGCTGTTGAAAAATAACAATACTAAAGTTATCGATGATGTTTGTTTCGATTTAGCTCAAATCCAAAAATGTATTTCCTCAATAGAAAGTCATCTTAAGGACATTGAAAATAATTTCTAAAATGTCACAATCACTTGGAAACTATATAAATGAAATTATTTAATAAAACAAAAGATTTTGTAAACTTTCGGGTCAATGCAGTGCTGCATGCAATGAATTAGATCGGACAGGGAGCTCCTTGAAATGCAGGCATTTTTGCTTCAGACACAATGAGAACTATCTAAATAATTTTAAAAATGGTTTCCATTTAAAGACAACTTCAAAGTAATTTGAATGATACCACTCATGCTGCTCTATGATCAATTTGGATCAGCATATGAGGCAGAATACACTAATCGACATCAACATTTTCCCTAAAATTTACACATTTCTGCTTTGAAGAGAACTGAAAGTGTCTCAAATACCAAGTTATTGGTCTCATTTGAAAGGTAATTTAACAAGCTTTCATATAACACCATCCATGTTGCTCTACAATGAATTCTGATAAAGATATGAGGAGAAATATAACACCCCACTCTGATATTTTTGGCGTTTTTAATGGAATTAAACATTAAAACTTCATGACTCATGAGGCAGGCATTCCCAAAGTTCAAAATTCAAAAAAATGTCATATTTGGTCATTTTATAGCTTGGAGAATGGGAATCACTGCATCCTACATTAAAATAAAATAGAAAGTCTTTTTTGAACAGGTCTGCTGAGGACCCTTATTCCCCACAATCTCATCTGTCGTAAGTAAATCTTTGATATGTCTTTACCTTCCCTTGAGGATGCGGTCTTGTGCTTCGAAGGGGGTGTAGATTTCTTTGATGTCTCTTGTGACTGGCAAATTGACGGTCTTCGTCCAGTTGTTGACTTGATTTACCCCTTCACAACGTCTTCATGACATCCTAATCTGCTGCAGGGGTCCGCAGCTTATCTCTGGCTTACAGACGGATGATTCCCTAGGGTCCAGTTCAACATGCAATGTCTCAAAGTCTCGAGCACACAAATTAAAGAATCGCTTATCATGATGCTACATTTGATTCCTTTATTTGTCATTTGTGAAGCTATGCACTTGGTATTGCCTTCCACAATTTGTTCAGATTTCTGCTTCTAGCTCGGTGGACATCTGATGTCACCTTAAGTTTAAATGATCAGGGTGACATCAATGTTAACTTACTTCCCCCTTATGTCAAATTGAGTAAAAATGCCAGCAGGGAATGATATTGATATTAAATTAAATGGGAACAGTAATTTACTATAAAAAACTGTTTGACTCTTTGGTATTGCCAGAGATTTCACAGTCTTGCAATTGCACTACCCTCGGGCCTTTCTTTTCTATTGTAACAATACATGAAATTGCATATTTGCCTGTTTGCTATATGTCAGCCAATTATGTTTTTACATTCTCTCTCGTATTATATAAGCAATCATCTTACTGGGTAACTCTAGACAGATAATTGGAAAGTTGCCAAGAGATTAACATTGCTTAGTTAATTGGAGAATATGGACGATTGTCTAAAATTCCATATGATATGTCTCAATCTGACTCTAATTACTGTAAGTTCTTTCCTAACCTTTTCAAATCCCCTTATTAAGATAGATAATTGACTACATATGCCTATATAAGATCCCACACAAAAGGCGGATATAAGAACATTAGAATGCCTAGCTTTATTTCTAATTGCAGATAATGACCTACAACAAAAGTATAAGACACTCCCATCTTAAATGTTTTCATTGTCAACATCATATGAGAATATGAATTCAAAATGACATGGCCTATTGCCAAATGTTGTAACTCTTTCTTTCTTGATTGTAGGGTTCGGGGTCTACAAGTACTGGTAGCTCAGTGGTAGCACCATAGGCTGTGGCCATCTGGGACACAGGTGCGATTCTCAGTCCAAACAAACTGTGTTGGACTGATGTTTCATCTTGTGCCAAGAGTGCCCTTCACCTTATAACAGTGTTTTCTGGCAACCTAATAAGACTGATCACTTCATAGATATGGGATATTAAGCCCTATGACCCTCAATGAATCAACCCTCTCTTCTTGACAGCAAGGTTGACTTTTGGAGATTATGGTTTATGAAGATCCAAAGATATATATTAACTTGCCCTAAAAGCATTACCATTAACATATATATCAGGAGGATATGAGGTGGTCATTAGCATATTTATGGGGTGAGTGACTGTATACAGACACCACAAGACAGGGTGTAATTTATGCAAATGAGTAGGGGTAAGATACATCAAGGTTGATAAGTGTGTAGTAAGAACCAGTCAGCCATTAAGGTTGTCTTTCCATGATAGCAAATGATGAATAGAGGGCTGAAAAAGAAGCTGCAAAAAGGATGTATATCCCTGGAGTGCATGGTTATTATGCTGCTGTGGGAGTCGGAGAGTATATGGTGTGAGATGAATGAGGGATATGTTTTGAGGTTTTTTAGATATAGAGGCATGATGGATCAGAGAATATAATAATGAGTTGCTGGCTTTCATGAGGAATGGAGATGATGAGTAAATGAGGGGCGGGAACTGAAAAATAGATGTTAGAAAGGAATGTGTACAAATACCAATGTAGTAACTGCTAATCCTTTAAACTGCAGATTTCTTCAAGACACAAAACAAGCCAGTCTAACGCACAGCACACTTTCCCTGATATCCTCTTCCCCCTTTTCCTCTCTTTATCTCCTTAGTACTCTGGAGCACGGAGTGGAGTGTTAGGCAACCTGACCACGTCTTCCCGTCCACTTTTGACCGCAGTCCACTCTTGAGTTGGGGTTAATTTCTGCTTGCTTGCGGCTTCTCTAGGATGCTTTCCTGAAATTGTCCCTCAAATGCTCCTACGCAGTGGCGTCCCTATGGGGGGTACGGGGGGCACGTGCCCCCCCATATTGGACCTGTGCCCCCCCAGGTGTCCCCCCATATGAAGTTTCCAACTCTGGCAAAAATATACAATTTGTGTTGTGGGTACCCCCCCCCCCGGAGAATCGAGTGCCCCCCCGCTCGAGACACCCCAGTTACGCCACTGCTCCTACGTTATCCAAATGTACCTGCTTCCAGTGCAGCTGTCTATCCTCTTTGCTTCCTAGGTCAGACTAGAACACAAAAGAATAGAAATGCATAAATGAGTATTGCACCACTTCCTAGCTCCAATCACTAAAAGCATTCTCATGGTCGCCTTGCCTGTGTAGTTGTTAAAAAAACCTATCTGATAATCACATACTATTTACTTATGCAATTTGCTGCAGTGCGTACTTTTGAATCCTTTCAGTAGACCTTCAGAGAGATATTGTGGTGAAAGTTTTGACGAGACAACAAGCCGAAATTTTGTGTACAATTAAGTCAAATCCATCCCAAAAAATGTTTTTAAAGGCAGGTTTCCATCTAAAACTGATTCCAGGCATACATGAATGATGGGGTGTTATTTTTCCTCAACGTGTGTTCCTTCCCCAAAAACGCAATTCTCATTGCTGTGATGTCATTGATATTTGTGTTCTCCTTATCTGGTCACATTTTCTTGCACTGGTCATAAGGGCCGATGAGAGACCAGTATGACCAGTCGTTTTGTCCCCTTCCAATTTTTTCATTCTGCAATGGTAGGTTTCTTGGTTTCATAAATGAGAACATAAAAGAAGTGTCACATCACAACGTCCTGGTTTTCTGTGATGAGGCATCTAATAATCTAATAATAGTAATTGAATTGACTTGAGTGATTGGGAAGTAGTAGACATGCATCTTTCATTAACTGTGAAGTTAGATCTGCTAAAAATATAATGTACAGCAAATTGAAGAAAAACTTCTAAGGAACGTGTCCCTTTAATCATCCATGTCGATGGCCTAGAAGTGTCCCTTATTGAGGCGAATCTTGCAGGGTGATGACAAAACAGCTTCCTTATAAAGATTTGAAAAAGCATCCGGGGAATAATTATATTTTCTGTATTGTCAAAGATGTATTCAGCGCCCATGCCTTGAAAGAATGCAATATTCCATATTACAATGATATTCTTACATAGTCTGAAAAATGGTATTCCATATTACAGTATTCCATATTACAGTATTCCATATTATTGACAACATCTTTCCAACAATGACGAGAAAGCTTAATATTCAACGTAATAACTTTCAAGCAGCAGCTGAATGTGCACATAACTGCGGGCAACTGGAGCGCTTGATCTGTCAAGTGAAAGAATCAAACATCATCTCATGACAAGTGATTCTTTAATCTGTGGGCTTGACTTTCAGCCTTTGAGGCATTGCATTTTGAACTGGACCCAGAGGAACCTTCTGCCTGTAAGCCGGAGATAAGCAGCGGTCCACCGCGTCAGAATAGGATGTTGTGAAGACGTTGTGAAGGGGTTAATCACATCAACAACTGGACGAAGGCTGTCAAATTGTCAGTCAAAAACAACATCAAAGAAATTTGCACTCTCATCAAAGCCCAGGACCACGTCCTCAAAGGAAAGTAATTACATATCAAGAGCTACTCAGAAGCGATGAGGCATCTGGGAATAGTTTAAAGGAAATCCAAGCTCAATTCTCTCAAGCATTTTCTTTATAGTAGGAGGATTCCAGGTTCTTAAAGACTACTCTAACTCGGTTTTTGCATTCAATAGTTATATGGCACTAAATCTTTTTATAGTATTATGCAATTCAATTTAGTTTACTTATACCAAGAAAGGATAAAATACATTAAAATTTTATGCCAAGAATTGGTCTAACAACAGTTCCTGCCTTGATACAGAAATGAAGCAGTGAAGTTACAAATTGTCCCCTTTCATTAATGGAACCGGTGAGCGCTGAAAGCGTATAGACAAGGATTTGATCAGAATACTTTAACAATTCATTGTTCTCGCTTTAGGAATAAAACTTGAGACAGCTACTGCAACCAATTTTCTACAGATGAGAACAAACAACAACTTGAATTCACATTCATGCATTCCTTTAGATATTGAGACGAGTTTTGTGATTTTTCTGCAACTTTTCTGTTCCGTTCCTCAATATGGCTGGAAAAAACAACAGTCAGTCTCTTCAATCAGTCAATCTGCAACAAAAAAGTATGATAAAAACTACCCTGCTATCAGCCTATCGGTCATTTCTGCTTGAGGGCTTTGATATTACAGCCACCAGTCATTTCAATGCTGGCAACATCAGTCAGTGTCCACACTGTGGAACACAGGGCTACAGGTATCATCCGTCATTCTTGCTCGGCCATTTTTGAAATTGATGGGACAGTTCATCCAAGAAAACACTCTGTAATGCTGTACTGCCAAGCAGGACACAATGTCTTACCAATTACGCGAAACATATCAGAGATACTGATTCAACATATCCTTGTTTCAAAAAGCGTGGCTGCTGGTGAAGATCCATTATTCGGCCTTGAATGGAAATATTTTGAAATTAGCCAATAAAAATAAACTATTTCGTAACTCTAGCTTAGCTTTTTGTTATTAAAGAAAGGAATGATTTTACCCACAGAACCACTACAGAAGAGCACTTGGATGGTGCTGTTCTCAGACATAAATAGCATTCATGATGAGCTGTGGGGCAGGAATCTTAGAGCAGATTAGAAAACTGTGAAACACGACCTCCAAGGAACTTCAAGGTGCCAAGAGAAGAGAAGATATCACACCATTTTTTGTGAAATGTTTGCACCTCGGCTGAAAAGTGTTATAGCCTAGCACTGTACATCTGGGTGTTATGGACTGCACTGAATATATTCTTTGGTGTCATGCAGTTATAGCCCAGCTGTGCATATTGCCTGACACAGCGGACAAGCAGGATGCATACAATACTGGACAAACAAGATCACAAGAATGCTTTGCCAACTTTGAGAACTGGTATTGATGGTCAAGTCCCAAGAAAAAGCTGTATTGACATAAGCATGACCCATACAATGATGTGGCCCTCTGTCTCATCCACATTTAACATATGAACTGAATTCTTCAATATAGCATAGGGGTGAATTATGCGATGATGCTCCAAACTCGTTAACCTAATGCTACAATCTCACGGCACGTTACAGAGCACTTTAGGCGTCGGCGGGATGGTATTTCCTGGTAATTTGGATGAATTTGGGTGATCCGCCTTCGACTTTTCACATCCCCCCAGGGGTAGTTTCTGTTCCCCTCAGGGGTTCCTAGAAATGGAAAAACTGCGCCGTGGATGTCAAAAAAGATTCAACAGGCTCAAACTTTTTTTTCATAACGGCGGAACAGAGCCCAAAATTTTCTTGATTTTTGGATGTCCGGCGTGGATTTTTTCAGTGAGAACGTCTCAAAAACACCTCCGGCGGGATATTAGGACATCCCCTGCCCCTGAGGGGACCTCTCCTGCCCCTGCGGGGACCTCTCCTGCTGGGGGAGAAATTTGCAGCCTCACCGGCAGTTTTTGACATCCCGCCGACGGTCTTTTGACATCCCGCCGACGATCTTTGACTTCCCCCAGGCATTTAGATCTTGCCCCCCAGGCATTTAGATCTTTCCCACAGGGATATGATGTTATCCCGCCGATTTACGATCTTATCCCGCCGATTTACGATCTTATCCCGCCGTGATATGCTTTTAATTAATTATATAATGGTTTTATAAACATTGTATGTCGCCGGGATGGTCATTTTTTTCCTAGAATTCAACTCAAGCTACCCCTTAGTGGTAAAAAAGTTCTCCGAAACGTGCCGTGAGAACTAGGCATAAGTCTTAATGAAGTCACACCAAATGGGTGTATCTCCTAATATCAGTAGCTATAGTACATGCATGTGTGTGTTGCTGGTCAATATGTTAGTACATAACATAAAGCCACATTGTCAGATTTTACACAGTCACAAACCTTCGGACACTTATCAAAGCATCCCTGAAAGCTTTTATCTCAAAATCTAATGCGAAGTAGAAATCTCTCAACGGATGCTTTTTGATAATTTATCAACAGAAACATGCGACACATTTTATGAACCTGTGTCTTTGAGTAGACAAGTTTTGGAGATCACAAGTTCTTTTCAATCAGTTATACAAAATTTTCTTCCTCAGTAACAAAGTTGTCAAAGAGAGCCAATGTTTTATGGCTGACACTACAGCTATTGGTGCTCTTGGGAAGACTGTGGCTTGCCTCTTTATGACAGCTCTGACCCAAGTACATAGCACAGCTAAGCTCCAGTATGTGTCTCTGGAGTATTTGCTTTAGCAATATGCTAGGGATCAACACTGGACCCAATAGTGCAATATGAAGGCATTTCCCAATGTTCAGATGCTCCAATTGGCTTAGTTATGAGATGGCGAAGTGTTTGTACTCTAAATAATGGTGTATGTGTATATCTGCTACAGCTGATGGAAAGCCAATAATAAAGACATTGTGCGACCATTGAGAAATGAGTATGGAAACAACGCTTCACGTAAGCAGTCTTGCTTTACCATGAGTGCTTCCACACACTCTGAAAATATGAATCTATTTACACATTCCAGCTGAGAAAGATCTAGGTTTGGGCTGACTGTCTCTGGTATTTTTTGCATCATATGATTCACATCGTTATATTTATAGACTGGTTCAATGTAAAAAATAACTTAGTAAATGTTGTCCTTTAACATTTCTTTAATTAAGACTACAGTTTATATAAGATGTATTTCCATACAACATGACAAATAGAGGCATATGACTCGAATTTCTTCAGTAGTTGCAAGAAATGCTAAAAAGTTACTCTTCTAAAAAACCACAATGTTTGTTTTTTATATTATATTTGTCAAAATTTCTAGGTGCTGAACCTGGGGGAATGTGAAGCCATATCCATTAACAAAGACAACACATCAAACACTATTCCATCACCTTGAATGACGTCTTCCCTTCCCATACCATTAACGCAACATCTATCTCTACCCTATTTCACCTCAAAATCAATGCTGTTACATCATATGTGTCAGAAACAATCCGTCTTTACCCAGACTTTTCTCTCAAGCTCTCCATCTCCCATCCCATTTCCCCCCTGCTTCCTCATCTGCAAATCTGCTGATATAGTTGCTAATGTAGTTGTATGTAAGTGGAGAAGTCAGAGACGATTGTGTGTTCAGTGAGTGCTTTCTTGATTGTCATCTTGATTTGTTGAGTCTTGATTACTTGTAGAACATAGCAATCATGTAAAATGATCGTTTTCCAGGTCCCAATACCCACTGGAGAATTAATGTTACACTCCTAAAGATAGAAGCATGCTGGTCTAGTGCTACAGCCTACAGTGATACTGCAGAAAGATAACAATAAATTTCAATATACGGGCTGTAAAAGTAAATTAAAAGCAGGGAAAGTTCAGTTTTTTACAATTTAGAATTTTTCCCAAAAATGGAAAGCATTTCAGTATCATTCACCTGAATACACTTTAATCAATGTAGATTTGATATGGGCTAAGTCCCAGCTTGGATGTGATTTATATTGAGCCATAAATTTATTGCCTCTTCAATATATGTGTCTGTCTTCTCAAGTACGACACAAATTAGCTTCATATCTGTAATAACATGAAAAATGACAAAAGGTGTTATTTATTTGTTGCAATAATACTATCTTCCATCGTAAAATAACAATTTCTTGTGTTTGCAGCTGCAATAGTATATAAATGGTGAAAGAAGTCTGCAGCATGTCATTCTTTGCTGGGGGTTACATTGTAGCTGCTATAATGTTGTGGATTCCTTCCCTAGTGATCCTACCTCTCATTCTGATGCTAATTCCTCTCTCCCGCTTTTTCCCTTCTGGTCTGATACCAATCAACCCTAATGAGCGGTAGGAAGGCTGTGTTATTCATATTCAAGATTAATTCCAGACATATTTGTTTTACATTTATCCTTCATATACAGTAGCGGACAAAAGTTTAGGCCACATCAATTTTTTGGCAATATTAGGGAAAATAGGTGCTCAGCTGAAAAATTTCTGCATGGATTTTCTTGTCTATGTGTCAGGGAAGTTCTACAAGAGAGAAAACTTGATCTATTTTTTGCACTTTCTTGAATATGTGTGATAAACAAAAATTTCAGGTGGTCTAAACTTATGTCTGATGCTTGCTTGCATCCACAAAGGCCCTTAATGGCATCGTGCATTACCAGAAAGGTGGCTAAATTATTCAATGTTATTTTAGACAAGATATTCAAACATGTTTCATGTGATTTAAAGGCAATTAGTCATGAAACAGGAAAAAACACAGTTTCTAATAATTTTTAAAAATGTCAACTTAGGAGGTAATAATGGTGATTCAATGAGCCAAAATTGTTAATAAACAAAAGGTCAACTAAAAACAACTAAGAAAATATGTGTCTGACACATTTTCATCCTTCTAATGGAGTATGAGTACACTTGACACCCGGTCATACTGCAAAAATGGTGTTTTTGCCTGGTTTTGTCTAAGAGACTCCTATTTGAAGCATCATAAAACAGTGAAAGGAGAGTTTTCATTCACCTGAGTATGTGTCGTGATAAAATCAACAAACTTAAGTTCTTTTCCCACAGTACAGACAAAATTACAGACGCCACTCTGGAAAGTGTACTGAAACGTAATGTTAATGAATGGACCAGATTTCCGCCTTCGAAAAAAGTGGCTGTAGTTTCATCATAAGTAAAGCGAACAAACAAAAGTTGTCTTGATTTTGAGACAGCATCCTGAATCTTTTTGGAAAAGGAATGTCACAAATGCCTATATACTGACGGCACAGTTTTAAATATCACCTGGACGCCACGTCTGAAGTACTTGTCATTTGTTGGCATATGATACCACTTTTTCAGGGTAAATCAGTCTGGGAAGTTGATTAATGAACTCCATTTTGTGATTTATTCAGTCCTGTGTGCATAAATGTAAAAAAATTCACAAAAATGGTAATCTCTAACTTCGCTCATGGCCCGCAGCTTCATTGTCACTCGTCTAAAAGAGTGACAACGCTTACCTGTGGGTATATTTTCTCGAACAAGCTTTCACACTTCTTCACAGCCAAGATTTAAAATTTGGCACCATTGCCATATCTCCTAATACCGACAGTCCCTTGCACTTAACCTTCCTCTTTCTTCTCAGCTGTTCAACGTGTGGGACGTGTGCAGGACAGCCCCTTGCTCCAGCCGATTGAATGAATTTTGACATTTGCGTGGGTTTTTGAGTAATTCTAGACATTGTACTTGCTCTAATTCTTAAATATTGCGCTAATTGGTGCCAGCGCAACCTGCTTCCTGTTACATGAAACCTTCCTTCTGTGGATTCCTTGCTGCCCTGTTTGCTGGGTTGTGGGGGACTCTGGCCTTGGGATCGGTCTCTGCAAGACTCCGGGTCCTTTGGCTTGCAGGTTTCTTTGTGGTCATCACCATTCTTCATCTCGGGTCCTGCCTGGCTAGCCAGGGCCCCATGCTGCTTTGGCTCTGTCTGCCTTCCAAGACATCGACTCACCTTGGAGGAGGTTAGGGGAGATCCCTATCCAGGGTTTTTCCCTATCCTTGGCCGTCCTGTTTGAATCTGCTCTGGGCTGCCCCTGCCACTGTTCTGTCGCTACTCATTCCCCAATTTTACCTCCCGGTTGGCTGGAATCCTCCATCCCTCAGCAGGCTGGGAGTCCCCCCGCCCTCATGGTCCAATGTGGCTTTGGGGACATCCATTCAACCACGACTTTGACTGTTCTGCTTGACTCTTGCCTTGGGCTTCATTGCTCAGGGTGTCGAAGGGCCCCCGGTGCCACATCTGGAGGTGGGCTTCGGCAGCTGCAAGGATTCTCAAGTTCAGGTCCTCCCTCCTGACAAGGCCCATCTTGTGGAGCCTCCCTTCTTTCTTTGCCAGGCTGTTTGGCCCTTTTGCTCCTCCTGGAGTTGCGGCTGCTCCACGTGTCTGGTTGGGCTCCCAGCCTAGACTCATCGTGGTCACCGCTGTGGACTTTGGTCTCCTTCCCGTGAAGCTGGCCCTCTTCCGTGAATTTCTCTTGCTGCCCTCATATCCCTCCTTGTCTTGAGTCGAGGATGTCCTAGCATCCTGGCTGGTCCTCAAATTTCCAATCTGGCCCTGGCATGTCTTGTCCTCATATGACTCGATTGCCAGTGGTGGCTGTACCCTGCTGGTCTTTTGCGTGCCGCTGGGCATCGTGTGAGGGCCCCTCGCTGGCTGCCTGGTCATCTGGCTGCCTCTTCCTTGGCTGCTTCTTCATCTAGCTGCGGTTTCTCAGTCATCTTTCATATCCATTGAGTGTTGAGCTATTGTCTTCTGACTCGACTGCTTCTGTTATGGGTTGTCAGGCTCCTCCTGATGTCTCCCTGTCTCAACATCTTACTTTTCTGTCCCTCTGGGGTTTGTTTACTGCATTTGGTAGGTTCTCCGACCCTCACAACCTTGGCCTGGACTCCTGCGTGGGCAAGTACTCTCCCTTGCCCTTCAGCCCATTCTCCCCCAGCATTGGACCTGAGCTTCATGCTTTTTTTCGGCCTCCCACACCCTTGAGCTGCTCCGGGGCAGCCTTCCCTTGGCAAGTGGAGCCCTGGACCTAGCCTTCGCTCTGGCATTGCTCTCCCGGGTGATAGTTAGGGTGGCCTTGTGGCCTTTGTTTGGCTTGTTCCTCACTTGGCCCTTCTGCATTGTGACTTTGCTTCAAAATCCTCCCACCCCCTCCCCTATATGTGACATATCAAGCAATACCTCTCCTTAGTCCATCTAAGGTTCTCCCATGGCCCGATTCGGATGGTGCCCCCAGGTGCTGGCCCTCCTGGCGGCATGACCGGCTGGTCTCCGTGTCTCCCAGAGGCTCCCCGATGGCCTGCGAGGTGTTGGCCCTGATGGCTGGCATGCTCAGCTGCTGAATGTCTCCTTTACTTGAGCCCTGTCTGTTTTTCCCTTGCCTGGGTAGGGAGATTTCTTCTGACGCTGTAGACTTGCCCTGGGTGGGGCCTCTTTTCACATGTTGTCTCTTAATCCACTCCTCTCCTTCTTGGGCTCTTTATTTCCCTGCTAGTCCATGGCAACTATTGCTGCAAGTGTGCCAGCGCCCTTTGTCTGGTGGGGTCTCACTGGCAGCAGGGATCTCCTGGAGTCTCCTTGTGCACTGGAGTTGGTCTCAGACTATCCTTCCGGAATGCTCTGCCTCTTCCGTTCTGGCGCTGGTCTCTCTGACGGTTGTTCTGAGGGTGGTCGTTCTGCTCTCAATGGTCAGTTGCCTTTTCGCCCACCATGGGACTAACACTGGTAGCCCTTGTGCCACTCCTGGATGCCTGCTGTGATAGTCCTTGGTACCACTGTTTCGTTGTGGTACATGACATCTCTTCTTGAGTATGGCACTTTCCTGGTGTGTGACCTTGACCCTTCTGGCCAGGGCTGCCGCTAGGTCTGTTTGGTTGTCCAAATTCCTCTTTCCTCAGACTTCCCTGTGGTCACTCTGCCCCAGCGGATGGCATACCTGCTGCCTGTGAGGAACATCCACTGATAAGGCACTTGGGTGGCTTCCTAATGGCCAGCACATCTTATCTCAGAGGTGGCACCAGGGTGGAATGGCCAAAGCAAACTGAGTGAAGAAGCCCGAAACAGATGCAAAGTAATACGTCATGACCAAGCCTGGAGGCCCAAGAAGGGAGGTGTACTGCAAGCATTTCTGGAGGCTGGTCCCCAGAGGGATGCTCCTCCCCCAACTTCTCAAGCCCAGGGCACAACCAGGCATGAGCAAGCAGGAGGCGGGAGACCAGGGGCCCTGGTCTGCCACCTCTTGCTATCAGAAGTGCCCAAGCATGGACTGGACCCCTAGCTGAAGAGTGACTGACTACAGAGTATGCATAGGGCATCAGGATATCAAAGACTGGAACCCGACCGCTACCCCAGACGGAGGGCCTCCAACACTGGGAGGGGAGGAGAGCACCCAGGGTCCTATAGACGCGCTGCAGAGAACGGACCTAGTGCAGGTTTGGCCATGGTTGTCCTAGCCCTTTCGTCACGGTCCTGGTCTCATCCTCAGTTCGTCTTCGGCCTATTTCGGCAGGTGTGCCTTGACATCTGTAGCTGGGGGACCCTCCAGTGGTACCCTGTTTTTCTGCCTAGCTCAGGTTGTTGCCCCTCCATGGTACATTAATGGCGTCAACCCAGTAGCTCTGTTGATGGCATTTCTTTGGCCTACCTAGTTCAGGCTCCCTACCAACATGCAGGCATGGTTGGTTCTTGCCTCACCCTGTTTCCAGTCCCTGTCAGCGGCACTGCAACAGGCCTACCGGCTGTCACCATCTCCTGGTAAATTTAATGGATAGAGGAATTCTTAAGCAAAAGATTGGTACCAAATCCAGATATAGGTAACCAATACGGGTAAGTTGGCTGTTTCAAGATGTCTGACTCAAGGAATCTTATCCTGGGGGACAATTTTCAGATTTAGTGACATCATAAGAAATCAACAAAATTGATGTTGACTTCATAATTGACCTACTCCACAAAAACAAGTCGTTTCTGGACTTCCACCTGGCCAAACATCACACTTCTCCATTACCTGCAACCTGACTACCTTCGTGGAGCACTTCTGATCTTCCAAGTTTAGTTTTGTAAAATGTATATAGGCCTTTGTGACATTCCTTTTCCAAAAATGATTCAGGCTGCTGTCTCAAAATCAAGAAAGTAAATTCCTTACATGTTCAAGACCAAATTCAATAATTACCATTAATTTGCATATCTGATTTCCATCACCAATTCAAATTACGCTTTCCAGACATCCTCTAAATTTCTATTTACATGTGTCCAACCATTGATGTAGACCAACAATTCCAGACGTGGGTGTGGCTGCGAGGAAAACTGATGACAGCGCCACTATGGATGATCTTTACCAACTTAGATTCAGATCTAGAATCCATACTACAAATAGCAAGCTATATAATTCAGTTTCATTTTAAATGTCTTGGATGGAATACAAATACATCTAACATTTTCAAGTGCAGCTGTCCATTTGCGGTGCCTACAGAAATCGATGTTTCTTGAATTGCACGGTTGGTTAAGACCAAAAACAAAAATTACCATTTTTGAATAATTTTTTTACAATAATGCACTTAGAACTGAATAAATCACAAAATGGACTTCGTTAATCAACTTCCCAGATTGATTTACCCTGAAAAAGTGGTATCATATGCCAATAAATGACAAGTACTTCAGAAGTGGCGTCCAGGTGAGATTTTTAAAAAAACTGTGCCGTCAGCGACGCTACTGAATCACTTCCATTCAGTTATCTAGACCTAGAATTGCTTCTACTCATAGAAAACTATTCATTTTGGTGTCATTTTAAACGTCTTGCATAGATCTATGCACAGCTAGTCTTTTCTTGCTCCCTGAGGAGAGACCATGTCCCAAAGAGACCACCTGTTGAGTGCAGATGATGCTGTCTTTTATAGCACACAGAAAAGTGACTGATTCACTGCAATAATTATCAACCTACATTATGGGAATGGGTAATTATGTGTATGAAGTCAGACATGCTGGAAGTTGAACATACACCAATATTTGTTGTTGTTTTTTTTTATCAAAGAACTGGACATACTAGATTTAAGTGATGGATAAACATCAAAATATGAATTCTTGGTTCATCCAACATTTGAATGCAGATATGGAGTGTATTTGGCCAGATATATGATAAGCCTGTATCATGTTACAGTGACAAATTTTAATTTTCCACGCGAATTTAGTCAGTTTTGCAGAAGCCTTTCTACTGATTGTGACATATGCATTATTTCTGAACTCCACTGTAAATAATATATTTTTCTGATTTTGTACTCAATGAATAATGTTTCTCTGTTGTTTTGCCGAACACTCATAATCCAATATGTGATTCTCATACATATTCCTGTGTCACTGGGTTTTGCCCTCAGACCTGTTGCTGACATCTCATGACGACTCATGACGTAATGCCAACACAACTTGGAAGCTTTGACACACAGTCATGTGACCTCCCCAACCTGATTATCTGGCAGTCTGTCACATGACCACTGGGTCATATGAGTCTAAGAGGGGGTGACCCTGTCTGAATCTTAGGGAATTATATGCTGATGAGTGCTTGTGGGTCCTTCTCAGACCATGTTTGCATCTATGAATGGTAATGTGACCCAAGACGGGAAATATGGTGTAAAGCATGCTCCTGCGCAAACAAAATTCTTCGCTTGACAAGAACAGGACCAGTTAATATTCACAGACATTTCTACCTGATAACAATATCATATTGATCTGGGGAAACAAATATCAAATATAATAATATATCTATCTATCTATCTATCTATCTATTTATTTATCTATCTCTCTATCTTTCTGTCACTCTATCTATAGATTAGACTGGCGGGATTTTTGAAAAATGGCTTTATTTAAAGAGGTACGAGCATTTTGGGGTAAAAGTCGGGAACCCATCTTTTTAGCATATTTCAGGTATGCCGATTCCAAAAAAACCGGTTCCCAAGCGATATTCCGGGTCCTTCACCTCCTAATTTGCATAACAAAATGGCCGCCAAATCAGCAATTTTTTTATCGTTTTAAAGCAGTAACCTTCAATATATATAAGTTTAGGAAAGCAAAAAAGGCAAACTAAGTGGCTCAATCCATGATATGAAGACCAAGGAATACTCACACCATTTTAGAATCAATTATACAAGTTTGATGGTCATTGATATGCTAATTAGTAACCGCCATTATACAAAAATGCCTTTTCTTCAATAACTTCCTTACTAATCAAGCAAATTAAACAAATTAAAGTTCTATACCAATGTTTTAAGGGTCAATGAAGATGATGAAATCATATATTAAGTCATAACACTCATCCAATATTAATTATGCAAGAATGATAGTCATTAGTATGTTAATTAGTGATGAAATATTACATGAAATACCAATCTTCACAATGTCGTCTCTGCTAATCCAGGAATCTTTACAAATTAAAGGTCTATACCAATGTTTTAAAGTCTATGAAGACAATGAACTTATTCATAAAGTCATAACTCTCATCAAATATTAATTATGGAAAAACAATTGTCATTAGTATGCTACTTAGCATGACATATTTCAGAAGAATAGATTCCGTTATATCGATGCTGCTAATCCTGCGAACTTTACAAAATAAAATGTATATATGCCAAGATTTTAAGGGTCAATGAAGAAGTCATTGACAAAGTCTTTACATTCATCTGATATTAGTTATGCAAGACCTGCAGTCAGTAGTAAATTAGCAGTGTCATATAACTGCAAAAAAAGTGTATTCTTATACCTTTCCTACGCATCAAGTAAACTTAAGCAAATGAAGTCCTCCAACAATTTTAGTTTTTTCAAAGTTAGTCGTCAATCCTTCAAAGGTCAATGCAGGTCATGAACTCATTCAAAACATAATAATGTCAGTGATATCCCTAAATTTGTTTTGTTTGTTAAGTTTGATGGATTAGCGAGGAAGATCAGGGCTGTAGCTGGAATTCTGATTTGGGGCAAGCAAAGTTAGGCAGGAGCTCCAATTATTCAGCAGTGTCTCATGGCCCCAAATGCCTTCTAAGCAATCTGAAGCATCAATTCCCCCATAACAGACATGGAATTACTGTATTATCATTTTATGTAGTGTCCAAATTAGTCAAGTTTGAATGTCATACACATATTAAATTCTTCGAATTAAACAGTCATCATGAAAGTTTATGAGTAAAGTAAAGAAGGGCATAACAATTCAAATTGTTATTATTTGGTATTCTGTGTGGGATCAGATGCAGCAAACAAATTTGAAAACTCAATAATATTATGCCTTCTTCATGGCTCTTCCCTCTCAATAACTCTTGCCTCCTCTCAAAAGATCTTGCCTCATCTCTAGCTCTTGCCTCCTTCATCGCGTTCTCCATCCTTTCCAGTGACCCCAATCTCCATAATCTCCCTTTCCGCCTCCTTCCCAGCTCTTCCCTTCTGCCTGATAGCTCCTGTCACCCACCTGACTGCCTCCTCCTAGATCTTGCCTCCACAACAGCCATTCTCTCCTCTCTCTGACTTCTGTGTTCTCCCACTCAGCCCAATCCCAAGTTTTTCCAACAGCTTTTGCTTTGTCAAATTGTGTTTCCTACCTCTCTGCTCATCTTTCTTTTTCCTCCACAATATCTGCATTCTCCTCTGCCTCCTGCCTAACTCCTGCCTCCTGCCTAACTCCTGCCTCCCTACTCAATAGCTCATCTGTTCCCCCTTCACTGTCTACTTCTTAGCTCCTTCCTGATATTGGTTTCCTCCTCCCTGCATTGCCTCCTACCCATCTGCTCTCCCCTCTTTTGTCTGCTTCCACTAGCTCTTGCCTCCTCCCCCAGAGTGGTTCTTCAATAACTATCTGGCTACTCCTAGCTAACTAAATGACTCCTCCTTCCCTGCTTGCTCCTAGTTTCTCTTGGTACCCTCCACCTCCCTTGTCGCGCAATTGTCTCCATCAAGTGGTCCTATTAGCATATCTCCTGACCATCCCTACCTTTCTTACTCACTACCAGTGTTCCATGCACACATCAAATTTTTTTATTAAAAAAAAAAGAATACACTGTCTGCTCTTCGTGTAGGCTTCACTGTTATAAGGAGAAAGTAGCAGTTTTATTATAGTAGGAGTGTCAGTATTGCCTCAGAATATTTTTGCATATTGGGAGTAGCAAGGTGACTTCATTTTTGTGTTGAGGGATCTTCCAATAATGCATATGATATCATCTTGATACACCCAGTCAGGAAGATATGATGGGACCTTTGCTGAATTTCAAGGCTGGCATGTGCCATCATGCATTGAGTCCCTGAAAATTCTGAAGAGACACCTTTTTCCGCAAATATGGCATCGCTAATAATCACACAAATAACTATTATTCTTGCATTATTAATATATTATGAGTTTATGGCTTTATGAATTAGTTTTTTACCCTTGAGCCAGTAGTGTGGAAGTTTCATTTGCAAAATTTGTTGGATTAGTAAGGCAGATATTAAGAAAAACATTTTGCTTGTTAGTATATATACAAACCACGATTAATCTTGTATAATTAATATTTTATGAATGTCATGACTCAATAAATAAATTCAATATCATCTGACTCTTTTAGCTTTGGTACTGAAGTTTTAAATGTAAAGTAGGCTGGATTAGCAGACAGGATGTGAAAAACTACTTTTTTTTTCTGTACTATTTCATCGCTATTTAGCATACTAATGACTATTATTTTTTCATAATTAATATTTCATTAGTGTTATAGATAGATAGATATAGATAGATGTTTATTTTTCCAATTTCATAAACAAACAGTACAAGTGTACAAATTTCTGATTATATATAACATAGAAATTGGCGGAGCTAGCAAGAGCCAATACAGGCTGTAATCGCTGCACCTACAAACATGAAAAATTATGTAAAATATTTAAAATATACTTATATATGACGGAAAACTGAGTATGATTGATGGATGAAGAACAAATGAGTTATGAATGATGATGAGGGTGGGATGGTAATGGTGTTTTCAACTTAATTTTTGGCAAATATAACAATTTATGAGAGGACAGGTGAGGTTATACATACTTAACAAATATTCTTTGAGTTTGTATATCGAATGGAGTGATCTTAAATTGTCTTTTACGTTGTTTGGTAGGTTGTTCCATGCTTGCGAGATCTTAAAACTGAATAATTGCTCTTCTAACTTCGTTCTAATTGGGGGATAATATAAATCATATTGACGTCTTGTAAAATGATTATGCATGTCATTGCGAATTGCTAGTTGCTGGGTATGGTATTGTGGTAGGATTTTGAGTTTATGTTTTAAGAAAAGTTTATTACACTGGATAATGTAAATATCATCTAATTTCAATAAGCCTAATTTTCTGAATAAGGGGTCAGTATGGCTATTGTACTTGGACTTAGTTATCAATCTAATGGCCTTTTTCTGGAGTGTTTTGATCCGCGACATTTCTTTGCATTTGATGTTTCCCCAGGCTACTATTGCATATGAAATATGTGGTAAAATTAAGGCATTGTAGATATTTTTCAGGATATTTATTGATATTGTGTGCTTTAATCTAGAAAGAACTGAAATGATCTTAACTATTTGGTTAGCCTTCAGGGTGATATGGTTTTTCCAATTTAGTTTATCATCTATTTGAACACCAAGGAATTTTGCACTACTTTCTCTATTGATATTTGTTTCTCCGATAGTTATATTGCTATGGTCCGTGATTTTTGTATGGGGGCTGTGAAATATAATGTAACTTGTCTTGTTTATGTTAAGAGACAATTTATTGGCAGAAAACCAGGTTTTGACTAAGAAAAGTTCTCTATTGATGGTTTGTATCAGGGTATTGAGATCTTTATCACTGAATAAGAGGTTAGTATCATCTGCAAATAATATGGCTTTACATTCTTTTAAGTTGTCTACTAGATCATTAACATATACAAGGAAGAGAAGGGGTCCAAGAATGGACCCCTGGGGAACGCCACAGCTTAAAGTACTAGAAAGTGAAGATATTTTGCTGTAATATGTGTACTGACTTCTATTGGATAAATAGCTAGAAAACCATTGAAGAGAGATGCCACGTATACCTAGATGATTGAGTTTCATTAATAGAATGCTATGGTCTAGAGTATCAATAGCTTTGCTTAAGTCTAATAGAATTCCGATGCACCATTATCATTTTATAAATCAGTTCATTATCTTCATTGACTCTCGAAATATTGGTAAAGCACTTTAATTTGTAAAGATTCCTGGATTAGCAGAGACGACACTGTGAAGATTGGTATTTTCTGTAATATTTCATTGCTAATTAACATACTAATGACCATTATTGTTGCATAATTAATATTGGATGAGTGTTATGACTTAATAGATGGTTTCATCATCTTCATTGACCCTTAAAACATTGGTATAGAACTTTAATTTGTTTAATTTGCTTGATTAGTAAGGAAGTTATTGAAGAAAAGGCATTTTTGTATAATGGCGGTTACTAATTAGCATATCAATGACCATCAAACTTGTATAATTGATTCTAAAATGGTGTGAGTATTCCTTGGTCTTCATAACATGGATTGAGCCACTTAGTTTGCCTTTTTTGCTTTCCTAAACAGTAGTACATTGAAGGTTACTGCTTTAAAACGATAAAAAAATTGCTAATTTGGCGGCCATTTTGTTATGCAAATTAGGAGGTGAAGGACCCGGAATATTGCTTGGGAACCGGTTTTTTTGGAATTGACATACCTGAAATATGCTAAAAAGATGGCTTCCCGACTTTTACCCCAAAATGCTCGTACCATCCACATATTTCAAAAATCCCGCCAGTCTATATCTGTCTGTCTATATGTTGATCCATCTATCTATCTACCTCTCTATGGAGTCTTTGTGTTGACCAACTACAACTCATCACATTTTGTAATCAGTTATCCTTCGAATTGAATTACCACTCATGTAATCTGTCATGATGGATGATGCAATAACAATTATTGGTTCCATTATTTCATGCCCTGATGGGCGTAATTGCTTAATACTTGATTAATCTTGCATTATTACAGCTCTCGTATGAGTGTACCATGTTATTTTCAACTGCCACAGTGCTCTTGTGATGTCAGTATCAGCATAATGATTTCACAGTTGGTATATTCTCAGTTTCAGCTGTGTCACTTGGAACCCATACTGATCGCACCATTGCTGCTCAAAATTGATTATTCAGTTTGATGTTTTGAATAAATCCAAAAGTTACAATATCCAGCTAAATAGTAGGCCTATAATGCATGGATTTTGTGTATAACTGCTACCAGTTTTAGCACTTTTACAACAAAACAAATTCGTTCAATCTCACATTCATTTGTTGGTCTGAGAGGTTATCATGTGCTGCTCTGTCTTGGCAAAAATAATATACTCAGGAACTAAGGGGATAGGTTTGCTTGGGGGCATCCTTATCACTGATTTCCAATAATGTTTTTGTGATGATCGAATTCTTAGCCTACTGGTTTAGCCTTTTCCCAAATGTTTGGGGAGCAACTACCCCCCCCCCCCCCCCCCCCAATTTCTCGTCCTCTGGTATGCCCATGCAACACCGCCACGTTCACTTCCAAAAAATCTCCCATCATCCCCATTCCAGTCATCAATTCTGAACAGTGTTTTACGCGCAGATCTCACCTAAAATGCTGAAAAGTCACAAGGTGCTGCCCTCAAGGAGAAATTTCACAACAGGACACCATGAATGTCCATGAACGATCAAGCAAGTGGCTCAAACATATCAGTTTCACCTGCTCCAACTGAATCAAACAACCATACCAATGAAAGCAGATTAATCAATTGTTATTCACACTTAGACGGCCCATAAGCCTGACTTGTTGGTAGCAGTTGGAATCAACACTCAAGCTTGCAGTGCCAATAGTGATGTCGGTATTACAATACTGACATCATCTGTGCATGTATTCACATGGAACATGGCACACTTATACAAGATCTGTAATAATAACTTGTGCCAGTTATGGTGTTACTTAATATTTGATAGATGTATAGATAGGAAGATAGATAGATAGATTAATAGATAGACAGATAGATAGGTATATAGATAGATAGATAGATTGATTGATTGATTGATATATTAATTTTTTGCTATTAGACAATAGTCATTGGCTGTTACTGTTATTGAAGGCCCTTACCATAATTATACTTAAAGTTTTACTTCAAGTTTTCTTTCTTTTTCAATGTGTCCTTGGTGATTTGATGCATCCATTTATTGCAGCAACAAGCACTAAAAGGTATCTGCCATTAGTTTAACGAGGATTGATCTATTCTGAAATGTTCACGGTTGAGACACAATGTTTTTTACTCTTTTGCACTCACTGTAGTGTAAAAAAAGTGAGGACAGGGAAAGAGAGAGAATGAATCTTTACAAGCTTCGTTTTTTAACATGGACCTTATGGCAGTTAATCGCTAAATTGTTTGAAAGAAGGATGTGACGAAAGACTTTGCATACCCGTAGTCGACATTTCGGTTAAAACACTGTCTTGTGGGTTTGATCTTTTCTTGCAGGGTCCAGAAAAAACGGTACTGATGTGAGCAAACCAATGATGAATTTCACGGTGATTTACTTATTTCATTGAGAAATTACAATACATTAAAAACCGGTGCATGTGTTTTGACCCTACAGCTGTAAAAGTACAGGTCAAAACTCACACAAGACTGTGTAAGAACTGTTCTTGCCGAAGATAATACAATAAAAGAGTTTATGTAATTAGCAGACTATACTCATAGCGAAGAGTTACCTCATAGAATATAACTGAATATTTGCCACAAACTATGAATAATATCATTGAATGTGTAGATGCAGTACACAGAATACAGCCCAGAATATTGATGGATGTGAGGGTTTATTCATTGATGTTATTACTCAATAATCAATATCCCATCCATCACATCTTGAGAGCTGTCATGATTGCATGATGTAGCAGGACTTACACATCTCCAAGGATGAAAACGTATACACACAGTGTACTAAGTTATTACAAAAATTGGTCTATTTATTCATGTATCCATATATGACAATTTTTTTAATATTTACCCAAAAAAAATCATTTGTGATCCAGATATGTAGCATCACCTGTTGCTTACATACATTTTGAAATATTGATGGTGGTTAGATTGTTTTCTTGCAATATTCATCAGAAATTGTGACATTTTTTATCATTACTATTTATTTCACTAAAAAATAAAAATAAATTAAGAAAAATGCCATTTTTTAGGCTTCAGTGTAAGTGGATAACTCGGTTCTTGATGTTTGATGTTGACATCACTTGATGTTAATATTTTTCAAATCTGGGGTTTTTAAAGAATTTTTACAATTTCATTATTTTCCTACTCTGCAGGCTTGATCCAATTAAAGGTAGCGGAATCACATTTGACACGGTAACAGAATCACAGAATTTCCATATAACCCCATTTTAAAGGGAGCAGCACAATTTCCATCTGTGATGACCTAAGTTCATCAAAACGTAACTACTTTGAGAATATAGTCCTGGGATGAGCACCGTTGGTTTTTCTACATAGCTGAATTATTTTTCTCAAATGAGGTGATGAGATTAAAAAGTCATAAAATTAGGTGTTTTTGCTTGTGATTCCTTTACCCAAAGTTTAGTTTGCCATAAAAAACTGATTGGGCCGGGCACAGAAATTATACATCTCAAAAAGTTAAGTTAACATTTACATAAATCAAAATAAATCTCATTGTCATGATTTTGTCCACCATATCTTTGGTAATGTATCAATGAAGTGCACTTTTCCTGTCCCGCGGTGATTCCGTTACCATGGAATTCATGTTCTGATTTGATTTTCTTTTTAACCTAATTTTAAATTGCACCTCCAAATGTGCTTCTGGATTATATATATATTTTCAATCATCCTCATTTTAATTGCGTGTGGAACAAGTTACTCAATTTGAAATTATGAATTTATGTATAACTCCAATTTCGACTTTGAATTCATTGAGGATGGAGTTGGTTGCTAATCCTACGATCAATTTCTATATATTGCGAAGAAGATTAAGAAGGGAGGATCTACTAAGAAAGTCATCACTGTGAAAAGCTAAACCATTTTCATTTGCCAATCACATCATAAAAATGGTACATAATACAAATAAATAACCAACATGTATCTCCACCTCAGGCTTTGTTGTTATTCATATACCCAGGGGTGTAATTTTCATGGAAAATGTGAGGGGGACACGCGGTGACGCGGTCGGAATCGGTCATCAGATCCGCGAATAAACAGTCAGTCAGGATTTTTTACATTCAAGAAATCCAACATTTGTATAACACGGTAACTTGCCATGTCTCTGAGAACTGCTCCTTACCTACGGGCCCTTTGTTGTCATCAATGGCATTGTCGTGTCAGAGTTTTTGTGGATCGAAAAACATTTACAAATGCAAGAACTACCCAAAGTTATGATGTCCAGTGTTTACGCTGCTACCAAAGATGCGCTGGATTTAATTTTGTATCTCACTGCTCTAAACAGCTAACTTTAATCCCCAAATTCCCACTTTTATTTGCTGAGCAGAAGATTTCCGAGAAGCATCTTCTTCTTCTTCCCTTTGGCCCCTGCATGCTATTTTTAAACTTTTTCACACCAAATGATCAAATGTGTGGGAAGTCATCAAATTTAAGGAAACATGATAAATTGTGAAATTGAGTCAAATCGCTTTTTTGTATGTACAATTGTTAATTTTTAAATACTTAAAATCCCCTTTTTTAATAATTAAGAGGCCTTTTAAAAAAGGAGGAAGACAAAACGGTTCAAGAGAAGATTCAGAAAGCAAAGAAGAAGCTACTCACTCTTTTTTTGCCTGGCATGTCAATCCATTGGAGTGAATCATTGTTTGCTATCATCTGGTGGTTCTAGAACATGTTGTGATAATAATAATAATATATTTATTCACACACATATAATGTGGTACAGGTTAATTAAATAAAAGTAAACAAGGTAAAAACAAATAGTGCTACAAAGTATTACTTAAAAACAATTATGACACAAATAATGTGTTAATCATGTCTGACACATCATCAATAGACAGATACTCACATGACATAAAGCCATCAAGGATATTAATGAGTTCTTCCAGAACTGCTGCATCATTAAGGGTATCAGCATTAATACTGTATCTTATAGTATAACCAAAAGTGTGATCAATACATACAGCTATAATAACGCCCTATCACAGACATTGGGTTACCCAGTGCTACTTTACTAACAACTCTGACAGCATCATTGTCACTGACTAGACATTTCTTAATAAATTTAACAAATCTTCTACACAATTGGATCCTTAGGGGATCAAAACCTGATATGGCATAAATGAAGTCACAATGACTCAATGAGTCATTGGATGAACCTTCCATAAACTTCTTAAAGCCTTACGCCGAGCTATGCACAAGTCATTAACTGCATTGCTATTCAATAGCCATATTGGCGACCCATAGAATGAACAACAGTATTTATCAAATAAATTACATTTTACAACCGGGTGGATATGACCGAAATCAGACATGAAAATATTATAACTTTAAAATAGAGAAACATCAAATAACATAAACATTGTATCTTCTCTATAGAGTGAACCTTCAAAATAATGGGCCAGCAACAGATAGCCATATAAAATTATATTAGATGTCAGACTATAACCGTTGTCTATTCTTCAACTAATAAAAATCAGTGCTGTATTGTTTGTTTACTTTTCGTTATGTATCATTTTTTCCTATTGATCCGGTTGGCAGATGCACTCACTGGCGTAACTAGGGGTTCTCAAACCGGGGGACACCTGAGGAGAGGGGTACGAGATTCTCTGGAGGAACACCCATTGTCCTACAGTTTGTATTGTAAAGGAGAGGACAAGCATTTGATGATGTATCTCAACTTGCAGGCACAGTAGAAAAGAAGATCAATGACCCACCTCATAATAGCAATTTTGGAATGAACTTCTCTCATTTTCATGTAAATCATAATCATTGTCATTCCTCCAAATGAGAAAAAAAAAGAAATCCAAGTCGTTATGTTTATGTCTGGCGTGATTACATGATGATGCTACAACTTCACAAACAATTGTCTCTCTCCTCTCCCCTACTAATGAAAATTTTTTTGCTAGTTATATAACTAGGTAAGATTTCACCTCGGGTGGGGTACTTGTGAATCTTTTTTTGGATAGATAATTATATTCGCACAGCGAAACTTCCGTAAGCAGTTTCAGAAAGCGCATTTAGCACAGGAGAGGACTCAAAAAATCTGTGCAGTGATGGTCTTAACATCAACAGTCCACAGCAGGTAACTAGGTCAAGTGGGTCCAGAGTCTTATCAATGATTCAGTTTCGTATTTAACAAAACATGACATATTCATCTTCGAAAGTGTCTTAAAAATTCAACATTCCCCCGAATTTTCCCTGTACTTATATCTTTTATGGAATAGTTGATTATTATCCTTGACAAGCTAAATTAAATGATATACAAGTGATTCATTTCATTTCAAAACATACAACAAGAACACATAACAAAATTAAAAGTGACATAACCTTCATAAACTGATGATTATGTAACAGTGCGCAATTAATCTACATGCAAATCATGTTCTTGTTTTTTAAATATTACTATTCTATTATGTTATATCAACAATCTAACCTACTCTTAATTTGTCAGCTTTCAGTGTTGTCTGCCTTTTTACCATTTCTCTCTGTCTTTCTATATGTCTATCTTTCTAATTTTGCCTAAAAGTTATGGTAACACTGTTAGTCTTACAAAAACTTTAAGGGCTTCGCGAATTTCATGGCTGTGCCATTGACATATTATAATTGTATTGCTGGCTATGGTGTTTTTGTTTCGGTTTTTGCTAGTTATATAACTAGGCTAGGGGTCACCTATGGGGTCACGTCAGGGTGTAGAATCTGACTGATGTTTCATTTTTATATATGTAACAATGTCCAATCTCACCAGTGACTAGTCACTACAATCAGACATCAGGTTTACGAGAGAAAAACTGCTCAATTATGTCAAACATTCAATCTGAATAAATCACCACAATATCAGACGCCTTGTCCACGGCAGACATCAAATTACTTGATTCAGCCAAAAAGCATAAACTTCCGATAAACTGTTTACACAATGCTCCTGAGTGTGAGCAGAAGGACTAACATCATTCTGAGAGACCATCTGAATCTATTTTTAGATGGTGTTATGTGTTAGATAGGACTGTTTGATAAACTTGTCAATACAAAACTACAAAAATGTCTCAGATACTTGAAGTTATACCTTTATACTGAACAGTGATATTCTCTATTCTTGTGCATTGTTTTGTATTTGTCTCATCAATTTCGTGAGGCAGGTTTCTTCTTTGCTGAAATCTCAAAAATCATGCGAGAATTACTCATTGTTATTCTGCCTGATCACCCGGGGAATTAATATACAGAAACAATGATGAAGAATATAATATCAAAATGTACTTGTTATTCATGAAGCCAACTAGGGAGAGGGAAAACATTCTCCGACAAAGATTGTATTACTATTAAGATATGTTGAAGGACTGAAACTTTCACTTGCAATTTTTTTATCTCGATGAAAGATATAATATGTCCCTAGGATGAAATCCTCTGTCTAATCTATGTCCCGCAGGGTTCTTCTGGTGCAGAAATTATGCATCAACTGCATGCAGTTGCACCTAAGCCATAGGGATTTTTGTTGGCAAGATTTATTTTGCTTGAATATTTAAGCCTTGATTTATCTGGCAAAACACAGGTTGGATGGCATACCCTTCTTCCACAGCATATACCTTTTCACTAGTACATCTTGGAAGTTTTGCCATTTTAGATTTTTTTCATATATTTTCGATCTCCCCAGTGTAATAATTCATGCGAGCCAATGGCACTATCAATTTCGGTACATAGTGGTTTATCAGCCGAAGTATATTAGAGGTAAATCTCCTATATAGTATAGGATGCTAAAGGAGGGACATCCCGTAAGCATAAAACAAGTATTCCCTCGCTAGAATCCAATCTGCAGTCCCATAAAGTGTAATTCGACATGAAGACACAATGAATATATGAATACGGAAGCCTCATCAACACGAGACGATACTGTGTAAAGGAAAAGACCCATTCTATCAAAGACAGTAGCACCGTTGCTTTCTCTTCTAATCTTTTTATGTAATGGAGTCGTTTTCAGGAAGTCTGCATGACTTCCAATCTTCATTTCTTAATGAATCTCTCAACAGAATTCTTATCTTGCAAAAATTTTTCATCTCAAGAAAAGCAACATTAAGCTCAACAAAGCAACATAAAGCAATATCACTTTACAACTCCAGCACACACTACAACCGATACGTGCAGTTGTGCTTTTGGCAGGAATCTCATAATACGATGTTTACTGCTGCCTTGCCAATGCTTTTTGGATGATTTATTCCAAGTAGAGCATCTTACAACATTTGTTATATTGCAACGGCCCCCGAGAGAGCAGGAACAATGGCAGCTGTTAGGCTGGTATGAAGTGATAGTCTGGAGCCATTCCATGTGGTTTATCAGTAGAAGTATCAGGATAAATATGTGTCTAGTGTAATAATTTTTTTAATATTCAAAATTAGAATCAGTGATATATATATGTACTCATCATGGTTATAAAACTTAATGGTCCATACATTTCCATAAAAAAGACTAGATTAATAATAACAAATAGTAGTTACAACAGTTGCAGTCTCACTTTTGATGAAGCTGATTAGATTCCATTGTCTTCATACTATTGCATAGAAACTTACACGCCTGGTATGCGACCTTGACATTAGATAAGACGTGTCACATGACCTCAAGGGGATGTCATACATGTGACGTGTCGTTGGAGATGGTGCCTCCTCAAGTTTCTTAAGGTCCTTCACAGAAATCCATAGAGAGTACAATTTCCATTAAGGAAACATTAGCTATGGGAAATAGTGTATTATTTGTTACATACAAATGAAGTGAACCAGCTGTGTAGAATCTGAAACTTGATGTAGTAGGGAGTATGGTTATAATGGCACATTGCAGTGTCAGAGTAAGCATAATTTAAATACCGGTACTTCATGTAATATATATCTGGCTGTTAGAAATATGAAAAAGAGACGTTTCTCAATGATAGAATTTAGAAAGTCAATTATTTAATGCTGTAGACAAGTGGTTTGAATCTCACTTGCTTATCATTTATGTAAATAATTCATTTCCATCCACAATTACATTTTCACAAATTTCACTCTAACTGATTTGTCAACAACATACAAATATCCATTAAAATAGATTTTGTCAATCCATTTTGAAAATAGAATATATATTAAATTGTAGGTCAACAGAACATTTTGTTTAGTGTTCCGTATCATATTATGTTCTCCTCACTAGCTCCACCGCAACTAATACCATTCGTGATCAAACATCACAATTCCACTTTCATCATGTAAGTACCCCATGGTAACTACAGCTCGCAAATTTTATTATTTTCATCAATGTAGTCATTATCACTATTCAGTGCATCCATGCATCACACTGTTTTGTTTTAGTCTGTCAATGCTTTTGCCAAACAATGTGCGACCATCCAAAAAAGTAGCTATGTACAGTACATGTAAAATCACGGTAGATCAATTGCAAGATAATTTATAGTAAAGTTTCAAATGTGTAATTTTAAGTCAATTGTATATCGACTATTGGAAATCCTACCTTTATAAACTTGTTAAAATAGAAGTTGATAGTTGGAAATCGAATGTTTGATTTACAGCTTGAAATCGTGATTTGAATGACTGGATCTTTGTCTCAATGTAATCCATCTTAATTGTGGCAAGGATAGAACCACCTGTTTCGGCATTTGCGAGCCCTCCATATTTTCTTCAGTCTTACTTCCATCTCAGTGGTCTCGGGGAAGTCTGGGCCATCTAAACCCTTCCCTGGATCTGCCACTGCTTTATCTATAATATCTATCTCTTGAAATTTTAATGCTTATGATTTTTGTGACAAAAGTAGGGTTTTAAAAAAATATTTTGTGCTGCTTCAGTAGAATTATACATCTGTATCCATTTCAAGTAAATGAAACTTAGAACTGAACTGCTCATTGAAAAGAGATCCGACATCTTTTTGCACATAAATGGTCTACTTTCACTCCGGTTTGACCCCTTTCTGTCTGCCTGAAATGGTGAAGTTTGCAGAGGCAGTTCCTGGATGTGGGTCAACAGGAAGATCATGTTATAGAGGTCATTGGGTGAAACTAGGTCGACTGAGGTCACAGGGTCAGACAGCCAGAATGAGGCTGAATGGCAGTCGATGGATACATTGTGTGACAGGTTGCCAGAATTATATGACCTTATTTGTTCATTTCTTTGAGATGATGTGAACCTTCATCCAAAACCAAAGAATCTTCATAGTGAACCCTTCGCAGAAGTAGTGTCAATACTTATTACGAAAAGATGCACTGTAAAAGCACAGCTGATGACATGCAAAATGAGTGAATTTTATTCTCTACGAACTTTTGATGAAACAGGGCTTTCATAAGGGAAATTGTATTTCTGTTGCACATCTGACATCGAAAGCATTTAAACAATTTTGCGCCCCGTACCAATGCATCTTATGGCATCTGCTTGGTTAATCGTTGTGCCTAACGACCACTAAGAACTGGTCATTACTACAACATATCACAAGCTAAGGATGTGACAAACTAATGAAGATAATTATTACAAATTACTGTGTAGAAAATCAGACCCTGTTACCATGTCGTAAGAATAACTTACCACAGAAATGTCGTCGTATAGATCATTCCCGGAGATCTAATGGTGATCAACGATATGTGGTTTCATTGTTGTGCTCATGTAACTGGAACTGCAAAAATAGTTAATTGCTTGCAGCAATGATGTAAGATACAGGAAATTGCTTCCACACAACAGTTCTTGATATCAGGCTTGTCACAGGTTGCCTTAATGGTCAGGTGTGATGTCATCACTCTCTCCTGTGCATAAACATGTGGGTAATTGACAATGCTTTCCCTTACTTTGGCAAAATGGATAAATCATTGACTCAATCTCAGTAAGATGTGTGCTTTGTGATCCGTATGCATTAATTAAAGTGGCAATTATACATTGGCAGTCATTTGGCCATGAAGTTTGTAACATCATTTAATGAATTGCTACTTCTGTATCGGCTACTCCAGCTGTACTCCAATCAATGGATACTAGTACTTGCCTCAGGGGTGCCGGAACAGGGGGGGCAGGGGGGGCAATTGCCCCTCCTGCCCTTGTCCAAGGGGGGCAGGGGGGGCAAGGGTGCCCCTTAGATCTTAAAGAAAAAAACATTATTAAGCCTTATTTCACAAATTTTAGGCACAAATTTGTAAATATATGTTCAAAATTATTAGTGACTCTCTATTTAAATTTTGTCACGCGAAATTGGCGCGAATACGATTTGCCCTTTTTCATCTAACCGCCCCTGCCGTTCGCGATTCCTTCCGGCACCCCTGACTGTCTTGCCTCTATGCATTCCCTGTTTGATGTGTAGCTTTTAGTAATCTGATGCGATTGCTCAATTCCGTGATAATGTGAGAAGAGTGAGTGCTCCTCAAAAGTGCAGGTTGCCCTGAGCAATGTAATAGATACCACTATAAGAGATAAAATACATATTCAATAGTGTAGAACTGCATCAGCTAATTTTGGTAGGCCACTTGAAATCTGTCAAATCTGTGTTTCACTGCTCTCTGTGCATCTATCTTTCAATTAATCAATTCATTTATCTATCTAATTATCTATCAGTGCCTGTTCTCGGCAGATTCTGAATGGTCATGTGATCAAAATGGCAACTGGTTGTACTCATGATGGCCATGCATCTCCTTAGAAAAGTTATTGGGTTTCAAAACAATCATTTTAACCTTTTCATGATATTCTAGCTGTATCAAGTTCTAACTATTGTTTCTGCAGCTGCACTCTATCATCATTAGGAGACTATTTGACGGGGGGGGGAGGGGGTTAGAGTTTTTTAAAATAATTAATAATAGCAGTTACTGGTTGGCTCCGTGTGTCTTATGTCAATCATCCAACCAGGAGTACCAAGCCCTATCCACCATACCCACTGGAAATATATATCTTTTTTGTTTCCCCAACTCCATGCAACTTCTCTCAGACTATCTGGTTCTTCTCAAGGGGTTGGCTTGGAGTCCATATGTCGGCTTATACGTCTATGAAAAGAAGCAGGTCCCCCATCAAAGCAGAAAGCCAGGCTTTGAGAGGCTAAATAAGGCTAATTTGTTAAGAATGGGGGACTGGCAAAGATATTAGCAGAACCAAGGGTGCCAGATAAGGTTGTGTATAGGAGTGTGTGGTGGTCTTGAGAGACTGCTTTCAGCATGTCTATAGGACAGACCTTGTGTAATAGGGGTCTAATGGGGGTTGACATCACTGTTGGGCTTCTGAAGTAGCTGGTTTGGGATAATATGGGTTGCAGGTCACACAGCAGAAATAAACTGCTCACGCTTAAAAACACACACTTCCAAAAAGGTTAAAAATAGTACTTCCTCTTAAAGTATCAAGATGAAAGTTTGCGCACTTCTAGAAGTTGCCATCAGGTATATTCACAAAAATTTTCCTATCTCCACGTGCAGTACTTTTGTGTCAAATTAATTTGTCTTGGTTACTGTCGAAAAACGCCAGTCACAAAATTTCAATAAATCCTCTGATCATTAATTTCAACAACTAAGCTGTTCATTCCACAATATTTTTTGAAAAGCCAGGAAAGTTTATATTTTTACTTGCTTGATGGGTTGGGGGGAAAAAGGATATTTGACCAAATCACAATTAAAAAGGATGAATTAATGAAGTTTAAGTTTCAATGCTGACCAGCCCCCTACGACGGACTTTTTTCAAAATCTTCAAAAAAAGATGTTTTATTCAGATTTTTGAGAGTATTGATATGGAATGATTGTCTATGTATGTATTTCTACCCTGGGTGAGCAAAAAGCCCCATAATTTAACAGTTTTGGTTCACATGCTTCATTTCCAGATGCTGAGTCGTACATTTTGAGTTTTCAATTCAAAATCTGCTTTATCTTTTTTTTTTTCAAAAACTTCCGTGGGACAGTTTTTTGATGTCCTTTGCCTGTCGTGTAAAAATTGTGATGTTTAGGTGCTGTTTTTGTCAGATTTTTGACGACGGATGCTCATTCCAGAAATGAGACAGACAGTACACGTTGAATGCAATTTAAATCTCAATGATGTTATCAAAAATCATCTAATTATAAAAGAAGTTGTCTTTTCTTCATTTGGTAAGTTAAATTTTCATCACTATGTCTCCTACTCCAGAGCAATTTTAAAGTTGTAGTGTCGTGATTTATGAGTTAGCACAGAAATCAAGAAATATCTTGTAAACCAGGAATTTGTGCTTTTCACAGTAGTTGATTGATGAGACAGAAGGAAAAAAAAAGAAGGATGAGACAACAGAGAATTGCTTAAAATCCATTGCAATAATTCATATGCTTTGAAGATGAAATAGCAGCTACTCAGTTTGCATGTGTTACGAAGTTTAAGCTGACCGGATACATAAATTGTGTTTTTAAATAATATTTCATCCGATTCATATTGGCTAGAAGCTGTGGAATCTGACCCAGTTTATAAATCACATCACAGCTTATAGTTGTTTTACAGCTGCTGCACTGCTGCAGAATTGGAATGCCAACAGTGACACTGAGTCATCTTAGACATCACACCTCGGTAGCATAAAAAATAACTTTGGATTTCATGTAAATATGACGAGGACTGTAATACTGTTAATTTTCGATTTTGATATTTTCTATTCTTTAGCATGATTTTCCACTTGTCTCATCAATTTCTTTGTGCTTGTGCCAGATATTACATTCTTGAAATATTTAAAAGAATCATCCAAGACACATCATTGTTATTCCGCCTGATCACCAGGGGCATTAATATACAGAAATAATGATGCAGAATATCAATCTACATGTAATTGCTATTCATAAGCCAAGAAGGACAAGAGGAAAAGTTCTTCAGAAAAATCAATTTTTGTAAATGAAATATGTGCAAAGTTTGAAACTGTTGCTACTCTATAGAAAAGCAAAGTATTTTGCAAAATGCGTATTCTGAAATAATGGGTGCAAAAAAGTTGAAAATCACCACGTAATTGATATCCCATAGGGTCCTCTGGAGCAGGAATTATGCATCAAAAGCAGTTGCACCTAAGCCAAGGGGATTTTATTGGACATGATTTATTTGGCTTGAATTTATCAGCCTTGATTTACTTAGGGGGAACATGGGATGGGTGGCACACTCTGCATCCAAGGCTGTTACCGTGAATATTGGCAAATCTAGACAAATAACATTTACATTATATATTATATAATGTACACAGATGGACCAATGATACAATGTATATATCAGACAGATAGATGGAATACATATAACAGAAGGAAAGGTCTTATAACACAGGGACCAATGTATTCCTCTGAGGTACTTATGCCATTTTTTCATATGATAATTTTGTAAAGAGTCATCAGTTGATTGTGTACAACCATACAATTGTTATTTCGTTTTCTTGTTTTTGGTTTCGTACCGAATTGAAGCAGTCAGCTTTGAGAGTGCAGATAACTTCAAAGCCATAAACATGCTGGTGTGCAGCTTATGTAAAGGAAAAAAGGTTCCACCAAATTTCCCTAATTACACTTGCAGATTTAGAGAGACAGGCTCAGACAGCTCAGACCAGATTTCAAATGATAAGCCACATCTAAAAATACTCATTCATGTGAACCAGTACACCAGATTGGAATTGTCACTATTTTGCAGTGTCCGACTTAGGATGTAATTAAACGGTATTTTCTATCTTGTGCTGCACTTAATTCATGTATGATTTGTCCAAATTAATTGAAGTTGAGAGACTCAAAAGAAGTGTATGCAGCATCCACCAACACAGAAGTGCAATTAGATGAAAGAAACAGTCTGTGGGTGACTAAAATTATGAAATGCACTGTATAATTCATATCCAACAGGGTTCCACTAGCGAATGAATTATGAGCATCAACAGTGGCTGCTGTGAGAATGTTTTTTGACTTAATTTATTTGTCTTTACTGTTTAGCCTTGACTTATTTGTAGAAACACAGAAAGAGTGAAATACTCTGCTCTGATAGCAAATGCCTCTAAGGAGTTGATCCAGGAGTTTCAGCTATTTTCAGAGTTTACATAGCTATCCTACCTCCCCACTGCCTCAACTTCGATCTGTGCAATAATTGACATATGATCAGATAGACATGGAAATATCTTATGATAACTGAGAATCTAACCAGATATATACAAGAAAAACAGGGTACATCGTTGTAAAACAAAGAATTTGTCAATTGATAATTTTATCGAGACAATGCATTTCATTGGACTTGGTTACAGGCTTATACGTGTAATTGTCACAATAAATATGCAATGTTTTCAGAGTCACTAATTTTTGCCCTGAGAAACTAAACTACTGTTTTGGAAAGTGCAAATAATCCATACATGTAGATAAATAGTTAGATAGACAGATAGATAGACAGCCAGACGGATAGATGGTTAGATAGATAGATAGATAGAAAGATGGATAGATAGATAGATAGATAGATAGATAGATAGATAGATAGATAGATAGATAGATGGATAGATAGATAGATAGATAGATAGATAGATAGAAGCAGATACAAAAAAATTGCATTTTAAGTAGCCCAGAAAATAGCCAGACAAAGCTTTAAATAATCAATTCATTAGAACCGACAAGCACCATGTCGTCTATAGTCAGTAAATGTCATCAAGATACATCACATACATTAATATACACTGTGAAAAACAAAACGCAGAACTATCACGAATGGTCTCTTAGCTTGTGAAGCTCCACGCACCACTCCCTTGATACAAGCTTTTCAACCTGCATCTAGATCTATACTAATGAAAATGAATGATGAATCTCTTTGATGCAAATGAATAGCGCCTTTCCCAAATGATCCAGTTGGAGTCGTGTGATAACACAAATTAGATGGTTCCTTGCTCATATATGGCTGATTGCATTGTATTTAGATTATATGTGTGCCTGCAAATCTCCAATATGTTACCGCTGCCATTTTGGCACATAGCTGTGGCTGATGAATTAATGTGTCTTGCACAATAGGAGCACAATTTGGCAGAGGATACAATATGCACAGTGTTTATTGCTCAGTATGTGAGATAAAACAATGTGTTCTTCTAAGTGGTACTTTTTTGCCGTTTTATGGTCGATTCAGCATTGTTTTCTTTCTATTGAGATTCTCTCATTCTCAATGATGCATGAATTATACAAGATATACACATATTATTCTGCTATTCTCCGTACCATCAGATCTTATGATGGACCTTTGTTTGTAAGTGAGACACTGACAAAAAAGGTATTTTCAATCTGTAAAACACTCTTATATCAGAGGTATATTTCAGTCGACTCGCATGCAGCGTTAATGCCTCATTAACTTAACATCATCACACGTATATGACAGTTTATAATGACTTGTATGTAATGAATGTTTCTTTTGAGGTTATGTGAACCTATCACTACTTGACCTCAGCGTGTAAACTTTACCAGTACAACATTTACCAGTATTTGCATGCTCTGGTAGTACTTTTTTATAATACTTTCGCGCTGCATGGTCAACACTGATAGAACTTGCAAACTATATATGCCAGAACCACAACAAAATCCAGTGATCAACTCTTGGATATACTACACACATATTTCAGCCAAGGGACAGTGTGACGTCAGACGGCGCATATTCACCTTGTGCACTCTTATCAGTATGGACCAAACGCTCCGACAATACATCACCTGTTGTATTAGTATGGGCAAAACAACCAAACCCAGAGACCACCCTGTAGGAGGAGTCTTGTAATATTTTAGAGGGAAATGATACAGTTCACAACAGTGTCCCCTAGTGTTAAATTAAAAATTTGAGAAAATATGCCTTATTATGAGCTATTGTGCCGCCAAACAAGCTAAAACAATCCAGTAAAACCTTAGAAACTAAAAAATAAATTTAATTCCCAACTTTGTTTTGGAAATTTTTGACATGACACCACCCCCCCCCCCCCTCTTAGCTTGAACCTTACCAACTTCTACCAGGTTTTCATGGGTACTTTTCATTTTATAAGTGCACATATTAAAAAAAAAAACGTGATTTCCCTATCTTTCCAGTGTTATTTCCAAAGACCAATTGGGGTGCATTCAAATGTCAGTAGTTCTTTAAAAATGCTGGTAACCCCCCTTTTTTATAATACTTTCACGCTGCATGGTCAACACTGATAGAACTCGCAACTATATATGACAGGACCACAACAAAATCCAGTGATAAACTCTTGGATATACTACATACATATTTCACCCTAGGGACGGCGTGACGTCAGACGGCGCTAATTCACCCTGTGCACTCTTATCAGTATGGACCAAACGCTCCGACAATTCATCTTCTGTTGTATTAGTATGGGCAAAACAACCAAACCCAAAGACCACCTTGTAGGAGGAGGCTGGTAATATTTTAAGGACATTTCAGTAGAGTGGCGTAGTGGTATGGGAACTTGTACTGTGCATTATGCATTGTTTTTTTGCATGGTGAAACTCTTTTCTGAATTATAAGAATAGTCGATATTAGCAGAACAGTCTTTCTTTTTTTTTTTCCTTTCCATAATTTCCCTAACAATGATAAACTTATCTTTACAGACCTGGCCTTTTGGGGGTCTCCAATGGATTTATTGATAGTGGATCCAAGTTTGATTAGTTATTATAAACAACTGATTTTACATGTATATCAAGTAAGGTTGTAGCTAACTTTATGTCCACATAAGTCATATAATTATCTCAAGACGTTCTCATGTCAGGAACTGTGAAATACTGACAAAATGTGAGCTATCAGTCTCTGTTGCATAGTGGCTTATCAGCCAGTAATGCCAAAATACATTAGAGGCTAACCTCTAATATAGCAAGGGACGCTGATGTAGGGACATCCCGTCAGCATAAAACAAGTGTTCTCCTGCAAGTACCCAATCTTCAGTCCCATAAAGTGTAATTCGGCATGAAGACACAATGAATATATGAATACGGATGCCTCATCAACACAGGATGATACTGCGTCAGCAAAAAAAAAAAATCTTTTTCAGACAGTGGCATTATTGCAATCTCTTCTCTTTCTTTTTTTTTCGGAGTCAATATCAGGAAATCTGCATGACTTCCAATCATCATTTCCTTATGAATTTCACAACAGAATTCTTATCTTGCACAAAATGTGAATTTCAAGAACAAGTCTTTCTCCTCATTGTACAATCATCGGCAATTATATTTCTTGAATTTCTGTTCTCCTTTTGCCTGGTGATGTTTGCACATTTTCAATTGCCCTCTAATCTTAATGACAGTGTAAATCAATGAATTGTATTCTTCACAATTTCATCTCACAAATAAATCACTTTATCTTAACATTTTACGTATGTCCATTTCTTTTTTATTCTAATATTAAATCCCTGAATGATGTTTTTTATCTTTTGGCCACTCATCTCAATGATGCTGTTATTCTTGTTTTTCACTACTTCATGAATTTTCATCATTATCACAATTCACAAGACTGCATCTACATACAAGGTCACTAATCTCTTTGTCCACTTATCTCAACGTTGTGTTTTCAACTTTCATCTCGCAAAGACGGATTCATCGTTAGCATCAGGTTTTCCCAACTGTCGCTGATTTTCCCATTGCAGTATCATTTCAAAAGTAAGTTCTTATCATTTCGTGACTGAGTTCTGTCTTTGTGCACTGATTATCTGATAATAAAGTATTATTGTCATTATCGTGTGGAATGAGGCAGACATGGCAAGTCATATTTCTCTTTAAAATAGTAGCGCATGGTGTATAGTATCACTATACTATAAATTGCAAGGACTACTGTTTCGTCACTCTACTCATATAAGGTCATTTGTTACCAAAGAAATTCTGATGATAACATTATCATCAGCCTTTGTATCCTAGCTAAACGGAATAATATAATTTCATCATCTCCATCTTGTGAAATTATTATCTTTAACAATACTGCTTCTCCATACAAGGATTACATTCTCAAACATATATACGAAACCACAATCTGGCTGGCTGTTTGCAATGAGTGTTGATGCCTCTAGGTGCTATTGTGCAGCTCCTCACAGATTAAGTACGCTACATATTGCAGTGTTGAGTTGGTATATTTCTTTTTGTCACAAATATCCCAAGGCTAAATTAAACAATAAAGAAAAACAGGCCGGTATTAAGGGCAAACATAGAATAACGAGTAGGAAGATTAATTAATCATAGACAGACGGTCTACAATCAGATTGATTGAGTTTCTCGAGGCCAAGCAGCTAGAAACTCTTATTTTGTGCAACCACTGAGGCCGTGAGTTCCAATACTGCTCCTGATACTCAATTTCTTCTGAGCCCATGGGATATTGAATTGAGGTGGACTGTGTCCAGTGTTCTGTGATATGGTCAAATGACCCTAGTCACCCTGAAAGAAAAAGGTACAGTATATATATTATATTATTTGGACGAAAGCTTGTAGAGCAGTTTTAATAAAATAATACCACATTGTTTTGTCTTCCTCCCAACCTGTCAAGTGCATATAATCCCGTATATGCAGGACATAAACCATGATAAAACCCCACAATCCCGGAATACTAAAAATTGGCGCCGGGAATCTCAAGAGGATCTTGGTGATTTATTTACCTTAATGGTAGACATTCATTTAGGCAGAAGTCATATCAGGCAATGAGTGTAATTGGAAGAGACGGAGCGATAAGAAATCTATATTCAATAACCTAAGACTTTGTGACCGGCAAAGCTGGTGACTCCAATTAGAGAGAAAGGGATAAAAATCATAATCCAATCAGGCTGGAAGGATGGAATATAATTGAACAGAGACATTCTCAGGGACCCACACTAGTGGTTCACAGCGAATGTTTCGCCATGAAATCTTCATTTTGTTGATCTTGAGAGTTAATTATGTGTCCTTGTCAAATTTGGAATGCAGAAACCAGAAAGGAAAGATTCAGATATATAAATCCTGTGTAATTCATGAACAATCTATCAGTCTAAGTCTCTTTGTAGCAAATTACTATTGTAACTTATGATACCCAAATACAGTATTGAATTCCTAAATATAGTACAGAATTCCTTGGAACTATGCAACAATAGTTTTGCTTCTTCAGACCAACCCTTGTCCTGATGGCAGTGAATGCTCAAATTCAATAGGGAGCAACATATTAAGCAAGAAACTCGGTATAAAGGGATATTTGGTGTGAAAAAGCAGCATTAAGCCCCACAAAGAAACATCACTTTATGACTCAAGTGCAGACTAAACCCGTTACATGCAGTTGCGCTTTTGGCAGAAATTTCTTAATTTGTTGTTTACTGTAGCCTTGACAATGCTTTTTGGATGATTTATCCCAAAAAGAACATCTGAGTACATTGTCACTCTGCAATGACCCCCAAGAGGGCAGGAACAATGGTCAGTGTTAGGCTGGTATGAAGTGATAGTCTAGAGCAATTCCTCTTGTATATAAGTAGAAGAATGAGAATAAATATGTGTCTAGGGTAGATACACTCATGCCTGGTTTAGGGCCTAAAACCTTAATTTGCAGTTACACAGTTGTAGAGTTAAAATCCATCATTAACTCATTGAAAGAAAAAATATAAAATACAATGACAGGCTTGGTATAATATTCCAAAATTGCCAATATTCTTTGACTTTAAGTTTGTTTCAGCTGTTATTACAAATCAAGCAAACGGAGTGTCCTTGGCTGTCAAATGTAGCAATAAATCTTGTTAATTTCCTACTATTGCTTTGTGCATGCCGTGGGTGTCTTTCACTCCTAATGTAATATTTTGACCTTTCTCTTGCCCGGCACAAACAGTGAATTAACCTATGACAATGTTACTTAGTTCTGTTCCTTTGCTTGTTATGTCGCTTTATGGTTACTTTCCAAGCACTTACTACACCACTTAGTCTGTGCAGTGCTTTGAGAGAGTGGGTGTGTCTGTCCATTTGTTTACATGCCTCATGTGGCGGCTTTTTTCAATGGGCCAGTGTGTTGTCACAAAGGCCAATCAAACATCATAGAAGCAGAACGACTAATAGAAAGATTTGGTCAATTTACAAATAAATTCCTTATATTTAATTAAAAATCAGTGATTTAAACAATTCATGCAAGAAAGATTTGATCAAATCATTGGGTTTTTGACATGTTGCTTGGAATTCATCTGTAATTTGACCAGTCATTCAAGATGTAAGATTAAAACTCACAAGATTGTCTTTATATGATACCATAGGTTGTCCCATCCAGTGTTATGCGTCCCATACCATACCTTGATAATGGAGAAATCATTATATGAAAGGTCCTGTTTTTACTATTTCTGCCAGGAAAGGCACACAACTTGGGAAAATTACTAATCACCAACCCTTGCAATTTATGTCACGCCCATGTTAAAATGTGGTTTCTTTTTCCATATATAAAAAAAGGTTGAAAAAGGTGTGAGACTATTTTCTGAAAATATAACAGTTATATTAACAGACTACTTTCTGAAAGCTATTAATGTTGCTGGGGAGTGTAGTATTAGTGACCTCTATTCCCCTGGTCATTCAATTTTCTAACACCAGTCGTGCCAAACCTAGTCAGACATTCTGTCGGAGATAATCACTGCTAAATCTGTCCCCATGACAACTGTAAACATTGAATTACTTGATTCTGCTGAAAAGCAGAAACTTCCTATAAACAGTTTAGACTTTGGCCCTGGGCATGAAGGGAAGGACTAACATCATTTCGGGTCACATCATCAGCTTGCTCTATCTTTAGATGTTGCTGGGGAGTGTAGTATTTGGCATGGCACTTGTGGGGAGGATTGTATGTATTATGTGTGGTACTTGTGTAAGTTTGTTAGCCTTTAATATTTAAGCAACTTTAGCACCCCAGAACAGAATTGCTGGTTTTAGGCTAGGGTGCTGCCGGTATGACGTTTGAATCAAATATGTGAATGGTCTGAAGTGCAAAAGCAAAACAAAACGTAAATACAGGAATGTGCAATTTCATACTGTGGCACAATCTCGAGTATGTTGCCCCAGGTATGTTTCATATAGATGACAACAGGATCAGAGTTGCTCACATCTCATGTCACCATGACCATCATCTCATCATCGTCATTTTATGATCATCCCATAATTATTCACTGGAACTTGATTTTCCTTGTCAGCCTGCAACCTAAATTGGACACCATATAATTTGTTTTGGCAGCACAACATTGCAATCGAAAAAGAAAGGCCTGTATCATATTGATGCTTGTCAGGATATTTCTTTTATATAGTTATTTCAGACATTTTCTTCTTTCATTGAGGGCAATCTCATGTCAACTGGACTGGAGGCACATTCGTCCAATTTACCTTCGGGTGACTTTTGCATGGGGTGCATGTTGTCACAACCCACTAAAGGGGCAGCAATGAGCGCTGCCGAAAAATTGATGATGAAAAAACAACGACATTACACAGTCAATAATTCATACAACATGTCATTTGGGGAGCAATCAGCATTGTCTGAGGCCAGTCTCAAAGTGTGGCAGTAGAGTAGATCTGATGAGGGTGATACATTTTCTTTTGAAGATGAAAATATGATGAAATAGAGAATCAGTACATTGAGGTTATAGACAAAGGGATCAGAGATGACAACATCATTGTGCAGAGAAGTGAAACAAATACAAAGAACAATGTTATATGAAAGTAGGATAATTTCCCAGAAGAAATTTCATGTGAATGACAGGATTGTTTTGCCATTTAGATGAATGAGCTGTTCAAATATGAAGACATCATCAGGGAAATTAAAGATGAGGAATTGAAACAAACCGTTAGAGGAACTTACCATCTAGATTACTGTAGGTCTATGATTACGATGAAGATTTATTCGTGAGATAAAAATTCCTTGCATTGTAAGAATAATTGCTGGTATTTTGAAGAATAGACAAACAGATGTGAACTTCTTCAGGGGAACAAAGATCTGAAAATGAAACAAATAGATACGTGTGTATGATACTGACAATGATGAAAAATTGCATTTTAGATAAGAATTATTTTGGGAGATTCTTTACCAAAAGGATGACTGGAAGACATGCAGACTTGGTGATAAAGACTCTAGAACAGCTCAGAAGAGAAAACTTTCTAAAATGTGCTGCTACAGCATCTTAGATTGAAAGGGTCTTTTTTTATACGCAGTATCTGCTCGTGTAGATGAGACATCCATATTCATATATTCATTGTGTCTTCGTGCCAAATTACACTTTATGAAACTGCAGATTGGATTCTTGCAGAGGAATACTTGTTTTATGGCGATGGGATGTCCCTCCTTCAGTGTCCCTCGCTATATTAGAGGTCACTTCTAATGTACTTTGGCATTACCGACTGATAGTCACTATGCACCAGAAACTGCTAGCACCATTGGTTCAGTATTTTGCAGTCTCAGTCACAACACCGGCTTGTGATATTGGACCGCCATCACATTGATTATTCTGCGTTAAACTTAAATATGTACAACATTCCGTACAGAACAATTGATAGGTTATCACAACCAATTATATCTGGATAAGTTACCAACAAATAAAATTGGTTTGAGACCATCCAGAGTGTATGCCATGACTGTAAGTACAACCAGTCCATACCTAGTGCTAAGCTATTACAGAAATGCAGAATGAAAGACTGCTCAGCTTATATTGACTGTTGCCGGAAGATTGACCAAGTATTTCACAGCGAAATTCATAAAATAGACTCCAAAAACAATGTTATATTGCACACTTCAAGTAGTAGGTTCTCTATGCGACTAGTTTTATATACTGTAGAAACAATGAAGAAAATTCAGAAAATAATTTTATCCAGAACAACAACTATGCAATGCACAGTACAAATGTCTCTGCATACTGGTGTGCTGTACTAACCCTTTAGATACATCATATACATATTTATTATAAGCCTCCACCTCCAGGGTGGTCACTAGGCTTGGTTGTTTAGCCCATACTACAGTACACATTTCTAAATGTGGCTCAACTTAGCTGTCTATAGCTATTCATTACTAGTCTTATCCATATCTATCCATAGCTATCCATTTCTATTCTTTTGTATACACTGGAATCTCTTTACCCCTTGTTTAAACAATAGTAAATGTGGATAGCTATGGCTAGCTATGGATAAGGGTAGCTTAGTTTAGCTTGGAATGGCTATGGATGGATAGCTAAGGCTAGATTTTAAATGACAAGCCACTTTTAGAAATTTGTACTGTAATACAACCAGGGATGAATGGCCATAGCGTTTGGTCCATACTGATAACAGCGCACAGGGTGAATTAACGCTATCTAACGTCACTCGGTCCCCCGGGTGAAATATGTGTGTTGTATATCCCAGAGTTGATCACTTGATCTTGTTGGTAGTCCTGGTCTATATACAGTTTATTAGTGTTATATCAGTTTTTTCGGAGGAACATAGTGGAACTTCTACCACAGCATGTGAAAGCTGGCAACTAAAGAAAGTTTTCATGCTTAGTCTAAAAGTAATGATTATATGTAAACATCATCTCTGAAAAGCATTCATCAAATACTTGTACACTGCTTTGGCTTTTACTTCATATGTCATAAAGAAATGTGTAGATGAGTCACAAATTTTGTAATGTCCATTGAAATGGACCTCTATTGTGACTCTATTCATTCAAGAAATTTTTCTTTTACTTAAATAGAAGCCCGTAAGAAAAACCGCTTATGTAGAGTATACGACTTTAGGTTATGTCTTATACGCTTCACACAATGTCCTTGTTTTGCCTCACCAAATCCTCCCAGCATTGATGGAATATAGAAACAGCAACACAGTACCACTTAGCAGAATACACTTTTTTACCTCACACAGTCTGCTACCCCAAGACCTCCTATATAGATTATGTATATATGCATTGCTGAATAGCTCTACAGTTACAACAAACACGTTAATACATCAGACAGAGCTATTTGTAAGTGAGCTATAGCAAGATATTTGGCAGCGCAGCCGTAATCAAAATACATTGCATTCAGATATAAACAACGTATGAGCAAGGAGCATCTTTATTTGTGTTATCACACAACTCTGGCTGGAATTCTTCGGGAAAGGCACGATTCATTTTCAGAACACAGTCATTATAGGGATAGAGAAAGGAAAGTGGGAAGGGATTGGAAGCAGGGTGTTCCCAGATCTACCATGCGTTTTGCTTTGGGTTTTCTTTTCCTGTGTATAGTTCTTTTTATTGTGTATCAATTGGATCCCCGGAAGGCAAAGTGAACCAAGCCAGAAATGAAGAAAGAGTTTTAACTGAATTAGTAATACTCATGATTCTGAAACTTCAGTTACCAATATTGCAATTATAACAACTTGAATGCAGTTTTATGCATAAGGGTTTTGTAATTGCAATATAATTATGTAACTGAATGACTTTTAGAACCATTCCTAAATCAAGCAACGCCTTATTAAGAAAAACTTCCACAAGAAATTATTTATTTCAAGACTGTCCAGAAATTATTTATTTATTTCGCTAAATCAATTAGGGTAAATAACATAACCTACACACATGCCAGTAAACAGAATACCCATGCTGACCTCAAGAAGAACCTCGAACATATCCATCATGTGCATATGACAGGACAACATTAATGCAATACCCTTAGGGCAAGCACAGAGCAGTGATGTCAATTGTGGTCAGCTGTAGTCTGTTGTGGGCACTTCAATTGTACAAAAAGGACCCCAGGAAACTGATTCATAACCCTGTGATCCTCATGTCACATATCTGCATTTAGCTACCACAAATTGTTATTGATGTGGTCAGTAGTTGTAAATTGTGGGCATCAGGCAGAGTTGCTGCTCCGTAGTGGGTTAACGATGCATCATGTATGGTCAGATCTGTCCGATCCCTTCCATTCATCAAAACACCATGAGTCTTGTGTTTAGGATCAATATTGACAACCGTAGAACTACTGGCATCCCTTGTATCAGTGTTTAAGCTGTGATAGTATTAAACTAACACAGTGGAAAAAATATGTGGTCACAATAAAATATACACTGGTACCTGTGTTGTAAGACCCCCTGTTGTAGGAATGACTTGCCTTATGTGGCCGCCTTCCTCCTGCACAAAGTAGTGATTTTAGTGCATATTGCACCCCAAGGAGAAACCACACCCCCACAAGTGACCGCTTCATGATGGCAGAAGGGGCAGTCTTATAAAGCAGGGACTTTACTGTATACACAGACCTCCAAAGAAAACTGACATCAGGAAGAACCATCATGCGATTTGACAGCTGAAATATCCTAAAGGCAAGCATGGAGCAGCAGTGTCAATTATGTTCAGCTGTGTCAGCAGCTGATGTGGTTGCTGGAGGTTGCTCAATTTGTTCAAAAGGACCACAGAAAACTGATCTATAACATTGTTGTCTGTATGCAACATACTCTTTTTTGGTGGCCATAGTCGGGCCTCACACCGAAAATTTTGAGAATTGAAAGCAGCTGCAATACCCTTAAGGCAAGCACGGAGCAGTGGTGTCAATGGTGGTTAGCTGTGGTAGGTTGCGGTCACTCCATTTGCTCCAAAGGACCATAGAAGAATGCTTTATAATATTGTTATCTGAATGCAACATATTTGTATTTGGTTGCCATAATCAGGTCTCACGCCAAACATAATGAGAATTGACAGCACAGCAGAAGTAATACCCTGAGCGGAAGGAGCTGCAAGAAGTCATGCTCTCCTGTGATCAAATGGCCTTTGCAAACTGACACATAGCATTGTAATTATGCATGTGGATATGTACTTAACACATACATGTGGGTATAGACAGTGCAGTTCTCTAAAGCCGGTTCGGGTCACTCTTGTTGGTTGATTGACCAGATAAGTGAGATGGTGTTAAACCATGTTACACATTTACAAGTACATGTACCCAGTGAGGGACAGGACTTTGTGGCAGAGAGGCAGCTGCCACGGGCCCAACTGCTCAGGAGTACATGCTATTCAATTTGCTATTGGTTCTGTGAATGGTTTTCTTCAAACCAGACCTCCCAAGAAGCAGAGCCAAGGAACCACTTTACGCATAACTACAAACAGCAATATTTCATTAGCCTTGTTTGGTGCTAAATGTTCCATGAATCTTGCCTGTGATAGATGTGAGGCAAATGAAGTAGAAAGCCCCCCACTTCCCCTACAATGGGCTAGAGAGCTATAAACATCCCGTTTATGGCTGTTTTGATGAGGAGGCTTAATGTCTTTCTGCCTCTACTTCCGATTACATTCAGTTCTTGATTTCACACTTTCTTCCTTTGAAGAATTTCCAAAGCAAAATCAAGACTTCTAGACATAGATAAAGAGTCACACATGTTTCCAACAAAATCATAAAATTCAGAAGGAATTCCTCCTATGCACTTGTATTTGATGGCAAATTAGTGCCTCTCCTGCTGCCATGCACGGTGCCAAAAGGATCGCCATACATGTATGTAGAATTGAGAAGTGAAATGCATAATGTATACTTCAAAATAGATAGATATAATACTATTACCATAATTGTGTAGCTCAAGCTTTCTAGCTTTGATGTAACTGTGGCAACAAGTGACTAAGGGGGGTGATCATTAGATACTCAGGGGTGAGCTAGGTGTTTTGCCACAAAGAAAATCATCAACTTCAATGAAACTCCAGAATTTTTGTCTGAAAAATATTCCCTTAAATGAGTATTCAGATCCTCGTACGGGGCAGAATTTAACATCTTTTCTGCATTAAAATGTGAGGGAAGTGTTTTTTCCCTTGTATTTTTCTTCAGTAAGTGTTAAATCTGATATGGTAGCAATTTCTCTCATTTGTGCTTATACCCTTTCATTCAATTGTTGATGTTTTCAGCTCAACTCCCTCTGCCACCAATCCCTTTTGAGCTCCTACAAATGGACCTACAGGGCTTATCATATCTATTTATTTATCTATCAATTGGTATTGCAGCAATAAGCGTAAAATTGTATGCAATCTTATTGAGGAGGCTCGCCCTTTATGTTCAAAATCTTTGACCGACTTTTTTAACACCATGTGTGCTGCTATGAGAAATTGATGCACCAGGTCACATGACCTTGAAATTAGATTACACAAGACATGTCACATGACCTCAAGAGGATGTCATGTGACATGTTGTTGGAGATGGCCCCTCCTCAAATTTAGCAAGGGCCTTCACAGAAATCCACAGAGAATACTGGTTCCATTAAGTAAGCATCAGCTGTGGCAAATATGTTGCGATACAAATGAACTGACACAAGTGTTTCAATATTTTGTTGACGCTATCATACCTTTTCCGCTTGTTTACTCGTTACGCTCCTTCAAGAAGCCTGCGCTCTTCTACGTCAGGCCTACAAGTCAATGTGGGTAGATCTTGAAAAAAGCATGGTGATACTAGGCGCTTTGATACCTGAGAATCCAAAGCTTGGAACTCTCTCCCTCAGAATATTCAGGGAGCGCAATCATTTCAAACTTAAAAAAGACTTTTAAAGACATTGCTATTTCAGCAGCATTATCATTGCTTTTATTCATGAATGACATTTTTTTTTTTTTTTATTCGTTTATCAATTATTATTTTATTGCAATAATTTCAACATATTCTTTTACATGATCTACAATTATTGTTAAAGCACAGTGAAAATATAATAAAACTGTGCAATATAAGTGACTGACATAAAATAAATCTTTCATACCTCTAGATGATACAATATATACCACACATTTCCTTCCTTAAGTCAATATATAAACACAATCCAGTGCTTTGGAATTCGCATGTGTATTAGATCTGTTGTTGTTATAAAAAGTGTACCCATCCAAAAAAGTAGCTACATGCAAAATCACTATAGATCAATTGTAAGGCAGTTGTTAATGGTTTTTCATGTGTGTAATTTAAAGTCAATTTTATTTCGATTATTGGAAATCACCAAATTGCTTTTCTTTATTGCCTTGTTAGAGCAGTAATTGATAGTTTGAACTTAAATGCTTGACCCAACGCTGCTATTTCAGAAAAAAAGGACCATTCAGAAAGGCTAGGTGAATGAATGATTATTTTGTTGTTTATGTCTGTTTATTGGGACAGCATAGGAAACACCATCGAGGAAAATGAAGTCTTCCTCTAAATATGTATTTTCTCTCTTTCATGTTAAGATTATTTATAATGGGACGGAACTGTATTGTTTCAAAATTATAGTAAAAACTACATAACGCTCTGAGGATCCCCATGTCTGTCTGTTATTATGTTTAAGGCCAATAAGCTGAGCACTGTCAGGCCCGGTTACAGTTGTACAGAAGCAATTTCCTGTATCTGACATTGATGCTAACTATGTTGCTATTCGGATTACATATGTACTACAGATCCATTCTATAACGTCCTCTGATTAATGACTTCTACTTCCTGTTGGTCAGATGCAGTGTCTGATGGCTCTGCAGGGACCAATTGCTAGCAGCAGAAGATAGACCCATCGGAGGGGTCATGAAGGTATTTGGGTGTTAAATCAAGATGAATGATGTCAAGAAGGCGGCAGATGGTAATTTTTCATGGCAGCATTATCAACCAGGGGATGCAGCATATAACCGGCACCATGCTGTCTCTTACCATGATCACCAACTGAATATAGTAAGATCATTAGTTATGATTTGCAATGAGTTATTCTTGTTGCCAAATATAGAGTGAGTAATTTTTTGCGCTTGGTCACTGGTTCTTACATGGTAAATTGACAGCTGCAATATATTTATCGGTATGACTGGTGTAGCTTCATGCTGTTGAAGCAGAGCAGATCCCCGAGGAGAAGGTAGATAGCTAGTGCAAATGTCGGTACTTTCAGTTGGAAGAAGCACCACTAAAGAAAAGAGTTGATACGATTAGAATTATTTGATGAGATTCAACAGAAATCAAAAAAATTATGAAATATTAATTTTGTTATCTCGGCAACAAAGAAGAAAATCATTACATGTCATAATGTATGTGCAATGTTTACCTATAGTCAGAGTCTTAGGCATGACAGAGAAACTATATAATACTCTCATATCTTCCATTTCTTTTTGTATGTTTTGCATAAAAGAGTCACCTTCTATTAAGATTAACCATATTTGAGTAGTATAACGCTTTAATTTCCTTCACTTATTTGACTTAGTCCGATTCTAAAAGGTTTTCCTAGAGTGAATTTTACTGCCAGGAACGGGATTAGAGTTGGTGATAAAGCTCTTTTAAGCTGAAATTTTGCATCAGTTAAGTTTGGACAATGCCTGGTTCTCTAGTTGTTAATCATTATTACTAAGGCCTTTAGATACATGCGTGGTGGACAAAATGCCACCCGATACCTGCAAAGTCTGATGAAATAACATTTGATCATAACCTGAGTGCCAGCCAGTCACCATGACATTGTGGCCTTGTCCTACAGAGTTCATATGTGGCTTTCAAAGTCCCATTTATTCTTACATTTGTTCTGAACAATTCCTTTTATTTTATGTTTGAAAGATGGTATGGCCTTATCCCATAAGAAATTAAAGGGCCATCTAAAAAATGGCTGCAGACCACACAACCTAAACATGGCCTCCATCGAGCTAGACGCCAAGAAACCTCTGAAGTGCTGTGTGATATCAGAGCTTTATGATGTGACAAGAAAGACTTTAAAATTCTAAGACCATTTTGGAAGCAATTTTTTTACAACTCTACTACAGATGCTACGCAGTGCATAAAGAGGACTTGCAGTCTGGAACTGGGGAGATAAGAGCATTGTATTCTTAGTGCCTGTCTCTTATTAATTAATAAGAAAAGCTGAAACAAATTTATCATGATATAAATTTTTATCACTTTTGTAAAAATCTAGATTAAAAAAAAACAGGTTACCAATCTTTATTAAATTCAGATTAAGTCTGTTGATCACCATCAAACAAGACACTTTGTGACTGAAGACTTCAATTAAGATATCCTTTGTGATCAATTTCTTGCCACATAAATATTTCAATTCAGGTTTCCTTCATTTCTTGTCGATAGGCATGAAAAATTCTTCCGTATAACATGGTGATGCTGATACTTCTATTATGCAATTGCAAACCGTGATTTTGAAAGAACCTTTCTATGTACAAGCCTTTCAACAAGCCCTATTTCTACAGAATGATTTACACATGTGATTGTAAGTCAAAAGAACATGGTAAATTTGTACTTGACCAGCGCAAAATCAAAACGTGTTTACAAGACACGTCAGAAAGATCTCAGTCAATGAACATGAATGTCTGCCATTCTGAGAACGACACAACGACAGCTCAAAAGATCCTAGCTGAGAACAAGAAATAACCAAAAACAGCCAACGAGATAGGTTTGATAGGCAAGGACATCTTGCTTCAAATGAAGTGTCACAAGAGAATAGCATCTGATGTTCAGGGACAATTCCTCATGAAATATTCACCGATTCTCCGTCAGAATGAGTGTCATAACCATGATACAGAGCATCCCTACATGTAGCTGTCTCAGACTTTGCTGAAAAAAGCAGCAAAGCTTCTAGGATGTGTCCTCCTGTGTAGTCTTAGCTGTAATAACCAGTATTTTGAACAGTTTAATCATAATATTAGACAAAAATATTGGTGTCTCAGGGACGTTTATTATTAAACCAAGGGAAAACATGAGTTGTAAATCCATATAAGCAATGAATTGGGAAAATGTAACGCCAAATTGAAACCCAGTCAGAAGGCATGCCTCTTGATGACAAGTCAGGAGAAATGGCAGCATAGAAGTTGTAGACCATGGCTTATAAGTGTTGAAGGCAGACCCCACAATCAGGAAAATCTTTCTGCTGAATTGGAGGGGATGGGATTTTACAGAATCAATTTGCTGACCGTAAAAGGCAGCTGGGTCTTGCAGAGGCCTTACTGCAATTTCAAGAAGTATGAGTTTCTCTGGCTGGTTTCCTCAGTATCCACGTAGTATATTCAGCTTGAATGATTGGCTGGTTGAGCAGTGAAACGTCTCCCAAATCTCTAAGTTGAACCTATGAAGGTATGAAAAACGTAGCATTCTGCTTCAGTGAGCAGCTGAGTTTCATAAATTGATAAGATTAGCTGGTGAGAATAGACAGTTAAAATCACAATCAGACACGTCAACTGGCCTTGAAATACGTTTCATGCTATTCAAATTAGATTTATGCAGTGTAATCTAGTGCCTCCACGAATCACATGAAGTATATCTGCAACGTTTCAACGTCCTATAACAGAAACTCATACTTCTTGAAATTGCAGTAACAGAACATAGCTGTGACTCTCTGACTCTCTCTAGCAACTACATTCTTGTGGACAAAATGTAAACATCATGTTGGTCTGGATATTGTAATAGGCATTCTGGGCTGTCATCGATGGTGGAAATTAATGAATTCCAGTGAAAATGCAATGCGATATTGGATATTGAATCTGCATTATTACTCAATGATTATTGCGAGTAAAGTTTAAGTTGAATTCTCAAAAAAGGTTCCAGTTTCTTCCCCACATGTTGGTTCTTAGGACTGATTACATCAGTCAAAAGTGAGTTGAAGCACCAAGGACAGAAGTGGGACCATTTCTTTGTTGGGCAAATATTTAATCCAGGACATATTGTAAATATTACATCTTATGGCAGAATTGAATCTGACCAATTAACTGTCATGGCATCATAAAGTTTTCTTGAGTGGCGCACTCCTTCACCGAGAGTAATTTCACAAGCTTTCCTAACATCTACTTGGTGATCTGGACCAAAATGGAAACAAGAGTAATCTTTATTGTGTCATCGTCCTGTGTCATTTTCATGTACAGTGAATAAAATAAAATAAAATAAAATGGTCTGTCCAACACCACCAAGGAGACAGGGCAAGGACTGATCAGTGTTACTGTTAGCAGTCTGCCGTGTTGGAACCAGACTGAGTAACCAGACACTAACATAACTGACTCTGCTGAAGTTTTTCTGGATACCGCTGTTATCGTTTAAGTATCCCCGTTTGGAGGGGTAAAACTTTTCACCCTTTCTCCAGACACTCGGAGAAAGTTTTGGTTGTTAAAAAGCCATTACCACGAGGACATTTTCCGACTGTGTTTCTCCCATTTAGGGGTGATGACCCTCCCAAATATGGGCCAATTGGTAAATTGGGCTTTGTTTTCTTCAACCAATGACCCAACATATAGTGTCACCAAGAATATACTAAGGCATTGGGGGCAAACATAGAAGGGGTAACTCAAGGACACTGTCTTGTTGGGGACAGGGCTAATGGTTTTTTAAAGACCAAAAGTTTCTGTGGCTGTCTGAAAGAAGGGTGAAAAGTTTTACTCTTCCAAACGAGGATACTTAAACGATAACAGCAGTAAGGGAACTAAGGTGGCTACTAAGAATGTCCCCTTAAATGCTTATGTTATGATTTCTGTAATGCATTACATAATAGTCACATTGCAGGTTTGCTGAAGCGAAACATGTGTTTGAACACATATTCAATGAGATTATCAAAAAAATTCGCATAAAACAGTTTGATTACCCCCTCTTAGTGACCTCCACTAAGCCTTAATGAACATAAGTTCTTAGTAGCCAGCTAAGTTCCCTTATCCTGAAAAACTTTACTAATAACCATATTACATTCTGTTGATGATCATAAGTAAGAGATACGTTGTATGAGTGTTGTCCTGCATCCCTAGTTGAAGATATTATCATGAAAAATGACGTCCGACACTCTTCCAGTGTCATCCATCTTGATTAAATATCCAAGAACAACCATAACCCCGACGATGGGTCTGTTTCTATTTATTGGTCCTTGAAGAGCCATCAAACACTGCTTGTGACCAGCAGGAAGAAGGAATAATCAGCCAGATGGCAATGCAGTAACACTGAACTGCGGTAGAATGACCCGAAATGTTATTTGAAGAGCAAAAGTGTTAGCATCCATGTCGGCTGCAGGAAACTGCTTCTGTAAAATTGTAACCAGGTCTCATAGTGCTCAACTTGATGGCCATAAGATTAATGACAGATATACATACATAATTTATTCAGACCTAAAGAGTGTTTACAGTCACAATATAACTTAGTTTATTTATTAATCAAGGTCTCACTATTGGCTGACAAGAATATCTTATAGCAAATCATTACTAATGATCATACTACATTCAGTTGCCGATCATAGTAAGAGATATGTAATTCAAGTTAGTTAATATGTATAATGAATATTATTTAGAATTTTACAAGGAGGTAAACACTTTCACTTGATCCTCTGATGTACATCTTATTCTTTTGATTTCGAAACAAGATTGTACCATCCCACAATAAATAATTGTTATATTTAAGAAAGAAATAATTATCAGAAGATAGGTACATTCGTCAGTTCCCTCAGTGGTGACCAGATAAACAGGACATAAATAATAAATACACGCTGTTATTCATTCATCAAGCTATTCCGAATTTCTGAGTGGTCCTCTTTTCTGAAAGCTTTGGATAAAAAAATTCAGACTATCAATTACTGCTCTAACAAGGCAATAAAGATAAAGCAATTTGGTGATTTCCAATAATCAATGCAAAATTGACTTTAAATTACACACATGAAACATCACTAACAACTGCCTTATAATGAATCTATATTGACTTTGCATGTAGCTACTTTTTGGATGGCAACACAATTTATAACAACAGATTTAAAAAAAAAAAATTATACAATAGGCCAAGGTCTTAGTAGCCAGCCAAGTTCCCTTATCCTGAAAAACTTCACTAGATAGCACTGAAAGGATGGATTGTGTTGATATATTGACTCAATGAAGGACATTTACGGCAGTGTCAAAGGCGACAATGGAATTTTTAGGCAACCTTAATATGAAATCAATAGCATAGTGGTCAGTGCTATGTATATGCAAACAAGCTGTTGTGTCCCTTTTATCTGCTAAAGAAATGTTGTAAGGCATATGCAGAATTTACTACTTAAGGTGATGATTTATTCTTGCTCAAATTCCACCCTCACTTCTGACCAGATCCTTTTATTTTTGCAGTTTGACAAGTGAAATCCCTTGATCCCATAAGACATTACGGGCCATTAGCAAAATGGCTGCAGATCACATGACCGGAACATGGCTTGCATCTCATGGTCACATGACCTCTGGAGTGCTGAGTCTGTTCTTTGGCAATTTCCATGAAGCCTTGCTCCCAGATTTGTGAAGCATAAACAACAGGAAGAAAAGTGATAACAGAGCTTTATGATGTGACAAGAAAGACTTTAAGATTCAAAAACCATTTTGGAAGTAGTTTGTCATAACTCTGGCAGTAGTCTGTGGGAGTGGTTACAATTGCAGTCAATGCTACAAAGCAAGTGCTACACAGTTATATATGACATTCAAAGCTGTCATGTCTATGAGTCTTGAATTCTACTTTATGAATCTATATTCTCAATTCTACATGCAACTGCTCTTTTAACCAAAATACATACATGTAATAAGTATGTTTGTACTTGGTTGCAGCTTAACTGGCATAAGAAATATCTGAATCTAAATCAATTTCAAGAAGTCTAGATTTTGCGTCAGAAATCCGAAAGTTTCTTCAAAGGACGATACTGTGAAACCCAGAACTCAAAATTATTTGAAGTAGAGGATATGGGAGGTTTTCCACTTCACTCGCCTCATATTTATCGCCTGCACTGTAGGCCTGAAAGAATCATAGAAAAATTAGCACGGAAATAGCCAAATAAACATTGTTGTTTTGAGTGCTTGTATTACTCTGCTACTTGGGAGGTCTGGCTAGAGAATTGCTAGTCGAAGAATAAATAGAAATTTTAGTGCAGAAGAAATAAAGGCTGGGTATCCAAGTTTGTTGGGTGGCAGCGTCTTCCGAGAGATATGGCCTGGTATGCTCTAAATGGCAAAAATACCTAATATGTTATACTTACTCTATTCTTAGACATCACATTTTGCAAAGAAAAAAGAAAAATATTGCCAAACAAAATGCTGCACTGTTCTTTTTTCAAGATGTCACATTATTGCAGAAGCGTAGGGACAATCCCGCCATAAAAAATAGTATGTCTTTGGCCTTGTTCAGTGCTTAAAGTTTTATGATTCCTGCCTGTGATAAATGTGAGGCAAATGAAGTGGAAAGCCCCAAGCTGCCCCTGCCCTGGGCGAGAGAGCTATAAACACCTCCTCTATGGCAGTTCTCATGATTAGGCTTCAGGTCATTCTGCCTCGCCCACCCTACAGTTCTGGTCCACCCATTATTTGCACTTTTGGACTCGTGTTGAGCTCAACACGAGAAACATCAATATGACGGGTCAAACAAAATCTCAACAGAATTAATTTCGAGTTGAATATAGTTTTCAAAAACCCTCCCAAACCACTGGAAAATTCCATTAAGCAGTAACAGTAAGAACTTCCGATGCATCCAAAAATCTCTCATTTCACATATAATAATATGAATATGCTCCTCTGGCTCCAGAAACTGACATACAGCAGCCAAAAAAATGCAATTTGCACAACATCACTGCCATTTACAGCACAGAAATGAGAGCCTTCAAAGATAAAAGCCTCCTGTTGCTGCATGACATAGACTGTGAAATATGAAACGGTATAGAAAAAACCGCCTATCTTTTGTATCTGTTATACAATTATACATTTAAAAAAATCAGGGCATTTTCAACATTTTGATCTTTCTCTGTGATATAGAAATATATGAAATTGAAAGCTGCTGTAGACCAAACATAAAAAAAAAGAAAAAACATCACTAAAAAAAATTGTATTCCATGAGCCTTTTGAAAGATGAACATTCTTCACTTCACATTTTATGCTGAATGCCAAGTTCCTCCTTTAGATTTGATTTCCCTCAAGAATTAGCTTTATGGTACTCTGAATAAGCGACAAGACAGTGCATCACACAGGCTTTGCAAAACACATTTTCCCCTGGTTGATTCCACATAAAAACTCTTGTGCACAATGTGCAATGTAATTTTTCTTTAATGTTGTAGTGTATGGTTATATCACTGTTGCTAATGAAGAAAAGTAATTTTGCAATACTTATTCCAGACATTTTATGATATTCCTATTTATGAGGGTAATGGTACTTGTATGACTATATTGTTATAGCTTTGTGTTTTTTGTTGTTTTCTTATGATTTAGGAAAGAAAAGGGATGGCAGTAGTTCTATGGATACCATTCATTGTCCTATACTAAAACCACTGAATAGCTTTTGTTGGATGGAAGGGATTTGACATAATGTGACCATACTTGATGCATCGTTAACCCACTACGGAGCAGCAGCTCTGCCTGATGCCCACAACTTACAACCACTGACCACATCAATAACAATTTATGGCAGCTAAATGCAGATCTGTGACATGAGGATAACAAGGTTATGAATCAGTTTTTCATGGTCATTTCTAACAAGCAGCCTGAGCACAACTAACTGCTACTGACCACCATAAACTGCTACGGACTGCTTGCCAGTGGATGTTGTTATTGACCAGTCAAATCTGAAAGTCACATACGGTGATACATATTTTCAAAAGCTGTTTCAGGCAGCTGAGTGGCCAAGATGGTAAATGAATGTGTCATGAGGTCATGCGTCATGAACTGGTCCATTTTGCGTCGAAGGTCAAATATGTCTACTTTACTATTTTCTGATATATCATCACAGAAGCATAGCACTATACAGTGTTTCAAACAGAACTTAATTATCTTGTATACTTATCAAGATATGGGTACTTTTGTGCCTCCCCCACTCATTGAAATATATGTAGACTAAAAGGGAAGGTTTTCATGGCTTTTCTCAAAATTGATGTTTTTTTAGTAAAACGTCTGTTACTTTTCTACCACTTAACCAATTATATTGGGGTTTGTCGCAAAATTATTCTCACTCGTTCCTCTAAAGATATATTTTGAAACTTTTTTCATAAATCCCTTTGAGTGTATGAAATACTGACTTTGATGAAATGAGAGAGAGGGCAGGAGTCCTCAACATGATACACGTTTACCCCTTGTGAGGGATCTTTTCCTTGCCCAGCACAGACTCTAATACAATGATACCCCAATTTAGCAACTAATCTGAATGACATCAAGCTTGGTTTTTGCTTTTTAAAGGTACATTAAAAATATTTGCGATCACAATCTACATCATTTTGCAATATGCTTTCTGTTGATTACTGGTAAGGTTGAGAATGACATCTGCTTGGCTTTTCCTGAGAAGCACTCAAAAACCCCAATTAAGGCATCTAAAGCATAGCACATTGACTAAAATAACTATCTGTAACCATAATTGGGACAGTGCAGAGGGGCTGATTTCTTCTCTTCACAATATTGCTACACCAACTTCTCTACACCGACTCCAGATCCACCCCTGGTTCAGACTGACATGCTTCAACGTTCTGGGCAATAGCGTTTTAATGGTTTAAGTGACTTTCAAAAGAACAACAGTTCTGCAAACTAGATAAAATTTCCTTTCTTCTGATGTCAAATATATTGAAATGACTGAGCTAGAAGTGGAAGAAAAGTGTTATTGAATATTTTGTTTTGAAATTTCTAGAGACAAATCCACCATTTTAGCAGACCAGTTCATGACGCATGACCATGAGTGTCCTGCTCACACATTCATTTCCCAGATTTGCTATATTATATTTTGTGGACAAGATTTTAAAAGTCATTGCAAATCATTACTCAATCGCAAGAGATATGTGGAGCCAGTGTTGCGTTGCATCTCTAATTGAAGATGTAATCATTGCAGAAGTTAAATTCAAATCCAAAGACAAACAATCTAACAATTAAAGTCTCTTGAAAATGATTCATTAGCAACAACTGAACTCTTCATGTTCTGCTGGTTTTGAATGGTCAAACTTCAAAAAGTATTGCCTTTATTTGTCGCCAGTATACTATATAACTAGAGAAAGAATGACTAATCCGCAATGTTTGGTCTGTGCCCTGTCATAGATTTCCCATTATATAACGTAGGAACATCTACATGGAAAACTTATTTGGTTGCTAAAAAACGTCATTCTACTTATCCAGCTGTTTATTGACAATTTTACTATTCCACCTATTATTCCTGAAGCTGCAAACCACTCCTTTGCTGTGTATGTTCCCACCATCAATCCAACTCTCAGTAGTAAGCACCAAACCTGCCCTATCTTCTATGTCCTCTAAGCATAGATCTTTTTTGTCTTTCATACCCTACTGGTTCCCAGGGAGTTGGCTTGGTGCCCATATTTCAGACTTATTTTTCTATGAAAAGAAGCAGGTGACCCACCAGAGTAGAAAAACAGGCTTGAGAGGCTCAATAAGGCTAATTTGTCAAGAATGGGGGACTGGCAGAGATATTAGCAGAACCAAGGGTGCCAGAATGTATGGGAGGGCCTGATGGTCCATAGAGACTCCTTTCTGGAGGGCAGTTGTGACTCACTGACCCTATCTCGCAACAACTTTCTTGTGGACGAAAAGGAAATATTTTGTTATTCTAGATATAGTCGCGGGCTTTGTGGGCTTTCATTGGTGGAATTAATAAATTCTAGAGAAAAAACTATACAATAATCATATTAAAGTTCATTGAAAGACAAGATGTAATTAAATCGATGAGTCATGAAGCATTGCTGTTACGTATTGCAACATGAGTCTATAATTTACTTTATTGTTCACTGACTGCATCAATAATGATTTACTTCTTTAATATATTACATAATTATTTCTGTGAAAATCAATATTTGTCTGTTTACCATCAATTATGAGACCACAACTCATTGTGTAAGACCGTTTCTATTTCCTGTTATTTTAATTTGAATACTTGCCACATTGACCATTTCAACTTATTTTAACCAGTGTGAGAAGCTAGTAGACTATGTTCCTGTGTTACATGATGGAAATTTCCTAGTTGTTATTTTATTGTATACATACCAGCTACTCCAAACAAGCATGTTGTTGCTGACAACGACCCCCCCCCCCTCCAGCTCTGCATCAGATCCCTTGATAATATCTGCCATATTGACTATGTTCAGTTGAGGCCTCTGCAAGACCCAGCTGCCTTTTACGGTCAGCAAATTGATTCTGTAAAATCCCATCCCCTATAATTCAGCAGAAAGATTTTTGTTATTGTTTGATGTGTCTTCAACACTTATAAGTCGTGGTCTACAACTTCCATGCTGCCATTTCTCCTGACTTGTCGTTTTAAGCCTTCTGACTGGGATTCACTTCGGCAGTATAGACTCCTGAGTTATTGCTTTTATGGAGGTATAACTCCATGATTTGCTATCAAGTAACAGAGACAGTATGCTTTACCAAGCTTGCTGTGTTATATCAGGATTACATTTCACAAAATACCAAATGGTCATTATCTCTTAGATAACACTTTTAGTCTTCCTGCACTGTGTCAAAGGGAAACATATCTTACACTGTAAATTTTGAATTTTGAGTTAGCTTTGATTGAGTGAGATGGTTGCACAATTCCTTTGAACCAAGATAGCTTGTTGTTTGCAAGTTATAACAGCATAAAGATTATCATAACTCAAAACAGCAAGCTATCATGGCGCAAACAAATTGTGCAACAGTCTCACTCAAACATTTGAGCTAACTCAGAATTTCAGAATTTACAGTGTAGAGAGCACCGATTCTTCATTCAACAATTCTGAGAGCTATTATTGACCATGTTTTCATGGTTATGACACACATTCCAGGGGAGAACCTGTGAATATTTCATGAGGAATTGTCCTTTAACATCAGAAGCTATTCTCTAGTGACACTTCCTTTGAAACAAGATGTCCTGTTTCGTTGGCTCTCTTTGGGTTCTCAATTTGGATCTGTTGAGCTGTCTTTTGTGTCATTCTTAGAATGGCAGCATTCCTGCTCATTGACAGGGATCTTTGGGCAGTGAATTGTGAACAGGGATTTAATTTTGGGCTGGTCAGCTGCAGATTAACCATAATATATTGACCAATAATCACATATCTACATCTTTCTGTAAAATTAGGGTTTGCTGAATGGCACATTGGAAATAAATAGGCTGTTTCAAAATAGGCTGTCTCAAAAGCATGCTTTACAATTTCATGATAAAAGGGTAAAAATCACAAAATCAAAAGTTAATTTTTCATTCCTGTCAAAGAAAAACTTAGCAAAACCGAATCAAAACATAATTTAATTGGAAAAGTCTATTGGCATGAAGTCAATCTAGAAGGATATTCTAAATTAAGTCTGCAATCACAAAGGAGTATTGTTTAATGGTGATCAACAAACTTCATGTTAATTTAATAAAGATTGGCAACCTGTTTCGTTCAGTTAGATTTGATTAATGTCATGATAAATTTGTGTTAACTTTCTTGTCAATTAGGAACTAATTATACACAGTTCCAGACAGCAAGTCTTCTTTTTGCACTACGTAACTTCTAAATTTGAACTGCGACTGTAATATATATGGATTATTTCAGTTTGCTGTAATAGAGTTGTGACAAATTGCTTCCGAAATAGTCTCGGAATTTTAAAGTCTTTCCTGTCACATCCTAAAGCTCTGTTATCACTTTGCTTCTTTCAGTTAGAAAACCTTCATAAATCTGCAAGCAAGGCTTTACGAGAGATTCAAAAGACTGCGCACAGCACTTCAGAGGTTATGTGGTCGGTAGATGGAGGTCCTGTTAAAGTCAAGCGATCCACAGCGGTTTTGTAACTGTTCCTTTAATGTCTCATGAGATCAAGGTAATTTATCATCTTTCAAACATTAAGATAGAAGGAAGTGATCAGAACAAACGTTGGAATAAACTGGACTTCTTAAGCACCTTGTGGTATGTGGTTCAGACATGTGTGATTGAACCCTAACTCTGGTGAACATGGACATTGAACACAAGGTCATAGTGACTGGCTTGCACTCAGCTTATGGATGCTCTGAAAGGTCAAATGATCAAAGGTTATTTTGTCAGACTCAGACTTAGCAGGTATGGGGTGGTATATTGCCAACCATGCATGTATCTAAAGGCCTTAAAATAATTATTAAAAACTAGAGAACCAGGCATTGTCCAGACTTAACTGATGCAAAATTTCAGATTAAATGAGCTTTATCACCAACTCTAATCCCCTTCCTGGCACTAAAATTCACTCTAGGAAAACCTTTGAGAATCGGACTCAGTCAAATTAGTTGAGGAAATTAAAACTGCCATACTGCTCCAATTTGGTTAATCTTTATTGAAAGTGGCTCTTTCATGCAAAACATATTAAAAGAAGTGGAAGATATGAGAGTATTATATGGTTTCTCGGTCATGCCTGAGACCATGACTAGATAAAGTGTAACATTGCACATAATATGGTATGACATGTAATAATTTTCTTATTTGTTGCAGAGATAACAAAATTAATATTTCATGGCTTTCTTGATTTCTCTTGCATCTCATCAATTAACTCTGATGGCATCAACACTTTTCTTGAGTGGTGCTTCTTCCTACATTTGCACCAGCTTTTCTACCTTCTCTGGGTGATCTGCCCTGCCTACCAACGTGTACATGTAGCTACATCAGTCAAATTAATAAAGATATTACAGCTGTCAGTATACCATGCAAAAACCAGTGACTACGTGTAGGGGTAAACATAACTCGCTCTATGTTTGGCTAACAACAATATCTCATTGCTAATCATAACTAATGATCATACTACATTCAGTTGTTGATCATGATGAGAGATAATGCGGTGCCGGATATGTGCTGCATCCCCTATTTGAAGATGCTGCCATGCAAAATTACCAACCACCGTCTTCTTGACATCATTCATCTTGATTAAACACCCAAGTACCATCATAACTCATTCCGATGGGTTTATTTTCTGCTGCTTGCAATTGGTCCCTGCAGAGCCATCAGACACTGCATTTGACTAACAGGAATTAGAAGTCATTCAACAGATAGCGCTGAAGAATGAATCTGTGGTACACATGTAATCGGAATAGCAAGATAGTATCAATGTCGGATACAGGAAATTGCTTCTGTACAACTGTAACCGGGCCTGACAGTGTTCAGCTTATTAGCCATAAGCATAATAACATACAGACTTAGGGATCCTCAGAGCATCATCTTGTTTTTTCTGTAATTTTGAAACAATACAGTTCCATCCCATAATAAATAATCTCAACATTTAAGAGAAAAAATGAATTAGAAAGAAGATAGTCTTCATTTTCCTCGATGGTGTTTCCAATGCTGGCCTAATGAACTGATATAAATAACAAAATAATGTTCATTCATCTACCCATTCTAAATGATCCTTTTTTTTCTAAATTGCAGCTTTGGATCAAACATCTAAGTTCAAACTATCAATTAGTGCTCTAACAAGGCAATACAGATAAAGCAATTTGGTGATTTCCAACAATCGATGCAAAATGATTTCAAATTACACACATGAAACTTCACTAACAACAGCCTTTCAATTGATCTATAGTGATTTTGCATGTAGCTACTTTTTTGGATGGGAACACAATTTATAACAACAACAGACCCAATAAACATGTGAATTCCAAAGTACAGTAGAGTGATTATATATTGACTTAATGAGAAATCTGTGGTCTATATTGTGTTATCTACAGATAAGAAAGAGAGGAGGGAATTCCTTCAGGTGGCATTGCTGCAGGTTTCTGGCCACTGCAACCCATGTACAACTCCAGCTTCGCTGAATGTTAAATTGCACTACAGTTTCAATCATTCTTTAGCTCATGCAGACCTGTGTCCTCCTGCGGTCCTAACCAGCACAGTAGCTCATAAATACCGCATGTAGAACCCAAATCATCCTACCTATATGACAATTATGTCTAGATATCATGAATTATTTTCAAAATGATCTACATTGATATTTCTTTCCGCCATGTTTGTAGTACACAATACACTGTTCTCAGGTATTAGCCACACTATATTTACACATCTGCACTATAAACCCTTAACCCGACTGCCTACTATGTGTATTATATATGAAGATCGATTTCCCACTCCCTGTATTACACAGTGTCAGTTCATTTGTATTGCAACATATTCCCAAAGCTGATGTTTCCTTAATGGAACTAGTGTTCTCTATGGACTTCTATGAAGGACCTGATGAAATTTGAGGAAAGGCAATCCCCAACAACATGTCAAATGACATCCCCTTGAGGTTGTGTGATACGTCTTATGAAATCTAATTTCAAGGTACTGTGAGCTGGTGCATCAGATTCCCTTAGTTGCACAAGTTGTGTTAAAAAAAACGGTCAACGGTTTCGACTATAAAGAGACATAATGTGAGACTCATCAAATGAGATCACATCATGTAAGTCCACCATTCAATTCTGACCAAATCCTTTTATTTTCGCTGTGTGACAAATGAAATCCCTTGATCCCACAATACATTAGAGGGCCATTAACAAAATGGCTGTGGATCAAATGACCTGAACATGTCGTGGCTTCTATCTTGCGGTCATGTGACCTCTGAGGTGCCCTTTCTGTTCTTTTCAAATTCTTCGTGAAGCTTTGCTCAAAGATTTATGAAACTTCTACAAAGAAGGAAAATGATACAGTGGGTTTTATGATGTGACAAGAAAGGCCCTTAAATTCAGATACCATTTTGGAAGCAATTTGTCATAACTCTACTATCAGTCTGAGGAAGCTGCAACAGTTACAATCGAAGCTAGAAAACTAGAGCTACACGTTTTTTTAATTATATTATGAGTATCATAATTTATGCATCTTGAAGTATACATGATGAAATTCACTTCTCAATTCTACATGTGGCGATCTTTTGTGGCACCTTGGCAGCAGAAGAGGCACTTTAACTTGCTACAAAATACAAAATGCATTGTAAGGCTTCCTTCTGTATGTTTATGGATGCAATATTGGCTTTGATGGAAAACAATTATAACTCTTTAACTGTGTCTAGAAGTCTTGATTTTGCTTTGGAAATTCTTCAAAAGAAGAAAGTGTGAAATCAAGAACTGAAAATTATCGGAAGTAGAGGCGGAAAAACGTTAAGCCTCCTCATCAAAACAGCCATAAACGGGATGTTTATAGCTCTCTAGCCAAGTGTTGGGGGAAGTGGAGGGCTTTCCACTTCATTTGCCTCACATCAATCACAGACAAGAACCATGGAACATTTAACACCAAACAAGGCAAATGAAATATTGCTGTTAGTAGTTATGCGTAAAGTGGTTCCCTGGCTCTGCTTCTTGGGAGGTTTGGTTTGAAGAAAACCATTCACAGAACCAGTAGCAGATTGAATAGCTTGTACTCCTGAGCAGTTGGGCCCGTGGCAGCTGCCACTCTGCCACAAAGGCCAGTCCCTCCCTGGTTACATGTGCATGCAAATGTGTAACATGGTTTAACACCATGTCACTTATCTGGTCAATGAACCAACTAGAGTTACCCGAACTAGTTTTTGAGAAATGCACTGTCTATACCCATATGTCCACCCAATTGGTACTCTGCACACAAGGCTCACAGTAATACTTTCCATTGCAAGTTCACCATAAGCAGTGAGCCATTTAAGCACAGCAAAAGGGAACAGCCATAGGCCTACACTGTAAAATTTGAATTTTGAGTTAGCTCAAATGATTGAGTGAGATGGTTGCACAATTCCTTTAAGCTAACATAGCTTGTTGTTTATAAGTTATAACAACGGAAAGATAATCATAACTCAAAACAACAAACAAATTGTACAACCATCTCACTCAATTATTTGAGCTGACTCAAAATTAAAAATTTTTTAGCGATATACGCATTGCAGGAATTAGTCTTTCTGTTCGCTGTTGAACTACATATCCACATTCATAATAGCAATGCCATGAGTCAGTTTGCAAAGGCCGTTTGACCACAAGTGAGCATGACTTCTTTCAGCTCCTTCCGCTCAGGGTATTACTTCTGCTGCTGCTGTCAATTCTCATTATGTTTGGTGTGAGGTCTGGTTACAGCAACCAAATACAAATATGTGGCATAAAGATAACAATGTTATGAATCAGTTTTCAGTGGTCCTTTAGAGCAAGTGGAGTGACCGCAACCTACCACAGCTAACCACCATTGAGACCACTGCTCCGTGCTTGCCTTAAGGGTATTGCAGCTGCGCTCAATTCTCATAATGTTCGGTGTGAGGCCCGACTATGGCCACCAAAAAGAGTATGTTGCATACAGACAAAATGTTATGAATCAGTTTTCTGTGGTCCTTTAGATCAAGTTGAGTGACCTCAATCAAGTTAGCTACATTGACCACAGCTGTCCACAATTAACACCGCTGCTCCCTGCTTGCCTTTGGGGTATTGCAAGCTGTCAAATTGCATGGTGGTTATTTTTTAGATCAGTTTGTGTTTCTTTTTGGAGGTCTGTGTATATGTTGTATCTTGACTAAATATTTTACATGGTGTAATACTATCGTAACTTAAACACTGATACAAGGGATGCTAGTTGTTCTACGGTTGCCATTCATGATCCTAAACACAAGACCCATGATGTTTTGATGAATGTAAGGGATTGAACAGATCTGACCCTACATGATGCATCGTTAACCCACTACGGAGCAGCAGCTATACCTGATACCCACAACTTACAACCACTGACCACATCAATAACAATTGGTGGCGGCTAAATCCAGATCTGTGAAATGCATGAGGATAACAAGGTTATGAATCAGTTTTCCATGGTCATTTCTAACAATAAGCCCGTGCACAACTAACCAGCACTGACCACCATAAACTGCTACGGACTGCTTGCCAGTGGATATTGTTATTGACCAGTCATATCTGAAAGTCACATACGGTGATATTTATGTAGATTTTCGAAAGCTGTTTCACGCAGCTGAGTGGCCAAGATGGTAAATGAATGCGTCATGGGTGTCCTGCTCACAGATTCATTTCCCAGATTTGCTATAATACGTTTTGCTGACAGGATTTAAAAAGTTATTTCAAATCATTAGTATTATTCATTACTGTTGACAAATTTACATTCAGTTGTTGTCAATAGCAAGAGATATGTGAAGCCAGTGTTGTGTTGCATCTCTAATTGAAGATGTAATCATTGCAGAAGTTAAATTCAAATTCCAAAGACAAACAATCTTACAATTAAAGTCTCTTCAAAATGATTCATTGGCGACAACTGAATTCCTCATGTTCTGCTGGTTTTGAATGGCCAAACTTCAAAAAGTATTGACTTTATTTGACGCCAGTATTCTAGAACTAGAGAATGAATGAATAACTCATAAGGTTTGGTCTGTGCCTTGTCAAAGATTACCAATTATGTAATGTAGGAACATGTCATTGTTATTGGGTTGCTAAAAATGTTAGTCTACTCATCCAGCTGCTTATTGACACTTTTACCATTCCAGCTATTATTCCTGCCGCTGCAAACCACTTCTTTGCTCTGTATCATCATCAATCCAACCATCAGTAGGAAGCACCGAACCTGTCCTATCCTCCGTATCCTCTAAGCGTAAATCTTTTTTGTCTTATACAACCTGCTGGTTCCCAGGGAGTTGGCTTTGTGCCCATATTCCAGACTTATTTTTCTATGAAATGAAGCAGGTGCCCCACCAAAGCAGAAAACCAGGCTTGAGTGGCTCAATATGGCTAATTTGTTAAAAATGAGGGGACTGGCAGAGAGTAAAACCAAGGCTGCCAGATTGTGTGGGAGGGCCTGATGGTTGTGACTCACTGACCCTATCTTGCAATGACTTTCTTGTGGACGAAAAGGAAATATTTTGTTATTCTAGATATAGTCGCGGGCTTTGTGGGCTTTCATTGGTGGAATTAATAAAAACTAGAGAAATAACTAAGCAATAATTAGATTAAAATTCAATGAAAGACAAATGTAATTAAAGGAATGAGTCATGAAGCAATGCTGTTATGTACTTATGCAACATCAGTCTATAATCTAATTATATTATTCACTGACTGCATCAATAATGATTTACTTCTTTAATATATTACATAATTATTTCTCTGAAAATCTATCTTTGCTTGCCATCAATTTTGAGACCAGAACTCATTGGTTAAAACCGTTTCTATATTCTGTTATTTTAATTTGAATACTAGCCACATTGACCATTTCAACTTATCTTATATATTAACCAGTGTGAGAGGCTGGCAGACTATATTCCTGTGTCACATGATGGAAATGTCCTAGTTGTTATTTTATTGTATACATATCAGCTACTCTTATTATTCCAAACAAGCATGTTGGTGCTGAAAACAGCCCCCCCCCTCCAGCTCTGCATCAGATCCCTGTTACACCAGATCTGCATTATTGACTGTGTTCAGTTAAGGCCTCTGCAAGACCTAGCTGCCTTTTGCTGTCAGCAAATTGATTCTGTAAAATCCCATCCCCTCCAAATTCAGCAGAAAGATTTTTCTTATTGTGGGACGTGCCTTCAACACTTATAAGTCACGGTCTGCAACTTCTATACTGCCATTTCTCCTGACTTAAGCCTTCTGACTTGGTTTCCCTTTGTCATTATAAACTCCTGTGTTACTGGTTGTATGAAGTTATAATTTTGGTCTTCCATGATTTGCTATCAAGTAACAGAGACAGTATGCCTTACCAAGCATTATCTCTTAGATAACCCTTTTAGTCTTCATGCACTGTGTCAAAGGGAAAAATGTCTTAGAGAACACCGATTCTTTATTCAACAATTCTGAGAGCTGTTATTGACCCTGTTTTCATGGTTATGACACTACTTCCATGGGAGAACCTGTGAATATTTTATGAGGAATTGTCCCTTGACATCAGAAGCTATTCTCTTGTGACACTTCCTTCGAAACAAGATGTCCTATTTCGTTGTCTGTCTTTGGGTATTTCTGGTTCTCAATTTGGATCGGTTGAGCTGTCTTTGTGTCATTCTTAGAATGGCAGACATTCCTGCTCATTGACTGGGATCTTTGGGCAGTGTACTATACATGTAAACAGGGATTAAATTTTGGGCTGGTCAGCTATATATTGACCTTTAATCACATGTCTACATCTTTCTGTAAAATTAGGGTTTGCTGAATGGCACATTGTACATAAATAGGCTGTTTCCAAAGCATGGTTTACAATTTCATGACAAAAGTATCATAATCACATAATCAATAGTTAACTTTTCATTCCTACCAAAGAAAAACTTAGGAAAACTGAATCAAATTTAATTGGAAAAGTCTATTGGCATGAAGTCAATCTAGATTCTAGAACGATATTCTAAATTAAGTCTGCAGTCACAAAGGATCGAGTATTGTTTAATGGTGATCAACAAACATCATCTGAATTTAATAAAGATTGTTAACCTGTTTCTTTCAGTTAGATTGATTAATATCATTATAAATTTGTGTTCACTTTCTTGTCAATTAGGCACTAATGATACTCAGTTCCAGACAGCAAGTCTTCTTTTTGCACTACGCAACTTCTAAATTTGAACTGCGACTGTAATATAATATGGTTTATGTCAGTCTGCTGTAATATAATTGTGACAAATTGATTCCGAAATGGTCTCGGAATTTTAAAGTCTTTCCTGTCACATCATAAAGCTCTGTTATTACTTTGCTTCTTTCAGTTAAAAAACCTTCATAAATCTGCAAGCAAGGTTTTACGAGATATTCAGAAGACTGCTCACAGCACTTCAGAGGTTATGTGATCGGTAGATGGAGGTCCTGTTAAGGTCAAGTGATCCACAACCATTTTGTAACTGTTCCTTTAATGTCTCATGAGATCAAGGTAATCATCTGTCAAACATTAAAATAAAAATAATTGATCAGAACAATTGTTAGAATAAATGCGGGACTTTGTAAGCGCCTTGTTGTATTTGGTTCTGACATGTGTGATTGAACCTGAACTCTCTTGGACATGGACACAATGTCATGGTGACTGGCTTGCACTCAGCTTATGATGAAATGTTATTTCATCAGACCTTGCAGACATTAGGTAGCATTTTGTCATCCACGCATGCATCTATAGGCCTCAGTAAAAATGATTAACAACTTAAGAACCAGGCATTGTCCAAACTTAACCGATATCTAATTTCAGCTTAAATGAGCTTTATCACCAACTGTAATCCCCTTCCTGGCAGTAAAATTCACTCTAGGAAAACCGTCGAGAATCGGACTAAGTCAAATTAGTTGAGGAAATCAAAACTGTTATACTACTCTAATACAGTTAATCTTAATTGAAGTAGACACTTTCATACAAAACAAGTTAAAAGAAGTGGGATTTAGGAGAGTATTACACGGTCATGCCTGAGACCATGACTAGGTAAAGTGTAATTCTTATCTTCTTTGATGCAGAAATAAAAAAATTGATATTGCAAAGTTTCTTGATTTCTCTTGAATCCTTGAATCTCATCAAATAACACTTTTCTTCAGGTGGCGGTTCTTCTCACTGAAAGTTCAGACATTTTCAATAGCTATTCTTCCTTCTCCCGGGTGAGCTGCCCTGCCTATACCCACCATGAAGCTTCACAAGTCAAACTCTTATAAATAACACAGCTGTCAGTATACCAAGTGAGAACCAGTGACCAGGCATAAACATAATCGCTCTATATTTGGCTAACAAGAATATCTCAAATCAAATCATAACTAATGATCATGCTGCATTCAGTTGGTGATCATGGCAAGAGATAATGTGGTGCCAGTTATTTGCTGCATCCCCAGTAGAAGATGTTGACATGAACAATTAACAACTGCCGTCTTCTTGACATCATTCATCTTGATTAAACACCCAAATACCTTCATAACCCAATCCGATGGGTTTATTTTCTGCTGCTTGCAATTGGTCTCTGCAGAGCCATCAGACACTGCATTTGACTAACAGGAAGTAGAAGTCATTCAACAGAGAGCACTGCAGAATGAATCTGTGGTACACATATAATCGGAATAGCAAAATAGTTAGCATCACTTTCAGATACAGGAAATTGCTTCTATACAACTGTATCCAGGCCTAACAGTGCTCAGCTTGTTAGCCATAATAGTCAGGAGGATATATCTGAAAAAAGTAGCTTATTTCTTGAACTAGTCTTACTCATGAGAGCACCACTTGAATTTGGTACCGTTTGAAAGAGGACACTTTCAGGTTTCAGAAATGATAATTTTTACATTCTGAAAGTGGGAAGGAATTTTTCTATGAGGGGTCAAAGGTCAACGACCTCTTGATTTCCGAGTCGTTTCATAAAGCACGCCTTTTTAAAATGTTTTTGTCATAACTTCTTACATATTCTAAATATTAATCTCAATTTTGTCACAAATGTAGATGATTTTATGTAGTTTCTTCCAAAAATTTAAAAAATGCACTTTGACCTAATTTTAGGGTCAAACAGGGTCAAGAAAAATGATGAATATTTAAAAATTCACCTAGAATTAGTATATTCACTTATATATTTTAGGGTTATAGCAACACTATTCAATCTATCAAGATAATTTCTGATATACCAAAAAGGCACATCAGATAGCTCAACATACATGGAGAAATTGTGGTTGCTATGGATACCTGCTAGCCAGAGGGAAGGGCAGAGCCAAAAAGTGCACCATCCGTTTTTGGGCAATATTTACTCTCATTTATTGCACATTATTCACATCCTTTGTTTACTATGTTTAAAAATATGCCGCATTATGAGGAATTTCCACTCATAACCACAGGAGATATCAATATTTAATCAATATGTATCCATATTTCTATTGTCATGTAAACCCTTTAACCCCAGGGAGGGGTCAAGTTGAAAACTCACCCTCAGTTTTTGGTGAAATCTACCGTCATTTATTAGACAATTTTCAATATCTTTGTTCCTTCTGTCAATAGATATGCCATTTATGAGGGTATGTTTTGCATAAAATTACAGGCCACACAGATATTCAGTAATTACCTATTAAAATTCTGGTTGCTATGGATACCTGTTACCCACAGAAGGGATAAAGGCAAAAACTGCACCATCCACATTTTTGGGCAACATTTACTCTCATTTATTGCACATTATTCACTTCCTTTGTTTGCTATGTTTAAAAATATGCCACATTATGAGGAAATGCCACTCATAACCACAGGAGATACCAAGGACCGTTTCAGCGAAGCGAAACGGATTTGTGTGCAAGGACAGAAGACGACACGAGGTGGCGCCGCAGGCGCCACTCTCCTGCACCCTGGTGGACAGTCATTCCGCTTGTGACGTTTGATGAAGAGTGAGCAGTGGATGGAGTACCTCCTTGTTTCTCAACTTTAGCTTGTCTACACTTCATCACAACACTCGTCTTGTGTTTGTAACAGTCCATGAACTTACCAGCCATGTGTTTGACACTCGACACTCTGTCACAACGTGGAATCACTCATTATTTGAGCTACTAACTCAGCAGTCTGAGCAGTGCAATGCGAAAACCGCACCACGTGGAAAGTGAAAAGCACTGCGTCGTATCCTAGCAACCTATATCGATTTGCACTCATCAACCCCGAGGACATGCCTGGCATGACGTCATCCCTGCATTGTGACATCATCTATGATCTGAACATGGTCCTGCACATGCTGTCCAACATACCTGATGATGTCAGCATAAATCCTCAGGATGTCAGAATCAATGAAGGACAGTTACTGATTTTGGAGATCTGTTTCAGTGTATAAGGGAAGTAAATCTTCAATTTCCTGTAAATCCAATAAAACATTGCTTCTCATGATACTTCTACCTTTGCTTTACCTCAGCTTTCTCTCTACTTGATAGAGACAACATCAATATAATTTCCTCAACCAACTTGGCTATTAAAAAAAAAAAAAAAAAAAATTTAAAAATAGCCACTTTAAAAAATATTTCTTTCATCTTAATTTTTCATTGTTGCTTTATAATTAAATCCAATCACTGTTAATCAATTATTCATATCTTTCCCCATCACTACACTTTTGAAAAATTTTTTATTATTTTTACAACCATCATCACAAATATCTTATTTTTTACTGACCATTACATTAATAGCCACGTTATAATTCACTTCACCACACTTTGGTGATCAACTCCAATAAATAGATCATACATGATCACAACATTTTCCATATATTTATCTTACATTCATCTTACATAATCACATTTTAAACCAAAAAATAACTAAATAAATAAATTATGTATCATATACTGATTGTTATTTCCTGCCTCATGGGCATCCCCTTTCTTCTGCCACACCCTCGTGGCCTTCTAATTTATCAAATAAATAATAATTTATCTTCTTGCCGCACACATTTGTGGCTTAATCCGTCTGCTCCACATTTTTCTCTTTCTTAATTTTCTTGCCACCACACCTTCGTGGCTTTCTAATTTAACAATTAAACTAAAACAATTAATGTTCCGCCTTACCTTCGTCTTTCATTTTTCTGCCACCACACCTTCGTGGCTTTCTAATTTAACATATATAAAAATAAAATAATATTATATTCTCTTGCCACCACACCTTCGTGGCATTCTATTTCTGCCACCACACCTTCGTGGCAGTCAGTTCTTCTGCCACCACACCTTCGTGGCATTCTAATTTAACATGTATAAAAATAAAATAAAAAATAACTTATTCTCTTGCCACCACACCGTCGTGGCTTTCTATTTTTGCCACCACACCTTCGTGGCAGTCAGTTCTTCTGCCACCACACCTTCGTGGCATTCTAATTTAACATATATAAAAATTAAAAAATAATTTATTCTCTTGCCACCACACCTTCGTGGCTTTCTATTTTTGCCACCACACCTTCGTGGCAGTCAGTTCTTCTGCCACCACACCTTCGTGGCATTCTAATTTAACATGTATAAAAATAAAATAGAAAATAATTAATTCTCTTGCCACCACACCTTCGTGGCTTTCTATTTTTGCCACCACACCTTCGTGGCAGTCAGTTCTTCTGCCACCACACCTTCGTGGCATTCTAATTTAACATATATAAAAATAAAAAAATAATTTATTCTCTTGCCACCACACCTTCGTGGCTTTCTATTTTTGCCACCACACCTTCGTGGCAGTCAGTTCTTCTGCCACCACACCTTCGTGGCATTCTAATTTAACATGTATAAAAATAAAATAGAAAATAATTAATTCTCTTGCCACCACACCTTCGTGGCTTTCTATTTTTGCCACCACACCTTCGTGGCAGTCAGTTCTTCTGCCACCACACCTTCGTGGCATTCTAATTTAACATATATAAAAATAAAAAAATAATTTATTCTCTTGCCACCACACCTTCGTGGCTTTCTTTTTTGCCACCTCACCTTCGTGGCAGTCAGTTCTTCTGCCACCACACTTTCGTGGCATTCTAATTTAACATATATAGCAATAAAATAATAATATATTCTCTTGCCACCACACCTTCGTGGCATTCTATTTCTGCCACCACACCTTCGTGGCAGTCAGTTCCTCTGCCACCACACTTTCGTGGCATTCTAATTTAACATATATAGCAATAAAATAATAATATATTCTCTTGCCACCACACCTTCATGGCATTCTATTTCTGCCACCACACCTTTGTGGCAGTCAGTTCTTCTGCCACCACACCTTCGTGTCATTCTAATTTAACATATATAAAAATAAAATAATAATATATTCTCTTGCCACCACACCTTCGTGGCATCCTATTTCTGCCACCACACCTTCGTGGCAGTCAGTTCTTCTGCCACCACACCTTCGTGGCATTCTAATTTAACATATAAATAACAATAAAATAATAATATATTCTCTTGCCACCACACCTTCGTGGCGTTCTATTTCTGCCACCACACCTTCGTGGCATTCTTTTCTGCCACCACCTTTGTGGCATTCAGTTATGGCCACCATCCCTTCGTGGCATTCTAATTAAACATATATATATAAAAATAAACAATAATTTATTCCCTTGCCACCACACCTGCTTTGCCTCCATTTTAACATATAAACCTAAAACAATAATTTATTTTCTGGCCACCACACCTTCGTGGCATTATCTTTCCACCACCACCTTTGTTGTCTTCTAATTAACAGTCAAAGATAAAACTAATTTATTTCCTACCACACCATTGTGGTATTATCTTTCTGCCACCACCTTCGTGGTCTTCAAATCAACAATTTTACGATAAAATTAACAAATAACAGATAAAAAAGTTTATTTTTCAGCCACCTCTTCTTCGTGGCATTATTCTTCTTTTTGCCACACTTCCCTCCCTTAAATTTCTTCCCACAGCACCTTCATCCCATTCAATTGGTGCCACTAGACCTTTGTGGTTCTCTTTCTTATCCCACCACACCTTCCTAGAATCGTATATATATAGATTAAATATTAATAAAATAAAATTTAAAAAAAAAATTTAAAAAAAAAAAAGAATTAAAAAAAAAACAAAAAAAACCTGTTCATGTGCCATTCGTGGCACTAATTTTTCTGCTCCACTCCTCCTTAAATTTTTTCCTACAATATCTTCTTACCTGTTCTCCCATCACACACACCTTCGTGCCTTCACTTTTCTGCCACTACACCTTCGTGGCTTTCAGATTGTCTCAATAATTTTTCCTTTAACTGTTGCCACACATTTGTGGATTTTTGGACTAAATCTTTCTGTTAATTCGTCCTCACCTTCATGTTTAAACCTATCCTCTTACTTAATATAACTCTATCGGTAGTGCCAAGACTACCTCCCCGAAACCAATTTCTTAAATTCATTCCCATGCCTCAACTCCCGGTAGGCTATAACTAATTAAAAATCACATTTTTATACTCAATTGTCTTTCCAGATACCACGACACAAGACCATGGTTAAATGACTGAGAAAGCCTCCAGAGAGAATCTTGAATCGGGGTCTTGTTCAGCTATCACACTCCAGATTAGTGTTGCGAGACGACCATCTGTGTTTTGTCAAGTGCTTTGCCCTGCCGGTAAGGGCCATGATGCCAAGTACAAGACTGGTGTGCCAGCAGGGACAAGGTTAGGACCAATGTGGGGAACAGAACCCCAAAGGTGCTGGACAAATGGGCCTAGAAGTGATGTCATGGCGAGCCCAGCTGATGGCGGAAAGTCACAGTGGGGGAGGGCCGGCGGATATTTGCTGTTCTATAGCCCAACCAATACTCTAATCAACTCCAAACCAGTTTAAGAGCTCATAATGTTTCCTCCAGTGCCACACCAGTTACTGCCTCACGACACTCAACGGGACGACGGAATGTCGCACTTCCAGGAATCTCCACCTACTACTATCAAATGGGACGAGACCCTCATCGCACCCAGTGAGCCAACAATTTGGCCTAGTCTACCTTGGTTGACGGCGGAAAGTCGCAACCGAGGTCCGGCCACCTTAACATCGTTCTACTGACCAGGGTCTTTTCCCCAGAGCAGTGTCACTACTCTGTCCTTCTCCTCCCTCTCCGTCTTCTTGGCGCAACCAAGCCGGTCTCGACCTTACTTGGTTGTTTGGGTGCTCTCTTCGTTCTCGCCAAGAAGACTCGGATCGCATCCCCTGGAATTCTCATGGAAAATTCATCTACGCTATACCCAATCATGAACATTTATATTTCCATATGATTAATTTCCGATGGATTTTTTCACAATTGTATGTTCTGGAGTGTTATAAAACATTCTAAGTTTTGTATTAATATTAATAATTAATAATTAAAACATTTTAATTTCCAATATTGTGGTCGGTGTTGTCCTTTCACACAAAGGACCGTTTCAGCAAAGCGAAACGGATTTGTGTGCAAGGACAGAAGACGACACGAGGTGGCGCCGCAGGCGCCACTCTCCTGCACCCTGGTGGACAGTCATTCCGCTTGTGACGTTTGATGAAGAGTGACCCACCATCCAGCCCCATGCATCCACCTTTCCTTAAGACTTTGCCTCTGCCTAAAATTCGGCGGTTGACAGCGGAAAGCTGCAACTCTTGGTACTTTAAATTTCTTTCATCCAGGGTGCTCTCTTCGTTCTCGCCAAGAAGACTCGGATCGCATCCCCTGGAATTCTCATGGAAAATTCATCTACGCTATACCCAATCATGAACATTTATATTTCCATATGATTAATTTCCGATGGATTTTTTCACAATTGTATGTTCTGGAGTGTTATAAAACATTCTAAGTTTTGTATTAATATTAATAATTAATAATTAAAACATTTTAATTTCCAATATTGTGGTCGGTGTTGTCCTTTCACACAAATATTATATCAATATGAATCCGTATTTCTATTGTCATATAAACCTTTTACCCCCAGGGAAGGGTTAAAGTTAAAAACTCACCCTCAATTTCGAGGAGAAATCTACCGTCATTAATTGCACATTTTCAGAAATATTTGTTTCTTTTCTCAAAAGATATTCCACTTCATGGTCATTACTATACTATTACAACCTGAAAAGATATTTAAATTCTGGTTGCTATGAATACCTGTTGCCCAAAGGAAGGGGCGAAGTTGAATCTACATCCTCAATCCTTACGGCAAATTTACCATCATATTTTGCACTTTTCCACAATCTTTCTTTCTTTTGTCAATAAACATGCCACAACATGAAGGAATACCTTCCTCAGTTACAGACCACACCAATATTTAGTCCTAAGTTAGGACTCCTGCTTGTGACAATGACTCTACTGCCATTGTGTCTAATATCCAAAAGTGCTTTTCAAAAGACTTTGGATATTCCAAATAGTACTATGAGGATATTTGAAAAGGTCAAATATCCCCCAAGATGCTATTTGGATATTTCATCAGACCCTATTTATCAGATGATATTCCATCTTAAGCTTTGGCAGACCATATGGAGCTTTGGCAGCTGCCAATTATTCTACGGGTCCTATTTTTGGTTCCAAAATATCCAGCGGAGGGGGCTTCAACTTCAGAGGCCCTGGATACATGCTGTTGTAGAAGAGATGGCAGTGCAGGACAGCCCAAAGTTCTAACAAATAGCGTCCAAATAGTTCCTAACCATGAGACACTATTTGGTCACTATTTGATGTAGAAGAGATGGCTGTCAATATACTATGACAAAGTTTCTAACATAGCACATTAGAACTTTTGGAATTGTTCAGTAGAAAATGTGGCTTGGTTGCACATTTTGGATATTTCGCGAGGGATATTGGCAAATCATGTTGAGGGGAGTAGATATTGTGACAAAGACCTATTTTAGTGTCTGGCATGCAAAAAGGCAGCCCAATTTGCAAATTTGGCATGTAGACCTTTCGGCTGTAACAACTCCTAACCTGTTAAAATTTTGGTTGCTATGGATACATGTCACCCACAGGCAAGATTGGAATTTTAAAGTTCAGCGAGCACCCTTAGTTGTTTGAACCGAATTGGCCTTTATCTGTTGTAGAATTTCAGGATTTTGGCCTTTATTTCATATACTATATGTGCAAAACAACTTTGTTGGTGTGTATGTGCGTTTTATAAGAGACAAATATTATGGTTGATTATAAATCAATTCAAAACACTACAAACTGGCGTGAACCTCACATTGTGCTTAAAACTAAAATTGAAATTGAGTAACACAATAAAGAAGCATGATAATTGTAACACTTGGGGAGGTCCCGATAAGAATTTATGATTTGGGGGGGGGGGGGTTGTGGCAGTTTTGCCCGAGGGAGTACTAACTTCTCACACATGTTTCAAGGGGGCATACTAATTTTTGACAAAATGTCCAAGAGGGGGTTAGAAATTTTGACATAACAAAATTGTTATAAAACACGCATAAACTCAGTTTGACCGTACATTTTTATGCGGAGAAGACCGCAAATCTGTACGCTTGACTGTACAAGGGGCACATGTATAAAAATATATGTATGTATTGCTTTGTATGTCGAAGGGGGGGGGGGGGTACTAAAAATATGCATGAAACCTAAGGGTGGGGTACTAAAAGTCCGCATGGAACTCAAGGGCCGCTATCAATTTTTGACGGGAAGTTCTGGCAGAACTCCCATCTCCCAGTCATTAATTCTGGTCCCTTAGGATGCAAGAAAAAGACACAATTTCAAGTAATATATTAAGGAACCATATCCGGACCAAGGATCTCAAAATTCAAGAACAAGAGGGAAATACATGCTTCGAGAGGGAACACTTCGGATGCAAGATAAAGATACAACTTCATGTAACACATTAAGGACAACATGGAAATACATGCTTCCCAGTCTGAGCACAGACTCCTTCCTCCCCCGCCCTCCCCTTGCTTGAGCAAAAAGCACCACATCCTAAGGTTCCATCATTTGGGGTGCTCCTAAAACCGAAGGGAAGTCCAATTACAAGAAGAAGAAGAAGCTCCCCAAGCATATTGTGTGAGCAGTCTGAGTGATTTCATGAATTGGCAGTGTAAAGAATGACTTAATTACTACACCTTATATCCCAACCCAGAATTTGAATTTCTTGTGGGAACAGTGTACTCTGAGGTATAGAAGTTGAGACTACTAGTCTGGGTGTAATAATAAAAACCTTCAGTGGCATTTAAATGTTTGGCGGATCATAGGAGTCATACCCTTGTGGCATGTTTGACAACTTGGGTGACTCTGCCCAGCCTTTAAACAAAACCCTTCATACTATTTATGTAAAGAAATATAAATATATGAATATTGGGATTATATCTTTTTTGAATTGAACATTTCACGGTGATACACAATTTCTATCAGCTACTTCAACTGTAAAACATTTTAGGACCTCTCTGATGTGGAATGAAAATTGAAAAGTGCCCACAAATTATAGTCAAAATAATTGATTTGTGGAATCTGCATTGTATATATTCTGTCAAGACAGTACACTACAGGACTTGAAATTTTATGTGTCTGGCTTTTACTGCCTGATTAATTCCTGATGGTAATTGAGTCATAATTTTCCTCTGACAGAGATATGTTTGTCTTCTTGCTTTCCCAAATCAGACTGTCCATCCACCGATGGTGGATGCTTAATATGCAGAGGGACAGGTACAGTCTGCATGCTTCCAGGAATAACACTTAGAATGCAAAGACATGACTTCAATTAACATAATTATTTTAAATGAACATTATCCAGATCAAGCATCTCAAAGTACAAGGATAACAGAAAAAGAAGAACTTTTGACTTGAATTCTTCGGAGACATGCTTCAATACTTCCATTCATAGACCATTTTTTACATTGATGAATTTCACTGAATGTGCACACATTATATAAAGAACGCAAGTAGCTACACTGGAAGAGGAAGAAAAGCTGAAGATCAAATCATCCACATCGCCTTGCACTTGAGAAGGCGATATTTTCCAAAAGGAGAGAATTATTGAAGAGACAATCAAAAAACTGCCCAAATGTAAGATAAGAATCAGGCCACCTTTATCAGCATTGGTCTACAAGTCTTCCCATGTTGATGACCTGCTGAAGGATGTAAGGGAAAATGGCCTCATACCTGCTTGGTTTAAAGTAGCCTCAAGACTCAAACAAATGCAACATCAGTGATTAACCAAGGAAAGTCCATCATCAAATGATCTTCAGAGTTGGTGAATTTGGGCAGTAACTGTTGTCTAATTATGTGTGTGATCAGTTTTTGCAGCAGCCGCAACTGTGGTATCAAATCACAAAACCTTGTTTATAAGAAATACTTGTATAAGATTACCTCAAGTGGTAAGTAGGCAGAGAAAGTAACCAAATAACAAGTTTTAATTAGCTATACTGATGTTTCTTCAGTGTTCACTATCCTTTCTTCTCCTGTCAAAAATCCTCTGTAATAAAATGAAAGCCTTACAGTTTGTCTCATCCAACATGCGAACTGGTGTTTGGCCTCATTGCTCAGCATCTAAAGGTTACACAGTAGAAATGCACATACCGGTACTCACAGATAGATCGGCTGTTTTGCAATGTAAATATCACATTTTTGCGATGTTCTAGTGCCGTTTTTTGCCGATTTTCGAGTGATTTTGTATGACAGCAACCTATTCTACTTGTTGACATTCATTATGCAACCACAATAATGGTGTGAATTGTCGTGCCGTCACAAAAATACACTGCAGTGCCACTCGCGATTCAGTTCCAGCTAATAAAGTACCATCCACACTCCTCCAAATTAATGCATTGGTTTGTAATAGGCTATAGAACTTACTGCTCAATTCAATTCGCATGCTAGATGAGACACACTGTAATGTGGACCTACTTTTATGTATTAACATATGTAATTATGTAATAGGACTGCACATGGGATGGAGACCAAGGACAAGCGGTGCTGGAAGAAAAGGAGGCCGATGGGGTGGCAAGATGAAAAAAATGGCAAAGCCGATTCATGTAACAAAATTTTGATAATGCCAAATATGAAACTTTTAAGATCAAAAGGGCTCCCCCTGTTCTGAAATGCTTGCACAGGAAATTGGTCATAGCCGCATCCATAAGCATATTCATATTGCAAATCACCTGGATCGGTAGAAGTGGGTTTAGACGTAGGGAGAGTGGACAAGAATGACACCTGCAATCAGGTCCAAAGCACGGCTCTAATATACTATGTCTCAAATATTGCAAGCGGTGGCATTAAATACTGCATACAAATATTTTATTTGTATGCAATGTTATTAGTTTATCTGTATCTGTTATTATGGTTGATATTTTCTCCTGCTGTGTCGAAGCTCAATACCGAAGAAACCAAAAAGTGCAAAATTCAAATAAGTTCGGTCCTAAGCTCAGGCTGTCAACTTCTACCCCTTCCTATGGATAACAGGTACCCATAGGAACAAAAATAATTTTGTATTATATGTGGCCTGTGTTTGTGATTGATATATTCTCATAATCTGGCATATTTTTTACAGAAGAAACATAAAACGCCAAAAAATGTACTAAATGCATATACACTTTTTTTCCAAAAAGGGCTTACATTGTTTTTCAACATTTACCACTCCCTATGGGAAACAGTATTCTGTAGCAACCAAAATTTTAATATATGAGTTGACTTATAATTTATGTGACTTATAACTACTCACATTACGGGAAGGTTTTTTTTTTAAGAGAAGAATCCAAACTTGTGGAAAATGTGCTATAAAGCCTGGTAATTTTTACCTATAAGCTCAATTTTAACCTTTGCCTACAGCGATCATATATCCAAAGCATCAAAAATTTTAATATTGTTGACATAATATTTGTGTGTCCTGCAGTTATGAGTTATAAGTGGTATTTCCTCATAATTGGGCATATTTTCTTTTTTTTTTATTTTGGGCATATTTTCAAACATAAGAAACAAAGGATATGGCAAAAGTGCAAAAAATTAAGGCAAATTTACCCCAAAAATTGAGGGTGCAGTTTCAAACTTTGTCCCTCCCTGTGGGTAGCAATAAATGAGAGTAAGTATTGCCCAAAAACGGATGGTGCAGTTTTTGCCTTTATCCCTTCTGTGGGTAACAGGTATCCATAGCAACCAGAATTTTAATTGGTAATTACTGAATATCTGTGTGGCCTGTAATTTTATGCAAAACATACCCTCATAAATGGCATATCTATTGACAGAAGGAACAAAGATATTGAAAATTGTCTAATAAATGACGGTAGATTTCACCAAAAACTGAGGGTGAGTTTTCAACTTGACCCCTCCCTGGGGCTAAAAGGTTTATATGACAATAGAAATATGGATATATATTGATTTAATATTGATATCTCCTGTGGTTATGAGTGGAATTTCCTCATAATGCGGCATATTTTTAAACATAGTAAACAAAGGATGTGAATAATGTGCAATAAATGAGAGTAAATATTGCCCAAAAACGGATGGTGCACTTTTTGGCTTTGCCCTTCCCTCTGGCTAGCAGGTATCCATAGCAACCACAATTTCTCCATATATGTTGAGCTAACGTATGTGCCTTTTTGGTATATCAGAAATCATCTTGATAGATTGAATAGTGTTGCTATAACCCTAAAATATATAAGTGAATATACTAATTTTAGGTGAATTTTTAAATATTCATCATTTTTCTTGACCCTGTTTGACCCTAAAATTAGGTCAAAGTGCATTTTTTAAATTTTTGGAAGAAACTACATAAAATCATCTTCATTTGTGACAAAATTGAGATTAATATTTAGAATATGTAAGAAGTTATGACAAAAACATTTTAAAAAGGCGTGCTTTATGAAACGACTTGGAAATCAAGAGGTCGTTGACCTTTGACCCCTCATAGAAAAATTCCTTCCCACTTTCAGAATGTGAAAATTATCATTTCTGAAACCTGAAAGTGTCCTCTTTCAAATGGTACCAAATTCAATTGGTGCTCTCATGAGTTAGACCTAAGCCAACATTGTCCTCTCCTTCTCCTTGACTATAAGCATAATAACAGACAGACATAGGGATCCGCTGAGCGTCATCTTGTTTTTCCAATACTTTCCATCCCATAATAGATAATCTTAATATTTACAGTTGACAAGCTTCGAGTGCTTACATGCTATTCACTTATAGGCTGTTACTGACATCTCAGCCCTATCCCTGCCATGTTAAGTGACCATAAATTTGATACCTCATAAACATGTGACTGACTCATAGCACATACATACCATGTTCCATGATAGGTGTCATAGCATTCACCAGTGACTTCACTCCTGTCTGTCTGAGTAATAGGCCTGCAATCAACAGAGCTTGACCACTGTCAACGTCAATGCCACTGATCCCCAGCTGATCTTGGCATCTGCTACTCCTGGCCATCCTGACCACAAGTGCTTTATTTTTGCGAAGTTATAACAAGCAGATTAATCTTCCTCTGGTGTGACAAACAGAATTCACAGTGTGAGATATTCAAAGCAATTGTATCTATGTTTAATTGTTGTCTGTTTGTTGTTCCGAATATTTCTATGAGGAAAAACACAAACAATTATCTAAATTATAGATATTTCAGGCCAGAAAAACACTGTGAAGGATTAGAATACTTCAGAATTTTATTGGACTTATTGGCAGGGCAAGTTTAAATGAGCTATGCAATGGAGAGATGCTCCTCGCTTTTGTGTGTAGCTCCCTTGTTCATCAAACAGGTTGCTACATTTTATATACACAAAAACCCTGCTTAGACACAAGCATGCATATAATTCCGTCACACTTCTGCCATGATTTATAACTCACTATATCGCAATTCAGATGGATAAGCTTTCATGTTGACTGACTGTGTCAACACCACATCTTTCATGAAGAGAGCAATGATTATTGTCAAATGGGTCAGGTTTATGACTCAGTCACTGCACTCTATATGACAACTGTTCTACTGCCCCTTCACTTAGCATTGCTCTGATACACATCACTGAGCCAGTTATTGGTCACTGCTGCATCTATACACGTCATTAGAAGTCCTATGAGTCTGTGAAAGAACCACCACCTTCAATGGTAAAGATTGAAGCAACAGCTTTAGTGATCTCATTGATGCTCTGAAACCAGTTATTTGTAAGCACTCGAAGTTCGTCTACTGTAAGAGAGAAAATATATATTTAGAAGGAAGCCACAATCATCATTTTCCTCAGTGGTGTTTCCTCTGCTGTCCAAATAAATAGACATTAATAACAAAATATTATTCATTCGTCTACCCATTCTGAATGATCCTTTTTTTTGTAAATTGAAGCTTTGGCTCAAACATTTAAGTTCAAACTATCAATTACTGCTCTAACAAAGCAATAAAGATAAAGCAATTTGGTGATTTCCAATAATCAATGCAAAATTGACGCTAAATTACACATATGAAACCTCACTAACAACTGCTTTACAATTGATCTATAGTGATTTTGCATGTAGCTACTTTTTTGGATAGGCACACAATTTATAACAACCGCAGATCTAATACACACATAAATTCCAAAGTACTGGATAGTGATAATATATATTGCACTGCAGTTTCAATCATACTTTGGCTCATGCAGACCTGTGTCCTCTTGCTGTCCTAACTTGCATATTAGTTCATAAATACCTCATGTAAAACCCCAATCATCCTACCTGAATGACCATTCTGTCCGAAAATCTTGACTTTTCACAAAATGGTCTACATTGATATTTCTTTTTGCCAGGTTTGTAATACACAATATGCTGTCCTCAGATATTAGCCACACTGTATTTACACATCTGCACTATAACCTCTTAACCCGACTGCCTACTATGTGTGTATGAAGATCTATTTCCTTCTCCCTGTATTACACAAAGTGTCAGTTCATTTGTAAGTAACATATTCCCACAGCTAATGTTTCGTTACTACAGGGGAACAAGAAGTGCAATGAAATGACAATGTGTTTTGTGTTCAAGTAGCTTTGCCACGTCACAAATTTTCATACTTGACTGAGCAAATTCTGAGTATCACACTTCTGGATTATTGCTGTTAATGTGAAACAACACCCTTCTTCCACAATAATCTAATAATTATGTTGTGCTTTGAAGCAACTGTCATCAACAAGTGAAAGTTGTTGGAGGGCAATGGTTAGGTCTCATGAAGGGGGGGGGCTTGGAATTATTATTTTTTTAAACAAATAAATGAATAATAATTTTTTTATATTCTTTCAAGGCAGTCCTTAAATGAATTATTTCTGACGAGGGGAAGTATTTCTTAAAAGATACAAATATTTCGATACTTTGCATGCTTGAAAAAAATAATTACCTAATACAGGAATGCAAAAAATGGTACAATCCCATATCCTTATTTTGTATAAAACTATTTGTCCATATGTCTTGCCAAATTGTAATTAATTTTACCGGGAAAAAATATTCTCATTAAAATGTAATTAAGGAACCTCTTCCTCTTTCCCAGTGTAGAGGGAGTTAGCTCAGTTGTGCATGGGCTTCCAGTAAATAGGTCCCACGTGTGATCCCAGCTCTGTGCAGGTCAGCTGCTGGACCTATCTTGGACTGCAGTAACAACCATCTTTCATATGATGGCCATGACAACTCCCCTAATTTGCATGTACCAGAGGTGAAAAATCCAGGATTTAAAGCCCCATTTATTTATCCATTTTTCCCTTTGTGGCATTTCAATGTCTGCAGTTGGGACGGAGACATCAATTGATGAATTTATTTATTGACTAAGTCATTCATTCTGATTTCATTCAATCACACACATAGGTTGTGCAATGTGCAGATAATTTATTTATTCAAATTTCGAGATGTAGACTTCAACCATTCAAATGGCATATCTTCGTAATACTGTACAGTATTGATTTTCCATAGGATAACAGTGAAATAATTTTTTGGGAGCAGGAGCACCCCCCCCCACTTCACCAATGAATGTCAAGTGTCAAGAGAATGCAATATGTACTCCTTATCAACAAATTTAAAGATTAAAGTGTTGTCTTCAGCTACGGAAATATTTACACTTGGTGCTCACTGATGCAAAGAAAAATTGCTTGTCACAAGACCACTTGAACAATAGTTCAAATGATCATTTCGTTGCACTTCTTGTTCCCCTGTAGTAATGGAACCAGTATTCTCCATGGATTTCTGTGAAGGACTTCATGAAATTTGAGGAGTGGCCATCTCCAACAACATGTCAAATGACATCCCCTTGAGGTTGTGTGATACGTCTTATGAAATCTAATTTCAAGGTACTGTGAGCTGGTGCATCAGATTCCCGTAGTTGCACAAGTTGTGTTAAAAAAAACGGTCAACGGTTTCGACTATAAAGAGACATAATGTGAGACTCATCAAATGAGATCACATCATATAAGTCCACCATTCAATTCTGACCAAATCCTTCTATTTTTGCTGTTTGACAGATGAAATCCCTTGATCCCACAATACATTAGAGGGCCATTAACAAAATGGCTGTGGATCAAATGACCTGAACATTTCGTGGCTTCTATCTTGCGGTCATGTGACCTCTGAGGTGCCCTTTCTGTTCTTTTCAAATTCTTCGTGAAGCTTTGCTCAAAGATTTATGAAACTGCTACAAAGAAGGAAAATGATACAGTGGGGTTTTATGATGTGACAAGAAAGGCTCTTAAATTCAGATACCATTTTGGAAGCAATTTGTCATGACTCTACTATCAGTCTGAGGAAGCTGCAACAGTTACAATCAAAGCTAGAAAACTAGAGCTACACGTTTTTTTAATTATATTATGAGTATCATAATTTATGCATCTTGAAGTATACATGATGAAATTCACTTCTCAATTCTACATGTGGCGATCTTTTGTGGCACCTTGGCAGCAGAAGAGGCACTATAACTTGCTACAAAATACAAAATGCATTGTAAGGCTTCCTTCTGTATGTTTATGGATGCAATATTGGCTTTGAATCTTTTTTGTCTTTCATACCTTGCTGGTTCCCAGGGAGTTGGCTTGGTGCCCATATTTCAGACTTATTTTTCTATGAAAAGAAGCAGATCCCCCACCACAGCAGAAAACCTGGCTTGAGAGGCTAAATAAGGCTAATTTGCCAAGAACGGGAGACTGGCAGAGATATTAGAAGAACCAAGGCTACCAGAAAGGGTTGTGAATAGAAGGGCATGCTGGTCCTAAAAGACTCATTTCTGGAAGGCAGTTGTGAATCACTGCCCCTATCTTGCAATGACTTTCTTGTGGACAAAAAGGAAACATTTTGTTTTTCTAGACATAGTCGCGGTCTTTGTTGGCTCTCATTGGTGGAATTAATAAATTCTAGAGAAACAACTAAGCAATAATCATATTACAATTCATTGAAAGACAAAATGCAATTAAAGTAATGAGTCATGAAGCATTGCTGTTATGTACTTATGCGACATCAGTCTATAATTTACTATATTATTCACTGACTGCATCGATAATGATTTACTTATTTAATATATTACATAATTATTTCTGTGAAAATCTATCTTTGTCTGCTTGCCATCAATTTTGAGACCAGAACTCATTGTGTAATAACGTTTCTATTTCCTGTTATTTTAATTTGAATACTTGCCATATTGACCATTTTCAACTTCTTTTAACCAGTGTGAGAGGCTTGTTGACTATGTTCCTGTGTTAATTGATGGAAATGTTCTAGTAATTATTTTATTATAATTAACTGCTCATATTATTCCAAACAAGGTACTTTAGAAGCATGGTGGCGTTGACAACACCCTGCTCCTCCCGCCTTAATGTTCAGTCAAGGCCTTTGCAAGACCCAGCTGCCTTTTCCTGTCAGCAAATTGATTCTGTAAAATCCCATCCCCTCCAATTCAGCAGAAAGATTTTTCTTATTGTGGGATGTGCCTTCAACACTTATAAGTCATGGTCTGCAATTTCTATGCTGCCATTTCTCCTGACTTGTCAATTAAGCCTTCTGACTGGGTTTCATCTCGGCATTATATAAAATCCTGAGTTATTGCTTTTATGGAGTTATAACTATGGTCGTCCATGATTTGCTATCAAGTAACAGAGACAGTATGCCTTACCAAGCTTGCTGTATCATATCAGGATTACATTTCTCAAAATAGCAAATGGTCATTATCTCTTAGATAACACTTTTAGTCTTCCTGCACTGTGTCAAAGGGAAACATGTCTTACACTGTAAATTTTGAATTTTGAGTTAGCTTAATTGATTGAGTGACATGGTCGCAAAATTCCTTTCAACCAAGATAGATTGTTGTTTGCAAGTTATAACAGCATAAAGATTATCATAACTCAAAACAGCAAGCTATCATGGCTCAAAGAAATTGTGCAACCGTCTAACTCAAACATTTGAGCTAACTCAGAATTTAAGAATTTACAGTGTAGAGAGCACCGATTCTTCATTCAACAATTCTGAGAGCTGTTATTGACCATGTTTTCATGGTTATGACACTCATTCCATATGAGAACCTGTGAATATTTCATGAGGAATTGTCCCTGAACATCAGAAGCTATTCTCTTGTGACACTTCCTTTTGAAACAAGATGTCCTGTTTCGTTGGCTGTCTTTGGGTATTTCTGGTTCTCAATTTGGATCTGTTGAGCTGTCTTTGTGTCATTCTTAGAATGGCAGACATTCCTGCTCATTGAATGGGATCTTTGGGCAGTATATTGCAAACAGGGATTTAATTTTGGGCTGGTCAGCTGCAGATTAACCATAATATATTGACCTATAATCACATGTCTACATCTTTCAGTAAAATTAGTGTTTGTTGAATGGCACATTGTACATAAATAGGCTGTTTCAAAAGCATGGTTTACAATTTCATGATAAAAGTATCATAATCACTTACCGTAGAGCCGGGTGACTTTGAACAGTCCGGGGTGACTTTGATCCCCCGTGAATGCAAAATTAAATAAGCTACCCTTGTACGGTATATTAAGCTTCCAGTACAGTACAACTCAAAATAAAGTAAGAAAAGTTTCTGTCAGAAGTCCTCTGTTTTCCTATTTTGCCCTCTTTTCTCCTCTCCAACCCAAATCTCCTTTCAACTCCCTTTGACTCCTTAAAACAACCTTAGCCCGCATTAATAACTCTATTTAGACAGCTACCAATGTAACTGCAATTAGCAGAGGTACCAAATATCAAGTAAATCTAACACAATGGGGGTGATTGAGTCTAAATTGGTGTTGTTCAAATGTGATTTTAATGTAATTTTAAAAGGTAGTTTCAAGTAGGTAAAAGTAGGAAGTGATTCAGGGGTAGTCAAAAGGTGTGAAAGGGTAAAGTAGTGGCTGATTCTTCCTTCCTGCTGGGATAATCATACTTTATTTTGGGTTGTACTGTATCATATTTAATTTTGCATTCACATAGGATCAATCTTTTTCAGAAAAGCGTTCAAAGTCACCCCGGACTGTTCAAAGTCACCCCTTTCTACGGTAATCAAAAGTTAATTTTTCATTTCTATAAAAAATAACTTAGGTAAACTGAATAAAATTTAAGTGGAAAAGTCTATTGGCACGAAGTCAATCTAGAACGATATTCTAAATTAAGTTTGCAGTCGCAAAGGAGTATTGTTTAATGGTGATCAACAAACTTCATCTGAATTTAATAAAGATTGGTAACCTGTTTCTTTCAGTAAGATTTGATTAATGTCATGATAAATTTGTGTTCACTTTCTTGTCAATTAGGCACTAATTATACACAGTTCCAGACAGCAATTCTTCTTTTTGCACTACACAACTTCTAAATTTGAACTGCGCCTGTAAAATATATGGATTATTTCAGTCTGCTGTAGTAGAATTGTGACAAATTGCTTCCGAAATGGTCTCGGAATTTTAAAGTCTTTCCCCTCACATCATAAAGCTCTGTTATCACTTTGCTTCTTACAGTCAAAAAACCTTCACAAAACTGCAAGCAAGGCTTTACGAGAGATTCAAAAGACTGCTCACAGCACTTCAGAGGTTATGTGGCGGCCAGATGGAGGTCATGTTAAAGTCAAGTGATCCACAGCGGTTTTGTTACTCTCCCTTTAATGTCTTATGGGATCAGAATGGGATCAAGCTAATTTATCATCTGTCAAACATTAAGATAGAAGGAAGTGATCAGAACAAATGTTAGAATAAATGGTGGACTTCGTAAGCGCCTTGTTTTACTTGGTTCAGACATGTGTGATTGAACCTGAACTCTCTTGGACATGGACACAATGTCATGGTGACTGTCTTACACTCAGCTTATGATGAAATGTTATTTCATCAGACTTTGCAGACATTAGGTAGCATTTTGTCAACCACGCATGTATCTATAGGCCTTAGTAATAATGATTAACAACAAGAGAACCAGGCATTGTCCAAACTTAACCGATGTCTAATTTCAGCTTAAATGCTTAAATGAGCTTTATCACTAACTCTAATCCCCTTCCTGGCAGTAAAATTCACTGTACGAAAACCTTTGAGAATCAGACTAAGTCAAATTAGTGAAGGAAATTAAAACTGTTATACTACCCAAATATGGTTAATCTTTATTGAAGGTGACTCTTTCATACAAAACATGTTAAGAGAAGTGGGAGTTAGATACTGTTATATGATTTCAAGGTCACGCCTGAGACCATGACTAGGTAAAGTGTAACATTGCACATACAGTATGACATGTAATTCCTTTCTTCTTTGTTGCAGAGATAACAAAATTAATATTTCATGGTTTTCTTGATTTCTCTTGCATCTCATCAATTAACTCTGATGGCATCAACTCTTTTCTTGAGTGGTGCTACTTCCTATTGGAAGTACCAACATTTGCACCATCTTTTCTACCTTCTCTTGGTGATCTGCCCTGCCTAACCACCATGAAGCTTCACGAGTCGAACTCATAAATATATTTCAGCTGTCAGTATACCATGTAAGAACCAGTGACCAGGCGTAAACATAACTCGCTCTATGTTTGGCTGACAAGAATATCTCATAGCAAATCATAACTAATGATCATACTATATTCAGTTGGTGATCATGGTAAGAGGTAATGTAGTGTCGGTCATGTGCTGCATCCCTATAGTTGAAGATGTTGCCATGAAAAATTAGCAACTGCCGTCATCTTGACATCATTCATCATGATTAAACACCCAGATATCTTCATAACTCCACGGATGAGTTATTTTCTGCTGCTTGCAATTGGTCCCTGCAGAGCCATCACACACTGACTAACAGGAATTAGAAGTCATTCAACAGAGAGCACTGCAGAATGAATCTGTGGTACACATATAATCGGAATAGCAAAATAGTTAGCATCAATTTTGGATACAGGAATTTGCCCTGTACAACTGTAGCCAGGCCTGATAGTGCTCCGCTTATTGGCCATAAGAATAATTAAAGACAGTCATAGGGATCCTCTGAGCGTACTCTTGTTTTTTTCAATACTTTCCTTCCCATAATAGATCATCTTAACATACAAGAGAGAAAATATATAATATTATTTAGGAGGAAGCCACAATCATAATTTTCCTCGGTGGTGTTTCCTCTGCTGTCCCAATAAATAGACATAAATAACAAAATGATCATTCATTCATCCAGCCATTCTGAATGATCCCTTTTTCTGCATTTTAGCTTTGTTTAAAAAATTTAGGTTCAGACTATCAATTACTGCTCTAGCAAGACAATAAAGATAAAACAATTTGGTGATTTCCAATAATCGAAGTAATATTGACTTTAAATTACACACACAAAACACCACTAACAACTGCCTTACTATTGATCTGTAGTGATTTTGCATGTATACTTTTTTGGATGGGCACACAATTTATAACAACAACAGACCCAATAAACATGTGAATTCCAAAGTACAGTATAGTGATTATATATTGACTTAATGAAAAATCTTTGGTCTATATTGTGTTATCTACAGATAAGAAAGAGAGGAGGGAATTCCTTCAGTTGGTATTGCTTTAGGTTTCTGGCCACTGCGACCCATGTACAACTCCCAAGTTCGCTGAATGTTAAATTGCACTGCAGTTTCAATCATTCCATAGCTCATGCAGACCTGTGTCCTCCTGCTGTCCTAAGCAGCACAGTAGCTCATAAATACCACATGTAAAACCCAAATCATCCTACCTATATGACAATTATGTCTAGATATCATGAATTATTTTCAAAAAGAACTACATTGGTATTTCTTACCGCCATGTTTGTAGTACACAATATGCTGTCCTCAGATATTAGCCACACCATATTTACACATCTGCAGTATAACCCCTTAACCCAACAGCCTTCTATGTGTGTATGAAGATCGATTTCCTACTCCCTGTATTACACAAAGTGTCAGTTCATTTGTAACTAACATATTCCCACAGCTAATGTTTCGATAATGGAACTAGTATTCTCTATGGATTTCTGTGAAGGACCTCATGAAATTTGAGGAGAGGCCATCCCCAACAACATGTCAAATGACATCCCCTTGAGGTTGTGTGATACGTCTTATGTAATATAATTTCAAGGTCCTGTGAGCTGGTGCATCAGATTCCCTTAGTTGCACACGTTGTGTTTAGAAAAAGGGTCAACGGTTTCGGCTTTAAAGAGACATAAAGTGAGACTCATCAAATCAGATTACATCAAGTTTTGATGTATTAATTTTTGTCTTAGTAGAATTGTTTTAAAAGAATTAGAAGATCTTGATAAATGCGATTTTTAATGTTGCAACACAAATAGATAGATAGACTTGATATGTAATGCCATTTTATTACACATTATTGTTATAATTATGAAGTTCATATTAAGCATTTATATAGCGTCATATTCACAGAAACTTTGTGCTCTATGGCACTTCACAATGTATTTCAATATGACTGGAGGTCTTCTTCAGGTATGCATGACTTCTCTTCTCCTGTAAGTTGTGTTTAGTTTCTGTTTAGGAGTCGCGCTGGAGGTTATGCTGATCATACCCAATGACGTATGGAACATGCAGAATTTAGTACTAAATATGATGCTAAAGCCAGTTACTCTTGCTCAAACTCCACCATTCAATTCTGACCAAATCCTTTTATTTTTGCTCTGTGATTGATGAAATCCCTTGATCCCACAATACATCAGAGGGACATTAACAAATAAGCTGTGGATCATATGACCTGAACATATCACAACTTCTATCTTGCGTTCGAATGACCCCTCATATGCCCTTTCTGTTCTTTCAAATTCTCCACGAAGCTTTGCTCACAGATTTATGAAGCTTCTATGTGATAGAGTGGACAAAACGAAAGTCGCTTTTCACCAATTTATTCCCATGTAACCATGTCTCACATGTACAGTTGAAAATAATAGTAGACCCTGAAAGAATACATACAGTTTATTACCATATGCGCACATAAGTGGCAATTAATGGCAGAAATACAAAATACTAATCATATTCTAATATGTTTATACACATACCCAGCCTGAGGGGCAGAGGTCCATAAGTGAAGAAATTAACAACCATGTGCATCAAACCATGTGCATCAAACCATGTGCACCAAGGCACTCCAATCAATTGGCTCTTCTAGCTGAGTAATCCAATGCCCACTAACAGCACTCATGTACAACTAGCTCTGTACTGTTCAAGAGTTGCCTGGGAAAATGGAACTAGACTAAGCTGCCCCCTGGCAGCACACATTTTAACAGACTGTGAGGACACCTGTCCTGGCTGTTACTAGCCTAAGATGCCACCATGTGACTTCAGAGATGAACTAATACTACAGTTCTACCACACACTCCCCCTGGTTAAGAAGGAATGCTCCTGCATTTATGTTAACAATCCAAAAATAAATTCAAACAAATACAATATATAACACCATATATTGTCTAAGTACATCAATCATTAACAGGCAAAAATACAAAATACCCTAATAAAGCCCTCAAGTCAAGAGCCCTGAAATACCTGTGCAGTGTGCAACTTGTGTATTACATGAATTAAGTATTAGGATAAAATGAGGTATAAAAACATACAAATTTACTTAATCAAATCTAATACCTTTGTAAGTAACGCTAACTTCACATCACTAGGCTGTTCAACTGTGGCATGTTGAAAAACAGCTTTGCGGTGACTACGCGCATGTTTTGGTCTGGAACGAGTCTTTGACTGCAATTCAGTCTCTACCTTAGAAGAATGTGACTGAACTGATTCACCATACCTGTCTGGAGGACGCCTATCCCTTTGAGGATACCTTGGTTCATTTACCCCATCATCTGCATCTTCAGCAGATGACTCTGACTCAGAAATTAAATCTGCCTGAGCAGTATCACCCAAACCCAGGTACTCCCCTGAATCACCTGATGGCTCAGCGGGCCCGGCTGAACGACCATCATTACCTGCGCGCACAGCAATTAGCTGTTCATCATCAGAGTAAGCTTCCTCAGACTGGGAGCTTGACTCCGAAACCACTTCAGAAGGAACAGAAACAACTTTCCGCTCACGTTTAAAGTGAGGAACTATTTTAGGCTTCCTCATGATACCGATTGGCAACAGCTGGTTGCGATGCAAAGTTCGCCCTGGCTTGCCACTAGTACCATCTTCAGGCTGGACTACATAAACGGGAACGTCCTTATTCGGATGTTTAACAACTACATAAATAGCAGATTCCCAACGATCAGCTATTTTATGTTTGCCGGAAAAATGAAGTTGTCTAACCAACACACGATCGCCGACTTCCAAGATTGCAGCACGAGCTCTCAAGTCATGGGCATCCTTCTGTTTGAGATGGCCTACATCTGCAGAAACCTTTGCCACATCATAGGCATGCTTCAGGCTGTTCCTGAGGTTCTTCACATATTGAGGGACCGAAGATGACTCCAAGTCTGCGTTCCTCTGCAGATCCATCATTATGTCCAAAGGCAGATTCGGATGACGCCCAAACATCAGGAAGTAGGGACTCAAATGGGTCACAGAGTGGGGTGTACAATTATATGCATGTACAAGAGATATAACCCTGCTGTGCCACTCAGTCTTCAAATCAGGATCCAGTGTTCCCAACATGTTAAGCAGAGTGCTGTTGAAGCGCTCTGTCATCCCATTCCCGGAAGGGTGATAGGGTGTAGTTCGAGACTTCTCCATACCAGTGATGCCACACAACTCACGGATGATTTTATTTTCAAAACTTCCTCCCTGGTCACTGTGGATCCTTCCTGGGAACCCATAATGAACCACAAAATTGTTGTAGAACGCCAAGGCTGTTGTCTTCGCAGACAGATTCCTGGTGGGAATGGCGACGGCATACCTAGTAAACAAATCTGTAATAACCAAGACATGTTGAAAACCACCCTTGGATACTTCAAGACTCAAGAAATCCATGGAAACAACTTCTAAAGGTTGTGATGTCAAAATCGGGACCAAAGGTGCTTTATCTCCAGTGGCTTTCCGAGAGATGCACCTGGAACATGAACTGACATACTCTTCAATATCAGAACACATTCTAGGCCAGAAGAAGCGTTCTTGCACCAAAGCTCTTGTCCGGTCACGTCCTACATGACCCATATCATCATGAAGAAGATGAAGAACTGACTTCTTGAAGCAGGATGGCAACACCAGTCTTCGTTCTTCCTTTCCATCCACTGTGGAGACTCTAAACATTCCACCACGCATCAGCTTCAGTTTATCAAACTCCTTCAGTAAAGCGTAACTTACAGCAGGAACTTCCGTCTTCTCTGGCCTCCTCCCCCTCTGTAAGAAAGGAAACAATGGAGCAAGACCGGGATCATCTCGCTGCGCTTGCCGCCAAAACCTAAGCTGTGCAGGGGCAGAATCATAATCAAGATCAATGTCACAATCATTGGAAATAGCTAATGACTCAACATAGGGAGTAGGAATCATACTACAAATGGCACGAACAACATTGGTTGATAGACTACCTGTAGAGTTCATGGGGATACGAGACATCCCATCAGCAGCTTTGTTGAACTTTCCGGGCTTGTATTATATGTTAAACTGGTACGCCGCTAAGTTGGCCAACCATCTATGGCCTGTTGCATCCAACTGGGCTGTACTAAGGACATATGTCAACGGATTGTTGTCTGTAAATACTGTACACTTGGCCCCATAGAGATACTCGTGGTATTGCTCGGTAATAGCCCATTTGAGAGCAAGAAACTCACGTTTGTGTGTGGGGTAACGTTGTTCGGCAGGCTTCAGAGTTCTGCTGCCGTATGCGATGACGCGGGGCAAGCCATCCTTCCGTTGATAGAGAACAGCTCCAAGTGAATGAGCGCTACTGTCTACATGAAGCTCATAGGGAAGAGATGGATCAGCTACAGATAGTATTGGTGCAGAAGTGAGATGCTGTTTAAGCAAATCAAATGCTTTCTGATGTTCAGGTTGCCAACACCACGGAGGTTTGTTCCTCTCAGACTTGTCTGTCTGGGTCAGCAGATCAACCAACGGTTTGGTAATCTTGGAGTAATCCTTGATGAACCTTCTGAAAAATCCAGTAAATCCTAAAAACTGGTGTAGCTGTTTTGGATTTTCGGGAACTGGCCATGTGGCGACCTTCTCTGTTTTGGAATCATCAACAGCGATGCCTTCAGCTGAAACAATATGACCAAGGTATTTCACCCTGCTCCTGAAGATTTTACACTTTTTAGGAGACAACTTCAAGTTGTATGCTTGTAACTGTTTGAAGACTAGTTCTAGATGATGTAAGTGCTCTTCAAATGACCTTGAATACACAATAATGTCATCCAAATATATTAACAAGCACTTGTGATTTAGGTCTCTGAACACATTCTCCATTAAACGCTGGTACGTTGCTGGACTGTTTGTTAGGCCGAAAGGGAGCCTTTTATACTCCCAGTGTCCCAATGGGCCAGCTGTAAACGCTGTTTTACAGATGTCAGATTCTTTCACCGGAACTTGGTAGTAGCCGGACTTCATATCTAGCACTGAAAAAATGACAGAACCACCAAGATATTCAAACATTTCTGCTATTCTGGGAATGGCGTAGGCATCTCGTATCGTCTTCATATTCAAGGCTCTATAATCTGTACATACCCGTAATCATTGATCTTTTTTTCGAACTAATACGAGATTCGACGCATAAGGACTACTCGAAGGTCGGATAACCCCAGCATCTTGAAGTTGCTGTAAGTGCAGGCGGACTTCGTCAATAATGGCAGGTGGTATACGCCTATACCGCTGCTTGAAAGGGGTATCGTCCACTAAATTTATTTCATGCTGCACAGCCGTTGTGTAGCCTATGTCCAACTCATTTTGTGAAAATATGCTATTCCAAGATTTAAGAAAAGCAGAAGCAGTTACTTGCTGCTCCGACATCAACTCCGTGTCGTCACCATCTAACTCAAAATCAAATTCAGTATTCTGAGAATCACTTCTAAAATCAGGACTATCAGCCACTCTCGCCATCTGTACTTCACAACACACTTGTTCACCTAACAGCACAACTGTCTGACTGCTAGTGTTTGAAAAGTGAACTGGAACAATCGGGGATTGTGGAGTCATATAAAACAACAGAGGTTCAACATGGACACCAGTTGGGAGCGTAGCCTGTGACGACTCGTCAACAATGGCAGCCCCAGCATACTGAGAATTTTCACTAAGTTTACATTCAACAACAGCCTGACTATTGGGCTGAAAAGTAATTTTACTCAAACTTTTCCCAAGTCCAATGAAACCTGTGTGGTTTTGAAACCAGCTATCACGATTGTCAGTTACCTGAAGGGCCATCGACCATGCTTTTGGGAGGCTACCTAATTCGGGATTTTGTTGTGAGGAGGCAAGAAGCATGGACAGAACATTTGTGCCAACCAGGACCGGGACCTTTTCATTGTAGGCCGTGTCAGGCACAACTAAGAACAATGCAGTGTAAGAAGAATGCAAAAATGAAACATTAAAATCAACAACAACATAACCATCAAATGGCAAAGTAGCGCCACCAGCTACCTCAACAGTCAACACTTCAGTTACAGGAACCACAGGAATGTGTGGTAATTGTGAGCTAAGAAATTTCCTGGAAATTGTGGAAACTGTAGCTCCAGTGTCCAGAAGACACTTAACCTTGACCCCCTCTAAGGCAATCTCTGACTCACAGGGTGGTCCAACAAGTTGACTTGTTACTTTTGGGGCTTGGCTGCGCCGGCCGGTTGGTTGCCCCTTCCCAACGACCGTGACCTGTTTAAATTACCCTTGCGACAACCTGCCTTAACATGGCCAACTTGCCCACAGAGCCAACAGGTGATTTCAGGTGGCTTACTTGTTCTAGAAGAAGAATTTTGTTTTGCAAATTCATCAAACTTCGATTGAAGTTGTTTAACCATTGACCTAAGGTCCTCATCCTCAGTTTGGGCTGAATGAACCTGCGCCTTCTTTGATTTGGCAGAACCATCGGTTGTCACAATCATGTCTTTTTCAATTTTTCTAAGTTCAACTAAGAGTTTATCATAATCATCAATAGAGTCATATTTGTGACCAGAAATTTCTCTAAATTCTTGCCTCAACCCAGACCACAATTTAGCTCTTAAAGCTTCATTCCTATCTTTTACATCAAATTTCTTTTCTACAATAGCTTGCTGCATCAAGTCCTCTAATCTGCAAGACCAAGTGACAACATTCTCATCTTTTTCTTGATGAGCGCTGTAAAATGCTGCTAAAACATCTTGCCCCACTGAAACACTACCATATAAATTTCTCATGCGCTGTAACAATTGGTCAACTGTGACTTCTTCACCTAACCTAACAGCTACTTTGGATGCTTCACCCCTGAGGGACTGTCTCATGGCTTGTAAAATTACTTCCTCGGAGTATCTTTTACCTCGCACCAAACAATTAACTTCATATTGCCAAACCTCAAATGCTACATGTTCAGCTTTGGTGGGGGCAGCACCAGAAAATATAGGAATTCTGGGGGTGTTCTCTTTAACCACAGTATTGGTAACAGTAGGCTTTTGATCTTCCTTCTTTAACTGAGGTGCCCCGCCCTCCCTTTGGGTATCCACAAAACTATTCATCCACTGCACTAAGTCTTCTTTAGTGTCAGCTTTAGGCTTAACTCCTAACTCCCCAAAAACAGTTGCTAACTGATCCTTTTCCTCCTGAGTGAAGTCCATTTTTAAAAATATGCAAACATTCAACAACAAGATGATCTGAAATATTTGTTGCAGGCAGCCACCAAACCTAAGTCTACACTGAGACACCTTGTGGCAATGACATACACTAAGTACAATGAGTGACCAAACCAAACAAATACCAATTTGGTCAAAAACCAACATGAAATGACAAACAAATTCAAAGTACAAAATAACAACATAAACAAAATTTAAATAAGATTTCAAAGTCAGTATGACTTTTTAAGAAAGTTCATTGTTTCAAATTATTTTTCAAAATGCAAAATTCTTTTTAAATTGTCAACTGTCATTTAAAAATAGAGTCCAGTTATAAATGACTTTTGCACTTGAGATCAGCTGTGAAAGTTTGTTTTGCTTTAAGCTGGTGTGGGAGTTAATCTCAGTCTTTCAGTCCTTAAGGATCAAGAACCAGCTGTTTAGACACAACAATGCTAATATCACTTGTTGCACTTGTTGTTTAGCATGTTACCCATGTCCATGTGTAGATCTTGGAGACTGTTTGCTGTCTAAGTTGTCTAGCATGCATGGAGATCCCAGCTGTTGAAAACCAATCCAATCCAATCCGAACGTTCAATGCAACCGATCCGAAAATCCTGTCGACTGCGCCAGAATGTGATAGAGTGGACAAAACGAAAGTCGCTTTTCACCAATTTATTCCCATGTAACCATGTCTCACATGTACAGTTGAAAATAATAGTAGACCCTGAAAGAATACATACAGTTTATTACCATATGCGCACATAAGTGGCAATTAATGGCAGAAATACAAAATACTAATCATATTCTAATATGTTTATACACATACCCAGCCTGAGGGGCAGAGGTCCATAAGTGAAGAAATTAACAACCATGTGCATCAAACCATGTGCATCAAACCATGTGCACCAAGGCACTCCAATCAATTGGCTCTTCTAGCTGAGTAATCCAATGCCCACTAACAGCACTCATGTACAACTAGCTCTGTACTGTTCAAGAGTTGCCTGGGAAAATGGAACTAGACTAAGCTGCCCCCTGGCAGCACACATTTTAACAGACTGTGAGGACACCTGTCCTGGCTGTTACTAGCCTAAGATGCCACCATGTGACTTCAGAGATGAACTAATACTACAGTTCTACCACATCTACAATGAAGAAAAATGATACAGTAGGGTTTTATAATGTGACAAAAAGATTTTAAAATTCAGAGACCATTTTGGAAGCAATTTGTCATAATTCTACCATTAGTTGTTGAGGAAGTTGTTAGAGCTACATTGAAGTGAGAAAGCAGGAGCTACACAGTTATTTAGAGCTACATTGAAGAGAGAAAGCAGGAGCTACACAGTTATTTATTATATTGTTATATCAATAGTATTAAATCTATCTATCTTGAAGTCTACATTATGAAATTCTCTTCTCAATTCTGCATATGGCAATCTTTTTGGCTCCTTGCATGGCACCAGAAGAGGCAATAACTTGCCGTCAAATACAAGTGCATAGTATGACTTACTTCAAAATTTTTAAGGATGCAATTTTGGCTTTGATGGAAATATGAAAAAATATATATGTGACTCTTTAACTGCGTCTAGAAGTCTTGATTTTGCTTTGGAAATTCTTCAAAGGAAGAAAGTGTGAAATCAAGAACTGGAAATTATCGGAAGTAGAGGCGGAAAAACATTAAGCCTCCTCATCAAAACAGCCATAAACGGGATGTTTAAAGCTCTCTAGCCAAGTGTTAGGGAAGTGGAGGGCTTTCCACTTCATTTACCTCACATCTATCACAGGCAAGAATCAATGTATTTAGCACTGAACAAGGCTTATGAAATATTGCTGCTTGTAAAGCGGTTGCCTTGCTCTACTTCTTGGTAGGTCTGGTTTAAGAAAAACCATTCACAGAACCAATGGCAAATTGTATGGCATGTACCCCCGAGCAGTTGGGCCCATGGCAGCTGCCATTCTGCCACAAAGGCCTGTCCCTCTCTGGTTACATGCAAATGTAAATGTGTAAAAGTAGCGCCATAGAAATGTCATAATAATAAATGTCATAATAATAATAAGATGGCTTAAAAACCATCTCACCTATCTGGTCAATGAACCAACAAGAGTGACCCAAACTGGTTTTAGAGAACTGCACCATCTATATACCCATATTTACACCCAATTGGTACTCAGTACAAAGGGATCACAGTAACACTTTCCACTGCAAGTTGATCATCAGCAGTGAGCTGTCAATGCTCCGCAAAAAGGAACAGGTAAAGGCCGTTTACATGTTGCAGAAATTAGTCTTGCTGTTCATAGTTGAACTACATATCCACATGCATAATAGCAATGCAATGTGTCCCTTGGCAAAGGCCATTTTACCACAAGTGAGCATGACTTCCAGCAGCTCCTTCCCCTCAGGGTATTACTTCTGCCGCTGCTGTCAATTCTAATAATGTTTGGTATGAGGTCTGGTTACAGCAACCAAATACAAATATGTTGAATACAGAAAACACTTTTATGAATCAGTTCTCATTGGTCCTTTAGAGCAAGTGGAGTGACCTCAACCACAGCTGATCATAATTGACACCGCTGCTCCGTGCTTGCCTTCAGGGTATTGCAGCTGTCAAATTGCATCATGGTTATTCCTGATGTCAGTTGGTGTATTCTATATGGAGATCTGTGTGTATATCATGTTGGTATCTTTGCATACTTATCTATTTCACAATGTTGGTTCTTATAGTACCCATGCAGCTTAAGTTAATTAGACACTGATACAAACTGATGCTGATAGCAAACAGCCACAATGAGCTCCAAGAAATGCTCGACATAACAAACTCCATCGGGACGAAGTATAGTATTAAGTTTGGGGAAGAAAAAAGCAAAATAATGAAGATCTGAAAAAAAGCCCAGAAGTCAGATCACACCTTCAGACTCGGAACAATGGTGCTGGAACAATGCACCAAATATAAATACCTGGGTGTCTATGTGTCAGAAAAACGCAACATGGAAGAGCACCTGAAAGAAGTAAAACGTAAAGTTGAAGCGGCATACAACACCATCCTGGCAATTGCTGGGAGTACTGACCTGAAAAACGTTGAGATGGAAACAATATGGACCACACTAGAAGCATGCATCATCCCAATAATGACATACGGCACAGAATCGATCAGCCTCACCAAAAAGGAAAAGGCCGACCTTAAAAAAATAATGGACAACCTACTTAAAAGGACTATAATGACGCCGAGATCAACCCCATGGGAACCACTATACATAGAAACGGGGCTTATGGACATCGAAAGCACAATCTGCATCAACAAAGTAGCATATATGGAAAAAGCAACAAAAGGAAAGAACAACATCCTCAAGGAAATAATGGAAAGTGAACCATGGGGGAAAAAGGCTAAATCAGAAAAAGACCAGCTGATGGGACAGGGCTGGAACCCCCCAGTGACTGAGGAAGGAAGAAAAAAAGAGATCAAGGAAGCAGCAGCAAAAATGCTGCTAGAGAATATCAGAAATAGTGCAAGTGAGAAGTCAAAGACAACCTTCTACTTAGACAACAAAAAAGAAATAAAAGCAGGAAAAAGAGCACCGTACATGGACAAGTTGAGCAGAAGAGAAGTGAGTGTAATATTTGCAGATCGAACAAGAATGCTTGATGCGAAAGCTAACTACAAAAATAAGTATACGAACATGAAATGCAGAATGTGTGGACTAGTGGAAGAGACACAAAAACACATACTAGAAGAATGTGAAGAAATAGTCCGCAATATAGATGGGAAAATAACCAACATGGACATTTTCACAGAGGATATCACAAGACTAAGAATTACAGCAGGAAAACTGATAAAAATAAAGGAAATCATGAAAAGTGCTGCTCCCCAGTGAAATCTGGGTGAGCTAACCCGAAATCCGGGAATGCACACGAGAGAGAGAGAGAGAGAGAGAGAGAGAGAGACAAGTGATGCTAGTTGTTCTACCATCACAGTGGGCAAAGGTGGCAGCACTGTCCATGCAAAATGTGGCCGTCTGCTTGTGTGAAGGTTCCACAAAAAATAAATTTTTTACTTTTTAGAAAAGTGTCATCCACTGATTGCATAATAAATAAATAGAATTAGACCAACTTGACTTATGTAACACAGTTTATAGATTAAAATGTCATTAATAAGCGAGTAATAATCCTATTCAGCCTTCTGTTTACTGCAGCTGGCTGTTCCAACACATGATAAGCCTCCCCCTGGGCCCAATTTCAATTGGCTTCAAACATGATTCAAACCTTTCAAATGCCACAATACGATTCACGATGACTTCTTTAAATAACTTCTGTTGACTTCTTTGCAGCATGATTGTAGGTGTGATAACTATTCTATTCACTGATCCCCTTAATTGCTGGTTTTCGGAGCATGTAATACATGACATGTGTATCCTAACATTGAGGAAAATAGCCCAACAACACTTTGAACACCACTTTAAGCTGAAATAAACATAACTTAAATACACCAAGCATTTGTTGTTAATGATGATGTCTAAATGGTTTGCTAATCAATGTCAACTTGGTCAAAAGTTGTTTTTTGTTACATAGTTGATTGTTTCGGTTTTCTGCACTGATAAGTAAAGCACTTTAAGTTACAAATCCCTATACAACCTCCCAGATGTTCATGTCAAAGCCTATGAATATTTATATATTCCAAGCTTTGTAGACAAGTACCATTTGCCTACTTCTAATCCAAATCAAGATATATTGTTGATATAGAAAAACTATTTTGATTCCAAATACCCATACACTATAAGGCAATTTCAAACCTCCCTGCAAGCTGGTTACAGCTCTTGTGACAAATGAAGCATTAGGAGTGCCCTTGGCTGTCAAATGTAGCCCATAAACCTTGTCTCTTTTCTGCCATTGTGTTTTGTGCATGCCATGGGTATCGTTTACTCTTGATGTAGTGTTTTGACCTTTCTCTACCCTGGACAAACAGCGCATTAACCTATGACAATGCCACTTAGCTGGCAGCGTGTAAAGTATTTTGTAAACTTATTATGTTGCATTATGTTTGCTTTCAAAGCATTGCATGCATGCCACTTTGGCACACATTCTACGAAAATGAATCCCAAGCTATCGTTAGATGCCTGCTAATAGAATCAAAATTCAAACAGTTTAATCCAAATGAGCTATAGCAACTTTTTATTTCTGGCTGTGTTATCTTCTCTTAAATTTATTGTGTCTGGTGCTTCAAAAACGTAATTTGCAACATAACTTGCAGTGTCGTAATTTATTAATTGGTGGAGAAGTGAAGAAACACATGGAAGTGAGGATTCTGTTCTGTTCATAGTAGTTGATTGATGGGATGGTAGGGAAAATAACTTGAAGGATGAGACAATAGAGAACAGCTGCTGAATGTAATCCATTGCAACATTTCGTTTTAAGATGAATATTTGATGCAGTTTATCTCAGTTTGCATATATAAATGATAAATCATAATCGGTATACATCATAATAATTATATACAGAAAAAAAAGGCACCGAAACAAGATGCATGGTCTTGTAGATTTGGGAACACTCTGCATCCAATCCCTATTTTGTATATATATGTATTTTTTTGTATATTTTATTTATTTGACAATTATTAAAGCAGCACACATAAACATACAAATAAGACAACCGATAATGACAATATTCCTAAATATGAATCGTGCCTTTCTCAAAGGAATCCAGCTGGAGTTGTTTGATAATGCAAACAAGAGCAGTTACTGCCTCCACATCCCCCATGCCTGGCACAATCTAGGCTGATCTACATCAACCTCAAAAATAGTGAATGATACCTGGGGAGTAGGCCTTCCCAAAGTTTTCATGAGTGTGTAGTTCCATGACCTGTACTAGGGGCACAGTTGTGCATACCGGCATGTGGTGGCAAGTTAAAGGAGTTAAAAGAACTCGTGGAAAGTATGAACACTGTGCATGGTGAGGTATTGGAGATTTTTGATGGAAACCATGACATGGATACTGAAACCATATCCTCCATGCCATAGCATGGGGATAATTAGAATGTTCTTTGCTCGTACACTGTATTTGGCTGAGTGCAATTTATTTACATTATGGGTGCGCCGCAATCTCTTGCTATAGCTCACTTGCAAATTGCTCTGTCTGATGTATTAATGTGTCCGTCCTAACTGTGGAGCTATTCAGCAATGAATATACGTGTATATGATAGGAGGTCTTGGTGTAGTAGACTGTATGAGGCAAAAAAGCATTTTCTGCTAAGTGGTATTGTGTTGCTATTTCATATGGATGAGGCATTGTTTTGTTTGCTTTTTAGTTAGATAATTCGATTCACTCATTGCTGAATGGATCTCATGAGGCATAACAAGGACATTGCATGAAGCATAAAAGCCTTAATTCATAGTTGTGTGATTTTCAATACATACAGTACTTCTTATTGGGTTTAGTGGGGCGGCTTATCGCAAAATCGTGCATTTTGTGATAGACCTACCAAATTTGGCACAGAGGTAGAAATCAACTAAAGGGGCAAAATTAGCTATGGTGTCATTCTTGATTTTGGCTTATATCTCCATGGCAACAGTTTCCATAGCAACCATTAATTTTTTTTGTAATTTTATATAATAGAGCTTATATCTAAGAAAATATGGCATCAGTGTTAAATTTGATGATGGATATGAATTACTGAGAAGTATGAGCTTTTTTACTGCGGTTGCCATGGTTATCAATTTGTTTATTTTCAAGTAATCATGGATGTTTCATGACAACTTGACTGTTTTTGTAATTTTACACTTAGTGAAATCAACTGCACAAAAATACCTTCACAATGAACAAGCAAGTTATATATCATATTGTTTGCTATGGTCTTGGCTATGCAATGGTACCTGGTTTTACCCCCATTACCCTATAGTTACGTTAAAGCAGCCATTTTATGGCAATGAAGACTCAAACTTTGGTGGGCGTTAATGTCACCAATTGACGATGGCACTTGATTCAGACAATTATACTATACATGACAGGAACTTTTTTTTACCAAATTCAGCACAGGGGTAAAGATTAACAAAAGAAACAAAACTAGCATCCTCAATTTCCATAGCAACCATTCCCATAGCAACCAGTAAATTCATCATAAAACTTAATAAGAGAGCATAATTACCTCAGAAAAAAAGGCATCAATGTTCAATTTGATTATGGATAATGTGTGGCTGAAAAGTATTTGCTATATTAGTATTGTTGCCATGGTTACCAATTTGTTTATTCTCAAAGAATCATGGCTATTTCAAGATAAGTTTGTCCGAATTTGTAAGTTTCACTCCACCTGAATTCTTCAACTGCCCGCCAGTACTTTCATAATGAGCAAGCGTGTCATATGTCAAATTGTTGGCTTTAGTTAGCTCTTCTTCTGGGTTATATATTGGCATTTTGCATCAACCCAACACCCCAAATGAATCCTACACAGTCATCTCTTTTAACTGAAAATTGCAATTTTAAGGTATGTCTTCAACATGCAAAAACGGAATAGAGGTACATGTACAATCCTGGTTGAGATGTGAAATGGCTCAATATGTATTCCTTTTGGATCCTCAATGGATGAAACAAAAATCATACATCAAGTATGAGGAAGGTTCAAGACCAGCAATTAAGTTTTTTGGTTGCCTCAGAGATTTTATTGAGATATTTGAATATGTCATATATTGAGAACTATAACAGATAGAGACATGGGAATGGTATCAAAATATCTGTAACAACCAAGTTGTCCCAAGTTTATATTCATGTTTCATAAAAATATGGGGCCCAAACCTACTAGTTTCCAAGTTATTTGCAGAAAACATGATTTTTAATGCTGCCATCTTGGATTAACCCCAATAAGTTCTTGTCCCAATGCTCAGTTTTATGGGGGAAACTTTAGGAAAGTATTTTTATGACAAGTAATTTGGTGCCCATGGTCCAGTCGGTATGATGTCAGACTCACACGTAGACCCCGGAGCCAGTCAAGTCATGCTTAGATGACTGACTTAATGTTCAATGACTTGACTTGACTGACTAGGTTGACTTGATCATCCTTTGTGACTTCACTTGACTTACTATGAAATTGGCTGCTTAGTCAGCTTGACTAACTAAAACAGTAAATAAACATTGTAAATACCGAGAATATTATGTTCATTTGTTTCGGGTTTCATCATGGTCATTGGATGGGATTAGCTGGTGTGACAAATTTATCCAAATTTTACAGAAATTTTGTCTTAAAATGCAAAGAACAAGGTGTAGTTCGGTCCATAGTTATCCAATTTTGACAATTTTGGTACCATTGGAATCAACGGTATCAAATATGTTGAGGTTCATATAGCTGGCGGCTGACTAATAACACGTCAATGACAGCTTGGATTGTCAATGACTTGACTTGACTTTTCTATACATTGACTGATGGCTTTTGTCAATGGCTCCAGGGTCTACTCACACGAGCAAAATTGTGGGTTCAAACCTGGCTAGGGCATGGAGGACAACAGCAGATCCTCCTTGAATCACTGTACCTAGATGGGAAGGTAGTCTATGGGCAGAGAAGGTACAAGATTGATCAGTGATGGCACCGTGTGAGGCTGCAGCTGCATGTCCCCCAGGATAGTGAGACTGATAAAGAGTGATCAGTGAGCATGTCGGCCAAAGGTATTGTGTAAAAGTCGGCTACGCATGAATTTGCAATTATCAGCGTTGAAGCAGACTATATAAACCCCTACCTTTACTTTTACTTTGACTCACAATCGTTACGATACAATTTGTGTTTGGATTCATCAGCAGAATGACTGGACTATAATCACCATCCAAGACATAGCAAAATCAATGGATGACAAGAAACAAATAACAGATGTTATCCTACTTGACTTCTCTTAGGCATTTGATAAAGGTTCAAATCAATGTTGGAGTCCTCGAGGCCGGCCTCGGGGCCCATTTTGGTGGCCTCGGCCTCGGTCTCGGTCTCAGATAACCAATTGTTGGCCTTGGTCACGGTCTCGGAGCCTTTGCGTCTCGGGTATGTGTCAAGGCACTTCTGAGGCCAGCCAAATAATTAAAGTAAATTTTGCCGGAACAGTCAAACAAAATTTTCCCATCAGTTTACTATAATTATTTTTCAGTTATCTTATATAAGTTCCCAGTTAAAAGCGTGATTTGTGATACATATGAAATTATCAATAGACCAAATGTATTTGAATATATTTTATTTTCCTCACTATTTGAGTCACTCGGACGTTGAATATTGTTTTAATGATTTTTCTTCATTTAATACAAGATACCTAAGTAAATGATATCACTAACTTCACACGCCAAAGTGTCTGACTTAAAAACATAACTCAACAAAATGGAATTGTGCAACATTTCTGACAAAATCTCATCTCTATCTAAAAAATATTCTGAATAGCTTTGATATAACACAAATATGCCACTGTCTAATGATTGGACCCCTGCAACTCACAGTATCTATCTGCAGCTTGGTAGTATAATTTTCAAACAGTCATATGTAGGGAAGCCCGTAATGAAAGAGATTGGATTTTATTTTTAACAAAATCAATTTTTTGTCCAGTCACGACAAAAAAGATAAATTCTTTCCTGGCAGTCTCGAAATGAATTTCTGCTGGATGGATGATCTCAGTCTACAATGTTTGATTAAGAAGTAAATAGCTGAGGTTGTCACTCACTCAAAACAAATATAATCAGTCGCTGTTTCCTTAAAAAAACTTATAATTTATTCCAAGTGAGGCAAAATTCCATGCCCCTTCCGCTGAAAATGAAATGATTACCCCCTTATGGTCTTCATTTCAGTGTTTTTACCGGAGTCATGCAATGAGGGAATCTTCAATTGCACTGTTATAGCCAGCTGCCTTATTGTAAGCGATGGCCAAATGTCGATAAAATACTGAGCTAAAATAGTTTGGCAGTGAAGTAGATTTTTTATTCAGCCAGCCTCGGTCTTGCTCTCAATAGCTGATGACTCGGTCTTAGTCTCGGTCTCGGAGGGTCCATGCCTCGGTCTAATGTCTCCGAAGCTTATGCCTCGGTCTCAGATGTCCTGGCCTTGACTCCAACACTGGTTCAAATGAAAAATTTTTGATTTTTCAGCTGTGCTGATTTTGTACAGTAAAAACTTTCCTTCATGTATGGCATTATCAGAATCATACACCATAACTACTCGATATATGATATTTTACGTTCACTCAATTTTGAGTTTTCATTGCCTTGAAAAGGCCACTTTAGGGTTCTCCTGGGGTATCTAGGGTAAGGCTATGTACCAATATATAACTATAGATAATGCAAACAATTTGGTATATACTTTGCCAGTTCATTATGAAAGTATTTTGCGGCCTTTAAGTTGTGTGAAACTTACAATTACAGTCAAAATATCTTGAAATTTCCTTGATTTCTTGAAAATAAAGTCGGTAACCATGGCAACAAAGGAAAACCGCACATATGCTTCTCAGCCACACATATCCATTTATCCATAATACACAGATGCCATAATTTTCCAAACTATATGCTTCATTATGAAGATTTACGAAACTTTAAAAATTATTACATACTTTAATGGTTTCTATGAAAATGGTTGCTATGGAGATATATAATGCAAAAACAAATATGAAAATATAACTATTTTTGCTTCTTTTGTTGATTTCTACCCCTGTGATGAATTTGGTACAGTAATAACTTTCCTATTATATATAGCGATGTCTGAATCATACACCATGATAAGTTGATATGACATCTACGTCCATCCAAGTTTGAGACTTCATTAACATGAATTGGTTACTTTATGGTATCATTTGGGGTAAAAGCATGTGCAGTACTGTATTAATACACAGTAAATACCATGGTAAACAAATTACATACTTTACTTGATCATTTTTGAAGGTATTTTGCTGCAGTTGATTTAACTGAGTGCAAAATTGCAAATACAGTCAAGTTGTCATGAGACATCAATGTTTACTTAAAAATAAACAAAATGGTAACCATGGCAACCGCAGTAAAACAGCTCATACTTCTCAGCAACACATATCCATCATCAAATTTAACACTGATGCCATATTTTCTGAGATATAAGCTCTATTATAAAAATTTACAAAAAAATTAATGGTTGCTATGGAAACCGTTGCCATGGAGATATAAGCCAAAATCAAGAATGACACCATAGCTAATTTTGCCCCTTTAGTTGATTTCTACCTCTGTGCCAAATTTGGTAGGTCTATCACAAAATGCACAATTCTCCTAAAATATTACATTAAGCTGCCCCACTAGTTTAATTTAAGTATGAAAAAAAAAACAACCTTTTTTCAAGAATACACTCAGAATAGAGGTTTCAGTGAACGTAATTACAACAATGATGACTCATCATCACATTTCTTCATGACTTATAAAGTAAAAGCAAAAGCATTATACAAGCATTTGATGAATACTTTTCAGAGGTGATGTTGACTAATAATCATTACTTTAGCTTAGCATGAAAACGATCTTTAGTTCTGTACTTGCCAGCTTTTGCATGCTGTGGTCAAACTTATATAAGTTACACAACTTTTACCGTGACAAAACTGAAGCAATCTGCATTAACCATAAAGGCCAGGCCTACCAACAAGATCTAGTGATATACAACACATATTTCCCCCTGGAGACAGAGTAAGTTTTTTTTTTTTGTCAGATAGTGTTAATTCACCCTGTGCGCTGTTATCAGTATGGACCAAACGCTATGGCCATTCATCCCTGGCTGTATTAGTATGGGGTAAACAACCAAGCCTAGTGACCACCCTGGAGGTGGAGGCTATGATAAATATGTATACAATGTATGGGGGCATTACAGCACAGATGCATCTATAGTGGTATGGAGACAGGGAAATTCGTACTGCACATGTGCATTGCGCAGTTGTTGTTCTGGATAGTAAATCTATTTTCTCATTTTTCTTCTTTGTTTCTACAGTTTAGTAAAACAGAGAACCTTCTACTTGAACTGTGAATTACACCATTGTGTTTATAGTCTATTTTCTCTATTTTTCTATGATATACTTGGTCAATCTTCCTGCAACAGTCAATATAACCAGAGCAGTCTTTCCTTCTTTCCTTCTCCCTTTCTCTTATAGCTTAACACTATATGGACCGGTTGTCCTGACAGGATTTGCATACACCCTGGTGGGTCTCAAACCATTTTTATTTATTGGTAACATATCCAGATATAATTAGTTGCTTTAACCAATCGATTATTCTGTGTTGAATGTTGTACATATCTTAGTTAAATGCAGAATAATGAATTTGCTGCATCATATCATAGCAGTCCCATATCACAAGCCGGTTGTGTGACTGAGACTGAGAAATACAAAACCAATGGTGCTAGCAGTTTCTGGTGCATAGTGACTATCAGCCAGTAATGCCAAAGTACATTAGAGGTGACCTCTAACATAGCAAAGGATGCTGAAGGAAGGACATGCATAAAACAAGTATTCTCCTGCAAGAATCCAATCTGCAGTCTCATAAAGTGTAATTCGGCGTGAAGACACAATGAATACATGAATACGGATTCCTTATCAACACGAGACAATACTGTGTAAGAAAAAAAAGACTCCTTTCTATCTAAGATAGTAGCACATTTCACAAAGTCTCTCTTCAGAGCTGTTCTAGAGTCTTTATCACCAAGTTGACATGTCTTCCAGTCTTCTTTTCGTAAGGAATCTCCCAAAAGAATTCTTATCTCAAATGCAGTTTTTCATCCTTGTCAATAACATTTCATATATCTATTAGTTCAATTTTCACATCTTTGCTCTCCTGATGATATTTTCGTCTCTTTATTTATTCATCGAAAATACCAGCAAGTTATTCTTATAATGCAAGGAATTTTAATCTCAAGAATAAATCTTCATCCTAATCATGGACCAACTGTAATCTAGATGGTAAATTCCTTTATCGGTTTGTTTCGATTCCTTTTATTTTTATTTATTATTTCTATTTATTCATTTTCTTCAACATAAGCTTACATATTTCGATACTTGGCTTTATATTTGTCTGTTTTCACCATGTCCCCTTCATTCAATCACATAGCCCCACCCCCCCCCCCCTCATCTCATTCACCCATTTTGCTCATTGTACTCAGTTGAAAAGATGAGATTTTCTTTTTTTTCCCCACTGATCTGTTCTTGTTCAAACCCTAAACGTGCCTTATATGAACTGTACATAGGATTTATTTTCAAATGCTTTGGAATGTAGGGTGGGTCCTTATGTTAGCGCGTTTGTTTAGGCTTAATGAGGCCCTCCTGGCCTGTAACTTTATTTATTTATCTTTACATTCTGTAATTTCTGTTATCTATTATACTTACATATATATATTTGATACATGTATGCTTACTTCTTAATCTGTATAGTTCTATGGTCGAATTAAAGAAATATCTGTCTATCTATCTATCATCTTGAATTTCCCTGATAATGTCTTCATATTTTGAACAGCTCACTCATCTTAATGACACTACAATTCCTATCATGCACATTAATTTCTTCTTGGAAATTATCTTATTTTGATTTAACATTGCTCTTTGTGTTTGTTTTTTATCACCCTCTTGTTGGGTGTCATCAGATTTCCTCAACTGCCACTGTTTAAGACCATCAACATATCATTTCTATAGTTATTTATATCACAAGATATCATGACAGATTGTGTTGTCTTTAAGGAGGCCTATCAGGTAGTGCAGAGATAAAATGTAGAGAAAGTGGTGTCAATTATGTGTTAGTGGTATCAATTCAGTGTTAGTGGTATGATATTCTGATTTTGTTAAGTACTGTGTCTTTCTCTGTTGCGTTGAGTCAGTGGCAACCAAACATTGTTAGTAATTATGTTAGTAACCTTGTTTGTAACACAAATTGACAAAAGTTGTATTACTTGTGATCATGTTTCTAGGGGAGTCAAAAACATAGATGCTTTGCAAGTAATTATTGAACTTCAAGTTGCCACTTCAACATCAGAATAATCAGACTTGGCATATTTTGAATATTTTGTCACAATAATGTCTGATGGACTCATAATGATTATTGTCTGAGTCTTGCATAACAATATTCTTGGTATATTGAGTCGTGCCTGCATGCTTGTACTATTCTATGATATATCCACATCTCCTATATTGTATCGAGGTTTGGGGAAGTGCTGCAATGTGTCATTTATCATTGCATATCAAATTGCAAAAGAAAGCTGTGCGAATAGTATCATCATCTGAGTATATTGCTCATACAGAACCAATCTTCAAAGATTTATATATTCTAAAACTTTCTCATGTTTACATCCAGCATATAATGATTTTTCAACATAAATTTTCAAAAGGCCTTTTACCCAAAATCTTTAATGACATGTTCACATTGAATTTTAATGTTGTCTCAAGACAAACCCATCAATCCAATAGCTTATATGTGCCTCGCTGCAAGACCCATCTATATGAAAAATCAATCAAATTTCAAGGTGGAAAATATTGGAATAATATTAGTCCCGTTGTTGACACAAACTGCAGCACTCAAACATAAAAGAAAAGATTAAAGGTTTATTTTCATGAACAATTACCACTTAGTTTAATATTTTTCTCTCTCTTAGGGCCAACAGGCATCAGTAGGGTATATTAACAAATATTTTAGATAAAACCTGCCGAAGAACAGATGCTACGCAGTTGCTGCAAGGGCCTCGCTGGGCTGTCTTGTCAAATTTCCCCATCCACCCTAAGGGGTGGTAAACATGATTTGGCAGCCCTGCAATGTGAGGTCACCCTGGGTAGCTCCGTTAGCTTGGAAATGTATATAATTATATTCTGTTGTATATATATATATATATGTAACTAAAGCAATGCACTTGCTTGAATGTATTTTGTTGACATATTATATTATAATTGACTTCTTACTAAATGGATAATGCTTCACTGTGTACTTCTACTTACTATGATGTGTTAATTTGTGAAATTGATAAAGGCACATACGCCTGCATTGGCGTCAGCCTGCCATGTGTATATAGAACAATTGTAATGGAACTGTAAATATTATTGTACATACTGTGAGCTCCAGGAGTCTGCTGGTTGACAGAGACAATCATAAACTACTAGTCACACTTACAGACTAAATAGTCAGTCCTCAATTAAACAGCTTCCCAAATATATTCTTATCACTGCAGTTGAGGGAGCTCAGCTAGCCAAGGATATGGCTATCACAATTCCAATAATTCAATGACCAGTTATACTGGGATTTCAAGATGCTAGTTTGTATATGGTAAGAATGACAAACAATATAGTTACGGTTCACAGATAGACTAAAAGGTAATTTATTGTAGGCAACAGAAGGTTATATAGTAAAATGTACAAACAGGTAATTGGAGGATGGCTACAGCCAATCAGAATACAGCATTAAACAATGGGGCATTGTATACACAGTATGTGGGTTCAGTGATTCTGGACTCCAGGTTTCATAACCAGAAAGGTGCTAATTGGTAAAGTGCAATTAACTTCCCTTAGATAATTGTTACTAGCTTTTATCCCCCCAATTCATCTTAATTCCCAATAGACAGAATGCTGGATCACAGAGAATTGTCAGATGCCTTGGTTTGGCAAGGCCTTTGTGTTGGGGCTTATAGATAGGCCCAGCATGATAAATGGTACAACAATATAGAGGATTAAAATTAGGGCCCTTTGTGTAACTTGCTGTCACAAAGGGCAAGCCATATGTGAATGGACTTTAATTATATGGTATCTTAAATGTGGACAATTCTCTGGACTGGCAAACTTGTATAATGCATTAAATGCATAGAAATTACTCTTGGCCAAAATGTAGCAACTTAAATGCAGAAAAGATATATTACCCAACTTTTGGATCCAAGCCTCACTGATCAAGGTAAATACATAGAAGTGCTGTAGGGAAGCTCTAAGAAATAGATCTAAGGAATATATATAAAATGGTATTCATAATTGCATGTATGCTTTTACATTGGTTATACCGTGCCCCAGCTGTGTGATACTTGTTAGGACACAGCTTTGGGTTCTACCAAAAGTTATCAAAAAAAATAAGTAAAAGATGCAATTAATTAACAATGCTTGCTCTCCCAAGGATTAAAGGCCGGTGTGTTACAAAAGACTCACACCAAACATACCAAGTATACGACATTGGCCTTTAACCAGCAAAATTAAATACAGTGATTAAATGACAATTGTGTAACTGATAAAATGTGGTGGCCGACAATTGGCTTAATTAAAAGGCTTATCCTGTAGTTACACAATGATAGGGCTTCAAAAAGCCATTATCAGTAATTCCCATTGACACCCTAGTTGGTGGACAATGGACCGTAATCCTCAGTAATCTAGAGTAAGATAATTTCTATACATCAATGGCATGACAATGTGTCATGGTACACAAAAGATGATGCACAATTGTCCCATGGCTAATTCAATACAATGTAATCTAATTTGTTATACAATATAATACAAGTAATTCTACACACATATTTGAGCTTCCCTTAGACAGCGTGAACCATAAAAAAAATATTTTGATGTTTTATGCACACACATAGACATGACATAACATAAACGGTAAATGACAAACAAAATGACAGATAACAGGCACTGGTACATAGACTTACAGATAACATATAAACATCAAATATATAGACACAGAAAATGACACATATTAATACCTGATGGCGTTGCTAGTTTGGTCTTTTAGATACCAGACCGCCATCCTACCAATTAAAGGAAATATGATGACTATAACGTAGGATTAAGGTGACTAAGCTTAGGACGTCTACGTTAATCTATTTCCTAAAATTGTGGTGATAACTAGTTATTGTGTGTAGCGCCGGGGACTAAATTGAGGATGAAGTTTCTCAGCCTACAACTTCGGACTTCCCAATTAACCTGGCGCTCACAAATGAAAATTTCTAATTATCTAAGTTACTTAGTGTGGTGACTAAACTTGGGCTTGAAGCGCCGACCCAGCTGGATGGCTCCAAGTTGACCTTCCTAAGATTTACTAAAATACAGTAAAATGATATAAAAATGTTGTGATTAATGGGTGCCCTCGACCTGGCAAAGCCCCTTATAGTGGATGTGTCATTTAATGGTAAATGAGAAAATAAATAAAACTCATAAATTTTGGGGAAAATTCTAAAAACTCCTAGAATCTCATGCGCAAGTTACTCAATAACTGCTTGAGCATGTGAAATTATAATTAGTGATCTCAGTCTATACAAAAAAAACCTTGTTGTAGGAAAAATGTAATTGTTGAAAAACCTACGAGGAAAAATTAGACTGGTGACTGTTTTGACATGACATAAGTGGTAAAATTAACAATTGACATTATAAGTAAAATGGTGATATTATACAATGTGATTATTGCTTTGTTGTCATTTTAAACTACGTCCCCTCATCGTGGTTCCCTGTTCTAGTTTTAGATTGTGTTTCCAGGTACGTCCACGTGGAGGTTCGCTTAAAATGACCTAGTTAAATTGAACAACGTTTGGTAATGTTACAAAATGTTGACATTAATACAATGTGACCCAAAAAAAAAAAGTAAAAAATAAAAAAATAAAGAAATGGTTGATAAATGTATTGCAATACAATTTTGACCACCGTAGATATACCTTGTTGTGCCATTTTGTTTATAATGATAATCTTCAATGGTTTGAAGAAAACAATAAAATTGGTACAAATGGCATCCTGTTATACTTATATATTAATTCGGGCAATATGGAGTAAACTTCCTTAAACGAAACCCGCGGCGAAAAGGTGGAAGTAAGCTCCTTTACCCTAGTTTGTGTGTTAATTACATTAGTGGAAAATATTTGTTCTATTAAAGTTTACACAATAATAAGCTTCTGGTATTTATTGATACAGTAATAAGTGGATGTAATCGATAATTGATGTTGTTGGTAAGTTTTGTATGGTATGCTGCTGTAAAGTGCAGACTTGATTGGAATTGTCACCTTCTTAAACTAAAAAAAACCTTGTTTATAAGGAAAAAATGGAATTTTGAGGTGATATGATGTCGTGTTTAAGAGCTGAAAAACCTCTTCGAGGAAAAGAGCTCACAACTGTTAAAATACTTGTTGCGGAAGCAAGAAAATTATACTGATAGATAGCTAAGAATGTATACTATTGAGGTAAATTAGTTGTAAACCTTCGCTAATGATTTTAGATGAGATATAAGAATTATTGTTTTGGGTCTTAAAATTTGCGACTAATGTTTACATTTGACCATTTGTCAACAAAAAAAAATGCTGCGTCATTGTGCTGGTCACGTTTCAGCGGTGACATCAAAGGACTGTGGCACGTGGGTGGGCCTGGTTGTTACATAATCTTACTTAATAGGCAATCAAGCCCAGAGAGGTCACTGGGGCATTTTGAGTGCAAAAGATCCAATGTATTAGAAGACATAGAATAAATTTGATATAAGAGTCGCACAGTATCGTCTTGAAACTGGCTTGTCGACTTTAAATTGTGGGGTAAAATCTGGTTTTACGTCCCTAATTTATGCACTGGGTGCTAGACAATAATTACTGCGCGCGGCTTATGTTTGCAGGAATTTATAGTGCAGTAAATGACTATTCTAAAGTAAGTTCTTGGAGTCACCCGGACTACATGACTCTTAAAAGAAAAATTTGTGTATGCAGGGATGCTTACGTAGATCTCAGCTGCTCTATTAGGGAGCACCTAAACTGAGTCTTGGTACATAAAATAATAATACAATAATAAATAAATGAATGACACGCTGAATGACATAAGTGAGACGCATTTAGATACCCTTGCCCTTGAAATACTCGAAGGTAGAAAACATATATTATGAATGATTTAATCTGCAGAATGATAATTACTTTCAACGAAATGACAATGTTTCTGCAGCAAAATGTTTGTCACAGCCAGGTTTAGTTGGAACATTAAATGGTCAATAAATTTGGCTGATCAGTAGCTAATTGATCAGACCTAGGAGCATCGTTCTCAGGATGTTAACCTTTACATCACAAGTGTTAACTTAAAATTTGCTATAACTTCAGCGACTTTGTTGACAGTCGATGTGCTCCATGGTGGTCCTGCAATCAGTGGGCAGGGGAATAGAGGGATATAAGTTATTTTGGGGTCGCCTGATGGGTTGGTGGTTGGTTGGTTCTACTTGCGGAGCACCATTTGGTTGATGGTTCTCTGTGAGAGCTAGGTTCTCAGAGAGAGGATGGTTCTCGGGTGCTTGTTGTGCCATTGCCCTTTTGTATTTTGATGTTAACCTTGCCACTAGGTGGCGTCCTTTCAATGCAACAACAGCTAAGAAGAACCACAGGCATACAATTAAACTAACATTTATGAATGATAAATTGTTGTTGAAGTGGGCAATGTGTGATGTTTGTTTGACCACGTGGGCAGAATTTAAATGTGATAATTCGGTGAAGATGGGTCCTGAAGCTGTGTCAGGGACTATTTGGGGAAGGGCTAATGCCACGGTCTTGTCAGTGTATCTATATTTAAAGTTAAAATGGGATGTTACATTGACCGTGGGCATGATATAACGTCTCTTCATATATAGATGACCAATACAGGCCACTGTCCATCCATCACCAATAATTTGACAGTCTTTGAGACATGTCACGTTGTACGTACCTAGGGGCAAATGTATATGGGATTCTGGTTTCCCAGCACACCTGATAATTAAATTTATCCCTAGGGAGACTACAGCGTATTGGTTGGTTGCAAGAGTGCTGACGAGTGGCTTGTCTTTTAGACTTCTAATTTCCACTTTGCAGCCAGTAGTCAATTGTGGTCTGTTTGTTAGCAGACCTCTAATGCACTTCATTCTGGTAATTTGAAATTCAATATCTGAATTGCACAGAGTAGGCCGGAAGCCGGTACAGGCCGTCGGCTGGAAAATATTGCCAGAAATAGTGTCTAATGCATAAGTTTTATCGACTACTACTGTGACATGATAATTAGACTGATTGAGGGGTACACCACAGGAAACAACATTAAACAGAAGATATGGCCGAGAGGCAACAAGAGGAATGACAATTTGATAAATCAGCTTGTCAGCCTCAGTTAAAATGGCATTTACACTCAGAAAACGATACAACCATTGTAATGAACCTCCCACCTGGAATTTCTTTTGTGCATGAGACAGGATCTCGTTGAGTTGGTCCTCGTTGAGCAGATCTCTGGTGAGCCGACCTAGTTGGAGTTCGGTCCTCTGGCGATGAAATGACTCGACTTGGGATTGATACTGCTCGGCGGCCAGTTCGAGCACAGCAATGTATCTGTCCAAGTCAGTGATGATTTCTATTAATGAGATTCGATGGGTGTTTTCATTGATGGCGCTTGATAGCTGGAGAATTGCCGAATTTAATGCCATGACCTGTTGGTCCATTTGCTGTTGCTTCACAGCTAATTTAGAAATAAATGCTCTCGTCTGGTTCACGACTGAGGCAAGATTATTGTGTGCATGGCTTATGGCATTTTGGTGCGTGGCAATCTCCAGCATGGCATTGTTGAATCGATCGAGTTGGGCATTGGTGGCCACGCCGAACAGGCCGTGGAGGATCGTGCCTCCGAGGTCAATGAGACCTCGTCGATTCCTGGGGCTGTGGCGTGACGTGGGCATGAGACCAAGCATCGATGCTAGGTGGTCTCTTCTAATAGCTTGGGTCTCAAGATCTATCGAAAGACCTTTCTTCTCGAGAGACTTGATGGAGTCCATCGTGTTCGATAATGTGGTGACTTGTTGGGCGAGGTGTCGAGGGTAGGTCGGGGGGTCGAGGGTCACGAAGACATCCCAGGTAGCTATAATTTGCCTGAGTTCTTCCCCTCCTGTGATGCTTATTCCATCGGGCAGGAGCGTCACCTCGACTGCATCTGTTGAGAGGGAGGAAGCATATATACGATTGATAGCAAAGGCAAATAATAGCAATATGTACCTGGGTGTCATGATGAATGGTTTAATGATGATTTGATGAAGGCCTTCAAGCTAGCGATGGCTTCGAGGCGAGCACGCTTCTGCTCTGAAGGCGATGGTCCACGGACTTCCGGCTGCTCCCTCTTTGACGACCGAGTGAAGTAGGGGCGAGCACGTTTGCTGTCCGGGGGATGATAAGGCTGTGGATTCACAGGAGGCTGAGCGGGGGCCAAGCTGCGTCGGGGAGGCTGCCGATGCAGTCGTTTGGCCGATGGAGGCTTTGGCGGAGGAGGCCCGGGGTTCTTCCGAGGGGGGCGAGGTGCCTCGGGGGCAGGAGGAGTCTGTAGCTGAGGTGGCTGGTGCTCTCTCTTCTGCTGTACAAGACGCCGGTGTCTATCCGCCAGTAAATGCCTTGGGGTAGGGGCCGCTGTGGTTCTAGTTGGGTGTTGAGTAGTCGCAGGTGTAGTCCGAGCAGGCTGGTGGTCAGCTGCTAAGTGACCATCTAGAGGCATGTGGTCACTTTTGTTGCCCGGGGGGGAAGCTGGACGCTTGATTGCGTGGCGCCGACCGATGGGGGGTGGCTTGTGCACGTGAGCGTGGCTTCGATCCCTGCGATCCTCGTGATTTGTCGTGGCAGGCGTGATTTGCTGGTTGGAGGGACCCGGCTGTTGTGGGTCTGGAACCACGTGGAGACCGATGGTCTTGGTTGATTTGTGAGGATTCCTGATGGGTCTTGGGTTGTGCTCGTCCCAGCAGATGTTGGGGTCAACCAATTTGACCTTGTTCCTGTTTAGTGTTCTCTGCTTTCCGGACTGTTGGTGCACAACCCAAATGACCTTCCCTCTGACCTTGGTTACAGTCCAGTGTGGGTCCCACCTGGACGTCAGGCTGAGTGGCTCGGTGGCTAAGACGACACAAGAGTCACCTGGCTTGATGATCCCTGCATTTGCTTGTTGGTCCAGTCGCCGCCGATTCCACTGCCTGGCGTCCTTCGTCAGTCCTGCTGCCGTCCGGAGGGCGTCCGACAAGTGCTGGAGGCGTTGATCCAATGGCTGCTCAGCTGGCAATAAACGACTGAGGGGCAGTCTGGCTCTTCTGCCAAAATGTAGGAAATATGGCGTATGGCCTGTTACATCACTAACTGAATTGTTGTAAGCTAGTAAAGCCATACCCAAATATTGCTGCCAGTCTCCTCTGCTGTTGTTGATGAGGGCCGTGATGATGCGTTTGAGCGTACCATTGAATCTCTCGCACTTGCCATTTGCCTGCGGATTATAGGGTGTAGTTCTTCGGTGTTCGATTCCCACGTCAGCCAGATATTCGGTCAAGGCCCTCGCATTGAACTCCAGTCCTCGATCCGTGAGGATAACGTCACAGAAGCCATGTCGACTGAAGTAATGGTGACTTAGGGCTTCCCAGACGGCTTGGCTTGACTTCGATGCGAGGGGAAAGGCTTCGGCCCAGCCGGTGCAATGGTCAATGATGGTCAGGATGTATGTGTTGCCCGAGGGAGTCTCCACGAGTGGGCCAATCAAATCTGCAGCCAAAAATTGCATTGGAGCCTTCGGAAGAGGCATTTGGCCATATGGAGCTTTGACTGGCTGTCTGTTGTGGACTACGCAATGAGGGCATTGCTTGATAAATTGAGACACTTGGCGTTTCATGCCTGACCATACAAATGCTTCTTTGATTCTCAGCATTGTCTTCCGCACCGACATGTGACCGACTTCCTGGTGAGCCTTAGAAATGACTTCCGTCTGGTGACGTGGTGGTAAGACGAGCCTGGGATGTTCAGGGGCGTATCTGTAGGGAGGTGTGGTGGAGTAGAGGAGACCATTGATGATTTCGTAGTTATCGTCGTCATCGTCCTCCTCTTTGTCCTTCCATTCAGGCAGGGCCCTTTGATCCGCGGCTACTTGTCGTAGATCGAGGCCATAAGACTGGGCTTCGGCATGAAGCTCGTTGTCAATGGGGGGAATTTTGTCGCCGAGTTGCCAAAATCCGACGTCGAAGGTGGCCACAGTGTCATGTTGTCTGATTCTCGAGAGCATATCAGCTCGGACGTTGAGTTTGCCCTTGTGGTATTCCACTTTACAACCATATTCCGACAAGAGTACAGCCCATCTCTGTATCTTGGTATTGTTGAGGTCTTTTGTAAAGAGGCTCGTAAGGGGCTTATGGTCGACGAACGTCCTGTATGAGCTGCCGATGAGATACACTCTGAGTTGCTTGAGACAATAGACCAAACCATAAGCTTCTTTCTCGATCGTTGCCCATCGACGCTGAGTGGCAGTCAGTTGCTTCGACAAATAGACGATAGGTCTTTCCACCCCATTATCGTCCACCTGGCAAAGTACGCCCCCCACAGCGTAGTCGCAGGCGTCGCAATAAAGTAAATAGGGCTTGTCGGGTTGTGGATGAGCCATTATTCGTTCACTGCAAAGTTCAGCCTTGAGAGTGTCGAACGCCACTTGTTGGTCGTCTGACCAGATGAACTTGACATTTTTTCTGGTCAGGAGGGTGAGTGGTTCTGCTATTTTGGCATAGTCGACGATGCAGGAACGATAATATGAACACATACCCAGGAAGGTCCTTGTCTCGGATAAATTTGTGGGCGCTTTCATGTTGTTGATGGCCTCGGTCTTCTGTGGGTCCGCCGCGAGGCCCTGGGCGCTCACAATATATCCAAGCAGCTTGACTTGCTTCATGCCGAAGACGCATTTCTTGGGATTGAGTCTCAAGTTGTACGATCGAATGCGGTCAAAGATGATCTCTAGATGTTTGAGATGTTCTTCTTCGTTTGAGCTAAAGATGACCAAGTCGTCAATGTAGATCAAAGCGATTTTGTCGATCAAGCCCTTCAGAATGACCTCCATGGCCCTTTGGAATTTCTGAGTGGCACAGTTCAGGCCCATCGGTAGCCTGGTCCAATGAAAGAGCCCGCGATGGCACACAAATGCGGTCTTCTCTTGGTCATCAGGATGAAGTGGTAACTGATGGTATCCAGATTTAAGATCAATGGTGGAAAATACGGTCGCACCTTGTAATTGATCGAAGATGTCCCTGATCAATGGAATAGGGTAGGCATCATTCTTGGTGATCTTGTTGACGGCCGTATAGTCCACCGTGAATCTTGGTTCGTTGCTGTCTTTCTTTTCGACGAGGACGACTGGGGAAGACCAAGGAGACGACGAGGGCACAATGACACCCTGCTCGAGTAACTCGTCCAGCTTCGCATCGAGCGCCTGACGTTTGCTGAAGGGTAGACGATATGGTCTTCTCTTGACTGGTCCCCCAGTCGTTTCGATCCTTACTTCGATCTCAGGATGACATCCGAGGTCCTCGCCCTTGGCTGCAAAAAGGTCGTCATTTTTGCGAACCAAGGCCTCGATGTTAGAGTCTGAAATGAGGGGGGGTCGGTCCCCGAGCGAGCCTATTATCTGCCTCCTAGGTAATAGCTCGAATGCATGCCCTTTCCACGAAAGCATGCCTTGTCCATAGTCAATCAGAGCACCATCTCGCCTCAGTACGTCTCGCCCCAAGATCATACCGTGGCCGATGCCTTCCACAACAGTCACATTGAATGCCCCCACACGTAATTCAGTTAATTCAACTACACCGACAGTCTTGATTTCACCCCCAGTGACATTACATAGTTGCATGGTCGGTGGATTAATTTTGGGGATGAAACCAGCCAATTTACAAAAATTGTCAAATTCTTGGCGCCTTAGAACGCTCCTTGTTGCTCCGGTATCTAGAAGCGCTGTACAATTACAATGTTCGAATTCCAGCTCGACATAGACCAAGGAGTCGACGTCTAAGGCGCTTATTGGCCCCCCTGGTAGCGAGGTCCTGGGTGACTACGCCCCTGGTTTCTGTTCTGCCTGGTCCTATCAGAAATACGTTTTCGACAATCTGTAGCAATGTGACCAACCTTTCGACAGTAATTGCAGATGGGATAGCCGTCCTCCGAGAATTTGTTCTCTATGGGCCCTTGAGCGCTTTGGTCCAGATGCTGCTGGTCATAGTGGGCCATCGGTGTTCGGCGGTTGACATAAGCATTTGGTGTGGGATGGTAGTATCCCTGGGGCTGCTGTGGCTGTTGTCGATGCGACTGGTGTTGCTGTGGTCGGCTGTTGTGATGTCGGCCGTTGTCATGTCTGTGCTGTTGTGGCTGTTGATGCGCCCGTTCTTTCTTGAGGTCATCCCTAAGACCTTGCAGCAATGCCGTCATCTTAGTGAACTGGTGTGTCAAGCCAGTAATTTGACGCTTGCTATCCTGGTCCTGCAAGTCTTGGGGGGGCGGCTGGCAATCTCGGGGGGGTTGTTGTCCCCCAACGGCTCCAACTTCCATGGGTTCCTCAAATCTCTGGGACTCTTTGTGGCCAGAAATGAGGCCCTTCTCACGTGCCATTTGAACCCTATTTTGATTGGATTCTAGTTGACACACTTTGTGGATGGCCAGTTCGAAAGTCTGAGGGTAACCCTTTTCAATAAGTTTTACGGCCAATTTGTCGTCGGCGAGGCCCTTAATGTAATATTCAATGAGGAGCCGTCGTTCTGCGTCCTCTCTTATCTCGTCTCTAGCCAGTGGGTAGGCCAGTGAGACTGCCTTTCGGTATCTCCTGCCATATGCTGCCGTGGTCTCATATGCAGTCTGCTTGATGTTTTGGACCTCATGCTTGAGTTTTTCGTCTTCCTGAGACGAGAGGAATTGCGTTTGTACATGGATTTTGACCTCGTCCCATGTGGCATACAAACGTTGGTCGTGAGTTCTTAGAAATCTCTCGATTTCCTCTCTGAGGTCTGCCGTGGCGGACGTCGTGGCGACCAGAATAGTTTGTTGGGTATAGGGCAAGGTAAGCTCCACTTCCCTGATCCAGTTGCGGACGGCTTGTGATGTGCTGCCGTCACACGATGGCACTCGTTTGGCACAATCTAGGGCCTGTTGGCGATCTTCGGCCAATAATTGTTGTTGGAGGACCCTGTATTGCAAGTCCAATGCCTCCTGATGCTCCTTTTTGGATTGATGCATAAAGTGGTCGCGGAGGATACGTTCCTGTCTGAGATATTCAACAAAAGTTACCTCAGGCAGTGCCTGATTGGCCTGTTCATTGTCCTGGACGGGTTCAGGGTCCTCTCCATGGGCCACTCGGGCTGCCGCTGCTTCCTCGTTGGCCCTTCGTTGGGCTTCGTCATTGACCCTTTGTTGGTCTGCCATCTCTTGCTCGCGTCGTTGGAGCTCGAGGAGATGGGGGTTGTTGGGGTTGAAGGGCGGGTATGGCATCTCGATTGCCTTGTAGAAATAATCCTGATATGTGAAAGGTAAAAGTAATCAGGGGACCTAACTTTGAGCTAAGGGGTTAGTTGAAGAATCTCGAAGCCCATGTGTTTTGGTAAAATATGTCTTCGCGCCTAAAACTTTCAACTAATTGCTGATCTTGTCGTACATCCAGTAATGTGTTTTGGTAAAAGTTGTGTTTTTCAAATATCCAGACTAAAAAAAAAATTTTGGCTTGTAATATCCACTATGTACTCACTGTACTGCTCCAATATGTTCACAAAAAGTTGACTCTGTTCAATTCACTCAGGGTACACCATTGTGAGCTCCAGGAGTCTGCTGGTTGACAGAGACAATCATAAACTACTAGTCACACTTACAGACTAAATAGTCAGTCCTCAATTAAGCAGCTTCCCAAATATATTCTTTATCACTGCAGTTGAGGGAGCTCAGCTAGCCAAGGATATGGCTATCACAATTCCAATAATTCAATGACCAGTTATACTGGGATTTCAAGATGCTAGTTTGTATATGGTAAGAATGACAAACAATATAGTTACGGTTCACAGATAGACTAAAAGGTAATTTATTGTAGGCAACAGAAGGTTATATAGTAAAATGTACAAACAGGTAATTGGAGGATGGCTACAGCCAATCAGAATACAGCATTAAACAATGGGGCATTGTATACACAGTATGTGGGTTCAGTGATTCTGGACTCCAGGTTTCATAACCAGAAAGGTGCTAATTGGTAAAGTGCAATTAACTTCCCTTAGATAATTGTTACTAGCTTTTATCCCCCCAATTCATCTTAATTCCCAATAGACAGAATGCTGGATCACAGAGAATTGTCAGATGCCTTGGTTTGGCAAGGCCTTTGTGTTGGGGCTTATAGATAGGCCCAGCATGATAAATGGTACAACAATATAGAGGATTAAAATTAGGGCCCTTTGTGTAACTTGCTGTCACAAAGGGCAAGCCATATGTGAATGGACTTTAATTATATGGTATCTTAAATGTGGACAATTCTCTGGACTGGCAAACTTGTATAATGCATTAAATGCATAGAAATTACTCTTGGCCAAAATGTAGCAACTTAAATGCAGAAAAGATATATTACCCAACTTTTGGATCCAAGCCTCACTGATCAAGGTAAATACATAGAAGTGCTGTAGGGAAGCTCTAAGAAATAGATCTAAGGAATATATATAAAATGGTATTCATAATTGCATGTATGCTTTTACATTGGTTATACCGTGCCCCAGCTGTGTGATACTTGTTAGGACACAGCTTTGGGTTCTACCAAAAGTTATCAAAAAAAATAAGTAAAAGATGCAATTAATTAACAATGCTTGCTCTCCCAAGGATTAAAGGCCGGTGTGTTACAAAAGACTCACACCAAACATACCAAGTATACGACATTGGCCTTTAACCAGCAAAATTAAATACAGTGATTAAATGACAATTGTGTAACTGATAAAATGTGGTGGCCGACAATTGGCTTAATTAAAAGGCTTATCCTGTAGTTACACAATGATAGGGCTTCAAAAAGCCATTATCAGTAATTCCCATTGACACCCTAGTTGGTGGACAATGGACCGTAATCCTCAGTAATCTAGAGTAAGATAATTTCTATACATCAATGGCATGACAATGTGTCATGGTACACAAAAGATGATGCACAATTGTCCCATGGCTAATTCAATACAATGTAATCTAATTTGTTATACAATATAATACAAGTAATTCTACACACATATTTGAGCTTCCCTTAGACAGCGTGAACCATAAAAAAAATATTTTGATGTTTTATGCACACACATAGACATGACATAACATAAACGGTAAATGACAAACAAAATGACAGATAACAGGCACTGGTACATAGACTTACAGATAACATATAAACATCAAATATATAGACACAGAAAATGACACATATTAATACCTGATGGCGTTGCTAGTTTGGTCTTTTAGATACCAGACCGCCATCCAACCAATTAAAGGAAATATGATGACTATAACGTAGGATTAAGGTGACTAAGCTTAGGACGTCTACGTTAATCTATTTCCTAAAATTGTGGTGATAACTAGTTATTGTGTGTAGCGCCGGGGACTAAATTGAGGATGAAGTTTCTCAGCCTACAACTTCGGACTTCCCAATTAACCTGGCGCTCACAAATGAAAATTTCTAATTATCTAAGTTACTTAGTGTGGTGACTAAACTTGGGCTTGAAGCGCCGACCCAGCTGGATGGCTCCAAGTTGACCTTCCTAAGATTTACTAAAATACAGTAAAATGATATAAAAATGTTGTGATTAATGGGTGCCCTCGACCTGGCAAAGCCCCTTATAGTGGATGTGTCATTTAATGGTAAATGAGAAAATAAATAAAACTCATAAATTTTGGGGAAAATTCTAAAAACTCCTAGAATCTCATGCGCAAGTTACTCAATAACTGCTTGAGCATGTGAAATTATAATTAGTGATCTCAGTCTATACAAAAAAAACCTTGTTGTAGGAAAAATGTAATTGTTGAAAAACCTACGAGGAAAAATTAGACTGGTGACTGTTTTGACATGACATAAGTGGTAAAATTAACAATTGACATTATAAGTAAAATGGTGATATTATACAATGTGATTATTGCTTTGTTGTCATTTTAAACTACGTCCCCTCATCGTGGTTCCCTGTTCTAGTTTTAGATTGTGTTTCCAGGTACGTCCACGTGGAGGTTCGCTTAAAATGACCTAGTTAAATTGAACAACGTTTGGTAATGTTACAAAATGTTGACATTAATACAATGTGACCCAAAAAAAAAAAGTAAAAAATAAAAAAATAAAGAAATGGTTGATAAATGTATTGCAATACAATTTTGACCACCGTAGATATACCTTGTTGTGCCATTTTGTTTATAATGATAATCTTCAATGGTTTGAAGAAAACAATAAAATTGGTACAAATGGCATCCTGTTATACTTATATATTAATTCGGGCAATATGGAGTAAACTTCCTTAAACGAAACCCGCGGCGAAAAGGTGGAAGTAAGCTCCTTTACCCTAGTTTGTGTGTTAATTACATTAGTGGAAAATATTTGTTCTATTAAAGTTTACACAATAATAAGCTTCTGGTATTTATTGATACAGTAATAAGTGGATGTAATCGATAATTGATGTTGTTGGTAAGTTTTGTATGGTATGCTGCTGTAAAGTGCAGACTTGATTGGAATTGTCACCTTCTTAAACTAAAAAAAACCTTGTTTATAAGGAAAAAATGGAATTTTGAGGTGATATGATGTCGTGTTTAAGAGCTGAAAAACCTCTTCGAGGAAAAGAGCTCACAACTGTTAAAATACTTGTTGCGGAAGCAAGAAAATTATACTGATAGATAGCTAAGAATGTATACTATTGAGGTAAATTAGTTGTAAACCTTCGCTAATGATTTTAGATGAGATATAAGAATTATTGTTTTGGGTCTTAAAATTTGCGACTAATGTTTACATTTGACCATTTGTCAACAAAAAAAAATGCTGCGTCATTGTGCTGGTCACGTTTCAGCGGTGACATCAAAGGACTGTGGCACGTGGGTGGGCCTGGTTGTTACATAATCTTACTTAATAGGCAATCAAGCCCAGAGAGGTCACTGGGGCATTTTGAGTGCAAAAGATCCAATGTATTAGAAGACATAGAATAAATTTGATATAAGAGTCGCACAGTATCGTCTTGAAACTGGCTTGTCGACTTTAAATTGTGGGGTAAAATCTGGTTTTACGTCCCTAATTTATGCACTGGGTGCTAGACAATAATTACTGCGCGCGGCTTATGTTTGCAGGAATTTATAGTGCAGTAAATGACTATTCTAAAGTAAGTTCTTGGAGTCACCCGGACTACATGACTCTTAAAAGAAAAATTTGTGTATGCAGGGATGCTTACGTAGATCTCAGCTGCTCTATTAGGGAGCACCTAAACTGAGTCTTGGTACATAAAATAATAATACAATAATAAATAAATGAATGACACGCTGAATGACATAAGTGAGACGCATTTAGATACCCTTGCCCTTGAAATACTCGAAGGTAGAAAACATATATTATGAATGATTTAATCTGCAGAATGATAATTACTTTCAACGAAATGACAATGTTTCTGCAGCAAAATGTTTGTCACAGCCAGGTTTAGTTGGAACATTAAATGGTCAATAAATTTGGCTGATCAGTAGCTAATTGATCAGACCTAGGAGCATCGTTCTCAGGATGTTAACCTTTACATCACAAGTGTTAACTTAAAATTTGCTATAACTTCAGCGACTTTGTTGACAGTCGATGTGCTCCATGGTGGTCCTGCAATCAGTGGGCAGGGGAATAGAGGGATATAAGTTATTTTGGGGTCGCCTGATGGGTTGGTGGTTGGTTGGTTCTACTTGCGGAGCACCATTTGGTTGATGGTTCTCTGTGAGAGCTAGGTTCTCAGAGAGAGGATGGTTCTCGGGTGCTTGTTGTGCCATTGCCCTTTTGTATTTTGATGTTAACCTTGCCACTAGGTGGCGTCCTTTCAATGCAACAACAGCTAAGAAGAACCACAGGCATACAATTAAACTAACATTTATGAATGATAAATTGTTGTTGAAGTGGGCAATGTGTGATGTTTGTTTGACCACGTGGGCAGAATTTAAATGTTATAATTCGGTGAAGATGGGTCCTGAAGCTGTGTCAGGGACTATTTGGGGAAGGGCTAATGCCACGGTCTTGTCAGTGTATCTATATTTAAAGTTAAAATGGGATGTTACATTGACCGTGGGCATGATATAACGTCTCTTCATATATAGATGACCAATACAGGCCACTGTCCATCCATCACCAATAATTTGACAGTCTTTGAGACATGTCACGTTGTACGTACCTAGGGGCAAATGTATATGGGATTCTGGTTTCCCAGCACACCTGATAATTAAATTTATCCCTAGGGAGACTACAGCGTATTGGTTGGTTGCAAGAGTGCTGACGAGTGGCTTGTCTTTTAGACTTCTAATTTCCACTTTGCAGCCAGTAGTCAATTGTGGTCTGTTTGTTAGCAGACCTCTAATGCACTTCATTCTGGTAATTTGAAATTCAATATCTGAATTGCACAGAGTAGGCCGGAAGCCGGTACAGGCCGTCGGCTGGAAAATATTGCCAGAAATAGTGTCTAATGCATAAGTTTTATCGACTACTACTGTGACATGATAATTAGACTGATTGAGGGGTACACCACAGGAAACAACATTAAACAGAAGATATGGCCGAGAGGCAACAAGAGGAATGACAATTTGATAAATCAGCTTGTCAGCCTCAGTTAAAATGGCATTTACACTCAGAAAACGATACAACCATTGTAATGAACCTCCCACCTGGAATTTCTTTTGTGCATGAGACAGGATCTCGTTGAGTTGGTCCTCGTTGAGCAGATCTCTGGTGAGCCGACCTAGTTGGAGTTCGGTCCTCTGGCGATGAAATGACTCGACTTGGGATTGATACTGCTCGGCGGCCAGTTCGAGCACAGCAATGTATCTGTCCAAGTCAGTGATGATTTCTATTAATGAGATTCGATGGGTGTTTTCGTTGATGGCGCTTGATAGCTGGAGAATTGCCGAATTTAATGCCATGACCTGTTGGTCCATTTGCTGTTGCTTCACAGCTAATTTAGAAATAAATGCTCTCGTCTGGTTCACGACTGAGGCAAGATTATTGTGTGCATGGCTTATGGCATTTTGGTGCGTGGCAATCTCCAGCATGGCATTGTTGAATCGATCGAGTTGGGCATTGGTGGCCACGCCGAACAGGCCGTGGAGGATCGTGCCTCCGAGGTCAATGAGACCTCGTCGATTCCTGGGGCTGTGGCGTGACGTGGGCATGAGACCAAGCATCGATGCTAGGTGGTCTCTTCTAATAGCTTGGGTCTCAAGATCTATCGAAAGACCTTTCTTCTCGAGAGACTTGATGGAGTCCATCGTGTTCGATAATGTGGTGACTTGTTGGGCGAGGTGTCGAGGGTAGGTCGGGGGGTCGAGGGTCACGAAGACATCCCAGGTAGCTATAATTTGCCTGAGTTCTTCCCCTCCTGTGATGCTTATTCCATCGGGCAGGAGCGTCACCTCGACTGCATCTGTTGAGAGGGAGGAAGCATATATACGATTGATAGCAAAGGCAAATAATAGCAATATGTACCTGGGTGTCATGATGAATGGTTTAATGATGATTTGATGAAGGCCTTCAAGCTAGCGATGGCTTCGAGGCGAGCACGCTTCTGCTCTGAAGGCGATGGTCCACGGACTTCCGGCTGCTCCCTCTTTGACGACCGAGTGAAGTAGGGGCGAGCACGTTTGCTGTCCGGGGGATGATAAGGCTGTGGATTCACAGGAGGCTGAGCGGGGGCCAAGCTGCGTCGGGGAGGCTGCCGATGCAGTCGTTTGGCCGATGGAGGCTTTGGCGGAGGAGGCCCGGGGTTCTTCCGAGGGGGGCGAGGTGCCTCGGGGGCAGGAGGAGTCTGTAGCTGAGGTGGCTGGTGCTCTCTCTTCTGCTGTACAAGACGCCGGTGTCTATCCGCCAGTAAATGCCTTGGGGTAGGGGCCGCTGTGGTTCTAGTTGGGTGTTGAGTAGTCGCAGGTGTAGTCCGAGCAGGCTGGTGGTCAGCTGCTAAGTGACCATCTAGAGGCATGTGGTCACTTTTGTTGCCCGGGGGGGAAGCTGGACGCTTGATTGCGTGGCGCCGACCGATGGGGGGTGGCTTGTGCACGTGAGCGTGGCTTCGATCCCTGCGATCCTCGTGATTTGTCGTGGCAGGCGTGATTTGCTGGTTGGAGGGACCCGGCTGTTGTGGGTCTGGAACCACGTGGAGACCGATGGTCTTGGTTGATTTGTGAGGATTCCTGATGGGTCTTGGGTTGTGCTCGTCCCAGCAGATGTTGGGGTCAACCAATTTGACCTTGTTCCTGTTTAGTGTTCTCTGCTTTCCAGACTGTTGGTGCACAACCCAAATGACCTTCCCTCTGACCTTGGTTACAGTCCAGTGTGGGTCCCACCTGGACGTCAGGCTGAGTGGCTCGGTGGCTAAGACGACACAAGAGTCACCTGGCTTGATGATCCCTGCATTTGCTTGTTGGTCCAGTCGCCGCCGATTCCACTGCCTGGCGTCCTTCGTCAGTCCTGCTGCCGTCCGGAGGGCGTCCGACAAGTGCTGGAGGCGTTGATCCAATGGCTGCTCAGCTGGCAATAAACGACTGAGGGGCAGTCTGGCTCTTCTGCCAAAATGTAGGAAATATGGCGTATGGCCTGTTACATCACTAACTGAATTGTTGTAAGCTAGTAAAGCCATACCCAAATATTGCTGCCAGTCTCCTCTGCTGTTGTTGATGAGGGCCGTGATGATGCGTTTGAGCGTACCATTGAATCTCTCGCACTTGCCATTTGCCTGCGGATTATAGGGTGTAGTTCTTCGGTGTTCGATTCCCACGTCAGCCAGATATTCGGTCAAGGCCCTCGCATTGAACTCCAGTCCTCGATCCGTGAGGATAACGTCACAGAAGCCATGTCGACTGAAGTAATGGTGACTTAGGGCTTCCCAGACGGCTTGGCTTGACTTCGATGCGAGGGGAAAGGCTTCGGCCCAGCCGGTGCAATGGTCAATGATGGTCAGGATGTATGTGTTGCCCGAGGGAGTCTCCACGAGTGGGCCAATCAAATCTGCAGCCAAAAATTGCATTGGAGCCTTCGGAAGAGGCATTTGGCCATATGGAGCTTTGACTGGCTGTCTGTTGTGGACTACGCAATGAGGGCATTGCTTGATAAATTGAGACACTTGGCGTTTCATGCCTGACCATACAAATGCTTCTTTGATTCTCAGCATTGTCTTCCGCACCGACATGTGACCGACTTCCTGGTGAGCCTTAGAAATGACTTCCGTCTGGTGACGTGGTGGTAAGACGAGCCTGGGATGTTCAGGGGCGTATCTGTAGGGAGGTGTGGTGGAGTAGAGGAGACCATTGATGATTTCGTAGTTATCGTCGTCATCGTCCTCCTCTTTGTCCTTCCATTCAGGCAGGGCCCTTTGATCCGCGGCTACTTGTCGTAGATCGAGGCCATAAGACTGGGCTTCGGCATGAAGCTCGTTGTCAATGGGGGGAATTTTGTCGCCGAGTTGCCAAAATCCGACGTCGAAGGTGGCCACAGTGTCATGTTGTCTGATTCTCGAGAGCATATCAGCTCGGACGTTGAGTTTGCCCTTGTGGTATTCCACTTTACAACCATATTCCGACAAGAGTACAGCCCATCTCTGTATCTTGGTATTGTTGAGGTCTTTTGTAAAGAGGCTCGTAAGGGGCTTATGGTCGACGAACGTCCTGTATGAGCTGCCGATGAGATACACTCTGAGTTGCTTGAGACAATAGACCAAACCATAAGCTTCTTTCTCGATCGTTGCCCATCGACGCTGAGTGGCAGTCAGTTGCTTCGACAAATAGACGATAGGTCTTTCCACCCCATTATCGTCCACCTGGCAAAGTACGCCCCCCACAGCGTAGTCGCAGGCGTCGCAATAAAGTAAATAGGGCTTGTCGGGTTGTGGATGAGCCATTATTCGTTCACTGCAAAGTTCAGCCTTGAGAGTGTCGAACGCCACTTGTTGGTCGTCTGACCAGATGAACTTGACATTTTTTCTGGTCAGGAGGGTGAGTGGTTCTGCTATTTTGGCATAGTCGACGATGCAGGAACGATAATATGAACACATACCCAGGAAGGTCCTTGTCTCGGATAAATTTGTGGGCGCTTTCATGTTGTTGATGGCCTCGGTCTTCTGTGGGTCCGCCGCGAGGCCCTGGGCGCTCACAATATATCCAAGCAGCTTGACTTGCTTCATGCCGAAGACGCATTTCTTGGGATTGAGTCTCAAGTTGTACGATCGAATGCGGTCAAAGATGATCTCTAGATGTTTGAGATGTTCTTCTTCGTTTGAGCTAAAGATGACCAAGTCGTCAATGTAGATCAAAGCGATTTTGTCGATCAAGCCCTTCAGAATGACCTCCATGGCCCTTTGGAATTTCTGAGTGGCACAGTTCAGGCCCATCGGTAGCCTGGTCCAATGAAAGAGCCCGCGATGGCACACAAATGCGGTCTTCTCTTGGTCATCAGGATGAAGTGGTAACTGATGGTATCCAGATTTAAGATCAATGGTGGAAAATACGGTCGCACCTTGTAATTGATCGAAGATGTCCCTGATCAATGGAATAGGGTAGGCATCATTCTTGGTGATCTTGTTGACGGCCGTATAGTCCACCGTGAATCTTGGTTCGTTGCTGTCTTTCTTTTCGACGAGGACGACTGGGGAAGACCAAGGAGACGACGAGGGCACAATGACACCCTGCTCGAGTAACTCGTCCAGCTTCGCATCGAGCGCCTGACGTTTGCTGAAGGGTAGACGATATGGTCTTCTCTTGACTGGTCCCCCAGTCGTTTCGATCCTTACTTCGATCTCAGGATGACATCCGAGGTCCTCGCCCTTGGCTGCAAAAAGGTCGTCATTTTTGCGAACCAAGGCCTCGATGTTAGAGTCTGAAATGAGGGGGGGTCGGTCCCCGAGCGAGCCTATTATCTGCCTCCTAGGTAATAGCTCGAATGCATGCCCTTTCCACGAAAGCATGCCTTGTCCATAGTCAATCAGAGCACCATCTCGCCTCAGTACGTCTCGCCCCAAGATCATACCGTGGCCGATGCCTTCCACAACAGTCACATTGAATGCCCCCACACGTAATTCAGTTAATTCAACTACACCGACAGTCTTGATTTCACCCCCAGTGACATTACATAGTTGCATGGTCGGTGGATTAATTTTGGGGATGAAACCAGCCAATTTACAAAAATTGTCAAATTCTTGGCGCCTTAGAACGCTCCTTGTTGCTCCGGTATCTAGAAGCGCTGTACAATTACAATGTTCGAATTCCAGCTCGACATAGACCAAGGAGTCGACGTCTAAGGCGCTTATTGGCCCCCCTGGTAGCGAGGTCCTCGGTGACTACGCCCCTGGTTTCTGTTCTGCCTGGTCCTATCAGAAATACGTTTTCGACAATCTGTAGCAATGTGACCAACCTTTCGACAGTAATTGCAGATGGGATAGCCGTCCTCCGAGAATTTGTTCTCTATGGGCCCTTGAGCGCTTTGGTCCAGATGCTGCTGGTCATAGTGGGCCATCGGTGTTCGGCGGTTGACATAAGCATTTGGTGTGGGATGGTAGTATCCCTGGGGCTGCTGTGGCTGTTGTCGATGCGACTGGTGTTGCTGTGGTCGGCTGTTGTGATGTCGGCCGTTGTCATGTCTGTGCTGTTGTGGCTGTTGATGCGCCCGTTCTTTCTTGAGGTCATCCCTAAGACCTTGCAGCAATGCCGTCATCTTAGTGAACTGGTGTGTCAAGCCAGTAATTTGACGCTTGCTATCCTGGTCCTGCAAGTCTTGGGGGGGCGGCTGGCAATCTCGGGGGGGTTGTTGTCCCCCAACGGCTCCAACTTCCATGGGTTCCTCAAATCTCTGGGACTCTTTGTGGCCAGAAATGAGGCCCTTCTCACGTGCCATTTGAACCCTATTTTGATTGGATTCTAGTTGACACACTTTGTGGATGGCCAGTTCGAAAGTCTGAGGGTAACCCTTTTCAATAAGTTTTACGGCCAATTTGTCGTCGGCGAGGCCCTTAATGTAATATTCAATGAGGAGCCGTCGTTCTGCGTCCTCTCTTATCTCGTCTCTAGCCAGTGGGTAGGCCAGTGAGACTGCCTTTCGGTATCTCCTGCCATATGCTGCCGTGGTCTCATATGCAGTCTGCTTGATGTTTTGGACCTCATGCTTGAGTTTTTCGTCTTCCTGAGACGAGAGGAATTGCGTTTGTACATGGATTTTGACCTCGTCCCATGTGGCATACAAACGTTGGTCGTGAGTTCTTAGAAATCTCTCGATTTCCTCTCTGAGGTCTGCCGTGGCGGACGTCGTGGCGACCAGAATAGTTTGTTGGGTATAGGGCAAGGTAAGCTCCACTTCCCTGATCCAGTTGCGGACGGCTTGTGATGTGCTGCCGTCACACGATGGCACTCGTTTGGCACAATCTAGGGCCTGTTGGCGATCTTCGGCCAATAATTGTTGTTGGAGGACCCTGTATTGCAAGTCCAATGCCTCCTGATGCTCCTTTTTGGATTGATGCATAAAGTGGTCGCGGAGGATACGTTCCTGTCTGAGATATTCAACAAAAGTTACCTCAGGCAGTGCCTGATTGGCCTGTTCATTGTCCTGGACGGGTTCAGGGTCCTCTCCATGGGCCACTCGGGCTGCCGCTGCTTCCTCGTTGGCCCTTCGTTGGGCTTCGTCATTGACCCTTTGTTGGTCTGCCATCTCTTGCTCGCGTCGTTGGAGCTCGAGGAGATGGGGGTTGTTGGGGTTGAAGGGCGGGTATGGCATCTCGATTGCCTGGTAGAAATAATCCTGATATGTGAAAGGTAAAAGTAATCAGGGGACCTAACTTTGAGCTAAGGGGTTAGTTGAAGAATCTCGAAGCCCATGTGTTTTGGTAAAATATGTCTTCGCGCCTAAAACTTTCAACTAATTGCTGATCTTGTCGTACATCCAGTAATGTGTTTTGGTAAAAGTTGTGTTTTTCAAATATCCAGACTAAAAAAAAAATTTTGGCTTGTAATATCCACTATGTACTCACTGTACTGCTCCAATATGTTCACAAAAAGTTGACTCTGTTCAATTCACTCAGGGTACACCATTGTGAGCTCCAGGAGTCTGCTGGTTGACAGAGACAATCATAAACTACTAGTCACACTTACAGACTAAATAGTCAGTCCTCAATTAAGCAGCTTCCCAAATATATTCTTTATCACTGCAGTTGAGGGAGCTCAGCTAGCCAAGGATATGGCTATCACAATTCCAATAATTCAATGACCAGTTATACTGGGATTTCAAGATGCTAGTTTGTATATGGTAAGAATGACAAACAATATAGTTACGGTTCACAGATAGACTAAAAGGTAATTTATTGTAGGCAACAGAAGGTTATATAGTAAAATGTACAAACAGGTAATTGGAGGATGGCTACAGCCAATCAGAATACAGCATTAAACAATGGGGCATTGTATACACAGTATGTGGGTTCAGTGATTCTGGACTCCAGGTTTCATAACCAGAAAGGTGCTAATTGGTAAAGTGCAATTAACTTCCCTTAGATAATTGTTACTAGCTTTTATCCCCCCAATTCATCTTAATTCCCAATAGACAGAATGCTGGATCACAGAGAATTGTCAGATGCCTTGGTTTGGCAAGGCCTTTGTGTTGGGGCTTATAGATAGGCCCAGCATGATAAATGGTACAACAATATAGAGGATTAAAATTAGGGCCCTTTGTGTAACTTGCTGTCACAAAGGGCAAGCCATATGTGAATGGACTTTAATTATATGGTATCTTAAATGTGGACAATTCTCTGGACTGGCAAACTTGTATAATGCATTAAATGCATAGAAATTACTCTTGGCCAAAATGTAGCAACTTAAATGCAGAAAAGATATATTACCCAACTTTTGGATCCAAGCCTCACTGATCAAGGTAAATACATAGAAGTGCTGTAGGGAAGCTCTAAGAAATAGATCTAAGGAATATATATAAAATGGTATTCATAATTGCATGTATGCTTTTACATTGGTTATACCGTGCCCCAGCTGTGTGATACTTGTTAGGACACAGCTTTGGGTTCTACCAAAAGTTATCAAAAAAAATAAGTAAAAGATGCAATTAATTAACAATGCTTGCTCTCCCAAGGATTAAAGGCCGGTGTGTTACAAAAGACTCACACCAAACATACCAAGTATACGACATTGGCCTTTAACCAGCAAAATTAAATACAGTGATTAAATGACAATTGTGTAACTGATAAAATGTGGTGGCCGACAATTGGCTTAATTAAAAGGCTTATCCTGTAGTTACACAATGATAGGGCTTCAAAAAGCCATTATCAGTAATTCCCATTGACACCCTAGTTGGTGGACAATGGACCGTAATCCTCAGTAATCTAGAGTAAGATAATTTCTATACATCAATGGCATGACAATGTGTCATGGTACACAAAAGATGATGCACAATTGTCCCATGGCTAATTCAATACAATGTAATCTAATTTGTTATACAATATAATACAAGTAATTCTACACACATATTTGAGCTTCCCTTAGACAGCGTGAACCATAAAAAAAATATTTTGATGTTTTATGCACACACATAGACATGACATAACATAAACGGTAAATGACAAACAAAATGACAGATAACAGGCACTGGTACATAGACTTACAGATAACATATAAACATCAAATATATAGACACAGAAAATGACACATATTAATACCTGATGGCGTTGCTAGTTTGGTCTTTTAGATACCAGACCGCCATCCAACCAATTAAAGGAAATATGATGACTATAACGTAGGATTAAGGTGACTAAGCTTAGGACGTCTACGTTAATCTATTTCCTAAAATTGTGGTGATAACTAGTTATTGTGTGTAGCGCCGGGGACTAAATTGAGGATGAAGTTTCTCAGCCTACAACTTCGGACTTCCCAATTAACCTGGCGCTCACAAATGAAAATTTCTAATTATCTAAGTTACTTAGTGTGGTGACTAAACTTGGGCTTGAAGCGCCGACCCAGCTGGATGGCTCCAAGTTGACCTTCCTAAGATTTACTAAAATACAGTAAAATGATATAAAAATGTTGTGATTAATGGGTGCCCTCGACCTGGCAAAGCCCCTTATAGTGGATGTGTCATTTAATGGTAAATGAGAAAATAAATAAAACTCATAAATTTTGGGGAAAATTCTAAAAACTCCTAGAATCTCATGCGCAAGTTACTCAATAACTGCTTGAGCATGTGAAATTATAATTAGTGATCTCAGTCTATACAAAAAAAACCTTGTTGTAGGAAAAATGTAATTGTTGAAAAACCTACGAGGAAAAATTAGACTGGTGACTGTTTTGACATGACATAAGTGGTAAAATTAACAATTGTCATTATAAGTAAAATGGTGATATTATACAATGTGATTATTGCTTTGTTGTCATTTTAAACTACGTCCCCTCATCGTGGTTCCCTGTTCTAGTTTTAGATTGTGTTTCCAGGTACGTCCACGTGGAGGTTCGCTTAAAATGACCTAGTTAAATTGAACAACGTTTGGTAATGTTACAAAATGTTGACATTAATACAATGTGACCCAAAAAAAAAAAGTAAAAAATAAAAAAATAAAGAAATGGTTGATAAATGTATTGCAATACAATTTTGACCACCGTAGATATACCTTGTTGTGCCATTTTGTTTATAATGATAATCTTCAATGGTTTGAAGAAAACAATAAAATTGGTACAAATGGCATCCTGTTATACTTATATATTAATTCGGGCAATATGGAGTAAACTTCCTTAAACGAAACCCGCGGCGAAAAGGTGGAAGTAAGCTCCTTTACCCTAGTTTGTGTGTTAATTACATTAGTGGAAAATATTTGTTCTATTAAAGTTTACACAATAATAAGCTTCTGGTATTTATTGATACAGTAATAAGTGGATGTAATCGATAATTGATGTTGTTGGTAAGTTTTGTATGGTATGCTGCTGTAAAGTGCAGACTTGATTGGAATTGTCACCTTCTTAAACTAAAAAAAACCTTGTTTATAAGGAAAAAATGGAATTTTGAGGTGATATGATGTCGTGTTTAAGAGCTGAAAAACCTCTTCGAGGAAAAGAGCTCACAACTGTTAAAATACTTGTTGCGGAAGCAAGAAAATTATACTGATAGATAGCTAAGAATGTATACTATTGAGGTAAATTAGTTGTAAACCTTCGCTAATGATTTTAGATGAGATATAAGAATTATTGTTTTGGGTCTTAAAATTTGCGACTAATGTTTACATTTGACCATTTGTCAACAAAAAAAAATGCTGCGTCATTGTGCTGGTCACGTTTCAGCGGTGACATCAAAGGACTGTGGCACGTGGGTGGGCCTGGTTGTTACATAATCTTACTTAATAGGCAATCAAGCCCAGAGAGGTCACTGGGGCATTTTGAGTGCAAAAGATCCAATGTATTAGAAGACATAGAATAAATTTGATATAAGAGTCGCACAGTATCGTCTTGAAACTGGCTTGTCGACTGTAAATTGTGGGGTAAAATCTGGTTTTACGTCCCTAATTTATGCACTGGGTGCTAGACAATAATTACTGCGCGCGGCTTATGTTTGCAGGAATTTATAGTGCAGTAAATGACTATTCTAAAGTAAGTTCTTGGAGTCACCCGGACTACATGACTCTTAAAAGAAAAATTTGTGTATGCAGGGATGCTTACGTAGATCTCAGCTGCTCTATTAGGGAGCACCTAAACTGAGTCTTGGTACATAAAATAATAATACAATAATAAATAAATGAATGACACGCTGAATGACATAAGTGAGACGCATTTAGATACCCTTGCCCTTGAAATACTCGAAGGTAGAAAACATATATTATGAATGATTTAATCTGCAGAATGATAATTACTTTCAACGAAATGACAATGTTTCTGCAGCAAAATGTTTGTCACAGCCAGGTTTAGTTGGAACATTAAATGGTCAATAAATTTGGCTGATCAGTAGCTAATTGATCAGACCTAGGGGCATCGTTCTCAGGATGTTAACCTTTACATCACAAGTGTTAACTTAAAATTTGCTATAACTTCAGCGACTTTGTTGACAGTCGATGTGCTCCATGGTGGTCCTGCAATCAGTGGGCAGGGGAATAGAGGGATATAAGTTATTTTGGGGTCGCCTGATGGGTTGGTGGTTGGTTGGTTCTACTTGCGGAGCACCATTTGGTTGATGGTTCTCTGTGAGAGCTAGGTTCTCAGAGAGAGGATGGTTCTCGGGTGCTTGTTGTGCCATTGCCCTTTTGTATTTTGATGTTAACCTTGCCACTAGGTGGCGTCCTTTCAATGCAACAACAGCTAAGAAGAACCACAGGCATACAATTAAACTAACATTTATGAATGATAAATTGTTGTTGAAGTGGGCAATGTGTGATGTTTGTTTGACCACGTGGGCAGAATTTAAATGTGATAATTCGGTGAAGATGGGTCCTGAAGCTGTGTCAGGGACTATTTGGGGAAGGGCTAATGCCACGGTCTTGTCAGTGTATCTATATTTAAAGTTAAAATGGGATGTTACATTGACCGTGGGCATGATATAACGTCTCTTCATATATAGATGACCAATACAGGCCACTGTCCATCCATCACCAATAATTTGACAGTCTTTGAGACATGTCACGTTGTACGTACCTAGGGGCAAATGTATATGGGATTCTGGTTTCCCAGCACACCTGATAATTAAATTTATCCCTAGGGAGACTACAGCGTATTGGTTGGTTGCAAGAGTGCTGACGAGTGGCTTGTCTTTTAGACTTCTAATTTCCACTTTGCAGCCAGTAGTCAATTGTGGTCTGTTTGTTAGCAGACCTCTAATGCACTTCATTCTGGTAATTTGAAATTCAATATCTGAATTGCACAGAGTAGGCCGGAAGCCGGTACAGGCCGTCGGCTGGAAAATATTGCCAGAAATAGTGTCTAATGCATAAGTTTTATCGACTACTACTGTGACATGATAATTAGACTGATTGAGGGGTACACCACAGGAAACAACATTAAACAGAAGATATGGCCGAGAGGCAACAAGAGGAATGACAATTTGATAAATCAGCTTGTCAGCCTCAGTTAAAATGGCATTTACACTCAGAAAACGATACAACCATTGTAATGAACCTCCCACCTGGAATTTCTTTTGTGCATGAGACAGGATCTCGTTGAGTTGGTCCTCGTTGAGCAGATCTCTGGTGAGCCGACCTAGTTGGAGTTCGGTCCTCTGGCGATGAAATGACTCGACTTGGGATTGATACTGCTCGGCGGCCAGTTCGAGCACAGCAATGTATCTGTCCAAGTCAGTGATGATTTCTATTAATGAGATTCGATGGGTGTTTTCGTTGATGGCGCTTGATAGCTGGAGAATTGCCGAATTTAATGCCATGACCTGTTGGTCCATTTGCTGTTGCTTCACAGCTAATTTAGAAATAAATGCTCTCGTCTGGTTCACGACTGAGGCAAGATTATTGTGTGCATGGCTTATGGCATTTTGGTGCGTGGCAATCTCCAGCATGGCATTGTTGAATCGATCGAGTTGGGCATTGGTGGCCACGCCGAACAGGCCGTGGAGGATCGTGCCTCCGAGGTCAATGAGACCTCGTCGATTCCTGGGGCTGTGGCGTGACGTGGGCATGAGACCAAGCATCGATGCTAGGTGGTCTCTTCTAATAGCTTGGGTCTCAAGATCTATCGAAAGACCTTTCTTCTCGAGAGACTTGATGGAGTCCATCGTGTTCGATAATGTGGTGACTTGTTGGGCGAGGTGTCGAGGGTAGGTCGGGGGGTCGAGGGTCACGAAGACATCCCAGGTAGCTATAATTTGCCTGAGTTCTTCCCCTCCTGTGATGCTTATTCCATCGGGCAGGAGCGTCACCTCGACTGCATCTGTTGAGAGGGAGGAAGCATATATACGATTGATAGCAAAGGCAAATAATAGCAATATGTACCTGGGTGTCATGATGAATGGTTTAATGATGATTTGATGAAGGCCTTCAAGCTAGCGATGGCTTCGAGGCGAGCACGCTTCTGCTCTGAAGGCGATGGTCCACGGACTTCCGGCTGCTCCCTCTTTGACGACCGAGTGAAGTAGGGGCGAGCACGTTTGCTGTCCGGGGATGATAAGGCTGTGGATTCACAGGAGGCTGAGCGGGGGCCAAGCTGCGTCGGGGAGGCTGCCGATGCAGTCGTTTGGCCGATGGAGGCTTTGGCGGAGGAGGCCCGGGGTTCTTCCGAGGGGGGCGAGGTGCCTCGGGGGCAGGAGGAGTCTGTAGCTGAGGTGGCTGGTGCTCTCTCTTCTGCTGTACAAGACGCCGGTGTCTATCCGCCAGTAAATGCCTTGGGGTAGGGGCCGCTGTGGTTCTAGTTGGGTGTTGAGTAGTCGCAGGTGTAGTCCGAGCAGGCTGGTGGTCAGCTGCTAAGTGACCATCTAGAGGCATGTGGTCACTTTTGTTGCCCGGGGGGGAAGCTGGACGCTTGATTGCGTGGCGCCGACCGATTGGGGGTGGCTTGTGCACGTGAGCGTGGCTTCGATCCCTGCGATCCTCGTGATTTGTCGTGGCAGGCGTGATTTGCTGGTTGGAGGGACCCGGCTGTTGTGGGTCTGGAACCACGTGGAGACCGATGGTCTTGGTTGATTTGTGAGGATTCCTGATGGGTCTTGGGTTGTGCTCGTCCCAGCAGATGTTGGGGTCAACCAATTTGACCTTGTTCCTGTTTAGTGTTCTCTGCTTTCCGGACTGTTGGTGCACAACCCAAATGACCTTCCCTCTGACCTTGGTTACAGTCCAGTGTGGGTCCCACCTGGACGTCAGGCTGAGTGGCTCGGTGGCTAAGACGACACAAGAGTCACCTGGCTTGATGATCCCTGCATTTGCTTGTTGGTCCAGTCGCCGCCGATTCCACTGCCTGGCGTCCTTCGTCAGTCCTGCTGCCGTCCGGAGGGCGTCCGACAAGTGCTGGAGGCGTTGATCCAATGGCTGCTCAGCTGGCAATAAACGACTGAGGGGCAGTCTGGCTCTTCTGCCAAAATGTAGGAAATATGGCGTATGGCCTGTTACATCACTAACTGAATTGTTGTAAGCTAGTAAAGCCATACCCAAATATTGCTGCCAGTCTCCTCTGCTGTTGTTGATGAGGGCCGTGATGATGCGTTTGAGCGTACTATTGAATCTCTCGCACTTGCCATTTGCCTGCGGATTATAGGGTGTAGTTCTTCGGTGTTCGATTCCCACGTCAGCCAGATATTCGGTCAAGGCCCTCGCATTGAACTCCAGTCCTCGATCCGTGAGGATAACGTCACAGAAGCCATGTCGACTGAAGTAATGGTGACTTAGGGCTTCCCAGACGGCTTGGCTTGACTTCGATGCGAGGGGAAAGGCTTCGGCCCAGCCGGTGCAATGGTCAATGATGGTCAGGATGTATGTGTTGCCCGAGGGAGTCTCCACGAGTGGGCCAATCAAATCTGCAGCCAAAAATTGCATTGGAGCCTTCGGAAGAGGCATTTGGCCATATGGAGCTTTGACTGGCTGTCTGTTGTGGACTACACAATGAGGGCATTGCTTGATAAATTGAGACACTTGGCGTTTCATGCCTGACCATACAAATGCTTCTTTGATTCTCAGCATTGTCTTCCGCACCGACATGTGACCGACTTCCTGGTGAGCCTTAGAAATGACTTCCGTCTGGTGACGTGGTGGTAAGACGAGCCTGGGATGTTCAGGGGCGTATCTGTAGGGAGGTGTGGTGGAGTAGAGGAGACCATTGATGATTTCGTAGTTATCGTCGTCATCGTCCTCCTCTTTGTCCTTCCATTCAGGCAGGGCCCTTTGATCCGCGGCTACTTGTCGTAGATCGAGGCCATAAGACTGGGCTTCGGCATGAAGCTCGTTGTCAATGGGGGGAATTTTGTCGCCGAGTTGCCAAAATCCGACGTCGAAGGTGGCCACAGTGTCATGTTGTCTGATTCTCGAGAGCATATCAGCTCGGACGTTGAGTTTGCCCTTGTGGTATTCCACTTTACAACCATATTCCGACAAGAGTACAGCCCATCTCTGTATCTTGGTATTGTTGAGGTCTTTTGTAAAGAGGCTCGTAAGGGGCTTATGGTCGACGAACGTCCTGTATGAGCTGCCGATGAGATACACTCTGAGTTGCTTGAGACAATAGACCAAACCATAAGCTTCTTTCTCGATCGTTGCCCATCGACGCTGAGTGGCAGTCAGTTGCTTCGACAAATAGACGATAGGTCTTTCCACCCCATTATCGTCCACCTGGCAAAGTACGCCCCCCACAGCGTAGTCGCAGGCGTCGCAATAAAGTAAATAGGGCTTGTCGGGTTGTGGATGAGCCATTATTCGTTCACTGCAAAGTTCAGCCTTGAGAGTGTCGAACGCCACTTGTTGGTCGTCTGACCAGATGAACTTGACATTTTTTCTGGTCAGGAGGGTGAGTGGTTCTGCTATTTTGGCATAGTCGACGATGCAGGAACGATAATATGAACACATACCCAGGAAGGTCCTTGTCTCGGATAAATTTGTGGGCGCTTTCATGTTGTTGATGGCCTCGGTCTTCTGTGGGTCCGCCGCGAGGCCCTGGGCGCTCACAATATATCCAAGCAGCTTGACTTGCTTCATGCCGAAGACGCATTTCTTGGGATTGAGTCTCAAGTTGTACGATCGAATGCGGTCAAAGATGATCTCTAGATGTTTGAGATGTTCTTCTTCGTTTGAGCTAAAGATGACCAAGTCGTCAATGTAGATCAAAGCGATTTTGCCGATCAAGCCCTTCAGAATGACCTCCATGGCCCTTTGGAATTTCTGAGTGGCACAGTTCAGGCCCATCGGTAGCCTGGTCCAATGAAAGAGCCCGCGATGGCACACAAATGCGGTCTTCTCTTGGTCATCAGGATGAAGTGGTAACTGATGGTATCCAGATTTAAGATCAATGGTGGAAAATACGGTCGCACCTTGTAATTGATCGAAGATGTCCCTGATCAATGGAATAGGGTAGGCATCATTCTTGGTGATCTTGTTGACGGCCGTATAGTCCACCGTGAATCTTGGTTCGTTGCTGTCTTTCTTTTCGACGAGGACGACTGGGGAAGACCAAGGAGACGACGAGGGCACAATGACACCCTGCTCGAGTAACTCGTCCAGCTTCGCATCGAGCGCCTGACGTTTGCTGAAGGGTAGACGATATGGTCTTCTCTTGACTGGTCCCCCAGTCGTTTCGATCCTTACTTCGATCTCAGGATGACATCCGAGGTCCTCGCCCTTGGCTGCAAAAAGGTCGTCATTTTTGCGAACCAAGGCCTCGATGTTAGAGTCTGAAATGAGGGGGGGTCGGTCCCCGAGCGAGCCTATTATCTGCCTCCTAGGTAATAGCTCGAATGCATGCCCTTTCCACGAAAGCATGCCTTGTCCATAGTCAATCAGAGCACCATCTCGCCTCAGTACGTCTCGCCCCAAGATCATACCGTGGCCGATGCCTTCCACAACAGTCACATTGAATGCCCCCACACGTAATTCAGTTAATTCAACTACACCGACAGTCTTGATTTCACCCCCAGTGACATTACATAGTTGCATGGTCGGTGGATTAATTTTGGGGATGAAACCAGCCAATTTACAAAAATTGTCAAATTCTTGGCGCCTTAGAACGCTCCTTGTTGCTCCGGTATCTAGAAGCGCTGTACAATTACAATGTTCGAATTCCAGCTCGACATAGACCAAGGAGTCGACGTCTAAGGCGCTTATTGGCCCCCCTGGTAGCGAGGTCCTCGGTGACTACGCCCCTGGTTTCTGTTCTGCCTGGTCCTATCAGAAATACGTTTTCGACAATCTGTAGCAATGTGACCAACCTTTCGACAGTAATTGCAGATGGGATAGCCGTCCTCCGAGAATTTGTTCTCTATGGGCCCTTGAGCGCTTTGGTCCAGATGCTGCTGGTCATAGTGGGCCATCGGTGTTCGGCGGTTGACATAAGCATTTGGTGTGGGATGGTAGTATCCCTGGGGCTGCTGTGGCTGTTGTCGATGCGACTGGTGTTGCTGTGGTCGGCTGTTGTGATGTCGGCCGTTGTCATGTCTGTGCTGTTGTGGCTGTTGATGCGCCCGTTCTTTCTTGAGGTCATCCCTAAGACCTTGCAGCAATGCCGTCATCTTAGTGAACTGGTGTGTCAAGCCAGTAATTTGACGCTTGCTATCCTGGTCCTGCAAGTCTTGGGGGGGCGGCTGGCAATCTCGGGGGGGTTGTTGTCCCCCAACGGCTCCAACTTCCATGGGTTCCTCAAATCTCTGGGACTCTTTGTGGCCAGAAATGAGGCCCTTCTCACGTGCCATTTGAACCCTATTTTGATTGGATTCTAGTTGACACACTTTGTGGATGGCCAGTTCGAAAGTCTGAGGGTAACCCTTTTCAATAAGTTTTACGGCCAATTTGTCGTCGGCGAGGCCCTTAATGTAATATTCAATGAGGAGCCGTCGTTCTGCGTCCTCTCTTATCTCGTCTCTAGCCAGTGGGTAGGCCAGTGAGACTGCCTTTCGGTATCTCCTGCCATATGCTGCCGTGGTCTCATATGCAGTCTGCTTGATGTTTTGGACCTCATGCTTGAGTTTTTCGTCTTCCTGAGACGAGAGGAATTGCGTTTGTACATGGATTTTGACCTCGTCCCATGTGGCATACAAACGTTGGTCGTGAGTTCTTAGAAATCTCTCGATTTCCTCTCTGAGGTCTGCCGTGGCGGACGTCGTGGCGACCAGAATAGTTTGTTGGGTATAGGGCAAGGTAAGCTCCACTTCCCTGATCCAGTTGCGGACGGCTTGTGATGTGCTGCCGTCACACGATGGCACTCGTTTGGCACAATCTAGGGCCTGTTGGCGATCTTCGGCCAATAATTGTTGTTGGAGGACCCTGTATTGCAAGTCCAATGCCTCCTGATGCTCCTTTTTGGATTGATGCATAAAGTGGTCGCGGAGGATACGTTCCTGTCTGAGATATTCAACAAAAGTTACCTCAGGCAGTGCCTGATTGGCCTGTTCATTGTCCTGGACGGGTTCAGGGTCCTCTCCATGGGCCACTCGGGCTGCCGCTGCTTCCTCGTTGGCCCTTCGTTGGGCTTCGTCATTGACCCTTTGTTGGTCTGCCATCTCTTGCTCGCGTCGTTGGAGCTCGAGGAGATGGGGGTTGTTGGGGTTGAAGGGCGGGTATGGCATCTCGATTGCCTTGTAGAAATAATCCTGATATGTGAAAGGTAAAAGTAATCAGGGGACCTAACTTTGAGCTAAGGGGTTAGTTGAAGAATCTCGAAGCCCATGTGTTTTGGTAAAATATGTCTTCGCGCCTAAAACTTTCAACTAATTGCTGATCTTGTCGTACATCCAGTAATGTGTTTTGGTAAAAGTTGTGTTTTTCAAATATCCAGACTAAAAAAAAAATTTTGGCTTGTAATATCCACTATGTACTCACTGTACTGCTCCAATATGTTCACAAAAAGTTGACTCTGTTCAATTCACTCAGGGTACACCATTGTGAGCTCCAGGAGTCTGCTGGTTGACAGAGACAATCATAAACTACTAGTCACACTTACAGACTAAATAGTCAGTCCTCAATTAAGCAGCTTCCCAAATATATTCTTATCACTGCAGTTGAGGGAGCTCAGCTAGCCAAGGATATGGCTATCACAATTCCAATAATTCAATGACCAGTTGTACTGGGATTTCAAGATGCTAGTTTGTATATGGTAAGAATGACAAACAATATAGTTACGGTTCACAGATAGACTAAAAGGTAATTTATTGTAGGCAACAGAAGGTTATATAGTAAAATGTACAAACAGGTAATTGGAGGATGGCTACAGCCAATCAGAATACAGCATTAAACAATGGGGCATTGTATACACAGTATGTGGGTTCAGTGATTCTGGACTCCAGGTTTCATAACCAGAAAGGTGCTAATTGGTAAAGTGCAATTAACTTCCCTTAGATAATTGTTACTAGCTTTTATCCCCCCAATTCATCTTAATTCCCAATAGACAGAATGCTGGATCACAGAGAATTGTCAGATGCCTTGGTTTGGCAAGGCCTTTGTGTTGGGGCTTATAGATAGGCCCAGCATGATAAATGGTACAACAATATAGAGGATTAAAATTAGGGCCCTTTGTGTAACTTGCTGTCACAAAGGGCAAGCCATATGTGAATGGACTTTAATTATATGGTATCTTAAATGTGGACAATTCTCTGGACTGGCAAACTTGTATAATGCATTAAATGCATAGAAATTACTCTTGTCCAAAATGTAGCAACTTAAATGCAGAAAAGATATATTACCCAACTTTTGGATCCAAGCCTCACTGATCAAGGTAAATACATAGAAGTGCTGTAGGGAAGCTCTAAGAAATAGATCTAAGGAATATATATAAAATGGTATTCATAATTGCATGTATGCTTTTACAATACGTTTTGAATATGGTCAATAAATAAATACTAAAAATACTAAATACTAGATGGAGAGAACTCGGATAATGTGTCCCTTGCCATTTTGTCATTGTCAAAATGTTTGCCATGAGCAACAGTGGAAGCATTAGCTTCACTTGGAAATTGGATGCAGACAATACTGATTGCTCCCCAATTGTCATGTTGTATGAATTATTGCCTGTGCGATGTTGTTTTTTTTTATCATCAATTTTTTGACAACACTCGTTGCTGCCCTTATAGTGGGTTGTGATATGTAATGGTTTTCACCCAAAGTTAAAATGGCAGGATGTTTCTCCGGTCCAGTTGATATGAGATTGCCTGCAAGGAAGAAGAAAATGTTTCAAATAACTATAAAATAAATATTCTGTCAAGCATCGATAAGATACATGCTTTTTTTTTCAGTTACAATTTGTCTTGCTGCTAAAACAAATTATATTTTGTCAAATTTTGGATGCAGGCTAGAAAGGAAAATCAAGTTCAGGTGAATGATATTAGGATGATGAGAGAATGATGATGATGAGATCTTTTTCATAGTCACATGAGATGTGATCCTGTTGTCAACTATAAGCAACATACCTGGGAAGCATACTTGAGATAGTGCCATAGTAGGATATCTCACATTCCTGCTTTCACTGTTTGTTTTACATTTCAGCGCATATACATACTTGATTCAATAGATATAATGTAGGCTAACAAACACACCTACTACACATAATATATACAATCCTCCCACAAGTGCCATACCAAATACCATACTCCCCAGCGACATCTAAAGATAGAGCAAGCTGATGATGTGATCCAAAATGAGGTTAGTCCTTCCCTTCATGCCCAGGGCCAACGTCTAAACTGTTTACGGGAAGTTTCTGCTTTTCACCAGAATCAAGTAATTCAATGTTTACAGTTGTCATGGGGTCAGATTTAGCAGAGATTAACTCAGACAGAATGTCTGACTAAGTTTGGCACTATTGGCATCAGAAAATCTAATCATGTATGTCCAGGGGAATAGAGGTCACTCTGGTACATTGCTATGCAATTATCATCATCATCGTTGTTGCCATCATCATCTTCATCATCATTCACTTAGCATGCTTCTATAAACATCCAAAAATGTGATATGATAGTCATGACACACAAGTAACCAAATTATTTACTTATGAAGTCTTCACTGTTAATCATGTTAATAGCTTACTGAAAATAGTCTTACACCTTTTGAAGCCTTTCAGGTCAAATATATGTGGAAAAAGAAACCATATTTTAAATAATTGGACATTACATAAATGGCCAGTGTTGGGTGATCGGTAATTTCGTAGAGTTGTGTGCCTTTCCTGGCAGGAATTGCAAAAACAGGACCTTTCAGAATCCCTTCTCATTGGCACAAAATCTCCATTATCAGGGTATATTACACATAACACTGGATGGGATCACCTATGGTATCATATGAAGACAATCGTGTGAGTTTTAATGTGAAAACTGGAATGACGGGTCAAATTACTGATTTGTTCCTTGCAATATGTAAAAAAAACCAACTGATTTGAGCAAATCTATATTGAATGAACTGCTTAAATCAATGGATTTTAATTAGATGTAAGGAATTTCATTGATTGGCCTCCATGACAACACACTGGCCCATGCAAAAAGCTGCCACATGAGACATGTAAACAAACGGACAGACAAATTGCACCACCATCACAACATTTGCTGCAATTCCAACAACTGTCACTCAGCCTGTTTTAACACACCCACCCCCAACACTCTTTCAAAATACTGCATGGACTTAGTGGTGGAGTAAGTGCTTGGAAAGCAACCATAATGCAACGTAACAAGCAAAGGAACAGAACTAAGTAACATTGTCATAGGTTAATGCACTGTTTGTCCAGGGTGAGAGAAAGGTCAAAATGCTCCATTAGGAGTGAATGATACCCATGGCATGCACAAAGCAAAAGTAGAAAAAGAAACAAGATTTATGTGCTACATTTGACAGCCTAGGGCACTCCTTACGATTGATTTGTAATAGTATTTTTACTGTACAACTATGGAAGTTTTAAGGCCCTAAACCAAACATGAGCACTTCAGCAAAGCCTTCAGTGATTCTGTCAGACACGCCCCCAAAGCTGACCAATAGCCAGGCCTTCAAGCATGTTATGCAAATGAGGCCGATTTTGCTGTTCATCGCATTTCCGTAATGGTTAGAGGTGTGTTTCCTATATGGGTAGATAGATCTCTCTGAGACCTTAAAAATGATAGGTCATACGTCTCAGAGAAGTGAATAGGTGCTTCGCAAATTGCCGGTAAACTTTTGAAGTGTAGAGGAATCCTAGGCGCTCATTGGCTGAGACGCTATGACGCAAAATTTTATGATAATGTGAGACGATGGAGGGATTCATCTAGGGTAGATTCTCTGGGTGAACATGAGTGTATCTATCACTGACCCTTATATTGAAGATCACATGTAATATTTCCTTTGTACTAGGCAAACATTGTTCCTGCTCTCATGGGGATCATTGCAGAGTGACGAATTTAGTCAGATGTTCTGCTAGGAATGAATCATCCAAAAAAACATTGTCAAGGCTGCAGAAAACATAAAATTATGAGATTCCTGCCAAAAGCGCCACTGCAAGTAAAGGATTTAGTATGCGCTCAAGTCATAAAGTGATGTTGCCTCACAAGCAAGCAATTTATGTACCAGAATCATTCCATACTGGTATTCTGCATTCAAGGTTTGACAGTGACACATAACTAATTCTCAAGATCAACAAAGTGCAGATTTCATGGCAAAACATTCCCTGCAGATAAAGTGCTGAAAACCACTATTGTGGGTCTCTGTTCAATTATATTCCGTCCTTTCTGCCTTATCGGATAATGATTTTTATCCCTTTTTGTCTAATTGGAATCGCCAGCTTTACAGGTCATAAATTCTACGGTTAAATAATTCTTATCATTCTATCTCTTCCAATTACACTAATTGACTGACATGACTTATGCCTAAATGCCTGTCTAGCATTAAGGTAAATAAATCGCCAAGGTCCTCTTGAGATTCCTGGAGCTAATTTTCAGTATGCCAGGATTATGGGGCTTTATGTCCTGCATTTACGCACTGGACAGGATGGGAGGAAGACGAAACAATGTGGTATTATTTCATTAAAACTGCTGTACAACCTTTTTTCCAAATAATATATACTGTACCCTTTTCTTTCAGGGATAAGCAGGGTCACATCAAAGAACACTAGATACAGTCCAGCTAAATTCAATATCCCGTGTGCTCGGAAAATATTGAGTTCAAGGAAAGGGAGTCGAACACACAACCTCCAAGTCAGTTCTTAACCATTTCGTCATGGGAAGTTCAAAATGTCAATTAGAGACAATGTGTCCATGATTAATTAAGCGCCAAAACAACTCACATCTTCCCAGCTGTTTTTCTGAGTATGCCCTTGATACCAGCCCGTCTTTCCTTATTTCTTTTAGCCTTGGGACATTTGTGACATAGAGAAGGACGTGGAATTTACCAGCACAATACTGCAATATGTGGTGTACATAATCTGTGAGGAGCTGCACAATAGTGCCTTGCGGCATCAACACTCATTGCAAACAGCTCACTAGATCGTGGCTTCGTTTATATGTGGGAATGTAAGCGTTGAATAAGTAGAAGTGGTGTTGTTTAGGATATTAATTTTGCATGGTTATTATGATGAAAAATTCATGATATGAATGCAGAAAGCCGGACAAGAAGGTTATTGTCTGAAATTCTTGGGTAGCGAATGAGAAGTATAGTGATTGCATCTTTAGGCTGTGATAACATGCACTGAAATACGACTAAAAATGTCTATTTCATTCGACACAGTAATGACAAAAAGTGAGGACTTAGTCACGAAATTATTAGAAATTAATTTTGAAATGAAATGATACTGCAATGGGAAAAACAGTGACAGTTGGGAAACCTGATGGTGATGATGAATCTTTCTTTGTGAGATGAAAATGAAATGGAAAACTATAACAGTACATTGAGATAAGTGGATGAAGTGATGAAAAATAACATCATTAGAAAGTTGTAGTCCTGGAGGTGAAAACTTGACAGGGAAAATATGATGAATGATAAAAGTAGTATGTCATCAGGGAAGTAAAGGCCAGGAACTTAAACAAAGGGATTGGTGACTTGTATGTAGATGTGGGCCTGTGATAAAGATGACAATTCATGAAGTAGTGAAAGACCAGAATAAAAGCATCATTGAGACGAGTGGTCAAAAGATTTGAACATCATCGAGGAATTCAATATCAGAATATAAAAGACACGGACATGCATAATAATGTTAAGATCATTAACGCAAGATGAAATTGTGAAGAACGGTTTATTAGGATTTACACTGTCATTAAGATTAGTGGGCTGTTGAAATTGAGAAAACAGCACCAGGCAAATGATGAAAGTCTTTGACTTTGGAAATGAAGATTGGAACACATACAGACTTTTGATAACAACGAGAAAAGACCGTAACAGTGCTACTGTCTTTGATAGAAAGGGCATCTTTCCTCAAGCAGTATTGTCTTGTATTGATGGGGCATCCCTATTCATATATTCATTGTGTCTTCATGCCAAATTACACTTTATGGGACTGCAGATTGGATTCTAGCAAGAGAATACTTGTTTTATGCTGACGGGGAGTCCTTGCTTCAGCATCCCTTGCTATATTAGAGGTTAGCCTCTGATGTACTTCGGCACTACTGGCTGATAACCCACCATGCAATAAAATGTAATGAGAACGTCTTTTCTACATTTATCTACAACTTTACTAACTGTTCAATAACGTTGCTTACCATAACCACTCATTTTTGACTCTTTTATTGGTTGGAGATGCCCCCCCCCCTCCGAGAGAGTAGGCCTGATCTGTAAGTACAACCAGTTTATCATTGTTATGTGATTTATAGAAAAGAAAAATGGAAGGAGGAAAGACTGCTCTGCTTTAAAGTACATTGACTATTTACAAAATCACAGCAAATTCGCAATGGAGTTTCACCTTGCAGAAAGGCATATACGTATGTAATGCACAGTACAAGTTGAAAGGTTTCTCTGTTTCCATCCAACTGTGCCACTCTACAGCGATGTCCCTACATATATACTACAAGTCTCCACCTGCAGGGTGGTCTCTAGGCTTGGTTGTTTAGCCCATATTAATACACGAGATGAATGGCCAGAGCGCTTCGTCCATACTGATAACAGCGCATAGGGTGAATTAGCGCCATCTGACGTCACCCTGTCCCTGGGGTGAAATAATTGTGTAGTGCATCCAAGAGTTGATCACTGGATCTTGTTGTCCTGGCATATATATGATATGCGAGTGCTATCAGTATTGACCAGCATAAAAGTTTATAACAAAGTCAAAATTCTACCGTAGGATGCAAAATTGGTAAATTTCATACTGGGAAATTTTACACAATGAACTCAAGTAGCTTCTACTAGGCCTACATCCCGTAAAGCAAATATGATGGTCTTACAAGAGTGTTTTATAAATATCACTCAGCATTGATAATGAGAGAACCTCACAAAAAATATTAAAAAAATAAAACAATGCTGTATCTAAAAATGGCAGCAAATGTAGCACTTTGCAAGACACATTGTTTCATATGAGATACTGAGCAATAAACACTGCGTATATTATATCCTCTGCCAAGTGGCACTCCTGTTGTGCCAGACACATTAATACATCAGCCACAGCTATGTGCCAAAATGGCAGGGGTACAATATGGGAGATTTTCAGGCACACCCGTAATCTGAATGCATTGCAATCTGCCATATATGAGCAAAGAACAATCTAATTTGTGTTATCACACGACTGCAGCTGGATCATTTGGGAAAGGCACGCTTTATCTGCATCACTGAGATTCATCATACATTTTCAGGAATATAGATCTAAACGCAGTATAGAAAGCTTGTATCAAGGGAGTGGTAAATGAAGCTTCACAATCTCAGAGACTGTTCATTACGGTTCTGTGTTTTGTTTATCTCAGTGTATATTAATTTAGTTCATAAAGCACAGATTAAAACTGATGTCACTCTTTTTAGTCTTTTAGTTTGCCTTGTTTGAAGAGGTCAAAATGCATTAAAACTTGGAAGTTTGAGAAGTATGTTTTTTTGGTTTTGGAAGTCTTAAACAATTATTGTGGTTTTTACATCAAAGTTGGCTTTAAATAAAATATTGTAGCAATGTATTTGCACAATATTCCACCAAACCCAATTGGACGAAAACCCAAAGCTCAAAAATATTTTTGTTTCAGCTTTATTTTTCAGTGTATTTGGCACAAATTCATCTTCAATAGGATAAAATTTCTTCCCTGAAGAACCGCAAACAGGAGAAAAAAACAACAACAGAAAATTATAAATTTTTCAAGATACATTTACTTCAATTAACTTGATCCAGAAGTTTTGGGATAACACATTGACTCGATCACAAATATCATTTTGATAAACTTCTGTGACAAACTGATAAGGTACTTCATCGTTCACTTTCCCTCCAAATTAAGATCAGTCTGGTAATCAACATTTCCAAATTTTACACTTCACATGCAACTTTCATCCATTCAATGTGACAATTTCTATAATTTCTACATCAACAATTTTGTCGGCATCTTGCTAAAAGAAATTTCTTACTCTCAGCAAATGGTCGTTTAGCTCAGAAGGCCTAAATTTGTTTTATATGAATCTGTCTGTCTGCTATGTATCTATGTATCCACAACTCATTGCATGATATGTTTGTAGGATGTATCTATTGTCTAACATAGACCTTGATACACCATCAGTATAAGCTTATTTATCTCTCCAGTCTATCTGTATAAAATCTATCTATCAATCTATTTAGCAATCCATCTTTATTCTCTGCTTGTTTCCTTATGCCTCCTTCCCCCCAGTCTTGTTTTGATTCACCCACAGACTGTTCCATCTAATTGCACTTCTGTGTGGGTGGATGTTGCATACACTTCTTTTTGTGTGTCTTCCAACTTTCATTAGTTTGGACAAATTGCAAGTGAATGAAGTGACTCCTCCAACACCAGATAGATGATACAGTTTAATTACATTGAATGTCTGGCACTGCAAACTATAGTGGTCCCTGCATTATAACACGGCCCCTTGTGAGGTCATGAAGTGCGGTTTCTCGTTGGTGTGCGGTCTCTCATCGAGGTGCAATACAAGTGCTACTGAGTCTTGGAGGAAGGTACACATTTTAGGCAAGTCTGTCTCACAACAGAGGGTCTAACAATGTTGGTAGCACTGTAGTGGCAAATCCTACTGGGTGTACATACTGGTTCACATTAATGAGAATTTCCAAATGTGGCTTTTCATTTGCAATCTAGTCTGAGCTCTCTGAGCCTGTCTCTCTAAAGCCGCAAATATAATTTGGGGAATTGGGTGAAATGTTGTTTCCGTACCAAGGCTGCGGCACACAGTATGTTTACTGCTTTGAACGTGTTTGCACTCGCAGAGCTAACTGCTTCAATTCAGCACAAAAATAAAATAACAGTTGGATGGTTTCAACACTTATTTATTGTAAATGTGTAATAAAAATATGATGTCTCATAACATGAGTATCTACAATCACACTTTTGAAGTTGAATGGCAAATATACCTCAAAATAATATCAAACTAATTTGTCTATATTGACCTGTTATTCTATCTATCTTGCTAAATATTGTATCATTGGTCCATCTGTCAGTGTTATGTATGAAATTGAATGACAAACATACGTCAAAAGAGTATCTTACTTATCTGTCAAATTGATCTCTGTTATATGTAATCCTATATCTAGCTATGGATATATATTTCGTCCATCTGTGTACATTATAAAGTAATTTATAATGAAAATGTTATACGTCTAAATATGCAATATTCATGGGTAAAAGCCTTGGATGTAGAGTGTGCCACCCATTCTGAGTTTTCCCTAAGTAAATCAAGGCTGATAGATTTAAGCCAAATAAATCATGTCCAATAAAATCCCCTTGGCTTAGGTGCAACTACTTTTAATGCATAATTCCTGAACCAGAAGACGCCTCTGGGATATCAATTAGATGGTGATTTTGGACTTGGGAACATAATCACGTGTTTCATAATTTCACCCAGCATTTCAGAATATGCATTTCCCAGAGATTTTTCTTTCCTATAAAATACAAAAGTTTCAAACTTTGCACATATTTTATTCACAAAAGCAAATTTTCCTGAAGAATTTTCCCTTCTCCGCTTTATAAATAACAATTACATGTATATAGATATTCTGCATCATTATTTCTGTATATTAATATCCCTGATGATCAGGCGGAATAACAATGATGTGTCTCGGGATGATTCTTAATATTTCAAGAGGGCGGTATCTGGCAAATGCATAACTGAAATTAATGACTAATGTAAGAGAACTCCAAAGAATAGAAAATTTCAAAATCCAAAATTCACTCACAGCATTACAGGCCTTGACGTATATACATGAAATCAATAGTTCTTATTTATGCTGCTGAAGTGTGATGTCAGAGATGACTCAGTGTCACTGTTGGCATTCAATTCTCCAGCAGTGCAATATTTGTAAAACAACTACAAGCTGTGATGTGATTTATAAACTGGGTCAGATTCCCCAGCTGCTTGCCAATGTGAATCGGGTGAAATATTATTTTAAAACACAATTGATGTATCAGGTCAGCTTAGACTTTGTAACATATGCAAACTGAGAAAATGCCTTTTCATCTTCAAAGCATATATTGCAATGGATGATAGGCAATTCTCTGCAGTCTCATCCTTCAAATTCCATTTCCCACCTTCTCATCAATCAAATGCTCTTAACAAGAGAAATTCCCTATTTTTGTATGTTCTTTCACTTTTACACCAACTCATAAATAGTAACAATACAAGTTGCGAATTGGGCTGGAGTAGCCGACATACTGAGGAAAGTGAAATGAAGCAAATATAGCAGAGAAATCTACAGTCATCGACAGAAGTCTTGTTGCCACCATGATGTTCTAGACACTACTGCTCTTATCTTGACTTGTTGTTGACTGATTTTATCAAGACATGGCTTAAATGAAAGCTGAACACTTATTTGACATTATTATATTGTGAGAATAAAATTTGGTCTAAGTCAGAATATTCTACAAATTAATATAGACAGTATATGTCCAAAATTTGCTCTGACAAAAGTTTTGTCGCATTGAAAAATAGGGTTGTAATGCAAATGTACATCGAGAAATATAGCATAATATCATACACACAAACCACCTTAAAGAATAAACAAACTGAACTTGGGAATGAATATCATGCATCTGGACAACTGCATTACCCTATAGGCAAGTACCGAGCAGTGGTGTCAGTTGTGTCAATTGTGGTCGGCTGTGGTCAGCTGTGGTCAGTTGCGGTCACTCTACATGCTCTAAACGACCAAGGAGACTGATTCATAACATTGTTAACTGTATGCTGCATATTTGTTTTGGGTTGCCCTTATCAGACCTCACACAGAACATTATATGAGAATTTACAGCAGCACCAATACCTTAAGGGGAAAGAGTTGCAGGAAGTCATGCTCACTTGTGGTCGAATGACCTTTGCAAACTTACACATAGCTGGTTTCTGTGTGTATGGATATGTAGTCCATAATGTTGGAGATCTCGAAACTAACCTTGTTGTTATTAGTTATAGGCCTATATCTGTTTCTGGTGCTTCATAGACACATTCATATTACCATGCAGTAGAAGCTCTCATGTTACTTATGGGAATTTCCATAGAAGGGAGATGATTTTGAAAACTCCATGTTATGATAACTTTGTTGAGATTTTGTATGACCCATCATACTGATGTTTCTTGTGTTGAGCTGACAAATTCTTTGAATAATTACTATGGAAAGACAAAATGAAAAGTGCGTATTATAGGTAGTGCAGTACTGTAGGGCGGGGGAGGGAGAATGACCTCGAGCCTCCTAATCAGAACTGCCATAGAGTTTAAAGTCTATATTTCTTTGGCCTAGTTCCTGCTAAATTTTCCAAGATTCTTGCCTGTGACGAATGTGGGGCAAATGAAGTGGAAAACCTCCACCATTCCCAACACTAGGCTAGAGAGCTGAAAACATCCCCTTTATGTCACCTCCGATGAAGAAGCTTAATGCCTCTCCTTTCTCCACTTCACATAATGATAATCATTTTCAGTTCTTATTTTCAAAGTTTCTTCCTTTGAAGAATCTTTTGGGATTTCTAAAGGAAAGGCAAGACACATCTTGACATAGATTGCATTCAGACATTTTTCATCAAAGCAGAACAGCATCCATACATAAACATAAAAGGGAAATCTTACTACGCATATACGTGTATGTATTTTGGTTGAATGTATTTTGGTTCTGCCAAGGTGCCATGAAAAAATTCCGAATAGAGAATGATAATCATAATGCAGGCTTCCACTTTCCACGGAATATACAGTGAAAAAGATAACTGTGTAGCACTAGCCTTCTAGCATTGACTGAAACTGCAACAGGCTTCTTTTGACTACTGGCAGTGTTATGACAAATTTCTTCCAAAATGGTCTCTGAATTTTAAAGCTTTCTTGTCACATCACAAAGCTCTATTATCACTTAACTTTCTTTTGTCGCAAAAGTTTCATAAATCTGCAAGCAAGGCTTCATGGAAAATTTAAAAGAAAGAACAGAAAAAGCACTCCAGAGGTTATGTGACCATAAGATGGAAGCCATGTTCAGGTCATGTGATCTGCATCTATTTTGTTAATGGCCCTTTAATGTCGTATGGGACCACGGGATTTCATCTGCCGAACAGCAAAAAAAAGGATTTGATTCTGATACCCGCTTGAAGTCTTGTGCGGGCCTTGTAATCATCCTGCTTTTGAACATGGTCTAGTATCTTGTAGCGGACTCCCGGTCAATAACAGCAACTCAATACTGAGTCATGTAGAATGCAATTGTCTTTCAGATACCAAACTCTCCAAAAATTTTCTTAATCAAAATTTTGGTCACGACTCCAAGAAAACAGAAATACATTTTAGTAATGTACGATGCAGTCCTGCTTGATCAATCTCACTTCTTTCTTATTTTGCCAATTCTTTCTTTTAATGTTCAATAACATTGACCATCTTGTGTTGCTCCGAGAAACTGATGAGCCAGGTCACAAGACCTCGAAATTGGATTACTCAAGACGTGTCACATGACTTCAAGGGAATGTCATGTGACATGCTTTTGGGGATCGTGCCTCCTCAAATTTCTTAAGGTCCTTCACCGAATCCATAGAGAATACTAGTTCCCATTAAGGAAACATTAGCCATGGGATATGTGTTACATACAAATGAACTGTCACTTTATGCACTACACAGAGTAGGAAATAGATCTTCATGTCATGAAAACCGGAAGATGAGCAAGACTACCTTATGAAGACCAATTATGTCGGTCTCTGAGAATGTCTCTGTTCAATTATATTCTGTCTTTCCGCCTGATGGGATAATGATTTTTATCCCTTTCTGTCTAATTGGAGTCATAAATTCTTCGGTTATGTATTTCTTATTGCTCTTTCTCTTCCAATTGAACTAATTGACTGAGATGACTTCTGCCTAACTGCATGTCTAGCATTAAGGTAAATAAATCACCAAGATCCTCTTGAGATTCCTGGCGCCAATTTTCAGTATGCCCAGAGTGTGGGGCTGTATCATGGTTTATGTCCTGCATTCACAAACTTGACAGGATGGGAGGAAGACAAAACAATGTGGTATTATTTTATTGAAACTGTACAACCTTTCGTCCAAATAATGTATACTGTACCTTTTTCTTTCAGGGATAACCAGGGTCATTCAGTTACCATTTCACAGAACACTGGATTTATTTGTTTGTTTGTTTGTGTTTTACGCCTCTGCAGCACCTTAGTGGGCTATATTGAGGCATCACAGAACACTGGAAACAGTCCACATCAATTTGATATCCATTGGGCTGATAAAAAAACGAGTTCAAGGAGCCCGATTCGAACACACAACCTCCAAGTCAGTGGTTCTTAACCATTTGGCCATGGGAAATCAAAATGATTATAGACAAAATGTCCATGATTAATTAAATGCCAAAACAATTCACATATACTCAGTTGTTTTTCTATGTTTGCCCTTCATGCCAGCCTGTCTTTCTTTATTGCCTAATTTAGCCTTGGGATATTTGTGACATAAAGAAAGATGCGAAATATACCAACACTACACTGCAATAATTATGTAGCGTAGGCCTACTTAAGGTATGAGGAGGTGCACAATAGCGCCTTGAGGCATAAAACACTCATATTGCAAGCAACTCACCAGATTGTGTTGTTATAGTATACAGTATTGTCCTTAAATATATTACAAGCCTCCACTGCGATTGGTTGTTTAGTCCATGCTAATACAGCAAGAAATGAATGGCCATTGCGGTTGGTCCAGATTACAGCACATAGGGTGAATTAGAGCTATTTGAAGTCACTCTGTCCCTGGAGTGAGATACTTATACATGTAGTATGTCCAAGAGATGATCAAAGGATCTTGTTGTCCCGGCATATATATGATATCCGAGTTCTATCGGTATTACACCAGCATAAAATTTATAACAAAGTCAAAGTTCTACCGCAGGATGCAAAATTGGTAAATTTCGTACTGGGAAAGTTTACACACTGAACTCAAGTAGCTTCTACTAGGCCTACATCCCGTAAAGCAAATATGATGGTCTTACAAGAGTGTTTTATAAATTTCACTCAGCATTGATAATGAGAGAACCTCACAAAAAATAGAATATTAAAACAATGCTATATCTGAAAATGGCAGCAAATGTAGCACTTAGCATGACACATTTTTTCATATGAGATACTGAGCAATAAACACTGCGTATATTATATCTTCTGCCAAGTGGCGCTCCTGTTGTGCCAGACACATTAATACATCAGCTGCAGATATGTGCCAAAATGGCAGGGGTACAATATCGGAGATTGCAGGCACACCCGTAATCTGAATACATTGCAATCTACCATATATGAGCAAAGAACAATCTAATTTGTGTTATCACACGACTGCAGCTGGATCATTTGGGAAAGGCACGTTTTATCTGCATCACTGAGATTCATCATTCATTTTCAGGAATATAGATCTAAATGCAGTATGGAAAGCCTGTATCAGGGGAGTGGTGCATGGAGCTTCACAATCTCAGAGACTGTTCATTACGGTTCTGTGTTTTGTTTTTCTCTGTGTATATTAATTGAGCTCATAAAGCACAGATCAAAACTGGTGTCACTCTTTTAGTCTTTTAGTTGGCCTTGTTTGAATAGGACAAAATGCATTAAAACTTGGAAGTTTGAGAAGAATGTTTTTTTGGTCTTGGAAGTCCTAAATTGCTAGATGACAAGAAAATGGACACGTGGGATCTATCGAAGATGAAATTGAGGAATGGGGAGATGAGCGATACGTTTATATAAGATATGCAAGGGGTAGCAAATATAATTTTAAAACAATTATTGTGGTTTTTACATCAAAGTTGGCTTTGTAACAAAACATTTGTACAATATTCCACCAAACCCAAATTGGACTCATACGGACGAAAACCCAAAGCTAATAAAGATTTTTGTGTCGGCTTTATTTTTCAGTGTATTTGGCACAAATTCATCTTCAATCAGATAAAATGTCTTCCCTGAAGAACTGCAAACTGACGAAAAAAAAACAACATAAAATTATAAATTTTTAAAGATACATTTACTTCAATTAACTTTATCCAGAAGTTTTGGGATAACACATTGACTCAATCACAAATAGCATTTTGAGAAATTTCTGTGACAAACTGATAAGGTACTTCATCATTCACTTTCCCTCCACATTAAGAGCAATCTGGTAATCAACATTTCCAAATTTTACGCTTCACATGCCAATTTCTATAATTTCTACATCAACAATTTTGTTGGCATCTTGCTAAAAGAAATTTCTCACTCTTAGCAAATGGCCCATTGGTCGTTTAGCTCAGAAGGCCTAAATATGTTTTATATGAATCTGTCTGTCTGCTATGTATCTATGTATCCACAGCTCATTGCATCATATGTGTGTAGGATGTATCTATTGTCTAACATAGACCCTGATACATCATCAGTATAAGCTTATTTATCTCTCCAGTGTATCTGCATAATATCTATCTAGCAATGCATCTATATTCTCTACTTGTTTCCTAATGCCTCTTTTCCCCAGTCTTGTTTTGATTCACCCACAGACTGTTCCATCTAATTGCACTTCTGTGTGGGTGGATGTTGCATACACTTCTTTTTGTGTCTCAATTTTAATTAATTTGGACAAATCACAAGTGATTCCAATTACTCCTCCACCACCAGATAGATGATACAGTTTAATTACATCGAAAGTCTGGCACTGCAAAATGCAGTGGTCCCCGCATTATGACACCGCCCCTTCTGAAGTCATGAAGTGCGGTTTCTCGTAGGTGTGCGGTCTCTTGTCGAGGTGCAAAATGCATTATAAATGCTACTGATTCTGGGAGGAAGGTGTACACATTTAAGGCAAGTCTGTCTTACAACAGACTTGAACAGAGGGTCTAGCAATGTTGGTACCACTATAGTGGCAACTAACATTGAGTGTACTGGTTCACATGAATGAGAATTTCCAAATGTGGCTTATCATTTGCAATCTAGTCTGAGCTCTCTGAGCCGGGCTCTCTAAAGCTGCAAATGTAATTGGGGGAATTGGGTGAAATGTTGTTTCCGTACCAAGACTGCGGCACACAGTATGTTTACTGCTTTGAACGTGTTTGTACTCGCGGAGCTAACTGCTTCAATTCTGCACAAAAATGACATAACAGTTGGATGGTTTCAACACTTAGTTATTGTAAATGTGAAATAAAAATACGATTTCTCATAACATGACTATCTATAATCACACTTTTTGAAGTTGAATGGCAAATATACCTCTAAATAATATCAAACTAATTGGTCTATTTTGATATGTTATTCTATCTATCTTGCTAAACATTGTATTATTGGTCCAGCTGTCAGTGTAATGTATGAAATTGAATGACAAACATATGTCAAAAGAGTATCTTACTTATCTGTCAAATTGATCTCTGTTATATGTAATCCAAATATCTGCCTATAGATATAAATTGTATCTTTCGTGCATCTGTGTATATCATATAGTAATTTATAATGTAAATGTTATATGTCTAGATTTGCCATAATCATGGGTAAATTGGATGTAGAGTGTGCCACCCATTCTGTGTTTTCCCTAAGTAAATCAAGGCTGATAGATTCAAGCCATATAAATCAAGTCCAATAAAATCCCCACGGCTTAGGTGCAACTGCTCTTGATGCATAATTTCTGAACATAACATTTAACATTTAATTTATTTTATGGTGCTTCAAATGAATCATCTCCATCTCAGGAGCACTTTACAAACATAAAATTCAGTCTTAAAAATAACTTAAAATCGATTCAGTTAAAAATCATGAAATGTCACTCATTGCTCATAGGCAACTTTAAAATAGTGAGTCTTTAAATTTTTCTTAAAATCAGATAAGTCGGACGACAATCGACAAATCTCGGGTAGGCTGTTCCATATTGTCGGGGCGGCGCTGGTAAAAGCTCGTGGGCCAAGCGTCCTCGTGTTGCTTCGTGGTACTTCTAGAAGATTACTGCCTCGTGACCTGAGCGACCTCCTTGGACTGTACCAGAAGACCCCTATGGGATATCTATTAGATGGTGATTTTGGACTTGGGAACATAATTACGTGTTTTATAATTTTTTCACCCATTATTTCAGAATAGGCATTTCCCGGAACATTTGCTTTCCTATAAAGTGCAAAAGTTTCAAACTTTGCACATATTGTGTTCAAAAAAGCAAATTTTCCTGAAGAATTTTCCCTTCTCGGCTTTATGAATAACAATTACATGTAGATAGATATTCTGCATCATTATTTCTGTATATTAATGCCCCTGGTGATCAGGCGGAATGACAATGATGTGTCTCAGATGATTCTTAATATTTCAAGAGGGCGGTAACTGGCAAATGCATAAATGGAATTAATGACTAATGTAAAAGAACTGAAAAGAACAAAAAATTTCAAAATCCAAAATTCACTCACTGCATTACAGGCCTTGTCATATATACATGAAATCCATAGTTCTTTTTCATACTGCTGAAGTGTGTTGTCAGAGATGTCTCAGTGTCACTGTTACAAGTAGCATTCAAATTCTCCAGCAGTGCAATATTTTGTAAAAACAACTACAAGCTGTGATGTGATTTATAAACTGAGTCAGATTCCCCAGCTTCTAGCCAATGTGAATTGGGTGAAATATTATTCTAAAACACAATTTATGTATCGGTCAGCTTAGACTTCGTGACACATGCAAACCGACGAACTGCCTTTTCATCTTCAAAGCCTATATTGCAATGGATGATGAGCAATTCTCTGTTGTCTCATCCTTTAAATTCCATTTCCCATCTTCTCATCAATCATATGCTCTTAACAAGAGAAATTCCCTATTTTTGTATGTTCCTTCACTTTTACACCAACTCATAAATAGTAGCAATACAAGTTGCAAATTGGGCTGGAGTAGCTGACATAGGTGGGAAAGTGAAATGAAGCAAATATAGCAGAGAAATCTACAGTCATCGACAGAAGTCTTGTTGCCACCATGATTTTATAGACACTACTGCTCTTATCTTGACTTGTTGTTGACTCATTTTATCAAGACATGGATTAAATGAAAGCTAAACACTTATTTGACATTATTATCTTGTGAAAATAAAATTTTGTCTGAGTCAGAATATTCTACAAATTGATATAGACAGTATATGTCCAAAATTTGCTCTAACAAAAGTCTTGTCGCATTGAAAAATAGTGTGGTAATGCATATGTACATCAAGAAATATATCATAATATCATATGCACAAACCACCTAAAATAATACACAAACTGAACTTGGGAATGAGTATCATGCATCTGGACAACTGCAATACCCTTAGGGCAAGCATCGAGCAGAGGGCCAGCAGTGTCAATTGTGGTCAGCTGTGGTCAGTGGCGGTCACTCCGATTGCTCTAAACGACCAAGGAAACTGATTCATAACATTGTTAACTGTATGCTACATATTTGTATTTGGTTGCCCTTATCAGACCTCACACAGGACATTATGAGAATTGACAGCTGAAGCAATGCCCTAATGGGAAGGAGTTGCAGGAAGTCATGCTCACTTGTGGTCAGATGACCTTTGCAAACTTACACATAGCATTGCTACTGTGTGAATGGATATGTATTCCTTTGTGTTGGAGGTCTCGAAGCTAGCCTCATCCTCAAGTGCTGCTTCCGGGCTAGTTTTGGTGGCTTCGGCCTTGGTGTCCCGGTCTCGGCTACATCACTGATAATCCAGCTCCAAACAGGAAGACTTGATTCAGTGAATAAATATGTACCAGGCCTATATCTGTGCCTTTTTGCCGAGCTTCAACGATTAACTTCTGATGGTCAACTTGCAGTGGAAAGTGTGTTCAGATTACCAATTGGACGGATATGAGGGTATGACATTGAAGGTCCCCTAATCATCCAAATGACATCAAGTCATGCTGCAGTCCTCATAATATACACACGGAATATGACGAGGACCGTAACATGAAAGATTATTCTCTGAACAGAACCCGGAACCATCAGAGACTGCATGTGTAAGAGCTCTGCTTTAGCATCTTGGCCACAAATTGGTCTGGAACAGCATTTAAAGTTACAAAAACCAGCCACCTCATATAAGTCAATGATCGACCATTAAATACGGTTAGACAACCACAATATCCACTGTCCAGCAGTACGTGGCAGTCAGGAGTGCTCAGCCGCTAGTTAGAAGTGGCCATGGAAGGCTGATTCATAACCTCTTTATCCTCATGTCACAGATCAGGATAAAGCTGCCACAAATTGTTATTGATGTGGTCAGTGGGTGTAAGTTGTGGGTATCAGGCATAGCTGCTGGTCAGTTGTTGTTTGATGATGCATCATGTATGGTCAGGTCTGTCAAATCCATTTCATTTATCAATACACTATCCAGGGGTATTGTGTTTAGGATCACACAAGGTTTACTATAGAACAACTGGCATCCATTGCATAAGTGTCTATGCTTACCAAGTAAATGATCCAACTCTGATCAAAATGTGTTACATGTTGTGCATACCCATTTTTTAGACCTTTATGTTACGACAATATATGGTAACTATAACAATATTTTTTTATGTATATTTTTAAATTGATGTCCAACATCATAAATTCCCTAAATACCTCAGAATCATAAATAACATTGGCAATGTAACTTTTGGCTGATCTAGGAGCGAGGTAATCCTGATTTATTATACTTTCGCTGTCCTCGATCAAAGTAAAACATGAAGGCAACTTTGCAAAAATCGAGTTTTACAATTCTCAAAAAATGAAAATTATGGGTAGTGCAGTACAGTAGGCTGGGGAGGGAGAATGACATGGAGCCTCCTCATCAGAACTGCCATAGAGGAAATGTTCATAGCTCTTTAGCCAAGTGTGGGGGATGTGTGAGGCTTTCCACTTCATTTGCCTCCCATTTATCAATGGCAAAACTCATGGAACATTAATTACGGAACTAGGCCAAAGATATATTACTTTGTAGTGATGGTATTGTACGAAAGCTTCCCCATGGGTGAGTCTACAAAAAGTTAGGAGTTAGTTTCATGGAAAGATAGATAATTGGCTAGATTGACAGATAAAATAGATAAATACCAATGCAATCATCTTCCGTACAGCTGAAAGAGCAGTGTTATCTCCACTATAGTCGGCATTCCATGACTTTGCGTTTTTCGATCAACCTCATGTCATAAAGATTGCTTGTTGAACGAAGAATTATGTTGGCATTTCCAAATATCTGTTATCACTTACGAATTGGACCTGGGGCATATTTTCCCGAACCTTATTTTAGGTGAAGGCAACTTGAATATAGTCATTCAATGTTCCTGATGATAATTTCAATTTTTGAACCTATACTGTTGAACGAGGCCATATCGTTCTGAAGATACAAGAAGTAAATCCTTGCTTTCTACCACCCAACCTGCTTTTAATCCGCTACAGTACAATTTGTTATTGATTTTTCGATAACAATTCCCTAACCAGACCTCCCAAGTAGCAGAATAATACGAGCACTCAAAGACAACAATGTTTCTTTGACCAAGTTCCGTGCTAAATGCTCCATGATTCTTGCCTGTGATAAATGTGGGGCAAATGAGGTGGAAAACCTCCACCATCCCCAACACAGGCTAGAGAGCCATAAACATCCCCTTTATGGCACTTCTGATGAAGAAGCTAACGCCTCTCCTTCCTCGACTTCACATAATGATAATTATTCTCAGTCCTTGTTTTCAGAGTTTCTTTCTTTGAACAATCTTATTATTAGTTGAGGGGAGCCGAGTTTAGTTGAGGGGAGGCGAGTTTAGTTGAGATAAGTTGAGTTTAGTTGAGTTCAGTTGAGGTTACTTGAGTTTAGTTGAGTTAAGTTGAGGGTAGTTGAGGGAAGCTGAAGGTAGTTGAGGGTGGCGGAAGTGAAAAGGGGTAGGGGAGACCGGGGTAAGTTGTGCCGCGGGGTAAGTTGTGCCGCCCACTGTTGGGGTTAAATGAAGAACTGGGCAAAGAAGGCAATGCCACCCATATATACCCACTTGGTAAACATCATCAGGCACCAAGAAAAAAAATACCAAATATAATGGTATGAAAAGCTACACTAATAAATTCAATTTTGTTGCTGAAAACTTGAAGTGCCGAGGACTGACATTCGGGTTTCTCAGTCATTTGGTATTTGTAATTAGATGATGTCCCTCTGGTAGGATGGAGTTAAGAGGTATATCAAGACATTTCTGTTGTTAGATTTCATTTTGCATTGTTTGTTAATTTTTGACAACCAGTTTAATCCAGAAAATCAATTTGGGATAAGTTGTGCCGTTTTGATTGGGGTGAGTTGTGCCAATGGTATGACATAGGAATTAATATTTTATTCATCTTTTTTTGTCAAAATTTTACGCATGGCCTAAAAATGTTGTGAAATAACTCACACTGAAAGGAACACATGTTAAAAGAGTATTAACACCCTATAAACAATAAATAATTCTGGTATTTTTCAGCATTTTTAATTTGTATATAAAATGGCTCATAAATGTCTGATTAGTTTCATGTAACATGTCAGTCATACATTAAAAACATGATACAAATGATCTATCTGAAGAAACGGGTGAAATACAAGATTTTTTTGGAATAAATTAGGCGGCACAACTTACCCCGGCACCGGGGCAAGTTGTGCCACTTGACCTACTTTTTTCAGATGCCTGTCATGACCTTCTCAATGGTCGGACTGCCCTGAAACTTTGGTTGATTCTGGCCAACCTATTATATTTTGATGTCTGATTTTCAGATTGCATGATTAAGCTTTGGTTTTTCGGAAAATCAGCCTGACAAAAAAAATGACACAACTTACCCCGGTCTCCCCTAAGTTGAGGGTAAAAGAGGTTAAGTTGAGGGTGCCGAGTTTATGAGAGGGCTTGGAGGGTGCATCCCATCATGAGGCCTGGAAAAGACTGTAACAGTGCTACTTTTTCCTTACGCAGTATCGTCTTGTATTGATGCGGCATCCATATTCATATATTCATTGTGTCTTCATGCCGAATTACAGTTTATGGCACTACAGATTGGATGCTAGCAAGGGAATACTTGTTTATGCTGACAAGAAGTCCTTGCTTCAGCATCCCTTGCTATATTAGAGGTTAGCCTCTAATGTACTTCGGCACTATTGGCTGATAAGCCACTATGCCATGAAGGCGGATAGCACACAGTTTGTGCTGTTTCTGTTCACTGTAAATTTTGAATTTTCAGTTAGCTTAATTGATTGAGTGAGATAGTTGCACAATTCCTTTGAGCCAAGATAGCTTGTTGTTGGCTAGTTATAACAACATAAAGATTATCATAACTCAAAACAGCTAGCTATCATGGCTCAAACAAAATATGCAACCGTCTCACTCAATCATTTGAGCTAACTCAGAATTTCAGAATTTACAGTGTAATAATAACGTCTTGAGATAAAAATTGTCATGTGACTTATGTTAACCTTTTTCAACATTCATCTACGACTTTACTAACTGTTAAATAATGTTGTTTACTGCAGTCAATTATTTTCAAGTCTTTTATTGGTTGGAGAAGCCCACTAAAGTTTGTCATTGTCATGGGAATTACAGAGAGGAAAAATGGAAGGAGGTCAAAGTCAAAGTCAAAGTCAAAAGTCAAAGTCAAAGTCGAAATCACCTTTATTTAATCAGGGTAGCCCAATTCAGTTACAAACTGTTTTACGATGGAGCCCTGAGCTATAACAGGTGTACATAATTTAAAAGTAAATTTAAATAAATGTAAACAATTAAAAACATAATGTATATAATGATAAAACCGGTAAAAACACAAAAGCCTTCAGGTTCTATTAGATAAAATAAACTTCAAAATATTATGCTTAAAAGAGTCAAGACTAGAGCAGGATCTTATCACAGCAGGTAGTGAGTTCCAGGCAAAGACATTCTGCTAAAAAGTGTATTGACTATTTACAGAATTGTCCTTAAATATGTATTACAAGCCTCCACCAGCAGGGTGGTCACTGGGATTGGTTGTTTAGTCCATACTAATACAGCAAGAAATTTATGGCCATTGCGGTTGGTCCATACAGATTGCAGCACATACAGTGAATTAGAGCCATTTGAAGCCGCTCTGTCCCCAGGGTGAAATGTGTAGGTAGTATATCCAAGAGTTGATCACAGGATCTTGTTGTTGTCCTGGCATATATGATTTGCGAGTTCTATCAGTGTTGACCAGCATAAAAGTTTATAAAAAAGTCCTACCACAGCATGCAAAAATTGGTAAATGTAGTACTGGGAAAGTTTACACACTGAACTAGCTTCTACTAGGCCTACATCCCGAAAAGAAAAATTTTATGTGATGATGGGTCGTCAATGCTCAACAGTTCTGTGAGTGTTTTATAAATTTCACCCGGCATATTGAATGAGAGGACTGCCCTAAAAATAAAATAATAAAACAATGTTGTATCTGAAAACGGCAACAAAAGTACCAATTAGCAAGACACATTGTTTCATCTCACATACTGAGCAATAAAAACTGCGTAAATTATATCCTGTGCTAAATAGTGCTCATGTTGTGCCAGATGCATTACAGGTGTCATCAAATCACTCGCAAACACTCGTTTTTGCCGATTCCATGGCAACAAAAGCACCTAGAAGAAAAATTTCTTCACTCACATGCTTCTGGTAGCTGTTTATATGATCCAGTCACATTTTCGCCATGTTTCGCGACTTTTTTTGCCAATTTTCGACGTAATTTGTTGACAATTTCTGACGTCAAATTTGCTTCTTCAGCCTTCGTGACGTAAACAGAGAATTTGCTTGTGCGTAACTATGACGTCACATCAATAGCTATCAATGTACAGTGGCGTCCCTTGTGTTGGAATTCTGTTCACGAAGTAGATGATGACGACTGTAATAGATCAGCCACAGATATGTGCCAAAATGGCCGAAGTGCAATATGGGAGATTTGCCATAATCTAAATACGTTGCAATCTGCCGTATATGAGCAAGGAACAATCTAATTTGTGTTATCACACGACTCCAGCTGGATTCATTTGGGAAAGGCACGATTCACTTGCATCAGTGAAATTCATCATTCATTTTCAGGAATATAGATCTAGACGCAGTACGGAAAAGCTTGTATCAAGGGAGTGGTGCATGAAGCTTCAATAGACCAGTCATTATGGTTCTGTGCTTTTCAGAGCCTATATTGTTGAATTTATGATGAATCTTGATGACATTTAGTGACAGTAGATTATGATTTTTTGAAGTAATAAATTGAATAAAACTCTGTCTGGCCATTTTAAGGACTAGTTAAAATACCATGTTAATGATGTTATGTATCTCACCATAATGCAGTGAAACTTTCTATCTATCCTTCCGTCTATCTATCTATCTATCTTTCTGTCTATGTATCTATATCCATCTACATGTATGGACTATTTGCACCGTCTAAATTTACTTTTTTTGTTGCTAAAATCAATAGTTAGTAACTCTCAGAATACTGCATGTCTAATATTATGACAACTGTAAGCCTGGAACCAATTACATTGATATAAATTTTCTCGATTAAAGTATCACTTGACAAATTCTTGCTTTTCACTACAGTAACTGTATACCCAGTTTGTTGGTACACATCTGGTTACATTCTCTGGTTTAGAACTGGCCTGAACAGCTATGGCTGCACTTTCCGAAAGATATTACTCAGTCTGTTGATCTATCAATTGCACTAAAGTAGCTGCAATGGCGAAGCAGTATATGTATACCTAATAAGCTGCCCAAACACCTTCATATACTCCTTCAACGTATTTATTATGGGAGCAGAGTATTCCATCCTTCCTGCAAATAAATCAAGTCTAAAAAATAAAGACAAATAAATCAAGTCCAATAGAATTCTCATAGTTTAGGTGCAGCCAATGTTGATGCATAATTACTGTGCCAATTGAATCCTGTGGGATATGAATCAGATCGTGGATATTATGAGGTTATACCATGGGTAGGTGCAGTACATCCCTGGTATACTCCCCTCGACCCAAGTATATTCCCTCGACCCTTCGAAAACCATTTTAATCCCATGTCTAGGCACATTTTTGAGATATAAAGTAAAAAACATTAGTTTTTGAGATATCGCCTTGAAATATTGGATTTGTTATCTGTACTATATGTACAAAAGTACTGAATAATTTAATAGGTCTGCTGCTTTCAGGTCCTGAGATATAAAATAAAACGGCCATGGAACTGAAAAAAAAGTTGACTCAAATCAGTGATTTTCCGCTTGAAGTGAGAATTCTTGTTTCAGTTATGATTTTTTTGTGGCAAGAGTTTTTGAGATATCGTCTTGAAATTTTGTATTTGTAATTTATACTATATTTCAAAATACTGTGGGATATGATGTATCTACATTGATTAGATATAAAATAAAACAGCAGTGTAAGGCAGAAAAATGTTTCTGAAATCAAGGATCCATAGGGCTGAAACAGTACTAGTCAAGAGAATTTAACAATATTACTCTGTCATATGTTGTGAAATATTGTCTAAAACAATAAAACAAAATAAAAAGGGGTCCTCATCCCGATGGAAATTCATATAAATCACTATTTGTATTACTAAGTCACTTTGAAAAAAGTAAACGAATTTACCGAAAATCACATTGTAAAATTATCTATAACAGATGGAAAGTCGAAAATATTACAGCCCACAACAGCTTTTTTCTGCGCTTCTAATGCTTTAATCCATTTGTCTCTAACCCCAATAGATCCTACTAAAATTGAATAAAACTGAGCATTTTTGGTCTGTTGTCAAAATTACAAGAAAAGATGCTGAGCAGCAGCAGAGATTGTGACGCTATACCAGATTTGTGGGGGTGTGTCTGAATACTGCTCTCTGATTGGTTGTGCATATGTGTTTCATCATTTTTGCACCATTTATTTCACCATAAGGTTTACCAGACTTTCGTACATTCCAAAAAAGTTGCAAATGAAAGTTTTATACTTTGCACATATATCATTAGCAAAACACTGTAGTGAATAATTTTCCCAGTTTTCTGTACTGGCTTGATGAATACCAAATACATGCATCACTATTTTTGTATATTAATGGCCCAGGTGATCAGACGGAATAACCATGAATATCCGAGGATAATTTCTTTAGCGTTCAGAACAGTAGAATCTTGCATATGCAATATATTAGTATAACAGCATCTGAGGCATCTGCTTAAGTCTAGTATTACCAAAAGTATCGCCATCAGTCATGTTTGCACAGACACCATATTAAGGAAAATATTAATATAGAACAAATATGTTCATGACTGTCCACAGAGACTGATCACATCATATGCCTGCATTCTAGCCACACAGGAAAATCACTGATACCATATGTCTCCTTATACCGACGGTTTCACTGATTAGTTCATATTCACCTTGGTGATTCCATCCTTGCCAAAGTATTTCTTCAATAGATCATGAGGTATACTTGGGGACAAGTCCGATTGCTACAAGTTCATAACCACATATTGAAACCGACATCACTCCTTTTAGTCTTTTGGTTGGCCTTGTAGGAGTACAGGACAAATTGCATGTTGACATCTATGATGTTGTAGTGTTGGAAGGAATATATTGAGCCAAATTGCCAGGATGACAAGAAGATGGATAGGTGGATAAAGTGTGATCAAATTGAAGGTTGGGAAGATGAGTGATACTTTTATGCAAGGCAGGTACCAAATACTTTTTTTAATCAAATATGTTGTTTTTACATCAAAATTACAGCTGTTGTAACAATACAGTTGTCAATATTCGATATTCCTCAAAACCCAAATTGGAATGATACAGAGGACAAGCCAAAAGCAAATGACGATTTTTGTATCAGCTTTATTTTTCAATGCATATTTGGTACAATTCAATCATCAATTTGTTGAAATTTCTGACCTGAGGAACTGCACGCTGGAGGACAAAAATAACAAAATTATGCATTATTGGATATGTATTTAGGCTACTTCAATCAACTTGATTTACAACTTTTGAGATAACACATTGACTCCATCACAAATGGCATTTTGTGAAATTTCTGTGACAAACTGGTAAGGAACTTCATAATTCACTTTCAATTTACATTAAAATCAGTCTGGTAATCAACATTTCAAAATTTTACACGTCACAACATTCATCCATTTAATGTGACAATTCCTATAATTTCTGCATCAAGAAATTTTGTTAGCACGTTGCTGAAAGAAATTTCTCACTCTTAGTGAATTCGACATTGGTCGTTTAGCTCAGAAGCCAAAATATATTTGACATAAATCTGGCCAACTAGCTCTGCATGGATGGATAGATATATAATTCATGATTACATACACGCCTGGGAATAAAGGGGAACGACAGACAGTTACTGTAAGATAGTACCTCAGTTGTGAACACAGATGTCAATCTCTATTATAGAGATTGACATAATAACTACAGTGCCGCCTGTAAGTAAGTGAAATGCATGATATTGTGCCATTGCATCAATGTTGAACATCCTTAATCAAAATGCTTCTGGAAGGACGAATTCTCATCCGATGAGAGGAAAACATTTTGGGTCATAAAGGCCGATATGTGAGGCATGTGGGATAAAAATTAGCAGCCAATTTTCTTTGCTGTAGTTGGAGTTAGGTATGGGTCAAAGTCTTTGATAAGTAAGTGAAACGCAGGCCCAATGTTAAAAGATAGGGTAGGGTGGTTCACTTACTTATCAAAGACTTTGACCCATACCTAACTCCGACTACAGCGAAGAAAATGGGCTGCTATTTTTATCCCACTTGCCTCACACATCGGCCTTTATGACCCACTTTGTTTCCCTTTCATCCGATGAAAATTCATGCCTCCACAAGCAGTTAGGCTGAGGATGTTTAGCATTGATGCAATGGCACAATGTCACGCGTTTCACATACTTACAGGCGGCACTGTATAACAATCATCCTAAAATGTATCTATATATATATATATATATATACATGTATATCTGTATCTCTCAATATATTATGTATCAATAACTCATTACATGATATTTATCTGTGCAGGATGTTTCTCGTGCTAACATAGACCCTGATACAACATCAGTATATGCTTATTTATCTCTCCTGTCTATAGGCGTACCGGAGGGGGGGATGGCAGGGGGGCAGTCGCTCCCCCAAAAGTTTTGGTAACAGTGATATTCAGGCAAAATGGCTAAGAAATTTGGGCAGGTGATTTAATGAAAACTATTGAAAATTAATGATTTCCGGGCAATAGTATTTGAAATGGTATTAAATTTAAATCTTTAAATTCGGGCAAGTGTCTCTCGTCCCCCTAAAAATTGCACTCTCGGTACGCCTATGCTCTTGTCTATCTGCATATCTAACTGCTTCAATTCAGCAAGAAAATGAAACAACAGTTGGATGATCTCGTAACTTATTTATTGAAAATGTAAAATTGATGTCTCATAACATAATTATCAACAATCACCCTTTTTGAAGTTTAATGGCAAACATACCTCAAAAAAATATCAAACTAATTGGTCTATATTGATCTGTTATTCTATCTATCTTGCCAAACATTGTATCACAGGTCCATCTGTCTGTGTAATGTATGAAATTGTATGACAAACATATACATGTCAAAAGAGTATATTACTTATTTGCAGATTGATCTCGGTTATAAGTAATCCATCTATCCGGCTATATACAGTGTATCTTTGGTCAATCGGTGTACATTATATACTGTAATATATAATGTAAATGTTATATAACTAGATTTGCAATATTCAGAGCAAAAGCCTTGGATGTAGAGTATGCCACCCATCCTGTGTAAGTAAATCAAGGCTGATAGATTCAAGCCAAATAAATCAAGTCAAATAAAATCCCCATGGCTTAGGTGCAACTACTTTTGATGCATAATTCCTGCACCAGAAGACCCCTATGGGATGTCAATTAGATGACGATTTTCAACTTGGGAAAATAATTGTGTTTCATCATTTTTGCACCCATTTTTTCTAAATACTAATTTTTCAAGAATATTTTGCCTGCCTATAAAGTAGCAAAAGTTTCAAACTTTACACATACAAAAATAAATTTTCCTTAAGAATTTTTCTCTCTTCCTTCTTGGCTTTATGAATAACAATTACATGTAGACAGATATTCTGCATCATTATTTCTGTATATTAATGCCCCTGGTGATCAGCCGGAATAACAATGATGTGTCTCAGATGATTTTTAATATTTCAAGAGGGTAGCATCTGGTGAATGCATAAATGAAATTAATGAGACAAATATAAACGAATGCAAAAGAATAGAAAATATCAAAATCCAAAATTCACTCACACCATTACAGTCCTTGTCACAATTAATGAAATCCCATTTTCTGTTTTATGCTGCTGAAGTGTGATGTCAGTGTGATGTCAGAGATGACAGTGCAATAGCTGTAAAACAATTACAAGTTATGACGTGATTTATAAACTGGGTCAGATTCCCCAGCTTCTAACCAATGTGAATCGGGTGAAATATCATTTTAAACACAATTTATGTATCAGGTCAGCTGAGACTTTGTAACACATGCAAACTGAGAAACTGCCTTTTCATCTTGAAAGCATATATTGCAATGGAAGATAAGCAATTCTCTGTTGTCTCATTCTCCAAATTCTATTTCCCTCCTTCTCATCAATCAAATGCTCTTAACAAGAGAATTTTTGTATATTCCTTCACTTTTACACCAACTCATAAATAGTAACAATCCACGTTGCAAATTGGGCTGGAGTAGCCGACATAGTGAGGAAAGAGAAATGAAGCAAATATAGCAGAGAAATATACAGTCATTGACAGAAGTCTTGTTGCCACCATGATGTTCTAGACACTACTGCTCTTATCTTGACTTGTGGTTGACTGACTTTATCAAGACATGGCTTAAATGAAAGCTAAACACTTATTTGACATTATTATATTGTGAAAATAGAATTTTGTCTGAGTCAGAATATTCCACAAATTGATATAGACAGTATATGTCCAAAATTTGCTCTAACAAAAGTCTTGTCGCATTGAAAAATAGTGTAGTAATGCATATGTACATCAACAAATATATCATAATATCATATACACAAACCACCTAAAATAATACACAAACTGAACTTGGGAATGAGTATCATGCATCTGGACAACTGCAATACCCTATAGGCAAGTACCGAGCAGTGATGTCACCGGTGTCAATTGTGGTCGATTGTGGTCAGCTGTGGTTGGTTGTGGTCACTACACTTGCTCTAACTGACCAAGGAAACTGATTCATAACATTGTTAACTGTATGCTACACATTTGTATTTGGTTGCCCTTATCAGACCTCACACAGGACATTATGAGAATTGACAGCTGCACCAATACCTTAAGGGGAAGGAGTTGCAGGAAGTCATGCTCACTTGTGGTCAAATGACCTTTGCAAACTTACACATAGCATTGCCACTTTGTGTATGGATACATAATCCATAGTGTTGGAGGTCTCAAAGCTAACCTTGTCCTTGATTGATGGCTTCGGACTTGATGTCCCAGTCTCAACTACATCACCGGTAGTCCAACACAAAATAGGAAGCCTAATTCATGTGCATAAAGATGAACTCATAATAGGCCTATATCTGTGCCTTTTTGCTGAGCTTCAGCAGCTCACTGTTATTACAGATCTCGTATAAGTGTGCCATGTTCTTTTAAACTGCCACAGTGCCCTTGTGATGTCAGTATCAGCATAATGATTTCACAGTTGGTATATTTGCAGTTTCAGCTGTGTCACTTGGAACCCATACTGATCACACCATTACAAATTCACACATACATGTAAGCTGTTAGATTGTTGCTCAACATTGATTATTCAGTTTGATGTTTTGAATAAATCCAAAAGTTACAATATCCAGCTATATTTTATGCATGGATTTTGTGTATAACTGCTATCAGTTTTTAGCAGTTTTACAACCAAAAAATTTCATTCACTCTCACATTCATTTGTTGGTCTGAGAGGTTATCACGTGCTGCTCTGTCTTGGCAAAAATAATATACTCAGGAACCATTCAGAATTTAAGACCTAAGGGGCGGGGGAGTTTTGCTTGGGGCATCCTTATCACTGATTTCTAATAATGTTTATTTGATGATCGAATTCTTAGTCTCCTTGTCTGGCCTTTTCCCAGATATTTGGGGAGCAACTAACCCCCCCCCCCCATTTCTCGTCCTCTGGTATGCCCATGCAGCACCGCCACGTTCACTTCCGAAAAATCTCCCCATCATCCCCATTCCAGTCATCAATTCTGTTTCTTTGGTGAAGATCTTACCTAAAACGCTGAAAAGCCACAAGGTGCTGCCCTCAATGAGAAATTTCACAACAGGACACCATGAATGTCCATGATGATCAAGCAAGTGGCTCAAACATATCAGTTTCACCTGCTCCAACTGAATCAAACAACCATACCAATGAATGCAGATTAATCAATTGTCATTCACACTTAGACAGCCCATAAGCCTGACTTGTTGGTAGCAGTTGGAATCGACACTAAAGCTTGGAGTGTCAATAGTGATGTCAGTATTGCAATACTGACATCATCTGGGCATATATTCACATGGAACATGGCACACTTATACGAGATCTGTAATAATGATCAACTTGCAGTTGAAAATATTACAGTGAGCCCTGTGTACGGAGTACCAAATTGGTCGATAAGTGGGTATAGACAGTGCAGTCCTCTAAAGCCAGTTTCGTTACTCTTGTTGGTTCATTGATTAGATGAGTGATTCATGGTGTTAAACCACTGCATGTTAGGCTCTTACATGTACTTCATGCTGTTTGATCTTTTAACTTGCCCAACAAAGACACTGATGCAAATGGTCGCCACTGAAAAAGCCAAATGACATCCACCATGTTGTTAGCATGAAGATCAATCACTAAGAGCTCTGTTTTTCTGAACAGGAAGAGAACCTTGGTCACAAAGTGGTCTTGAACAGCTTTCAAAGTTATACAAACTGGCCACCTCATATAAGTCAATGACCATTAGATATGGTTGGACAACCACAATATTCACAGTCTAGCAGTATGTGGCAGTCAGGAGTGCTCTGCCGCTTGTTAGAAGTGACCATGGAAGGCTGATTCATGACCTTGTTATCCTCATGTCAAACATCTGGATTCAGCTGCACAAATTGTTATCGATGTGGTCAGTGGTTGCAAGTTGTGGGTATCAGGCAGAGCTACTGGTCAGCAGTTGGTTGATGATGCATCATGTATGGTCAGTCTGTCAAATCCATTTCATTTATCAATACACTATCCAGGGGTCTTGTGCTTAGGATCATGAATGGTGACCATAGAACAACTGGCATCCATTGCATAAGTGTCTATGCTTACCAAGTAAATAATCCAACTCTGATCAAAATGTGTTACATGTTGTGCATACCCATGTTTTAGACCTTTATGTTACGACAATACAGTGCCGCCTGTAAGTAAGTGAAACACATGCTATTGTGCCATTGCATCAATGTTAAACATCCTTAACCAAAATGCTTCTGGAAGGACGAATTCTTATCCGATGAGAGCAAAACATTTTGGGTCATAAAGGCCGATATGTGAGGCATGTGGGATAAAAATAGCAGCCAATTTTTCTTTGCTGCAGTTGTAGTTAGGTATGGGTCAAAGTCTTTGATAAGTAAGTGAAACGCAGGCCCAATGTTAAAACATAGGGAAGGGTGGTTCACTTACTTATCAAAGACTTTGACCCCTACCTAACTAAGACTACAGCAAAGAAAATGGGCTGCTATTTTTATCCAACTTGCCTCACACATCGGCCTTTATGACCCACTTTGTCTCCCTTTCATCCGATGAGAATTCATGCCTCCACAATCAGTTTTGCTGAGTATGTTTAGCATTTTTGCTAGTAACGTAGATTCCGTATACAAAAAAGTTCAATCACGGGTATACTTTGTGAGACAACTGTGTAAATTGAATGTTGATAGTGTGATCATAGACCTGTTCTATTCGTCAGTCATACAGTCTGTGCTGTCATTTTCCATTGTCTGCTGGTATGGTAATAGTACTTCTGAATCGCATCAAAAACTCGGAAGAGCAGTCAACACATGTACAAAATTAGGTGTTAGTAATGCCTTGTCTCTGTATGAACTTTATAAGAAGGCTACTAAGAAAATGTGTGAGGTTATTGTAAAGGATGAAATCCACCCACTTAACCACAAATATGTCAAACTACGATCGGCAAAAAGATTAAGATCCATAAAGTGCCGCACGGCCAGATACCACAAGTCATTTGTGCCAGCCAGTATAAGAATGTTGAATGAATGATTGTTTGGTAAAATATGTATGTGTATAAGTGTGGTTGTATGTTTTCAATTGTATGATGTAATTTGTATGACTGGATGTGTCTGATGTGTGAATGTGTGATTGTACAAGACAAGTTTCGTGCCTGGCATGAATAATAAAGTATTTATTATTATTATTATTATGCAATAGCACAATGTCATGCGTTTCACTTACTTACAGGCGGCACTGTATATGGTAACTATAACAATATTGATGTCCCACTTCATAAATTCCCTAAATACCTCGGAATCATAAATAACATTGGCAATGTCACTTTTGGCTGATCTAAGAGCGATGTAATCCTGAGTTATTATACTTTCACTGTCCTTGATCATAGTAAAACACAAATAAGGAAAGATTGTAAAAATCGAGTGGTAAAATTCTCAAAAAGTGAAAATTATGTGTAGTGCAGTACAGTAGGGTGGGGAGGGAGAATGACATGATGTCTCCTCATCAGAACAGCCACAGAGGAAATGTTCATAGCTCTCTAGCCTAGTGTGGGGGATGTGTGAGGCTTTCCACTTCATCTGCCTCCCATTTATCAATGGCAAAACACATGGAACATTAATTACGGAACTAGGGCAAAGATATATTACTATTTGTATTGCTGGTATTGTCCCGAAGCTTCCCCATGGGTGAGTCTGCAAAAAGTTAAGAGTTTGTTTTCATGGAAACATAGATAATTGGCTAGATTGACAGATAAAATAGATAAATAACAATGTAATCATCTTCCGTACAGCTGAAAGAGCAGTGTATGTCTGCATTCCATGACTTTGCGTTTTTCGATCAACCTCATGTCATAAAGATTGATCGTTGAAAGAAGAATGATGCTGGCATTTCCAAATATCTGTAGCCATGTACCAGGTGTTATCACTTACGAATTGGACCTGGGGCATATTTTCCCGAACCTTATTTTAGGTGAAGGCAACTTGAATATAGTCGATAGATAGATAGATAGATATATTTATTTCCAACATACATAGTACATGATATATTCATAAGGATAGCTTTCAAATTATAATAAGAAAATTACATATGTTGGGGGCAATCTACCCGAGTAAATGATTATTACTGTTCCCATTGCGGGGTGACTGCCAAAGTTAAATTAACAGTTAATTAAAAGGAGAATATATGAAAAAAAAAATCATATATATACTAATAATTAATATGTCAATCCAACAAGTAGTGAATAATTATGTACATAGCATCTGCACCAATATACAAATCAGTTTATATAAAACAATAACATCACATTAACAATACAGTTGAAATTATAACTTACAACGACAGAACATTCATGCAAGGAAATGCAAATTGTTAATTATAATGTATATATTTCATTCAACAAAAATGTCAATAAAATTAAAATTATCATAATTTCTAACAGTTTTTCAATAGGATTCTAATTTTAAGATCACTACTTGCTTACTAAACAACTTAACATCCTTCTTATTTTTAACAATATTTGGTAACTGTAACCATAAATTCGGTGCCCTGCCGAGAAAACTTTTATTATAAATTTTTATAGTATGTTGTGCAACCCGTGGGCAGTCCCTGTTTCTAGTGTTATATCCATGTACATTTTGTTCAAATACGTTAACTATTCTTTTTGGTAGAGTATCATTCGTATATTTGAAAGAAATCTTCATAAGAGACAGAGATATTAAGTCTTACACAGTTAGAATTTTCGCTATTTTAAAATATGGTTTTAGGCGAGTTCTTCTATTAATTAAAAATAATGCCCGAATAGCTTTGTTCTGTTGAACCTGTAGCCTTTTTATATTACTGGTCGATGTCATGGGTCCCCATACACATAACGAATAAGTTAAGTGCGATTGAATGTTAGCAAAATACAACAACCTCTTTGAGCTCACAGACAACACATTTTTAACCATATTCAAACTATAAATTCCAGAATTCAACTTCATCGATAAATGCTTTACATGTTCATTCCAATTAAGATTTTCATCAATGTAAACCCCTAAAAATTTGGTACACGATACTTGCTTTATTTCTTGACCAGAAACTTCTATTTTACAAGTGATATCTGGTTTATTGTTAATTCTCTTGAACAAAATATAGCACGATTTCTCAATATTTAATGATAGAGAGTTATAATTAAACCATTCTTTCAAGTACTTCAGGTCTTCATTATCCTTTCTAAAAAGGAATCTTGTATTACCACCAGTGATATAAATAGTAGTATCATCCGCAAAAGATAGTCATTCAAAGTTCCTAATGATAATTTCAATGCTGTGAAAGGCTGGGATATAACTGACAGCTTTGTATGTTGACACCACCCTGCTACATACAGTGCAGTAATTAAATCATAAATTTGAGTTATTTTACAATACTTCTTATTTCTTTGCAAAACGTGAAATTCGAAAATTAAGTAAACAAATGTACAAGTTCTTTTTATCTTTTTGAACCGATACTGTTGAACGAGGACATATCGTTCTGAAGATACAAGAAGTAAATCCTCGCTTTCTACCACCGAACCTGCTTTTAATCTGCTACAGTACAATTTGTTATTGATTTTTCGATAACAATTCCCTAACCAGACCTCCCAAGTAGCAGAATAATACAAGCACTCAAAGACAACAATGTTTCTTTGACTGAGTTCCGTGCTAAATGCTCCATGATTCCTGCCTGTGATAAATGTGGGGCAAATGAGGTGGAAAACCTCCACCATCCCCAACACTAGGCTAGAGAGCTATAAACATCCCCCTTTATGGCACCTCTGATGAAGAAGGTCTCCTTCCTCAAATTTCACAATCATAATGATAATTATTTTAGCTCTTGTTTTCACAGTTTCTTCCTTTGAAGAAACTTTGGGATTTCTTAAGGAAAGTCAAGACACGCCTTGACATAGATTCCCATTCAGATATTTTTCATCAAAGCAGAACAGCATCCATGCATACACATACAAAGGGAAGTCTTACTACGCATATACGTGTTTGTACTTTGGCTGAATGTGTTTTGGTTCTGCTGCCAAGGCGGAATGAAAAAATTCCGAATAGAGAATGATAATCATAATGTAGGCTTCCACTTTGGAATATACGGTGAAATCGATAACTGCGTAGCACTAGATTTCTTGCATAGACTGCAGCTGCAACAGCTTTTTTTGACTACTGGCAGTTTTATGACAAATTACTTCCAAAATGGTCTCCGAATTTTACAGCTTTCTTGTCACATCAAAAAGCTCTGTTATCTCTTTTCTTCCTTTTGTTGTAAAAGCTTCATAAATCTGCAAGCAGAGTCCGCGAAAAGTGATTTTGACACACAGGACATTCGGGCAGGTAGATTCTGAATTTCACCTGCCCGAATGAGGTCTTACCTGCCCGAAATTCCAATTCTAGTAATTTCAACGGGTGATCTGGATTTGGTGTCACGGTGCTTTCATAATATGAAGCTACCCAAAACGCAAATTGAGTATACTAGCATAACACCCTGGAAGACATGGGAGGAGAGGGATGCATATAATAGGGGGAGTATTCTCAAAACCTTGTCAGATATTAAAACATCACTTCAATTTCTGTAACTGTAATATAAACACCAAACCTGGCTACGGACATTGTGGACAGTGTAGTAAAGTTTTCATAACTAAACTATCAGTAGTTTGGCTAGAGGAGTGTAAGGGGCCCATGAATTAATAGTATAATGATTGTCCCACTGGTGAGGCTGACTCAGATAATTGTATAATATTTCAAAAATTCTTGCATTGAACATAAGTTTGTAGCCATTGCTTGACCAGGTAGGGTTTATTTCATAATGATAATGTTATATATTATACTTAATTAGAATCAATTTCATGTAATGCATGACAATAAATTTTTACCTGTCTTATCCTAAAGCAGTATCTGTTTGTTTATAATTCACTGGCTTTCCAGAAAACCCGACAGGTCCCCTGCCAACATCTGTAGTTAACATCATCAATCATACTAACATGGCTCACTGTTGTAACCTTGCAGGACCTCAAATCTTGTACAGATACAAGCTAATGTTGGGCATCGCTAATTGCAATGATGAAGCATTGACACTTACAATGCTTAATTGCAATCCATCTGAGCTCATTTGACACTTCTGTCACCAATTTGTCTCATTGATGTTTGTCAATTGCACTGGACATTTGAAAGGCCTGTTCTAACTGCATCGTGATTGCTGTATTAGCTAATTGACTCTCCAACTAACCTGTCGGACATTTGGGCAGGTGACCACTTTATTTTTGCCGGTCACACGCTATTTTTGCCGGTTTTGACCGGCAAACCGGCACTTTTCGCGGACTCTGTCTGCAAGCATAGAAAACTTAAAAGCAGAGAAACAGCACTCCAGTGGTCATGACATAAGATGGAAGCCATGTTCAGGTCAGGTGATCTGCATCCATTTTGTTAATGGCCCTTTAATGTCTTATGGGATCAAGGGATTTCATCTGCCGAACAGCAAAAATGAAAGGATTTGGTCAGAAGTGAAGGGTGGAATTAGAGAAAGAATAATTGACTTTAGCAGTACATGTGCAAGATGAGGATGCGAATCTTGCAACATCTTTATGGTAAAACATTTTCGAAAGTAAAAGACAGAAAAAATGCAATTTTTTAGCATGTGATATATATTTTATGCAAATTCAGTTCTGTGTTCAGATGAATTGAAGTCTTTACAGGCCTTGTAACCACCATGACTTCTTTCTGATTGTGTTCAATGCCCTTGCCTATCTTTGCAACACTACTTGTCTCTGAGAAACTGATGAGCCAGGTCGCAAGACCTTGAAATTAGATTACATAAGGTGGGTCACATGACCTCAAGGGAATGTCATGTGACATGCTGTTAGGGATTGTGCCTCCTCAAATTTCGTATGGCCCCTCTGAGAAATCCATAGGGAATACCAGTTTCATCAAGGAAACATTAGCACTGGCAATAGGTTACATACTATTGAACTGAAACTTTGTGTAATACATAGGAAATCAATCTTCATAGACACATAGCAGGGTTATAGAGGTATTGCGCAGATTATGAATATGGCGTTTGAGTAAAGGCTGCTATAATCAGCGTAAATCATTTTGAAAATAATCCATGTTATATGGACTGAAGTTGAAGGGTCATGAAAAGATGGATGATATGAATGTTTCGGATTTTACATACAGAATTTATGAACGCCAATTGGCTAATTATGATGGCAATTGGACATAGGACCCATTTGTTAAACAGTGGAGGCTGATCTGTCTTTCCTATTCAAATATATTTAAAATAAAGCTGTAAAGGATGTTTGTAGCTGCTGTCCAATATCCAGTGAATTAGTGAAGCCCGAGTCGAATATGGGAGCTGGCAATCTGCACAGAACTTACTGGTATATTTTGGCTTTGTAATAAGTCTGTCTGCAAATTTCATTTTCAACTTAACACTCCTCTAGTCAGCATGTCAAAGCATGTTTTTCCATATTTGTAATTAAAAATCATCTGCTCATCCAAAGAGAAGCTACATGCAAAGTCACAATAAATCACTTGTAAGTTATTGTTATTATTTTTTTAAGTGTGTTATCTAAAGTCAATTTTGCATTGATTATTGGAAATCCCAAAATTGCTTTATCTTCATTGCCTTGTTAGAGCAGTAATTGATAGTCAAACCTTACATGTTGGACCCAAAGCTGTAATCTCAGAGAAAGAGGAACTATTTAGAATGGATGTATGAATGATTATTTTGCTTTACGGCATGCATTCATGTCCTTTTTATAAGGACAAGATGGGAGATGCTTAATGTTTAAAACTGTTTAAAGTTATGCTTGACAAGAATTATAGTTCTACCATGCTTCCCAATATTTATCTATGATAGATGTATGCATGTAATTGGAAGTTAAAATCTTTTGGCAAATTTGCAGCTGGGATGAAATTATGTCATGTTAACAAGTCAGGCACAATCAATGAACAGACATGTCTGCCATTCAAATTAAGAAAGATACAAAGATAGGCTTCACAGACCCAATCTCTTACCAAAGATACTCTTAGGCAGCTTCCGCCGGTGAAACACGTTTGATAGACAAGGACATCTTGGTTTGTAGCATTTCACGAGAGAATAGCGTCTGATGCTCAGGGACAATTCCACATGAAATATTCACAGGTTCTCCCCTAGAATGAGTGTCATAACCATGAGACAGAGCATTAATAGCAGCTACCAGACTTCTTGAATGAAGCATTGAAGCTCTCTAAGATGTGTCTCCTTCTGACACATTCTAAGGAAACTAAAATGGTTGTCTAAGAGATAATAACATTTTATTATTTGAACAATTCAATCATAATATTGGACAGAATTCTCGGTTATGCGTATTGTGTCTCTGTGCAAAGTACCAACTCTGGGAAGACTCCATAAAAGCAATAACTCTGGAACTTGTAAGGCCAATTAAAACCCAGTCAGGAGGCAAGTCTTACAGAAATAGCAGCAAAGAAGTTCCAGACCATGACTTTTGAGTCTTGAAGGCACACTCCACTATCAGAAAAAATCTTTCTGATGATTTGGAGGAGACGAAATTTTGCAGAATCAATTTGCTGACCTCAAAATGCAGGTGTGTCTTCCAGAGGCCTTAACAGAAAATAGATGTAACTGACTCACTATCGAGCTCTTGCCATGACTCGTTTGTGTACTTCATGTAAATATTATGTTATTCAAGATACAGTAACGGGCTTTAGGGACAGTCACAGTATGCTACTACGGCTTGGATTATACAATGTGACATAGTCCGCGCATGCTATAGTGCCTGCAATATGCATACCAATCTTACGGCCAATACCGCTATTTCTAAGATAATCAATCAATTAGTCAAAATAGATGTTGAAGAGAGTGGGAATATATCAACACTATACATTATCTTAGTGCTATCCAGTGATATAGAATTTACAAGATCATTTTTAAATCTGTGGTTGTAAAGTGTGTAGCCATCCAAAAAGTAGCTACATGCAAAGTCACTATAGATCCATTGTAAGGCAGTTGTCATTGACGTTTTGTGTGTGTAGTTTAAAGTCAATTTTGCATTGATTATTGGAAATCACCAAATTGCTTTATCTCAATTGCCTTGTTAGAGCAGTAATTGATAGTCTGAACTTGAATTTTTATCCAGACCTGCAATTTAGCAAAAAACGGAACCATTAATGGGGCTGGGATGAATGAATGATTGCTTAGTGTTATTCAAAGTATTTATATACTTTTTATTTTAGGACATGATAGGAGATGCCCTGGATGTAAATGATAAGTGTCCCTTCCTTATAAATATTTTTTTTCATCTGACCTATTTAGATTCTTTATTGTAAAACCTTACTGTATTACGTGTATATGTAGAAGTATGTTGAGACAATTCAGTACTATTGTATTTCTTAAATATTAAAAGATATTGACAAGATGAAGATCAGAGGATCAGTTGATACGGTGTACCTCATTTACCAATTCTGCATGAGGATTATTATCATGCATAAAATTAAGCAAGCACTTTTTATGTCATTATGCTTATGGCCATTAAGGGGAGCATTGTCAGACGGGGCTACAGTTGTACAGAAGCAATTTCCTTTATCTGATATAGATGCTAACTATTTTGTTATTCCGATTACATATGTGATGTAAAGAAGCAATTTCCTGTATTCGACATTGATGCTAACTATTTTGCATTGATCCTATGGTGGATAGGTAGTGGTGCTAATTTAGTTGACTATTTTGCTCTTCTGATTACATATGATGTATAGAAGCTATTTCCTGTATCCATCATTGATGCCAACTATTGTGCTCTTTCGATTACATGTGTTGTCGTTATACGTGCCTGGATATGCAAAAACACTTGCTAGAGGGAAAAATTTCATTTGTGGATATGTCATTGCTCCCGCATGGAGTGTACAAGAAATCTAGGCAGATGTTGCAGTAATTTTCTTCCAGAAAAAAATTATCATTTATGTCAATGGATTATTGCAGAATTTGTATTAGGCCTAACGAAACAGCTCTACATATATTGGAGAGCACTACCACATATCGTATTGTGAAATAAATATATATCGATAAATGGTTTTGAAAATTAGTTTGCTGATGTAATTTATTGAAAAAAGAAATCTTGGCGAAGGAATGGGATAAACAGATTAAAACAGAGGCAGAAAGAGAGAGAGACGAATATATATAGATTGACAAAATGATATTTTGAGAAAATGAGAGATAGATTTATTAAAAGACAGACAGAAATAGATTATTATTCTGGACGCGAGGGATAACGAGAGGATGAGTTTGATGCAGCATTTATTTCACACAACCAAGTAGATGTTGATCGACGATTGATCGGTAAATCTGTACACAAGAGAAATAAACATTGTCACCATAATGTCACATAAAGATATGTATACATGTATCAATGTAATATTATCATAAGATTGTCATTTAATTAATTGAAGAACTGAAGGGAGTTATCACATTATACCATCAAGCATCTTATGTGCATATATAAAAAGAACAATATAAAAATATGACATTATACACCTCAGGATGATTAAACTGAGCATGGTCATACTATAAAGGAAACTTACAACAATGTGCTGCAATGAAATTATCCCAGATCCAGATTCCAAGTCAGTCATTACATTTCTCATCTAAAAATTCAAATAATAACACTAAATGTCTACTGCTACCAACAAATGATTTAAGAAATATAAATATGTACAAATGAACAAGCTAATAGATCTACACTAAGTAATAATTAAATACAACATACCTTTTAACATAAATTGGTGTCTTGATAATGCATTTCTGCACAGCTAGTAACTCTTCATATTGACTTCTGATGTTCAAGTGACACTACATTTGTGACACATCCTACTACAGTTTGCACATAATGTAAAAAACAAAGAACAACTGTGACTGACATGGTATCGCATTAATGTGTTTCACACTTTAAACAATTTCTGTACAATGGGCAACTAAATGCTTCTCAATGAGAAACTCAACAATTATACACACAGAGAATTTGTCAGAAAGTTCATCTAAGTGATACTGAAGCAGTACACTTTAATTCAGAGCATTGTACTATGTCTGAAGGAGAGACATTCATTACATTGCTTTGGGCAACTTACTACAGGAGCACTCACTCTGGACGCATTATCACGGAATTCAGCAATCACATCAGATTACTTAAAGCAGTACATCAGACAGAAAAAGAACAAAGGCAAGTACTAATGAAAATTGAGTCGAGTACTGATAAATTGCTAACACATATGGGCCAATACTATGAATAAAGACATATATTTTAATTACAATGTTGTCATTGACTGTTTCAAGCGTAATTGGCATTGAAAAGCTAGTAGCATTGAATACGCATCAGAATTCACAATTATAAGTTACAGATATAGAATAATCATTTTATCCTCTATGTCAATTAAAGAAAAACATAACCCTTTACCAAACAAAATTAACAAATGGGCAAGAGATCACATCACAAACCAGTTGAGCTAAATGGCTGGTCCCAAAGCAAAGTGCTTAGGAGCAACCTATTATACCCAACCCACTATACTATAGTACAGAAGCAATTTCCTGCATCCAACATTGCCATTGACCACTAAACGCTTTGCTCTTCTGATTACAAGTAGTGTCATTCCACCGCTTCTACTTCCTGCTGGTCACAAGTAGCATCTATCTGCTCCAAGGGACCAATCAGGCAGAGCAGTAAATAAACCCTATCGGTAGTGTTATGGCTGTACGTGGAGTGTTAAACAAGATGGATGACATCAGGATTTATTTCACGACAATATCTTCAGCCAGGGGTACAGCCCAATCCTGGGGCCATGTATCTGGTGCGGTGATCACCAACAGGATGACGTATGATCATTAGTAACGACTTACTGTGAGATATTTGTGTCATGTACTAAGTTTCTTTATGGCCTGGTAGCTGCCTCTGATTTGTTTACTGCCAACGATAATATCTTTATGAGTTTGACAAGTGTAGCCAGCAACTGAACTTGTCCATGGAGGTGGTTAGGCAGACCAGACCTCCCAGAAGAAAAGTGGAGCCATGTTATGTAGTGATGGTAAATTGTGAACATGTAACAGTATTTGGGGATCATCCTCACATAGTCAAGTTCATACACACCATTGATAAACAATCACCAAAGATTAGTCCTATGGAATAATCCTTTGATGCTCTGAAAAACTGTTACTATAGCAGATTGAGTACTTATAATTACATTTCAACATGCCTCCAAATATTCTAGCTGGAAAATGTTGGCAAATTGTGGGTATGTGGCACTGTGGTAGCTGGCTGTAAGAAATAAGTGAAATATTGGGTGCACCTCAAGACACTGCATCAGAGGATTCAAAACACAGGCAATGTGAAGCCAGAGTTCAGCAATTGTCGTGCAAAGATAACTTCCATTCGTGAAGTCCTCCTTCTGGTGTGAGAATACAAACACAGTAGGATGTCATGATTGGCCTTTGTTTCGTTACTCCTGGGAGAATCGACTTAATTGAAATCAGGAATTCTAGAGCAACTGTCGATAGTATAGACAGTTCAAAAAAGGACTAAGAGCAAGACGACCAGCTGACAAGCCGTTTCTGAAGCCTGAAAATAAGCAGCAATGCAGTGATTGGGCCAAAAATTATGAAAACTATACCAGCTCCGACACTGGACTGTTGTTCTCCGACGAGTACCGGTTCTTGCTCCACAAAGTTGATTGGAGGCTTCGAATGAGGTGAGAAGCTAACCAGAGATACTCTGACGACTCTGTTGATACCCACACGTGCTCATGGAGGTGGATCTGTGCATGTGTAGCATGTGCATCCACTACGGAGGACAACTTGTGTGGTCGTCCTGAACGAAAAAGTCAATGCAGCCTCCTATCAACTCCTGTTGGGGGAGGAGATGACCACATAAGCTACAGAAAACTTTGGATTAAACATTGTTTTCATGAAAGACGTCTAACTGCCAGTACAGTTAAGTTCAGTGCTGCAGCATAAAAAACGTCAAATAAACAGTAATCACCGCTGCCATTTGTAAAAAGTTAACAAGGAATGTAAAGTTTTAGTGATAAATAAGAGTGAAAATGGGACAAACATGACTTTGATAATCGAGGGACTTGTTACAGTAGCAGTAAATGGCAGAAGCCACTCCGCGCAGAAAGAAGTCTAACAGTGAGTACAGTTAATTTCAGAAATGCAGAGTAAAAGAAAATTGAAAAAATTACAAGAGAGAAGCTTAAAAATTGTACAACGGGAATATGATTCAAATTATGAATCTCTACTAAAAAAGCCGATATTTTAATGCAGGGAGTAATGGACCTCATAGGATCTTGTTAGAAATGTACGAGGCATTAAATGATTTGTCACCTGCCTATATTAGAGAGCTAATCTCTGAAAAACACACAAGTTATAATCTTGGGCGTAAACATCAGCTGAAATTTGCTCAGTGTAGAAACAAGGCCTATGGCCTTCAGATATTCTCCTATCAAGGAGCTCGTATGTGGAACATGCTGCCAAATAATTATAAAGATACAGAAGAACTCAAAGACTTTAAAACAAAATTTAGAAATATGACATTGAGACACCAAGGTCTCAAATGTGAAGATAGCCTATCATTATTTCAAACTCATTTGCATTCTGTTTTGATCATTGAAGTTTTATAATTCTATGTATTTAATTTTTATTTTCTATCATAATTTATTTACCTGTTTCTGTCATATTATTTTCTGTTATACTTTCGGTGATACTAGCTTGAAGCTAATGTTTATAGGTTATGCAAACCGAAGTGAAATAAAACTTGTCTTTTCCTAACGTCAAATAAAATGTAATCATCTGTGCCATTTGTTAAAACAGTAACGAGGGATGATAAATTACTCTCTAAACAATTTCGGGACAAAACTGGTTTTTTTTATGGAAAGTGGTTTATTGAAAAACCAAACTTCCATGCAAAAACCAACATGGATTTTTCAAAAAAAAATTTTTGATTTAAAAAAACCAGTTTTGTCCCGAATTTTTTTTGAGTGTAGAGTGAGGAGGGGACAAACATAATTTTGATAATCCAAATAACCTTGGTAGAGTTTTAAAAATGAACATGGATTTAGTACCAAATTGCCCAAGTGGTAATGATAATACAAAATCCATAACGATGTCAGTGATAATAAACCTACGTGAATTGATAGAAGTGTTTGCTTTATTTATTGAAAATAGATTGCATTTTCCGTGGGCCAAACTAACTTTCTGAATTACTTGACAAGTGAAAAATACGCTGGTTTACAGATTAAATCTGAATATCCTTTTGCCAGAGACATTTTAGTCCGGTGCTATAACCAGCAGGGCGGCAGAATGTTAAAATCTATAAAAGCAGTAACTCGAGAACTTGTAGGGCCAAAATGACATCGAGTCAGAAGGCACTGCCAATAATGACAAGTCACAAGGGATGATAGTGGAGAAGTCTCAGACTGTGGCATAAGTGTTGAAGGCTGATCCAGCAATCAGAAAAATCTTTCCCTAGAATTGGAGAGGATGGGATTTTATAGAATCAATTTGCTGACCATAAAAGTCAGCTGGGTCCTGCAGAGGCCTTAACAGAACCTTGATGCTATTCACCAGCCCTCTGTAGCTGTCATGCAATTGTCTGTTGGATGCTGTACTGCATTGTACACTGAGACTGTTTGGCTGTGACTTGTTATGTTGCACTATGTGAATGTCCAGATAAATTTGTGATTTGCTCTAGTGAACAATGCAAAGATTCTACCATTCCGGAGTTAGCTATGAGCTTATTAATAATAACACTATTCACTTATTTCAATAATAATGCCACACATTTTAACAAACTGAGGACATAATCAAATCAAATGGTTCATGCCAACTAAACTAAAATAAACATTGCCGTTCAAGGTTTTACACTGTGCTAATTAATGACTTACTGTCAGAAGAGAACTAAATAGAAAATTACATATCCCCGTCTCTCAAACATCCGTTTTGACAGTATTGGCGTTGTGCTAGTATTTTACCATATTCTCGACAAACATCGATCCTCTTCAATGGCTCTAGCCTATGTGTGAGGCCTGCTGAAGATTTGGTTGGCTGATATGGTTCAGTCAGTTATTTGTTGTATTTAGCTACCCATATTATTCCAAACCAGCTACCTTAGAAGCCAAGCAGTGATGTCAACCCCCATTAGGCCCCTATTAAACGAGGTCTCCCCTAAAAACATGCAGAAAGCAGTCTCTTAAGAACACCAGGCCCTTTTATACACACATTTTCAGGCACCCTTGGTTCTGCTAATATCTATGCCAATCCCCATTCTTTACAAAGTAGCCTTATTTAGCCTCTCAAGCCTGGTTCTTTGTTTTCATGATAGACCTGCTTCTTTTCATAAACACATGAGCCTGAAATATGTTCCTAGTCAACCCCCTGGGAAGATATTGAAAGAGTGAGGCGTTGGGAAAGTAGAAACAACTACTTCGGAAGATCATGGAAGATAGGCAAATTTGGTGTCCTAGGTTGTATTTTCAGATGATAAAAATTTAGATGCAGTCAAGGGATAGGAGGGGGTCAAATAAAAAAAGCTTGATTGCCTTTGTTTTGCAACTCAGCAACACACCATTTTCCAAATTGCTTGGCTGTCCTGTAACAGATGAAGGAGCATAGGATTCATTAAGTCTTTCATATATATATATATATATAATATGTAAATGGTACAGCCATGAAATTCACGCAGCGCTTGAGAGTTTATGTAGGACTTAAAGTGTAACCATATCTTTCATTTTTATATGTTGTACATGTATGCAGAAAGACAGAGAGAAATGTAGAATAAAAATGTAAAATAGATAAAAAATATAATGTAAAGATAGATAAAGATAGCTAAAAAAATTTAAGTCGTTTTTTTTTCTCCACAAATTCTTATACATGCCAACAAATGAAAAGTATATTCATGCGAGACCTGGCAGCAGAAGTAGTGGTCACCTGACCAAAAGAAATTGAAATTGACAGCTCAAAATTGCGAACACTGTATTATTCAGTGACTCCTAAATGTCGACTAGCTGGACAAGTGCAGAGAGTTTCCAATGAAGAATTCAATTGATGCCCATGAATTATTCCCATGCAGTAGAAGTTGAAGGGCAATAAAATGAATTTGTTCACCCTTTTATGAGAGTCATTGTTGATAGTTTGTCTTGTAAAAATATTTTTGCTGTTTGGTTATTAGAATTTGATTTTAAAATAAAAGCTTCATCTTAAACTGAAACATGTACATGTAAGATTTGAAAGTGAAATACTGGTAAATGACCGGCTAATTTCAACATTTCCTGCTTATTTTCACTTCCTGAATTTACTTTGTCAATATCAACATAAAATTTCAAAATTGCTGTGGAAACTGACAATCATTACAATTGTCTGTCTTTCCCATTCTGATATTTACTTCATCAAGGGAGACCTACTCAAATTGTTGTCCATTTTTAGACCTGACGTTTGCATACAGTTAGGTTACTACGAGTCAAAGACGAAATGCTCCACTTAAAAATTGGAGATAGTGTTGAAAATGTATTTTTGTCATTATTGATAAAAAAAGATGACTATTTTTCTAACAAAGAAAAATGAGCGATAGATAGACGTCATAAGAGACAGGGAGAAGAATAAGAATACATTTTATTTTCACTAGAGTATAATAAACAAATAACAGCAGCTAAAAGCTGGTTTTCGAGTTAAGGACGGTTTCTGAACAGATGGATTGAATGACAGATACACTGACATAATGATCCATGGATAAATTGATTGAATAAAAGATTCCTTGACAGCTGGCATACAAATAGAGAGTTTGAAAGATTTCACATCTTAATTATACTTAAGTATAGAGTCACTGTGTGCTAAACCATTGTAGGTAGGTAGGTAGGTAGATTTTATTGTATTATCGTCGTTAAGAGAGATTATTTCACAGCTTATAGGGAAACTTACCAAATGAGCACTCACTCTTTTCACTTTATCGCGGGATTTAGCAATCATGCCAGATCACTAAAAGCTAAACATCAAGCCGTGAAAGTATTAAGGCAAGTACCAGTGGCTATTGAGTAGAGTTTCAGTAAAGTTGGCAATGCATATGCTGTGATTCAGTAATAAGGCATTTATATTAAGGTAAGTTACTGGCTGATGTGTGTTTGCAAAATACAAAGTAACAATTTGACTGAATTTTGTATGCGGAACTACGGTGTTGTCCTTTAAGAAAAAATAAGGAAAAACATTGCCTATTATCCACAAATGCACAAGGGACAGGTATTGAGGTATATAGTGTTGCTCGTTATCGTTTTGCCATTAAAGCGAACAATGACAGGCCTGGTCCAGTGGGGTAGCCAGAAATCCATGAGTGGGGGGGGGGGGCAAGAGGGGGGACAAGGGGGGGCCAAGGGGGGGCCAAGGGGGGGCCAGGGTCTGAATTAGGGGGGCCAGACTTTTGCAGAATTTTTGCGGCATTACATTGATGAAAGTTGACACAGTGTTACAAGCTTTCTTTACGCATGACCCATCAATGTTGACCGTCTTATCTTTTGTGACTGATAAAACAAAATGACCATACATCTCGTACTTACACTAAAATCAGTTTTGACCTATCAAAAAATTATGAAACTGATTCTTTGGTTCCAATATTAAAAGTATGACAATTACACCTCAACAATTATCATGAGTCACAAAGAGTATCTTTTGCAGTGAAATGGTCCTCATGTCTGTCTTTGCAAGTTTTGAGTATATTCCTTCTAAGAGTGTCCTCTTTTTTATATATTAGGTCTAAATCGAAAATTTATGAAAGTCCATTTGATGGAAATCTATATCAACTCATCAAATAGGCCTAAAAGGTATATATAGTAGCAATTTGTTCAAATGACAGAAATACCAAAAGTGTAGGGAAATTACATGCACATATGAAAAATTGAGCAGTTTGTACAAATCACTCTGATAAATCTGATCCGTTTAATTAGAAAACTTTCAAAGGAGCATTATTTCTTTAACTGAGAAATGGCGATGGAAAGATTTCCTCAAAACATCCTGATTTTAGATGTTATAATAATAATAATAATAATACCGTATGATTTTATATAGCTCACCATACTGAACAGCAATAACACCAATCTATATAGCGATAACCTCTGGGCATGACCGGAGCAGGGATCGAACCCACGTCCTCATGTGTACAAGGCGGGGATGCTACTCACTTTACCAATGAGCCATATGTTGCATGGAATCTCCAGACACATAGTCATACTGGCAGGGGAGTAGTCACCCTCCCAAAAAAAAGTTTGGGAAACACTAAGAATCAGGCAAAAAGGCAAAACAATTCGGGCAGATAATTAAATAAACATAACTAACAATCAATAGCTTGTTTCAAAGAGATTTCTTTTGGAATATTATTAAATCTAGATCCTGATATTTGGTCACTCACCCGCTAAAAGGTTTGCCTGCGGTACACATATTGCTAGATATATTCAAATAAGGAAATCACAAGTTATCAAATGCCCAGAACTTTTCAAAGAGCAACTATCATTCTAGAGAAAATTGGGTATAAGCAAGCGCCAGCGAAGGCCACAACTTTAGACGGACGTGTTCCAGTGACTGTTGCTGCTCCAGTAATTTTTTCAAAATTTTCAAATCTCAAATGGGGGGACCGGTGGGGGGCCACTTATCCATGGGGGGGGGGCCCTGGCCCCCCAGGCCCCCTCCCCCATAGCTCCGCCATTGCTGGTTACAGTGTATAGAGAAACAATTTCCTGTATCAGGCAGCATTGCCAGCAAATACTTTACTGTTCCATTCTGCCGGAGTGCCATCTGGTGGATGTTTTCTACTTACTGTTTGTCACAAGTCACAAGTAGCATTTAGTACCAAGGGGACCCAATCGGACAAAGCTGTAAATGACCCTATTGGTAGCATAACGGTTTTACACGGGTGCTTAATCAAGATGGATGACATGACGATAGCATTGTAGAGTCATTTTTCATGACAACATCTTCAATTAGAGATGCAGCACAATACTGGCTTCATGTATCTCTTTCAGTTAGGGACATGGCTCAATACCCCCCCCCCCCCGTTAATATGTCACTGTGAATAACTGTGAATAACCAAAAAGTATCAAATAGAATACTCAATGATTGCTGGAGGGACATGCTTCATTGACAAGTACATCCTGTCTCAAGTCAATTGCAATAAAAAAGAGCGATGTTGCTCTCAGCCAATTTCTTATTGAATATTCACAGATTCTCTATTGCACTGACATAACCATGAAACCTGGAATTGATAATAAGCCGTTTCCAGACACCCTTGAAAAAGGCAGTGAAGGTTTTTAAGATACATTTCCTTTGCGGCACATCTGAAAGAAGCCAGGAGGGTTGTATGACTGAAAATAACCATTTACCTTTTTGAGCAATGTAATCATAAAATTAATCAAAGAGGCCCAGTTTAGCATGCAGTCTATATGTGCTGTTTTCCATGAGAAAACCAATTTGAAAGTTACGACACCATCAGAGCCATAACCAAGGCAACTTGTAAGGAGAAAGTGAATCCCTGTCAGACGGCATGGCTCATAATGAAATATCACATAGCAAGCAGGCAGCAGAGAAGTCCCAGGTTGTGGCTTGTATCCTTCTGCTGAAATGGTGGGGATGGGATTTTACAGAATCAATTTGTTGACCGTAAAAGGCAGCTGGGTCTCCTTGCTCTTGTAAAGGCCTTCACAGAACCTTGATATGAATGATCAGCACCTCTCAGGCAACGGCCAGCTGGTCCATACCCCACCTAGTCCACAAGGCTTACTGGCTGTGAGTTTTAATACACTATGTGATTTTTTAAAATACTTTGTTACATGCCATGTAAGTCATCTTTTATGTCAGAAATATCAAAGGGGGATTTGAGCTGTTACCGGTGTTTTAAATGAATGAATTCTAACAAATGAAAATTGCAACAATCCCAATAAGAATACAGGATGGTCAGATAGTAAAATATAGAATATATTACATTGATATGTGAAAAATTGCAATGACATATCAGTATCTGTATAATTTTCCATTTTATCAACTGTTTTAATTTTTTACTTACTTTCTCAACGTAGGATGTAATTGTTCAGTAAATTACGACCACCATCTATCAACCGCTAATTTTGAGAGCAGTTGGCATTGTGTGACACATTTTCCATATTGCACTTTTTAAAATTAGCCAACATGTGAAGAGGGCTGAAGTTCTTTTAGTCAATAGAAGTAAGGTAGTCAGTTTTATCTTTCTACCTGTATTATCACAAAACAGCTACTTGAGAAGCCCAACAATTAGACCCCTATATTACACAAGGTCTATCATATAGATATGTAGAAAGCAGTCTCTCAAAACCACCACGTTCTCCCATATAAAAGCTCATCTGGCTTCCTTGGTTCTGCTAATATCTTCGCCAGTCCCCCATTCTTTACGAATTAGCCTTATTTAGCCTCTCAAGCCTGGCTTTCTGCTTTGATGGGAGACCTGCTTCTTTTCATAGATGTATAAGCCTGACATACGGACTCCAAGCCACCCCCTTGAGAAGAACCATAGAGAAGAGGATGTTTGGGAAACAAAAAAAGAATCTGTGTTAACAGGATATGGTGGATGGGGCTTGGCACTCATTGTAGGATGGATGAGAAAGACAGAGCAAAGAATTCGGGGATAAAGGCTTGTAGCTGAAACTTGATACAGATATAATGTCATAAAAGGGTTAAATATATGTTTTGCAACCCGATAATCTTTTCTCAAGAGTTACACACCCATAACGAGTACTAGGGTGCCATTTCGATCACGTGATCATTGATAACCTGCCAAGATTATGCTGTAAAATGCTGTGAGAGATAGAAAATTAGATAATTAAATAAATTGATTGATTCAAAAGTAGATTGACAGACAGCTGCAAAGAAACACAAAATTTGGTAAATTTTAAGTATCTCAAACTGACGCCATATACAAAACTATTTCAATGAGATATCTATAACTTTGTTTGGGGCAATCTATATTGTTCCAGAGGAGCGCTCACTTTACTCACATTATCTCGGAAATCAGCAATCACATCAGATTATTAAAAGCTATTCATCGAATTAGGAAAAACAATTTCCGGTATCCACATATGTTCACATAACAGAGGCAAGCACTGACAAGTACAGTTAGAGTTGTATAGAAGCAATTTCCTGTATCAGATAGTGCCATTGGCGACTAACTACCTTGCTGTTCTGATTACATGTGGTGTCATTCCATCGCTATTCCATTCTACTGCAGTGCCATCTGGTGGATGACTTCTACTTCCTGTTGGTCACACATGATGTCTAATAGCCCAGAGGGGACCAATCAGACACTGCAGTCAATATACCCTTTGGGTTTAGTTATTGCTGTGCTTTGCTGTTTAATCAAGATAGATGACATTGGGGAGAACTATACTGTCATTTTTCATGTTAACATGGCCATCATCTTCAGCCATACCAGGGATGCTGCCCAACTCTGACACCACGTATCTGTGATCACCATGTCATTATTAGCAATATGATTTGTTGTGGGCCATTACTGTCAGCCCAACTTGTAGTTAATCAGTTAAGGGCATGATAACTTGGGCTGACTTGGTATATTGCCAGCTCCAATATATTTTGAAGTTTGAGTGGCCTAGGTGTAATGACCAGTTCTGAGTGGTGGTTAGACATATCAGATCACTAGGACGATGCCTTGATGCAAGTTGACATAATAAAATAAGTTTTGAGGTACAAAATTCTTCAAATATTTTAATTTGACCGAAGCAACAGAAATGCCATTTACCTGAATGTGTAAGCTCGATTCAACTACTTTCATATATATTCAAAAGCAGAGGGAAGACCAATATGGAAAGAAGAGAAAATAGAGTTTGGGACTTCCCTTTGGAAGAGGGGTCACTTCATCCCTGAGAACTTAGCCAAAAGGCATGTAGTACTGACAAGCAGTCACATGGTATTTCCATTGGCTGCCATTCAGCCTCGTTCAGGTTGTCTGACCCTGTGACCTCAGTCGACCTAGTTTCACCCAATGACCTCAAACATGACCTTCCTGTTGACCCAAATCCGGGAACTGTCTCTGCAAAACTCATCCATTTTAGCCAGACAGAATGGATTCAAATAAGAGTGAAAGGAGAGCATTTCAGTGTTGAAGGTTGATTGGTAACATTTCAACTTGCATTAGAGTTGCATGTTACACTTTGGGTGAAATAGATACAGAACTCTAACACTATTAGCTCTTTGCAAATTCCTTCATAAAACTTATTTGTGTAAAACGCCAGAAGAATTGAAATGATAGATCTGTTGGATACTGTAGATAGAGTGTATGTATGTGCAATTGTGTGTAGATGGGAAAATGGTAAGTCATTGACAATGGATAATCATGAAGAATACAGGCATTTTTGGCATAATATTAGTTGAAATAGGATAAGAAATATATCACATTGTGTAATTGTAGAAATTCAGTTATGATGTATATAATTTATGAGCAAATTGTTGAGAAACACTTGAATATCAACACATTTCCCCCAGATATTTCATGATGCTTTCAATCGACTTGACAATCTTCATAAGTATCAGTTCAAATATATTTCACATTCAGAGGGAGTCTCCAAGCATTCGTAACAAAACGTACCATTGATTTTCCGTGAATGGAATAAGTTCTGAAGTGCTTTATCCGAATTATAGACTCAGGTTTAAATTATTTTTTGGTCGTTTGATAGAAATTTAATACTGAACTGCAGATTTAACAAATAGATTGCTATTTTTTACCAATCGGTCTGTCAGACATGTATACAATGTATATATTCACAGATAAATAATTCTTGAGCAAGTATAACATGTTCAATTAATAATGATGATTTTTTTTTAGCTGAACATGAGGCTATATAGACTGCCCTCTGCCTTAATCAGACAGCCAGATCACATCACAAGGTGACTTTTTACAGAGTATTCCTTTTTTTGGTTATTTTACAATAAAAATGTTTAAATAAAGCACTAAGTCACAATATCAACATTTTATATTGAAAATGTTCCCAGAAGAAGAAAAATGTAGATCCGAAAAGACACCATTCCAGATCTGCAAGAAAGTGGTTGCTTGTCACTGGACTGATGTATTTACCTACATTGAGGCAAAATTGAACATACAATTTCAATCGTTTTGAATAGCTCCGAAGTCTGGATTTCTGAATCGGACATTTTAGTTATAGTCCTTGTCATATTTACGTGGAATTTCAAGTTTTTTTTCTATGCTGTTGAACTGTGATGTCAGAGATGACTCTATTCTAGCATTACAATGTATGTAAATTAACTACAAGCTGTGATGTCATTTCAAACTGGGTCAGATTCCCCAGCTTCTAGCCAATGTTGATCCTCCTGAACTGAGCGTCACAGTTTCAACACAGTGTCAGAGTAAGAGTTTTATCAGGGATAGCCCCTACAACTACGTCATCACAGCTTGATAGCCAATGGGCTGACCGTAAACTACGTCATCACAGTTCAAACATTGATATATTGAAGGAAGCATTACATTTTTGATCCCAATGATTTATCGCAGCAATCATCAGTCTAATCCTACCAAATGGCAGCTTTGTGAGCATTCACAGTAGACAACTGTTAGAATCCCCACAAAGTTGTTTGGTAAATCTACAAACTTGCTAACTTACAACTTTAAACTTTGATGGAAGTTGGTATAAACAGAAGGCTTTGACAATTTGTTTGTAAACACATGGCTTATGTTATGTATATTTGTTCTGGCAGCCCATTGGCTGAGAGGCTGTTATGTCAAACTTGCATGGGTTTTTCCCAGACCCAATTTTAACTCTGACACTGAGTTGAAACTGTGATGCTCAGTTTGGTAGATTCGCATTGGTTAGAAGCTGTCGAATCTGACCCGGTTTGAAATGACATCACAGCTTGTAGTTAATTTACATATATTGCAATGCTAGAATAGAGTCATCTCTGACATCACAGTTCAACAGCATGGAAAAAAAACTTGAGATTCCACGTAAGTATGACAAGGACTGTAAAACCATCAGTTTCTGCTCCAATAAGGCTATAAAGATAAGTCAATTTGGAGATTTCCAATAATCAATGGAAAAATTGGCTTTAAATTACACGGTTGAAACCAGACTAACAATTGCCTCACAACAGTTATCTATAGTGATGTTACATGCAGCTTTTCTTTTTTGCATGCATGGCCACATTGTTCAGCTCAAGGAATAACAGACTAAAACAACTATGTGGTACATAGAAGCACCAGATAGTGACAGTAACCATATTGATAAGGAGAGTACAACTGGGAGCTGTGGTAATGTGATTACAGATGTGCCATAACCATACTCCTCAATATATCAAGTTATCTGATTGTACACTCTCAGCATCACTTCCAGACAAACTGTGTTTTTCTTTCTGGCTTGTTCTACGTTTGTAGTCTTTTGCCATCTTTCCTGCATTTCTTCCCTGTCCTCTATAGCTTGAGAATGTCTGGTCAAAAAACCCTCCTCTCTCTCCCAAGCCATATCCTTGTTTTCAAGGGGTTGGCTTGGAGTCCATATGTCAGGATTATGTGTCTATGAAAAGAAGCAGGTCTCTCATCAAAGCAAAAAGCCAGGCTTGAGAGGCTCAATAAAGCTAATTTGTTAAGAATGGGGACTGGCCAAGATATTAGCAGAACCAGGGCAGCAAGAAACGGCTGTGTATATAAGGGCCTGCTGGTTCTAAGAGACTCCTTTCTGCTTATCAATAGGAAATGCCCAGTCATATTGGCGTCTTATGGGAGTTGACATCACTTCTGTTATTCTAAAGTGGTCAGTTTGGACAATAGGCAATAGAGCACTATGTACAGTGTTGTTTCGATCATGCATTCCATTCTAAACCTTGCATAATACCAATACAGTGCCAAGTTGTGTGCATTATCTGTCTGAAGTTGTCGTTTTGCCAATTCCATTCCAACATTACATCCATAACTGACATGGTATTTGCAAAAATTCAAACCTCAAAACCGCACTGATTCGTTCCTTTTTATTTTCATTATACAAATAAAATAATTAATACACAGGAACACAAACCGTCAAACTATCAATCACATGACCATCCACAACCTCAGTCAACCTGCTGAAGATCAGGAAGGAAATTATTTGGTCATGTGACAATAGCAAATTGAAACCGACAGCCCAAATTTGGGAGTACTGTATTATTCACAGACTCTTCCATTTTTAGCGTGTTCTATACCAATGTTACTTTCCAAGTGACTTTCAAATTAAGAGATTAATTTCCCTCACCGATAATTCATGGCAGGAATCAATAAGCAAATTTGTTGACTATATTTATTTGCCCTTATTCAGTAGCAGCATGTGTCATGGAGCTTGAGAACCAGTTATCATAAATCGATAGCATATACTAAGACACTCAGTTTTGCCACTTCAACAATATTGAGGACGTACAGAAGAATATGTGACATATGACATTAAAAAGCCACAATTTGTGTTTTGTAATACAAATGAGGAATATTTTAGACTAGGTGTCTACCTGTCAATTCAATGAATGCATGCTGCGCTGAATATCATATTAGACAGTGCCCTGAGTGCCCTTGTTTCTGAATTACTACCTACAACTCGCCGTTTGGCTAAGTTATCTGCATTCAACTCAATGGACATTGGTGAATTTGCCTTTGTACTTTCCCTGTTTAATGTATGGCTTTCAGTAATCTGGTATGATCGATGTATTCCGTGATAACGCATGGGTTGAGTACTCCACCATTAGTTCGCCTAAAGCAATGTAATGAATACATCTCTTAAAGACAACTGGTCAATTTGATGCGCCTGCAGTGGTAATTGCATAAATAAGACCACCCTATCCGTGTTTTTAAGTGGCATAATATCGGGTTGCGGTCTGTCATAGGGGTTCAATATAAGTAAAAACCAAATTAATGCAGGAGGATGGCGGTCACAAATGTTATTAAGACCAACTGCTATATTAGTATATCTAAGTATATCTGTCTGTATATCAGTTTCTCTGTCTACGTATTCCATTTTTTATCATTTGCATGCTGCCTTTCTTTCTTCATAATGTCTGAAATCTAATTTTTGGAATCATTTCCTAACATTTGACAGAACATTTTATTCATGCTTTTAAGTGATCTTATTATGGTTCCTAGAAATGTGTTAAATTTCAATCAAGCTAGCAAAATCTGGTGTGACAATTTGAAGCACATCTAATGGGTCTCTCCTGTTGAAGTTACTTAAAATTTGCAAAAGAGAAAATATCAATAATTGCCAATATCCTCAGCCATTTTGAAACATTCAGTAGGCAATAACAATGGCCAATTCCTCAAGAGATGCTGAAAAAAAAATTGATACTTTTAGCATTTGTTAGAAAATTTGCACAATATTAAATTAATTATTAGTTGAATAAAAGACAGCCTGGATAGATATATTCCTTTTCTGTCTCGAAAATAATAGCACTTTATTTGTTGGGCTAGTGTTATATACAATACAATATACAAAAGTTGTTTTGGTTTGAATTTGAATATGTGACAAGTCGATGACATCCAGTGAGTCTCACTGCCCCATACAGAGTATTGACCAACTAGCCATTGCATGCTAGGGCCCTGAGTTGCAGCAAGGTTCTGTGAAGGCCTCTGGCAGACCCAGCTGCCTTTTATGGTCAGCAAATTGATTCTGTAGAAACCAATCCCAACCAATTTGGCAGAACGATTTTTGTGATTGTTGGATCCGCCTTTGACACTTATAAGCCGAGACCTGCAACTTCTCTGTTGTAATTTCTTGTCCGTTTTGTCATTATTGAGATTGGCCTCTGACTGGGGTTTCATTTTGGCCTGACAGGTTTGGCGATGTTGCAATGTCAGGTCAAGGAGATCATTGTGCTTACCCTTATCTGGCATGTCACTGAAAGATATAATAACTGTAACTTGTAATAATAAGTTTTCAAAACAAACAAGACTAATAGATAGATATGGCAGGTGCAGCCCGTTGCAGCCCTCTGAACCCATTTCTGAGCGCTCACATGGGTTGATTGAGGTGATGGGAGAAAGTGATCATGTCCAGGTAAATATTTTGGCAGTCAAAAAACAGATGTAATAAGTATCAGAGTAGTACATCTACCGGCACTTTCTAAAACCGCGTGGAATATATTTCTTTGATCTTTTATAATTGTTATTGGTCCATGATTTCAGTCCATGACAAATGGGAGCCAAATGAGGTGGAAAGTCTTCTACATCCCCAGCGCTAGGCCAGACAACTATAAACAACCTCTTTTTGTGACACTTCTGATGAGGAGGATTAAAATCCTCCCTCCTTTCCATAATTTTCACTTCTCATTTTTAGAATTTCTCTCTTTGACAAATGTTGGAGTTGTCATGATGCATGTGAAACAAAAGCAAGACTTGTAGGCAAAGTGAATTCTGAAGCAAGATTTATATTTTGGGATCAGAGAATAGAGATATGTGTTTATACTGTGTTCAAATGACTGACTATAATGGCAAAATATATCACAAACCCAAAAATTCGGTAACAGATATCAAGACTAAATATTTCACAGTTTGGAAAATGCAAGTCTGTGTAGCAAATATGATTGTAAGTTTCAATGACAATATCATTACTATCATGTGATATTCATAAAATTGCCATCACAAATTATGTTGACATTATTGTGATAAAAAAAAATAAACACTAAAATTTTCTAAACAGATTATAATATGAAATTTAAAGCAAGAAAGACACATGCACTCTTACAAGACTGCAAGAAACAGTTTTGATAGACAAGGACATTCTGTGTCAAAATGAAGTGAGACAAGAGAATAGCTTCTGATACTTGAGGACTACTTCTCATGAAATATTCACAAGTTCTCCCCTGGAATGAGTGTCATAACCATGAAACAGAGCATCAATGCAGCTCTCATACTTATGGAACCAGAAGAGCTGATATGTGAAAGTATGTGGGTGAGGCTTTCAACAAGATCTCTAGTGAATGGAATGTGATCAAATATTACAAGACAAACAACCAGACGTATCAAATAGAGTACTCATAGATAGCTAGAAGGACATGCTTGATTTACTAGGATATCCTGTCTCAAGTCAATTGGACCGGAGTAGAGCAATGAGGCACAGACAATTTCTCATAAAATATTCACAGGGTCCCTTAGTCCATGAGCCAGACCAGATATTGGTACCACCTGGGGTGGCAAAATCTAACAGTGTTTTTCTGAAAGACATATACCTATAGACTATAAAAAAGTTTGAGCCCAAGATTGGAGCGGCAGCTTAGTGGTAGTAATCTGCCGTTAAATATGGGAATCTGTGTCGGATTTGAGCACACAAATTATGGGGTGGGGGAAACTAAAATTGCTATATCTTCTGAACCAATGGACCAATTTCAACAAATGACCCCTCAAAATGTCCGGAATTTTGAGTTTTACAAATATAGGTCAATACATGACCAATATGCAAATTAAGTAGGACGTCAGAGGTCAAAAGGTCACAAAAATTGACTGTTGCTTAAAATCTGAACCATTGTCCGAATAAACACCACAGCTGCCAACCCAATGAGACTTGGTAGGTCATGAAGGGTTTATATTATAGATAACAAGAATGAAAGTCCATTTTATGCCAACAAATGGATAATTCATGCATGTGTCAGCAGCGGCACATAATGAAATATGGTACATATTTGAAAATGACCGTTTTAAGGGTGGAGGAAACTAAACTTGCTGTATCTCCTGAACCAATGGTCCTATCCCCACAAATTACCCCTCAAAATGTTCGGACTTGTAAGTTCTACACATATAGGTCATTATATGACCGATATGCAAATTAATTAGGTCATCAGAGGTCAAAAGGTCACGAAAATTGACCGTTGCTTAAAATCTGAACCCTCATTGTAAAAAAAACTCCTTAGCTGCCAAAGTAATGGGACTTGTTATGTCATTTAGGGGTCAGATTATAGATAAAAATTGTCAAAGTAAATTTTATGTCTAAAGATGCAGAATTTATGTATGTTTCAGCATTGGCACAAGACGAAATATGTCAGATATTTGAAAATGACCGTTTTAAGGGCGGGGGAAACTAAAATTGCTATTTCTCCTGAAACAATGGTGCTATCCAAACATATTACCCCTTAAAATGTTTAGACTTGTGTGTTCTATAAATATAGGGCATTATATGACCAATATGCAAATTAATTAGGTCATCAGAGGTCGAAAGGTCACAAAACTTGACCACTGCCTAAAATCTGAACACCTCATCAAACAACAAACACCATAGTTAACAAATCAATTGGACTTGTTAAGTAATTTAGGGAAAACATAATAGATAACAAGTTTGAAAGTCAATTTAGACTGCAGAGTTTATGTATATGTCAGCAGTGGGACATAATAAAATATGGCAGGTATTTGAAAATGATAGTTTCAAGGGTGGGCGAAACTAAAAAAATTGCAATATCTCCCGAACCAGTGGTCCAATTCCAACAAATTTCTGCTACAGGTGTCAGGAATTAGGAGTTATATACATGTTATTTGACCAACATGCAAATCAATTAGGTCATCAGAGATCAAAAGGTTGCAAAAATGTACCTTTGCTTAAAATCTAAGCCCTCATGAAAAAATTACACACCGTAAACGACAAATGTGACTGAATGTGCCACTGACAACTGAAATGCATGTCTTGTCAATAAGATGAAGAGTTGATTCAAGACATAGTAAACTAAATATAAAATAGGACTATCAAATTTGTGATTTATAGATGTCCGGAAACTGCTCCTCTTCGCTTCTGGCTTTTTTGACAACTGAAAACTAGTCAGACTTAGAGAACTGGGATCAAATGGTCAAAAATATGGCAGCACACCACCAATAATCCCCTCCCAGTTTCCTCCTTCTGGTTAGTATCATCCCTTCTTGTTTCCTCAATCTTCTCTTTCTGCCTTCTCCTTCTTTGTCTCAGGACTCCTTCATAGTCTCCTCCTTCATATCTTCCTTCATGGTCTCGTCCTTCATAGTTTCCTCCTTCACAGTCTCATCATTTGCCTCAATGCTTCTATTACTTCTATTCCCTTCATCTCAATATGTAGATGTACTTCTACCCTCCAAACGTCTTTCTTCTTCCATGTCTCCAGCTTCCATGCTTCCTCCAATCATCCTCTATGATATACAGTACAACCCAAAATAAAGTAAGAACATTCTCCGCCAGAAGTCCTCTTTTTACCTATTTTGCCCTCCTTGCCTTTCTCCCCTTCACCCCAAATCTCCTCACAACTACCTTAGTCTCCTCACCACAACCTTATCCCATATTAAGAAGTTAATAAGAACTCCATTAAGACGGCTAGCATTACATTTGCAATTAGCAATGGGGCACAAAAAAAAATCATACACAATGGGAGAGATTGAGTTTAAATTGTTGTTGGTTTAATGTAAATTTAATGTGATTTTGAAAGGTGGTTCAAAGAAGGTAAAGGTGGCTGATTCTTCCGTCCTGTTGGGGTTAATCATACTTTATATTGGGTTGTACTGTAGGGAGGATAGGGTTCATGAAAGGTAATTTTGTAGTAAGTAAAACGGGGAGAGGGTCAGAGGGAGGGGATTGTTGGATGGAGGCTTGAGGTGGTATGGGGTTATGCACTCGACAAGCTTATTGGGATAGGAGGAGAAAACAGAAATGGGGCAAAGGGATGACAGATACTGCTATGCAATAGAGTGCCCTAGCCTGAATATGAACCCAGTATAGTGTGGTTGGGTGTTCAACATGCGCCACTGAGCTAACCTGCCTCCCAGTGGGTGACAGGAAAAGAGGCAGAGGGAAAGAGAGATAAGAAAGATGAGTGACTCCAAACCTTTTCTCTCTGATTTCTTAGTCTCCTCCCAACATCCTTGTCTCCCCATCCTACCATGCTCTAGTAATGGACCCTCTTTCCTGGCTTTTGCCTCCCTTGTCACCACCCCCCCCCCCTGCTGGCACAAGGGAACTACAAGAAAGAAGCATTGAGAAAGAAGGCCAATGAGATAGTCATATCAAGGATGAGCAAAAAGGAGGATGAATATATATACAATTAATGGGGCAGGGGGGGGGGGTTGTGCACCCTAAGAATGAAAAATGTTTAGAATCAACCTTTTTGAGTATATTGCCTTGTCATAATTAATGCTCAGGGTGCCCTGAACCACCTCACATAAGGTGCTTGGGAAGCACCCTGGATGCCCGTGAAAAAGAGCAGCTCCCGGTGGAAATGTTATAGCAGGTTATCAGTACTCTGGCATTGTTCCACTCACCGGCATATGTGACTGGAGGTGGGTCAGTGCCTTCGCCTACCCACAGCTGCAGACTAGCATGTCATTTAGGCACTGCTCCGCAATTTATGCAATAATCAAGCCATCCAATTATTTCATAATTCTGCCGATAGAGTCGAAGCATCCATGAAAGGTTGGGTGGTTCACCCCTTGAAGCATCCGATGAGACTCTACTGCATCCAACTATGTGCAATACACTCTTGTAGAGTGTACCTTATCAATACTGATGTACCTTGTCACCTCTGATGCACCCCAGAAGTTTTCACATCCACCCCACAGGTGCTTCACTCCACCCTATGTACCTTTTTTCTCAGAATGTGGCTGGAGAATTGGAGAATGGTAGGATCGAGGAGACTGTGGGAAAGAGGAATTATTTTCTGGTACTTCCATGTGATGGAATCTTCTCCAAGCAAGGAAACTCAAATTGAGGACTTATGGATTTGATATACTCACCTGGTCCCTGGTGACATTTTTTACATTTCAGTGTTGTATAAGAAATATCCTGTAAAGCTCAATTTTAGGCATAAAATTGACTTTGACACTTGTTATCTATCATCTGAGCCTTACATGACTTGTCAAGTACCATTGGTTTGCCGGTTACGGTGTGTAATTTTTTCATGGAAGCTCAGATTTTAAGCAAAGGTACATTTTTGCAACCCTTTGATCTTTGATGACCTAATTGATTTGCATGTTGGTCAAATAACATGTGCAAAACTCCTAATTCCCGACACCTGCAGCAGAAATTTACTGTAATTCAACCACTGGTTCGGGAGACATTGCAATTTTTTTAGTTTCGCCCACCCTTGAAACTGTCATTTTCAAATACCTGCCATATTTTGTGATGTCCCACTGCTGACATATACATAAACTCTGCATTTTTAGACATAAAAATTGACTTTCAAACTTGTTATCTATTATGTTTTCCCTAAATGACTTAACAAAGTCCAATTGGTTTGGCAGCTATGGCGTTTGTTGTTGATAAGGCGTTCAGATTTTAGGCAGTAATAAATAATTTTGACCTTTCGACCTCTGATGACCTAATTAATTTGCATATTGGTCATATAATGCCCTATATTTATAGAACACACAAGTCTAAACATTTTAAGGGGTAATATGTTTGGATAGCACCATTGTTTCAGGAGAAATAGCAATTTTAGTTTCCCCCGCCCTTAAAACGGTCATTTTCAAATATCTGACATCTTTCGTCTTGTGCCAATGCTGAAACATACATAAATTCTGCATCTTTAGACATAAAATTTACTTTGACAATTTTTATCTATAATCTGACCCCTAAATGACATAACAAGTCCCATTACTTTGGCAGCTAAGGAGTTTTTTTTACAATGAGGGTTCAGATTTTAAGCAACGGTCAATTTTCGTGACCTTTTGACCTCTGATGACCTAATTAATTTGCATATCGGTCATATAATGACCTATATGTGTAGAACTTACAAGTCCGAACATTTTGAGGGGTTATTTGTGGGGATAGGACCATTGGTTTATGAGATACAGCAATTTTTAGTTTCCTCCACCCTTAAAACGGTCATTTTCAAATATGTACCATATTTCATTATGTGCCGCTGCTGACACATGCATGAATTATCCATTTGTTGGCATAAAATGGACTTTCATACTTGTTATCTATAATATAAACCCTTCATGACCTACCAAGTCTCATTGGGTTGGCAGCTGTGGTGTTTATTTGGACATGGTTCAGATTTTAAGCGATAGTCAATTTTTGTGACCTTTTGACCTCTGACGACCTACTTAATTTGCATATTGGTCATGTATTGACCTATATTTGTAAAACTCAAAATTCCGGACATTTTGAGGGGTTATTTGTTGAAATTGGTCCATTGGTTCAGAAGATATAGCAATTTTAGTTTCCCCCACCCCATAATTTGTGTGCTCAAATCCGACACAGATTCCCATATTTAAGGGCTGATTACTACCACTAAGCTGCCGCTCCAATCTTGGGCTCAAACTTTTTTATAGTCTATAGGCATATGTCTTTCAGAAAAACACTGTTAGATTTTGCCACCCCAGGTGGTACCGATATGTAAAAATATGGGGTCTGGCTCATGGACTACCTGTCGTAGTGCCATAACCATTGAACGTGGCGTTAATAGCTGCTTCCAGAAACCCTTGGAAAAGACATTGAAGGTCTCCAAAATACATTTCCATTATGGCACTATCAAACGAAGCAATGCAGAAGGGTTATATGAGAGATAATGACCATTTAGCTTTTTGAACAATATAATCATGACATTAGGCAAGCTGTCTCTATTTGCTATTTACTGGTAGACCGACGGAAGAAAAAACAAATTTGAAAGTTATGACACAATAAAAGCACTAAGCAAGGGTACTTGTAAGGACAAAGTGAATCCCAGTCAGAAGGTATAGTGAAATATCACAGACATGGTAGCAGATAAATTCCAGGACATGTCTTGTATGTGTTGAAGGTGGTTCCGCAATCAGAAAAATCTTTCTGCTGAATTGGAGTGGATGGGATTTTACAGAATCCATTTGCTGACCGTAGACGGCAGCTGGGTCTCGCTGCTCTTGCAAAGGCCTTCACAGAACCTTGATGTGAATGATCAGCACCTCTCATGCAATGCAGCTGGTCCATACACCACTTGGAGCAAAAGGCATGCTGGCTGTGACTTGCATTCCACTGTGCGAATTTAGTAACTGCTGTGCAACTTGCTATGTAAGTTTTTAGAAGTATCCATGAGGTTATTGTGCTGTTACTGGTGTTTTAAATTGATGAATTCTAAAAAATGAACATGCGACAATCCCAATAAAAATATAGTAAAAATATATATAATTTATTACATTGATATATGAAAAATTGCAATGACATATTACAATGTCAGTTACTGTATAATTTTAGATGTTATTAACTGTAATAATTTTTTACTTACTTTCTCAATGTATGATGTAAATTGTTCAGCAAATTATAGCCATCATCTATCAACCATCAATTTTGAGAGCAGTTGGCATTATGCAGTATCTTTTCTATATTGCTCTTTTTAAAATCTGCTGGTATGTGAAGAGGGCTGAAGTTCTTTTAATCAATGAAAGTAAGGTTGTCAGTTTTATTTTACTACCCGTAATATCCCAAACCAGCTACTTTAGAAGCCCTACAGTGATGTCAACCCCCCATTAGACCCTTATTACACCAGGTCTGTCCTATAGACATGCACAAAGCAGTCTTTAAAGACCACCACACACTCCTATACACAACCTTATCTGGCACCCTTGGTCCTGCTAATATCTCTGCCAGTCCCCCATTCTTAACAAATTAGCCTTATTTATCCTCTCAAAGCCTGGCTTTCTGCTTTGATGGGGGACCTGCTTCTTTTCATAGACGCATAAGCCTGACACACGGACTCCAAGCCAACCCCTTGAGAAGAACCAGAGTGTGAGAGAGGAGGGAGTTGGTGAAACAAAAAAAAATCTGTGTTTACAGGATATGGTGGATCGGGCTTGGCACTCACTGAAGGATGAATGCTAAATAGACAAAGCAATGAATTGGGAGATGAAGGTGCACTGCTGCTGGGGCAATAACTGGAACATGCCACAGATATAATATTATTGTTGCTGATAAGATCATGTCAGATACAGATCATCCCTTGCACAACTTTTATAAATTCCTACCATCTGGCAGAAGGTTAGCTTTACCAATGATTCGTACGTCTCGATTTAAGAACACATTTGTACCTAGAAGTATTAAACTGCATAATTATGTGTCATTTAAGTCAAAATAGTACTCTTTCTACTACTATTTATTATCTCTTGTATGTATTAACTTATTGCCTGCTGTGATTGTATGAATGTGTGTGTGAATGTGCTCAAATCCACTGAAAGTTTCTGTTTGTAACATTATGAATGTACGAATAAAAGTATTTTCTATTCTGTTCTATTCTATTCTATAAAAGGGTTAAATCTATGTTTTGCATCTCAATAATTTTTCGGAGGAGACATACGTCCATCATGAGTACAACCAATCCTGGAGTGCAATTTTCATAAAATGATCATTGAGAACCTACTTAGATCAGGCAGAGAAAATTTCTGAGAGATATAAATTTAGACAGATAAATTAATTTTCATAAATTGATGGACAGAAAGCTGCAGAGGAACATGAATTTGACTGATTTAAAATATCTCAATCAAACTGAAACAGTAAACTAAACTATTTCGATGTGGTACGTTTCTTAGAGAGATATCTATAACACTGCTTGGGGCAATGTATACTGTTTTGGAGGAGCATACATCATCACAGAATTCAACAATCACATCAGATTACTGAAACCTACACATCAAACGGGGATATCACAAAGGCAAACTACTAAGATAGAGTCAATTATTTCTCACTTTCATCAAATTAAGGAAAACTAATTACCTAACAACAATTATCCACATATGCTCAGGTGATAGACATAATATCAAACATTATCCCCAGGCTATTATGGCAATCACTGACAAGTCTAGGTAGAGTTGTACAGAAGCAATTTCCTGTATCAGATAATGCCACTGGCCACTAACTACTTTGCTGTTCCGATTACATGTGGTGTCAATGTATCGCTATTCCATTCTACAGCAGTGCCATCTGGTTGATGACTTCAACTTCCTGTTAGTCACACTTGGTGTCTAATCGCCCAGAGGGGACCAATCAGACACTGCAGTCAATATACCCTGTGGGTTTAGTTATTGCTGTGCTTTGCTGTTTAATCAAGATAGATGACATTGGGGAGAACTATACTGTCATTTTTCATGTTAACATGGCCATCATCTTCAGCCATACCAGGGATGCTGCCCAACTCTGACACCACGTATCTGTGATCACCATGTCATTATTAGCAATATGATTTGTTGTGGGACATTGCTGTCAGCCTAACTTGTAGTAAATCAGTTTAGGGCATGATAACTTGGGCTGACTTTGTATATTGCCAGCTCCAATATATTTTGAAGTTTGAGTGGCCTAGGTGTAATGACCAGTTCTGAGTGGTGGTTAGACATATCAGATCACCAGGACAATGCCTTGATGCAAGTTGACATAATAAACTAAGTTTTGAGGTACAGAATTCTTCGAATATTTTCAATTTGAGAGAAGCAACAGAAATGCCATTTACCTCAATGTGTAAGCTCGATTCAACTACTTTCATATATATTCAAGAGCAGTGTGAAGACGAATATGGAAAGATGAGAAAATAGAGTTTGGGACTTCCCTTTGGAAGAGGGGTCACTTCATCCCTGAGAACTTAGCCAAAAGGCATGTAGTACTGACAAGCAGTCACACGGTATTTCCATTGACTGCCATTCAGCCTCGTTCAGGTTGTCTGACCCTGTGACCCCAGTTGACCTAGTTTCACCCCATGACCTCAGACATGACCTTCCTGTTGACCCACATCCGGGAACTGTCTCTGCAAACCTCATCCATTTCACCCAGACAGAATGGAGTCAAATGATAGTGAAAGGAGTCCATTTCACTGTTGAAGGTTGATGGTAACATTTCAACTTGCATTAGAGTTGCAAGTTACAGTTTTTTTGAAATAGATACAGAGCTGTAACACTACTAGCTCTTTGCAAATTCTTTCATAATCTTCTTTGTGTAGCAAGCGCCAGAAGAATTGAAATGATAGATCTGTTGGATACTGTAGATAGAGTGTATGTATGTGCAATTGTGTGTAGATGGGAAAATGGTAAGTCATTGACAATGGATAATCATGAAGAATACAGGCATTTTTGGCATAATATTAGTTGAAATAGGATAAGAAATATATTACGTTGTGTAATTGCAGAAATTCAGTTATGATGTATATGATTTATGAGCAAATTGTTGAGAAACACTTGAATATCCACACATTTCCCCCAGATATTTCATGATGCTTTCAATCGACTTGACAATCTTCATAAGTATCAGTTCAAATATATTTCACATTCAGAGGGAGTCTCCAAACATTGATAACAAAACGTACCATTGATTTTCCGTGAATGGAATAAGTTCTGAAGTGCTTTATCAGAATTATAGACGCAGGTTTAAATTATTTTTTGGTTGTTTGATAGAAATTTAATACTGAACTGCAGATTTAACAAATAGATTGTTATTTTTTACCAATCGGTCTGTCAAACATATATACACAATGTATATATTCACAGATAAATAATTCTTGAGCAAGTATAACATGTTCAATTAATAATGATGATTATTTGTTTTTAGCTGAACATGAGGCTATATTGACTTCCCTCTGCCTTAATCAGACAGCCAGATCACATCACAAGGTGACTTTTTACAGAGTATTCCTTTTTTTGGTTATTTTACAATAAAAATGTTTAAATAAAGCACTAAGTCACGACATCAACATTTTATATTGAAAATGTTCCCAGAAGAAGAAAAATGTAGATCCGAAAAGACACCATTCCAGATCTGCAAGAAAGTGGTTGCTTGTCACAGGACTGATGTATTTACCTACATTGAGGCAAAATTGAAAATACAATTTCAATAATTTTGAATAGCTCCGAAGTCTGGATTTCTGAATCGGACATTTTAGTTAAAACTATCAATTTCTGCTCCAATAAGGCTATAAAGATAAGTCAATTTGGAGATTTCCAATAATCAATGGAAAAATTGGCTTTAAATTACACGGGTGAAACCAGACTAACAATTGCCTCACAACAGTTATCTATAATGATGTTACATGTAGCTTTTCTTTTTTGCATGCATGGCCACATTGTTCAACTCAAGGAATAACAGACTAAAACAACTATATGTCACATAGATATGGCTCCGTGGTATAATGGTTAGCATTCCCGCCTTGTACAAATGAGGACGTGGGTTCGAACCCAACTCCGGCCATGTCCAGAGGTTATCACTATATAATGATTGGTATGATTGCCGTTCAGAATGGTGAGCGCCGGTGAGCAGATTAATCTGGAATGGGCACTATATAAAATCATACTATATTATTATTATATTATTACAGTATAGATGCACTGGATAGTGCCAGTAACCATATTAATAAGGAGAGTAGAACTGGTCAGCCGTGTTAATGTAATTACAGATGGAAATGAATTAGTTTCCTAAATTATAAACAAGCCAGTTGTTGTTAGTTTGAATCAATTGACCCTGTATTTTATCAATGATTCAATTATTTAAAAAAATGTGTCTGTTTGACATTTCTAACAGCCACATTTATGATACATTACATGTCTTGACATTTTGCTTGCCCGCGGACTAAACTGTGCCAAAACCATACTCCTCTATATATCAAGTTATCTGATTGTACACTCTCAGCATCACTTCCAGACAAACTCTTTTTCTTTCTGGCTTGCTCTACTTTTGTGGTCTTTTGCCATCTGTCCTGCATTTCTTCCTGTCCTCCATAGCTTGAGAATGTCTGGTCCAAAAAACCCTCCTCTCTCTCCCAAGCCATATCCTTGTTTTCAAGGGGTTGGCTTGGCGTCCATATATCAGGATTATGTGTCTATGAAAAGAAGCAGGTCTCTCATCAAAGCAAAAAGCCAGGCTTGAGAGGCTCAATAAAGCTAATTTGTTAAGAATGGGGACTGGCCAAGATATTAGCAGAACCAGGGCAGAAAGAAACGGCTGTGTATATAAGGGCCTGCTGGTTCTAAGAGACTCCTTTCTGCTTATCAATAGGAAATGCCCAGTTATATTGGGGTCTTATGGGAGTTGACATCACTTAATTCTGTTACTCTAAAGTAGTCAGTTTGGAGTATAGGCAATAGAGCACTATGTACAGTGTTGTTTCGATCATGTATTCCATTCTAAACCTTGTGTGATACCAATACAGTGCCAAGTTGGGTGAATTATCTGTCTGACATTGTCGTATAGCCAATTCCAGTCCAACATTACATATATAACTGACATGGTATTTGCAAAAATTCAAACCTTAAAACCCCACTGATTCGTCCCTTATTTTCATTATACAAATAAAATTATTAATACATAGGAACACAAACCGTCACACTATCATTTCAATCAAATGACCATCCACAACCTCAACCTGCTGAAGATCAGGAAGGAAATTATTTGGTCATGTGACGACAGCAAATTGAAACCGACAGCCCAAATTTGGGAGTACTGTATTATTCATAGACTCTTGAATTTTTAGCGTGTTCTATGCCAACGTTACTTTCCAAGTAACTTTCAAATTAAGAGGTTAATTTCCCTCACAGATTATTCACGGTAGGAATCAAAAAGCAAAATTTATGGACTATACTTATTTGCCCTTATTCAGTAGCAGAATGTGTCATGGACCTTGAGAACCGGTTATCATAAGTAAAAACCAAATTAATGCAGCAGGATGGCAGTCACAAAGGTTATTAAGACCAACTGCTGTATTACTATATCTAAGTATATCTGTCTGTATAACAGTTTCTCTGTCTACACATTCCATTTTTCATCATTTGCATGCTGCCTTGCTTTCTTCATAATGTCTGAAATCTAATTTTTGGAATCATTTCCTAACATTTGACAGAACATTTCATTCATGCTTTTAAGTGATCTTATTATGGATCCTAGAAAAGTGTTAAATTACAATCAAGCTAGCAAAATCTTTTGTGACGGTTTAAAGCACTTCAAATGGATCTCTCCTGATGAATTTGATCAAAATTAGCAAAAGAGAAAATTGTAATAATTGCCAATATTCTGAGACATTTTGAAACATTCAGTAGGTGATGACAATGGCCAATTCCTCAAGAGATGCTGAAAAAAAAATTGATACATTTAGCATTTGTTAGAAAATGTGCACAATATTAAATTAATTATTAGTTCAATAAAAGACATCCTGGCAAGATATATTCCTTTTCTGTCGTAAAAAATTGCACTTTATTTGGTGGGCTAGTGTTGTTTTGGTTTGAATTTGAATATGTGACAAGTCGATGACAACCAATGAGTCTCACTGCCCAATACAGTGTATTGACCAACTAGCCATTGCATAATAGGGCCCTAAGTTGCAGCAAGGTTTTGTGAAGGCCTTCGGCAGACCCAGCTGCCTTTTCTGGTCAGCAAATTGATTCTGTAGAATCAAATCCCAACCAATTTGGCAGAAAGATTTTTGTGATTGTTGGATCCGCATTTGACACTTCCAAGCCAAGACCTGCAACTTCTCTGCTGTCATTCCTTGTCTGTTTTGTCATTATTGAGATTGGCTGCCGACAGGGGTTTCATTTTGGCCTGACAGGTTTGGCGACGTTGCAATGTCAGGTCAAGGAGATCATTGTGCGTACCCTTATCTGGCATGTCACTGAAAGATATAGTAACTGTAACTTGTAATAATAAGTTTTCAAAACAAACACGACTAATAGATAGATATGGCAAGTGCAGCCCGTTGCAGCCCTCTGAACCCATTTCTGAGCGCTCACATGGGTTGATTAATGCAATGGAAGAAAGTGATCACGTCCATGTAAATATTTTGGCAGTCCAAAAACATATCTCATATGTATCAGCGTAGTGAACGTACATTCTAAAATAGCTTGGAACATACTTCTTTGAATTTCTTTCAATTGTAAATGGTCTATGATTTCAATCCATAATAAATGGGAAGCAAATGAAGTGGAAGGACTTCCGCCACCCCAGCACTAGCCAGACAGCTATAAGCATCCCTTTTTTTATGAGTGTTCTGATGAGGAGGAGTAAAGTCCTACCTCCTTCCCATAATTTTCACTTCTCATCTTCCGAATTTCTTCTTTTGACAAATGTTGGATGAGTCATGACAGTGTGTGAAACAAAATCCAGACTTCTTGGCAAAGCAGGATTTTTAAGACAAGGTTTAGAATTTAGAGATTGGTATATACAGTAGTCAACTTATGAAGTGGATCAAGATTTTTCATATAATTTATATTAACCCAACAAAATATGAGTGAATGATCTTAATGCAGTATGTTGGTGTGATGTCTTGGCAATGTTTTGGCCGACAAAACTTCTTTGCTTCACTAATTTTTTACCCTTCAAAACGATGATTGTTTGTCACAAGGTCCAAAATGGTCTGTAACACTAATAACCAATGGTGACCTTAAGTGAAAACAGGTTATTATTAATTCTTTTGTAACTGTGCAATAAACCAGGCATTGTTTTGTTAACTCAATTGAGCTCAACTTTTGATTTGACGTTCCACATTCACTGTTTTCAAAAATCTGTGACTTAGATATGAACAATTTCACCAAGCGGGGGAGCCACTGGCTGGGGCATACTTCATCAAGTGACTGGAGAAAATTTGTTTTTCAATCATATTTAGTAGACAATTGAGGACTTCTTTTTTTAACATTTTCACAGTTTAGGTTCCTTGATCCAATTTGACATTGTTTGAGTGACCAAGGCTCTGAAATTACCACTCTACTTTGGTGCTGCTACAGTGTATTCACTAGTGTGTGACAAGTCATTTTGCACCTTGCTTCAAACAATCGTTTCTGGTGACCATCAAAATCACTGAAGCCTAACAATCTCGTTCAAGCACATTACCAAGATATCAAAGTTAACATTTCACGCAAAATTATGCAGCAACAACAACTGATATCAGAATTGCTACGATGTAAATTTTTGATCCACTTCGAAAGTTGACTACTGTAGAAGCCTCTGCTTGTATTGGTCATAGATCACAAATCAAAGAGTTAGGAAACTGATATGAAGACTAGGTGTTCCACAGTTTTGAATACACAAGTCTGTATGGCAGATATGTAGTCACTACACTACATTGTAGTGTACTAAAGCGTGGGACAAGCGTTATTCAAAGCATACCTTTTCTGTAGCTGTTGTCTGTACGAATCTCTCAATCAATATGTCTCATTCACTCTCTCGCGCATGCGCACCAAAGCCTCATTATGGATTCCCGCCACATTCTCCCCTTTTCTATTTTTGGGAAGTTGAACTACCATAAAATAAAAGACATAAAAGACACATTCTCCCAGTTACCGAACAGTAACGGGAACCAAAACAACAAAAGCAAAAGCAAACTAGCTAACCATGGCGCCAAAGGTGCCGAACAGCACCGTGACTAAAAACTACTGTTAGGAACATATTAGAAGTATTAAACAATCAAAATTTACAACATATTTACAATGGCATCCTAACGCACTTAGTCTGCGACATTGGGCTGAATGCCGAATAGCCGGTCAATATTCCTTCGTGCCGCCTCATGAACAATTGTAGCCGGAAGACATTTGGCCTCGCCCAGCCAGGCTGCTACCTCCTGGAGGTCTCGCTGGGGGTGCCTACTAAGATAGGGATAGTCAGTCTCTACGGCCAGTTGGTGGAGTTGAAGTCCTCTCACTGATCTTCGAAGGGCATCGGCAGCTTCTGCGGGCAACCGAGCGCAGATTGGATTGAAACTGAAGACAGCCCTGGGGAAAGCCTCCAGGACTGCGTCCCTCTCCCACTGGCTTCCCATAAAGCAGTGGAAAAGCACCGCCGTGCTCGGAGCGATGGTCTGCTGCAGGATGTCTAATGCGTCCAGGAGAGCGCTGGCCTGGTCATCTCCTGGACGACAATGGAGCACGACGGGCATTCCAGGCGGCTTCAAGTGGAGCTGCCTTTGGAGGCCATCCTTTTGATTCTCGCGGTGACTGGGAGTGACTGCCCTGGTATAATCCAACCCCAGCTCTCCTATGGCGACACACCTGGGGTGGTGCAGGAGGTCCCTGAGATGGTCAAACGTGGCTGCATTCACGGGCTGCTGGCAGATGGTAGGGTGCAGCCCGAAACTGAAGTACACGCGGTATTGATCTACCCATTGGCTGAAAGTGCTCCATCTTGCTGGAAATACAAAGTTGGCTACGATGGTCGGCACCCGGACCGGACAGTCCCAGTGCGTCCCATCGTAGGCCCGAATATCCTGTATCGTATCCAAATGGCAGTGAGCATCAGTAGTGGCGGTGACCAGACGCTGGCGCAGAGGATCACAACGCCGGTCACCCCGGTGAACTCTCTCCCTGGTCTCGGGGTCCAGATGGGTTGACACTTCAAAAAGAACACTGTGGTGCAGGATCGTAGAGATGGCACCAGGTGGAGAGACTGTCATCTTCTGGAGCGGGGTCACAGGCAGGCCGTTTTCCTTCTCCCACAGCCACATCAGGAGCGCTTGCTGCAAGGACAGGGGTCGAGGCTGCACCTCCTTAGAAAACCATCCATTGGAGATAATGAGCTGGAGTAGCTCTGCTAGGGTCTGGCATCCAAGGGCTTCCGCGATGGTCCACAGGGCGCCGTTGGCCAATCCGATCCATTCAGGGATGTCCTCGTCCCTCATGCCCACCCTGGGGCAGTGCTCATGGGAGTACGCCACAAAAGTCGCCGACTGGGCAGTTTGATGACACGTCCAGCATGCCCGGTTGGGCGACAGCCACCACGGAGCATGCTCATCTTCCACATGGCGCCGGAATTTTCGTTTAACGTGTGTGAGACAGATAGGGCAGTATCGACCTTTAGGAGCCACAACCGCACAGTCATCATCCCCAAGGTCGGCAACATCCTCTCCTGCTCCAAGGCTACTTCCTATGAATTCGATTAGTATATCTGCCTCCTCTTCTGACTCTCCAACTTCATCGATCACTGTCAGTTCTTCTGGGTCAACAAGAGTTTCTGTCTCAGATGCCTCATCCAGCACCACAAATTCTTCTGGAACTAAGGTCTCCGCATCAGATTCCTGTCCAGAGGCTTCGTCCAGCACCACAAATTCTTCCAGTCCAGGCTCACAATCAATTTCAGGTTCCGGGTCGTCATCCTTGTCGTCTTGGTGGCTCTCTCCTCCTATCTCTCTCTCTTCAGTACTTTCACTCTCCGATCTTTCCTCAATCCTTCCTTGCTCAATCCTTCCTGGCTCTTCAGTCCTCTCACTCACAGATCTTTCCTCAATCCTTCCTTGCTCTTCAGTCCTTTCCTTGTTCAGCCTCCTGTTCTTGCTTCTGGACTTTCTCTTTCTCCTTCTCTCCTTCCTTCGATCCTCCTCCTCACTGCTACTAGTACTGTCATCCAAACTCTCCTCCCTCTCTTTTCTTTTCACTTGTCTCCTCTCGCCTCCCGATGTTCCCTCCATGGGTGAATCATCTCCAGGCCTTCCTTCATCTTCATCACTGCTAGAGGTGCTATCCTCAGCTCTAGGTTTCTTTCTTCTTTTCTCAATTACCCAGTTGCCTTCCTTGTCCTGATATTCTTTGTATATCTCGATCAATTCGTCCTTATAGGTGATGCGCATCAAGCTATAATCATCCATAGTTCTGTGAGAGAAGACAAAAGGAAAAGCATGCACCACAACACACAAAGCATAGCGACAACCACCAGTAAGCGTATATGACACTTAAATGTTAATATAAAGTCACAGCAGACATATTACTTCTATTTAAAATTATTTACTACACACCACAGTACCACAAGATGCCACAGTAAATAATAAAATCACCACAAAAACCCACTATGTACACTATCTACAACTAAAATATCACACTTTTGCTAGTAAGTGTAATCTCGCAGCCAAGCTGGAGGCCTACTCGGACGGGTGAGACGGCGCGGCCCGGCGGAATTACGCTCCTGACGTCTTGCTCCTGGCAATGGATAGGGGCCTCTATCAACCAGAGAGTCATTAAGTGCTGTCGCTTCATTGCCATTGGCCGGGTCTTCAAGATTTGGCACCTCTTCATCCGACACTTCTTCCTCCAGGGGATCCAGGTTCTGCGAGTCCTCCTGCTCTTCTGCTGCGCCATCACTATCCTCTGGCCACAGGCTCTGCAGTGAGGGGGCATCCTCCTCCGGTGGAGTCTCTGCGTTTTCTAAAAACTCCGCTCGCTCTCTGCGTAGCCAAAGAGGTATGGCTCGATCATGGCACAGTTTGAGTCGGTCATGGTGATAAACTTGCTTCTCTTTGCCTTTCCGTCCCTGGACCTGGTAAAGGATGTCTGAAATCTTGTGGGTAACAAGATAAGGCCCACAGTACACTGGCTGTAACTTACGACTGTGGCCCTTCTTGCTGGCTCCGTTCAGAACATAGACCAAATCACCAGCTTCATAGCCAGAGAAATGCTCCTTGCGGTCATAATATTTCTTTCTTCGACGCAAGCTTCGTCCCAGCTGTTCTCTGGCAAAGGTGTGGGCATCATGGATGGTCTGCTGCAAGTTCTGGACATACTCTGAAGCTGCTGGGCTTGGATCCTCATGGGGTGGCCGACCAGCCACAAAATCTAGAGGAACTGTAACCTCCCTACCCAGCATCATCATGTTTGCACTAAATCCAGTCGACTCGTTGATTGTCGCCCTAATGGCCATGCCGATGAATGGAAGGTATTGGTCCCAATCCTTCTGCTTCGTGTCGAGATAAGCTCGGATTTTAAAGAGAATTTCCCGGTTCATACGCTCAACTTGGCCGTTAGAGGACGGTCGGTAAGGGGTTGTTCTCAGTTTTGCCATTTCCAATAGTGAACATACTTCTTTGAATAGGGCACTCTCAAAATTGCGTCCTTGGTCTGTGAAGATTTCATAAGCACATCCCATTCGACACAGAAATTGTCGAACCAAGGCCTCTGCAACAGCTCGGGCGGTCTGGTCAGCCAATGGAGCAATTTCCAACCACTTTGTGAATTGATCGATCATTACAAAAATGTAGCGATTTCCGGCATTGCTCTCTACAAAGGGTCCCAAAATATCCACATGGACACGTTCCATTGGAAAACCACTGTGATGCATCTTGAGACTAGCCCGTTTTGTCCTATTCCCCTTCTTCAAGGTGTTGCAGATCCGGCATGACTCGACAAACTGACGCACAACATTGTCAGTCCTGGCCAGAAAAATCGGTGTAGAACATTTAGTCTAGTGCGCACCTGACCTGGATGTCCTGCTGACTTGACGTCATGTGACATCTCCAAGATCTGCAAACGATGTTCAAACGGGACCACAATAAGTAGTCTTGGAGGCTGGTTCACACCGGTTAGCCATTTGTAGTAAAGGATGTCATCTACAACTGTCAGTTGTGCTCGGCTTGTCCAGAGTCTCTTGGTTGTGGCGCTCTGCAAATATAGTACATCTGGCGTTGGGTCTTCTTTGTTCACGACCCACTGGCGGACAATGTCAATGTCGCGGTCCTTGACTTGTTCTTCTGCCCAGTTGGTATCTGTCTGAAAGGCCATTCCTTCAGTATCCCCAGGTTCTTGAATTGCTCCAGCCATTCTGATGGCTAGAGGCACCACTTCATCCACATAATCTTCAAATCTCTGCCACTGCTGGTGTTTCGTGGTGCAGTATGTACAACCACCACAGGGCAAAGAGGAAGCGTCACGACCAGCGTCGTAACAATCGCACTCATCGGGGATACGGCTGAGGCCATCGGCATTCCCATGGTTTTTGCCTGCTCTATGAGCAATCTTAAAATCAAACTGGGCCACTGCCTCGATCCAGCGGGCTAGCTGTCCTTCGATGTGACGAAATCGCATCAACCAGGTGAGACTGTTGTGATCCGTTCTTATCAAGAATGACCGGCCTAGCAGGTAGAATCTGAAGTGATTTAAGAATGTGACCAAGGCTAGAAGCTCTTTCCTGGAGTGCAGTACCTTCTTTGCTGCGTGTTCAATGACATGCTACCGTATGCAATTACCACTTCTTTTCCGTCCTGCACCTGAGACAATTCTGCGCCTATGGCATGGTGGCTGGCATCGGTGTCTAATATAAACAGATCTTCTGATCTGGGATAGCCCAGAACTGGGGCAGTCACCATTGCTTGCTTTAAGGTCAGAAAGGCTTGTTCATGTGGTTCTTTCCACTCCAATGGTTCTTCTGGCCTTGACAATTTCACCAATTCATAGAGGACTGAAGCTTCTTCTGCAAGATGGGGTATAAAGTCACGATGATAATTTATGAACCCAAGGAAAGCTTCTAATTGGTTCTTCTTGACGGGACAAGGCCATTCTTCAACGACTTTCACTTTGCTTTCGGGAATGCTAACTCCTGTCCTGCTTACTCTTCGCCCCAGGAAATCGACCTCCGTGCCGAACAGCACGCATTTCTTGGGCTTAAATTTCAAATTATAGCGCCTAAAACGCACAAAGACTTCTCGCAGGTTGGCGAGATGAGTAGCGAAATCGGACCCCAAAATCACCAGGTCATCCAGATAAGCTAGGACATTCTTCCAAAGAAGGTCTTTCAGGACCAGGGTCATTGCATGTTGGTAAGTTGCAGGACTGTTGCAAAGCCCCATCGCAAGACGAACGTGTTCGAACAGGCCATAGCGTGTCAAAAAGGCTGTCTTGTGTCGATCTGCGGGGTCAATCAGGAGTTGCCAATACCCAGACGCCATGTCTAAGGTGCTGAAGTAAAAATTATCAGCGAGGGTATCTAGACACTCTTCGATCAAGGGCAGTGAAAAGTTATCTTTACGGGTGACACCATTTAATCCTCTATAATCAAGACAATATCTGTAACTTCCGCACTTTTTCTTTACAATCACCGGGGCTGCAGCCCACTTACTTGTGGAGGGTTGGATTACCCCAGCATCCAACATTTTCTTCAGGTGTTCCTCCTCCTTGTCCTGAAACCCCAGCGGTGTTCTTCTAAGTCCGCACTTCACTGGTGGTGCCTCTCCGGTATCTATCCTATCCATGATCTCGGTGAACTCGCCAAGATCATAATCATTTCTGGCAAATACATCTTGGAACTCTATCAAAAGCTTCTTTACTTCTTGGCGTTCCTCTTCGTTTAGCTGAGTTCCACATTCTTCGAAAAGTTTCCGAAGGTAATCTGGAACTTCATCTGAAGTGATGTTGGACTTCTGGTCATTGGGGTAGACAGCTTGATGAGAAGACACAGAGGGTGGGCTTCCACAAACTTCAAAGTTCTGGGGCCCTGGGGAGCCGAACAGCTCCATAATTTCCTCATGATCCTCAACATCATTTCCTCCAGGATTTTCCACTGGGTCTTCGTTTTCCAAATTTTCAACAACATTGCTACTCTCCCCCTCTTCTAAAGTAATGACATCACTTACTGCAGTTGCTGAAGCAATAGTAGTGTTGCTGGGTAAGCTGATTGTAGCTTCTGAGGGATTGAAGATGTGTAGCTCTGCAATATCACCTTCACTCATCAAAGAGTCAGGGATAACAAGTTTCTTCAAATTTCCAGGAACTTTGGATTCCACAATGAAGTCGCTACGAATAACTTGAGAAAGGCGGCATTGTACAATACGGCCAGAGAAGGGTCGTAGGTCACAGCCCTCAATTGTTGACACAGCACTTGCCGCATCAGGCTGACAATTAGCTCTAACCTCAACTTGAATGATGGAATTGTGAATTCTTATATGGGAACGCTCAAAATTTATTTCTGCTTGTACCTGATTCAAAAAATCAATGCCCAAGATACAAAGTTCGCGGGCTGGACCAACAATCAAATCCCAAATAAATGTTTCACATCCAACAGTTAATTTGGCTTTTCTGACGATCTTTGCCTGCATTTCCATGTCGTTGCCAATTCCTTGGATTCTGATGGAAGAGTTCTCTTCTGGAACCAACTTCAGCCTTTCGGCAAGTTGTTGTCCGACCAATGTTACTTGGGAAGCGGTGTCAATGACTGCCTCTACAAAATGACCATTAATGTAGATTGGAGCTATCATGGTCCATCCCGGGGTGTTCAGTGTTGATCCCTGGTAGACTCTCTTGTCTTGATATGGCGACTCTGTCTGAGTCCCTCTTCCAGGACTACATGGTCGAGAGTATGTTGGCCTTGCTGGGCTATTATGTCGTGCAAGGATTGGTCTTCCTGGACTAGTTGCAATCTCCCGCTGTTGCTTTTCAAATTGCGGATTGCTTTGAGGTGGATAATTAGGATGGGGACATTCCTGTCGAAAATGACCTCTTTCCAAACAGTTGAAGCAGCGATCATCACGTTCAGCTCTTGAGCGTCTCTCCATTCCTCTGATAGGTGTTGGTGGTCGATTGTACAATTGTGATCTATCAGGGCTAAATCTGTCTCGGTAGGGAGAATTTGAATATCTGTTCCGGTAGGGAGAATTTGAATATCTGTCCCGGTAGGGAGAATTTGAATATCGACCGGGAGATTGTGATCTTCGTCGATCGTAAGATCGGTAGTTGTCCTGAGGTGGTCGATAATCATCTCGTCGTGGTCCCTGCCTTGGTGGTACATAAGGCTGACTAGGGGGACGATCTCTGTTTGGTGAATACTGTCTCTGCCGATCAAGGTCAGACAGACAAGATTGTCGAACTGGCATATCTTCATCAAAGGAAACCATTCTGCTTGCTGGTGTGGGACGACCAATAAATGAATCAATGGCAACCGCCTCTTTGACATGTTTCAGTGCTGCTCTCACAGTCTTCGGCTTTTGATGAGCAGCAGATCGTGATGAGTTCTTGTCACGGATTCCTCTCAAAAAGACTTCCACTCCCATCATGTTCACAGTCTTCTTTCCAGCAAGTTTGTAAGCTTTCTGCACTATGTGCTGGATACGATCTGCAAAATCATCCAAGCTTTCTCCCGAATCCTGCTTTAAATCAAACATGTTCTTCCTGAGTATGTGAGGTTGGTCATCAGAGCCAAAGCGTTTCTCCAGAGCTTTTAAGAGCTTACTATAACTTGAGACTGTGGAGCTAGACAGAGTACGAACATACTCGATTGCTTTGCCCCTCAAACACTCCTTCAATCTGATTAATTTCATTTTCTTTTTCCATTTATACTGTTTCGCCGTATTCTGAAAGTAGAAAGCAAAGTTCTCCCACTCATTGATTCCTCCATGGAACATTTGTAACTGTGGGGCTGAAGGGCTCTTCTTCCTTCGTCCATGCTTCTTCCTGTCTCCATGACTGCCTCTTGAAGAGCGATAATCATCCTCATCTGAACTGTCTTCATCTGAAGAAGAATCCTCTGAAGAATCACTGGATTCCGAAGAAGTTGAGGACTTACGGCTACGATGTTTGGTCTTTGAGGGTCGATCTGAACTTCTAGATTCCTTGAACCGGTCATCGTAATCACCGTCACTAAACTTCTCATGTGACTTGTCACTCCTTGACCGATTCACATAACGACCAGAATCCTTGTAATCATCATAAATTGGTTGTTCAGTAGTGCTATCATAATCAGATCTCTGGTACTGTTCCCTAGGTGTCCTTTCGGATCCATCCACAGCAAAACGAACATTAGCATGTGGGGACCTTCCTCGCGATCTGTTGGATGTACTGGATTGTCCACTGGTCCGAGGATTATCCCTGGGATCATAGGATTGTCTACTTGGATCCCTTGGGGCATAGTCACGCTCAAATTGGTGTTCACTGCGCTCATAGAGCGGGGGTCGTTGCGGATCATATGACTGACGTCTATGTTGGTCAGAAGGCTGGCGTCTTTGTTGATCTGAGGACTGCCCAGCCTGTTGATCAGTAGGAAATCGGCGCTGTCTGGCAGTGAAAACAGGGACTTCTTCTCTAGCTGGATTATTCCACTCCTCTTCATAGCGAGGGATATTTCTAACTTCCCGTCGCGGGACCTGCTTTTGGGAAGAACCAGCCTGTTGGGTCGCCGAACAGCGACTACTTATAGGTCCATTCTGTTGAGAATTTTTCTCTGTTGGCGATCCGGTGAAACGCAGACTGGCCTGCTGAGAATAGACCGCATCATGATAGGACCTCTCTCCATACCCAACATCTTCACCAAGTGAGGCAGAAAAGTTTGCTGCTGGAAGTCTGCTCTCTGGGGCCTGTTGATTTGTCCGTCTGGTCTGGAACACTCCGTTGGTTGGCATTGTAGAGATAACAGCTTCAATTTCAGCAGACTGTACTTGGCCGTTGGGAACGTTGCTCTTCTGCAAAGGGGTAGAAGACATAGGATCAGAATATTGACCATTATTGTCAGCACAATTGTCATTGTCAAAATGCAATCTTTTAACATAAGTGTTTGATGATTGTCGATCCCTACCGTAACCCCCTTGAACATCCTGCTGTCGTGTGGAAACCCCTGGTTGAGAAGATGCAAATTCATTCTGTCGATACTGCGCCGACTCATTAGCTTCTATTTGAGTGTTTAAATTGTTCTCAACAACTTGTTGATGCATCATATCTATGTACTGTTCAGAAGGATGGGTCATAGACCAGAATTCACTACGTCATCCAATCTGACTCATTAATCTATTTTCATTAGTTTGTTTCGCCAATCTAGATTTCCAATTTGCCTGTTCCCTCGTCAGGATAATCATTAGATTATGCAAATCTTGCTCTTTTGGACGCAACCCATTGACAACCTGTTCTGAAGTAGCAGCAGCAATTAACATCTTAACTTTGTTCAATTCTCCCGTCTTCTCTACTATTATTTCATGGTACTTGTCTATCAGGCCACGGGTCAAGAATACTTCATAGCTCTCCCCCGAATCAAGGTTTAAATTTACCATACCATCGAGATACTCATCCATTTGTGGCTGTCCTAAGTTGTTCATTCGGCTCTCAAAATCATATCTCTCTTGTCCGACTGCTCCTGGATCCTCAAATGTCAGCTGTCCACTTGCGACGAAATCAGTCCAAAACTCAATAGGCAAGTTGAGGTGTGCATACAAAACGTTCGGCGTCAATGTCATTCGTTTGCGTAAATCGATTATCCGCCGAGCGCGCCGCTCACCAATTTGATCTAGCTGACGGAGTTCTGTTTCCGTAGCGGAATGAATATTTATAGGACTCATACTGGGTTTGTGGGTTTGATTAGTTGTTAATTTAAAAGTCGGTTGCAACTTGCAACCTAAGGGATGCCGCACAGCATCAGAATTTTGAAACCATCAAAGTATACAAATTCAAATCCGTAACTATCAGAGTAAATCTCAACTCCAATATTCAACAAGTGTAATTTCTCTATATAGATTCTTTGTCACACCTCTATGTAACTATGAGATCAAGTAGAATCAAATATAAATAGAATCTACTATAAATAGAATTCAATATAAATCACTTCTAATACAACCTGAGTATTTTATAAGAAGCTCACTAATTGCAAAATAAATGAATGAAAACCCCTTTTAAAGTTAAGCTTTTGATAAAGTAACGGTAATTGTAACTTGATTGCAGCAGTAAATAACCGCCAAGCTGTACTTGCTGCGACAACTAAATAAATATTATATGACACTAAAGTTGTCACAAACCCAAAGTAATGCAACAAAATTTCAACGTCACAAACACACAATAAAGTTGTAAAACGGGGTGTAAAATTTGTATAAACACTTATTCTTATAAACTATTGTCACTCAATCTTACAGTTCACTCTATATTTATAGCAGTTACACTCTCTATATATAATGAAACACAAGACCCGTTCAAGAATTCCTCTGAATTCTCAGACAAGTCACTTTTGTTTCACAAGTATTCTAAGCTCACATGCACACTAAACACAATGTACACAAGAACAACACAGAGGATGACACAAAGACAATTGCACAATATAACCTTTCACCCCAATTTTTTTTTTTTTTTTTTTTTTTAAGTGTATAAACAATAACCAAATTGGTTAAATTGAGTAAATTAAATAATGTAAATATGAAAAAACTTTTTTTTTTTTTAAAGATTCCGAACAGATTACTAGTATTGCGCCAACACTAATTGACACCTTTGTCACTGTCGAGGCTTATCTTTGTCTTAGCAGTTGAAGTGACAATAAGTTTTCACAATTATTCTGTGTCAATCCACAAACAAGTCTGGCCTTAGGTCATTAAGTACCAAAATTTTAATTTCCCAAACTGGTCAAAATATGAACCAAAATTTCTAGGAATTGTAAATTAGCACTAAATTGGTCTCAAAATAGAAATTTGTAAATCAAGGATGACAAAAAATTAATTATGACTGCACTCAGCTGTCAATTTCAATCAGAATATCATCCTATTTTGAAAACAAAATTCCAAAGCAATTCAGCAAACACACAACTCAGTTGTTAGCTAAATTATAAATTAATTCCATTAGACCAGGATTTTTGTGTGATTGAAACACAACTTATTATTTCTTAGTCACCAACTTGCTCAAAATTTAAATTGACAGTAGAAATTCCAACAGTGACAAGCACCTGCCAAAATTATGACAGTCACAGAAAAAAAATTATTCAACAATAGCAACTGAATAGGTGAACGAACATTCACTATTCAATTTTTTCTCAGGCTCAGGCTAATGCAACATGTATCACAACCCAAAATAGACACAGAATTTGACTATACACAGTTGAAAAAGCAAAAATTTGACAGCAACCAAATTCCACAAATTATAGGCCTACTAACTCAAAATGTATATTTACACAACTAAAAGTTCATAAAGGAAACGAAAATTTCCAAAAATACACCCAAACTATGCTAAATTTGTTGCTTCAATTGTCTATATATCTACTTCAACCATGTGCTATTTATAGCTGCAACATACCTGTGCTATTTATAGAACACTTGATAGGCTGTCAATCATTTCACGGCAAAATACACACGTGTTTTGTCTGTCAAATAAATAGTACACCACTTTCTGACAACATGAAAATTAATCTCAGAATGAATAATTAGAGAATAGCTGACAATATTCATGAATGATAAGACAATTTATCAGCATTTATTAGCTGCATTTATCCAGCATTCACGATGTCAAAACTGTCAGACCGCTACAATGTAACCAATCCATGTGGTTTTACGATGTCAATTTTCGCTTGAAAAACGAAGTGACAACACTCAAAATTGATACAATATAAACTATACAAGCTATCTAACACAATGCATACTAAATTAGCCTGATATTTACCTCAAACTAGCTGAAATGAGACGAATTCTGCTACGACGTAGCGCTCGCTCTATCAATGCACCGGGCGTCTAGATGCTACCGTATCTGTTCAGTTAATTTTCTCAACTTTTCCAAAGTCGATAAAACGCTAAATAAAACGTTTTGAAGCGCCGAACAGCACTCAAAACAGTTGATACGTCGTATATAACAACCAGTAAGGCTACCAAATAACCACTGCCACCAATAAAGCGTGGGCCAAGCGTTATTCAAAGCATACCTTTTCTGTAGCTGTTGTCTGTACGAATCTCTCAATCAATATGTCTCATTCACTCTCTCGCGCATGCGCACCAAAGCCTCATTATGGATTCCCGCCACAGTACTTTTCATATATTGCTCTGTAACATAGAAAGTTTGAATGTTGACATTATTCCTCTGATTCAACTGTATCTCTTTCACTTCTGTTATCGAGTGGTATTCATAAACTTGACATCACAAATTATGTTGACATTATTCCTCTGATTCAACTGTATCTCTTTCACTTCTGTTTTTTTATTATTTATATCCAAATACGGGTACTTCTGTCTTGATTTTCATACTTTTCATAACCTATCCCAATGGGAAATGCCTCTCTCAATCAATCCATATGAAGTCTCATTTATAAGATTGTGCTAAAAGACAGACCAATCTCAAAAGGTTCACTATCGCATCCCAGGTAGTCTGGGAGCTGCTATAAATGCCCAGTTCCATGGTTATGACACTCATTCCCGGGGAGAAGTTGTGAATATTTCATGAGAAAAAATTGTCTCTGATCATTGGAAGCTATTCTCTAGTATAACTTCCTTTGAAGCAAGATGTACTTGTCCATCAAGTATTGGAAATTTTGAAATGGGGAGCTGTCTTTGTATCTTGTTTATTGCAGAAGGATTTCTCAAGAACTGCCCGTATCCATCTTACCTCTTTCTCATGTAATCTGATTTAAATTCATTTGGTTCATTAATCTCTTAGGTAATACAAATAGTGCTAAGAAGGACAAGGAAGACTGATGAACTCAGACATGTTCGCAGAGCCTAATTCATTTTAGACTATCTTTAGAAGGTTTCTGATATGAAACTAGTAGCATTGATTGTGAGCCATCATCCTCAAACATCACAATCTCTTCACCATAGCAAGACTATTTTGTGACTTCTTAGATTGAATGTTTCCCTACAGTGTGCAACATAAGACAATGAGTATTCGGTAAGCTTGCTTTTACTGTCAATTTCAGATATTTAGGTTAAAATGTTTGATATCATAATGCAATTTGCTTACTGGACTGTTACCTGTTATTATGACACATAAGACAATCATTCCACATTCACAATTATTGTTCCTACAGTTACAAATAAATTTCTAGACCCCTTCTTCTCTCCTTTGGGACTGTTCTACTATGACCATTTTTACTTCCCATCTGACCAACTGTACGAAGCTGCCCAATCCACCACTTTTTAAAATTCATAGTTAGTAAAACTCTCCCGAGCCAGCTCCCACTTCTCACTGGGTTTGTTGGGCAGCAATATTTCTGGCTTATGTGTCTTTGAAAAGAAGCAGGTCTCTCATGAAAGCAGAAAGGCAGGCTTTGGAGGCTGAATAAGGCTAATTTGCTAAGAATGGGGGACTGGCCGAGATATTAGCAGAACCATGGTGGCCAGAAATGGGCGGGGAAGAAATGGGCCTGCTGGTCCATGAGGCTGCTTTCTGCTTGCCAAAGGAAAGACAAAGATTAATAGGCGACAAATGGGGGTTGTGATCATTTCTGTTTTTCTAGGTTAGCTAATATGGATAGCAAGATACAACACAGATAGGCAATTTATTAGGGATATGTTTAATTACTGATTGAACTTTAGCAATAACTCAATAGCAATTATTGTCGGATACAATGAAGATGCTAGCAACTTCACATGGAATAACTTTTAAGGAATAAGCATGACCTACAAGTAGGAACTTAATCTGGAAGCTGATTTTTAGGATTTAAATTAATCACAGAGTCACAAGTATGATTTTGTAAGAGTTATACTCAAACCAGTCAATTCAATAAATACACAGCAAACAATATTTTGCGAAGTCCTTTCAATCACATGACCACCCAGAACCTGCTGATTCCAAGATCAGGCAGAAAATGATGTGGTTATGTGACCACACAAAATTGGAGCTGACAGCCCAAATTTGGGAGCACTGTATTATTCATAGACTCTCACATTCTGGGTGTATTGGAAGTGACTGTCAAATTGGCTAGTACTTCGAGTCTGATGTCCGTGGAACTTTTCCAGAGGGTTTGCATTAAGAGTTTAATTTGTCCCCATAAATTATTCAGAGTCAACTCTGAAAGCGAACTTTGGAATATATTCATCCACGCTCCTTAGTTGTGCAACTCTAATGGGCTTTCACCAACTTTGGGATGCTTTCCATGAAGAGTGAATAACTCAGTTACACAGCCAGTTATACAAAATTTTAATTCCTATACCACCCATCTTGATAAATTTGTAAAATCACCAAATTAAAATGTGCACATCCATAAAAATTGCTTCATAATGTGTCACAAACCAAAAGCTATTGCATCTTGTCGATCCAAGTGACATTCATTCTCGAGGAAAAAGTTTCAAGAAAAATTATTTTCACTTCTTATGTTTATGGAGTACTTTTAACAATTCAATATTGTACTAACTTTCAAAATCGTGAAGGTCATTTTGTTGTCGCTTTATTGCAAATTTAATAATACTAAAAGTGGCTCAGGTATTAGCAATTATTGGAATTGTCTCCTGTCATACAAGATTGAAATATTTATAAACGAAGTGACTTACTTGTAAAGACCAGAAGAAGTAAATCGCTTATCAAAAAGTGGAATATAAATATCGTGGAATGAGCGTCTTTCTATACTGAATTACTGCTTACCAATTCACCACCTTACCTGCACTCAACTCAATGGCCAGAGTAAGCAGTGTTGGCCACCGATGTCAGCCTGTGTAGCTTTTAGTAATCTGGTATGATTGCTGCATTCCTTGATATCAAGTGAAGTGAGTACTCCATCATTAGTTTGCCTTGAAAACAATGTAATAAATACATCTCTTAAAGACAATCAGTCAATTTGATGCAATTGCAGTGGTCCTTGCATCATAAGACCACCCCTGCAGCCTCTAGTGGTCATGATGTTGCACCTTGAGGGTATTCTCTCATGACAAGGGATCATTATAAGGGTGAATCACATCTATGGTTAACTATTTTCCTGCCTTTCTTTATGTCTCTGTCAATATATCTATCTACGTATAACATATTTCATTCATATGATGTTTCACTTTCATGATGTCCTCAACTTATTTTCAACACCATTTCTTCACATTTCAGAGAACATATCATCCTTGCTTAAAAGTGATCTAATTACGGACCCTAGCAAATGTTAAAACTGTTTGAATTTTAAGACAGCTCACAAAATCTGGCGTGACAATTTAAAGTGCTCCTAATGGGTCTTTTCTGCTGAAGTCAAATCAAAATTTGAAAAGAGAAAATATCAATAATTGCCAATATCCTTTGCCATTTTGAAACATTTAGAATTCATGAAGAGACACAGAACAGAAAATTGCTACTTTCTGTGTTAAAAGATTTGTTGGAAAATTAGCACAATATTAAATTAATTGCAAGCAATTCCTTAAAATTCCAGTATTCAGAGGAAATTACACTTAATTAGGATTGTTTAGCATTTGAAACTAGCTTTCTCGTGAAATATTTCAGTTCTATTGCAAAGAGAATCGCTGAATATCTTCTTTTTTACATTCATCGTAATATATTGACAGAAATAACTCTTGCAGTTAATAAGATATATTACATCTACATACGTAAATTATGAAGAAATATCAACTATACTTCGTGTATGACAAATTTCACTTCACTGAGAGGTATATTATAGGCTGCAACTTATGGAAACATTCTCGGACGGCATGCCATTTCCATTTTTAACAATTTTCTCTACAACAGCAACCATCCTATGTGTCCAACAAGCAGGGGTCTATGAATAATACAGTGCTCCCAAATTTGGACTGTCAGTTCCAATTTGTTGTGGTTACTTGACCACATCATTTCATGAGTCACGACCATACTCCAACTGCTTTTGAAGAGCAAATGTGATTGGAACGACACACTATGATTGGTTGCCTTCATAAGCTCACATGCGTGTATATATGCCAGTTATCATATATTTGGACTAACAATCAAAAAATTCTTTTAAAAATGGTATAATAATCAAATTCTAAAAAATTTCACCCCTAACTTTGCTGATGTACAATAAAATTAAAGTTTGTTTAAGACTATAGTTAACCATTGATGCATATTTATATGTAATCATGGTTATCCTTTTGATAAGTTATATTAGAAATTATCACCTAACCTAAATTCGGTAATTTGAAGGAAAATACCATTTTCAAAAGTTCTGAACGTTTCTCCATTGTTGGATTGTGTTGACCATGTAACCACAGTATGTTCTTTGTCACCCAATAAACAATTTTTATCAAGCCGGCATACCCCCTACATGTAAATGCACATCATATTATCTTAGTAACCCTAGCCCTGGCGTTCTCTGTCTTTCTGCACCTTTTGGAAATCTGATAGAGATTTATATTACTTATAAGCTTTAAAAGTAGTAACATATTGTTTTGGACAAACCTGATACAATGGATTGCTGTGATTCCTCTATGAATCAACAATACATATATGACTGGCAGGAGTGTCTGATAATTTGAGTCACAATAACTCAATGAAAACTAGTGATTCTATCTGCACTATACAGTGTATATTGACCAGCTGGCCATTGCATGATAGAGGGTTTGGAGTGGCATCAACGTTCTGAGAAGGCCATTGGCAGACCCAGCTGCGTTTCACGGTCACCAAATTGATTCTGTAGAATCCAATCCCAACCAATTTGCAGAAAGATTTTTGTGATTGTTGGATCCGCCTTTGACACTTATAAGCCAAGACCTGCAACTTCTCTGCTGTCATTCCTTGTCTGTTTTGTCGTTATTGAGATTGGCCCCTGACTGGGGTTTCATTTTGGAATGACACATTCTGTGATGTTGCAATGTCAGGTCAAGAGGATTATTGTGCGTGCCCTTGTCTGTATGTCAACAAAAAATAGAATAATAGTAATACTATGTTTTCAAAACAGAAAAGACAGATAGATAAGTATGATACATGCAGCCCTCTGAGCCCAATTTGTGGTGCTAACAAGGGTTGATTGGTGAGATGGGGGAGAGAGTGGGAGTCCTAAAGATATCATATGTATATTTCTCCATGCAGGGGATCTTTTACTTGCCGAGCACAGACACTGATGCACAGTGATACGAGGCTACGCGATTTGAGATACACAACCTTGTTATAGTGATCAAATCCAGACAGACATAAAACAGGTATATGCAATATTTCATTGAACTTTTTCAATAGTAAAGGTTCCATTATTCTGTCCTTGAGAAATGTAAGGCAAATGAAGTGGAAAGCCTCCCACTTCCCCAGCACTAGCCAGACAGCTATAAACATCCTCTTTCCTGACACTTTTGATGAGGAGGAGTAAAGTCTTTTCTCCTTCTAATAATTTTCATTTCTCATCTTCTGAATTTCTTGCTTTGGCAAATGTCGGATCTTTCATGGCAGCGTGTGAAACAAAACAAGACTTCTACGCAAAGCGAGAATTCTAAAACTTGGTTTAGAATTCAGAGATTGGTGAATGTAAACTTCTGCCTGTTGTGGTATTTGGTCACCAATCTAAGAATAGCGAAGCTGATCAGTCAGACTAAAAAGGTTGCATACTATTGAACCACATCAGCTAAGACACATTTACAAAGATGTCCTTGTCTATCAAATGTGTCTCACTGGCTGTCCACAGGCAGTGAAACTTTCATTATGTTTTTCTTTCAGTCTTGCAATCTTGTGATTTTGTTGAAATTGAGAGTTAGGAACATGCGTTAATCTGATGTCCACTCTATGCAGGCCATCGGAGTGACTTCCTCACAAATGTTGCAGCTAGAAACTCTGATTTTGTTGATTTAACCGATTTTGATAAGCTATATATTTTGAGTGATCCTGATTCATGTCTTGCCACAGCTAAATTCTGCAATTCAGTTATCCAAATTATAAAAAACGGAAGATGTCTCCTAATTCATTTTTGTTTGATTTAAATTTTTATTGCCCTGAAAGCAAGTCGGTTGAATCCTGACATGAAGCATCACAAAATTCAATTGTCTCACCTGAGCTATTGCCCATCTAACATGGTATTCCCGCAGCTATTGCTCTTGTGTATCACAGTTATGATTTTCAGCTCTGTTTGACGATGTGTTCATTTGTAATACACAATACCTGATTAAATTTTGGTAAATATTGGAGAATGTTTGGGGCTTCATTTAAAGGAATTCAAAATAAGGCCTCTATCAGAAGAAGGTATTGTTATCCCTTTGGTCAAAAGCTGTCCGTCCGCCGGGCGGGCGTCCGGGAGGTCGGGTGGCAGGCGTCAGCCCCTATTGCGTTTAGATGGATGCAATTTGGTTCACTTGCAGCCTGTATGGTCTAGTTGTGCCATTTGATGGTCTGATTGAAACATATTCTATACCTTTTGAAATAATGAGAAAAATGTAAAAAAAAGTATTATTTTTCATTTCTCAGCCAAAACTTGGCCAGTATTGCATGTACATGGATGAAATTTGTTACACATATCACCTATATGATAAAGTTGTACCTTTTGTTGGTGTGATTCATCGATATTCTATACATTTTGAAATATTGACCAAAAACTATTAAGATTATTTTTTTCCAGGCAAAAACTTGGCAATCATTGCATGCATGTCCATAGATGAAATTTGTATACTTTACCTTGTGTTGGTCTGCTTGATAGTTCTTTTAAGGCTTTTTGAAATATTCCCTCCCATAGCTCTTAACTTATTTTTTGTTTATGCATGAAACTGGTCCATAATATTGTGTACATTGGTCTAGTAAGACCTTTCCATCGTTCAAAATACCCTGGCAGGCAGACGGGCATATAGATAATTTCAGACCAAGCTCTTGCCACTGTTCAAATACTTCATGCAATTTGCTTCACATAACTTTTATGGTGTAATGGTGACCTGAATTGTGTTTTTTTGCACTGAAGGTTTGCACTTGCAGTCTAAGGTAGTGTTTATATTTCTACAGTCTGTTCAGCAATTGTGATACCTTATTTAGTCTACTTAATTACATAATTCTATAGATTATCATTGCTTCTTGATTGACGTCATCAAATGAAATTAATGACTGCGTATCCACTTGATCTTTGCTTCAGATCTGTTTTTACTTTTCAACTTACAATCTTATCGATTGCGTAGAAACTATACTATCAGAGGAAGGTCATTTTACTTCATCATACTTTTCAGGGAAAATGACAATTAATCATATGAGGTTATATCATGGGTGGGGGCAGTATATCCCCGGTATAGTCAACCGAGACCCAGTATATCCCGAGACCCGAAGGGTCGAGGGATATACTGGGTCAAGGGTGACTATACGGGGATATACTGCACCCACCCATGATGTAACCTTTTTATCCCATGTCTTTTTTTTTTTCACTTAAATTTTATATCAATGTAAAACTGTTTGAAGCACTTAATGTGAATGCAACTAAAAATCAATAATCTTAATTGGCAGTACTTAATTGCCTTAATCATAACAATCAAAAAGATGCTGGCTTGTTATGCTAATAAGCTTGGTATACAGATGGTCATATACAACATCTTTTTGTTGATTGTAGTATGCAAATGAGGCAATGCTGATTTCTGATTTGTCAGTTTCAGTATATCCCTGACACCTAATGAATAAATTGATATATCCCTGTTAGCTAATTTATTGAAGAGCTCTGATTGGGTTTACTGATATTTGTCCCTCTCAATGCCCACATATTTCCCTCTCTGATTTGGTATTTACCAGGGAAAACTTCAATATCAGGGAGAAAATGTGCCTAGACATGGGATAATAGAAAATATATTTCAAAAAACAGACAGATGGATAGAGACATAAACAGATAGAAATACAAATAGATATATATATAGACAGATTGATTGATTGATTGATTGCCATATCCATTAATAGCTCCAATGGGCCGTTTGAAAAGCAGTTTTTCTGATATGGTTACCCTTTTTAAAAAAATATATGTATAATAAATTTTACACAATTAGAAAGTTGTGTTCAGCTTGAGTCTTGATTTGAAGGCAGGCAGTGGTATGCGACCTCAAAGCGCTCATTCTAGTTTTTAAAATGATGTTGTAAAAATCCGCCTAGCCTGAGTTTCTTATGACTACATACAAGCTACCTACATCAGTTCTCTCCTGCTTCTCACCCTTGTTACACACAGATAACAGTAACAAAGTTCCCACCATCCTGAATGTCTCTACTGTGGGTCGTTAGGGCAGTCACTGGAACTGGGATCCATTGTTGTGGTCATGTGTACGAGTCACGTGACAAGATTTGTAGTTACCATGGGAACAGTAGACCAAGCTAAACTGCTCAAAGGCTACAACTCATTGCCAAATTCCCTCCTCCAACCACATCCTGACTTCATAAGGAAAGTTTACACAGACTAGCCAAACACACAGTCTCTCAAATGGATACTCTATATACTTCAAGGTTATTTGAAAGCACTACAAAAATGGAAGCACCAGGCAGCAGCCCTATAGAATTCTTAAACCATTTATATGCCTCTTTTATTCTCCAGTCACCATATTATTTCTTGCCATATTGTCACCAGGATCACCTTATTTTACATACATTAAATTAAACCTTGTACACAAAATTACCAGAAATTGCTAAAAAAACACATAGGCCTAAAACTTATTTTCATAAAATGTCAGCTCCTCAAAAACTTCTATACTGAGGTCATTTTTATATTATTATTATGCTGCTACCTCCTATACTTCTATATATATGGCTATATCATATATTGTCATAAAATTAAGTTTATGAGACAACAAAATATTCTTAGGGATATTTACATTCCTAAACACTTGGCAACCCCTTCGATTTAATTTTATGATAACCCAATACTACACTTATGAGATAAAGGACACAGAACTGCTCTAAATACCACATGAGAAAGATGCCTAAATGTGATTTATTCAATAGGTGGGCCTCTGAGGCCCAGGTGCCCTTTAACGTCGGAAATTTTCTTTTTCGACATACCACAAATATTTTACTTTGTATAAGAGCTGCCAATGTAAAACACTCGTATAAGCTGTCAAAGTCATTGTAATTTTATGTAGTTGTTAGGGATTTTAACAGAGTTTGTCTGGAAGTGACAACAGAAGCTTGTTGTTCAAGAACAACTAGATGCTACTGTACGCTTAAATAGTAACTGTTAGGTTGTCAGATCTGATCAGATAGTTTCGGAATTCGGAGAGCACACTGCTCACTAACCCAGCCTCAGGGATAACTGGTTAAGCCGGGAGTGAATGATCACACAGATTATGAGTGATGTGGTGAGTGATATTAAGGAGTGCGGGTGATAATTGTAACAAATGATCTGCCCAAGGCCATAGTATTACTTAGTTGTTCTTCCAGATTGCTACATGCAGTAGTGGTCACTGGCAATAAACATGTGAACAAATGAAAGAGGCAACGATTTTCATGGAACATGCCAGATGCCAAAGTTCTAAGATCTTTGGCATTTGCGTACACATACACGTACAAAATTGAGAAGCATACACATATATTCTAGTGCTTAAACAAACCTTGCTGAGATTATAAATTTTGTCCTTCCCAAAATGGTATCTTGAAAAAAATAGGTATAAAGCAGTGCTTATATGCAGCAGTATTATGATATACTGCAATAAATTCACTGAGTGCTGTTGTAACACAATCGGTGCAATAATGGTGGTAGTCCTGTCGAGAGCATAAATCACGACAGGCAACAAATAACTTTCTTGATGTCTTGCTGTGAAACACTGCAATATTCATTTGTCTGCCTCAGGCAGTATTCCTGCCACTCAACGGCCATTTGATCTCAGAATAGCTCAAAGGGAGGAGGAAACAAAGTCTCAAGAAAGGGAATTGGTAATAATGGGAGAGAGGAAGAAGGCTACTTTTTCTCTTTTTCTAAGTACATGCATGCTGTATGGTTCACAAAAATTTTACTGAGATTTTACACCCAAATGTCATTCTTATAATGGAGAAAATAATTACGATACAAACTAAACAAGAATATTTCAGACGGGACAATATAGTAAAGGTATATTAACTGCCTAATGGGTATTGGGCACAATTCAGTTTTTTATTGTCATGACATAAATATGATCAGAATATAATTTTACCTGTTTGTGAATACTTCGGCACAATTGACCTGAAAAACACTATTTTCACCTTAAGTAGAGACAGTGCTGGCTTGAAACTTCCCATGACACATTTCTCACTACATATTTCCAAACATATTCAAGTCAAGTCATTCCCTGAATAACTCATTTATGGGCAACATGCCCAGTTTATCCTTGCGGTGACCAAAGCTGCCCCATGTGACCAAGTGAGCATCCTGATTGATCTCTTGTGACCCCATGTGACCTTCTTTGACCTCTCTTGTGACCTGCTGTCACATCATCAGCCTTGTGGTCCCTCCTCTTTCTGATCTTGTATCTCTCAAGCAGAAATTGTCAATAACATCTTCTTGGAAGCAAAAGATTTTTCTTGTATATAAGACCTAGCAGAGCACCAGAAAGTGGGTTAATGTAAAATTTTGCATATTGAAGGTTTGCTGCTAAAATAAAATGATATGCAAAGGTAATATCGTGAACTCATTAATTTTTTTCACCATGTTGATATTTGCACCATGCAGACGCTGAGATTGTCTTCTTGAAATCAACCTTGATTATTTTGGAGTGCAGATTCTCTGTCATCAGATCCAAAATGAAAACAACTGACAAAGACGATCTGACATTGTGGAAAATTAAGGACATTCTAAACCAAGCTTTGGAGTCGGCTAATAGGTGGACTGACTCCGACTCCCGACTCCGCTTATCGGCATTAAGCAATAACTACCAAAATATGTCTTTTTTATTGTGTGCAGGTGATTAACAGAAACTCAAATTGCACTCTGTCCTATTTATTACCCATGTTGCTGAAAGATAACCATAAAAAAGTAGCCACTTTCCAAAATGTCCCCTCTGTGAGTCATTTGGGCAGTCACTGGAACTGGGATCTATTGTAGTGGCCATGTGATCTAGTCACGTGACAAGAAATGTGGTCATCATGGGAACAGCAAACCAAGTTGGGCTTCTGAAGAACTGCAAGTTTTTGCCACATTGCCACCTTCAAGCACCATCTGATTTCATTAGCAAGTCTACACACACTATACTGACACTCATGGGAGTTTGGCTGTATAATTTCTTCTACAAGTCTCATATAAATTCTTGAGAGAGTTTCTGAATTTTGTGTTGCCCTATTACTTTGCACTGTACTCTATGTAAAAGATGGTTTGAGAAATTCGATAAATATATGTAGTCATGTAGACATTTAAAAAATTAATAGCGATTAATTCATTGCTATTTTTCATGTGGGTTTAGTCTTTTTTTTAAAGTTTCATCTTAAAGCATCGCATTCACTGTTTGCTATCGCTTAATGGTTGATTGATTGATGGGACAGAAACCATTGTATGCTTTATATACTTTCCGTTTGATGTCTTATGTGGCCTACTTGATTACCATTTATGTCAGTATTTTAACACCATGCATCAAGACTGTATGTTTTTTGGTAAAGCAGAAAGAAATAATTTGCCTTTGTTCTTTGTTTATTTCGAGATGAATACCACTAAATAAAAGCTCTTATGGCATTATTTTTAAAGTCAGTCGCCTCCTCTCCCATTTATGTAAGCATGATCTACCAATAAACATTCCTTTTAGTAGGGAAACCATCATTGCATTAGCATCAACAACTTGTTTGCAGGTCATCATCTTGTTATTATTTATATCTGTCAAGGTTGCTGCCTAATACAGCGCAAGGGATTTCAAGGAACTTCATAATGGCGCCACACTTCAATGGAATCACTCAGGCACTGTGTTACAATTACACCCTCATCGTGTCTAATGATAACTGTCAGTGGTACAGTAGATCCTATAATATTATTCTGGTGCCATCAAGAAATTAGCCACATGTTTTTGTTCTTCAAAGTGTTATATTTCTGTAATTTTCTCTTTCTGAAATTTATCCGTTACTAGAATGCCCGTTGGATAATTGGAGATTACATGATCAGATTTAAGTTGGCGAAAATGGTGAACAAACAAAATGATTGTTGTTATGTGTGAGGCAAATGTAGCTTTGTGATAATTGCATGGTAGTAGGCCTACTGCAGAAAAAATTACAAAAGTATGGATGATGATAAAATGCTAGATGGGTTATCATAAAAAATTACCCTGCTGGAAAGTGTAAAGAAATTGTTTTGGCATTGAGATACCTTTGCCTTAAAGTGTTTTGTGGGTGAAAGGGAATCATATGAGGAAATTTGTTGATATTGAGGGCATTGTAGTATTCTCTCAGCAAGTCCATATTTTTTACTTCAGCTGTATTGTAAATTTGAAGTTGATATTACTCAAATGAGCCTGTTAGTCCCAATAAAAATGTGTGAAATTTATGTTCTTGTCCATACAGTGCCTGTGATCTTTTAAAAAAATAAAAGATGGATCGCTTCAATTTGGCATACTTTCTTTTGTATTTTTGTTTGAAATGTTTGGATGTATGTGATATAAAATGTGGGTTTTTTCATTATTGAAAATATGTGAACAGAAACTCTTCAAGCTAAAGAATTAAATGTACATTAGTTTAAAAATTTGTAGACGTGACATTGCTCTGTGTTATATTGTGGAGGCCAGAAGTATCATCAAATATGTTAAGGTCAATGACATACTAATCGCTGAAATGAGCATTGAGTGAGATATTCCATAGAAACTTCCCCACATACTTGGTATAGCAGACTGACTTAAACTGTGCTGCCCTCTGTCATAAACTTTCTTGGACAGAACATTTCTGACCTAGTTGACCAGGCAAGGACTATTCTTGCTAGAAGTGGTGATTCCAAAGTGAATTTAAAGACAACAATGGGCTCCTGGGTGACATTTTATGAGCCACACACAAAGGCAATATCAGACACATGCAAAGTTTGGTGTGTGTAGCTACAACAGGGACTGAAAATTTGAGGTGACAACAAAGTTGAAGAGATGCATCTTTTATTTTAAGATTACATGTACTTTCCGAATGATGCAGTTGACAATTATAAATGCCATTCTTGAATCTTTGGCATCTTGATAAATATAAATAAAAAAATAGTTAGTGGTATATATGTATGATCGTTCTACATCATCTTCTCAGGGATCTCCCAAATCTTGAAAAAAGAAACACTTAATATTTTAGTGAGAATGTATTTGATGTCATTCCATATTTTTTTGTTAGCATATTACAATTTCCATATGAGGTTTCAGCTAATTAAAAGTTAGTGCTACAGCATTGAGCATTATTTCTAATTTGCCTCTAAATAACAACGAAAGCATACGGTTTTAAAATATTTAGGATGTACTGTACACTCCAAGCATGACTAATGGTGATCATCAAACCAGATCAGATTGGTGCTTACAGCTCACTCCTTTTTAACCCTGCCTCAAGGAAGACGGCCAGAGCCACGCTTAGTGATTATATGGATCAATGGATTTATGAGTGATGCTGTGAGTGATATTAAGGACATGGGTGATAATAGAAACAAATAATCTACTAATGGTTCAAGGCCATGTGAATCAGTTAACGCAAGAATGGAATGTATGAACATTGAACATAGTTTCTTCTCGCCTGAAACATTATCAGGTACATACATTGTCTTTATTTTTCAATTACTGCGAATAAAAGATGGGAGCTTCTTCAGCTTCCATAGAATAATGTGTAGATCTAAAAGTTGAGGTATTGACAGTGCACATATCTTTGGCGAGTTCTGAGACCTGACTAATAATATATGCCTGAAAAAGAGGTGTCCTCACTAAAATATGTTACACACAATATGGCAGATATATATTCATCCCTTGAGTAGTATTGAAACTGGAACATTGAACAAAGCATCTTTCAAAAACCAGCTTCACTAATATAAGTACTACCGACAATTCTATATGTTTTAGTAAACTTTCATTTTCAAGTCAAAACAACAACTTTGCACAAATCTGAGGACGTATACATAAAAACTACATCTGAGAAATCAAAGTGTCCGGCAACAGGTTTGCTAATTTGAAACCAGAGTGGTACATTGGCACAGCTTAAGTCCACTCTAAGACATTATGTAGTGGTATTGACTTGCGAACAGAGCAGAGGCCCCTTTCCTGACTTTTTGTGTGAGAGTGAACATGTGGGAAATTCCTAGCCAAAGTTGTTGTGCAAAACAATCAATATTACAGCCTAAAAATAAAATATTGTCATCACTTAATCTTATGGCACTGTCACACAACTTATCCTCAATTCTTATTCCGCAATGCCCCAACCAGAAGATATTTCAAACCTGAAAGAATAAACTCATTAAAAATGAGCAACTAAACTTTTTGATACCTTACAAATCAGAAATGCGTGGACTTTTTTTCGTTGCATTGCTGTATTTACTGATCACTTTACATTCTATACACATTTTCCCCTTTTAAGAAATATATATTTGTACCAAGTAAATAAAAGGATGAAGGAGATGACTGGCCCTTCGGGTCTCGGGAGTATACTGGGGTCTCGGGGAGTATACTAGGGATGTACTGCACCTAACCATGATATAACCTCATAGTATATCATAGCATAGTCACCCTCGAACCAGTATATCCCTCGACCCTTCGAGTCTCGAGATATACTTGGTCTTGGGTGTTAAAAATATTCTCTATTATGAGGTTATATTATTGGTGGGGGCAGTATATCCCTGGTATAGTCATGACCATACCAGGGATATGCTGCCCCCACCAATGATATAACCTCATACCAGAGAATAGTTTTAACAGGCATTCTAAAGGAAAACCCTTTGAGCTGCTGACTCACACTGAGCTTGTGCTTTTGCTTTGACAAAACCCTGTCGCCTTTTTTAGTAGGCAGATTGATTTGAAATGATTTCTTCCCCTCCCATACTGTCAAAATATCTTCCTGATTAAAAGCTCTCAGCCCAGTGTCGGACACAGGCTTGGTACTTTGGAAGTTCTGAGTACTGTCCCTTATGACTTGTTATTGCAAGTTGGTGGGAAAAGATTTTCTTTTTTCAAGACAGACACTTCATCACATACTTTTGTGCCTCGTTCTGGAGCAGCTGGAAAAGTGAAAAGCTGTGAAGACTGAACTACAAAAAGCTGCAGATAAGTGGTACACAAGGCAATCTAACATACGAAAATTGGCACACAACATCACCAAGGTACAAGAAGTCCCTACACCACAAAATTATCACCGGGAAAAAATTTGCCTGCTGAGGAAAAATCCTGAAAGGGCCACCCCTGGTGGGGCAGGTCAGAAGACGCCCCTGGGACAAGTGACACCATGACAACAGCAGTGGGATCTGAGCTGACTGGCCTGATAACGCTACTCATCACTGAGATTAGAGCTACACTAAACACAAAAATAGACCTATTAAACGAGAAGATAGAACTACAAAAGGAAGAAAATAAGAAACTGACACAAGAAAATGCCAGACTTCAGCAAGTTATATCTGAACAAGGAAAACAGATTCCTGGACCGCAACACTGCCAACACACAACAACCACAATGCCACCAAGACATCAAAATACCAATACATTGAATAGTACAAGTGCTGCACCGCCAAAACCGCGAGGAATAAGGGCCCACAACCTGATTATCACCTGCAAAACAACAGGTAATGACCCAAAGTCAATTGTAGATGATATATTCATAACCAATTATCACAAAAAGCCTTCAATTAATGCTGCCAAGTTTTTGAAAGCAAGCACTAATGAAGACTGCGTAGAACAAGAAAAAAGAATTCTGGTGACCCTCAACTCCATCTGGGAAGCACGGGCTATATACAACGACAGAATAAAAGCCCTCAAAAACACGGGAATATTTATTGGAGAAGATCTGACCAGCGAAGAGTCATTCTTATTTTACCTTGCAAGAAAGCTGAAGCAACAACACATAATCATCAGTACCTGGACAGAGAATGGCATTGTATACATTAAACAAGGACAGGAAATAGAAGCAAGGATTCTTCACATAAATGACGAAATTTTGGACAAAATAAAGGCAGAAAACAGGGCAATGCAACAAAGTAAATCATTAAATCAAAACCAGAAAACAACAGTGCCCAAAGTCTCTCAAGGAACAACATTAACACTGGTTCCCATAACAGTTCCCGCAAGTTGCAACACTCAAGAAACAGTTAACAACACACCAGCGACAGAAACAATCCCAGTGACACTGGTTCCGATAAAAGTACCAACAACTTTGAACGCACAAGAAACAGATGCAAAAGCACCCTCCAAAGGTTCTCCAAAAGATGTGTCCCTTCCTGGTACAAGATCACAAGAAATAGAAAACAGTCCAAGCACCTCCGATGAACTGAGAGACCTCATTGAATCTGCGATAACTGGGGCCATGACACGTTCAAAAACAAAGGAATTTTCAAAATGAATTACAGAAATAACAAATTGGTTGGTATGGAAATATCTCTGTGGCACAGACATTTTTATAAATTTATTGCTTGCTTATTAATTGCATATACATCAACCTATAAAAATTTTGTAGAAGAAAAAAGAAAAACCAAACAACTTCTTAATGGCTCTACCAAATGAATCATTTATTGACAAAATTGGTGATAGCAATAGTGATAATGATGAATCTCCCTTTATTTTTAAAAGTTCACCATACTACCAGACTGCCGGTGCTGTTGATATTCTAAAAGAAAAGAAAAATGTCTTTGCCGTACTCAGTGTTAATTGTCAATCAATATATTCAAAAATCGATCAGATTAAAATATATCTAAACAATTTTGAACCTATAAAATTCAGTGCTATATGTCTATAGGAAACATGGCTGACTGAGGGAGCTGACTTGTCACTGCTACAAATAGAGGGATACTCGTTGATTTCTAGAGTAGGCACATGTAGTGCTCATGGAGGAGTGGCTATTTATTTGAGAGATTGCTTTAAATGCGAGATATTGAATATACTAGACAATCCAGATGTTTGGGATGGTGTTTTTGTAGAAATACAATGTGACACAATTTACAATGTACACAAAAATAGAAAAATTATCATCTGCAATGTGTATAGGCCCCCACGAGATTTGATGGCAAACTATGAAACATTTATCCATGATTTAGATGGTATTTTTTCTGCATTTAAAAATAAAAACACAGACATTATTTTGACAGGAGATGCTGCAGACAATCTCTAAATCGTGCCCAATTTTACAATCGGGCATGGCTATTTCTCCTATTGGCAAACTATTACAACTATTGGCAAATTATTTCCCCTTTTGGCAAAATCTTGCACCTTTTCCCAAAGGAGCAATTTGCTATTCTAACTATTGGCAAACTATTGTAACTATTGGCATACCTTGCCAAAAGGAACAATAAGCTATTCTAACTATTGGCACACTATTGTTCCTATTGGCAAAATTTGCCCATCTCTAAATATCTTTTCGGACCACTTAGAACATTAACAAATAGTTAAATCGTGCCCATTCCTGCAATTATCGCCCACTTTTGATATTGAAATGCGGGGCATAGCAGCGGAAATCCCGAAAATGCGGGATTTGTTTTTTGCGATTTGCGTGACTTCTAGCAAAGATACAAACTTGATTTTTTTACCATTAAATTCGGCTTGAAAATAGCTATTTTTAGAGGTCAGTTTTATTTCCCTAGCTAGACTAGAAAATTTTCTAGAATTTATCTAGTTTTACTTAATAAATTATTCATAGGCATGAATCAATAATCAAATTCTAATCTATAGGCCTATGGCCTAATGGACAGCTCCACATACTCCATTATGGACTGCTAATTTATCTTGTTTCTTTACTCTAAGTAAGGTTTTTATTAGTTCATTCGACAATTTTGTGTTTTTTTCTGCCTCCCTGATCATGTTGGCAACCCACAGAAGGCCTATTGTGCATACACTAGTTATACACATATGTCTATCATGTAGGCCTTTTAGGCCTTTTAACAAAAAAAATAAACTATACATGTATATATATATGCAATTTCTCTTTAAAAAAAAAAGGCAATTCCAAACGCCAACTGGTTGCAGACCTGAGCCCTTAGCACCCCTCTAAGGAACATATATATATTCACCTCTGAAACTAACTTCAAAAGTTGATAAAGTAAAATTTAATTCAAGTTTAATTTGGTTGATTTAGTCAGATTAAATTTTATAGTTTGATGGAATTTTTTGATATATTATATGAAAAAAATCAAATATAAGTCCACGACGTAGAATATGGAGCTGTCCAGTAGGCCATAGGCCTATACATTCAAATTTGATAATATACATATTTATGTTCAGGCCTATGAATAATTTATTAAGTAAAAATTAATAAATTCTTGAAAAATGTCACGTCAAGGTAGAGCAATGAAACAGACCTCTACAAATAGCTATTTTCAAGCCGCATTTAATGGTAAAAAAATGAAGTCTGTATCTTCACCAGGAGTGGCGCAAATCGCAAAACACCGAATCCCGCATTTTCGGGATTTCCGCGGCTGTGCCCCGTATTTTAATACCGACGTGGGCGATAATTGCAGGTATAGGCACGTTTTTTTTACTATTTGTTAATGTTGTAAGTGGTCCGAAAAGACTTGCAATGAGCGATAATTACAGAGATGGGCATGGTATTTTCTTTGCCAATATCTAAATCAAGTCCTTTTGACTATTTGACATATTTGGAGATTGGCAGTTTGGAGATTGGCTGACGCAGGAGACTTTAACATTGACCTCCTCAAATTAAATGACAGGAAAATCTATTGCGACTTTTTTGAAACGTTACTTTCAAATGGACTAATACCAAAGATAACTCTGCCAACAAGAATTTCGGATCATAATGCATCTCTTATTGATAATTGCTTTGTGAAACCTTCCAACAGTCTTTCTGAAACAACTGCAGGTATTTTACTCCAAAATTTCTCAGACCATCAACCGTATTTTGTTGCTTTGGACCATCTCACGATAAAAAAAGAGAGCAAATAGTTTGTAACTTTACAGACAAAATCGCATGAAGCATTGTCCAAATTAAAAGCAGAACTACTAGACACTTGTAATGTGGAAAATTTTCAGGTTGATCTCGAAAATGATCCAAATATAGCTTACAATAAATTACATAACAACATAGTCACAGGTATAAACAAATGTATGCTAACAAAGACTGTTTGGTTCAATATAAAGAAACACAAGAACACGAAGTGGACAACCAAAGGAATTCTAAACTCCATAAACTTTATAGATAAGGTATATGCCAAGTTACGGTCAACTGCCATCACAAGTACATTATACAATACACTCAAAATCAACCTCACTACTTACAATAGAATACCGAAAAACAACATAAGAGTTGCAAAAAAGATGTATTATGAATCATGCTTTAAAAAATTTTAGAAATGATGCCAGAAATACATGGGAAACAATAAAGGGTATATTAAGCAAAGTCAAGGATAGAAGAAACTTTCCAGATTATTTTGTTATTGATAACATGAAAGTCAATGACCCATGTGTTATAGCAGATAAATTCAATTCTTATTTCACAAATTTGGGTCCAGACCTAGCCTCACATATTGAATCTTATTCAAATAAATCATTTAAAGACTACCTAAATTCTCCAGTAAATGCCTCTTACAAATTCGAAGTAACAAATGTAAATTCAGTAATCAAAGTTATTGATCAATTAAAATCTAAATCTAGTCGTGGAGTAGATGGATGTTCAAACATACTCTTGAAATCTATAAAAGAAGAAGTAGCAGATATATTTACGGTGATAATAAACCAAAGTTTCAAAACCGGAATTTTCCCAGATAGATTAAAAATAGCAAAAGTGATACCATGCTATAAAAAGGATGAAGACTATCTGCTAAAAAATTATCGTCCCATCTCCCTCTTGCCTAGTCTATCCAAAGTGTTAGAACGTGTAATGCACAATCAAATACAAAGTTTTTTTCAGCATCATGATCTGTATTTCAAAAGTCAATACGGTTTCAGGGCCTCACATTCAACAGAATTAGCAGGCATAGAATTGATAGACAGAGTGATAAGTAAAATGGACAAAGGTGAAATCCCAATAAATATATACCTAGACCTGAGTAAGGCATTCGACACCTTGGACCATAAAATCTTGCTGCACAAACTTGGTTGTTACGGATTTAATGAAAGAGCATTATCCTTGATGGAAAACTATTTAGAAGACAGAAAACAATATGTAGATTACAATGGCAATTATTCTAAATGCTTGACGGTACGTATGGGGGTACCCCAAGGGTCTATACTTGGTCCATTACTATTTTTGATTTATATAAATGATATTATCTACTCAAGCACCCATTTTTATCCAATAGTATATGCAGACGATACAACTCTTTCAGCCACATTAAACACATTTAAAAATAACAACAGTGATGATTTATGTGCAAATATAAACATCGAGCTAAGCAAAGTGTATTGTTGGTTGGAACTAAATAAGCTCTCACTCAATCTAAAGAAAACAAAAGACATGATATTCCACTCCACACACAAGAAACCAGAAATCCCTTCTGTACGAATAAATAATACACAAATAGAATTTGCAGAGCATTTTAATTTCTTAGGTATTGAAATAGACAAGAATCTTACCTGGAATCAACATATAAGGAAAATCTCAACAAAAATAGCAAAAACAGTTGGTATGTTAAATAAACTAAAATACTATATCCCAAGAAACACATTAGTCACATTATATAACTCCATGATATTACCACATCTAACCTATGGCATTCTCCTTTGGGGAACAAAAGCTAATAAATTAGCTAAACTACAGAAAAAAGCAATTAGAATTATCATTAATGAGAAATATAATTCCCACACTGAGCCATTTTTTAAACAGTTAAAAATTTTAAAAGTTGCAGATCTGAGCACATTGTATGGATTAAAGTTTGCATATCTTTATGAAAACAATTTGCTGCCAGCATATTTTATCTCTTTGTGCAGACACCACTCAGACAGCCATGATATTCGCACACGACACCAAAACAACTTTCAAATTCCAATAATTAAACATGAATATGCTAAAAATGCTATCCAATACAAATTACCAATCATTTTTAATAACAGTCCAGCCTGTGTAGCAGAAAAAATTTACACCCACAGCAAAAGCGGCTTCACCAATTATGCCAAAGATAAATTGTTAAGTGGCTATAAAGAAGATTGTCTGATTCAAAACTGCTATGTATGTAATTCATCATAAAAATTCAAAACTGCCATGTATGTAATTCATCATTTAAAAAAAAAACATAATAAGAAAATTAAAATTAAAAAAAAATAAATAAATAAATAATAATGAATAAATGAGAATAATAATAAAATAAAGATATTTTTAGTGTATTCACACTCATATTATAAAAACCATGTGCTCACAAATTTCCAAACTTTCCATTTTGTATTTTTCTGTGTATATTGTTGTTTCAAGCTGATAAACATCCATTTGTATATATTTACAACATATCTATATATATTAAAAGTCATTGTACAAGGTGGTTTCCCACAAGCGATCAATTCTGGTCTTGGGGAATCTCCTCCACTTCTTATATATTTTGTATATATTTCAAAAAAATCGTGGAAATAAATAATCAATCAATCAATCAATCAATCAATCAATCACATATTTTGGCTTCCACTATCGCCACCAGTGGCGTCCCTGTGGGGGCATCGGGGGGGTGGGGGGTATGTGCCCCCATATTAGACCAGTGCCCCTCAGGTGCCCCCCGCCCATACACATTTCTTGACTTTGACTAAAATATACAGTTAATTTAGAGGGAGCCTCCCCTCTCAAGACACCCCAGTTACGCCACTGACCTCAACATTGATTTCTTGGGGTCTGCTAAGAAGAACTTTCTTTGACCCGAGCCTTGCGTGAATTTTTGCATGAGAATCTAAAACAAATCAAAACGTTCTGAGAAAACTTAAAAAACCATTTTGCCCCGCCGCTCCGTTTTGCCCCTCGTTCCCCTATGTCTTGTTATTGCAAGTTGGTTGGAAAAGGTTTTCTTTTTTCAAGACAGACATTTCATCACATATTTTGGCTTCCACTATCTCCACCAGTGGCGTCCCGGTAAGGGTATGGGGGGGCATGTGCCCCCATATTAGACCAGTGCCCCTCAGGTGCCCCCCATATGCATTTCTTGACTTTGGCTAAAATATACAGTAAGTTTAGAGGGAGCCTCCCCTCTCAAGACACCCCAGTTACGCCACTGACTTCCACATTGATTTCTTGGTGTCTGCTTAAAAGAACTTTCTTTGACCCGAGTCTTGCATGAATTGCTGCATGAGAATCTACTAGACATGGCCAGTAGTACGCGAACACTAAGTGAAGTCAATACTTTTCCATCATAGTATTGAGTATTTGGCAACATAATCACAACTTGGCCCAAAAGGTTCACACATGTTCATTCTCAGAGGAAACTCCAGGCAAAGGCCCCGACACTGTACGAGTCAATAATACAACAGATTTGTGAGAGGGACAGCTACGCTTTTTGTCCCAAGCATTTCCATGCGGCTGGATTACATTATGACCAAGACCTTAAAGACTACACATTGTAAGGAAGGCAAACGCTGCTTAAACAGTGTGGTTTGAAAAAATCGGAGATGACTCTATTCTCCGGCATTGCGATATATTTAAAATAACAAAAAATTGTGGTGTCATTTTTTTAACTGGGTCAGATTACACGCCCCACTTTAATCTGATTTTTCAAAATCAGCTTTCAATACTTTTTTGATTTAGTAGGTACGTTGTTTATATTTTTCTGTGATCCTTGTAAGTTACATCACATTATTTAATCTCTCAATCTTTAGAGGTAAATAAAATTATTACTTTATTCATTTATTTATAAAAATGAAAGTATAGGATATGACCTCAAAAGTTACTTGCGGTTCATTAGAGATATGACCTCACAAAGAACATTTCAGTTCAATTCTGCAAGTGCTGGACATTCATTGACTGCAACAGATGTCTCTCTTGTATGACCAGCATGGCTTGTGACAAGTGTTGAGCCTGTGACAAGCAGGTAGGCAATTGGCAAAATCAATGTAATCAACAATTGGGCAATATAGCTGAGTTATTGTAAGAGTTCTTTGCTGGAAACAAACTTTTACTTTACATTTGATGCCCTGCTGCATCTTAAGAAAAGTCTGAACAACTCTACCGTCAATTCAATATGTTGTTTGACATTTTCCTCCAAAACTGATAATACCCAACAAACACTTGTAAGATCAATTTACATCAAATAAACATGAAGAATTGATGTAACCTGGCAAATCGCTGATGGAAGTCAATAGTCATGTGACATCATGATGCCAGAATGAAACCATTTGCCAAATATTGTTCTTACTATATCCTTCCAAAGATTATTCTAAAAAGTTGTTTTTTCTTTTCAATCTTGGAGTGTGACATCAAATGGGAGTTTCCAGTTAACATGGGAATTCATGCAAATTAGATCTTCCGTGTCAGGTAACAAAGATATTCAGACAATGACCGTCAATGCACAAAGCTTTTCATTGAGAAAAACAACCTGTAATCTCCTTATTAGACGTCGAGTTAAGCATCATCTTATGTCACAAACCATACACAGCTTTTCTGGACATTAAATAATATGCAAATACTGTGTCACTCTTTAATTTTTTATGATGTTACATATACCAATTTTCTTTTGACACGAAGTTGTGCGAATGTATATGATGTATCTGGGTGTAGGTCACGTATGGTGCAGTATGTATTTTTAAGTTCTGCTTGCCCGGAAAACTTCTTGAGTACCATCAGTTATTATGCATTGTCATCTGTGATCCAATGATCGGACAACTTTAGACCTACCAACTGGCACATTGTATGTCGCTACAACATACTAACCCACACCTTTACACAGTATTGCGTTGTTGCTCAGAGGAATATTGTCTGAGCACTGCCGGGGCTGTATTTTTATTGCAAATTGTATCTTGGTGATAAAACACCATCACACCATTACTTCAGTGGGGGTATTACTCCTCTTGAGATCGGGGCAATACAAGAGATAAAATCCTTGTTGTCTTGCTCAAAACACTAAAATATTCATTTGTCTGCCTCGGGCAGTATTTCTTCGCCTCTACATCCACTTCATATCAGGATTGCTCGAAGGGAGAATACGATGAGGAGAAAATAAAGTCTTGTCAGAAGGATTTGGGAAAAAAAGGAAAGAAAAAGGACTCGTGCATTTGCATACCAGTATTGAACAATCAACATTCAATGGAAGAAGTAGCAAAACATATTATTTCAATAGCTGAAGTTGCAAAATACTATAAGATGTATAATATTCAAATTAAGGTTGGTTGACAAGGTACACCACCTACACTGTTTTGAGGATTTCTTTGTTTTCTTTGTTCTATGTTTGACAAATATGTTTTTATTAACAGAGGTCAATCTAAATGTCGTTCATGACAGTCAATTGCGGTGGGGAATCTAAAAATTGCCCAGGGGTGGGAGCATATTAAATGTACGGTGATCTTTTCTTGTGTTTCTCATGCAAATATTAGGCCTGAGGGATATCGAAACCCAAACCACTCTGGTCTCAGCTGAACATACTTCACTGAAGTCAAATCCAACTCTTTTCGGAGGTCTGGAACTCAGTGTGGCTGTTTTGCAATCATATTCTCTGCACTATGTGTCCACGAATAGTGTCTGGTTTCGTCTAAAGAGCTGCCTAATTACCCAACCACCAGAGAACTCACTCAGTACACTCCCTTCATGTTTTTTGAGTATGATTTGTTCAGCACCATACTTCATACATATGCGTCCATGAAAGGAAGCAGGCCTCTCATTATTGGAAAAAGACTTGTAAAATGTCCACATACACCAAAATCAGGGAAATCTAATTTGACTGATGGTGCCAAAAAATCATCAATGATGGGAGCCCAGACAGGTTTGCAGGAAAAACTTGATTTATTAGCTCATCTGACTGGTCTGAACACACTTCATTTTTTTGATAACTTTTTGGGTTATGAATCTAACTTTTTTCTGAAGTTGAAAAATCAGGTAGTAAAGCAGGTTCTTGATTTTTAATTTTTGTAATTTAAATAGTATTCAGGCCTGCCCCTCTATAGTGCTCACTCATTCACAACATGCCCCATTTCCCCAAGGGGTGACCAAAATAACCCTAGTGAGCAGCCAGTGTGACCCAGTGTGACCCCATGTGACCTCTTCTTGACCTCCAGTCACATCATCAGACCACTGGTCCCTCCTATTTCTGGTCTTGTGATCTCTCAGGTAGAAATTGTCAATAACATGTTCTCTTAAGTACAAGACGTTTCCCTATACATGCTACATGAAACCTTGCAGATGATCTGAATGTGGGTTAATGTCTCTATTTGTAGAAGTGTATTTCCTGCAGCAAATGCATCACTCGCATGAATGTATTTGCATTTTGCACATACTGTAAGCTGTGCAAAACTTTGGAATTAAAAAACTCTTTCCTTGCTTAAAGCGTGTGTGAGATTATAATTCGGCTGCATACAACATTCAACAGCAGCTGCAATATCAGATATGCAGTGACAGCATTTTTAAAAGTAATATATATAGCTTTTTTTCAATTCAGTATATTTTACAGTTTTAGAATGATCTTTCATTTCAATTTGCTACCACCCAAGAAATTCTTATAATATGTGCATCTTTGTGGCAGCACATTCCCCTGGAGCAATTGTTGTCAAATAAAAGTGTGGAACCTTTTGTGGCCAAAGTGAAACACCATGACAAGGCACTCAGGACAGCAGAAGGATAATCCCAGGTCTTGACTGATTAGTTACAAAGATGGATCTGACAATCAGAAAAAAAAAAAGTTGTGCTGAGTTTGAGTGCATGAGATTCTAACGGAATTAATTTGCTGACCAAAGAAGATAGCTGGGTCCCATTGAGGCCCTCACTGTGATTCTCTGGCCATTAGAGTGAATCGTTTGCCCCTATATCTTAAAAGCATCATGCACTTTTTGCTTAATTGTTCCCTTCACTGTGCACTAACGAGGGGGGTACCCTCGCCATCAGGGTAGCCATTACAACTGTCGATTCAAAATAACTTTCTGTCATCCTAAGCTTATTTCATCAAATCAAAAGCCCATATTTGTTTAGCATGCAGTTCAGATGTTAAACTTACCCTAAGACACAACTTCAATGCGTGATTACTAACAGAATAACCAAATTTTGCACTTCAAATATATCGTCAGGGCGAGGGTACCAAAAAAGCCTCTCGAGGGTAACACCATTTTCAAATATTGTCATGGTGAGGGTACCACCTAAAATGACTGTTATTGAAAGCTACAGAATGACATCAAGATCAATGGTGATTTTATGAGATATCTCGAAAATTAGAGAAGATATGATAGACATGTTGGTTGATACATGTATAAAAGTTAGGAAACAGTGTATGTGTATAGATAGTTAAATAGTTAGATAAATAGATAGATAGATAGATAGATAGATAGATAGATAGATAGATAGATAGATAGATAGATAGATAGACAGATAACTAAAAAGTTGATAATATAGATATAATCCTTGCACATACTGTGTATGAAGTCGTTTTCAAGTATGTAGCCTCAGCCAGGAGTCAGCCTGTGTAGGATATATCTATCTGTCCATCTTTCACTCACCACCAACTTTCCTACCTGTTTGTCAATCAGTTTATTTGCCTGTTTGTATCTCTACCTCTGCATCTATCTATCTATCTATCCATCTATCTATCTATCTATGAAATGAAGGCAATATTTAGAGACACTTAAAGAATTAAAAAAAGTCTTGTTCTCAAATAGCCATGGTCGGACACTCAGCTCATAACCATGGTCCCTGCCGGTCCTTTTTAGTTGACTTAGTACATATTCAAAGCATATATATAGAACTTTAAACCCACCATCAAGCTCTTCAAATACACTGTCTTGCATAGCTGCACGGTGACAAGTGAATTTACTAGTTTAATTTATTTGGATGTGTGCCGACCAAATGACATTGTGATATTTATGACGATCTCAGGAGTATATTGTATGAGGGTGCCGTTGCTGTTAGTGTTGAATTTACCAATTTATCTGATTTTAACAAACTGATATATATATTCATATTGATGGATGTTAGCACAATTAAACTCGTATAGCCTAGACCTGCGTGTCAATTTTACATAGACGTAAATTACTTTTATATAATTGACTATGAATTTTTTTTTAATGTGATACACAAGTTTTTAACTAATCATTTTTTCTTTTTATCAATTTATACCTTTACAAGTGTTTTTTGCTGTTATTAAAAGACAGAAGTCTCTCATAATTCTTTTTAGAATGGCCTTGTTTTAAAGATGGCCTTGTTTTAAAGATGACATTATTTTTAATGTGCTTTTATAATACGGACAGCTTACAGTCTGTATAGTTATTATTATGCTCAAGAGGCATGAATTATTTCATTGATTAGTTAATGAGGCAAAGTCATAGGCAAGTTCCAACGTTTTTGAAGACCAGAAATCAACCCTTATGAGAACGTCTTCATAATTATTATTATGATGATGGTGACATGGTTTCTTGAGAGTAATACAGAGTAATCAGCTCTGTAAAGTATCATAGCATAAAACATAGTGAATCTCAAGTTTAAAGCTTAAAGCAACCATGATTATTTTAAGAAAGTTTCACTGTGGATGGTATTGTTTTGGCAGAAGGCATTTTGCGCAACTATCTTACTTAAAGTCCCCTTCCCTCTGAGCACACAGGATTGCATTAGGCCTTTTCCAGTTAAGGATTGGAGGACCATAGACTTACGGATTACAGACTAAGCAATTGTTAACTCAATAATAGTCAGAAAGCTTGGAAGATCCGCAACTTGTTGATCATAATGCAATATATTCATCCATATTCAAGGCAGTGAATTCAAATGCATGGAAATGTGTATAGCCATACAGTGATGGGCCAAAAATTCAACATGTTTCATTTGAACACAGAGGAATATAAAGAAATTAATAAAACCACCCTATGGTCAAAATAAAAACTCAATTTATATATCATAAGTCGTTTAACCTGTACAGCAATATATTTTCATTTTCTTGCACCATTGTATGATATAAATCTGGACTTTATAATTCATCGCTATTTAGTTATTTTCACAACAGATTGGTCAATCCCATTACATAACTTATTATTGCAACTATGTTCTTGATTGGAATTCCTGATTGCTTACTTCAGAATTGCAATCATGTTCAGCACATGCTGTGATCTTGCAAAACAAAGAGATAATTGAATTAGCGGATTCATTGACTTGTCTACCCCTGACTAAAACAATTTGCACTGCCTACTTAAATGTGTATGTCTTGTGTTACCCTCACCGATGTTCTTGGTGGTTACCCTCGCCAACCGGAAGTGACCCTCGCCGAAATCTTGCAGTACCCTCGCCACTTCCGGGTTGGTACCCTCGCCATTTTACGTTGGTACCCTCGCCATTTAGGTTGGTACCCTCGCCAAAATGCTGGTACCCTCGCCCTACCATTTTTCGTTTTTTGTGGTACCCTCACCTCGCCTGATTTCTAATTTCATTAATTTCTTATTTCATCTTGCTTGTTTCAGTCTGGCACTTGGCAATGATTCATTCCACAAGCCATTTAAACTATCTTCACAATCTAGAAACCTCACTCCCCCTACATTTTTTGCAATTTCACTCTGAAATCACGAATCGACAATTGTAATGGCTACCCTGATGGCGAGGGTACCCCCCTCGTTAGTGCACAGTGCCCTTGCATCATAAAAAACGCACAGCAAAACTTTAGGAAAAAATTCTAATGGCAAAGGGTGGCACAAAAGCCTTGATATTTCAGTATTAGGTCATATTTTAGCTATTTGCGGTTATAAATTATATTGTCAATTTTTATTGAAATAATTTCTGGATGGCACAGCAGTTGGATTCCTTAGAAAGAGAGCTCTAATTTGAATACCAACATCAATGGTTTCCATGGGGTAGAAGTCGCCATTGTGTGTAGATATTTTATTTTTTATCTGGTGAAATGCAATAAATCAAAATGAGGTTGTTAATATATATAGGCTTTTATTGACACAGAATATCAACAAGATACATTTGTCATAATAAGAAAGCAAAGTGTAAAAACAACTACAACTAATACTGCTAAAAGACAAGATAGGAGATATATATGTACAAAAGGAGGGATAGAAGCTACATCCAATAGTAGAAGCACCAATTAAGTACAATTATAAAAATGACAATAATTATGTAAGACATATATACTTAAAATAAATTTCTTTTAGAGATATATAATATAGTTAGGAGTTGTCGTAGCGAAATACTGCAAGTAAGGAGCACCATTGTAATATGGCTTTGGGAACTCAAAGAAGTCTACAAAGTGAAAATATGGTCTACTACATCATCTGACAAAACCTTGATAGCATTATGACGTAATCAGAAGGAAATTAGAGGCGGAACAGTGTCTCAATGAACTGTTGTATTTCTCATATTTACATGTAATTTATGCAAATTGGCACATTTGAATTTGATGAATAACTATCTAGGAAAAATATTACATTTCCTACTTTTTTCAGCAAAGTGTTCCTTATGTTTTATTTTTTTGATTACATGTACACGAAAGTTAGGCAGAAGTTGACCTTTTAAGTTGATTTTTCCAAATATTTTGTCATAACATACAGTCAGAAACCTTCAGCTTTCTAAAGAACTTATGCATGAGAAATTTTCAGAAATATAGCTTTCTACCATTAAAATTAAAGACAATTATCTTCTAAAAAACAATAGTTTGTGAATTGAAATCATACAACCAACCATAAGCTAGATATTTCTAACGGCAACATTTCAAAGCATAATTTTTGGACAATTTTGGACTCAACTTTGACGCAAAAGTTCCACCCTAAGGCCACTTCTGATCTTTTTGAAATTTTGCAGAATGTGTTTCTACGGGCAAAGGAACGATATGGCAAAAGTACAAATGAATGTCAATTTTTTCATTTTTAGGGGGCAGACGATGCACCCTACTGGCCAACCTTCTGCGATAGTAAGCCTATACATACTGTATGTCACAAAGATTCAAAGGCCTGTGGACTCTGCATAACTATTTCAATCTATTAGTCCATCCTATTGATCACTTATCTGGTGGTGTAACAGAGATATGCTTTAATTATCATTATATCTGATCATTTTATATCATGAACGTTATTATATTGGAGATTATTTGAGGACATAAGTGTTCTCAGGCCCAGTGGACTCTTACTAGATCAGGTCTGTCCTATCATCTAGTATCTACACGGTAGAGCAATAACGTAAGACCAATTGACTATCCTGAACACAGTTCTTTGTGGCTAGCTTGGTTTGCTGATATCTTTACAATTAATCAATTGTTAAAGAACTAATCTGTAAATGTTTCTTTGCGAGATGTATCCATTACAGTTTGGACAACTATGGAGTACAGCACTCTCTTTACTGACCTTATCACAGCATTCAGCAATCATATCAGGTTGCTAAAAGCTACACATCTAACGAGAAAGCACAGAAGCCAATACAAAAGCAGATAGGTTTGCATCTGGCCATTTAATTTAGTGCAGCTAAAGCCAATTGGAGCTGCACTAAACCAGTAGTTCAGTTTTGTATCGTATTGCATTTACTGTCAGTCATTCACTGCAATGCAGGCATGAAATTCACAGGGAGCCTTCGACAATGATACAGTAAACGAAGACGTTAATTCTGCGTCTGTGAATTCTGCTTAATGTTCAAATAAGTGCAATTCAGTGTGAATTATTAAGGCAGACATGAGGTTGCAAACAAAAAATAAATTGAAGAATAATTAAAAAATCAATTCAGTTAGCTCGGATATTGAGATTCTTAGACACAAGTAACAGTTGCTGTAATTCAATTTTATCCCATGAAGGATTACCATTAAGCCAAAAACTAACACAGTTGTACAGAAGCAGTTTCCCGTGCCTGACATTGCTGCTAACCACCAACTATTTTGCCGTTCCGATTACATGTGGTGTCATTCAACCGCAATTCCGTTCTGTTGCAGTGCCATCTGGTGGATGACTTCCACTTCCTATTAGTCACACGTGACATCTCAAAGCTGCCTTGGGACCAATCTGACACTGCGACAGATAAAACAACCTATTGGTGTGGTTCTAGCTGTACATGGGTGCTTTATCAAGATAAATGACTTTGGGAGTACATTGCAAGGTCATTTTTCATGGCAACATCTTTAACCAGGATGCAACCCAACACTAACGCCACATATCTGTAATAACCAACACAATGAATTACGATCATTAGTAACTTGTTAGGTGATTTTCTTGTAAACCTGACTTATAGTTTGTTACTTTTGAGTCTGTTTACTGATTCTCGTACGATTGTAGTGCAATACATATGCATTTGTTGTCATTACCTTGCTATGATGCTTTTGTCAGCATTACAAAGTTTTCCTCAAAAGAGGTCATTGTTAATTAGAAGTAAGAGCTGAAGCATAAAGGTAATCAACAATTTGTCTGTACATTATAACAATTGTGATTCACATGACTTGTAAGATCCATCCAGAATGTTTGAGTTTTACTGTACACTCCAATCAAATGGTGATTGTCAGACCTGATCAGATTGGTACTTTAGGCTCACTCCCTCCACGACCAAGCCTCAAGGGCACTTCCAATATCCAGGGGTGAATGATCATAAAGATTATGAGTGATGTTGTGAGTGATGTTAAGGAGCGTGGGTGATAATAGGAGCAAATGATCTGCTGATGGCCGAAGGTCATACAACTTACAAGTGTGTAGTATCAGATTGCTACAAGCAATAAGTGGTGTCAGGCAAAAAACCGGTAAACAAATGAATCATGTAAGGTCTTTCATAGAACGTGCCAGTTGCCAATAAAGATCTTAGTCATTTGCATACCTTTGCAATTTGAGAATCGTACTCATTTTTGCTTGATAACTATGTGTACAGTTCTGAGAGCTACTGTAAGTAACAATGTGCATGACATACAGGCAGCGCACACTTGAAGGGCCAGTTCAGAGGGCCAGTTGATGAGGAAAGAGATGAGGAATATTATATATCTATTCCATTTTAGATTCCCTCACCAGCAAAGATGCAAGGGACCACCAGAATGACATGTAATATCAATGATATCCAGTTTGTGTGATGCTTGGTGAATGAAAATAGCTGTTTCTTAGTGGACCTTCAGATTATCATGAACACACCTAAGTAGTCCTTCCCAAAATGGCATCTTGACAAAATGTGGTATAAAGCAGTGGATAGGCTTCAAAATTATGACATGCTATGATAAAGTCAATGAGTGCTGTTGCTATATAATCGTTGCGATAAAGGTGGTATTCCTGTCGAGAGCATAAAACACCTCAGGCATCAAATAACTTTCTTGATGTCTTGCTGCAAAAGCACTGAAATATTCATTTGTCAGCCTCAGGCAGTATACTTGACACTCAACGGCCATTTGATCTTAGAATAGCTCAAAGGGAGGAGGAAACAAAGTCTCAAGAAAGGGAATTGGTAATAATGGGACAGAGAAAGAAGGCTACTACTTGCTCTTTTTTTTCAGATTATACACATGCTGTATATGGTTCACTAAAGTTTTATAGAGTTTTTATGCACAAATGACACACCTCGTACATAGAGAAAATATGATACATGCTAAACAAGGGAAGGAAGCAAATATACATGTGCAAAACAGTCTGAAAAAGCAAGGTACATGTTCATTGATAAATATATGGAAGCTCATATTTACAAAAAGGACACCATGGCCCATGCTTGTAAATTTATGGACTGAGATAATAAAATAATTATCTTCACCTTCATTGTTGATTAATTTCTTATCATTTGTGTCGATGTTGTCTTGCTCTATTTGATGTAACATCATACTTAGTCTAGTTCTATGCAGAGCAACTTATTCTCAAGGTCCAGATTCTGAAGAGGAAGACCTGAAATGAAGGGAGTGAGTCTGGGAGTCATATTTCAGACTTATGAGTCTATGAGCAAGGTCCCTCATTATGGTGAAAAGTCAGACTGCAGAGACTCAAGTAGAATAATATAATTTAAAAAAGGAGAATGACAGATATTGACAATATTATATCAAGGAAATTCTGCCATGACTGTCAGCATAAGATTTTCTTTGGATATTTCAGACGGGCCAATCTAGTAAAGGCATATTAACTGCCTAATGGGTATTCGGCACAATTCAGTTTTTTCTTGCCACAATATAAATCTGATCAGAATATAATGTTACCTGTTTGTCAATATTTTAGCACGATTGACCTGAAAAACACTATTTTCACCTTTATTTTAGACAGAGGTGGCTTGAAACTTCCCATGAAATATTTCTCACTACATATCTCAAAATATACAGTGTATTCAAGTCAAGTCATTCCCTGAATAACTCATTTATGGGTAACATGACCAGTTTATCCTTGTGGTGACCAAAGCTGCCCCGTATGACCAAGTGAGCATTCCGATTTATCTCTTGTGACCCCATGTGACCTTCTTTGACCTATCTTGTGACCTGCTGTCACATCATCAGCCTTGTGGTCCCTCCTCTTTCTGATCTTGTGATCTCCCAAGCAGAAATTGTCAATAACATCTTCTCGAAAGCACAGAATGTTTCCTTATATGAGGCCTAGCAGAATATCAGAATGTGAGTTAATGTAAAATTTAGCATATTGAAGGTATGCTGCTAAAATAAAATGATGTGCGAAGGTAATATCATGAACTTATTAAATTTTTCACCACGTAGATATTTTGTACCATGCAAACACTAAGATTGTCTTCTTGAAATCAACCTTTATTATTCTGGAGTGTAGATTCTCTGTCATCAGATCCATAACAAAACCACTGACAAAGACGACCTGACATTGTGGAAAATTAAGGAAATTTTAAACCAAGCTTTGGAGTCGGCTAATAAGTCTGACTCTTGACTCCCGACTCCGCTTATCAGCTTTAATCAATAACTACCAAAATGCGTCTTTTTTTATTGTGTGCGAGTGATTAACGGAGACTCAAATTGCCTTAGTCCCAATTCTCACCCATGTTGAAAGATAACCGTAAAAAAGTGCCACTTTCCAAAATGTTCCCACTGTGAGTCATTTGTGCAGTCACTGGAGCTGGGATCCATTGTAGTGGCCATGTGATCTAGTCACGTTACAAGATATGTGGTCATCATGGGAACAGCAAACCAAGTTTGGCTGCTGAAGAACTGCAACTTATTGCCACATTGCCGCCTTCAAGCACCTCCTGATTTCATAAGCAAGTCTACACACACTATACTGACACTCATGGGAGTTTGGCTGTATAATTTCTTCTACAAGTCTCATATAAATTCCTGAGAGAGTTACTGAATTTTCTTTGCTCTATGTTAAATGATGGTTTGAGAAATGATATAAATATATGTAGACATTTTAGAAATTCATGGTGATAAATTTAAAATTGGTGTTTTTCTGCAGGTTTTTTTTTTGACATATGAATATTTCAGTGTTTTGAGGAAGACAACTAGGATGTTATCTCTTGCCTGCAGGCTGCATTGCCCCGCCCTCAACAAGAGTGACACCCTTACTGCAATAATGGTGTGATGACGTTCTATCAACAGGATGAAATTCACAATAAAAATACAGCTCGGCAGTTCTCTAACAATATTTCTCTGACCAACAATGCAATACAGTGCACATACTGTACACTCATGATTAATGGTGACCATCATACAATCAGATTGGTGCCTACAGCTGACTCCTCTTTTACCCTGCCTCAGGAAAACTGTCATAGCCAGGGTTAGTGATTATATGGATCAATAGATTTATGAGTGATGCTGTGAGTGATATTAAGGAGCATTGGTGATAATAGAAGCAAATAATCTACTAATGGTTCAAGGCCATGCGATTACTACATGTAGTAAGTGGATCAGTTTACCCAATAATTGAATGTAGGAACATTGAACAAAGTCTATTCTTTACTGGAACGTTATCAGGTACACACATTGTCTTTATTTTTCAATTAGCATGTATAAAAGATGGGAGCGTCTTCAGCTTCCATAGAATAATATGTAGATCTATAAGTTGAATTATTGCAGGTACATAGGCATAGGTATTGGCAGTGTACATATCTTTGGACAGTTCTGAGACCTGACTAATAATATGCCTGAAAAAGAGGTGTCCTCAATACAATATATGTAACACCCAATGTGGCAGATCCATGTCTTGAGTAGTATAGATACAAACGAAACTATGAATTGAATCGGGGACAATGAACAAAGCACCTTTCAAAAACCAACCTCACTACTACACGGAATTCCATATATGGTCAACTTTATAATTTTCAAATCAATGCAAGAACTTCACGAAAATCTGAGGACGTATATACAAACACTACATCAGAGCGATAAAAGTGTCTGGCAATAGGTTTGCTAGCGTGAGCTTGGAGTGACACATTGGCACTGCTTAAGTATACTCTAACACATTATGCAGTGGTATTGGCTTGTGCACAGAGCGGAGGCCCCTTTCCTGACTTTTTGTGTGAGAGTGAACATGTGGGAAAGTCCCAGCCAAAGTTGTTGGACAGAAAAGTCAATATTCCAGACTAAAAAGATCGACATCACTGAATCGTATAGCACTGTCATTCAACATCTCCTCAATTCTGTCAAACCTGAAAGACTAAAATCGTTTAAAGTCAGCAACTGAACTTATCTTACATTTCAGAGATGTATGGACCTTAACTCGTTGCATTGCTGTATTTACAGATTACTCTACTTTCTATGCATATTTTCGACTTTAAAAAATTATATATTTGTATCAAGTAAACAAAGGATGAGGGTGATGACTGACCAATATATGGTATTGCAAAAAGCATTACCATCAGATGGAAACAATTTAGATTAGACAATTAAAGTAGCAGTGATGGTTTATGAAAATTGTGAATGAACTCTCCGAATAATCAAATTATAACTGCTACCATGCTGGATGTTTAGGGTTATCCAATTAATAGAAAGAAGTATAATACTTCAACGAAACAATGGCAAGTACAATGCACATGTGACAGAATCCCCCATAGAGTATATTTATAGGCATAGTGAAGTTTTTCAGGATAATGTTAGTTATACACCGAAAATGAGTTGTATAAGCGACTTATACTCCATGCAACTTCGGAAAGATTTTAAACTGAATTTTGTGGCTTTGTTGTCATTTTTAGGTGCATTGTTTGCAGAAAAAAACAGTGCAGCAGACTAACTTAATCCCCAACAGTGGTATAACTAACAAATCTGTTGGTTATACCACAGCAAAAGACAATAGAAAACTGTCTTGGTGGAGTATAAGGGAACTTAGCTGGCTACTAAGAACTTATGTCCATTAAGGCTTAGTGGAGGTCACTAAGAGGGGATAATCGAACCGTTTTTTGCTATTTTTCTTAATAATCTTATTGAATATGTGTGCAAACATATGTTTCGCTTGAGCAAACCTGCAGTGTGATTATTGTGTAATGCATTACAGAAATCATAACATAAGCATTTAAGGGGACATTCTTAGTAGCCAGCTAAGTTCCCTTATCCTGAAAAGCTTCAATAGGCATTCTAAGTAAGAACTGTGGAGCTGCTGACTCATACTGAGCTTGCGTTTTTGCTAAAAGTTGACAAATCTCTGTCGTCTTTTTTAGTAGTAGGCAAATTGATTTGAAATGACTTCTTCCCCTCCCATACTGCCAAAATATCTTCCTGATTCACAAAAAAGCTCTCAGCCCAGTGTCGGACACAGGCTTGGTACTTCGGAAGTTCTGAGAACTGCCCCTTATTTCTTGTTATTGCAAGTTAGTGGAAAAAGGTTTTCTTTTTTTAAGACAGACATTTCATCACATATTTTGGCTTCCACTATCTCCACCAGTGGCGTCCCTGTGGGGGCATGGGGGGGGCAAGTGCTTTGGCTAAAATAAACTCTCTAGTTTAGAGGGAGCCTTCCCTCTCAGGACGCTCCAGTTACGCCACTGACCTCCACATTGATTTCTTGCTGTCTGTTTAGAAGAACTTTCTTTGACACCCGAGACTTGCATGAATTGCTTCATGAGAATCTACTAGACATGGCCAGTAGTACGCAAACGCTAAGTGAAGTCAATACTTTTCCATCACAGTATTGAGTATTTGGCAACATAAGCACGACTTGGGCCAAAAGGTTCACACATGTTCATTCTCATAGGAAACTCCAGGCAAAGGCAATGGCACTGTGTGAGTCAATAATACAACAAATTTGTGAGAGGGACAGCAACGCTTTTTGTCCCAAGCATTTCCATGTGGCTGGATTACATTATGACCAAGACCTTAAAGAGTACACATTGTAAGGAAGGCAAAAGCGGCTTAAACAGTGCGGTTTGAAAAAATCAGAGATGACTCCATTCTCTGGCATTGCGATATATTTAAAATAACAACAAACTGTGGTGTCATTTTTTGAACTTGGTCAGATTATACGCCCCACTTTAATCTGATTTTAATCAGCTTTTAATACTTTTTTGATTTTGTAGTTATGTTGTTTATTCTTATATTTTTCTGTGATCCTTGTAAGTTACATCACATTACGTAATCTCTCAATCTTTAGAGGTATATAAAATTATTACTTTATTCATTTATTTATAAAAATGAAAGTATAGGATATGACCTCAAAAGTTACTTGCGGTTCATTAGAGATATGACCTCACAAAGAACATTTCAGTTCAATTCTGTAAGCGCTTGACATTTGTTGACAGATGTCTCTCTTGTATGACCAGCATGGCTTGTTACAAGTGTTGAGCCTGTGACAAGCAGGTAGGCAATTGGCAAAATCAATGTAATCAACTATTGGGCAAAACATATTATTTCAATAGCTGAAGCTGCAAAATACTATTAGATGTATAATATTCAAATTAAGGTTGGTTGACAAGATACACCAACTACACTGTTTTGAGGATTTCTTTGTTTTCTTTGTTCTATATTTGACAAATATGTTTTTATTAACGGAAGTCAATCTAAATGTCGTTCATGACAGTCAATTGCGGTGGCGAATCTAGAAATTGCCCAGGGGTGGGAGCATATAAATGTGCGGTGATCTTTTCTTGTGTTTCTCATGCAAATATTAGGCCTGAGGGATATCGAAACCCAAACCACTCTGGTCTCAGCTGAACATACTTCACTGAAGTCAAATCCAACTCCTTTTGGAGGTCTGGAACTCAGTGTGGCTGTTTTGCAATCACATTCTCTGCACTATGTGTCCACGAATAGTGTCTGGTTTCGTCTAAAGAGCTGCCTAATTACCCAACCACCAGAGAACTCACTCAGTACACTCCCTTCATGTTTTTTGAGTATGATTTGTTCAGCACCATACTTCATACTTATGTGTCCATGACAGGAAGCAGGCCTCTCATTATTCGAAAAATGTCCACATACACCAAAATCAGGGAAATCTAATTTGACTGATGGTGCCAAAAAATCATCAATGATGGGAGCCCGGACAGGTTTGTAGGAAAAACTTGATTTATTGGCTCATCTGACTGGTCTGAACACACTTCATTTTTTTGATAACTTTTTGGGTTATGAATCAAATTTTTTTCTGAAGTTGAAAAATCAGGTAGGAAAGCAGGTTCTTGATTTTTAATTTTTGTAATTTAAATAGTATTCAGGCCTGCCCCTCTATAGTAATCACTCATTCACAACATGCCCCATTTCCCCAAGGGGTGACCAAAATAACCCTAGTGAGCAGCCAGTGTGACCCAGTGTGACCCCATGTGACCTCTTCTTGACCTCCAGTCACATCATCAGACCACTGGTCCCTCCTATTTCTGGTCTTGTGATCTCTCAGGCAGAAATTGTCAATAACATGTTCTCTTAAGTACAAGACGTTTCCCTATACATGCTACATGAAACCTTGCAGATGATCTGAATGTAGGTTAATGTCCCCATTTGCATATTGAGTGTATTTCTTGCCCAATTGCATCACTCACATAAATGCACGTGCGCATTTTGTACAGTGTTTGTTATGTATAACGGTGGATTTGAAAAAACTCTGTCCTTGCTTAGCCCATATTCAACAGCAGATCCAATATCAGGATTCAATCAAAGCATTTTTAAATCCTGTATCATGCATATCTTTGTTGCAGTACAGCCCCCAGAGCAATTATTACCAGATGAAATTGCGGAACCTCTTTGGCCAAAGTGAAAGCCTCGTGGACTTTGCATATTATATATAACATCTCTATGTCTCCCATGTTGAAGTAGAGAAGATGACACTTAATCATCCATTGTGAGTCAAGAAATGCATTTTTCACCATGAACTGGTACTCATTTTTTCCAAATCAAAGTGACAGACTGTAATGTTAAAAAAATGCAATTCAATATGAATTAAGGCAGAAGGTTGTGAGCACAAAATAAAATTGAAGAATAATTCGAAAATCAATTAGGCCAGCTCAGGGGCTCAAGTGGAGGTTGTGGGGCCCGTAGGATCAGGAAGGCTGGGGGCCCCTACCCGCGCCATCGGACGTCATTTAGTAGGGCTGATCATCGATGAAAATTTATGTTGGTTTATTGGACAAATCTTATATTCTTGTTCAGCTAAATATATCATTGGCTATTGTCTGTCTGAATTATGTGAAATTAGGTACCAGGATAGATTGAGAAGTACATTACAACCCAAAATAAAGTATGGCTACCCTAGCAGGAAAAAAGAATCAGCCACTGCTTTACCCTTTCACACCTTTCGGCTACCTGTGAATCACCTCCTACCTTTACCTACTAGTAGCTACATTTTGCAATTACATTAAAATTACATTTAAACAGCACCAATTTAAACTCCATCACCCACAGGCACACTCCTGTATTAGTCAATTGATAATCAGTATAAATATCATCAAGGTGCATGACTTCAAAACTGAGGCAAATAACAGCTTCGTTTTCAGGGTCTAATTTCAAGCATCTAACATTGTGTCACAGCCACAATTTTTTTCAGATCTCTTGCCAGATAAGTTAACTCCGAATTCCACACCTTAACTCTATCAAATCATAGTTAATTTACCTGTAATTAAGGGAATTCCTTGCAGATTTGTAGCTTAATGAACAACTGCAAGTTTGCTCACCCAAGCTGGCAGGAGAGGTACCTATGGGCTTTTACACCACAAGTCGTTTCACTGAAAAACTCTGAATATGAGAAGGATTTTGTCATAGATCCTTGGAAATATTATATATCAGCAAATAAAAGTAGTTTGTAACTTTACATTTGGTTATTTTGCCCAAATGTTCAGACTTTAACCTTCCATGAGGCTCCCACATGGTGCCTCATATATTAACAGAGCCCTCTCTTGGATATTGCAGAACTAGAAATTTTGTAATACCACAGCTGATTGGCTCTGCTTTATGACATCACTGCCAGCTTGGATGAGCGGGTTTTCTGCAGAGTCAGTCACCTTGTGTTATTTCTAACAGACTGTACAGTCAGTCCAGGAGAGTGCCTGTGATCACCCTTATTGTGTTTGATTAATTTTATATTGTGCCCTCTGCTAATTGCAGTTATGTCTAATCAAGGCCACGCTTCAAATTTTATTCATGTAATAAAACCTTACAAAGTAGTAACAGACCAAATTGACATAGACTAAACATTTATATACATATTGCCTCATTCATTTCACAAACTTCTCGGGCCCCTGAAATATATTTTTCTGAGATACTAATTTTGCCTTCCTGAATTTGTCACACCTCATTCATGCTGAAAGACTCCGGGTCCCCCTGAACTTCTCCAATATTATATTTTTTAGATGCATAATTCTGCCTGCCTCACTTTTAGACTTACTTTGAAGGGCCTCCACTGATACCTCATTCATGCTGAAAGACTCTGGCGGCCCCCGAACTGTTCCAACATTTTTCAGACACATAATTCTGCCTGCCTCACTTTTCGACTTACTTTGAAGGGCTCCTACTAATACCTCATTCATGGTGAAAGATAAATGTTGGCCCCCGAACTAATCCAACATTTTTCAGATATATAATTCTGCCTTCCTGGCTTATAGACTTACTTTAAAAGCCCCCCACTAATAATTCACGTTAAAAGACTCCAGGGTAAACTATTCCAACATTTTCACGTAGTTGAGCCACTGGGCCACCTCTTTCAATTTTAGTTTGATGCGTCCCTTCTTTTGAAAGAAAGCTTATATATTTTTTTAATCTGTGGGGGCCCCTAAAGGAATTCAACATTTTTTGGACCAATAGTGTATTATATTCTATAATTGTATCAAACCGACATTAGAGAATTTAAAGGGCCCCAGGCCCCACTTCTGAGTTTTTGGTTACTTAGTTGTCTTATATAAATTTGATGTTTCAGTTCTTTAGAAATTAATGCTAATTCATCCATGATTGACCCCCAATGAAATTTAATAATTTTTTTTTACCACACTTTGGGAGTGGGGGTGGGGGCCTCCTTGAGGGGTGAGGGCCCCCTGAGGGGTGGGGGCCCGTAGGGCTCGTAGGGCCCGTAGGGCAGCCCTAGCCAGCCCCCATGGTAGTTGAAACACTGGGTCAGCTCTGTGGTGGATAGTGATATTTTTATACAGAAGCATTACAGAAGTAACAGAGTTACTCTTATGCAATTTTATCCCACAAAGCATTGGCCATTAAGCCAAACATTAACAGTCACAGTTGCACAGAAGCAATTTCCTGCACCTGACATTTCGACTAACCACCAACTACTTTGCCGTTCCGATTACATGTGGTGCCATTCCACCACTATTCCATTCTACTGCAGTGCCATCTGGTGGATCACTTCCACTTCCTATCAGTCACATGTGGCATCTCATTGCACTCTTGGGACCAATAGGACATGTTGACAAATAAACCCTATCAGTGTATAGTAATAGCTGAACGTAGGTTGTTAATCCAGATAAATGACATTGGGAGAACATAAGATGGTCATTTTTTATGGAAGCATCTTTGACCAGGATGCAAACCAACACTAGCGTCACATATCTGAAACAGCCAACAGGATGAAATACGATAGTTATTAGTAACTTGTTATGAAATGTTCTTGACACTTCTTGTCAAATTATAGTATGTGCATTTTGAGTCTGTTTACTGATTCTCATTCATGTACATTGTGCAATATTTTGTTGTCATAATCTTCCCATGATGCTTTTGTCATCATTATAAAATTACAAAGTTTTCCCTAAAAGGAGTTGTTGTTGATTTGAAATTAAGCTTTTCAACAATGTGTCTATACATTATTACATAAGTGAGTGTTACATCCAAAAAAACAAAATATTTGAGTTTTACTGTACGCTCAAGTCATGACTAATGGTGATCGTCAGACCTGATCAGATTGGTACTATAGGCTCACTCCCCTCCACAGCCAAGCCTCAAGGGCACTTGCCATATCCAGGGGTGAATGATCATCCAGATTATGAGTGATGTTGTGAGCGATATTAAGGAGTATGGGTGATAATAGAAGCAAATGATCTGCTAATGGTCCAAGGTCATGCAAGTGTGTAGTATCAGATTTCTACAAGCAATAAGACTTAGTGGGTCATGCAACCCCAGAACAGATCGATCGAATAATGAACAAGGCTCTGATATCTCTAATGAAACACCACCAGCATATCCATATATATACCGTGTTTTGATTTCCGTAACTGCATGTCATGAATAAAACTTGAGAGGTAGCTGAGTTTAGATTGTTGGGCAAATGGCACACACTGCAAATATTTTTAGCTTAGGTTTTCCTCACTTTTAAAAGGGGTGCTGTTGACTTGCACACAGAGTAAAAGCCCGTTTCCAGACATTTTGCATGAGAGTGAACATGTGGAAAAATCTCTGCCAAAATTGTTTGTGTGAGAAACTCAATACCACTACAAAAAATACCAACAATACTGAGTCTTACAGCATGTCATTAAATAACTCTTGAATTCATATCCAACAACGCCTCAACCAGTTCGAAGATATTTCGCAGCAAGAAAGAAACAAATTGTTGAAAATGAAAATTTTTGAAGAACTGAGGAATAAGAAATGCATGGACCACTCGTTGTTTCATAGCCAATATGTACATTAGTAACGTGACAATAAATGTAGCACACATCCATGGATCAATAAGTGCAGTGATGGTTTACTGTAAATTTGTAATAATCTCTCAGGATAATCAAATTGTGACCACCATTATCCTAGATGTGTAGAGGCATTCTGTCAAGAGAGTATAAGTAGATCCATCCTTGGCAAATCGGTTTGAAATGATGTCTCTCCCTCCCATACTGTTGAAAGATTTTCAAGATTCACAAAACAGCTCTCTACACTTACACATGCAGTACAGGACATAGGCCTTGTATTTCTGAGTACCGCCCCTGCCGAATCGTTATTACAGATCTCGTATAAGTGTGCCATGTTCCATATGAATATGTGCACAGATGATGTCAGTATTGCAATACTGACATCACTATTGGCACTCCAAGCTTGAGTGTTGATTCCAACTGCTACCAACAAGTCAGGCTAATGGGCTTTCTGAGTGTGAATAACAATTGATAAATCTGTTTGCATTGGTATGGTTGTTTGATTTAGTTGGAACAGGTGAAACTGATAAGTTTGAGCCACTTGCTTGATCCATCATGGACATTCATGGTATCCTGTTGTGAAATTTCTCCTTGAGGGCAGCACCTTGTGGCTTTTCTGCCTTTTAGGTGAGATCTTCGCCAAAGAAACTGTTCAGAATTGATAACTGGAATGGGGATGATGGGGAGATTTTTTGGAAGTGAACATGATGGGGCGCATTGGAACACCAGAGGACGATAAATGGGGGGGGGGTAGTTGCTCCCCAAAAATTTTGGAAAAGGCCAGACAAGGAGGCTAAGAATTCGATCATCTATCTAGATAAACATTAAAAATCAGTGATAAGGATGCCCCCAAGCAAAACTCCCCCCCCTTAGGTCTTAAATTCTGAATGGTTTCTGAGTATATTACTTTTGCCAAGACAGAGCAGCACATGATAACCTCTCAGACCAACAAATGAATGTGAGAGTGAATGAATTTGTTTTGTTGTAAAAATGCTAAAACTGATAGCAGTTATACACATAATCCTTGCATTATATATAGCTGGTTATTGTAAGTTTTGGATTTATTCAAAACATCAAACTGAATAATCAATGTTGAGCAAGAATCTAACAGCTTATTGTGGATTTGTAATGGTGTGATCAGAATGGGTTCCAAGTGACACAGCTGAAACTGAATATATCAACTGTGAAATCATTATGCTGATACTGACATCACCAGAGCACTGTGGCAGTTGAAAAGAACATGGCACACTAAGAAGAGATCTGTAATAATACAAATTGGAAGGCATAGGTTTTCTTTTATCTTGAAATATACATGTATATACCATCACAGATTTCGGCAAAATATTTCCCGGCTTTTGGACCAGCAATGTTCACATTGATTCGCTGATGTCTACCTCGACAAACTTTCTTTGACCCGAGTTTTCAATTTCTGCAAGGCAATCTGATAGACATGGACAGAGGTAGATGAACAGAAGTCAATACTTTTTCTGTCATAGTATTGAGTGTCTGGCAACATAAGCACAACTTTGGCCACAAGGTTCTCACATGTTCATTCTCAGAGGACAAGGGCCCTGCGCTGCCCAAGTCAATAACACAACAAATTTGTATGAAGGAAAGCTGTACTATTTGTCCCAAGCATTTCCATGTAGCTGGCTTAACCAACAACCAAGACCTTAATTAAACACTTCAAAAGTCAACACCACTTTGAAATTATTATTTAAAAAACATCAGGATATAAAACCAGTCATTGGTGTCTTAAGACTAGTTTGCATGCTGACACTTCATTTGATAAGAAGACATGTAATCATATGTTATAAAAATTCAGCTTCTTGCAGGTATTGAGGTAATCAGCGATCAAAATAATGTGATTTATAATATAAAACCTATGAACGATTATTTATCTAAAAGAATGCATGTATCCAAAAAAGCATTCTTTTTTTTCCATACTCATAGTAACTACTGTATATACAACTGAAAGAACTTGTTCATATATATATTTTATCATCACACCATTATTGCAGCAATGTTGGCTGTCCTGTCAAGAGCAAAATGCCTTAGGAAAATAATAACATCCTTGCTTTCTTGCTGCAAAACAATAAAATATTAATTTTTCAGCCTTGAGCAACATTCCTGTCTCTCTCATGAGCCATTTGATGTCAGAATAGTTAAAAAGGAGAAGGCAGTGAGGAGGAAATAATGTCTCGAGAAAGAGAATTGTTAAGAATGCTTAGGAGAATGGAATATATTGTCTATTGTGTTGTCTAAATGTTTAATTAAAGTTTAAACAAGTATTAAGGGTATTATAATAAGACAAAATGGGTATGGTGTTATTTTGAGATGTATTCCACGAGTTGAAGATGTCCTGAGTCCTCTGTATACCCACGAGTTCGTCAGCACGAGGATATCTTCACGAGTGGGATTACATCAGATTCTCAAAATACCACCAAACAACCATTTGGTCTTATTTATACCCCATATTGTAATTCAGAAGAAAGCTGAACTTCACTCAGATGATCAATACTGAACAGTTGCATCAGCCAATCAGAGGACAAATAGCAGCTCTACTGATGATGTCACAATGTTGTGATGTCACCATGGACATGACATCACAATGGTAAACAATGCAATGACATAATCGACAATGATCAAACCATTGAGTATACATCAAACCATTGAGTATACAATGCAATACCACATGGGATATATCCACTACTTTTTCAGGTATTGTAAACATTTTGGGGTATATAATTATTTGATACTTCTAGTGAGAGAGAAGAAGTATGAAAGTTCAAATTAATATAATATCGAAAGAAATTTAGAAAAAGCCCTTTCAAAACAAAGGTGTAACAAAATAATCTATCAATATTCAAATTACTGCAGTGAACCCTGTGGTGTTGCTGTGGTGTTGCTGTGGTGTTACATTTCAGGAAAATTATTTTTCGTATTCTGCACTCAATGTTCCAGGCCTAATCACGTAATATGATCTGTAAAAAGAAAGAGTCAGTGTAACAGTTCTTTTATAGAGACAAACTTTTGCTTCGGATTTGATGCCTTGTTGCATTTTCAGAAAAGCAACTGTACTGTCAATTCAATATGTTGTTTGACATTTTCCTCCAAAATTGATGTTTTCAAACAAACAGAAGATCAATTTACATCAAATAATCGCGCAGAATGGATTATAATCACAAACGTCAATGATGGTCGTCAAATTGGCAAAGAGCTCTTTGCCATGACCAGTTGGCAGTTTGACAAGACATCTTGAATAATGTTTTCAGTAAAAGTTTGATGGATGGAAATAATGTATGTGGGCGTTGGTCCTGTCTGGTGATATACTTCGTTTTTTTTAAGATAAGATAAGATAAGTTAAAAAACATTTTCTGGGTGCTTGAAAAACTTCTTCAGTGCCATCAACAAACTACAATTAGACTAAGAACAGGCGCACATATTATTTTTAAACCAATGATTGGAAAGCATTAGGCCTACCAACAAGCACACTGTATGAAGCTAAATTTACAACATAATAATCTACTGCTTTATGGTTGCTCAGAATGATGTTGTTTGAGAACCCCTGGGGCAGTATTCATTTGTGAATTTTATCCAATAGAAGAAACATCATCACACCATTATTGCAGTATGGGTGTCAGTCTAGTGGTGAGCAGAGCACTGCGGCCTGCAGGCAACAGATAACGTCCTCGCTGTCTTGCTCAAAACACTGAAATATTCATTTGTCTGCCTTGGGCAGTATCCTTGCTCATCTGCAAAAATGTCATGTGAGAATTGCTCTGAGGGAGGAAGTGATAAGGATAGGCTTGACAGAAACGTTCGGTAAAAATGGGTAAGATAAAGGACTAGAGAGTTTGTATACCAGTATTGAACTTTCACTATTCAATAACTGAAGTAACAAAACAGTAGTCCATATTGTGTTCAGAGGTTGACAAGATATGGCACCTAAAACTTTCAAAGGATTGTTCTGTTTTTCTTTACTCCATGTTGAACAATTACTTCGTTTATTAAAATATGCAAATTTAAGAATCATTCATAAGGCATGGTGGATTAGAGTGGCGAATGTAGAGATTGCCTTTAGAATGGATTCATACTCACAGTGATCCGTGACTTTTCCTTGCTTCTCGTGTTAATTTTAGGCCTCGTGGATATCCATGCCCAATACCGCCTTGTTAAACCACTGGTCTCAGTTGAACATACTTCACTCTGCTAGAGACAAATCCACCCCTTTCTTAGTGTCTGGGACTGTGAGCTTCTCAATGTGACAGTTCTGCTCCCATATTTTCTGGACTATGTTTCCATGACTAGAGCCTGGTCTCCGAGGAGCTGCCTAATTGAGCATACATCAAACTATTCCAGCACTCATTCTCTACAAACCACCTCCTATTCAACGTATGAGTGGGATGGGTTGAGTGCCATATATGTCATACTTATGTGTCGATGAAAAGAAGCAGGCCTCCCATTATTGGAAAAAGCCGGGGTGGTGGAAAATGTCTGAAAAAGTATAGAAAGGAAAAGAAATAACCTAAATCAGAGCAATAAAATTTGGCTGATGGTACCAAAAATATTGTCACTGATGTCGACCCAAGACAAACCTGGCTGGAGGAAAAGTCAGATCATCTTTTATGAATATTAAATATCTATCAATCTATAATTTCTTCATTAACTCAATCTTAATCTATTTAACTCTTTGAAAGGTAGCTCTTCGATAGCAGAACTTCATTCTTGGAACGGTCCCCTTTGCCTAATTATTAATATCATGCATTCTTTATTGTAACCTGTAATTATTCTTCAGGTAGAATTAATGAATTGAATCTGAACCTGAAACTCAATGCATGCATCTTTTTACAGCTTCCAGGAATAAGAATCAGCTTTTGTTCTTTAAGTGAAAAATGTGGTCATAAACCTGGTTTTTCCTTTAATTTTGAAAATTGAATTGTATTTGACTCATCAATCCGCACTAATCACTCATTGAACATAATCCACGCTGCAGCAATCCACTCAAGATGAGAGAGCTACAAAAGTATAGTGATGATGTGCTTTTTAAAGTCTGCACACACATGCATTCCTCAAGCAGACCAGCAAAGCTTTGCCGAGTTCTGCAGGATGTACACCTGATAGGTAAGTTCCAGGTGCGTCGATTTTTCATTTTGGTAGGGGGGGACGTTTTCAGTGAATGCAACTTTGTGCGAGGTCCAACGGGCCGAACGTCGCGTATCGTGGGAATTGGGGGCACACAAACCAATATATTTGACATTATCTAAGATAAGTTCTGAGAAACAGATCTGTTGCTTGTATATCCCATATGACATCCAACCGGTGTGATGGAAAAACAACTAAATATAACTAATAATTGTCAATACTAAGTTTTTATATTTGAGATTCAAGGGGGGGGATATGATCATCCCCCCAGGCTCATCCTAGGGGGGGATGCTCCCCCCATCATCCCTGGATCTACGCCCATGTAGGTAACTGTTCTGCTGACCTGAAAGTCAATTCGATACATATTTTGACTTGAATTTCGTCAGTCCGCAGCCTTACCGTGCTCAGTGCCTATATACACCAGACTGTTATCAGACAGCAACATGCGCAGTTTCCCCAAGGGGTGACCGAAATAGCCCAAGTGAGCAGCCAGTATGACCTCGTTCTCATGTGACCTCTGCAGTGACCTACAGTCACATCGTCAGCCTTTCGGTTCCTCCTCTTTCTGGTCTTGTGATCGCTCAAGCATAAATTGTCAATAACATGTTCTCTTAAGTACCACGTGTTTCCCTATATCAAGCTTTGCAGGGTATCCAAATATGGGTTAATGATGCTATTTGCATTGTGAATGTGTTTCCTGTCGCAATTGCTTCTTTTGGACGGCTGCATGTGCAAATTGTGTACATGTTAACTGTGTGCAAAAAACTTTGGATTTGAAATAACTCTTGTCTTGCTAAGCCCATATGACTGATATGAGACAATTGAGATTGTTTTTTCAGACGTATACTTACAGCTTGCAACAGCTGTGATATCAGAGATTTAATTAAACCACTTTTTGAAAAGTTTTCAAATTCATCTTATACGTTTTTATTTCCCATGTTCCATGAGTTAGAATAATAAACATTTCCTGTTTCGGAAAAGACTGATCTTTTAACTCATTTTCTAACCAATACACGAAGGAAAATCATATTATGTGTGTATCTTTGCTGAAGTCACATCCACCTAGAGTAATTGTTACAAGATCTAACTGTGGAGCCTCCCAGGCCAAAGTGAAACCCCTTGCAGTCAGAAGGCACTCCCTGATAATGACCAAACACCCAGGACAGCGGGAAAAATTCAAAGTTCTTGGCTCATAAGCGACAAAGTTGGATCTGAAGAGAAGAAGTATTTTTGCCGAATTGGATGGGATCAGATTTCCATAATCAATAGGCTGACCATAAAACACAGCTGGGTCTCATTGAGAGTCTCACAATGTCCCTCTCAGAGTCTGTACAATACAAGCCTCATACACATTGTTTTTCACAAAGATCCACTGGCTGTTGCTGATTTATGATTAATATTTGATTCCAACTAGTTTGTCATGTTGGTCACTCATTAGGTTGTACTCTGAACATTTCACCATTAACACTAGGCCTATTTGGAGATTTTTTACTAGAAGAAATGTAGACCCATCGGATTCCACAGTTATACCTTGTAACAAGTGTGCTGGGGATGTGACTGCAGCAAAGGTACGCACAAAATGAGATCTTCCTTGGTGTATGGATTTGAAATACCATACCAAAAAAAATACCAATATTTGAATCTAACTTAGTCAGTCCTATTGATTACTCATAAGGTTGTACTCATTTTGCCATGATATTATCTGGATATATTTTAAGGAAAGGAATGTAGTCCCATTGGGATCTTATTAGACCATGTGCCAGTGCATTTTTTAACATAAACTGAACCAAATAAAAACCGCAAAACTATTGCCAGGGCTTTATTTTTCTGTATATGATTCAGATAGGCTGTTGATTTTATGCATATGTATAACCAGGTGTCAAAGGACTCAGTTCCATAAAATCACTCCAGTCTGACCTTTGTTTGCACATCTGCAGCCTAGTTTATCACATTGGGGTATGGTGAGTGGAAAGGGGTATTAGGCACACCGTAGGGCAAATCTAATGATTTCATGTTAAAGCTTGAAGAAAATGACGCAAAAGGCCATACAATTCACTTCATTTACTGCCACCTGACTTGCTAAAAAAAATTATTTTTGAGGAGTCAGGTGAAAGTTTTCCACACACAATGTTATTCCAATGGAACAATGCCACTACGGAAACAAGTCCTCAAACAGCCCAGACAATAGCTGTGGGTGAAAAAGGCTTAGGATCTTTCAGAAGGGCTTCACACAACCTGTGTATCAGCTGCAGAGTTAAACATCGGCACTTTTTGTGCCCTCCTTTTGCTATTCTCCCTACCGCACATCTTCCGCTGTAAGAAAAGCATAAAGACAGCCCACATGGTACTGATGTTTGTCGTACGGCTGCTATTCAGGTTGTTAGAGGTCTTTTTGATAGACCCTATGCCTTTTCACTCTGTTCCATGTGTTTAGGTCATTCCTTGACCTGTTTCAATAGTTGAAGTGTTTCACTGCAATATCATTGTGTGTGACAAACTCTGACCTGACTTCTCAAACAACAACATTTTAACAAGTTAAGTGGCACCAACTGAAGCAAATTGTGTGGCCTTTTGCATCATTTTCTTCAAGCTTTCACATGAAAACACTAGATTTGCTCTGTCGAGTGCCTAATACCCATGTCCAATGACCAAACCCCAATGTGATAAACATTGCCGCAGATGCAGATGCAATGCTCAGAATTTAACAATTTCATGGAACTCAGTCCTTTGACACCTGATTATACATATGCATCAACTCAACAGCCCATCTTAATTATATACAGAAAAATAAAGCCCTGGAAATAGTTTTGCGTTTTTCATTTGGTTCAGTTTAGTAACTGGGAGACCAAATGGTCTCCCAGTGGACAGATTTGGTCTCCCAATCATTGCAATATTGGTATCACTGGGAGACCAATTTTTTCCAGAAACCTTCATTAATTGCACATTTTGTGATTGTAGCTGGATTTTCATGTGCAATATTTACTAATGCTTCTTATGTTCACTGCCTTTACAATATATTTCTTCTCAAGTTATCTTTCTGATTTTCAAATATGTATCAAATTCCTTATGTGGCCAAACATAACTTCTAAATTAGCACTCAACGTTTAAATCCTTTTATAAGCATATCGGTAGCTAAAATCATATCTAATGGATCTTCAGCTGATGTACGGGTGTCATGCATTATGCAGCTACGGATAATGGTTCAAGGTTTATCCGTTAGTCTCCCAGTCGAAAATCCTTAAAAAATGCTCTGCCATGTGCGTCCTGTAGTATCTGTACAATTATTTCCATTTTTCATCTATGTGTTTGATAGCAATGAGAGGTGAGACAGATAGCTAGCTTCAGTAGATTGTGTCCTTAAAGTATATCAGATAGATGCCTTAGAAAGCCAATGAAGTTCAGTAAGGTGGTCCTGTGCATGGCATAGGTCTTTCTTTGTGAGATGTATCCGTTACAGCTTTGGGCAACAAAACAGTACAGCACTCTCTTTACTCACTTTGTCACGGAATTTAGCCATTATATCAAGTTACTAAAAGCTACACATCTAACAGGAAAGCACAGAAGCCAAAACAAAGGGCAAATGGGTCTGCGTGTGGTCATTTAGTTAAGTGCAGGTTAAGCCAATTGGAAGTAATTCATTAAACAAATAGACTATGTGGCTATAATTACTCGTTCATTTTCAAGGATATATAAGGGCAATTCAGCATAAATTAATAATGAAATTTTGATGCATAAGTCAGAGAGACAGTATGTGTAATGCAATTTTATCTGGTTACCGATTGACAAACTCTAACACTCACAGTTCCCCTGTGGCCTAATGGTCAGCATTGCTTGTCCACTGGCTTTGAGTGTGTATGTTCGATACTCTCAATCCTCCCATCTAATTATCATGCGGCGGTCACCAGTAATAAAAGTGCAGCTCCCTCAACAAATTATGGTGGTAGAGCTGCACCGGCTGATCTGGAGTACACCAGCAAAATACAAGTAAAGTAAAGTCAGTTGTACTGAAGACATTTCATGTACCCGACATTGCCATTGACCCCTAAATGCTTCACAGTTCTGAATACATGTGGTGTCATTCTAGCTAATTCCATTCTGCTGCAGTGCCATCTGCTGGATGACTTTTACCTCCTGTTGGTCATTTGTGGCGTCTATAATTGCTCCAAGCACTGTACCCAACCGGAAATCAATTGGGAGCGTAACTGCAGTTACGCTCCCGAAACGTCCACCATGTTTACTGTCGATTCAGAAGTTTGCAGGCAGGTTTCTCAGCCTATAATATAATTTGAGGTTGCTTGTGTGTCTCTGGATGTTAAATATACATGTTTAAGTTATCCTGGCACCATTAACTGGTCAGCTTTTGCCTGTAAATCTACGAATTTGCGTTTGAAACCATGGCCGTTGGGAGCGTAACTCAAACCTTTGGGAGCGTAACTGTAACTTGTGATTTTAGCTGAGGAGAGTAACTCAGTTAAGCAAGTTCTTAGTTGGCCAGGAAATGGCTAGTTACTGTCAACCTTAACACTTGTCGTGCCCAGCACAGGCACTATATATGCACTGAATGTACATTTTAATTAATATGAGGGAACTTTTTGGTGAAAAAAGGCCATAAACAAAACTGAGACTGGGAGGACCCTCACTTTGTGAATAAGAGACAGTTTTCCCTCTCCAGGCCTCCTCTGTTGACTTGACAACAGCTGATCAAGAGGCCCTTCATGCATATCATAAATGTCCAACAATTGGCCTTGTATCGCACCTCGCACCTGGCCTGGCTTGTGGGCCTGTATAGGGGTTTAACTATAAATTTAATACTGATTGTCAAAATAAGGATTTTGAAAATGTGAACTTACTGTCATTTGACTCAATTTGCAGTGTTACCAGATATTCCTGAAGAGAAGCTATTATTGAACGTGCCCTATTCTGATTTCTTGAGCAAAATTCTTTTCACAACCTGAAGATGCAATGTAGGTACCAAAATAAGCAATTAAGCATTGCTAATATATTATTGGCTATCATTGACAAGTATAGCCCAGGAGCTGCATCATCAGACAGTCATGGTTATAAGATATGTTGTGATAATTCTGATATTAAGTGGACAATGGTCTTCAATCAATAATTATACTTTATCCATCTATCACCACAGTGTAGCCTATTTATAGAGATATTATAATCCGTTTCTTCTTTTTTATTTGATCGATCAGATTACAGAAGGAAAATTGTATACATTCTGTAAGAATTACAAAAACATGTTGTTTATCATGTTTTGGACTGGGTCCCAATGCTGATTTGACCATGCTGATACGAAAACCTGTCAAAACGCAAGTGAGTCCTTCCCTGCACATTATGTTGCAGCATTTAGAGGGCTCATCCAGGTAGGCCCGCCTTACAGGTCACTAGGCTCTATAGGCAATAGTGTAGACAGTTGCAGATACAGGGGGCGGGGCCTAGGGGGCCCCCCAAGACCACCAAGATTAATAGTAGCATTTTGAAGAAAAATAGCGATAAAGCGGGCCCCCGACTGCCGAAGAAAAATTGCAATAAGGCGGGCCCGCAACTGCCGAAACACATCTGGGCCCCCCTAGACTATCGTATCTGAATCCGCCACTGGCAGATGCACGATATGAGGTATCTGCATGATATACATATGCACAAAAACCCTTAATCCATGGACCTAACATCTGAGCATAACATTATAGCATATACATGTAGGCTAACACCTCCCTGAATCTGATTGTAGTGAAAAGGGTTAAATTGCCCTACCTTGTGAGAAGAGCTTTAGCTAATTTTTTGAGTCATTTGGAGTAGGCAACTATTGATTTCTTTGGTCTTATATATGCAGTGCAAGCTGCATGGTGTCTGTCAATCCAGAGACATGTGCCTTGCACTTAACAAAGATAAGAATATTTGCACAAAATGGGGTTTCATGTGGATAGATGGTGCATGGTGAGATACATACAGTAAGATGGATGGATAAATAGATTTTAATGTATGATATAGTCATATAGATTTGATTTCAATCATAATGATACAAGTAACCAATGGGAAGTCAAATCCTCACTTCAGCACAACTCAAGAGAAGACCTGGGTATCAAAATACATGCAATTTGATGCAATAAACTACATGAAGTGTAGGACCAAAGCACACAGGTCTAATTTTTATATTCAGTAAAACGTGTGATTATTTTTCATTGCAATTAATTGAGTGCAATAGGTATTCTTCAAAAGATGGTACTGATTGCTGTTGTGACAGCCTCTTGCTGCAAAGGCAATTTCAGCCTATAATAAAGCCTTTTAAATTGCAATTCATAATTGCCTGACAGTTACAATTGACAGCTACACGACCCTTTCCTTCTTGACAACTCAAATACTGCTTTAGAATCCTGGTAGTGTACATTTGCTATATTCAAAACGATGAGTTACGCTCTGAAAATTTTGAGTTACTCTCCTAAACATTTTACAAATGTTGCAGTTACGCTCCGGCCGAGTGAATTTCATGTGCAGTTATTGAAATTTAGGGATGTTTAAGGATCGAAATCAAAGCTCCATCCTGTCTCTAACTAACCGAATAAAACCCTCGCCAAATGCCTTAACATGGGATGGCCTAGTCAATGAATAACAGCAATTCAAACTTTTGAATCGAGATTGAACATGGTGGACGTTTTGGGAGCGTAACTGCAGTTACGCTCCCGATAAACTTCCGGTTGGGTACAGTGCCAAGGGGGCCAATCAGGCAGAGCAGCAAATAACCTTAACGGTGATGTTATGGCTGTTCTTGGGTGTTTAATCAAGATGAATGACATTGGGAGAAAATTGGATAGTCATTTTTCATGGCAACATCTTTCTCCTAGATGTAGTCCAACACTAGCTCCATGTATCTGTAATAAGGAAGATAGAGCCCGGATCCGCCGCCGTAGCAAGCCGCCGCCAGTCATGTGAGGTTCAAGTCAAGAGAAGAGAAGTTGGCACATTATTAAGTTCACATAATAATATTATGGACAAGCAGCAAGATAAGTCTATTAGCTGCCATTCAGTCTCATTCTGGTTGTCTAACCTTGTGACCTCAGTTGACCTACTTCCACCCATGTCCTCAAAACTGACCTCTGCTGACCCACAACTGGGAACTGTCTCACAGAACCTCATCCATTTTAGTCAAACAGAGTGGAGAGAAATGAAAGTGAAAGCAGTGTGATTTTGAATGGAAAGCTGTCAGGTCACATTTCTGAGTCACATTAGCAGAGTGCATCTCATTGTGGGTGGTACTGTGAGTGAATGGATAAAGAATGTGTGACACATCTGTTGCTTCACAATTATTTGAGCCTGCTGTTACGAGTTGTAGATTCCAGGAGCCTTGAAAATAGAATAATTATCATGAATGGACGACAAATCCTCAACATATAGCCACATTACATTGAATGGAAATGGTAACAGCCACTTAAAATATTTCTGAAGGATCAGATTGAGAGATTTACAGAAAATTGTGAAATTGTTCAGTCTTATTTTCAGATAATTTCAAGCACATGCAAGAAATCTTGAGAAAGCCACCCTTAGTGATTAAGTTTCAGCAAATATATTTCATGGTACTTAACATCATTCAGATAAGCTGCATTTCTGTCTAACAATATGTTAATTCTATCTGAGGATGTCAGATTCTATTATAAGGACAGGGCACTTCTTCAGCTCCATTCAAATGATGTGCCCATGCAGTTCTGAAGTGGCTGAATAGCCAGGAATATATGTATGGTCATTGCCAATGATTGTTTGGTGTAAATTTTGTAATGTCAAATTTACATATACATGCATACAACAATAAGAAGAAAATTAGAAAGATCGATGAAATACTGATCGATAAACAACATGCTCTTCCACGGATGAAAATTTTGTTGGATATAAAAACAACATGACACTATCTTCGTAAGAAAAAGACGCCCCAATGTGGGGGGGGAGCCCCGTTACGTGGGGGTACGTATCCTGCCCCCATATTTTACCTGTGCCATCCAAGGTGACCCCCTCCTCATAAGGGATTTTCAACCTTTGCTCAAATATACAATTAGTATTGCTGGTGCCCCTCCAAAGAATTGCATGCCTTCCTGGGTGTCCCCCCGCTCAGGATCCACTAGTTATGACTTTGCTTGTAGATACATAACATTATGACATATCAGACAGCCAAGATATTTTTAGCTTTGACATTTTAGATAATTGCATTCAGAGACATATATATGTAAAATAAATGTCAATGGAATATGCTGAAGGTCATACCATCATTGCACAAGGTGATATTTTTGTGTGAATTTTAAAATTTTTAATGCGTCTCAAAAACTTATTTATATTTGGTCACTGAATACAAGACAAACAAAAAGAGTAGAGCAGTTTCAATTCCTTGAAAATTATTTATTTTTCACATTTAAAAATTACACGGATTTGAATAATACCAATGACAACTTTTTAAAAAGTTTGTATACAATCACATCCAAGTTATTGAAATCAGGCCACTCTGGTAACTGTCACCACATTTCTATGGAGTCTCAGCTGATCCCTTCTCCAGTGCGATATATGTAAACAGAGAGTCGTTCACACAACCAATGCATTTTCCGACCTTCTGAACTGAATAAAATTTGTTCTTCAATACACTGTCACTTTGTCTATATATCTCCACCTGAAACAGTTCCTTTGCACAATAGTTATCCTATTTATAAAATCCACACATCCAATCTATAGACCACATTGTTCTTACCAATTCCGTTTTATTTTAATGCATGACAGATGAAATCTGCTTGACTCACTAGACATTAAAGGGCCATTACCAAAATGGCTGAAGATCCCATGACCTGAACATGGCTTCCATCTTTTGGTCACATGACCTCAGGAGTGCTATTTCTGTTCTTTAACCTTGGCTGCAGATTTATGAAGCTTTTATGACAGGGGGAAGGAGAGTGATAACAAAGCTTTATGATGTGACAAGAAAGGCTTTAAAATTCAAAGGCCATTTCGGAGGCAATTTGTCATAACTCTGCTTCCACTACAAGGAATCTAAAAAGAGTTTTGGCCATTGCAGTCAATGTTAGAAAGCACACTGTGCAGAAAAAAGTCAGTCTGTCTGCCTTAGTTCATGCTTGAGTTCATAGGAGCTCTTATCACAGTTGAGCTGTCAAAGTTGCTATTTGTGGCACTTATGTTCCGCCTGAAGGTAGCACGATTTACTTGAATAGCAGATATGGATATGATGTTTTGAATGAATTGAGGGAAGACCTTGCCCGTTTCCTTGAGGGAACACCATTTGTTTCAATCGGTGGTGATTTCAACAGCAGGACTGGTGATTTGAAAGACTTTGAAGAACTTGTGAATGGAAAAAACCCTAATTTTTCCGATTTATACCAGTCAAGTCGTGCTCCAATGAAAAGCACCTATTCCAGCTGGTCGACTAAACCTAGATTCTCTAAAGATAAAAAGATAAACACATATGGGAAAGATCTCATAAATTTATGCAAGGCTAGTGGTATAAGAATTATGAATGGTCTATTTAATGAAAGTGAAACAGACCAATTTACGTGTCATACTGCAAATGGACATAGTGTTGTTGACTATTTACTTTGCAGTGAATCTGCATATAGCTGTCTTCAGGACTTTATGATAAACGATAAACTCACAGAGTCGGACCATGCGCCACTCATCTTCTCTTTTAGTTTTCCCGCAAAACAGAACACTGACATTGTTACCTCAACCTCTAGGAGAAGTCCAAAAACGTTCAAATATGTGTTTGACCATTGTAAAATTGATGAATTTTTATCCAATTTTGACAGTGAAACTGCTCAAAGCACATTGTATAAGCTGGGCTGTGACATTGAGTCCAATGTTAATACTGACATGGTCATTGAAACTGTATATAACTATATAACAGATTGCATACAGCCAACATTTAAGAAAAAGAATTCAAAATCTGCCAAAAGCACATTTCCTACAAATAAATGGTTCGACCATGAGTGCAAAACTACTAGGAAGTCATTAAACGACTTTGCCAAACTGAATGATTTGACACTAGATTTTAATAAAACTCAGTATGGTAGCATGCTCAAAAACTATAAACGAATAACTCAAATGAAAAAAGACAGTTTCAGGAAAGAAATCGAGCTGAAATGCAAAAACTCATGGGTAAAAATCAATCAGATTGTTGGAAATATTGGATTAAATTAAAAGCTCTTGGAAAAAACCAGATTGACAGCCCTGATTTAGATACTTTTCATGACTATTTTAAACAACAATCTTTCCCGCCTGAACGAGATTACTTTGATATTGAAAGTATGACTCTTACAATCAATGAAGTTCAAAACTCCCAGTATAACTGCTCTAACGACATTGCCTGTCATATCTGTGATGCTGTAATAACGGAGGAGGAAGTCGCGCTGCACTTCCGAAAACTAAAAAGTAATAAAGCTTGTGGTATTGATGGGATACCAGCTGAATTCTATAAATATGCCAGTGAGAGACTTGTGGTGCCATTCTGTGCTGTGTTTAATCGCATTTTTGATAAAGGGGAATATCCTTCTCAGTGGTCTGAAGGGCTTATCAATGCCCTCCATAAAAAGGGAAGCCGAACAGACCCAGATAATTACAGAAAAATTACCATAAATGTAGTAATGGGTAAAATTGTTGACTCGATTCTGAATAGTCGGTTATATTTCAAAAATGAGGCTCTAAACCTTGATGACCCCTGTCAGTTCGGTTTAAACCAGGAGCCAGCACCACGGACTGTGTTTTCATTTTGGATACAGTCTTAAGCTATCAACAAGCAAAGAAAAAGCCTGTGTATATGTGTTTTATAGACTTTACCAAAGCATTTGACTACATAAATAGGAATGCTCTGTATTTCAAACTGAGGCAGCAGAGCATTGGGGAAAAAATGCTCAAAATTATTATAAGTATGTTTGACAAGGCAAAAGCTAGAGTTCACCAAAGTGGAAATACTAGCGACACAATTGACAGTCAATATGGGGTCTTGCAAGGGGGAATTCTTAGTCCAAAGTTATTTAATGAATTTATGTCTGACCTTCCCCAGTATTTTGACAAATCAGATGGGATAAAATTGAACAATTTCACTTTAACACACATACTGTATGCTGACGATATTGTACTTATTGCTGATTCTCCAAAGTGCCTGCAGAACAGTATAAATTCAGTGCACAATTTCTGTAAAAAATGGCAACTTATAGTAAATGTTAGTAAAACAAAGGTGATGCAAATTGGTACCAAAGCAACTGACTCCTTCTTTTGCAATGGTGAGGAACTAGAAAAGGTGGACAGTTTCAAATATCTGGGTCATATGCTTACTAGCAAACGTAAAGTGCACAGCAAGATGACCGAATACCTGTCGGTGCAAGCTAACAAGGCACTTTTTGCCCTGCAAAGTGATTCAAAACAAGTCCTGGGACATATTGACCCAATTATATCTCTGCGAATGTTTGATACTTATGTTCTACCAATCCTTGAGTACAACAGTGAAATATGGGGTAGTGAAAAACCTGCATCTGAATTAGAAGCTGTGCAACTCGGCTATCTAAAACGTATGTTAGGCGTAAGAAAACAAACACCATCTCTGGCTGTTTATGGTGAAAGTGGTAGATTTCCATTGCATGTTAGACAGAAAGTTAGGATGATCAATTATTGGATGAGATTAGAAGATGCACCAGATGGCAGCCTGTTAAGGAGATGTTTGCAAATTCAGAAAGATGCTCATATGAATAGAGTTAATGAAACTAATTGGTTCAGTAAAGTAAAAAACATTTTAAGCACCTGTAATATTGAATATGAAACCAGTAACAATACAAACTTAACAATCAACAGTATTTGTAGAAAGGTGAAATTAAAACTTTACGAATTAGAACAGGAACAATTATTCGTATCAATAAATGATAGTACACAACAACCAAAACTTAGGACCTATAAACTTTTTAAGACTGAGTGTAGATTAGAGCCATATCTCACGCTGCGACAAAACCGCAAGATGTTAACTAAGATTGCCAGATTCCGGACTAGTTCTCATAGTTTACGAATTGAAACAGGTCGACATCAAAAACCAGTGACTCCTGTAGAAAATAGAACATGTGAAAAGTGTCCATTAAATATGGTGGAGGATGAAATCCATTGCCTTATAGTATGCCCTGCTAATGAATCTTTCCGGGAAAATTTGTTCTCAACAGCTACTAAATTTATCAACAATTTTCTGTCTTTGAATGATACTGACAAATTTACATCAATAATGAAAAGTAAGGAACCTGACCTACTAAATATACTAGGGAAATTTTTACTTCAGGCTGACGTCTAAAGCAACATATCTCCTACATCCACCTGGTCAAAGAACAGAATCACGATAATTATGAAAACAATAATAATAAGCCTACACTTTACACTTTAATGAAATGAATTAATTTTAACATTTAATGAACTATTTAGAATTTTTTTCTTTTTATTGTAGCATTGTTAAAGCAACCGTGAATGTTATATGATGCCAGTTTTGTAAATAATGTCTGGAATATGTAATATCATGCATTGTTAATTAGACTATATATTTGTTTTTTTGTATGTCTGTTGCTCTGGTCTTAATCAATTGCAATTTTACTTCATTACTATTTGAGTGGCTGGAACCTAGTTTGTATTTCTTTTAATCGTGTGTTTGGTGCTCTTTTATCTTTTATCTGAAAGTTTTATTACTCATTCTTGAATTTTAGCTATTTATTGCATATATATAATTAATGTTTTGTATATAGTTTATATTGCATATATGATAAATATCGTTTGATTTTAAACGTTACAAATGACATATGTATCAACTGTGATATTTGAAAATGTCAATAAAAGAATATATATGATAACTTGCACTGAGCTGATGTGACAGGAAGAGTAAAGACCATAGTAAACAAAAAATATATTAATCCTGCTTTTACACAGCACTCTAAAAATTGTCAGGACAAAATTGGTTTAAAAAAATCCATGTTGGTTTTTTGCATTGAAATTTGGTTTTTCAAAAAACCATTTTGAATCTAAAAAAACAATTTTGACTGAATTTTTTTAGAGTGAATGTTACTAAGACTTACATGATACAGCTCCCCTCCAACTGTTTTTTGCCTAAAAGGAAGGAGGTGCAATATGCAGACCAGCCCAGCTAAGCTTTGCCTTCTGCAATCTTTGCCTTCCCCCAGGACATTCTGTTCTGCCTATGGCAATGAACTTGAATGATATCATGATATCATGATATAATTCTCTTAAGTTTCGCATAATAGAAATGAAACGTTCCTTTACAGCATGATATAATTATGATTTCTTTTTGGAGTCCAATTTTAAACCTGGTTTAAAATGACATTTTCACCTTCAATACTCTTGTACACACATATTATACTCCTGCAGAACAACATGATGTTTAAAGAAGCCAAAATCTGCACTTTCAAACAAGTATGTAAAATCGAAAAAGATATGAAATCCAAAGCCAGTAAGATAGACACTAACAGCTACCATTAACTTCTGCAAAACTATAAGAAACACACAAAGAAAGCTTCCCTGATGCTAACTGTCAACCAGAAATAGACAAGGACATCTTGCTTCAAAGGGGGTGAGGCAAAAGAATAGCTTCTGATGCTCAGGGACAATTCTTCATGAAATATTCACAGATTCTCCACTGGAATGAGTGTCATAACCATGAATACAGCGTCAATAGGAGCTCCGAGATTTCACGGGAGAAGATAGTGGACCCTCTCAGAAGGGCATGCATCTCTTTTGAAACAATCTTATTAAAGAAACCTCATGTTTGGTATGAAAAGTATTGTCCATTTAGTCATACAGATTGGTTTGAACAATCGAACAATCGAACAATCAGAACAGAAGTACATGCAGATGGTGTTCCATATTCAAATAAATATGCCAGTTTATGAATAAGACATTATTTTATCACTGCTAGCTTTATATTAAAATTAAATATGTATCTTGCATACTACACAGACTTGTGTATCCAAAACTGAAATCATTGACCATTGCAAGCAGACGTTTGTATACAAAAATCTCTGAATTTCAAACCATGCTTTAGAATCTTGCGTTGCGTAGACGTCTTGATTTTGTTTCATACTATCTCATGACAGATCCAACATTTGTCAGAGGAAGAAATTCTGAAGATGAGAAGTGAAAATTATAGGAAGGAGGAAGGACTTAAACCCTCCTCATCAGAAGTGTCACAAAAAGAGGATGTTTATAGTTGTCTGGCAAGTACTGGAGATGTGGGAGAATTTCCACTTCATTTGCCTCCCATTTATCATGGACATGTAGGAATCAAGATAAATTTCGAAGATTTCACTATTTGTATAAAGTATTAGGCAGTTTTTAAATTCAAATAGTAAAATTTATCTTGATTACGATATTGGATATTACGGAAAATAAGACATCTATTTAGACGGTTTTTCAATTGAACTGTGATGTTTTACGTGTGAGCTCAAAAATATAAAACAGATGTGATTAACTAAAATTTCCCCTGATTATTGAAATTTATTGATTTCACTGCAGATGATTCAATATTGTGCTAATTTTCAAACAAAAGCTGAAAATGGCCAATTACTGTTCTGTTTCTCTTAGAGGATTTTCCATTGTCATTCTCATTGGCAATTATTGAAATTTTCTCTTTTCAAAGACCCATAAAAAGTTCTGGAAATTGTCACATCAGATTTTACTGGCAGGTTTTAAATTCAAACACTTTTAACATTATCTAGACTCCATAATTTGATCACTTTAAAGCAAGAATGAAATGCTCTCTTAAAACTTAGGATATGGTGTTGAAATTAGTTGGTCGACATTATGTCGAAAGGAATTATAGCAAGCAATTATTTAAAGGAGAGTCTGCCAGATGCCAGGTAGAGAAAGCTAGATAGACCAATACATATACAGATATGTACATAGATAGATGGACAGACATATAGAATGATAAATTTATAGATAGATAGAAAGAAAAATCAATAGCTCCAGCTAAATAAAGATATAGAAACCACAATTAACGTTAACATACAGCAGACATAAAAAATTATGAAATTATAATCAAGAAAGGCCACCTATAAATTAGAAGCAGCGTTCAGTGTGGTATAAACCCCTTGTCTTGAGAGCAACTTGCCTTTTGTGACCACCGTCCTCCTGCACCGAGTAGTATTTTTATGCTTTTGCACCCCAATGAGAGACCACAGTGCACTCCTCCCCTATGGGAGGCTACTACAAACAACAGAAGGACCAGTGCAACTGCATTACATTAACCAGTTGTCTTTGAGAGATGTATTTATTGAAGCTTTTCAGGATAAGGGAACTAAGGTGGCTACTAAGAATGTCCCCTTAAATACATATTTTGTGATCTCTGTAATGCATTACATAATTATCACACTGCAGGTTTGTTCAAGCAAAACATATGTTTTCACACATATTTAATTAGATTATGAAAAAGATTTGCATAAAACGGTTCGATTACCCCCTCTAAGTGACCTCCACTAAGCCTTAATTGAAATAAGTTCTTAGTAGCCAGCTAAGTTCCCTTATCCTAAAAAACTTCGGTACATTGCTTAGGGCAATAAATTGTGGAGCACTCACTCCTTATATTATTACGGAATACAGCGATCATGCCAGATTACTAAAAGCTGTTCATCAAACAGTAAAAGTACAAATGCAAATTTACGAGTGGACATTAATGCAGCTGAAGTAGCCAATTGGTGGGTGGAAATTCACAAAAGAAAGGCATCCCTTGCAGAGTATTTATAATCAAATTATGCGCAACATGTTTTGATGAGTAAGTAAGCATTGTCAGGCCAACACTTACTCTATCTTTCAAACGTGTATGACACCATAGAAATGAAAATTTGAAAATTTAATCTTTCACAAGTGATTTGATGATAACTTATTTCAATACAGGCCTAGTTCTCTCTAGAATTGGACTGAACTGACAATGAGACAATTTAAGTTTAGAATTAAACTTATGATGTGAAGAAACCACCAGGGTTGGGTTTGAATAGAAATAAAAATATTTAAATACAAATACAAGTACTTCAAATCTTTCTCAGTATAAATACAAATGCAGTTGAGCTCGATAATATTTAAATGCAAATGCAAATACTTAGAACTATTCCAAATGCAAATACAAATACTCAAATTTGGTAAGTATTTTAATACAAATACTAATATAATTGCAAATATATTTGAAAATACTTTCAATATTCCCACCTTAGAACTTCAAACTTCTCTTTTTGATATGTTTTCAGTCATTGTTTATGAATTAACACACTGTTAGGCCTATGTGACTGAGATTTAAAAACATTTTCAACAAGTAATAAAATTATTTCGATTTTTCATAATATGTGATGAAGTTCGTTCTAGAAAAAATGGATTGTGAAATCAAATAACTTTTGATCATTTGAACATTTACTAACACAAGTAGAAACTGAGGATTTGTATATTACGATTTTAGACATACATTATGCAATTTCAAGAAAGGGCACCCATTACCATCTAAAATCAATGAAACTGATCTTAAAATACCATGAACACTTACCCCTTGACACTGAACGAAAAATAGAAGCACCATTTGAAACGTTGGTATTTTTACATGTAAGCAAATGATAACATTCCCTTGCATAGAAATAACATGGAAATGGCAATCTTTTTGCAATAAAAGCTCTGTGTCAGCAAGACAAATTATTGAATCACTATCATCCTCATACTCTGCTTTCCTATGGTCTAGGACCCTTCACCAAACCAAAGAAAATGAAATTTCTTCAATGCACTTGAAATATCTTGCAATGAATTCAGGTCATTTAAATTTACAATGCTATTTCAATGGGACAAAATTATGGTTGCATAATAATTGGGAACGCAGTATATATTCTAAAGAAGACAATGGATTGAGCGGCTTGGTACACTGAGTTGGATGAATGGTAGTATAAGTCAGTCCCTCTGATACGGAACCACTCTTCTGCCTTGGTCTGGCTGTTCATGTTGCCAGAAATTTCCCACAAAGCAATTCAATTAGGCTGCCATAGTATTAATATTATTTTATAATGATGCATCCATGCCATCATGATACATAAAACCAGTTTTCATTTTTAAAAGTGTCTCAAAGATAATTAAGTCAGTTGAGAGCCTACAGAATTGTTCATATAATTTTCAATTCTTGTTCTGGTATGATATGCATGGAATCTTCTTCTTCTATATTCTGTGTAAAATGTTCCATACAAACTTCAATGATATCATGTTGCCATCAGCCTTGGTTCCTCATTATATGTTGGTAGGAATGAAAATGTTGCCTAATAACATGATACTTGTTGTATTAGATGTACACTTTGAAGCCTTGTTTGCATAAGGGCTACAATCTTTCTTCACATAAACCATATTCCTAGTAAAAAGCATGTTAGCTTGTCATTAAAAGAAACAGAAAATTCAAAGCTCATATGAAATAAGATGGATTCAGACAGCTCTTAGGAAATTCTTATAAACTAAGAAAGACACAAAGACAGTCCCACAGACACAAATTTCCAACCGAAGAAAACATGTAGACAGCCAGTGATAGACAAAGACATCTTGCTTCTAAAGAAGTGCCACAAGAGAATAGCTTCTGATGTTCAGGGACAATTTCTCATGAAATATGCAAAGGTTCTCTCTCAGAATGAGTGTCATAACCATGAAACAGAGCATCGATAGCAGCTCTCAGACTTCTTAGGATAAGATCGTGAACCTTCCCTTAGATGGGTCTCTTATTAATGAGACTTCAATGATTCATGAGAGACATGGTCCATTATAAAAGTATTGATAGGTTTAGAACAATATAAAAATAAAACAGAAGTACAGGCAGATGGTCATATATAATAAGTGAACAGAACAGAAGTAAACAGAAATAAAAGAGATTAAAATTAAAAAAGGGGGAGTAATAATATCAACATAGTTTGTGATGGTAAGTTTAAGAAAATCACATGATGGTAATTATATCATTCAAACTTTCTGTGTAACCAAGCATAAAACAATCAATTCATTACATGTCTGGCATACACTTATGAATTAAAAACTGTGAAATATTTAGTTCTGATATCTGCTTCCCAAGTCTTGGATTTGTGACATATACTGTCAACACATATCTCTAATTCTAAAAGCTAAATCTTGCTTCAGAATTCTCATTTTGTCTACAAATCTCAATTTTGTTTCACACGCTGTCAAAGGAAGAAATTTTGAAGATGAGAAGTGAAAATTATAGTTGGTGGAAGGATTTCAATCAGAACTGTCATAAAAAGGGGATGTTTATCACTGTCTTGCCTGGTGCCGGGGAAGTAGAAGGCTTTCCACCTCATATGCCTCTCATTTATCTTGGAATATTAACCAAAAAAATATTAAAGAAATATTCCAAACAGTTTTAATGTGGCGGTAGATGTAATGCTTTGATACAAATGAGAAGTGGATTTAGACTGCCTAGGTGTTTACCTGGATCTTATCATTAAAGCAAGTTTGGTTGATTGTGTGTCACAAAGCTCCCTGTCTCTCTTCAAACAGTATATTATTAGTAAATTACTATTATCTTTTTGTATCTTTTGTGATCTGACATAATATATATTATAATCTCCTTGACCTGACAGCTCAACATTGCCAGCACTAACACATGCAACAAAATGAAACCCCAGTCAGAAAGTAATGCCAATAAAGACGGGAAATGACAGCAGAGAAGTTGCAGGGCATGCCTTGTAAGTGTCAAAGGCGGATCGAACAATCACAAAAATCTTTTTGCCAAATTGGTTGGGATTGGATTCTCCAGAATCAATTTGCTGACCATAAAAGGCAGCTGGGTCTGGCACAAGCCTTCACAGACCCTTGATGCAACTCACTGGCCCTCTCTCATGCATTGGCCATGTCATCAAACGGCATAGTGTGGCTCACTTGTTGTCGTTGACTTCATATCTTGTCATCCATTTTGTTGAATTAGATTAGAAATATTCATTGATCCATTTTATCTTAATTCCCTTGCAGTGCACTGTCTGATCACACTAATATTAATTCAAGCACCACACTTCCAGGTGGCATTGCTGCTTGAACCTCTCCAGTCTGATTTTTTACTTTGATGAGAGACCTTCTTTTCATAGACAATATAGAATAAGCTTAAATCTCTGGTTTTAGGCCTACCACTGAAAAGATGCTGAAAGCCTGAGAGAGCCAGAGTTAAGCTTACAAAACATATATACATTTGACAGGTTTGCTTACAAAATACTTTAATTTTGAGAGTAGAGCTGCTTGATAAAAATTGTTATTGGGGTGACTAAGAAAAATGTGGACATTTTGGGACCTTTTTGGCATTTCCTTCAAATTGTTGAACTCAGATTTGCTGCCAATGTAAAGATCAAAGTTGCTTTACAGGTTGGTAATCATAAATATTAGGGTGCATCGTCTGCCCCCCAAAAATGAAAAAAATTGAAATATTCATTTGCACTTCTGCAATATTGTACCTATGCCCGAAGAAAGACATTTTGCAAAATTTCAATAAGATCCGATGTGGCTTTAGGGTGGCACTTTTGTGTCAAAGTTGAGTCCAAAATTGTCAAAAAATGATGCTTTAAAAAGTCGCGGCTAGAAATATCTAGCTTATGGTTAGCTGTATGATTTAAATTTATATACCATTATTCTCAGAAGAAAATTGTCTTTAATTTGAATGATAGAAAGCTATATTTTTGAAAATTTCTCATGCCTAAGTTTTTGAGAAAGCCGAAAGTTTCTGACTATTATGACAAAATGTTTGGAAAAATCAACTTAAAATTTCAACTTCTGCCTAACTTTGACGTAATCGTTAGAATAAAACACGAGGAACAGATTGCTCAAGAAAGAAGGAAAGAAAATTTTTTCTAGATAGTTATTCATCAAATTCAAATATGCAAATTTTCATAAATTACGTGTAGGCCTAAATCTGAGAAATACAACAGTTTGTTGAGACACCGTTCTGCAGCTCTTTTTCTTCTGACTACAATATAATGCAATCAAGGTTTTATCAGATGATGTAGTAGACCACATTTCCACTTTGTAGACTTCTTTAACTTCCAAAAGTCATATCAACATCCTTTTTTTTTTAAATATCACATTTTACCCCAAAAAAAGAAAATATCACCACTCAATTTTGACTTCTACTGAATGGAAACCATTGATGTAAGTATTCAAATTAAAGCTCTCTTTCTAAGGAATCTAACTGTACCATTCAAAAATCATTTCTTTTAAAATTGACAATATTATTTATAACCGCGAATCGCTAAAATATGACCTAATACTGAAATTTCAAGGCTGTTGTGCCACCCTTTGCATTAGAATTTTTTCCTCAAATTTTGCAGGGCTTCTTTTATGATACAAGCGAACAATCATGCAAAAGTGAATGAAGTTTTGAAGAAATAGGGGCAGATGATGCACCCTAATAAATACATATGCATTAATTGCAGTTGTCCTGAATTAACTTAAATATCATTGCTCATGAGCAGAGGTTAATCAGTAATTTGATTGTATTGCAATATGTTGTAATATGCAATTACAAGAAAAGCTATATGATTATAGTTCTGATGTGTGATAATTGTGTTAACAGCATCCACACATGTGTACATATTAACCTATGAGCACAACCAAACGCTAGGTGTAATACTGATCACATTACTATTCAGAACTGGCTGAGATTGGTACAAAATTATGTGGTCAAGTGACCACAACTAATAGGAACTGACAGCCTAGATTTGGGAGCACTGTATTATTCATAGACCCCTGCTTGTTGGGCACATTGGATAGCTGCTGTTGAAGAGAAGTGTCAAACATTCCAATGGTATGCTGCCAGAGAATGTTTCCCATCTAGACTTTAGTTGTAGCCTATAAAATTTCACTTGGATAAAAGGAAATGAATCAAACATGAAGTGTAGTTGATAGTATCATAATAATATAATTAGATAATTATATAGACAATGTCTAGTTTAGGAGGCACTAAAGGTAAATCTTTGAAAAATCTTGATATATATATGGTATAGTTGCCTAATCGTCCCTCTGGAGAATGGTCATGGAGTTTTTTCTGTAAATTTTTCATTATGAATATAAAAAAAGAAGATATTCAACGAGTCTCTAGGTAATTGAACCGAAATGTTTCATGAGTGAGCTCTTAACAGGTTAACCAGTTGTGATTAACTTCAAATTATTCGGATTACTGGAATTTTAAGGATCAGCTGGTAAATAATTCAATATTGTGCTAATTTTCTAGCAAGAGCTGAAATGTGTCGGTTTATATTCTGTGTCTCTTCAGGAATTTGAATTTGTCATTGCTAACTGAATGCCTTAAAATGCCTGAAGATATTGGCAATTATCAAAATTTTCTCTTTACATATTTGACTTCACTTCAGCGGGAAAGACCCATTAGAAATGCAGGAAATTGTCGCACTAAATTTTGCTAGCTGGGTTCAAATGCAAACAGTATTAATAAATTTCCTTGAATCCACGATTAATTCACTTAAAAGCAAGGTTGAGATTTCCTCTCAAATGTGAGAAATGATGCTGATGGCAGACAGTATAAACAAATGAAGATATTATAAAAATTGAATCGGTAGACAGATCGATAGATATGGGCAGATTGATAGGTAAATATATGTAGTTATAGATAGGTTAATTGAAATATTAACAGATAAATTGAATGATAAATAGCCATATCTTGATATATGGATACAGCAGTTAGGTTCTACACATTTATAAGAATATAAAAACGAAAAATAAATTACAACTAAGTGAATTTAGATGCAGAGGCCAGCGTGGTACAATACCCCTACCTTTGTAACTGCTTTCTTCTTGTACCAAGTAGCCACTTCAAAATCCCAGAGGGGTGGCCTTATAATGAAAGGACCACCACAATTGCATCACATTGACCAGTGATAATGATCATGAATCATCAAAAGCATATATGTCTTTACTAATATAATGATCATGACAAATCATGGGCGATTATGACTCACATAACGTAAAAATCAACAGGAACCTGAACTCATTCTGCACACATCAAAGTGATAGACTATAATTTTTATAGCAAAAGTTGTGAGGGCATGGATAATGCATCCGGTTGAATTGTCCTGTCTGGTGCATTTTTTAATGTTGTGCTGTAGGGAACTTCTTTAGAGCCATCATTGATACACTCCAATACGAAGAAAAAGAGCTAAGCCATACATCGAATAACATACCAAACAAGCACATTGCGCAAAGCTGAACTAACCCACGCTTAATATGTTGAATTGTTGCTCAGAAAGATATTGTTTGAGAACTCCTACGGCAGTATTTCTACAGGCTAACACTTTGATATAGAATCAGAGTGGACTGTGGCACTGTGGAAATGGCATTTTGTGACTCATGATAGCCGATGAAGTGTTATCTTCTCTACTTTCAATATGGGAAACTTACATGTAGAGGCTGTTTGATTAGTCATGATCAAGAGAAAGCCATTTGACTTCTCATAACAGATTTTAGAGTGAAAATCAGATGCATAATCCTTTCGTTTGGCTGTCAACAACAAGTGGGATAAGTCTCCATCAATCAAATTAACACTGAAAGTATCGGCTTTGATCTTGACAAATCATCAGCATGATGACTCACGAAGTGTTATTTTCACAGTGCCACAGTCCAATTTTTAAATTCTATATCAAAGTGTTTGGCTGTAATGTAAATTTTATCCTGGTGATAATACATCACCACACCAGTAATGAGGTAAGAATTCCAGTCTTGTTGAGAGCGGAGCACTGCAGCCTGCAGGCAAGAGATAACATCCTTGTTGTCTTGCTCAAGACACTAGAATATTTATTTGTCTGCCTTGGGCAGGATTCTCTCCTTTTTACAGCTATTTCATGTCAGAATAGCTTGAAGGGAGAAAGTGATCAGGACAGAATGATTTGGTTTATAGTCCTTGTCATACTTACGTGGAATCTCAAGTTTTTTTTCTATTCTGTTGAACTGTGATGTCAGAGATGACTCTATTCTAGCATTGCAATATATGTAAATTAACTACAAGCTGTGATGTCATTTCAAACTGGGTCAGATTCCCCAGCTTCTAACCAATGCGAATCCACCAAACTGAGCATCATAGTTTCAACTCAGTGTCAGAGTTAAAATTGGGTCTGGGAAAAACCCATGCAAGTTTGACATCACAGCCTCTCAGCCAATGGGCTGCCAGAACAAATATACATAACATGAGCCATGTGTTTACAAGCACATTGTCAAAGCCTTCTGTTTATACCAACTTCCATCAAGTTTAAAGTTGTAAGTTAGCAAGTTTGTAGATTTATCAAACAACTCTGTGGGAATTATAACAGTTGTCTACTGTGAATGTTCACAAAGCTGCGATTTGGTAGGATTAGACTGGTGATTGCTGTGATAAATCATTGGGATCACAAATGTAATGCTTCCTTCAATATATCAATGTTTGAACTGTGATGACGTAGTTTACGGTCGGCCCATTGGCTATCAAGCTGTGATGACGTAGTTGTAGGGGCTATCCCTGATAAAACTCTTACTCTGACACTGTTTTGAAACTGTGACGCTCAGTTCAGGAGGATCAACATTGGCTAGAAGCTGGGGAATCTGACCCAGTTTGAAATGACATCACAGCTTGTAGTTAATTTACATATATTGCAATGCTAGAATAGAGTCATCTCTGACATCACAGTTCAACAGCATAGAAAAAAAACTTGAGATTCCACGTAAGTATGACAAGGACTGTAAAGAGAATAATAAAAGACTAGTACATGTGCTTGATGCTTTTTTCGTTGGAAAAGTCTTCTATGATGTATGCTAACACCTGTTTTTTGTAGGCCTTAAGCTGAAAGATGAGACACATTTTATTCTCATCAACATCAAGTGAAAATGGAATAAACAAACTGAAATTAAAGAAAGGAAGGCACTAAAAACAAAAGTCACAAAGCAAGGCAGGATCCCTGGTTCTACTCTTTAATGTAGATAGAATTCTGCAGATAGGGCTAAATGCTTGTTGAGGTAACAAAGTATTCACGAAGAATTTTTGTTTGCATGCAATGAAGTGTTTCCATAAGGGAGAAGGGTTGCTTCATTTGAAAAGTGGACACATTATTAAGTGCACATAACATTGACATGTAGTCACAAGTAACATGACCTGTCCATTGGCTGCCGTTCAGTCTCGTTCTGGTTGTCTAACAATGTGACCTCCATTGACCTACTTCCACCCATGACCTCCAAACTGACCTCTGTTGACCTATATCTGAGAACTGTCTCATAGAACCTCATCAATTTTAGTCAGACGGGCCAGAGTGAAATCTAAGTGAAAAGAGCGTGATTTTGAATGGCAAGCTGTCTGGTCATGTTTCCGAATGACATCACCAAAGTGCATCTCTTTGTGGGTTGTACTGTGAGTGAATGGATGACGAATTATGACACTTGTGTGTGTACGAGGGGTATCCCAAAAGTTCTGACCAATTTTTTTTGGCAGACCTTTCTGTTTGAAATAGCTTTATGAAATTTTCACAGAGTCAATTTCAGGTATTTCAATATCCATTTTGAAAATATAGTACCTGTTCGAACATATTAAATAACTTTTCTGTTGCCATGGAAAAAGAAGGTCAGTGCAACCAGCGCAGCTCAATTTTTTATGCCAAATCCAATTGTCTAGGCTTGTATGTTTATTAGGACCAGAGAAGCATACGCTTAACAGGCTGGCCTATCAAATAATGAAAGCATGCAATTATAATAACACTTCTGTTGCTTCATGATCGTTCAAGCTGGCAGTCACAAGTAACAGATTCCAGGAACCACAGAGATTCAAAAAACGCATGAATGAACCAAGAATCATTGATATTTGGTAAACTGGCACATCCAAAGCTACAAAGCACAAGTCCCATTTATTTTGATGTTTGACAGATGAAATCCCTTGATCCCATAAGACATTAAAGGCCATTCATTAAAAAAACAAATGCCTGCAGATCACATGACCTGAACACTGCTTCCACCTTAGCGACACATGACCTCCTGTTGGCTATTTTTGTTCTTTCAACCTTGCTTGCTGATTTATGAAGGTGTTATGACTGGAGGGAGAGGAGTGATAACCGAGTTCTCTGATGTGACAAGAAAGGCTTTAAAATGCAAAGGTGATTTGTCATAACTCTTCGTCAGTCACAAGGAATGTAAAATGAGTTTTTACCTTTGCAGAAACTTCATTGATATCATAATACTATTGGACTTGGCTTCTCATATTGTCATGATAGAAATGTTTATTGTCATGATAGAAATGTTTAAGTTCCTTTTCAACATGATACATAGATGTGGTCTTTAGAAATTGTGTCTGCCTGACGTGTTACTATAACTCAATTCATTTTGTAATGTATGACATAACAGACCAGTTGAAATGGCTTTATACATGTGTATTCAGTTAATTCTTAGTCATGATTGTTGTATACATAAAGGTTTTCTTATTCTATGTGATAAGAAATGATTGTATGACTGAAAGAGTAAATCACATAATAAACATTATTAGCAAATAAATGAAAACATAAATGAAACAAAAAATCGAATGGCTATCAAATTTCTGGTAAGTATTAAGCTTTCTTTACAAATGATTTTGTAATGTTGTATATTCATGAAGAAAATTAATTATGAATCACCTGCAAATGATGGTTCTCTAAAGAATGTTGAAAACAATGTTCAGCCTAAACAGGTCCTAATAGTAGCAATTCCAGGCTCAGTGCTTGCACTCATTTCGTTCCTGTTTTAGTAAGACCTTTTGTTTTCTAATTCCATTAAGGTGTCACTTGAGGGAAGTGCATGAAAGCGCTCCACATAAAGTGCCAAGCAGAATTCAAGAGATGAAATGGACCTTCAAATTAAATGTCGCATAATGATGCTCCACGTAGGCCAGTACAGTACAACCCGAAATAAAGTATGATTACCCGAGCAAGAAGGAAGAAGCAGCCACTACTTTACCCCTTCACACCATTGGACTACCTCTGAATCACTTCCTACTTTTAACTACTTGAAACTACCTTTTAAAATTACTTTAAAATCATATTTGAACAATACAAATTTAAACTCAGTCACCCCCATTGTGTTTGATTTAATTGATATTTTGCACCTATGCTAATTGCAGTTACATTGGTAGCTGTCTAAATAGAGTTCTTAATGTGGGCTAAGGTTGTTGTAAGGATTAATGAGTCAAAGGGAGTTGTAAGCAGATTTGTTGTGGAGAGGAGAAAAGAGGGCAAAATAGGTAAACAGAGGACTTCTGACAGAAAATTTTCTTACTTTATTTTGGGTTGTACTTGCACTCATTTTGTCCTCACTTCATTCAGATCTTTTGTTCTCCAATTCCATTAAAGTGTCACATGAAGGAAGTGCATGAAACAGGCAAATCCAAGTTGCAAGCGAAATGTTAAGAAGTGGAATGGACCTTTAATTAAAGTGCCTCCGCACAGCTGGCCCAAAGTGTTCATTCACAAAAGCCATCAAGCCGCACCATGTTTTAAAAGCAATTCTATGAAATTTAAAGTTTTTATTAATTTCAGAAGTTTAGCAACATTTCTTTGCTGTTTTGCTACAAGAGCTGTCCTTTTACAATGCTCCATATTATTACCAAATATGGTTAGTGAGTAAAACGTTTCAATATTGCAATGCTGTTGCTTGTGACAATGTCTCTACTGCCATTGTGTCTAACATCAAAAAGTGCTTTTCAAAAGACTTTGGATATTCCAAATAGCACTATGAGGATATTTGAAAAGGTCAAATATCCCCCAAGACGCTATTTGGACATTTCATCAGACCCTATTTCATCAGATGATATTCCATCTTAAGCTTTGGCTGACCGTACTGAGCTTTGGCAGACCGTATTGAGCTTTGGCAGACCGTATGGAGCTTTGGCAGCTACCAATTATTCTCCGGGTCCTATTTTTGGTTCCAAAATATCCAGCAGAGGGGGCTTCAACTTCAGAGGCCCTGGATACATGCTGCACTTCATTTACATTGAAGTGCCCTCTTTTGTTGTAGAAGAGATGGTAGTGCATGACAGCCCTAAGTTCTAAAAAATAGTGTCCAAATAGTTCCAAACCATGAGACACTATTTGGTCACTATTTGATGTAGAAGAGACGGCTGTCAATATACTATGACAAAGTTTCTAACATAGCACATTAGAACTTTTGGAAAAGTTCAGTAGAAAATGTGGCTTGGTTGCACTTTTTGGATATTTCGTTAGGGATAGTGGCAAAGCATGGTGAGGGGAGTATAGTTGGGTAGGAACGGGGGGTTCCCATGCACCCGAAAGATATATTTTTTTAACTTTGGTTTTCGGAATCCTCATAATGTGTAGAAAACATTTCTTTATGTTCCCATTGCCAATTATTGTCCCATGTCATCCGTACGGCGGCCATCTTGGATTAACGTCAAAATTGCCATCATTTTGACGAAAAATCACTAACTTCTAAACTACTTGTCACAAATAGGCATATGATACCATTTTTTCAGGGTAAATCCACCTGGTGAGTTGATTAAAGAGGTCTATTTTGTGATTTGTTCAATTCTAAACATATAAAGGTGAATAAATAGGCAAAAATGGTGAATTTTTCACCAAAAAATCAATGTTTTTTAAAATACAAATAAAGCCAATCTCTTCAGACACATTCTGATGGACAGATCGCTAAGAAAAGACTAGCTGTGCATAGATCTATGCAAGACGTTTAAAATGACACCAAAATGAATAGTTTACTATGAATAGAAGCAATTCTAGGTCAAGATAACTGAATGGAAGCGATTCAGTAGCATTGCTGATGGCACAGTTTTAAATCTCACCTGGACGCCACTTCTGAGGTACTTGTCATTTATTGGCATATGATACCACTTTTTCAGGGTAAATCAATCTGGGAAGTTGATTAATGAAGTCCATTTTGTGATTTATTCAGTTCTAAGTGCATTAATGTAAAAAATTATTCAAAAATGGTAATTTTTGTTTTTGGTCTTAAAGTTGCCCTGAATGATAAAATATTTCGCTGAATATTAGCAATTTAATGAGTGGTATGATATAAACTTATGATAGATACAATTTTTTAATAATTTGTTGAAGTAATGCTTTGATTAATAAATTATTTAGTTATTTTAGGTACTTTTTCAAGATAGTTCCTCCATCCTCCAGCACAGCCATTGGTGATGACGTCACAATGACCATTGTGAAAAATATAGAGCTATAAGATAACTAATTTTAACAATGGTGATGACGTCACAAAGTTGATTGCACTGAACATTGCTGATTTTTTCCGTGCGTACCCGAAATAAATCCAGGGGTCATTTAGGACCTTTAATAGGTTATTAGAAGTAGATAGAATAGTCCTATATCAAAGAAATTTTACACATTAAGTATTGTGACCACAATACACGAGATAGTGTAAAAAAAAGACATTTTATGGTTTGAAAGCTGACCCATCATTCAGAGTAACTTTAACCAGCAGTGCAATTCAAGAAACATTGATTTCTGCAGACACCGCAAATGGAAAGCTGCACTTGAAAATGTTAGATGTATTTGTATTCCATCCAAGACATTTAAAATGAAACTGAAATATATAGCATGCTATTTGTAGTATGGATTCTAGATCTGAATCTAAGTTGGTAAAGATCATCCGTGGTGGCGCTGTCATCAGTTTTCCTCGCAGCCACACCCAGGTCTGGAATTGTTGGTCTACATCAATGGTTTGACACATGTAAATAGAAATTTAGAGGATGTCTGGAAAACGTAATTTGAATTGGTCATGGAAATCAGATATATATATGCAAATTAATGGTAATTATTGAATTTGGTCTTGAAAATGCACGGAATTTACTTTCTTGATTTTGAGACAGCAGCCTGAATCATTTTTGGAAAAGGAATGTCACAAAGGCCTATATACTAACGGCACAGTTTTAAATCTCACCTGGACACCACTTCTGAAATACTTGTCGTTTATTGGCCTATGATACCAGTTTTTCAGGGTAAATCAGTCTGGGAAGTTGATTAATGAACCCCATTTTGTGATTTATTCAGTCATTTGTGCATAAATGTAAAAAATTTTACAAAAATGGTAATCTCTTAGTTCATTCATGGCCCCATAGCTTTATTGTCACTCGTCTAAGAGAGTGACAACACTTACCCGTGCGTATATTTTCTCGAACAAGCTTTCACACTTCTTCACAGCCAAGATTTAAATTTGGCACCATTGAAATACCTCCTAATAGGCTAATACCCACAGTCCTTTGCGCTTAACCTTCCTCTTTCTTCTCGGCTGTTCAACGTGTTGGACGTGTGCTGGACAGCCGCTTGCTTACAGCCGATTGAATGAATTTTGACATTTGCGTGGGTTTTTGAGTAATTCTAGACATTGTACTTGCTCTAATTCTTTAATATTGCGCTAATTGGTGCCAGTGCAACCTGCTTCCTGTTACATGAAACCTTAATTTTGTGGATTCCTTGCTGCCCTGTTTGCTGGGTTGTGGGGTACTCTGGCCTGGTGACCGGTCTCTGCAAGACTCCGGTCCTATGGCTTGCAGGTTACTTCTGCTTGGCTCTTGCTTTGGGCATCATTGCTCAGGGTGTCGAAGGGCCCCCGGTGCCACCTCTGGAGGTGGGCTTCGGCAGCTGCAAGGATTCTCAAGTTCAGGTCCTCTCTCCTGACAAGGCTTATCTTGTGGAGCCTCCCTTCTTTCTTTGCCAGGCTGTTTGGCCCTTTTGCTCCTCCTGGAGTTGCGGCTGCTCCACGTGTCTGGTTTGGCTCCCACCCTAGACTCATCATGGTCACCGCTGGGGACTTTGGTCTCCTTCCTGTGAAGCTGGCCCTCTTCCGTGAACTTCTCTTGCTGCTCTTATATCCCTCCTTGTCTTGAGTCGAGGCTGTCCTAGCATCCTGGCTGGTCCTCAAATTTCAAATCTCGCCCTGGCATGTCTTGTTCTTGTCCTAGTCTCCTCATATGACTGGGTTGCCAGTGGTGGCTTTACCCTGTGCATGGTCTTTTGCGTGCCGCTGGAGCATCGTGTGAGGGCCCCTCGCTGGCTGCCTGGTCATCTGGCTGCCTCTTCCTTGGCTGCTTCTTCATCTAGCTGCGGTTTCTCAGTCATCTTTCATATCCGTTGAGTGTTGGGCTATTGTCTTCTGACTCGATTGCTTCTGTTGTGGGTTGTCAAGGCTCCTCCTGATGTCTCCCTGTCTCAACATCTTACTTTTCTGTCCCTCTGGGGGTTTGTTTACTGCATTTGGTTCTCCGGTAGGTTATCCGACCCTCAACAATTTGCCTTCAGGGGTCTCCTTGCTCCATATATGTCTTTTTACTTCTGTTCTATTTTACATTTCTGTATTTTTTTAACGATGAGCAAATAAATCATTCAATCAATCAATCACAACCTTGGCCTGGACTCCTGCCTGGGCAAGTACTCTCCCTTGCCCTTCAGCCCATGCTCCCCCAGCATTGGACCTGAGCTTCGTGCTTTTTTCCGGCCTCCCATACCCGTGAGCTGCTGCGGGGCAGCCTTCCCTTGGCAAGTGGAGCCCTGGACTTAACCTTCGCTCTGGCATTGCTCTCCTGGGTGATAGTTAGGGTGGCCTGATGGCCTTTGTTTGGCTTGTTCCTCACTTGGCCCTTCTGCATTGTGACTTTGCCTCGAAATCCTCCCACCCCCTCCCCTGTATGTGACCTATCATGCAATACCTCTCCTTAGTCCATCTGAGGTTCTCCCATGGCCCGAGTCAGATGGTGCCCCTAGATGCTGGCCCTCCTGGTGGCATGACCGGCTGGTCTACGTGTCTCACAGAGGTTTCCAGATGGCCTGCGAGGTGTTGGCCCTGATGGCTGGCATGCTCAGCTGCTGAAAGTCTCCTTTACTTAAGCCCTGTCTGTTTTTCCCTTGCCTGGGTAGGGAGATTTCTTCTGACGCTGTAGACTTGCCCTTGGTGGGGCCTCTTTTGACCTGTTGTCTCTTAATCCACTCCTCTCCTTCTTGGGCTCTTCATTCTCCTGCTTGTCCACGGCCACTGTTGCTGCAAGTGTGCCAGCGCCCTTCGTCTGGTGGGGCCGCCTCACTGGCAACAGGGATCTCCTGGAGTCTCCTTGGTGCACTGGAGTAGGTCTCAGACTGGTGCACTGGAGTAGGTCTCAGACTATCCTTCCAGAATGCCCCGCATCTTCCGTTCTGGGGCTGGTCTCTCTGACAGTTGTTCTGTGGGTGGTCATTCTGCTCTCAATAGTCAGTTGCCTCTTCGCCCACCATTGGGCTAACACTGGTGGCCCTTGTGCCTCTCCTGGATGCCTTCTGTGATAGTCCTTGGTACCTCTGTTTTGTTGTGGTACATGACATCTCCTCTTCTTGAGTGTGGCACTTTCCTGGTGAGTGACCTTGACCCTTCTGGCCAGGACCGCCGCTAGGTCTGTTTGGTTGTCCAAATTCCTCTTTCCTCAGACTTCCCTGTGGTCACTCTGCCCCAGCGGATGGCATACCTGCTTCCTGTGAGGAGATCCCAGGCCACCCGTCCCAGCCAATTCATGGGCTCTCGGAATTTTCTTCCCTGAGGGATCCGAAAAAGAACATCCACTGATAAGGCACTCGGGTGGATTCCCAATGGCCAGCACATCATATCTCAGAGGTTGCACCAAGGTGGAATGGCTAAAGCAAACTGAGTGAAGAAGCCCGAAACAGATGCAAACCCATACGTCATGACCAAGCCCGGTGGCCCCAGAAGGGAGGCGTACTGCAAGCACTTCTGGAGACTGGTCCCCAGAGGGATGCTCCTCCCCCAACTTCTCAAGCCCAGTGCACAACTAGGCATGAGCATTGAGCAAGCAGGAGGCGGGAGACCAGGGGCCCTGGTCTGCCACCTCTTGCTACCACCCAGAAGTGCCCAAGCATGGACTGGTAGCCTAGCTGAAGAGTGACTGACGACAGAGTTTGCTTAGGGCAGCAGGATATATCTAAGACTTGAACCCGACCGCTACCCCAGACTGCGGGCCTCCAACACTGGGAGGGGAGGAGAGCACCCAGGGTCCTATAGACGTGCTGCAGAGGATGGATCTAGTGCAGGTTTGGCCATGGTTGTCCTTGCCCTGTCGTCCGGGTCCTGGCCTCATCCTCAGCTCGTCTTTGGCCTATTTTGGCAGATGTGCCTTGACATCTGTAGCTGGGGGACCCTTTAGTGGTTCCCTGTTTTTCGGCCTATCTCAGGTTGTTGCCCCTCCATGGTACATTAATGGCGGCAACCCAGTAGCTCTGTTGATGGCATTTCTTTGTCCTACCTAGTTCAGGCTCCCTACCAACATGCAGGCTTGGTTGGTTCTTGCCTCATCCTGTTTCCAGTCCCTGTCAGCGGCACTGAAATAGGCCTACCGGCTGTCACCATCTCCTGGTAAATTTAATGAATAGAGGAAGTCTTAAGTAAAAGATTGGTACCAAGTCCAAATATAGGTAGCCAATACAGGTAAGTTGGCTGTTTCAAGATGTCTGACTCAAGGAATCTTATCCTGGGGGACAATTTTCAGATTTAGTGACATCATAAGAAATCAACAAAATTGATGTTGACTTCATAATTGACCTAATCCACAAAAAAAAAAGCCGTTTCTGGACTTCCACCTGGCCAAACATCACACTTCTCCATTACCTGCAACCCTGACACCCAGGGAACTCACTTTAGTCCGAGCCCATGGGACATTAAATGGAGGTGGGTTGTATCCAGTGTTCTATGCTGGGGCAACTGAAAGACCCTGGGCATCCCTGAATTAATAGGGTATGTGCCAGACTCATAGTCTTCTCATCTCATCATCATACGGTGGTCGCCTGCCTCGATATAGCCCACCAAGGTGCTGCAGAGGCAAACAAACAAACAAACAAACAAGCCTGCAACCCTGACTACGTTCGTGGAGCACTTCTGATCTTCCAAGTTTAGTTTTGTATAATGTATATAGTCCTTTGTGACATTCCTTTTCCAAAAACGATTCAGGCTGCTGTCTCAAAATCAAGAAAGTGAATTCCTTGCATGTTCAAGACCAAATTCAATAATTACCATTAATTTGCATATCTGATTTCCATGACCAATTCAAATTACGTTTTCCAGACATCCTCTAAATTTCTATTTACATGTGTCAAACCATTGATGTAGACCAACAATTCCAGACCTGGGTGTGGCTGCGAGGAAAACTGATGACAGTGCCACCATGGATGATCTTTACCAACTTAGATTCAGATCTAGAATCCATACTACAAATAGCATGCTATATATTTCAGTTTCATTTTAGATGTCTTGGATGGAATACAAATACATCTAACATTTTCAAGTGCAGCCGTCCATTTGCGGTGTCTGCAGAAATCGATGTTTCTTGAATTGCACTGCTGGTTAAGACCAAAAACAAAAATTACCATTTTTGAATAATTTTTTACATTAATGCACTTAGAACTGAATAAATCACAAAATGGACTTCATTAATCAACTTCCCAGATTGATTTACCCTGAAAAAGTGGTATCATATGCCAATAAATGACAAGTACCTCAGAAGTGGCGTCCAGGTGAGATTTAAAACTGTGCCGTCAGCGACGCTACTGAATCGCTTCCATTCAGTTATCTTGAACTAGAATTGCTTCTACTCAGAGTAAACTATTCATTTTGGTGTCATTTTAAACGTCTTGCATAGATCTATGCACAGCTAGTCTTTTCATAGCGATCTGTCCATCAGAATGTGTCTGAAGAGATTGGCTTTATTTGTATTTTAAAAAACGTTGATTTTTTGGTGGAAAATTCACCATTTTTGCCTATTAATTCACCTTTATATGTTTAGAATTGCACAAATCACAAAATAGACCTCTTTAATCAACTCTCCAGGTGGATTTACCCTGAAAAAATGGTATCGTATGCCTATTTGTGACAAGTAGTTTAGAAGTTAGTGATTTTTCGTCAAAATTATGGCAATTTCGACGTTAATCCAAGATGGCCGCCGTACGGATGACATGGGACAATAATTGGCGATGGGAACATAAAAAAATATTTTCTACACATTATGAGCATTCCGAAAACCAAAGTGAAAAAAATATATCTTTCGGGTGCATGGGAACCCCCCGTTCCTACTAGACTAGTAGATATTGTGACAAAGAGCTATTTTAGTTTCTGGCATGCAAAAAGCAGCCCAATTTGCAAATCGGGCATGTAGATCTTTCGGCAGTAACAGCTGTGGAATATTGATGTCAACTGTAACATTGAGTCAACAATGCCATCACGTTTCACAATATGGAAAATAAATTTTGATTCCACATTAATATGACAATGACAGCAACATCATGACATAAGTTTTCTGCCCTATTGACATTGTTTGTATACACATGTATGTGTATGTATGTATGTATGTTTATTTAAAGGAAACCAAAATGCATCAATCATTGTAAAATTTTGAAATATGTCAGGCCTTTACTCCTAAGGGACCATTCAGAATTTATGACTGGGGGGGTGGGAGTTTTGCTGGAACTTCCCGTCAAAAATGTATACCTCCCTTGAGTTTCATACGGATTTTTAGTGCCCCACCCTTAGGTTTCACGCATATTTTTAGTACCCCCCTCCCTCGACATACAAAGCAATTCACAAATATATACTGTTATACACAGCCACGCGTACAGATTCGCGTCATTTCACGGACTTTTGCGCATAAAAAGGTCCAAATGAAATGAGTTTATGCATGTTTTTTTTAAAATTTTTCTTTGTTAAAATTGCTTACTCCCACTTTGAAGTTTTGTCAAAAATTAATACCCCCCTTAGAAACATGTGTAAAAAGTTAGTACCCCCTAGGCCAAAACTCCCAACCCCCAGTCATAAATTTTTAACGGTCCGACATTTGTGTGTGTGTGACTGTTTTCCTACTACCTTTCTATATATTACGTTTTTAATGCATGGATATTCTGGAAAATGTCATGGCGTCAGTTACCTTTTGTCCTCTGACAGTGCAGTGTGTGCCATCTTGTTGGTTTCAGTACCTAATGCATCTTGAAACATTATAGCTGCGTGCTGAGAAAGCCAAACTACCTGCAAATGGCAGTAGGTCCCGAAATGGCAACCTCTTAGCTGATTGAGGTATGATATTACAAAATTATCTAGATTGCCTAAAAGCAAAGAGTCTTTCCCACTTATTGTATAGTGCAATGTTGTAAAAACGCATGGTACGGTATACTTGAGTGTTTGCATGCAGCAATACAATTTTTATCCACTACGATTGTGTTATCCAATCATGAGTGATAGATAGATTAATGGATAGATATAAATGGTAAGTGCAGCCCTCTTGAGCCCAGTTCTGGGCACTCATGAGTGTTGATTCGATCCAATGGGAGAGAGAGTGCGTGTCCTCAACCTGTTACACATTTACCCAATGTGAGGGATCTTTTACTTGCCCAGCATAGACACCGATACAAGGGGTCGCCAATTTAACATTTCATCCAGCGACATCCAGGGATTTTGCTCATGAAGGAACACTAAAAGTTTTGGGTTCCCCAACCGGGGTTTCGAACCCATGCAGGCAAAGACCTTCAGCGGAGCAAGCGGGAACCTTAACCACTTGGCCAACCACGCTCGCACCATATTTTCCTTGCAACAATAATAATAACCCCTGCTGTATTGTGGCGACAAAAGTTATGTTGTAGCCTTAAAAAAATATATGTTCTGAAAAGTAATAGTGTGTCTGACACATGACAGTTTAGCCAATTCACATTAGATGTTACAGTTCTCAAAAGCAGAACAAACATATCACTGCCTATAGATAAATTTTGACATCACAACTGGCTAGTCCTAAACTAATGTCAACCAAAAATATAGTGGGTGGGGTGGCAGACATTAAGTCAAACAACTGTGACAGACACTACACTACATCACATAACTCCACTTCACCACTTATGAATAACGTGAACCCCAATCACCCTATTCCCTCTCTATTTTGTAACGCAAATAAAGTTGTCCCGTTCTTCGCCACTATCTCGGATAAAACATACAATATTTTAAAACTTTATAGAAAACTTGTGCTGTTGTTTGAACATAATTAGAAAAAAGAACTTCTCCTCGATTGTAGTTACTTCATGAAAGTGTTGCGGCAAAGTATTTATAAAGAGAAGCACTCATTAGTGATCATTATATATTTCCTCTGTTCTGAAGTAACTTTGTTCTGGCAATGCTGCTTCAAATTAACTCCCATCACTTCACATGGATTTTGAAGCTACCATCAAAGTTGAGAAATAACATTATAGAGTCTGAGTTGCTTCATATGGCTGTTTGTAGATGTTTGCAGATGAGTAGGCTATCCAGATCAAACATGATATAAAAAACTGATTTTAATGGCTCTATGGATTGTTAGAGGCTTTCATGTAACAAGCATTGAACATTTAGAAATACTTGGGGCTTTTTGATCAACTTTTCTCTTTTTTCTTCTTAAGAGTTTCATGTAGATGCTCATATTGATGAAAGTGATTATTTCCAGCTTTCTGCGTCATGAAGTTTTATAACCTATCAAAGATTTTAGCAGACACATGAGAAGCTTGAAGAAGTCACAGATTATTTATCTTTAGCTTACCATATCTTCTCGAGGTACTTCCTTAGGGTCATTCAGTCAGATGAAAACAAGAAAAGCTGTAATCTAAAATGTATGTAATGTCATTATAAAACTTTCGAGAAAATGGACAAAAGTATCAAGGCTAGTATTATTTTGAAGCAATAATAATGTATATTTAACTAGTCAAGTTTTCATTTGCTGAGGCAGCATAATTCATTTAGCAATGATACGTCTCAAACATGAATGCATGTTAAGACATGAACAAATTGGAGATGTCAATATTTCCTCATGGTATTTCCCAGCGCAGCATTATCCATTTTGACACCAAAAAGTTCCAGCAAGTTCATTTCTACAGAAAATTATGATCTGCTAATCATTATCTGACAGTGTACAGGGGGTGATCTATATCATATAAGTGTTAATTTTCTGCTAAATTAATAGTAATGGTATATTAATGTCTATTTAATAAATCGGTATTTATTGCTTAATGTAAATTTATTATATTAATAATGTGTTGTGATGTTTTTAATGTAGGTCTAAACATATCCATTATATTCATTATCATTTTGTAATTAACTTTCTTATTTTATGCCTTGATTCAGAACGTGCACACAATATTCCTAATGAAAGTAAAAAGGGAAAAAAGGAAAGGGATTGATCATTTGATGAAAATACAGATAAAATTTGAATGTAATTCTAGGACTTTTCAAGATATTTTCAACGATTTTATTTTTGCCTTAACCAAGTCGATTACCTTCACTTCAGTAGACAGGGGCGTAGATCCTGGGGGGGATGGGGGGGATGCATCCCCCCCTAGGATGAACCTGGGGGGGATGATCATATAATTATCCCCCCCCCCCCTAGAAATTAAAATCATAAGTACTTGGTTTGAAAATTATCAGCTATACCAGCTGTTTTTGCCATAATACTAGCGGAATATCATGAAGAAAATACATGCTTCAGGTTGGTCAGAATTTACCTTTCGATAAACTAAAACATTTTGGCTTCTAGGCCTTCAGGTGGCATCCGAATTCCCTGCGACGCAATTTTTGGCCTGTTGGGTCTCGCGCGAAGTACGCTCATGCCGAAATCATCCCCCCCTACAAAAATGAAAAATCTACGCCCCTGTCAGTAGAATTGACCTTTAGGTAAGACGATCTCTCCCCTGCAGTAATAAATGCATTACGTCTTTTCGATTGCAGCTTTTGAAAAGTTAAGGCATCGTGCAAATGGTCATTCTAGAAGTTGAATGCAAGCGAGAATCTAATCAATTTGACATTATCAGCTGGTCAAACCTATTCTTCTTCTGTAAATTGGATGGCTTTTAGCATATCATTTTATTAAATAGAATCATGGGTTCTTTTCAAATTCTTCATTTTCAATGAGGTTTCATTCAGTGAAGTATAGTGTATTATTCCATTTCATCTCGGGTTCTTTATGTTTGCAAACTTCAACACAGAAGAAGTAAACTTTTTGCAATTCCAACATTGAATTTTTCATCTTCAATTCTTATCACGTCTTGCGGGTCGTTTGTTGAATGACGAAATTTGATGTGACACTTTGCCAGATGTTAGCAAAGTTGTTTGAGCAAGTTTGAATAGTGGTTGTGGTAGCAATAGACACATAGCATCTCAAATTATGTGACTTTAGCTCTGGTGTTATCAAGATTGTCTTGGGGCTATCATTTCTTTATGTAATGCCAGATTTGATATTGTCAGTTCTTCTTAATGTCAAGTTGAGCAGAAAGTGACAGTATCAGGACATTCCGCCCAGCGGCCAGAGACTCAGTTACTCGTTTATTGCCGAGATGGTTTTCAGTTGCTATTGATCACCGGGTTTATGTCAATATACAACTGTATAGAGTAATTTGTTTTTCATATTTCTCTAGATTAGTTTCAGATGTCTTTAAAATACATCCTATATTATAACAAAACTAACAAAATACATATTTTTTATCAAATTAATGTAAAACATGATTTAAAATAGTTTCTAAAAAGAAAGCATGTGGAGGAATCACCAAGTGGCAAAAGAAAACACCTGTTTATGGAGATTTTTTGTGTCACAACTTTCAGATGAATCATTTACCTAACTTTTAGAATGTGACTGCACAATGTATGAATGTTACAGATTTTTTTCAGAAAAAATTCTTAAGTGATACGGTTTGTAGTTAGATGAGGAAATGTGTAACATAAAACAGTCTATGGCCATTATGCTATGAGACATTATGAAGCTGAACTCCCCCATGAGTGTGAAAATATTGTAAGAAGAATTCCCTAATTAAATCATGATGTTGTTGACGGAGGGGATGGGGCAAGATGTTGTAGTCATTGAGCAGCTTCTATTAATAAACACTCTCCCCTTGGTAACCATAGGCGTAGGAGGTCAATCAATTTTGGTGGGGCTGCCCAAAAAATATTGCCCCCAAAAGAATAAAAATTCCCAAAATGTTCTGTCCGAAACTGCATGAAAAATCGACTTCCCACAGTTTTGGGGGGGGGGGGGGGCTGCAGCCCGCCCTGCCTCCTACACCTTTGTTGGTGACCACAAACTATCGACCAACAGCAGAGACATTCAGGAAATTGCGAACTTTGTTATTGCTATCTGTGTACAACGGATTAGAATTAAGAGAGAACCGATGTTGGCAGCTTGTGTAGCTACATTCACAAAAATCCTGTTGGTTCACTTTGCCAGCCAGAGATTCGATTATCAATCGAGAAAGTTCTCAGGAACAAAGAATTATAGCCACAAGCCAGACACACGGAAATTATAGGCACCACATCAATCTGCTACATGCTAAAATTTGATTGCCACCAAAGTTGAAGTCCTTTGCAGTGAAGTCATTACTGCTGAGGAACTTCACAAAGTTTCCTTTTTACTCTCAATGCTTCAGTCTGAGTGCATACACTTCGAAATGTCTCTCTTAAGTTGAGTCGACAAATGCGTGCTTCAAAACAAAGAGTCAGCTTTTGATGATAAAAGTTGCAAATTATTGGATATGTAATTGTGCAAAGTTTTGAGCTATCATCATTACACAAGTGTAACATTTAAAAAAAAGGAGTTGTCTCCTAATTATTTTTTAATTAATTCTAAAAGTATTACTGCGTATGAAAGTCAGACAGCTAAATCCTGACATGAAGGAAGGCTGTAATGTTTAATGTGCTGAAATCTGAAATTTTAAAAAAAAAAAGGTAAAAGAGCTTTTTCACCAAATGTGTAATGCTCATGGTTCTGACAGTAATAACAACCTGAAAGGAGCTTTTGAAATAAACTACTTCTTAAAACGGGTTTATCATATTTTTCTCTTTTACATGGAAAATGGTGACTTTAGTAATTAATCCAAATTAAATACAAAATGTTACTTCCTGGCATATTTTTGTAATGCATCAAACTATTGCTTTGTTATATCAGTTATAAATGAAAGAAAGCTATATAGCCGGTCACTTGCAAATCAACGGTCCTTGTTGAAAAACCACCGAAAACAATGTTCAGTCTGGACAGGTCCTAATTTATCACTCCCAGATTGAGTATTACACCGATTTGGTCTTGTTTTATTCAGAACTTTTATTTTCCAATTCCATTAAGAATTTACGATGTTACCTGAGGGAAATGTATGAAAGAGCTCCATTCAAAGTTCCAAACAGAATTCAAGAAATGAAATGGACATTCAATTCTAAATTCTTTCGTTGAACGGTGAAATTTGATGCGACACTTTTTTGCCTGCTGTTCAGCATAGTTGTTTGAGCCAGTTTGAATAGACATTAGAATGCAATGCATTAAAGTTCCAATTCTAACATCTGAAGTATTGTATGCTAAGATAAGAACAGTTTAAAGGATAGAAAATAATAACAATGACAAACTCAGCTTCATTGGCTAAGATAGGCAACGTTCACATTGGTATGTATACAAAGCAATGTATGAAATTTATATTAGTTTCTGTTAAAATACTTTTGGTTGCTTTCTTTTAAGTTTTGCTTTTTATTTGACTTTTATTGGAGTGGGATTCATATGTAGGGCACATCCAAGGATCCATTAGGTAGATAATTGATTCATTCGGCAGAAAGGAGATGGCTTGAAAAACTAAAGCCTGATAAGAAACGATATCAGGGGAATTTATATTGGCTTTGTCCCCAATGGAAAATTGGTCTGATCAACACAGGAACCTGACTTGCCTGCAAATGTGCTAGCCCTTCTTAAATCTACTTTATTAAACACTCTAAACAAACATGGATTTTTACAAAAATCCATATTGGTTTTGCATTGAAATTTGGTTTTTCAAAAAAACTTTTTGAATCTAAAAAAAAAATTTTTGTCCCGACATTCTTTAGAGTGAAGGCTTTTTCATATTCAGCTGGTCCTTTGGAACAATCAACCCACCCTGATAACAGCCTTTGAATACTCCTCTTCATCTGCTGCATTGTTTTATGGATTGTGTAATGATTTAAAGGACATACAGTATATATTTTATATCAGGCTTGCATGCAGTGATTATTAATTATATTTTTTGAAATTCAAGATATATCACAAACAACAAATCAGAGATCTTCAAGTAGCCGTACTTGTAGCTAAGGTCATTTGATTATCAAATAACAATTTAAATACAAATATATGGATAATCATTTTTGAAACACTTTTTTTGATGACATTTATAAAGGTGTAGCTCTATGGACTTTACATAATCAAGTTCCAGCACTTCAACACAAAAAAAACCTCTCTGTTATATAATTTAGCTCAATTATGGTTATTGCAATATTTTCTACATTCGCACTTGACAACAATTGCATGGCAGCCCTACACACAACATCTCAAATTATGTGACTTTAGCTCTTGTGTTATCAAGATTGTCTTGGGGACATCATTTCTTTAAGTAATGCCTGATCTGATTTTGTCAGTTCTTCTTAATGTCAAGTGGAATAGAGAGTGACAGTATCAGGCCATTTCACCCTGGGGCCAACGACTCAGTTACACTTGTATTGCGGATATAGTTGTCAGTCGCAATTGATCACAACGTTTATGTCAAGATACAATTTTATAGAGTCATTTATTTTCCATATTTCTCCCCAAAAATTTCAGAAGTTTTCACAAGATATCAATATATAACAAAACTCTCAAGATACATTTTATCAAATCAAATGATATTGATTCTCAGGAGTTTCAGTAATGAAAGAAGGAGACACACACACTCCCCCATGAGCATAATACATTTTAAAATGTTCTAGTGACCACCTTCTTCTCTTCGGATGGCAGGAAATATCAGGCAAGCTGAAATTTTGAAGAAAATAAAAACTTAGCTCAAAAACATTTTTACGAAGTTGTATCAGAATATGTTTCTCACAGTTGTATCAGAATGTTTCTTTCACAAAAACTTAACACTAAATATAGATACCAAAGAAACCACCGAATAAATACCCCTATTTATGAAGGATAAACAACTACTTAGAATTACTTGATCCAACAAGCACAAAATACTCTTTTTAGAAACTTCCTTGATCATAGTGAGCATTAACCAGCTGAAATATAATTATACAACCAAGTTGACCGAACAGTGAAGAGAAACGAGACAATGCAGTGGACTGAAGTCGTTGCAAATGGACACAAGGGCAGTCTGAGTTGAGTAATGCAACGTTTTTGCTTGTAGCTGACTTCCCAAAATTATATCACAGTGGTTTTAAAGAACTAGATTTCAGGATCACTTATTCGACTACTCCAATTTGGATAAGAGCACTTTCATTTTCCTCAAGTAAAATCAAAATTGACTTTTAGAAAAAGTTGTTTAATTAACAGCAAATTTACATTTACATTTTAACAAAAATAATTCGGGTCTTCATGTTACAACTTTTAGAAAAATACTGGACCAAAAATTCTGGATATGACTCCATAATAATCTAATGCTACAAATTTATGGACATTATGCTAAGAGACATTATGCAGCTGAACTCCCATTAGTGTCCGAATAGTGTATGTGGACTTGCCTTACTGAATCTGGATGTAGTTGAAGGAGGGAATTTGCCAATGAGTTGTAGCCCTTGAGCAGTTTAGCTTGGTCTACTGTTCCCTTGGTAACCACAATTCTTGTCACGTGACTCGCACACATGACCACAACAATGGATCCCAGTTCCAGTGACTGCCCTAACGACCCACAGTAGACATTCATGAAAGTAGGAACTTTGTTATTGTTATCTGTGTCCAACATGGGTAAGAAGTAGGAGAGAACTGATGTTGGTGGCTTGAGCACATTCAAAAGAAAGTCAGGCTAAGTGAATTTTTAACAACATACTTGACATAAGACCCTCACAGTAGGGAGAACAGTCAATTTTTAAATATTTATTGGATTAATAATTTAACTGTCAGAGAGGCTCCTTACACATCGCTGAATATAAAATAAATCACAATCTTTGTCAATTGATACCCCTACTGTGCTCCAGGGGCAGTTTTAGTAACCCCTATGAAGTCTGTCAGAGAGAGAAAAAAATGTCAAAATAATGAAAAAAGTGTCCCAAGCTAATATCTCAGTGGAAAATGATAATTTTTTCCTGATTTTTTGCATGAAGTCTCTGAAGATGCTTGTCTTGGAACTCAATTAATGAAATTGGTCGTAGAGAATCAAACAATACCAGAAAAGCATCAAAATGCACGTGCGTTTGCAGAAATTCTTGGCTTATTTGTCAATTGACTCCACGCTATTCCAGTCCTTTTTTGGTCTAAATTCGCTAATGATCGATGGATTCTGAAAATTTAAAGTCCTCAGACTATGTTAACAAAATTTCTAGCTGATGTAAACTATTAGTTTGGATGAATGAGTCGTTATAAGACCGCTACGTTAAACGTAAAGTGGATAAGGTGAAGAAAGCATCACCAACCTTGCCTCTGGAAAGAAAAATATCTAGGTCTATGGGCCAAAATCATGAAATTATCAATGTTCACTGTCACTGGTAGAATGTATTCATCATTGGGCATTTGTTTTTGGTATATTCTACATATATATTACAGGCTAAGCTTCATTTGGCCCTGATGCAGCCATTTTCAGGAAATTTAAACTCCCATTCTCCAAAAAAAAAGCAAAATAACCATCAGTTCTCAATAAATTGATAGGTTTAAAAGTATATGGCAAGGCACTAGTAATGAGATTTTGATTATTTAACTTTTTTTCCATGTGCAGTAGCCCCTGTTTTTGACTTGTCACAAAATGAACTGTAAACCATAATTAAAAGTTAATAAGAAAATGTTTTATGGTAAAACTAATTTGAGGCATCATCAGTATCATACGATTTCATCAATCCACAAGTTTGAGGGAGTTTGGAGTGAATAAAAGTAAAAATTAACCAGAAAACTGCATGTCCCTCAGTTTCGGAGGTGTGATTCCGCAACATTAAAATAGGCATACTGACCTTATCCCTGGGTCAAAAAATATATAAATGATGGCTCAAATTAAAGCTAATTAAATATTCTATCAACTCTTGTGGGTCTTAATAGCGTTTTCGAAGCATATCTGGGTTTAAAATGACTTTAAAATGTTTATTCTTCATTTTCACAAGGAAGCAGTATTTACCCTGGCCTAAACATTTCAAAAACACTAAATTTAAACACCTTACTCTATGATGTAATGAAAAAATTAACCAATTTTCTTTGACTTTTGGCCTAAAAAAGCGGGAAAAAAAGTGTAGTTGACTTGGGACACTTTTCCCTAGATTTTGAGAGATTTTAGATGCAGCAGCAGTGGCGGCACTTGCTGGAGGCTGTTCTCCCTACTCACAGTACATAAAAATGAAAGTTCCAACAAATTGTTAATCACCATAGTTTTACATCTATTTTGTTTCCGCATGGTTGTCCTTATTTTTTTTACAGTAGTATATCTTCTAATTTGTGTCACTTTTCATAAAAAGCTAGGTCTTTATTTTGAAGCCAACAGCTCTGATCACATTTTGCAACTTCAGAGGAAAACTTCAAAGTAATATGCGCTTAGACTAAAGTGCTGGGAGTAAAATGGAAACTTTGTCAAGTTCCTTTACAATATCACTTCATTACAAATTTTTTCAACTTCAATGCACTGTACTTCCAGGGTGAGCAAATTTTAACATACGCCACATCAATGTGGTGCTTTGAGTTTACTTGTGCTTTGCTTGTAGCTATAATTCAATAAATGTAAAGTTGACATAAAAGTAAAATAATAATTGATCAAGAGTTGCTTCGTATTCACGATTGTTTAAGCATATAACAGAGGGACCAAATTACATGCAAGGTAGTTAATTATGTAATTTTCGAAGAAATCAATGATAAAACCTATTAACAAAACGTTATTTCAAACATGCATGAAAGAAAGCAATTTAAGCTCCCTTGCAAATCGATGGAATGTACTTTGAAATAAAAACAATGTTCAGCCTGAAAATTTCTTGATAATGGCATTCCCAGTGGTTACACCAATTTTGGTGTCCCTTCATTCCAGCTTTTTGTTCTCCAATTCCATTAAGATGTCACTTGAGGGAAGTGCATGAAAGAGCTCCATTCAATGTTCCTGTTGAAAGCAGAATTTCTGAAGTTGACCTTCAATTAAAGTGCTTCCAAACAGCCGCCTCAAAGTGCTCATTCACAAAAGCCATCAGATCCCATGTTTTAAAAGCAATTCTATCAAATTCAAAGTGTATTTTTTTCTCAAATTCACCCAGTTAACTGTTATGTAAGTAATAAGTTTTGTGTGATTGCCCAACTACCTCAAGCAGTAAACCATTGGATTAACTGTTCATAATCTTCTTTTCCTTAATCGCTGAAGCTGTTGTTCTCAGTTATTATTGTGGACTTGTTCCAGCATACAATCAAACAAATAATATTATGTTGTCCTAAAGCAAATATAACTTCCAAAATGCCAGATTTTTGGAAAATTTGTGACCCCGAGACACTGAAAATTAGCTGATACATACTTTAGACCTCTTTTTTTTTTAACTACATTTTTAGAAGAAATTAAAAGCAAAAACAACTATCGATTCACTTGTTACTTTAAAAACAAATAACAGCAGATCGTTTACAACATTTTGATCTGTCACTTCTGACTGTCACAGTTAACTGGCTGGAAGCTCAAAGCGTTACCTAGGACTGTGTCCTTGTAGTTGGCAGAACAGGTCCGAGCACATTTACAATAGATGAAAAACGAGTGCTTTCAGAAAAGCCGTTGGTGGCCATCAATGAACACAACAGGCCCTATCAAGCACATTGAAACAAGTTGTCAACTTTTCATTGAGCGACATATGACCTCATTACTCAGTCGGTCATTCATTTCATAGCATTGCAGATATAGGCTAGGACCTCATAAATAGCTTGTGACTCATAGAGAATAAAATGGCATGGCTAGTGCTATGACCTCACAAGGAACATTTCAGTCCAATTCTGTAAACACTCGTTCTTCGTCTGCTGTAACTAACACCTTAAGCAAATAGTTAACTCAGTGAAGGAGCAATTTCGTGTTAGTGTCTTGCATAAAACAGCACTGTTTGACATTGGCAGAAAAGCTAACATCCCATTCTAATTAACCATATATGATAATATCTATAGAGAATTTATCAATTTTATAAGGGGTCTTCGAGAATGTGGTTGGAATAATCACAAGATGTTATCACATCTAATAACTCTTCACAATCTCCACATCTTGAAATAATTACATCACTTAAGATGATTTAAACTAGCAATAAAGACTCAGTCTGGAAAAGCTTAAACAAATCACTATGGAGGAAGCTGTAAAAGAACTGATCAGCCTAAATAATTGACTTTATAGCATTATGGGCCTTAACCCAAAGCACATAATTTGAAGGACATACAAGATAACATTTTCCTTTGTTTCCGTCATAAAACACTAAATATGCTTGATGCACTTTCTCTGTCTCAGTTCCAGGATTTCACAATTCCAAGTTGTCTCACATTAAAACTAAGATTCAATGGAAAAAAAGAAACATCTTACTGTTATATTTATCAAACTTAAGAAAGTTCCAAACTTCAGACAATTTAGCAAAGGACTAACAAATATTGTATTATATGTGTAAGGGTATAGGAATTATGTCACCAAAGAAGATGAAAATTCAACGTCTAAACGATTTATTTGTCCATTATAGAAATGAAATGGCCTTTCAAGTGAAGTGCTAAGGCCCAGTTGCCTCAAAGTGTTAATTCGTAAAAGCCATCAGGCACCATGTTTTATTGTCCTTCCAAAAAGTACATAGAAAGTGATTTTTTTCTTGTAATGTGAAAGTGTGACATCATATGGCAGTTCCCATAGGTTAGCATTGGAAACCAGGTTTCCACATGAGGTCACAGGTTGTTCAGCCAATCATGGCTCACTCTGCTCAGGATGTCATATCAAATCTGTGAGGTAGTATACCAGCATATGACCTCATGTTATAGGTGTAAAAATGAAACACAACAAGTAGTAGCTATCAGGGGCATATCTAGAATTGGCCTGAGGGGCATAACATGTGATGATCATATAGTGATCACAGCTAGAGTAGATCCTCCCTCCCTTCGCCAGAAGGTTGAATCCATTCAACAAATAATGTGCAACTGTGTATCCCCTACTTGAGACACCCTAGCTGTGCCACTGACAGCAAACAGTAAGCGACATTCAGATTAGACAGTTTATGAACTAAAGTTGTTTATTGTGTTACACAGCTTGTAATCTTCTTCTTTTGCTCAGTTATGCCTGATAAGACTTTCATACTATACATACCATATATGGCTATTCTCTACACTACATCATATGCCAACACTACATCACACTCCACAGCTCAGCCAATCATGATGCTCAAGCAGTGTGAGGTCACATGCCAATTTTGCAAGATTTTTCAAATTCTACATACTTTTTGGAAGGATAATAAGTTGCAATTGTATCAAATTTAAAGCTTTTTCTAACTTCCTTAAGTTGGCAACATCTGCAAGCTAGCTGTTTTGAACCACATTGATTATCAAATGCTCCTAACATAATACATCTTCAACAAACAACTTCAGTCTAAGATGAATGTTACACCTCACCATTTAGTCAGTTTCTTGATATGTATGCCTGCGATATATTTATAATGAAATTATGCCGTAAAATCGTTGACGTCACTGTCTTTGGATAAAGCAAAGTACAAACCTGAAAAAGACATTGCTATTAAAATGATAATAACTTCTTCACTTGCATTTAGAAACCTCTGCTTTTGTCCATTTTTATCAGATCCCACAGTATCTCATATGGCCTTACTATTCCCATTGTTGAACAGGCATCTGGTCTACTGCTGCCAAATTGTCAGATGTGACATTGGGGGCCCCAATGAACCTACAGGCCATTCTAAAGGCATGTGTTATGTCCAGTATTAGATTGAGGGAATGAAGCTCAGGTGTTGCTTCGTGAAACACCAAATTAGTATCAGGATAGGAGAATGTGAACTTTGCAACTTGGGTGCAATAAGGGAGAGTTTGAAATGCTGAAGACAAGAGCATAATTAACATGCATGGAACAGACACATATATTTCATCAGATGGATTTAAATGCTTTTCGCACACATCTAATAGTTATGTCCATCCAAGTCAACTGAGGAAACAAAAAATAATACATAAAGTGTTTGAGCCATTACTTTGTTTATCCTGTTAAAAATCATAATATATATCGCTCCTCTATTTCAGTAGGGCTCTACAGAATACTTGGTGACTAAAACTCATCTTTCTGTCTGTGGCGTAAGAGTATTGTCACTGAAGATGATGAAAATTTTCATCTGAAAAGAACGATGTACTGTCATTATAATGTTTCAAGCCGGTACACCTTCACCTTAGACTTCTAACTGCTACACATTGCATCACGATTGTAAAATTATGATTGTTATTTTTCTCAAATAAATCAGGATTTCATTGGAAATTTTTGTTTTTGCCTGTTTGTTTCTGCTTTTCTTTTCTTCTTCATTATTGCCTGATATCTAAAGCATAATGTGGGAAAGAGAAATTAACTATTGTCTTCAGACAATGTATAGTATGCTTTGTTGTGGGCGTTATTGCATGATGTGTCTTGAAACATGATATCTGCTTGCAGAGGATGAGAAATGCGGTTGCAAATGGCAATGGGTCTCAAAATGGCAAGCACTTAGCAGATTGTGGTATCACATAACAAAAAGATAGGGATTGTGTGAACGCAGCAGTTTTCTTCCCAGAAATCATAAAGCACTATAAATATCGCTACTAATGTTTCTGAGTCTACTAGAGCTTTTTTTCCTCGGTGATTACAAACTGTAATCTTTGTAATCTCCAGAATGACCAAAGTCGCCAAAAAGAGTTTATGACAGTTTTTAAGATGGTTGTTCTGTTTCATACAGTTACACATGGATTATTTTGTGTTGAAAAAGCCTGGTTCCAGTGCAAAACAAAGTGAAACAACGAGAAACAGAAGGAAGGGGGGGAGGCTTCATCATCTCAACACATGCATGTGGGCGACTATGAGATTGAGACTGAGATTAAGCAATAATAATTATTAAGTATACAAGTTTCAGTCACTTAGGTGCCTGAGAGGCAACTGTGGAGTAGTTATGAATGGCAGATACTGGTTGGGATTGGGACCACAGCTCCAGGTGACTGAGATGTTGACTTGGCCTGCGATTTAGCTTTGAATTCATTGATTTTTAACAGATCAAATTAAGAAATAAAATGGAGTCAAAGAATATTCCAGCATAAATATACTAACTGAAGAGAAAGTAACCCATCTTATTTATCATTGTGCCATGACCATGGACTTCCATGTCATTTTAGTAATCAATATAGCCATGTTCTCACATTGAGACCCATTTCTAAAGACTGTTCAAGTTAGCAGGTCCTTTGTGTCAGTGTCTGCTCAGCAATTAAATATCCAACAAATGAGGTGAATGTGAACGATTGATTAGTTTGGTTGTATTGACATGCATGTAAGTGTTTAACATTGTAAAACTGATAATATATATGTACAGCATACTTTTAAATTGTGCATTATCTTAGAAAACTTATTTCAGGGATGGAAGCAGGGGGAATTGTATGGCATAGATGTGTTCTGTCGTGGGCTATGGGTTCCGCAATTTGATAACCTGATAACCCCCCCCCCCCCCTACCAGGGTAATACAAATATATTGTCAGTTTGGGTGTTGGTATATTTGGCTCCATTGCATCGTCCCATTTGCCCTAGGATCTCCCGAGTCACAATTGTGGGTAATTACAGCTCACAATACGTGTTGGCGACTATGGGATTGAGACTGAGATTTTAAAAGCAAGTGACTGTTAGGCGGCTATGATGTTTCCACCAATTCCACAGACTGAAGTTTATTTCACTGCCGAAGTCACAATTAAATAGCTGTGCTTAGTCACCAACTGTCGGTATTATATGATCCAACCAATTAAAATAATGAAATCAAAGCACATGCAGTGGTCATGCACAAATATTATCTCATTCAAAAAGATACATACCGTAGATAGATCACTAGATCTAGATTGATAGATAGATAGACAGATATAACTCGGTAATAAAAAATGTTTCATTATGTTTTATGATAAATTATACCTTTTGATTCATATTTGAAATGATTGGCTGGTCCCTTGTATCGGTGTATATGCTGAACAAGTACAATATATATTATATATATGTGGATGGCTCAGTCTGTATTTTACTTAGTCTACTGGCCTGAAATGACCTTGGACTGAGAAAATCATACCTGGGTTAAGTTTTTTAATGTATTTACATTAATAACTTTAGAATTAAAACAATTTTAAAACAACTGTATTCTTAAACTTGCTAAAGTGTGAAATTTGATTTGATTGACTGTTTTTCACGAGGTTGGTTGGGGGAGGGAAAAGCATAGAGAAAAACTGTTCATTCTATTGAAAATCTTCACAGTTGTTAGAAATATAACTGTTGAGAGTGTTTGCTTGTTTAACACTGTTATCTTACGTGGTCAGTAATCCCCTAAGTAGCCATAGTCGCCAGTTTGAGAGATTACAACTCATAATCACCGAGGAAAAAAAGCTCTACTAGGGGAGTATGAGAGCAGAACTAACAAGAGAACAATAAGACAAACAACTCCTATGGACATTTTTCTTTTTTAATCCTGTAACACCAGTGTAGATAGGAAGCCTGAGGTATATGAAAGTATGCACAATGTTATGATATAATCCATAATCTGGGTGAGAACAAGAATATACAATATGTGTGAGAACTAATTTCAATGTTTTCAGTTAATACTTCACAAAAATTCTACATAAATATGAATTAATTATTCCTCATTCCCCCATATAAGAAAACGGTTGAGGAAATTCAAACTTAGTGTATCTTTCTGTGTTTTTGGCTACTAAATTAGACATGGTTTTATAACACTTCAATGTATTCTCCACTCTACTGCTAACATAATTGTAAAACGACTACTCTGTGAAAGTGTTGCTGCAAAGTTTGAAGTGAGCCACCCATTAGCAATCAAATGTTTCAGAGTGAGGCAACTTCAACGCTTTAATCAACTACCATCACTTCACATGGATTTTGAAGTTCCCCTACAATTTGAAAAGACATGAAAGCGATAAACTTATGGGTCACATGGCTGTTTGCAGTTGAGTAGAGTCTCCGGATGAAACAGTGCATTTTTTAACATAGTAACTGGGAGACCAAATGGTCTCCCAGTGGACAGATTTAGTCTCCCAGTCATTGCCAAATTGGCATCACTGGGAGACCAATTTTTCCAAAAACTCCTTTTAATTTCACATTTAGGCTGTCATGATTTGTAATTCTTGGGTTCATTTGAAAGTTAGGCTTCTTCTTTCCATGTATAAAATATATATTTTTTACTGTCTTTACTTTTGCCAACTTTTGGATTTCAAATTTTCATGAATTTTTTCAATCAGTTTTTGTGGAAATCAGCCGAAATCACAAATTAGCAGTCAGCTCAACAGTTCAAAGTCCCTTTTGCTAGCATGTCATTACACAAATATATCTTATTGATCTTTGGTTGGTTGATAGATGTCGTGCATCATGGCACTTCAAAGTTCCGTCGGTCTCCCAGTCGAAAATCCTTCAAAAATGCTCTGGCGATGAAACATGATTTAAAAAGCCAATTTAAATGGCTCCGTAGATTGTTAGACACTTTGATTTTGCAAGCATTGAACATTTAGAAGTTCTAACTGGGGGCCCTTTTCCTTATTTTATTTACTAAAAGAATTTCATGCAGTTGCATACGTTGATAAATGTAATTATTATTAGCTCTGTCTCTCAGGGTACTTGACAAGTAAAAAGTGAAAGATAAGTCTAACAAAGAATATAATGCACATATATAAGATGACAAAATCAAAGGCAGCCAAATCTTTATCTTTTCATAGTGTCCATCACATCTGTGTGGAAACATTTGTATTCTTTGTACCATAACGTCTAGGCTGAAATGTGTTAACAATTTGGCCCAGAACATGTGGCATCTATGGATGATGGAATTTGGACGTGGTAGTAGACTAAATTATTGATATTTGCTGATGACATGGTCGAAAAATAAATCATTCAGAGCATTTACATAATCACTTGATTTAAACTCATCTTTCTCTTTGACATTCATTTGATATGTAATTGGAGAATATCTAAAAATCATAATTAAGGGCAATCCGTAAAGAAGGTACTTTATATAATATCGCTCAGGTCTCTCAATGATGATTATCATAATACTAGTGACTTACATCCATAAATAAAACTCAGTTGCCTGGCCATCCCTGTGACAAAATATCAAATATCAAGATTTGTGCTCTAGCATAATCAGGATGAGCTTTTGGCCATCATTTCTTTGAGTAACCTCAGATTTGATTTTGAAAGTTCTTCTAAATGTCAAGTGAAATAGACAGTGACACTATCAGGCCATCCAGCCTTAGGGCCAGGGACTTGGTCACAGTTTTATGGTAGGGACAGTTTTCTGTCATTATTGATCTGATTCAAATGGAGATACAATCTCATGGAGTTAAACATTTGAGTTTCAAAACTTTGAAAGAAATCTATCCCTCTGACAATACTTTCGAGATATATTTGAAATCAAATACATATCATAGAATGATTTTAAGGAGCTCCTGTAGAATCTCAGAAAATTTTATCCTTGATATACTATCAAAGTTATTGTGAAAATATTATATTTTGAGCTAAGGGTTCAATAAAAATGACTTAAATCTTTTTTACATATCTCAGAAACAGAATATTTATTAAAAAATCAACAAATGCAGGAATGATGAACACATGCCAATGCCCTGGAATAAACTAAGAATTAATTGACCTGTAGCATACAAAATACAAGTCAGCTCGCTCACAAACAGCTGAAATATCTTACTTGGTCCGTGTATGCATTAACCTTTCATGGGCCGAAAGGACTGCAACGACGTTGACCTTTTGCCGAGATGAGGATTTTTTCCAGACAGCTGTGAGAGGACAGAGAGCAGATGGTGGACAGTAGTAGTGTGAAAGGTCAATAGGGTAGACTGGGGTAAGTTATGCTATGTTTGGTTCTGGGTGTATGGCCAAAAGAACTTGAGAATCGGAGTGTGTTTTGAAAAGAAATTAGATACATAATCAACTTTCAACCATATCTTTGTTATTACTTTCAACCGTTTTGACAAAATTTAATGCCCACTCTCCTATAACTCAGTACAAAACAGAAATCAGGTTGAGTAAATGTTTTTGCTGTTCTTGTGTAACATCTACCTTTCATGATACTCTAATTTTATTACTCCGTCAAGTAGTGTGTTTTCTCTTTTAAGGTTGATATATATATATTCTATGATTTGTTGCCTTACAACATGATAATGTCCAAGTTAAAAAAAAAGCGATTTTGAATAGTTGAAGTATACTCGATTGTTGACTTTGCTGACTAAATGCTCTTTTGATACTATAGATTTCAGGGGCATGGAAGGTATAGTCATATGATTATCCCCCTAGAATCCAAATTATAAAAACGTTGTGTAGAGAATTATAAGTAATATTTTGTTTTCCTTGCAAATAATTGCATTAGGATGCCTTCAAGAAAATGCTAGCTACAGGTTGTGCAAAATTGTTCTCAGATAACCTAGAATAACTTGCTTTGAGGGTCCTGGAAATCTTCCGATGCTCAACCTTTGCCAAGAGCTGCTGTACATGTGCATTGTCTATTGATCCCCTTGTTTATCTGATGGTGTGCTAAATCTTACCAGACAGCAGGGCAAAAAGAACAGATGAATGCGGAGGTGTTATGCAAATATACTTAATCAACTTTCCACCTGATATTGGCATAATTTCAAGGCCATTACCCAATAGTTTGAAGCTTCATATAAAAATATAAATTTTAACAAGCCATTCTTCACCATGCATCCTTTTTACATTGTTTCCACGTGGTTGTCCACAATTTTTGTACAATGGTATATCCTCTAATTTGTGAAACTAATCACAAAAATCAAAGTCTTTATTTTGAAGCGAACAGTTTTGATCACATTCAGCAACTTCAGAGGAAAACTTCAAAGTATATGAACTCAGACTTAAGTGCTTGGAGTAAATTGGAAACCTTGTCTAGTTCCTCAAAAACATCACTTCACTTCAGAATAGTTCAACTTCGATGTACGATTTGATGTGGTGTTTTGAGTTTACTTGTGCCAAGCTCTTGGCTGTCCAATATTATATTTTTGTAATAAAAGACAACTCAAAGTTTTGTGTCTCCTCACCACAAACTTGCTGGAAGGGCTATCTCCTATCGCCTGGGAAATTCTAGTATTTCAGTAAATGTGTACTTTGTTGCTACTTTATCATTATCATGATTTTCCTCTTACGTTTATGTAGATATTTTTGTATTATTAAAACGTATTATTCAGCCTCATAAGGTCTTAATAATGATATTCTCGATGGTCGACCCCATTTTGACCTCCTTTCATTCCAACCTTTTGTTCACCAATTCCATTAAGGCTGCACTTGAGGGAAGTGCGTGAAAGAGCTCCATTCAAAGTTCCAAGCTGAATTCAAGAAATTAAGTGGCTTTTCAAGTGAAGTGCTGCGTCAAAGCTGCATCAAAGTGTTAATTCACAAAAGCCATCAAACACCTTGTTTTAAAAGAAATTCTTTGAAACTTAAAGTTTTTCTAAATTTCTGATGTTCAACAACATCTACGCACTGTTCTGCTGCAAGACCTGGTCATTTTGCATGGCACCACATATATAAAATGCTCATAACAAAATGCACTGTCAACTGTAGGTAAATGAAGCTGGTGATGGTCAAAGCTAAACATCCTCAACCAAATAGCTTGTGGAAGCAAGAATTATCATCCGATAAGAAAATAACATTAAAGAACAATATTTGAGGCAGTTTTTGAAGTTTGCATTTCAGTCTGGCCATTGTTGGAGCGGGATTAGTATACATGCCACAGCCGCAGTTGCATTAGTTGATATTGCATTTAACAGAAAAGAGATGGCTGGAAAAAAGGGCCCCCAAATACGGGCCGATAAGAAACGATATCAGGGGAATTTACATTCACTTTGCGGAATGGAAAATTGACCTATCAACACAGGGACCTGACATGCTTGCAAAATGTGCTGGCCATCCTTATATTAAGTTTCTTTTAGGTTCTTTCATCATCTTCTACAGTTCTGTGTGTGCAATCAACACAAGATGACAAGAGCCTCTTGAATCTGGCTTTTCATCTTCTTCATGGCTGCATGGATTGTACCTTGATTTACTCTCTTATTTGCCTAGTACATTTAAAATAGGATTGGTAGTCACTGTCATTACTTATTCCGTTTTGTGAAATTCTGTATATATCACAACTGACCAATCAGGTTACTTTCAAGGAGTCAAGAATGGCTGCAAAGGTCAATAAAAGCAGTGGGTGTTGGGTAACAACCAGGAGACGCACTGAAATGTCTTGGGATCTAGTAACTTTGATTTTTTTCCTGTCATTATTGTGCAGTGATTTGCTGAACTGTTTACAATTTTTTAATTGAAGAAATGAATCAATTACTAATTAATTAAATTGAAGTAATTAATCATTCTGCTAGGAGAGACAATCAATGTCAAAAGCTTTTGTCCCAAGTAAGTTCTTTTGAAAAGGTAATGTCTGATCTACACAAACACTGATTCATGCATTTTTTTCTCTTTCATATCTTCATTGCATCCCTCAATATAAAGTTGCCAACGTCAGCTGACTTTCTTACTCAATTAGCATGCAGGGAGTGCTGCATGCACCGCTAGAAATCTGCAGTCTTGCTGATTTGGTTCCTTGGGACAAAACCTTATCAAGAAAGCAACCAGATTCCTGGGGAGAAAGTTCTTGCTTGCCGTATTAATAAATCGCTTCTGTTATTCCAATCCGCCGTCGGTTTCGCCGTGAATTAAATGCTACTCAATAAAGTAAATAAATATTTATCCGAGCTTACGAAAAAACATGTTTGATTCTTTTGTGCTACGGGAAAACATCAGCCATGTATTCGAAGGTTTCAATTTTTTTCATTGAAATAAGTTGCCATTTTGTTCAGAAGAAAAGTTTTTGCTTGTTATGTTCCTAATTCTTCGACATTAAGCCATTGCACGGTAGCCATTGCTGTTCAATGCAATATGTGTGTACCAGATATATAAAAATATGTCTGAGTTTACTTAAAGTCATGCAAATATGGGCAGGGGTGCCGGAAGGAATTGCGTGCGGCAGGGGCGGTAATTTGTGCCTAAAACTAGTAAAATAGGGCCTTATAATGTTTTTTTTAATGATTCAAAGGGCACCCTTTGCCCCCCTGCCCCCCTTGGACAAGGGCAGGAGGGGCAATTCCCCCCCTGCCCCCCCCCGTTCCGGCATTCCCTTTTGAATTTAAGAAGACATAAGTGATATCGCGGCAGATGTTGAAATCTTTCACACTGTAATGGGTTGTAAATAATTATTTCTTCCAGAATTGCATTTGACATCACGAAATGATGGAATTTGAAAGTTACAGTACACTTATATATTGATATATGCTGATAACGTGGTGAAAATATCTTTGCTCGTGTATAATTAAGATGACTTGGGGCCATCATTTCCTGAAGCAATGTAAAATTTGATTTTGTCTGTTCTTCTTATTGTTAATTGGAGCACCTGATACTGGCATAATTTCAAGGACTTTACCAAATAGTTTGAAGTTTCATATAAAAATATAATTTTTAATAAACTATTCTTCACCATACATCCTTTTCACATTGTTTTCACATGGTTGTCCAAAATATTTGCACATGGTGAAAACCTAGTTGGTAATTTTTGTCACTTATCAAAGAAAGCAAAGTCTTTATTTTGAAGCCAACAGCTTTGATCACATTCAGCAACTTCAGAGGAAAACTTCAAAGTATATGCACTCAGACTAAAGTGCTTGGAGTAAATTGGAAACCTTGTCAAGTTCCTCAGAAACATCACTTCACTTCAAAATAGTTCGACTTTGATGTACTATTTGTAGAGGCGTTTTTTTAATTTAGTTTACTTGTGCAGAGCTTTTGGCTATGCAATATTACATTTTTGTTGTAAAAACAACTCAAAGTTTTGTGTCTCGCCACAAACTTGCTGGAAGGGCTATCTCCTATCTCCTGGTAAATTCTAGTATTTCAGTAAATGTGTACTTTGTTGCTCCTTTATCATTATCATGACTTTCTTCTTCGATCTGTTTGTGTAGATAATTTTTGTATATTAATAAAACATAGTGTTCAGCCACATAGGGTCTTAATAATGGCTTTCTCGGTGGTTAACCCCATTTTGGCCTCCTTTCATTCCAACCTTTTGTTCACCAATTCCATTAAGGCTGAACTTGAGGGAAGTGCGTGAAAGAGCTCCATTCAAAGTTCCAAGCTGAATTCAAGAAATTAAGTGGCTTTTCAAGTGAAGTGCTGCGGCAAACCTGCATCAAAGTGTTAATTCACAAAAGCCATCAAAGCACCTTGTTTTAAAAGAAATTCTTTGAAACTTAAAGCTTTTTCTAAATGTCTGAAGTTCAACAACATCTATGCACTTTTCTGTTGCAAGAGCTGGTCATTTTGCATGGCACCACTTGTGTAAAATGCTCATAACAAAATGTACTGTCAACTGTAGGTAAATGAAGCTGGTGATGGTCAAAGCTAAACATCCTCAACCAAATAGCTTGTGGAAGCAAGAATTATCATCCGGTAAGAAAATAACATTGGGTCATAAAGGACAATATGTGACCTGCTCCATCAAAATGAGTTAAAGTAGGCATTATATATTTCTCAGAAATGAGCAAAATGTGTCAAAAGGTCACATTTTGATGTTTTTTAGCTGTGGTACCATGTATAAGCAAAAGTAATTTTCTTTAAATATTTAAGACCATTTAACCAAAAATTGATTTAAAATTATCTGAATTGAGTGTCAATCTTGATTTTCTTAGTACTTTAATTGTAATGGCGGGAATTTCAAATGCCATTTTCTCAAAGTTTGATGTTTCGTATCATCGATGTTTGAGGTGCCGTATCTTTGGATTGGATGGAGATATCAAAACATACTAAACATCATTTTAAAGCTCAATTTCAGTATAATAAAGTTATTTTCATATCTAAATATGACAGGAGGCCGACTTTGAACACATTTTGGTGGAGCAGGTCACATATTTGAGGCAGTTTTTGAAGTTTGCGTTTCAGTTTGGCCACTGTTGGAGCGGGATTAGTATACAGGGCACAGCCGCAGTTGCATTAGGTTGATATTGCATTTAACAGAAAAGAGACGGCTGCAGAAAAGGGTCCCCAAATACGGGCAGATAAAAAATGATATCAGGGGAATTTGCTTTCACTTTGATGAACGGAAAATTGGCCTGATCAGCACAGGGACCTGACTTGCTTGCACAATGAACTGGCCATTCTTAAATCAAGTTTCTTTTAAAATGTCCCTTCATCATTTTCTACAGTACTGTGTGCACAATCAACACAAGATGACAAGAGCCTCTTGAATCTGGCTTTTCATCTTCTTCATGGCTGCATGAATTGTGCCTTGATTGACTATATTTGCCTAGTCCATTTAAAATAGGCTTGGTAGTCATTGTGATTACTTATTCCATTTTGTGAAATTCTGTATATATCGCAACTGACCAATAAGGTACCTTTCAAGGAGTCAGTAATGCCTGCATACCTCAATAAAAACATTGGTTGTTGGGGAATAACCAGGGTGCACTGTAGTGACTTAGGATCTAGACCAAGCCCTGTTAGCAGTAATGCCCCTGTTAAGCTCCTTTACAACATGTATGTCTATGGCTGTAAGCTGTGAAAGTCTATTGATTTTTTCCCTTGCACTTTTTGTGCAGTGATTTGCTGAACTGTTTACAAAATTTTATTTGAAGAAATAAATTACAATTACTAAATACTTCATTCGAAGTAATTGATCATTCTGCTTGGAGAGACAATTAATGTAGAAGGCTTTCATCCCAAGTTACATTTAGTTATTTTGTCAAGGTTATGTCTTATCTGTACAAATAATGATTCATGCCTTCCTTCTCTTTCGTATTATCATGCCTTTTTTTATTTTTCCTATTTTCATTGCATCCCTCAGTAAAAAGTTGCCAACCTCAGCTACTTTCTTACTCAATTAGCATGCAGGGAGTGCTGCATGCACCGCTTGAAATCTGCAGTCTTGCTGATTTGGTTCCTTGGGACAAAACCTTATCAAGAAAACGACCAGATCCTTTGAGAGAAGGTTACTGCTGGCTGTACTAATAAATCTCTTCTGTTATTCCAATCATGCCATCCATTTCACTGTGGGTTAAATGTCACTCAATGAAGTAAATAAACATTTATCTGAGTTTACTGAAAAACATGGGTGATTCTATTTAGCTGCTAGAAAAAATCAGTATGTGTTCGAAGGTTTCAATTTTTCATCAAAATGAGTTTCCATTTTGTGTAATAGATAAGTTCTTACTTGCATTTTAATATTTCTCTGTCATTTTGCCATTGTAAACTCGGCAACATTAAAAATGCACACTTTTAAAAAGGCTAACAATAGTACTTCCTCTAAAGATATCAAGATGAACATTTTCACACTTCTAGAAGTTGCCATCAGGTATATTTATGACAAATTTCAAATCTGTAAGTGCAGTACTTTTATGTCAAATCAAAAATGGAAGTCACAAAATTTCAATTACCTCTGATCATTAATTTCAACGACTTAGCTGTTCTTTCTGCAAACTCTTTTGATAAGCTAGGTAAGTTTATACTTTTCCTTGCTTGATGAGTTAGGAAAAGGGGATATTTGACCCAATCACAATTAAAGAAGATGAATTTAATAAAAATTAAGTGTCAATGCTGACACGCCCCCTACAGGAGCCTTTTGTCAAAACCTTAAAAAATGATGTTTTATTCATATTTTTGAGACAATTGATATGGGATGATTGTCTGTGTGTGTGTTTCTACCCTGGGCATGCATAAAACCCCCATTAATTAACAGTTCTGGTTCACATGCTTCAGTTGAAGATGCAAACTCATAAATTTTGAGTTTTTAATTCAAAAATCTGCATTATCATTGACTTTTTTTTTCAAAAATTTCCGTGGGACCACTTTTGGAAGTCTTGTGCCTGTTATGTGAAAATTTCATAAGATTAATCCCATCCAGTATGCCACAAAACCAATATTTCCAATTGTGCATTTTGTGTTGAATTGCAGTTTGTGACTTCCATTTTCGACAGTGGCCACGACGATTTAATTATACACAAAAGTACTGCACTTAGATATTTGAAGATTTTGGTGAATATACCTGATGGCAACTACTAGAAGTATGGAAACTTTCATCTTGATGCTTGTAGAGGAAGTACTATTTTTAGCTTTTTTAAAAGTGTGCATTTTTAATGTTGCAAGGTTTATTTGAATTTGTAGCAGCAGAAATTGCAATTTAATGGGATATTGTGTTCCAAAATATATATATATATATATATGGCTATATCGCTCAAAGTTTGTGCTGTCAATATATATATGGCTGTGTTTACTTAAAGTCACAGAAATACAAGTGATTCCTTTTTTGAATTTTGGTAATGCCAGATTATATCTAAATACAATTTTATAGAGACATTTGCCATCAATATTTCGGCACACAGTTTTAGATGTTTTAATAGCAAATAAATAATTTTTACACAATTCTTAAGATATATTTTAATTAGTAAATGTCAGGTATTTATTCTCAGGATTTTCAGAGTCACTCTATATAACACAGGTTAACAATGTCATGAAATCAATAATTAGTTTTTTGTCACCTTTTTAAGAAAAATAATCAAAGGCAAGGCCTTAGCCATAACATTTAGTTTTAATTTGTCAGTAATACATGTTTTGACCATGTTTTGTCTTCTTAAACTCACAGTAGTCTCACAAAGACTGACTAACAAATTCCCGAAAAATAATGCACCAAAAGGTTAAGAATTTCACTATAGAATGTTGGAATGCTACACAATTGGCAAAAATCTGAAAATAATATGAATGGGTATAGGCTTCGAAAATTCTTGCAAGAAGTTTCTATTTATGAGCATAACGCTATGAGATATTATGCAGCTAAACTCCCAAGAGTGCTTGACGAGTCCATGTAAACCTGCTTTATGAAATCAGGATGTGGTTGAAGGAGAGAATTTGCCAATGAGTTGCAGTCCTTGAGCAGTCTAGTTTGGTCTACGGTTCCCATGGTGACCACAAATCTTGTCACGTGACTCGCACACATGACCACAACAATGGTTCGCAGTTCCAGTGACGGCCCTCACAACGAACAGCGGGAACATTTAGGAGAGTGGGAACTTCGTCATTGCTATCCTTGCAAAACATGGATGAGAATTAGGCAAGAAAGGTATTCTTTTTATTTGGCAGCTTTTAAACATTGAAACAAAACTCTCACAACTGGATCTTAATAACTACTTTAGCAAATGATGGAAGAATTACCAACATGTGGGATATATGTCGCTCAAAGTTTCTGCTGCCAATCTACTCCCGTTTAGAAGGTGTTATAATGTATTATTTGCCTTTGAAACTTCGAGAGACAAAGCTCAACATCATAACTTTCACAAACACTCGAGCAATAATAGTCTATAATCACCACAAAGGAAATAAGAGGTGACTGGTAGCATATGTACAAAAAATTGAAAGGTTCATACAAAAAAGTAAATTCCGGTGAACAGCTGACAATCATTCATTTCAAATAGTTTCCACCTAGAAGCTCCAATTTTTCAAAAATATTATACGTCCTCTAATTTTCACTCTTTATTTGAAAGCAAACAGACTTGTAAGCTTTTGTCACCTTGGGAACTTCAAAGGTAAGCTTCATGTTGCACTCAGACTAAAGTGCTGGAAGTGAATTTGAGACTTTGTGAAGTTCTTCAACAATATTCCTCCTCTGTGGATGACTTCAACGTTGATGCTCTATACTCTCATGGTGAGCTGTTTCAGCAAATACTGTCACCACTGAGCTTTTAGCTTCAGAGGTGTCTTCATTCTTTCCTCTTATAGGAACTTTCCTCAAATCACCATGAACCTCAAGATCTTAATTCTATAATGTCATTTATATTATTATTGTATAAAAGTAATGTAATATATTATATTATTGTGTCAATATGGCATGTTTAGTTTACTTGAACTGTCTACTGAGCTTGTAGATATAATTCAATACAGCGTTACCCGCACTATAAAACCGCTATTGTAAGAGCAACTTGCCTTATGTCACCACCTTCCTCCCGCACTAAACAATATTTTTAGTGCTTTTTGCACACTAATGAGATACCACACCTCTATGATTGCAACAGGGGCGGTCTTATTATTGTGAATGTAAAGTGCCATATAAACGTAGGCATATCGGAGGGGGTGTCGGGGGGCAATCGCCCCCCAAACCATTGAAAAAAGGCTAAAATTCAGGAAAAGAGGTCGAAAATCCTAGTCAACTGAGGAAATTCCATGGAATAAATGGCATGTGACCAGGGGAAATCAAACTTCAGCTTCTAAAGCATTCTGTGTTTTGGGCTCTCAGAGTTCAACAGTTTTTGTGTCCGAGAGCAGGGCCTCGGGCCCTTTGTCATCATCAATGGGATTTTCATATCAAAGTTGGTGTGGATCGAAAAGCATTTCACAGATGCAAGAACAACCCAAAGTTATGATGCCATTATGATGCCCAGTGTTTACACTGTTGCACTAGATGCCCTGGCTTTAATCTTATGTCTCACTGCTCTAAATAGTTAACTTCAATCCCCCAAATTCCTCCTTACTCAGCAGACGATTTCTGAGAAGCATCTTCTTCTTCTTCCCTTTGGCCCTTCCGCCGCGAGACAAAGTGGGGTGCACCACAACCCGAGATTTATGCTTCAGCCAATTACTAAAGATAGACAGATAGACAGATAGACACATAGATAGACAGATAGATAGATTGATAGGTAGATTGATAGATCTATAGAGAGAATGCAACTTTTAACAATTTATAGAGATGTGTTAATGTAATGATCATATCCCATTGAGTTATAAGGGTTATTAAATTGCTCGAGTACACGGTGCATGCATTGCATGCTATTTTTAACACTTGCATTCTCTGCCATACAGGAAAAAGCACAGGTAAGAAAGCTACGTCATGAAAGTGCTGCAGCGAAGCTTGAAGAGGAGCTCCAATTAGCAATCATTATATTTCCTCTTCCATGATGTGACTTTGATGGTTCAATTATCTCCTATCACTTCACTTGGTTTTTGAAGTTCCTTGCAAAGTTTCAAAATGACATGAAAGTGTCTGAGTCATGTGGCTGTTAGCAGATGAGAAGACTTCCCTGATCAAACATGATATAGAAAACAGATTTTAATGGCTCAGTAGATTGTTAGAGACTTTGATGTTACAAGCAGAGAACATTTAGAATAAATAGGAGCCTTTTGCTTATATATCTTCTTTTCTAAAGAATTTCATGTAGTTGCTCATGTTGACGAAAGTAATTACATGTATTATCAGCTCCCTGCTTCTTGAAGTTTTATAACTAAAAATAGACTCGAAAAAAGTTCGACATACTTGACAGGTAAAATGGAAAGGTGAGATTCACAAAGGAAGTCCTTGGCAATAATTATGTGGAGGTTAAAATAATAAAAATTTACTTACAGTATCCATCTCATCCGTGTGTAAAAAATAGTTTATTCTTTATTTTTAAAGGACATGTGGAGTCCAACTTGGTATATCATCAGGTCCATGTGCAATGATTGTGCATGACTAAGAATTGTGACCACATAGGCATTAAGCGAATTGGTTATTATGAATGCCAGTTGGAGCCGGTGCAAATGACTTTCACTGAAGAATGGCCATATTGATCAAAAAGAAGCAAAAAACAGGTAGGTGGAATCCATGTCAAGTCAAGTGAAGGCAGAGGTCAATTCCTGTGGCATTCATAATGATATTGTAATGTTTTTTGTTTGTACACATCAAGATTAAGTTGCCATTTTTTACATATGTTGAAATTGTTTGTTCTTTGTTTTTGAGCCATGAAGAAATTTTTGATGATTTTTTACTAAAAATGATCAATTTTTCTGGGTCACCAAAACTAAGTTTTCAAAATATTTTTGACTATTAAAAATGGTTTATAATATCATTTACACATAAAACTAATGCCTGAGAAGAAAATTTAGCAATTCCATACATTGCACTTCAGCGTGATACATTGAATCACTGATTTAAGAACTTTGAAGTTCTGACACCTTGAAAATCCTAATTATTCCAGCTTTTTGATCAAGAGTGTATAAATAAATCTAAATTATTATTCTTCCAATTGAGATAATTGATTGTTCTAAACTTCTGTTTGGTGACATGATCAATGTTAAAAGTTTTTTTGACAAGACAAGCGCTGCTTTCTGCATTTTTCCTCCATTCTCAGTAAAAAGTTGCCTATTTCAGCTGACTTTCTGGTACAATTAGCATGCAGAGAGGGTTGCGTGCCCTGCTTGAAAGCAGCAGTCTTGCTGATTTGGTTCCTTGGGAGAAAACCTTATCAACAAAACAACCAGATCCTTAGGGAGAAGAGTTATTGCTGGCCATTCTAATAAATCTCATCTGTTATTCCAATAATGCCATCTTTTGACCATGATTCAAATGCAATTCAATGAAGTTATGCTAGCACAGCAGACAAAAAATAAATATTTATCTGGGTATACATTAAAACAAGGATGTAAACATGTTTCATTATTTTGAGCTACCTGTATATTTGAAAATGTATGTATATTTGAAAATAAATGATGTCTGCCTGTCTGTCTGTCGGTTTTGCTTTTTTTTCATTGAAATAGGTTGTAATTTTTCTTAATGGAAAAAATCTTGCTTGCGAAACCGGTTGCTCTATGTCAATTTGCCGTTATAATCTAAAGTTTACGCAGACTATACAGGTAATTCCCTCACAACTTTTAGAAAACATTAGTGATGTCACTGCAGATCTTTATACTAAAATTTTTTAACAATTTGGCCCAGAAAAATATGTAACATCACCGGATTGTGGAATTTGAATGTGGTAGTTGTCTAATCTATTGATATTTACTGATAACATGCCATTGGTGAAAATGAAATCATTCAAAATATTTTGATCATCGCTTGCTTCATGATGAAGGATCTTTATATTATTTAGCTTATGTCTTGCAATAACTGTTATCATGATAATAGTGGTCTACATTCATGACTAAAAATCAGTAGCCATGCGATCCCTGGTATAATATATATAAAATTATGTGTTAGAGACAGAGTGCAGCCAAGACTTTTTCTCTTGCATTATCCAGATCAGCTTGGGACCATCATTTCTTAAAGTGATGCCACATCCGATTTTGTCAGTTCTTCTAAATGTCAAGTAAAATAGAAAGTGACACTATCAGGACATCCAGCCTTTGGGCCAGGGACTTGGTTACAGTTTTATGGTAGGGATAGTTTTCTGTCATTATTGATCTTGTTCAAGTGGTGATGCAATCTGAATAAGTTAAAGACTTTGAAAGAAATCAATAGCTGTGGCAAAACTCTGCCTTATACATTGATATCAAATAAATGTTTTTAAAAAATCTAGCGAGAATCAATAAAGAGAACTTGATAAAAAGTATCTGCTTGTGAAACACAAAATACAAAATACTGCAGGAAGATGAACAGGATTACCACACCAATTACAGGGTGGTCAAAAAAAACACTTTACAATTGATATTTCATTTTTCAGGCTGCCATGATTGAGTCAGTGCCTGGGTACTTATTGTGTATACAGGCCAAGTACCTTAGATCTTTGGAAAATTGGTTAATAATTAAAACGGTTCATTACTTTTTTGATAGCAGACAAAATGGAAGCCGGGAGTGCTCATGCGTTTTTACTACTCTGGGTTGTTCATGGCCCATCAGCAATTTTGAAGCTACTGAGCTTCACAGGACAAAATAAATACAACATAAAATGAATTTGAGAAGACAGAGGCACAATTCAGCACAAACCAGAAGGTGCTAGAGCAAGTTCAGACTTCACTATGGCCATTACAAGATTTTAAAACAAAGCCATCTGAAGGTGGATGATCAGGATGTTGAAATCACATGAAAAGTACATAATAACATCTTGAAAGAGCGTCTAAAGCCCTGGATAGATAAGACATACAGTGCTAGAGATAATTTGATCTTCAAACAAGAAGGGGCATCAGCCACACTCCCTTGGAAAGCCCAGAACTGGATCAAGGTTCGGTCTGTCAAGTTTCTCGGCGGGACAAAATGGCCCCAGTTATCACAAGATCTCAATCAATGTGATTATTCTGGGCGGGCAAACTTAGAGGCAGATCCCTGCAAGACACCACCGACCTTAGTAGCCCAATTAAGGCATCCATTACCTTTGTATGGGAAAAACCGACACAAAGTTACATTTTTGACACCTCTGCATAATTTAGACCCACTGTAGAAAAGTCATCAGTCCAAAAGGACCTCCGAATGAATAGATTATCTCTAGAAGAGTCATTCTTTGCTATACAAGTTGTTTTTGCATTGAAAAATAAGCAATTTTACAATGAGCGTCATCCAAACATTTTTTCATAAGTTTAAAGTTTTTTTTTTACCACCCTGTATATTGCAAACAGAGTTTTTGTGAAATATTTGTATTCTGTGCTAAAGTTCTGATAAAACTCACTTTGACCCCATTCATCAAAACTGTCAATAAAAAACACCAAATGTGCTCTTAAAAAAAACTAATGGAATACACTAAGAATGAATTAACCCTTGGTGTATAAAGCACTAGGCAGTTCAGGCAAGAACAGCTGAAAATTCTCACTTGGTCCATGTATGCATTAACCTTTCATGGGCCGAAAGAACTGCAACTACAATGACCTTTTGCTGAGACGAGGATTTTTACCAGACAGCTGTGAGAAGACAGACAGCAGATGGTGGACAGTAGTGGTTGTGAAAGGTTAATAGGGTAGACCGGGGTAAGTTATGCTTTGTTTGGTTCTGGCTGTATGATCAGACAGTATTTGAAGAAAAAAAAAAGAAATGTAGTCATGTTTTAACTGCAGCAACAAGGCAAACCAAAGAATACTTTAATAGAATATTATTTCCTGGGTTCAATTGTGCTTTTATGTAAAAACTGTTTCCTTTAAGTTACAAAAAATAAATAGGGAAGCAAGGTTGAGTTACTGTTTTCACTCTGAGTGTGTGACATCTACCATATACGTGAATTTCTTCATATTTTAATTCCTGGATTTGCTTGCCTCACGAATTAATAGTGTCCCTGGTAAAACAATGGCAAATTTGAAAAATTGTAGTATACTTGTTTGCAGCTTTTGCTGGCCAATGCAGGATAAATGCAGCAGTATTGTCTCTTTGGAATCCCGTTGCTGATGGTGGACTTAATCAAACCAGACACAAGGACAGATGAAAGAGGAGGTGTTATGCAAATTTAGCAAATCCAATTTCCACCTGATATTGGCGGCCATACAGAGTTGGAGCACTTCTGCCTTGGAGAGCAGAAAGGAAGACTACTCCGACAGTATTTATATCAACTTTAGGACCGCCTGGTCAAGAGTTCTCTATATGCAAAACAAGTTGATATGACAACAGGTCTGTATCATGAATGTTTTACAGACCTGTTAATATATTAAAGTCTAGAAATTTATTGAAATTTACTGAAATAGAAGAATAATTTTCAATAAGTTAAGATAATACCTTATGCAAAATACCGCAGTAAACCCATTTTGAGAATAAATTGTACCTTTCACACTGTCATCCGTATGATTATATACGACCTTATAAATCATGCAACATGCTGATTTAAAATAGATCATACAGAAACCCCATCTGCTCTGCAGGAGCCAAATTATCAGATCTGACCTTGGGACATCATAAACCCCCAGGCCACTCTAGAAATATGTGCTATATCCTGTCTTAAATTAAGGGAATGAGGTTCAGCTGTTGCTTAGTGAAACAGCAAATTAGCCTGCAACTTTGCACCATTGGTTTTATTACCATCAGGACTTGGGTGGACTATCGGTTATGTAGAATGAATTTAATATCTAAAGCTGTGCATTTATAAAGACTTTGAGAAACCATGAGTTTCAAAAAAGTTATGTATCACACAGTGGTTTCCTTTCGATGTGTTTTTAACGTGCTTTTAGAAAGTTAATTTCATTTGGAATTAATCAAATTTCGAAAATTCTTAATTTTGAACTCATTTTTATTTAGTCTCAAATCAAAACATCCACCGTCCAACATTCGAAAGAAGGTCCCAATCGAATGTATTAATAGTAATATTAGAAAGATTCAGTAATTTGGTGGTTTTCTTTTTCAGCATGCTCTTCTTCATGCAGACACAAAAAGATAACTTCTAAACAACAAGAAATCCAAGATGCCTGATCCTGTTTGACAAATACATCAACTTCGTACTTTAAATAGTGACACTTATTTCCCTGTAGTCTTGCTCCCCATCATTGCCTGATATCTAATGGACAATATGTGAAAAGAGCTAAGTATACAACAAAATTTTGTCTTCTCCAGGATGCAGATATAATATTTCAAGATGCATTAGGCATTAGAAAAAGCAATATTGTACAATCTCCATCATATAGACAATCAGAAACATAACCAAGGCTCTCCTCACATATTGTATTAGAAAACAGGATCAGCCAACTTGGATTTCTTATAAATGATGTCACGTCAATGTCTGAAATTCGTAGAGGCTAAACCATACATATGTTCTACAGCCTCTCTCTTCCTGTTATGTAAATATACAAAGGAGTCACAGATAAACGTGGAGTTAATTTCAGACTCATTTTCATTGGGATGTACTAAATTATATGCATTCAGCCCAGCCAACTATAACATTTATAAGTGCAAATAGCCGCTTCATGAAAGTGTTGCAGCGAGCAATTGAAGAGTAGCAATCAGCAATCAGTTAGCTACTCTGCTGTAAAGTAACTTTGTTCTGGTATCGATGCTTTAAATTAACTTATCATCACTTCACATGCTCGTTGAAGTTACCTCCTATGTTCCTAAACAACATGAGAACTTTTGAGTCATGGAGTTACTTGTGGAGAATAGACTCCGATCAAACATGACATTATAAGCTGCAATTTTAATGGCCTAGTGCATTGTTAGAGCCTTTGATGTTCAGAATACAGAACATTTCGGTAAACTAGGGGCCTTCTGCGTCTTTTTTCCTCAAAAATTACAAGCAGTTGCTCATGGTGGAGAAAGTAATAATTTCCAGCTCTTTGCATCATAAAGTTTCATAACAAGAAAGAAACTGGAGATACTTGAGAAGTCCTATGTGTAAAAGCTGAGATTTTTACCTACCTCATCAGCATGATAATACAGTAAGAGAAGGAGAGAATGTGATGTGTATAGTAGATCCATGTTGGTGCACGTAGTAATAAAAAACGCCAATATTTTTTGTCATAGTTCCTCAACATGAGCAGCTTTTGGGCCTGAGCTTCCAGCATGCATGTTCATTCCCACAGAAAGTGTATGGCACAGAGAACAATTGGTGACCTACATTAAAGAGGCTTATGAGTAATGTGCTACTACAGTAAATTCAAATGACATAATCTTTTTTTTTAAGTTTACATAGTTTATGGTTTATGATATATAAGAATGTTAATGTTAAATTCTTGATAAAGTAAAAAAACATAAAACAAAACAAAAAACACCCGACAATAATGAGGCATAAAGAAAACAAGGGCTGATGGTTCATCTTAACAACAAAGCAGATATAAATTCTCGCCAATGCTAAAAAAATGTGACTTCCTCCATATTTATTTATATCAGATAGTACCTTACTCATTTAAAAACAGCATGCCATTCATGCTCCTGTGTTGTCCAAACCTGCCCTTGTAAGTTAGCAGCCAAGTTGACCCTGGGAGACCCTAATAAGGACTCCAGTCACATGGTGACCCTCCTGCCTGCCCTTTTCTGGTCTTGTGATCTCCCAAGCAGAAATTGTCAATAACATGTTTTCCTGAGCAGGGACATTTCTGAATGAGACCAAGGAAAGCATGGAAATGTAGGATAAGGCCAACCAATGCATATTGAGAACAACCTAGTTGTAAACACACTTTAGTAGGTCCATGTGCATGGCTAATAAGCATTGGACTACAGGGGCATTAATTGAATTTGCTGAAAACATGTCAATCATAAATGATTGATTATTGCAAGTAATATCAATCTGACTTGACTGCATATGAATGTAGGAGTAAATTCCGGTGACAATTTACTATAGTATGATGAACATTGCTGTTGGTTATCATTTCTTTAAGTAACACTCTTCAAGAAGAATATCACTATAAAATTAGGTAAGAAGATCCACTGATGGTTCTTTCATCATGATTGCGCATGCCACTGGTAGTAATAGGCAGGAAAAAAAATTGCAGAAAAAACAATAATTTCAACTTGTGCAGTGTTTTGAGGCAACTAAAAAGATGCAAATAATGTTGTGTTTCAATAATTGAAAACATGCAACAACTTCATGAATATCATGATTGTAAAACTAACAGTAATAGCAAAAAAAAGCTGGGCATCATACATCAAACTTACATGTATACATATGAATGAGAGTAAATAAGGATTTTGTCTACATTTGCTTTGCATTTGACTGCTGTTGCAGCAAGATTAGTATTCAAGTCACAGCCAAAGTTCCATTAGGTTGGTATTGGATTCAACTGAAAGGGGTCGGACGGAAAAAAGGCTCCCAAATACCGGCTGATAAGAAACGATTACAGGGGAATTTACATTCACTTTGTTCAATGGAAAATTGGCCTGATCAACAAAAGGGCCTGACTTGCTTGCAAAATGAGCTTGCCATTCTTAAATCAACTTTCTTAAGGTGACTCAAGCGTGGTACACTGCACATACTTCTGAGCAGCCTGGTTGCCTAGCAACATAGCGTCACAACTGCTGCAGGCCCTGAAACAGTTGTGACGTTACCATTTTCTGTTCTCTTTTTTTTAACAGCATGGCAGCCAGTAAATTGTTATTTAAATGAGATCTAATGCAGCTAGAAGCATAATTATTTTTTCATTGAATGCAGTAACATCTATTCTATGCTAATTTAAAGTTTCAGCTTCTCAGCTTTATCCAAAAAATTTTCTCAGTTAATTTCAGTCAACTATGTCAAAAATTGTCTTTATTTATTTAAATTGACATTGGCACAGTCATGGTACTGCAGTAAAAAAATGACTCGGTGAATTTTTTTATTTTTTGCCATTTGTTTGAAAATAACTTGTTTATGATATATATGCAAATTTAAAAAAAAATCTGTATGATCGTTTTCCTAAAATTTGATTACTGGCAAAATTGATGCATGCAAAATCAGCAATTAATTAGTGTGTTGGAGCCATTTGAGCTCTTACAGAAAAAAGTATTTTAACCTTTTTCTTCAAATTTATGGCAAATGTATTGGTGTAAGTCCTTGGGAAGACATTTCTGATGTTTTTGTGTGACAAATGCATGTAATGCTTTATTCTGTGGTACATAACCAAAAACTCAATTTATGACTTTTAAGCAGTCATCAGCGAAAACATGCCGTTACCATGGCAACCAAACGAGTCGGTGAAATTTTTTTATTTTTCATTTTTGAAATGTATAGGTCCCATAGAGTACCTGTGCAAAATTTTAGAAAAATCTGTATGATCGAACCACCATGCTTGAGTCACCTTAAAGGCTTAATTTTTTGTTTCCCTCATCAGGTCATTGTGACAATCAATGCAGCATGTAACTGTGCAGGGGTGCTGGAAGGAATAGAGGACAGCAGGGGCGGTCAGATGAAAATGGGCAAATCATATTCGCGCCAATTTCATGTGATAAAATTTGAATAGAGAGTCAATATTAATTTGAATATATACTTTCTTATTTGTGCCTTAAAAAGTAAAATAAGGCCTAATAATGTTTTTTTTTTCTTAATTTTTTAGAGATCAAAAGGGCATACTTGGCCTCCCTAACTGTCCCCTGTTCCAGCACCCCTGAAAGTGTGAGCATATACTTGGAAAATTGTTTGTGCTTTACTACTAATTAATATATAGATTCATTGAAGTTGAAGCTGTGAAGTGCAGAGCATGTCAAGAAAATAACTGGTTCTAGGATCTATCATGCCATTAATACAGTTTGGCAGTTTGGACACCCTTGGTTGCTGTGGCAATAGGCATTATACAAGCCAGGTGATGCCTTATTTAGGCTCCTTGAACCAATGAATCAGAATTAATGCAGCTAGCACGCCCTTCTTGTTGTCAACAAAGCCTTTCAGCACATTGAAAAGAAGCAAAATGGTGGAAGACGGCTTTTAAATCAGCCTTTTTCAGAACATGTCCTCAGCTTCCAGGATAAGAAATCTCTCAGCCTATCAACAAATCACAAGATTTCCAGACATTTGGACAAAAAACCTTAACAAAAATTTCAACATTGCTGAATCACATTCTTCATTGTTTGATTCATTGGCTTTCAGGAAGTAGTAATATTTCGAAATCTGAACAACTGTTTGCTCCATTTAAGCATTATTTGCTGTTAAATTTTAAACATTTGAGGTATTGTTTTATCTAACATTTGTGAAGCATTAATAGGCCTACATTTTTTATGCCTCTCAGCTTTTATTTAGGCTCATTTTCACATTTTGGTTGGTGTCAACTTCTCAACAGGATTTAATGAAATTAATGTTTATCAAAGTGCTTGGCACAATTGCACCCAAGTGTTATTTCAAAAAATTCATCTAGCACATTTTTAAAATCGAATTTATAAAGTTTAAGGTTTTTTTCTATCAGAAATATAACAATGCTTCAGAGCTGTTTTATTGCAACAGTGTTTCAAGATATTGTTTTGAGATAGTGAAAAAAATAAAGAATATGAATGTACTTGTATTGTTCCCCTTCTCCAATATAACACAGCAGTGCACCAGTGGAAATTCAACTTAAGGGTATTATTCTGTGTCTTTGCCTCTCAGAAATCGACAGTTTCATAGCATTTGCATTCTCCACTTTACAGGTAACATGAATTTTAACAGCAACTTCGAGAAAGTGTTGCCGCAAAGCTTTAAGTGCAGCTCCCATTAGCAATCGCTAAACTTCCTCTGCAGTGAAGTAACTTTGATGCTTAAATTAAGTCCCAACACTTCACACGACATTTTTGAAGTTCACTTCAAAGCTGCGAAAATAACATGAAGGCTAAAGAGTCATTATATTGTTGCTGTTTATAGATGAGTAAACCTTCTTGATCAAACATGATATAACAAACTGATTTTAAAGGCTATGTGGCTTTCCAGAGACTTTGATGTTGCAAACATAGAACATTTAGAAGAACCTGGGGCCTTTTACTTGTTTTCTTTCTGAAGAACTTCACGTAGTCGATCATGTTGATGAAAGTGATTATTACTGGCTCACTTATTCATGAAGGTCTGTAACATGAAAGATTCTCAACAGATACTTGAGAAGCCTGAAAAAATTTCATATATGAAAGGTAAGTTTTAATCAGGAATTCACAAGGTAAGCTAGGAGACACAATCAAGAACATCATAACGTACATGCAAATACAGGAATAAAAACACTCATTCTGGATACCATGTTTCTATTGCTTCAAAATAATTGGGAGTTGAAAATAATTATGTGGTCCTTCAAGTTTACAGAGACTGCTTACTGCAAAAATATGACCTGTTCAAACCAAGGCATCACAAAACAAACCAAGTTTGCATGCTTATTCTTAGTTTGCTTTTCAGTTTGGTCACTGTTGGAGCAGGATTAGTAGGCATGCCCCAGCCAAAGTTCCAATAGGTTAAAATTGTATCAACAGAAATGCAAAGGCTGGAAAAAAGGGCCCCCAAAACAGGCCCATGAGAAACGACATCAAGGGAATTTACATTCACTTTGCTCAATGGAAAATTGGCCTTATCAATAGAGGAATCGGACTTGCTTGCAAACATGCTTGCCATTTTTTTATCAGCTTTCTTGAAGGTTCTGTGTTCACAATGAACACAAGATGACAAGGGCCTTCTTTGAATCAGACTTTTCAACTTCTTCATTGTTGCATGAATTGTATCTTGATTTACTCTCTTATGCCTGGTACTTTTGAAATAGACTTGGTTGTCTCTGTGACTACTTATTCCATTTTTGAAATTCTAAATATATCACAACTGACGAATCAGGCTCTCTTCGAGGAGTCAGTAATGGCTGCTAAGGTCAATGATTGACAATGAAAGCAGTGAGAGTTGGGAAATAACCAGGGTGTACTGAAATTCCTTGGGATCAATAATAAACCCTGGAAGCTGTTACACCCAAGTTAAGCTCCTTCGTAACATATCTGTGTATGGTTGAAGCCCGTGTGAGTCTGCTGGTTGTTTTCCTTTTTGTGAAAAGATTTCCTGAACAGTTTATACAGAACTATTTATTTTAAATTGATTAAATAAATCTCAATTATTAATTATTCCTATGGAAGTAATCAATTGTTCTAAACTTCTGTTTGGTGACATGATCAATTTTGAATAAGTTATTTTGAGAAGTTGATGTCCTATTTATGCAAGTGTTGTTCCCTGCATTTTTTCTCCATCCTATTTTCATTGCATCCCTCAACAAAAAGTCGCCTACTTCAGCTGACTTTCTGGTACAATTAGCATGCAGAGAGGGTTGCGTGCCCTGCTTGAAAGCAGCAGTCTTGCTGATTTGATTCCTTGGGAGAAAACCTTATCAACAAAACAACCAGATCCTTAGGGAGAAGAGTTATTGCTGGCCATTCTAATAAATCTCATCTGTTATTCCAATAATGCCATCTTTTGACCATGATTCAAATGCAATTCAATGAAGTTATGCTAGCACAGCAGACAAAAAATAAATATTTATCTGGGTGTACATTAAAACAAGGATGTAAACATGACAAAAAATAAATATTTATCTGGGTGTACATTAAAACAAGGATGTAAACATGTTTCATTATTTTGAGCTACCTGTCACAGTGTCCTTGAACAAGTTTAGGGTTAAAAAAATGTACAATGAATCTGTCAATGCAGCGTTGTAGTATGTGGTCTCGGCTTCGATTTGATGTAAAGATCAAAAAATATGTTGGGAAAATTTTGAGAAAATTGAAATTTTTAATTTTTAATTTTTCACACCCTTATTTCATGCAAAATATCAGTTATATTGCAGCAGTCTAATGGAACTGGCAAGGAAACAGCCACAAACAGCATATGCAAATGAGCATGATATGGCAGAACAAATTTGTTTTCTTTCATGCCGTGGGAATCTCAGATTAATAAGAATAACATTGGATAACAAAATCAATGTTTATACTTTTAAGTTATTAGTGCCTCTGCAAGTTATACAGCAACAATTGGAGGAAGAGAACAAAGTGACAGAACTAGTTTTGATAAGCAGTCACAGAAGATGTAAACAAAAGTAATGTTTATGAAAAGTTACCTAACCAATCAGCTAGAGTTATTTGGCAAAGACCAATGTTTATAAAAACACTATGTAACCAATCAGATAACATTTTTGGAGAATCCAAACAAAATCCAATTCAAGGAGTCCCTCTGACACTTTGTGTCATCGGCTTATAGAGGGACTCATGGAGTATCTAGTTACATGTCAAGCTAGTCAGCCAGATTAAAAAAATATTAGAAAAATCATTTTATTTCTAATTTTCACATATTTTCCAACATTTAGGGGTGTTGCAAACTCAGTGAATCTTATAAAGTGTCAAATCAAGTAAAAACATGGCCATTTTGGCTTAATTATTTCTTGAACCAAAGAAAAGCGACAACTGAACCACCAAGTTGTGAGAAAATGCCTTGGTAACTTCATTTGTGATGAAAATTGAGATTTTTAGCATTTCACCCACCAATGTTTTTCAAGCGGGATTCACAAAAATATCTATAAAGTTATCGAACAATAAACAGTAGGCACATGTAAAAATGCCTGCTACAGGCATCTGAAAAGTGTATATCTTCACCTCAGCTTTCCACGTTGTATTTAATATCTAAGGAAATAATATTTTTTGACAGAAATATTTGATTAAATCATTTTAAAAGATCATATGCAATACAAGTGGCCAAATGGCTGAGATGGCCAATTTCAAGTTTTATTACAATGTCTCTGTTCATATTGAAATATTAGATGCAATTTATGGTCTTCTGAAGAATTCTAAGTGCTGTGTTTAACCGTTTCTTCGAATTGTTAAGATTATTTCATGGAATTTAATGGTTTTCGACTTCCAAAATTAAGTTGTAGCATGCCATTGTGAATCAACAAAGTATTAAAGTATTATTCGACAGATTTCTTCCACGGTCACATAATTAATATTGGTTATCTGTGAACTTTCCAGATGAAATTAGGAGATATTATGATTTTAAAAAGTTAACTTCATAACAGAAGCTCAGAAATAAATGTTTATGGGTGACATTATTTATTTTTCTCTCGTGATGTGAATGACAACACTCAAAAATGCATATTACACATATTTTCTAGCCAATTCATTGCATTAGTAATGTAAAATCTACATAAAAGTGCTAAATTGAGACTTATTATGCGCAATTGATGAAAATCAATAAAATACCATCAGAAACCAAGTCCCTAAACAACAATTTCAACGTTAATGGGCAATTGAGGCAATCATGTTTCTTTCGATTTTGATAATAGGTTTTGATATTGATATGAACAGATATACTTTGAAAGTGATGCAAGTTACATCAAAATATGAATACAGAAATGCTGCAAAAGCCCTAGACATATCTTATTATTGGCTATATTGCTACAGTGTTCTGCTAATCAACTAATGCAGTCCATAAATTAGGCACATTTTGCAGGTTCAATTGATTGGACTCTAAATGGGTTCAGAGAATGCAGATTATAGTCTAACAAGATTTTAATTTTCTCAAAATTCTCCCAACAGATTTTTTTGATCTCTGCATCAAATCGAAGGTGAGACCACATACTAAAACGCTGCATTGACGGATTCTTTGTACATTTTTTTTAACCCTGAACTTCGTTCAAGGATACTGTGCTGTATATTCGAAAATGTATGTATATTTGAAAATAAATGATGTCTGCCTGTCTGTCTGTCGGTTTTGCTTTTTTTTCATCGAAATAGGTTGTAATTTTTCTTAATGGAAAAAATCTTGCTTGCGAAACCGGTAGCTCTATGTCAATTTGCCATTATAATTTAAAGTAATTCCCTTACAACTTTTAGAAAACATTAGTGATGTCACTGCAGATCTTTATACTAAAATTGAATAATATATATATATAGACTTTTATTTGACAACGGAATATCACATAGATACATGTGTCATAAATCAAAATTAAATAAATCATATAAGGAAATGAATATGTATAAAAGAGGGATACAACATCAACAAAAATACAGACAATACCCATACATAAACACAAATTTCTTGTTCTGTAATCAATCATTTTAAAGACTATGAAATAGTATGGAAATGCTAACAACTTAACTAAAAATATAACATCAATAATTCACATTAGATCAATTGTTATTCTTTTTTTCATGCAATCATGAACATATTTACCTATGACACCTATGACCACGCCATCACTATTCATCATAATTAATCTAAACCTCTCTGCTGTTCCTAAACTGTCCAAATTAGGTATGGTATCTCTAATTTTTTGCAACATAATTGTTCTCTCTGTTTCATAAAGTCTACAATTTAGCAAGAAATGTTTCAACAACAATTAGGCCCAGAAAAATATGTAACATTACCGGATTGTGGAATTTGAATGAGGTAGTTGTCTAATCTATTGATATTTAATGATAACATGCAATTGGTGAAAATGAAATCATTCAAAATATTTTGATCATCGCTTGCTTCATGATGAAGGATCTTTATATTATTTAGCTTGTGTCTTTCAATAACTGTTATCATGATAATAGTGGTCTACATTCATGACTAAAAATCAGTAGCCATGCGATCCCTGGTATAATATATGAAATTACGTGTTAGAGACAGAGTGCAGCCAAGACTTTTTCTCTTGCATTATCCATATCAGCTTGGGACCATCATTTCTTAAAATGATGCCACATCCGATTTTGTCAGTTCTTCTTAATGTCAAGTAAAATAGAAAGTGACACTAAGAGGACATCCAGCCTTTCGGCCAGGGACTTGGTTACAGTTTTATGGCAGGGATATTTTTCTGTCATTATTGATCTTGTTCAAGTGGTGATGCAATCTGAATAAGTTAAAGACTTTGAAAGAAATCAATAGCTGTGGCAAAACTCTGACTTATACATTGATATCAAATAAATGTTTTTAAAAAATCTGGAGAGAATCAATAAAGAGAACTTGATAAAAAGCATCTGCTTGTGAAACAAAGAATACAAAATACCGCAGGAAGATGAACAGGATTACCGCACCAACTATTTTGCAAACAGAGTTTTTGTGAAATATTTGTATTCTGTGCTAAAGTTCTGATAAAACTCACTTTGACCCCATTCATCAAAACTGTCAATAAAAAACACCAAAAAAACTAATGGAATACACTAAGAATGAATTAACCCTTGGTGTCTAAAGCGCAAGGCAGTTCATGCAAGAACAGCTGAAAATTCTCACTTGGTCCATGTATGCATTAACCTTTCATGGGCCGAAAGAACTGCAACTACATTGACCTTTTGCTGAGACAAGGATTTTTGCCAGACAGCTGTGAGAAGACAGACAGCAGATGGTGGACAGTAGTGGTTGTGAAAGGTTAATAGGGTAGACCGGGGTAAGTTATGCTTTGTTTGGTTCAGGCTGTATGTTCAGACGGTAATTTGAAGAAGAAAAAAAAGAAATGTAGTCATGTTTTAACTGCAGCAACAAGGCAAACCGAAGAATACTTTAATAGAATATTATTTCCTGGGTTCAATTGTGCTTTTATGTAAAAACTGTTTCCTTTAAGTTACAAAAAGTAAATAGGGAAGCAAGGTTGAGTTACTGTTTTCACTGTGAGTGTGTGACATCTACCATATACGTGAATTTCTTCATATTTTTATTCCTGGATTTTCTTGCCTCACAAATTGATAGTGTCCTTGGTAAAACAATGGAAAATTCGAAAAATTGGACTATACTTGTTTGCAGCTTTTGCTGGCCAATGCAGGATAAATGCAGCAGTATTGTCTCTTTGGAATCCCGTTGCTGATGGTGGACTTAATCAAACCAGACACAAGGGCAAATAGGACAGATGAAAGAGGAGGTGTTATGCAAATTTAGCAAATCCAATTTCCACCTGATATTGGCGGCCATACAGAGTTGGAGCACTTCTGCCTTGGAGAGCAAAAAGGAAGACCACTCGGACAGTATAACAAACATATCAACTTTAGGACCGCTGGTCAAGAGTTCTCTATATGCAAAACAAGTTGATATGACAACAGGTCTGTATCATGAATGTTTTACAGACCTGTTGATATATTAAAGTCTAGAAATTTATTGAAATTTACTGAAATAGAATAATTTTAATAAGTTAAGATAATACCTTATGCAATATACCGCAGTAAACCCATTTTGAGAATAAATTGTACCTTTCACACTGTCATCCGTATGATTATATACGACCTTATAAATCATGCAATATGCTGATTTACAATAGATCATACAGAAACCCCATCTGCTCTGCAGGAGCCAAATTATCAGATATGACCTTGGGACATCATAAACCCCCAGGCCACTCTAAAACTATGTGCTATATCCTGTCTTAAATTAAGGGAATGAGGCTCAGCTGTTGTTTTGTGAAACAGCAAATTAGCCAGCAACTTTGCACCATTGGATATATTACCATCAGGACTAGCAGCTTGCGTGGACTATCAGTTATATAAAAAGAATTTGATTTCTGAAGTTATACAGAAATAAGACTTTGAAAAACCACGAGGGTGGTTTCTTTACAATGTGTTTTTAACGTACTGTTACAAAGTTCATTTCATTTGGAATTAATCAAATTTCGAAAATTCTTAATTTTGAACTCATTCTTATTTAGCCTTCTTTAAATTAAAACATCCACCTTCCAACATTCGAATGAAGGTCCCAACAGAATATATTAAAAGTAATATTAGAAAGATTCAGTAATTTGGTGGTTTTCTTTTTCAGCATGCTCTTCTTCATGCAGACACAAAAAGATGACTTCTAAACAACAAGAAATCCGAGATAGCTGATCCTGTTTTACAAATACATCAAGTTCTTACTTCAAATAGTGACACTTATTTCCATGTAGTCTTGCTGATATATAATGGACAATATGTGAAAAGAGCTAACTACTTACAACAAATATTTGTCTTCTCCTGGATGTAGATATAATGTTTCAAGATGCATTAGGCATTAGAAACAGCAATATAGTACAATCTCCATCATTTCAAGACAATAAGAAACATAACCTAGGCTCTTCTCACATATTGTATTTGAAAAGAGGATCAGCCATCTTGGATTTCTTATACAGTGCCGCCTGTAAGTAAGTGAAACGCATGACATTGTGCCATTGCATCAATGCTAAACATCCTCAGCCAAACTGCTTGTGGAGGGATGAATTCTCATCGGATGAGAGGGAAACAAAGTGGGTCATAAAGGCCGATATGTGAGGCATGTGGGATAAATATAGCAGCCAATTTTCTTTGCTGCAGTTGGAGTTAGGTATGGGTCAAAGTCTTTGATAAGTAAGTGAACCACCCTTCCCTATGTTTTAACATTGGGCCTGCGTTTCACTTACTTATCAAAGACTTTAACCCATACCTAACTCCGACTACAGCAAAGAAAATTGGCTGCTATTTTTATCCCACATGCCTCACATATCGGCCTTTATGACCCAAGAAGTTTTCCTGTCAATGGATGAGAGTTTGTCCTTCCAGAACCATTTTGCAATGGCAAAATATCATGCGTTTCACTTACTTACAGGCGGCACTGTAAATGATGTGACATCAACATCTGAAATCCACAGAGGCTAAACCATACCTATGCTTTACTACCACTCTCTTCCTGCTATGTAAATAAACATAGGAGTCATAGATAAACATGGAGTTGATTTCAGACTCATTTTGGGACGTACTAAATTATATACATTCTGCACAGCCAAATATAACATTTATAAGTGCAACATAGCCACTTCATGAAAGTGTTGCAGCGAACACTTGAAGGGTAGCAATTAGCAGTCAGTTCTACTCTGCAGTAAAGTAACTTTGTTCTGGTATCGATGCTTTAAATCAACTCCTCATCACTTCACATGCTCTTTGAAGTTACAGTAGCCTACACATTTCTAAATTTGGCTCAACTTAGCTGTCTGTAGCTATTCATTACTAGTCTTATCCATATCTATCCATAGCTATCCATTTGTATTCTTTTGTACACACTGCAAGCTCTTTGCCCCTTGTTTAAACAATAGTAATTATGGATCTCTATGCAGTGGCGGATGCAGGGGCCCCTCCTAGACCCCTGAGACAAATAATAGTATTTTGAAGAAAATATGTACCAACGCGGGCCCACAAATGCCGAAACACGCCCGGGCCCCCCCTAGATGACCCTGTCTGAATCCGCCACTGCTGTGGATAGCTATGGATAGCTATGGATAAGTGAAGCAACGTTTAGATAAAAATGGCTATGGACAGATTATCTAAGGCTAGATTTTTAAACGACGAGCCACTTTTAGAAATTTTTACTGTACCTCCTACGTTCCTCAACAACATGAGAACTTTTGAGTCATGGAGTTGCTAGTGGAAAATAGACTCCGATCAAACATGACTTTACAAGCTGCAATTTGTGGATTGTTAGAGTCTTTGGTGTAAAGAATACAGAACATTTAGGTAAACTGGAGGCCTTCTGCGTCTTTTTTCCCAAAAAACTACAAGCAGTTGCTTATGATGGAGAAGGTGAAAATTTCCAGTTTTTTGCATCATGAAGTTTCATAACAGGAAAGAAACTGGAGATACTTGAAAAGTCCAATGTGTAAAATATGAGATTTCTAACCACCTCATCAGCATGATGATACATTAAGAGAAGGAGAGATGTGTATGTAGATCCGATCCATGTTGGTGCACATAGCAATCAAAAATGCCAATATTCCTTGTCAGACTTCCTCAAAATGAACAGCTTTTGGGCCACTGTGACCTTGGGAGACCCCAATAAAGACTTCAGTCACATGGTGACCCTCCTGCTTGCCCTTTTTTTAGTCTTGTGATCTCTCAAGCAGAAATTGTCAATAACATGTTCTCTTGAGTAGGGACATTTCTAAGGTCAACCAATGCGCATTGAGCACATCCTAGTACATTGTAAACACATAATAGGTCCATGTGCATGGCCAAGCAATGGACCACAGGGCCATTCCCTGAATTTGCTAAAATCAGGTCAATCATAAATAATAGATTATTGCAAGTAATATCAATATAACTTGATTGCAGATGAATGTAAGAGTAAATTCCTCAAAGTTTGTGAATCTCATTTAAGTCAAGGATCATAAATAAAATGCGTGTTCAGCTATGCATGTGATTTTCATCCTGGTGATGTTAACAGCATGGGGAATGTCAAAAATCTGCAAAAATGTATAGGAATCTGATACAAGTTATTATGATTGGTCAGATAAAAATGCCCCTCTGTCTATGGCATATGAATCCCATCTCAGTCAGATTGTCTTTCAAATAGTGCATCGTAATGTGATCTTTATCCTCTGATGTTCTTGGTCACGGTGTTGAATGTGCTCCCTGCATAAACGAATATTGTCGGCATTAGGCCCAAATAACTTGATTGGTTAAAGTGTTGTATAGAATAGAGACATGAGAGAACAGATGCTACACAGCTGTCTCTGGGTGCCTTTGCGGGGCTGTCGGGTCAGATTTCCCCATCCACCCTAAGGGGTGGTAAACGTGATTTGGCAGCCTCAAATGCAGGGCAACCAGAGGCAGTACCTTAACATTAATTTTTACTGTCAATTAGTTAATAATATGTGTTTCATGATGTCTGTATATATTATTACTGTAACTTATCTAGAATTTGGTTTGTGCTTGGAATGGGATGATGTAAAGTAGTGTTGTAAATAGACATTATGTAGATTTTGTTATTTATAAGCTTTTAATTTATAATTATTATTATTATCATTATTTCCTTTTTTACACATGTATTACCACATAACGAATTTTTCAATTTATCGCGATCTTTCATTGGTAATGGCATATACATCTCTAAGAGATGTCAGCCTACCACAATGTTTTTATGTACCATGATGATGTATTTCTGTGCTTTTAGTGGTCAATAAATTGAAATTGAAATTGAAATTGAATTGAATTGAAATTCCGGTGCCAAATTACTAGAGTATTATGAAAATGGCTGTGGGTTATCATTTCTTTAAGTCATGCATGTCAAGAAGACTGTCACTATACAATTAGGTGAGAAGATCCACAGTTGGCGCTTTTTATCTTCCTTGTTTGGTGCAATGTCATACTTGTTACAAAATAAATTTACTACCCACTGTAAAATTTTTATTTTGAGTCCGCGTAAATTATTGAGACGTTATATAGCTTGTTGTTTGTAAGTTATGACAAAGGACTGATATTGAGACTTTAAACAACTAGCTATGCCGGCTCAAATGAATTGTTCAACCATCTCACTCAATCATTTGAGCTCGCTCAAAATTTCAAATTTTACAGTGCAGTTTGGGGATGGTCTCTTTGTTATGGCTCTTGAAAAGTTCAGGCCTTTGGAGTCGGAGTCGGGAGTCGGAGTCGTGGAGTCGTAGATTTTTGGGTGGTGTCGGAGTCGGAGTCGAACTTTGACTTTCAGGTGGAGTCGGAGTCGAAAACTGAATTGGTGACTCCTGACTCCTACAAATAGTTATATAATTTACAAAAACACAGTAAAAAAATTAAAATATTTCATAAATTGTATACACAATTTCTTAAAGAAGTTTCCAGGTACAAAAACCAAAGAAAACTTTGTAGAACTACTTTTTCTCCCCGGTTAACCATGTAATATTTGTGTGCAATAAGGCCGATAAGCGGAGTCGGAGTCGCTTTTCAGAAAGCCAAAGGAGTAGGGAGTGGGAGTTGGTTCACTTGACACCCAACTCCAAAGACCTGGTTATTGTGAAAAATTGTTGTGAGGCCAAGAACGGTTTACAATTTAAGGTCTGTTGTGCTGCTGTTCATTGAAGAAGCTCCCAAGAATTAAATCTGCAATTTGTGGATTGTTAGAGTCTTTGGTGTAAAGAATACAGAACATTTAGGTAAACTGGAGGCCTTCTGCGTCTTTTTTCCCAAAAAACTACAAGCAGTTGCTTATGATGGAGAAGGTGAAAATTTCCAGTTTTTTGCATCATGAAGTTTCATAACAGGAAAGAAACTGGAGATACTTGAAAAGTCCAATGTGTAAAATATGAGATTTCTAACCACCTCATCAGCATGATGATACATTAAGAGAAGGAGAGATGTGTATGTAGATCCGATCCATGTTGGTGCACATAGCAATCAAAAATGCCAATATTCCTTGTCAGACTTCCTCAAAATGAACAGCTTTTGGGCCACTGTGACCTTGGGAGACCCCAATAAAGACTTCAGTCACATGGTGACCCTCCTGCTTGCCCTTTTTTTAGTCTTGTGATCTCTCAAGCAGAAATTGTCAATAACATGTTCTCTTGAGTATGGACATTTCTAAGGTTAACCAATGCGCATTGAGCACATCCTAGTACATTGTAAACACATAATAGGTCCATGTGCATGGCCAAGCAATGGACCACAGGGCCATTCCCTGAATTTGCTAAAATCAGGTCAATCATAAATAATAGATTATTGCAAGTAATATCAATATAACTTGATTGCAGATGAATGTAAGAGTAAATTCCTCAAAGTTTGTGAATCTCATTTAAGTCAAGGATCATAAATAAAATGCGTGTTCAGCTATGCATGTGATTTTCATCCTGGTGATGTTAACAGCATGGGGAATGTCAAAAATCTGCAAAAATGTATAGGAATCTGATACAAGTTATTATGATTGGTCAGATAAAAATGCCCCTCTGTCTATGGCATATGAATCCCATCTCAGTCAGATTGTCTTTCAAATAGTGCATCGTAATGTGATCTTTATCCTCTGATGTTCTTGGTCACGGTGTTGAATGTGCTCCCTGCATAAACGAATATTGTCGGCATTAGGCCCAAATAACTTGATTGGTTAAAGTGTTGTATAGAATAGAGACATGAGAGAACAGATGCTACACAGCTGTCTCTGGGTGCCTTTGCGGGGCTGTCGGGTCAGATTTCCCCATCCACCCTAAGGGGTGGTAAACGTGATTTGGCAGCCTCAAATGCAGGGCAACCAGAGGCAGTACCTTAACATTAATTTTTACTGTCAATTAGTTAATAATATGTGTTTCATGATGTCTGTATATATTATTACTGTAACTTATCTAGAATTTGGTTTGTGCTTGGAATGGGATGATGTAAAGTAGTGTTGTAAATAGACATTATGTAGATTTTGTTATTTATAAGCTTTTAATTTATAATTATTATTATTATCATTATTTCCTTTTTTACACATGTATTACCACATAACGAATTTTTCAATTTATCGCGATCTTTCATTGGTAATGGCATATACATCTCTAAGGGATGTCAGCCTACCACAATGTTTTTATGTACCATGATGATGTATTTCTGTGCTTTTAGTGGTCAATAAATTGAAATTGAAATTGAAATTGAATTGAATTGAAATTCCGGTGCCAAATTACTAGAGTATTATGAAAATGGCTGTGGGTTATCATTTCTTTAAGTCATGCATGTCAAGAAGACTGTCACTATACAATTAGGTGAGAAGATCCACAGTTGGCGCTTTTTATCTTCCTTGTTTGGTGCAATGTCATACTTGTTACAAAATAAATTTACTACCCACTGTAAAATTTTTATTTTGAGTCCGCGTAAATTATTGAGACGTTATATAGCTTGTTGTTTGTAAGTTATGACAAAGGACTGATATTGAGACTTTAAACAACTAGCTATGCCGGCTCAAATGAATTGTTCAACCATCTCACTCAATCATTTGAGCTCGCTCAAAATTTCAAATTTTACAGTGCAGTTTGGGGATGGTCTCTTTGTTATGGCTCTTGAAAAGTTCAGGCCTTTGGAGTCGGAGTCGGGAGTCGGAGTCGTGGAGTCGTAGATTTTTGGGTGGTGTCGGAGTCGGAGTCGAACTTTGACTTTCAGGTGGAGTCGGAGTCGAAAACTGAATTGGTGACTCCTGACTCCTACAAATAGTTATATAATTTACAAAAACACAGTAAAAAAATTAAAATATTTCATAAATTGTATACACAATTTCTTAAAGAAGTTTCCAGGTACAAAAACCAAAGAAAACTTTGTAGAACTACTTTTTCTCCCCGGTTAACCATGTAATATTTGTGTGCAATAAGGCCGATAAGCGGAGTCGGAGTCGCTTTTCAGAAAGCCAAAGGAGTAGGGAGTGGGAGTTGGTTCACTTGACACCCAACTCCAAAGACCTGGTTATTGTGAAAAATTGTTGTGAGGCCAAGAACGGTTTACAATTTAAGGTCTGTTGTGCTGCTGTTCATTGAAGAAGCTCCCAAGAATTAAATCTTCCCTGTTGAATGCAAGACAGAATTGAATGAAATTTACATCATTCTCTGACCGTTATGCACAATCTGCCTCTGCAATAATTTACAAAGCTTTGAACATTGAATTTAATCTTGGGTTCTTCTTGTTTGCAAACTTCCACACAAAGAATTTCTGCTTTTTGCAATATTAAGAATGGAATGCTCATATTTCATTCATATCACTTCTTGTGGGCAGCTTCTTGAATGACGAAATTCAATGTGACATTTCTTTTCAGTTGTTCAGGAAAGTTATCAGATCATGTTTGAATTTATAGTTGTGGCATGCATGGAAAGACAAGAAATCAGGGTTTATGGTGGTTGTTTCAACACAACTGTGAATGGCGCTGTTAGTTATAGGCAGGAAATAAAGTGAATTGCAAACAAACAATAATTCAAACATGTGTAGTGTTTTGTAGCAACTACAAAGATATAAATATATTTCAATCACTGATGACATGGATCAACTTCATGAAAATTATCATTGTAGAACAAACTATAATAGCAAAAAAAGGTTGGCATCAGAGATATTTATATCAAACTGAATGAGAGTAAATAAGGATTTGGTTTACTTTGCTTTGCGTTTGACTGCTGTTGCAGCAGGATTATTATGCAAGGCACAGCCAAAGTTCCATTAGGTTGATATTGGATTCGTTGGAAAGGGATCGGTTGGAAAAAAAGGGCCCCAAAATACAGGGCCGATAAGAAACAATATCCGGGGAATTTACATTCACTTTGTTCCATGGAAAATTGGCCTGATCAACACAGGAGCCTGACTTGCTTGCAAAATGTGCTGGCCATTCTTGAATCAACTTTCTTAAAGGCTTTTTCATCTCTCCCATCAGGTCTATGTGCACAATCAATGCAGCATGCAAGCGTGAGCATATGCATGGAAAATTGTCTGAGTTTTTACTTCATATCAAGCAGCTACACGATAATTTTCAGTTCCACAATTAAAGAAACTATGCACCAGAAGTCCCCTACAAGTAAGTGAGATTGATAAAGAACTCTGGACACGAAGTTCCAACACTTTCTACCAGTATCCATTTTAAAGGTGTCACTTGATGTGAAATTGGATCATGAAAGCACTCCGTTTCAAATTTATAAAAGCAAAATTCATGAAATGAGATTACAACACTCATATTTGCTCCCCAATACCTTCCTTCAAGGTGTAAATTGACAAAAGCAATTGAGTGACATGCTTTAAAATAATTTTACCCAGTTTGAAATGTTTTTGATCATTTCGGTTGGAGAGATTTAACAGGCTTCATGATATATGTCATACATTCTGCTTTTAACTTCGTTGTTCAACCTGTCCTGGTCTGCGACAATAAATTAAGATCAAACTTTGTTTCTTTTTTAATAATATCAAAAAGAAAAAAGTAAGATCTTAAATTATTGTTGCAAAAATATTATTTTAGATTTACAAGTTAGTGCAAAGTTAAAAGACTTGAATGTGAAATATCTATTATCATAACACAACATTTACTGTTGCTAGTTAACTTTTTTTCTGAACGATCAAGAAGAAGAAAATGTGAAAGTCAACAGCGTAATTTTATAAACCTTTTCTGCTGTTTTGCAAAAAGTCCACTTCCTCTTAACATTATTTTGCTTACAGTGCAGAAAAGGCTGCGGAATTTTTAACACCACATAATGAAAGGAAGCACCTCTCATCAGATCACCATGTGTGACACCTACAAAGGCCACTCTCCTGCCTTGGAGGCGATTCCATAGGTTTTTTTAGTCATCTAGGTGGTCTTCCTTTCTGAGCTCCAAGGCAGAAGAGCAGCAATGCAGTATGGCCGCCAATATCAGGTGGAAATTGGATTTAGTAGATTAACATAAAACATCCGCTTTCAACAGTTCTCTTTGCCCTGCTGTCTGGTTTGATTAGGCACACCATCAGATCAACCAGAAGATCACTGAGAGACAGTATGAGCAGTGGCGTCCCTATGGGGGCGGGGGCATGGGGGGGTACGTGCCCCCTTCCATATTGAACCTGTGCCCCCCCAGGTGTCCCCCCAGGTGTCCCCCCAGGTGCCCCCCCTATGAACTTTCCAACTCTTGCTAAAATGTAAAATTAGTATAGTGGGTACCCCCCACATAATCGCGTGCCCGCCCAGGTGCCCTTCCATTTGAGACCCCCAAGTTACGCCATTGAGCATGAGGCCAGCAAAGGCCAAAACCAGACAAAATACGCTGGAGGGTAAGCTCAGTAGTAACGTGCTGAGCTGCCAATCGCTGGGTCCAGGGTAAAAAACCTGCTCTTACAGGGTCCCATTATGTGTAATAAGCTAGATCATTTTAAATGCTATCATGATATAACTTTGTACATGAATATGCCCATGCCGGACTAGACGGGATATGGCCTGTCTAGTTATTTTGTCCTCAGCTTTATTGCATATAAAATTACAAGAGAAAAAGGTAACAAATTGTCTGGTGACAGACAGCTAGACAGCTAGACAGACAGACAGACAAATTCTTTTATTTCATCATCATCATTTGGAAAAAAAGCAGTATTATTGTTTAAAAAAGGCATAAAGTATGATAATCACATGAGATGATTTATAATACAGATACAGATAACGAGGCAAACACCTCTGCCAGATTGTGCAGATATCGAAAATAATTGAATGTGGCAGAAAACTGTCCCAGCCATAAAACTGTAAATGAATCTTTGGCCTGAAGGCTGGATGCCCTGATACTATCATTCTCTACACCACTTGACATTGAGAAGAACTGACAACATCAGATCTAACATTACTTAAAGAAATTATTACCCCAAGGCCCAAGCCCATATTGGTAACAGAAAAAGAACAAAAAGGATGCTTTTCTAACACATTAATATCAGTTTTTTTATAATCTGTTTTGGCATTGCCAATGTTTATTCTATTTATGAATACCTTTCCATTACGTTTTAATAGCTGTATGCAAAAGTGTCATTCTGTCGTTAAAATGTCTGAACTACAGATAGTGTATTTTCTCTGCAGAATCTGTAAAATGTGATTTAATTGATTCTCCATTTATGAAATACGTATGTACAGCTGCAGAAAGACAAAGTACTTAAATACTCATAACAAAATGTCATGAGTGAGTAGATGTACATATACACACATAGTATCTCTCTCTGACAAGACTACAATTCATCCAATACAAAGAACTGGATGACATGCTGTTTTATTTCGATGTTTTTTGAAAGTAAAACAAAATCTCTTCACGGGGAGTAAACTCAGCTCAATGCTTTTAATAAACCAAATGTATATGCTCAATTGTTTGCGCAGGATTGCTGTAACACAATAAAACTGAATTACAGCTGTTTGTTTTTGCATTCTTAGTGTAGTTCCGGGAGCTATATTCCAGGGGCATATCTAGAAATAACCTGACGGGGGTGGGGGCTTTACATTTGGTGAATACGGGGCGCTTTGCGGCATTTCCTATCTCTACCATGTAAATTTTCGGACTGAGGGGGAGGTGGGGGGCATGGCCCAATGCCCCCCCCCTAAATACGTCACTGGTACATTCTGATTACTGACTAATCATGGTAAATTTTGCATAATAAATTTTCCAATCGCATACCAGGAAGAATTATAATGTATTGATTTGAGGTGTTTTTAGTTTTTGTTACAAGTGAAAGTAGATATTTATCAACTAGCTTTCCCTATTTGGACGATGGATCAATGCCTGATGATTATTAAATTTTGATAATAAAATATCTAAGAACTTGCTCTCATTTCACAACATCTGAAGTTACTTGTATTCGATTGAATTATTGATGGCAGAGGCCTCTATAAGATTATGCACATATCAAGATGATCAACTGTGGCAGAAAACTGTTCCAGCCATAAAACTCTGAACAAATCTTTGGCCAGAGGGCTGATGCACTGATACTGTCATTCTCTATGTCCCTTGACAATAAGAAGATCTGACAAAATGAAATCAGACATTACTTACAGAAATGATGGCCCAAGCTTATCTTGATAACATGAGGGCTTCAAATTGTGACTGGTGTCCAACACATTAGTAATCAGTCTTGATGCAATATGTTAGGACAGTGTCGATACATTTTTATGTCCGAGCGCTATAATATAATTTTCCATGATGAATGTGTTGCCTATTTAAGTGTATTAAACCTGAAACGATGACTAGTTTCAGTTCTTTATTCATAATTTTCCATGATGACTGTGTATTTGGGTGTATTAAACCTGAAACGATGACTAGTTTCAGTTCTTTATTCATAATAAATTATAGTGAAGGAAAGCAAGTGATTATAAATACTCAGAATGATGTTTTAATTTCATTCTTACTTCATTAAACGAAATACCAGTGAATAGATAAATAATAAAATGAGCTGCAAACTACCTCCAATCTTTGATTGCAGGTGATTTCATTATTACACGATTCTAAGATTCTTGGCCCTCAAAATACGTGGCATTTTTGGTTAATCTGATTGGATCAGATCAAACAGAATGTCACACAGCTGGTATAATGTAGTAAGTACTTGTTTAGCATTGATTCCTCACAGTCAAGTGTGAATGACAAGAATCGCACGGTAATGAAAGCGCCTGTAATGAAGCTTTTCAGGATAAGGGAACTTAGCTGGCTAAGTACTAAGAATGTCCCCTTAAATGCTCATGTTATGATTTCTGTAATGCATTACATAATAGTCACATTGCAGGATTGCTGAAGCGAAACATATGTTTGCAATATTCAACAAGATTATAAAAAAATTTGCATAAAACGGTTCGATTACCCCCTTCTTAATTACCTCCACTAAGCCTTAATGGACATAAGTTTTTAGTAGCCAGCTAAGTTCCCTTATCCTGAAAAAACTTCAATAGGTATCAGTGGTGTCACTTACACTTCTAAGAGCTGGAAGGAATCAATTGCTTTTCTTAGTGTGCTCAGAGCAACATGATTTGCTGCAAGGGGTAAAGGCATATTTGCATACCAATGCAGTTTCAGAATAATGGCAATGAGTTATTAGTATGGCAAGCAAGAACTTTCTCCCAAAGGATCTGGTCCTTTTCTAGATAGGAAGCAAATCTGCAAGACTACAGATTTCATGCAAGTCACACTACTCTCTTGGCATGCTAACTCTGTCTGAAAGTCAGCTGAAGTAGGAAACTGAGAATTCAGAGGGATGCAGTACCCTGTAATAAAAGAAGAACATACCTCAGCCATTAATCAGCGTTTGTATACTAAAGATATCACTTTCCCTGATAATCCCTGATCATCCAGCAAAAACATAATTATTTCAAAAGGATGACAGTCACAATGTCAAAAATGGCAGCATTGATATCCATTAGCAAGGAGTTGTCCAATTACAGGAAGAACATTCTGTCCTCTCCGAATAGATGAAACGAGAATTCATTTTACAATGTTGTCATCTTGCATTGATTGTGCACACAGACCTGATGAGAAAGATGAAAGAGCATTTAAGAAAGCTGATTTAAGAATGGCAAGGGCATTTGCAAGCAAGTCAGGTTCCTCTGTTGATGTGGCCAATTTTCCATTTGACAAAGTGAATGTAAATTCCCCTGATGCCATTTCTTATCTGTCCGTATTTGGATGCCCTTTTTTCCAGCTGACCCCCTTTCTGTTGAATCCAATATCAACCTAATGGAACTTTGGCTGCGGTGTGAATACTTATCCTGCTCCAGCTTCTGACAAATGAAAAGCAAAAGAAAAATTAAGTGAAGCAAGTCTAATTCATTGTCATCAATAAAAATTTGATATGTTTCTAATGCCCAGCTTTGCATAGATCTAAACAATTTTCTACCTTCGCCATTACAGTTGTCTTACATTGAAATTCGTTTTTCGCGACGTCATTGTTTCATCAATATGTATATACCTTAAGAAGTGACTAAAATTTGGCTTTATATTTTGCATAGTTGCCGGGGAACATTTTGCTCATTCAAAGTGTTTTTTCATCTGCAATATACTTTACTTCTAACGCATTTGTGATAGGTGTAATCATGATTCAAGAAACAATGTACTCTGATTTCTTTGTCGTTTCTTGCATTCCGTTATTGCTGCCACACCTACAACTCATTGCTTTTGAAAGAACTTTGCTGAACAATTGTCAAAGAAATATCCTCAAATTTCATCATTCAACAAATGACCCACAAGAAGTGATAAGAAAGAAACATGAGAATTTTATTCTTCATATTGTAAGAAGCGGAATTCCTTTATGTTGAAGTTTGCAAACATGAAGAACCCAAGATTAAATTCAATAAAGCTTTGTAAAGTATTGTAAGGACTTAGATGAATAGTAGGAAGATTGTGAATGAGCTTTGAAATCACATAATGTCAATTTGATTACATTCCCTCTGGCATTCAACCAGATAGATTTACATGTAATTCTTGTTCGTAAATTGTAAGGTTTCTTGACATTACAACAGTTTTTCACAATAACAAAACTTTGCAAGAGCTATGATGAAGAAACCACATAAATACTACAATAAAGATCATCTGTAACAATTATTACAATGCCCCAAATAGGGAAGATCCTCAAACCTAATTTAATTACGATGTCATGTGTATTTTCTGTGAAATGGAGGGTCCTGTTATATTAGGACACTCTACAAAAAAAATTGATGTTTTTGGCATTAGCCTACTTTTAAAATGGGACAAGACTTTTGTCCAAGTACATTTTGGCTATATGTCTAATAATTCGTGGAATATTTGCACTGAGACATAACTTTATTAATATCAAATGAGCATTTTTCAAAATACTGAAAACTGGTAAAATTCTGTCCTCTGCATATTTACTTGTACATCTCTTTAATGTAGTTCACCAACCATACTCTGTGCCAGATTTTTGACCTGCAACCAGCTACTTAGCATTCCCTGCAAGAATGAACAGGCTGTATGGAACCTTAGGCCCAAAAGTACTTCATGTTCAGTCAGGAATTACAAAAAAAAAAAAAAATTGGCATTTTGGACTTTTACATGCACTAAAATAGATTGACTCTCTAAGTCCCTGCTTCTCTTAATGAATTGCCATGCATTGACATGAAATATTTGAGACCCAGCAGTGCTAAGATACATGTTGTATTTTTGTCAAATCTGAAATAATTGTTTTTTTAATATATACACCAAGCAGATCTGGATTGGGAATAAACCACATGCTAAACAGTTTAAACCTACATGTAATGCTCCCTAGAAATTGATCTTGTACGAGGAAGTTTTAATGTTATTTTTGCCCTTGAAAATAAGCTTGGTTTACTACTCCCATGTCTACTGAAAATCTATTCAAATTCAGTGGCTGCCCTGAAGTCCCAAGGTAGGGATATTCAGGAAAATGGAATTTCTGCTTTTGTTATCTGTGTTAAACATTGGTTGGAATAGAGCAGGAGGTGTCACTGGCAGGGCGACAAATATTCTGCTTCCACAAACACCAAAAAGTGACTAAGATAAATGGATATTGATTATTACAAGAATCTACCAATGGATGGCTTCATTGCTAAAGTTAGTTGAAATGTTTGTAGTAGCCCTTTGCCTGAAGGTTTCTTGATGATTTTTGCTATACACGATTCCATTTAAGAACTCATAAGTGTTCTCTTTTCAAAGAAGTGAAAACAATTTAAAATACACAAACCAACAGGGCTATTACAAATCAAAACATAGTTAACTTTACATTTTCTATTGTTTCTACAAATAACATGTCCATCCAAAATGGATATTCATTACCACTAGAATCCAATAATAATGAAGAAATGCGTTGTAAAAGTTAGCTGAAATATCTATGGTAGGCCTATGCCTGAAATACTGTTAATAATTTTTGCAATGCAAGCTTCCCATCGATAGCTCACAAGGATTTTCAACTAGGAGACTGACTGGAAAACCTTAAATCATTATTCAGTGTCATCAATATATCAGCTGAAGATCAGTTATATATATCATTATAGCTCCTGATATGCTTGAAAAACGAAGTTTGAACTATTGAGCTGATTGCTCAGACAGAAATTGACTGATTTTCATCCAAAGGTGTTTCACAAAACTTAAACTTGGATCCTCGGCCCAACGTGAACCAACCCTGAATTTTGGCATTTCCCTGTTTCAATGGTTTTGGGCATAAAATTGTGTCCTCTATCTGATGGTTAGGTGACCTTCCTCAATTTCAAAAAGCAAGGCTATTTTTATAGGGGGGTGAACCAACCAAATGTGGCCGAAGCTCAGTCACTGTCACAAGGCAAAGTAAACCAACCCACACATCTCAAGGCAAAGTGAACCGGTACATACATTTCAAAGCAAAGTGAACAACCCAATTTTTGATCATTATTACAGCAATTCCACTCCTCAGAGGCTGAATAATCAATTTTCAACCAAAGACCCCAAGTACCCTCCCTTGTTGGAATTTGGTCATTTTCAACCATCTGGCTGACCAGGATTGCCTATCATTGGGTCATGGATTCAGTATTAAGGTAAAGTGAACAAACAATCATTTTGCAGCAAAGTGAACCAACCCATATTTTGAACTTTCTCTGAAGAATACACTCTGCAGAGTGAGGCTAATTATTATCCTTCCAATAAGTATGTAGAAGTGATTTTTTCTTGTAATGTTGAAGTGTGACATCATATGGCAGTTCCCATAGGTTAGCATTGAAAATCAGGTGTTCCATGTGAGGTCACAGGTTGTTCAGCCAATCATGGCTCACTCTGCATAGTATGTCATATCATATCTGTGAGGTAGTATACAGGCATATGACTTCAAGCCATGTGTGTAGAAATGAAACACTGAAAGGTGTGGCCAGGAGGGGCGTATCTACAATGTAGGAATGACCTGGGGAGAAATAACATTTAGTGAAAATGCACTCCTCTGCATTTCCTGTCTCTTCCATGATAATTTTGGGCATGAAGGGTAAGGGGCTTGATCATAATTGCAAAAATATATATTACACAAGGGTGAATCCATCCAACAAAAAATATGCAACTGTGTATCCCCTTCTTGGGACACCCTAGCTGTGCCTCTGGCAGAAAACTGTAAACAAAATTCAGATTAGACAGTTTATGAGTATCATGAGTAACAGTTATTTATTGAATTTTACAGTTTGTAATCTTCTTCATTTACTCGGTTATGCTTGATAAAACATTCATACTATGTCACATACCATATATGGCTATTCTCCACACTACATCATACGCCAACACTGCATCACACTCCTCACCACAGCCAATCACTATGTCCCAACAGTGTGAGGTCACATACTAACTTTGCAAGATATTTCAAATTCTACATACTTTTTGGAAGGATAATAATTAACTTGCCATCCTGAAGATGTGATGGTCATGAAAGGTCTTAATTAAGTGCAATTATTTTTTTATTTGGCCAATTTGACCCAAAATCATCAGCAATTTCATGGAAAATATGGGTTGGTTCATTTTGCCTTGCAGTGGATGTTTTCATTCAAATTACCATTTTCCATGTAATGTGGAAAAAATTTAAATCATCAGATTGTTATCACTGTAATGCATGTAGCTGAAATAGCTTCAAAACCATCATATCCAATTATGAAAATGAAAGATCCCAAATATCGCATGAGAAAAAATATATTGACGCTCAAGAATATTGTTAAAAACAGACAGAGGTCCAAGAAGTTTTTCATTGCAAGCACACACTGTAAGATGTCTAGCTTCAAAGGAAAGAAGGAATGCGATTTATGAAGCTCTCCAAACGTGACCCACTTTGCAAAAATTATCTTATGTCAAGCTACCAAATGTTTTCCATTAAACTTGGCAATTTGAAATGAATTTGATAGTTTTCAAGTTTGCTTCCAATAGAAAAGCACAAAATGTAGGGAGATTGCATTAATTTTGGATGGCCTTGCATATTTTTCTATTAGCGAAAAGAGTTGCACACCATTTATCATTAAAACGCCAAAATGGCCAAGGGCCTGGGCATCACCTATCATGTTAACAAAAATGTCATTGCAATTTACTTTGAAAGATTCTGGGCTAGGTCTGTCTCTATCTGATGCTGTTTGTTTGATCCATATTCTGTTCTGTTAATAAAGCTGATGATATCCTTCAGAAAACTTAGCTGTTACACATAATGCTATATACTCACGGCAGTGGTTTTGTGTCGCGGCGAAGCTGTCTAGGTGCCAGGAAGGTACATTTCGGCGATTCAAGCCATTTTTGGACAATTATATAATCAATTATAGGTTATACATCATCGTGGGTGGATCCTAGGACGACGAGGCACTCGTTTTCTACGCCGAATCCCTGGTAATTTTTGCCGAAGCAAACCCCAATGAGGAAGAGAATTGTGTCAGCGAGTTGTGAGGAGCCTCGGTGAAGTTCCATTGCTTCAATGTTAAACTAGCCTTGCCCAGCAGTTTGTTGCTTCGCCCAAGCAGCCTTAAGCCTCGCCCAGGCACCTCACAAATCCTCAATTACGCCCAAGCAAAGAGGTGTTTCGGTGAGGCAGAGAGATATTACGGCAATTCATCAAAGTATTTGTATCAGCGAGTTGTCCAGGTTCATCGAAGTTGTAATGACTCAATGATAATGTAGCCTCGCCCAAGCAGTCTCTAGCCTTGTCCAGGCAATCAGTAGCCTCGCCCAAGTACTTTCAGGGTCTTTCATGCCTTTTGCACCATAGATCTTTGCTTCGTCAAGATTCAACAGGTTGAATCTTTGGTGATGCATATTTCTTGCTTCACCAACTTGTCACGTGATTTCTAGGAACTTCGATGAGGCAGTTCATGGTGCGCTGAAGACGAAATTATCGTCGCCGAATTGTTGAAACTAGTTTAATCATCTCCTACTTTCCTGGAAAAAGAAGAATCGCCGTGGCAAGTAACCCCTGATATGTCTCCGTGAGAATGTAGCATAAGCCCGTTCAAGCATCTCGAGAGTCTGTGAAGTTCCTGTCTTGTCATATAACTTCATGATGCAAAGAGCTGGAAATTATTACTCTCAACAACATGAGCAAATACATGAAATTCTTCACTAAAACATAACATCAATTCTTCATTAAAACGTAACATCAAAGACTCCCATGTAACATCAAAGACTCCAACAATCTCTTTAGTCATTTTAAATATCGTTTTTTTATATCAAGTTTGATCAGGGGAGTCTATTTTCCAACAAACAACTCCATGACTCAGACGCTTTCTTGTTGTTGAGCAACTTTGGTTCTTGGAGTGAACTTCAAAGTCCTAGTGAAGTGATGTGAGGTAATTTAAGCTCAAAGTCACTTCACTGCAGAGGAAATATAATGATTGCTAATGGTGCCACTTTTGAAGCTTTTCAGCAGCACTTATTTCATGAAATATCTGCTTCACATATGTTGCAAGTTTTTGTGCAGAATCGAAGAACTTTAGAACGATGTCCAATTCAAAAAGCAGAAACAAAGAAACATCCACAATTTCTCCATGGTTCCAAGAAGAAAACTTCATGAATAGGAGAGAGTAACCATAAAATAAGTTATATAACAAGATGCAAGCTTCATGTTCCCAATGGTGATGCTAATTTAACTAAAGTCTAGAAATTGTATTTTGGCAGTAAGTTTTTAGCCAATAAAACAATCTGTGATTAAGTCTAATGTTTAATTCTTGGTTTATTAGGGTGAGTACACCATGACCAAGGATGAGTTGGACTAAATGTATGTCTTCTAATCTTCCAGCTTTATCATACAGGCACTTACAATGCTAAATTGCTGCTGCTCTTCAGCACATTAAGAGCTATTTTTAGCCTTCTGTTGTGACATCATCAGCATAATATGATTGTTGTCTCAATTCATGTTTTGTTCAGAAATTTTTTAGAGTGAACCCAACATTTTCTGGATCCACCGCTTTGTTGTAGTTGTTTTCTTGACTTTTTCATGATATTTCAAATGTCTATCTACATTCCTTAACGCTCTATTTTTCTTGTAATTTAGCTGCCAAAAATTGATCATGCTCTTACTATGGCACTGCCTTTCTTAGCCAGAAATCCTTTAAAATGTTGTTGCTATAAATTTCATATCGAAAACTGTGATAAGATTCAATAAAATTTCGCAAAATTGACTCATATCCGGAACTAATTACAGCACTTAGGATGATTTAAAGTGGAAGTAGTGGCAATATAATAACTCAATATCTTTTCAGAAATTACCTCATTAAAGCAAGAACAAATTTTAGTCCATTTTTATTATGAGAGTGGGCTAAGAATTGACTTTTTATGATTTTGATATGAAAATGGCACAGCCACGAAATTCATTCAGCACTTAAAATTAGAAAGACAGATAATGGAAAGACAGAGAGAAATATAGAATACAAAGATAAAATAGAAAAAAAATATAATAGATACAATGTAGAAAAATGGATGGATAGATAGATAGATAGATAGATAGAAAGGCAGACATAACTGATTTCCGCTTTGAAATTGGAATGGAAAGCTTTCACCCACTTTCATAAAGTAACATTTTAATATCACTGGAGAATAGAATGTTTGGATGAAACAACATAGAGGCGATAGGAGGGGAGGGAGGGCAACAACAGGATTCTTCAATTGTTAAATTTTTAGGCTCAGTCCAAAGTGAGAGATAGCCAAATGTACCCTCAGCATCATATGGACAACATATAGCTCAATAAGCAATATGTGCCTTAATTTTCGCACAGCGAAACAGCCTGAATGAGCACAAGAGAGGACTCAAAAATCTCAACATCAACAGTCCACAGGAGGAAATTAGGTCAAGTGAGTCCAGCTTCTTATCAATGATTTAGTTTCGAATTTAACAAAACATTGCATATTCATCTTCGAAGGTGTCTTAAAATTCAATTTCTCCATTAGTATTGCATGTATCTATATTTTGTATGGGATATTTAATTAGTAGCCTTGACATGCTAACTTAAATTATTCACAGGTGAGTCATTTCTTTTTAAAACAGCCAACAAGAAAACATACCAAGATTGAAGTTAAATAATTTTTATAAACCAAGGATTATGTAAGAGTGAGCCATTAATGTACTTGCATATCACGTTTTTTTTGGTAGCTATTATGTATATAAACAATCTAACTTATACTTCAATTTGGCAGCTGTAAGTGTTGTCCCGGTCTGCAACAATAAAATGACCACACTTTTTTCCATTTAAACATAATTTATTAGATTTACTAGCTAAAGTAGCCTGAAATTACTTGAATGTAAAACTTTTATTATAACTACCCAAAAACATTTACTGTTGCCAGTTAACTTTTTTTAAGAAGAAGAAAATTAATACATCCGCAGTGCTATGGTATTAACCTTTTCTAATGTTTTACAAAAAGTTTACATCAGCTTGACTTTGTTTTGCCGACGGTGCAGGAAAAAGCTGAACAATTTTTAACGCCACAGAATGAAAGGAACAAGCTCTTATCAGATCACCTTGTATGACACCAACAAAGCCACTCTCCTGCCTTGGAGGTGATTCCACAGGTTTTTTTCTCAAAGGCAGAAGAGCAGCAATTCAGTATGGCCGCCAATATCAGGTGGAAATTGGATTTAGTATATTTACATAAAACATTCGCTTTCAACAGTCCTCTTTGCCCTGCTGTCTGGTTTGATTAAGCACACCATCAGATCAACCAGAAGATCACTGAGAGATAGTATGAGACCAGCAAAGGCCAATACCAGAAAAAATACATTGTACAACAACACAATGTTTATGTTGTTTGACCCGGAAAGGTTTGGCTCAGTGGTAACATGCTCAGCTGCCAATCGCTGGGTCGAGGTTAAAAACCTGCTCTTTGTGTAAAAACCTAGATCATTTTAAATGCTACCATGATATAACTTTGTTCATGGATATGCCCATGCCGGACTAGACGGGATATATGGTCAGTCTAATTATTTTGTCCTCAGCTTTATGTTCCTATAGTCTAGATTTTTTTTAACAAGGCCTTCCCTTGCGAATTCCTATGGATCATTCTCTGATGATTTTTTAGAAGACTTTGATTTAATTTCACAACATCTGAATCTTTTCGGTTAAGTCATTGATGGAAAGCACCTCTAACAGTTTGTGCAGATATCAACATGGTTGACAGTGGCAGAAAACTGTCCCAACCATAAAACGGCAAATGAATCTTTGGCCTGAAGGCTGGATGGCCTAATACTGTCATTCTCTACACCACTTGACATTTTAAGAACTGACAAAATCAGATCTGGCATTACTTAAAGAAATGATGGCCCCAAGGCCCAAGCTGGTAACAGAAAAGGAGCAAAAAGCTGATGCTTTACTGACACATTATTATATGTTTTATTGTGATATATTTTGGAAGTGTCAATTTTAATTATATTTATAAATGCCTTTCTATAATGTTCGGATAGCTGTGTACCAATGTGTTATTTAGTCGTTTAGACATCTAAACCATGTTTTAATTGATTCTTCATTTAGAGAATGCAGCCACAGAAAGTCAAGTAAGTGTTCATATGCTCTTAAGTGATGTCCAATTATAATATTATGCATATAACCAAATGTCGATGAATGAATGGAATGAGATATATCTTATTGACAAGTTATCCACTTATCCAATGCAAAGAATTGAAATGCAGTGATATTAAAATATTTTTAAAAGTCAAAAGAAATAACCCATATTTTCTTGAACTAAGTAAACTATGATATTTAATACATTTTTAATACACAACGTGCAAAGTTATTCACATGCATTTGTACCCTCTAAAACCTGCTGCGTTACTATAACGGCAGCTACCGGAATGAATAAAAAAAATGTGCCACTTTACAGCAGAAATCCGTCGTTTCTGTGGCACTGATTGTTGTTTTATTGGTAACTGCCGGAAGCTGGGTATACATGTAGCATATTTCAGGCATGGCATGCTACCCTCTTGTATGCTAATTGTGTCTGAAAGTCAGTTGAAGTAGGAAACTTTGTAAAAGAACTAAGAGGCTTTACTACATACTTCCCAAGATTCCTTAATCCCTCTTATTCATTATTTACCAAAGCTGCCAGTATTTTGGCTTTAATAGATTCCTATTGGTCAATTAATTCAGAATATTGCAACCAATTTTAGTAATTTACTACTAATTAGGCCAACGTAAATGATTTTCAGTTTCTCGTATATTTTAGGTACTGTTTCTGAGGTCTGTTAGTAGGACGAAAAAATAAGAAAACATGAAACTGAATTCTTTATAATGTTGATTATTTCAAAGGTAAGCTTTTCTGTCTGCAGAAGATGTGTTGGGTCCATAGATCAGAGAAGAAAACAATCAATCTTGTGTGGCCTTAAATCAAGGCACATTCCATCCACAATGATGTGAATAGCTGAAAAGATAATTCAATGTTCATTGTTGTCAACTTGCTTTGATTGTGCACACAAACCTGATGAAAAAGATGAAAAGCCTTTAAGAAAGCTGATTTAAGAACGGCCAGCACATTTTGCAAGCAAGTCAGGTTCCTCTGTTGATCAGGCCAATTTTCCATTCAGCAAAGTGAATGTAAATTCCCCTGATGTCGTTTCTTATTTGTCCGTATTTGGACACTCTTTTTTCCAGCCGACCCCTTTCTGTTAAATCCGATATCAACCTAATGGAACTTTGGCTGTGGTGTGAATACTAATCCTGCTCCAGCTGCAGACAAATGAAAAGCAAAAGTAAAATGAAGTGAGTCAATGCTTTATTTACTATCATTAATTAAAGTTTGATATATTTTTAATGTCCAGCTTTGCATAGATCTAAACGATTGTCAACCTTTGCCATTACAGTTGTCTTACATTATAATTATATTGTTGTGACATCATTGTTTCATCTATATGTATATACCTTAAGAAGTGACTAAAATATGGTTTTGTTTTTTTTTGCATAGTTGCCCAGGAACATTTTACAAATTCTAATTGTTGTTTCATCTGCAATATACTTTACTTCTTGCACATTTGTGATAGGTATAGTTATGACTCAGCCCACAATGTACTCTGATTTCTTTGTCGTTTCTTGTATTCCATTATTGCTGCCACAACTACAACTCATTGCTTTTAACAGAACTTCGCTGAACAATTGTCAAAGAAACATCCTCAAATTTCTTCATTCAACAAATGACCCGCAAGAAGTGACAAGAAAGAAAGATGAGAATTCTATTCTTCATATTGTAAGAAGCGGAATTCCTTTATGTTGAAGTTTGCAAACATGAAGAACCCAAGATTAAATTCAATAAAGCTTTGTAAAGTATTGTAAAGACTCAGATGAATTGAAGGAATATTGTGGATAATCTTTGAAATCACATAATGTCAATTTGATTACATACGCTCTGGCATTCAACCAGGTAGATTTAATTCTTGGGAGCTTTTCAACATACAAGAGACCGTAAATTGTAAGGTTTCTTGACCTTATACAAATTTTTTTATTATAGCAAAACTTTTCAATAGCTATGATGAAGAAACCATGTAAATACTACGATAAAGTGCACTTGTAACAATTATTACAATGCACCAGGCAGGGAGGATTATAGAAGATACTAAACCTAATTTAATTACAATGGCATGTGTAATTTCTGTGAAATGGAGGGTCCTGTAGTAATAGGACACACTGCGAAAAACTAGATTTTTTGGCATTACTTTTTAAACTCAACAAGACTTTTGTCTAGGCACATTTTGGAAATACTGTCTATATTATAACTAATTTGTGAAATATTCGGACTCAGAAAAGCTTTATTTTTGCTATATCATCATGTCAAATAAGCGTTTTTCTTCCATATACTGAAAAATGTAAGATTCTGTCATCTGTCATTGCTGTGGCTGCATATTTAGTCGTACGTCTCTTTAATGCAGGTCGACAGCCTTGCCCTGTGCCAGATTATTGACTTAAAGCTCAGCACCTAGCATTCCCTGTGAGAATGAACAGGCTGCATGGAAGCTTAGGCCCAAAAGTAGTTCATGTTGAGTCAGGAATTACGAAAAAAAAAATATATTGGCATTTAGACTGTTACATGCACCAACATGGAATAAGATGCTTGAACTTTTGACCTGATTGCTCATATGGAAATTGACTGATTTTCATCTGAGCGTGTTTCACAAATCTTTAAATTATGGAAATGAAAAGCCACAGATATTACATGACCAGAAATATATTGAAATGACAATCAAGAAAATTGTTTGAAATAGAAAGATTGCCAGGAAGTTTTTGTCAATATTTTTCAAAGCATTTCATTGCAAGCACTGTGAAGCACTCACTGTAAGTCGTATCTGACATCAAAAGAGAGAAGGAATAAGATAAAGCTTTCAGAACGTACCCACTTTGCAAAATGTTTCTTATCTCAAGTTGACAAATGTTTTTCATTAAACTTGGCAATTTGCCAATTTGAAAGGAATTTTTCAGGTTTGCATCCAATAGAAAAGCATAAAGTCCAAGAAGATAGCATTTTGGATGGCTTTACATATATTTCTATTATAGCCTCTAGAAGGAGCTGCACGACATTTATTATTACAACGCCAAAGTGGCCAAGGGCCAGGGCATCACCCAAAAAAAACCATCATGTTAAAAAAATGCCATTGCAATTTACTTCGAAAGATTCTGGGCTAGGTCTGTCTCTATCTCATGCTGTTTGTTAGATCAATATTCAGCTGATGATATCCTTCAGAAAACTTACATGTAAACCTCTATAAGCATCTCATGAGTCTGTGAAGTTTCTTTCTTACCTCACTGCAGAGGAAATATAATGATTGCTATAATGGTGCTACTCTTCAAGCTTTGCAGCAGCACTTTAATTCATGAAATAGCTGCTTCACATATATGTTGCAAGTGGTTGTGCAGAATCTTAGTACTTTAAAACGGTGCCCAATTCAGAAAGAATGAATAGGAGAGAGAGGAGAACACTGGAACAATTGGTGTAACCAAACAATTTATATTTATTTATAACAAGTTGCAAGCTTCATGTTCTCAATGGTGATGCTACTTTAACTAATTTGGCATTTCGCAGAGCAACAGCTGGGTACCATTCTCCTAATTTTTGCATGAGGATATAACACATGGTTTTAGAGTGGACTGGAGGTTTAAGGCACCCTAAGGACAGATCTGATAATTTGGCTTCTGTAGACCAGATGGGATTTCCCTTCTTTAAGACGCATATTGCTTAAAATCTATGCTCAGATCTGATAATTAGGAGGAAAGCATGGAAAAGTTTTACAGTATTGATTTTAAGGAAGGTCATTGTACAATATTGTTATTACCACAATGCATTTTTATTGATTTGGGGAAGGCTCTGCTGTTTATTCATCTTTTTGGAAATTCATGCTGTTATAATGGCACTACTTATTTAGAAATCCTTTAGAATTCAAGTGGCATCTATAAATTTCATTTCATAAACTTTGATAAGACTCAATAAAATTTCACAGAATTGAGCCTTATCCGGAACTAATCACAGCACTTAAGATGATTCATAGTGTTAGTTACCGTGGATGGTATTAGTATTAAAAAAAACTGTCAATTTTTTTAAAAGAAACCGATACATAAGCTCCTGAAACATTTCCGCACTACCTAGATTTCCCAATTGGCCCAAGTTTAATCTTATTCGCTTATTCAAAGGAGCTGCACACCAAGTACTCATCTATACTATTAAAATGATGGCATCCAGGATTTATCTCAAGTTTTACTGAGTGGATCTTCTTCCAATTAGCACCATATCTTCCTTGGCTCTGTAAGGCGGAACTCTCCCTTTTCAGCTCCATCCAACCCTTCTACATCTTCTTAATCATATTAATTACATTTTTTGCGCAGCAGACAATCCAACAGCTCTGCCATTCCTATCATAACACATAGTGACACTGCAATGCATTACCGAGGTGCCACCGTGGTTTTTGTCCCACGGGTAATACTTCATCACATGGAAAACAATACCATTATAAACAAAATGCCTATCCAATAACCAAAATACTACATGTATCTATCCTAACTGAAGGCCTACGAATGACGCCTAAGCTGTCTTTCGCTCTATACTGTGCCCTCCAATCTACGGGCAACTTACTAGTACTATGTTAAACCAGCAAAGGGCCTGTATGCTATTGCTATTTACTTCTAAAAATTCTGGCCTAGTTCTGTCACTATGATCTGATTCTATTCATATATTACAGCTAAGTAGATCATGAGGAAAACTTGGCTTTCACACATGTATGCATAAGATGTTTCAAGCTTCTCGAGCATCTTTCACTTTTCTTTCATCATATAAAACTTATTGATGCAGAGAGCTGGAAATGATTATTCACACCAAGATGAGCAACTGCAGAAAGTTCTTCATTAAAAAAGTTTCTTTATAACTTTAATATACTGTTAACATCAAAGATAATATCACTCTTAAGTTGCAATTAAAACCAGTTTGCTATATCATGTTTGATCAGGAGAGTCTATTATCCTACAAGCACCTCCATGACTCAGAAGCTTTCATGTTGTTGAGCAACTTTGGATCATGAAGTGAACTTCAAAGTCCTTGTGAAGTGATAGAAGTTAATTTAGCATCAAAGTTACTTCACTGCAGAGGAAATTTAATGATTGCAAATGGTGCTACTCTTCAAGCTTTGCAGCAGCACTCCAATTCATGAAATAGCTGGTTCATGTATGTTGCAAGTGGTTGTGCAATATCTTAGTACTTTAAAACTTGGTCCAATTTAGAAAGTATAAAACAAAGAAGAGAACTTCATGAATAGGAGAGAGAGGAGAACACTGGAACAATTGGTGTAACCAAACAATAAGTTATATTTATAGCAAGTTGCAAGCTTCATGTTCTAAATGGTGATGCTAATTGAACTAATGGTGCCACCAGGTGACTGGCTAATTTAGTATTTCGCAGAGCAACAGCTGAGTCCCATTCTCCTAATTTTTGCATGAGGATATAGCACATGGTTTTAGAGTGGACTGGAGGTTTAAGGCACCCTCAAATCCCTCATGACAGATCTGATAATTTGGCTTCTGTAGACTAGATGGGATTTCCCTGCTTTAAGATGCATATTGCTTAAAATCTATGGTCATATCTGATAATAATTATTAGGAGTAAAGCATGGAATTGATGTATTGAGTTTAAGACAGGTCATTGTAAAATATGGTTATTACCACAATGCATTTTTAGTGATTTGGCGAAGGCCCTGCTGTTTATTCATCTTTTTGGAAATATTCATGTTGTTACAATGGCACAACTTATTTAGAAATCCTTCAGAATGCATGTGGCAGCTATAAATTTCATATCATTATTATTATTATTATTATTATTATTATTATAAAGTCGACCGAATCAATATTATAGATAGAGAGAATCAGACTTGGTGATGGGAAACAGAGCATATCTCAGCTTCTGTTCAACCAATCTTTATGATCTAAAAGCCGTTGGAATCTGCATAAAAGACCCAATTATAAAAAATAAGCACAAATCGATTATCTGAAGTAAAAAATTTGAAAAATTGTAGCTAGATTATAGCACTAAGGTCAAAATTTAGCACCCTGAAAAGCTTTACAGATTGAACTGACAGCTCATCAATGAGAGCTTTTTGGTTAAAAAAAAGTGCTATCTAGTTCCAAGTCTCGACAAAAAAAAAAAAAAAAAAAAATTGGTTGAGCCCGTTCCAGGCACTGTGACACATCTTTCACTCAGGGCATGAAATTCACACAAAAGTTATTCAAAGGCCTAAAATGGAAAGAAAATTTGACCATCAAACCTCAATAATTTCCAATTAAGAAATGGATGGATTATTGGTGCTTTACGTCCGGTATTTGTGCACTTGGTAGCCTAATTAGAACAGGAGTAGGACACAGCAATGAGGCGACGGACGATTGACAGACCTGCCCAGCAATAGTCCGGTTGACCCCGCAAGAGCTGGTTTCGAACCTGGGACCCAGCGATTGGCATCCCCAGCATGCAACCACTGAGCTATAGCCCCCCCCCACCCCCATCAAAACTAACATACCTTGAAGGTGACATTGTTGCGGCTGCCAAAAGAGATTAATTCTAAGTACAATGCAAGCTAAATGTCACAGATGCAAAGAAAGGAGGCAAAAAAAAAGTTTACATGGAATTACTTTGATTGAAAAAAGATGGTGAGTTGATTGCTGGTTACAAAGAGTGAACAGTGAGAGTAATTGGGGGGGGGGGTAACATAACACAGCAATATGATGAATTATCTTTTTGTTTCAAAAAAAAAAAAAAAAATAGAGTCCAACACTTTTTGCAAAAATTTTGCTCGAAAACGCAAATATCTCATAAACTAGAAGAGATATCAGCATCTGGTTTTAACCACTCATATGACACTTTGTTTCTTCATCTTTTTGTGCCATAAATTTTGCAAATTTCTCAAAGAGCAATACATGCCAATGACTTAAAAAAGTTTTTTCAAAAAAAATTTATTGGAAAAAGTTTTGAAGAAAACCCTTTGATATTGCATAAACCTGGTCCCAGAACAAAACGACTGGGTGAAAAAAAATATGGTTTGCGAAACTTGAACGATTCCCCTACTTATGCATTTTGCCACCCAAAAAATGTCAAAAATGAGGGATAAAAAAATTTTAAACTTTCTTTGGAATTTAAAAGGTACCTGAACATGAAAGTTCATTACAATCGAAGCATAGCTGCACTTTTTCCGAGCCGGTACTATAATCGACTGCGACGCTATGAGGAAAAGAGTGAAAAACGTGCATTTCGCAATTTCTTCAATAACTTAAAAACCGCAATGAGGATATTGACGAAAATTTGTCAGAAAAGACTTCAAATGTGTCATGTTGCCTCTGTCAGATTTGGAAATTTTAGCTTTAATAGTTACCGAGTTACTGATTTTTAAATATGGTATGTTGAAGAGCCCCCTAGTGGCCAAAATCTACATGGAGACTGCGAGGTAAAATGTTTCACTACATTAGTAAAGAGGACCAATAGACCAATCACTCACAAGAAGAACAGCTAAGTCAATGCATTTTGTAATTTAAAAAATAGATAAAACCTCCTTTTTTGAATTTTCTATGAAATATTCTAACATCTTTAGGAAACTGGTTAGAAGCCTGGAAATGGCAGCAAAAGATGCATTGTAGTTGGGTTCATATGTCTATAAAAAAAATTTATACCTAAGAGGGAAAGATTTTGAATTGTGACCATTTTTCTAAAAGTAGCGTTCTACAAAAGCCCCATCTGAGCGTGCAACTCCTGGTACTTGTTACATGTTATAGGTGGCCCTGTGGCATGGTTGGTAAATTTTATGCCTCCACTCCCCCCCCCAAATTTCTGCATAGATGGACTGAGCAATTTTTGAGTCCAACACTTTTTGCAAAAATTTTGCTCGAAAATGCAAATATCTCATAAACTAGAAGAGGTATCAGCATCTGGTTTTAACCACTCATATGACACTTTGTTTCTTCATCTTTTTGTGCCATAAATTTTGCAAATTTCTCCAAGAGCAATACATGCCAATGACTTAAAAAAGTTTTTTCAAAAAAAATTTATTGGAAAAAGTTTTGAAGAAAACCCTTTGATATTGCATAAACCTGGTCCCAGAACAAAACGACTGGGTGAAAAAAAATATGGTTTGCGAAACTTGAACGATTCCCCTACTTATGCATTTTGCCACCCAAAAAATGTCAAAAATGAGGGATAAAAAAATTTTAAACTTTCTTTGGAATTTAAAAGGTACCTGAACATGAAAGTTCATTACAATCGAAGCATAGCTGCACTTTTTCCGAGCCGGTACTATAATCGACTGCGACGCTATGAAGAAAAGAGTGAAAAACGTGCATTTCGCAATTTCTTCAATAACTTAAAAACCGCAACGAGGATATTGACGAAAATTTGTCAGAAAAGACTTCAAATGTGTCATGTTGCCTCTGTCAGATTTGGAAATTTTAGCTTTAATAGTTACCGAGTTACTGATTTTTAAATATGGTATGTTGAAGAGCCCCCTAGTGGCCAAAATCTACATGGAGACTGCGAGGTAAAATGTTTCACTACATTAGTAAAGAGGACCAATAGACCAATCACTAACAAGAAGAACAGCTAAGTCAATGCATTTTGTAATTTAAAAAATAGATAAAACCTCCTTTTTTGAATTTTCTATGAAATATTCTAACATCTTTAGGAAACTGGTTAGAAGCCTGGAAATGGCAGCAAAAGATGCATTGTAGTTGGGTTCATATGTCTATAAAAAAAATTTATACCTAAGAGGGAAAGATTTTGAATTGTGACCATTTTTCCAAAAGTAGCGTTCTACAAAAGCCCCATCTGAGCGTGCAACTCCTGGTACTTGTTACATGTTATAGGTGGCGCTGTGGCATGGTTGGTAAATTTTATGCCTCCACTCCCCCCCCCAAATTTCTGCATAGATGGACTGAGCAATTTCTGTTCTTTATGTTACTGTCATTTTTAAACAACTCAAACATTTTCAATTGCCTAATTATGAGAGTCATCTCAGAATTGGGCACAATAGCTTGCTGGACTTGGGGGGGGGGGGGTTTCCCAGACTTGGAGCCACAGAATTCCTTGGTTACCTTTATGAATAAGGTCTAAATAATTGTTCAAAGCAGTCAACATCATAAAACTTGTTCTACAGGTCCAGTTGCTAGGGAATCACAAGGGAATTCCCGTTTATTGACATTTGAATTTTGAAAGCAGCAATCTGATTGGCTGATAAATAAAACCCCTGAATACAACAATTCATAATTGTCCAATGTAATCATTTTTTGTAGAATTTTTTTCTTTGAGCACCACTCCATCTTCCCTGATAATTTTGTGAAGATAAACACAGTGCATCACCCTTTATTATTGCAATTATTATTAATATAACTATATTATTGGTAATTATTCATTTGTTGAGCGCTACACCTTGCAGTAGTTATGCATTCTGGTGCGCTTTACAATAAAGACTAGTTAGGCCGCGGTTGCTGCCTCCTAGTACATAAAAATATGTTAAAATATATTAAAAAGTGAATCAAAACAATTTGAAATAGGTTGGCCGCTGTTGCTGCCTCCTAATCAAAGGTTAAAAAGGGGATGATTGTGATGGCTTTATTAAAATTGATTTAAGATCTTCCTGGATGATTAAAAGCACTTCTGAACAGCTCCGTCTTCAAACTTCGCTTAAAGGCAATGAAGGAGGTAGATTCTTGTAGATCTGCAGGCAAGGAGTTCCACAGCTTTGGTCCGTAAACACTAAAAGCCCTTGCGGCGAAGGTTTACTTCCTAACAGAAGGGACCTCAAGTGTAATTCCGCTTTTGCTAGCCCGAGTGTTTCTTGCAAATGTCTTAGTCTTGATGAGTGATAATAAATACTGTGGGGCCATGTTGTTCAGGCATTTGTAGACAAGGCTCAAGATCTTGAAGTCAATGCGCTCCTTAATTGGGAGCCAGTGGAGAGTGACAAGAGCATCAGTGCAGCTGGAGTACTTATCACGCTGAAGTACAACTTTCGCTGCAAAGTTTTGTATTCTCTGGAGACGTATAATAGACTTTTTGGGTAATCCACAAAGTATACTATTGGAATAATCAAGATGTGTGAGCACCAAAGATGAAGCCAGGAGTTTTGCCGTGTCGAGATTGATGAATCGCCTAATTGATGTTATGTTTCTGATGTTCACGATGGCTGTATTCGACATGGTTGAGATGTGCTTCTCCATTGTCAGTTGACTGTCAAACCACACTCCAAGGTATTTGAGATGATCCGATGTAGAAACTTGTTCATTGGCGACTTCAATGGATGATGTGATGACTTTTCCCAAGACTGTCTTGCTAGCGAAGATTGCTGTTTCTGTCTTGGTGGGGTTCATTTTGAGCATATTCGATGCCATCCAATTGCTGATTTTATGTAGAGAGGATTCAAGGCGTTTGACACAGCTCATCTATTCTGCAGGATTCGCTGGATCGAAGGAGTCAATGAGGCAATGGTCGTTGGCATATCCTCCAAGGATTTGTCCTTCATCTATGCAATTTGTAATTGTGCTGCAATACAAATTGAAGAGGATTGGACCAAGGCAGCTTCCTTGAGGAACGGAGAAGTTGAAGCATTTGACATCAGATTGGCTGTTTCTTATATTGACACAGAGTTTTCTGTCACGAAGATACAATGTAATCCACCCAAGGGCATTATCAGAAATTCCAAAACATGCCTTGAGCACCTCCTCTAGAATCTGGTGATCTACAGTGTCGAAAGCTGCACTTAAGTCCAATGATACAAGTATGGTGGCCTGTCCTCGCTCCAGTGACCAAAGTAGCTGATCCATAAGCGAGCACAAAGCTATTTCAGTACTGAAGCACTCCTTGTAGGCGCTCTGATGTCCACTATGGAGATCATGTGTTGACAGATATGAGTTCGACCGGGATACCACACATTTTTCAACAATCTTTGATACGTAACTGAGATTGCTTAGTGGCCTGTAGGCTGTAGTTGCTCAAGATAAGATCAAGGCCACTTTTCTTCAAGAGTGGCTTGACAGTGGCCATCTTCCAGTGATCACAAAATGAACCCTGGCTCAGTGATTGATTTTTGATTGCTGTGATTAGTGATGATAAGATGTCACAGTTCTCCTTCATGAGTGATGTTGGGATAAGATCTGTCGGACAAGTAGTAGGCCTGGATGTTCGAAGCATTTTGATCACTACATCTTGTGATACTTCTTCAAAACTCGACTATTGCGAATGAGCAACGCCAACCGGTTGATATTTTGGCGAGTTGAGTAGGTTGTCACGAATCTTCTCGATCTTTGCAATGAAGTAATCTGCAAACTCGCTCGCAAGGCGTGTGTCGTCATTTGTGTCTGGTAGGGTGTTGACTTTGGTTTTACCCATGAGACCCATGGTGATGGAAAATAATTGCCTCGAATTTCCGCTTGCAGCTTTGATCGACTCATTGAAGTGGGCTATCTTGCTTGCATGAAGATGATGTCGATATGCTCGTCTAGCAGTCTTGAAGTTAAGTAAATCGATGGGATCTTTCGTCTTCCTCCCAACTTTTTCTTGTTTTCTTGAGTTGGCTTTAAGATGCTTGGCCTCTGTATCAAACCATGCCACACAAGTCCTTGGTGTAATCATCCTCGACTTTTATGGAGCATGTTTCTGTAGGAGTTGTTTTAGGCGTTGATCATATAGTAACGCAAGCTGTGTGACATCATTGGTAGAGAAGGCCAGTAGTTCGTCGACGAGTCGGATGAGATCTTGACGGAGTTTGTCCTTGTCTATTTTTGATACGGCTCTTGATGTGATGGATACTCGGTGAATTGGAGGTTTGGGCACATTCAGATAGAAACTGGTGAGTGCATGGTCCGAAATAAAGTAATCGATGGAGGGTTGGGAGATGCGAAGATCACCATTTGCGGAAGTAATACACAGGTCGATTATATGACCAGAAGTATGTGTTGTATCAGTGGCATGCCGGTGCCAGTCAAAGGTGTTGAGAAATTCATTGAAGGACTTGGTGTCTGCATTATGAGGTTCATCCATGTGAACATTGAAGTCCCCAGTGATTAGTAATCTCTTGTCGCCATGACTAGCAAGAAGAGATGAACAGACGTCTGAAAATTCCGCAATAAACATCGGAAAAGTTTTCCTATTTTTGATGGATTAAGGTGGTCTGTAGACACACATGGCGAGAAATTTGAAGGCCTTAGATTGAATATTGCATAAGCACATCTCAAATGTAGAGTAGACTTGGTGTCTGATGATGTTGACCTTCAGTGCCTTGTTAAAGAAAATTCCAATTCCGCCTCCACGTGTGGAGCTGGTCCTTGGGCAACTGATGAAAGTGTGTGTTGTTGTGTTGAGGGCGTCTATAGATGCCTTGTCAATCGGGTTGTTGTCTTGTAGCCAGGTCTCCGTTACGAAACATGCGTCATAGCATGATTCAATATTATGATTAATGAAGTCATCAATCTTGTTTCTGATGGAACAGGTGTTGACCACGGCAATGTGAAGGTCCTGTGATTTCTGATGAACTATATTTGACTTCTGTAAGGGCCTAAGATGTGTTTAGTTGGAGAAATGTGAGTAAAAGGGTCTTCTTGAATCCTTGGGCTTCCAGAGATGGAGATGGAAGAGTCTCTTACGCACATCCCTCTTGTTGTGATGCTGATTAGACTGGAGTAGACGTAGTTGTTCGGAAGAGTACGCAATTTTTGATTCTGGAGGATTTGGATTTGCTCTTTCACTGTGATGCAAATGAGCATGATGTTCCACTGAAGGTGGGGTAATATCAGCGATGCGAAGTTCCTGGTTGGTGGTAGATGTGTGAAGTGAAGGAGAAGTAGCCCTGAAGCCGTTGTAATGTTCCTTTGCGATGAATGAAGATCTTTCGGTTAGTGCGCTCTCTTGGGTGGATGACAATTTTATTGAATGAGTGATCAGAATTCACATTTATTTTGTAATTGTGACACCAAGGGTGTTGGTCATGATAAGAGGGGCAAGATACCCATATTGATTATTGTAGTGCTTATACAAAATATACTGTCTCATGTGAGTTGTAAATAAACTTCTACTGGGATTATCAGTAAATTGTAGATTTATATATATCATAAACTGTGATAAGATTCAATAAAATAGCACAAAATTGGGCAATATCTGGAATTAATTACAGCACTTAAGATGTTTTAAAATGGCAAAAGTGGCAATAATAACTCAATCGTGTTTCGGAAATTACCTCATTAAAGCAAGAAAATGTCTTAGTATAGTTTTAGACTTTTAGTTCAGTTTTATTATGAACATGGGCTAATTATTGACTTTATATGATCTTATTAAATCATAAATTAAGCTACATATTGTCCATATGGTGCTGCAGGTACATTTGGCTCTCTCTCTCTCTCTTTCACTTTGCACTGAGCCCAAAGATTAACAATGTAGAACCCTGTTGTTGCCCCACCGCGTTGGTGGTGTTTCAATCACTTTAGTTTCACAAATGACATTAAAATGTCACTTTGAACATGAAAGTGCATGAAAGCTTTTCATTCCAAATTCCAAGAAGGACTAAAAAGATATAATTGACCTTCAATTAACTGCTCACTCTAAATGGAAATCACATAAATTGTCCATAGTATGGAACATTTTAAAAAATCCAAAAAATGTTTTATTATCGAAAGGTCACCGATATGTTCAAGTAAAAAGCAATTTTTAATAAAATGTCCATTTTTATGAACATAAATAAAGTCTTACTCTTTTATATTTGAATGGAAGGGAGAGCTGGGAATACGTGGAAATGCTGGGTGTGCAAGTGCCAGTATCTGTTTTGAAAATGTATTTGGTTGTAGACTCACTGTAAATATTTGCCATGTTAGACTATGCATACATATTTGCTATTTTCATTATTATCGTTTTCATAGCTACATGTTTTTCAAGTTTGCAATTTGCTTCATTCCAAAACTATGATGTCAGAGATTAGTTGAATAATTTTTGTTTATTACAAGCACAGATTTCAGGAAACTGTCAAATTGCAGTGACACATGCATGATGTATGTTTCACTATGCACTGTAACTGAACCAAACAGACTACTTAGCCTCAAAGGAGAGTTGCAATTACTTACAAAAAAAGTTGTTTGAAATTGTGATCACTGGTGGGCAGTTTTACGGTATTTGCACTCGGCCGATTTTTCGTCTTTAAGCAATTACTCTGAGAAAAGTATGACAGGTACGCAGAAATTTGTCTTTGTGGCAGTCTTGCACTATATTGAAGTATAAGTGTACCAAATTTTACCTTGCTACGATGCTTACTTTTGAAACAGTAGGCGATTTATGACCAATTCTTGCACTTTTTTGTGTCTCACGGAGAGTTTCACATATTTTAATGGCAACACAGAAAAGCAAAGGCAGGCACTTGCGATTCATGTTAATGATGCCTGTCTATACCCATGTCTTGGGCATAAAATACAACAGGTTTCATCTGAATAACTTATATACAACATGACTTGGGTCCTTAAATGTAAAAAATGGCATATGTCAAAAATTTTGTTTTCGATGGACCATCAGTTGCTTTATATGCTAGTATGAGTAGGTATCAAAGAATGTGTATACTGTTTGTGTTAATTTTGAAGCTTGAGACATATCTCAAGGTAAAACAGAAACATTTGTTTCACTAACCATACTTGGTCTTCAGAATGTGAGGCTTGAATGTGATGTCAAAAAAAGCATGTCCTCTCCAACCCATAGAAAATGTGTGTATCTTTTGCTCAATCATGTGCCTTTACAAGTATGTGACAAATACAAGTTAAAAAGATATCCAGGCCATGTTCATACATTTTCTTAGAAATTAAAATTCATGATGTCAAAAAAATGTCCTCTCCAACCCATCAGAAATTTTGCTCTGATTTGTGCGTTTTAACACTGGATTCATTGAAGAAACGGCCATGGTTATACAAACTAAGTAAACCTGGATGCCTAAAAAGGGTTTTGATAAGTATTGAAAATGTCAAATACATTATCTTTCGTTATCTATTACATATATTGAGAAAATCAAAATTGAGAAAAAAGTTGATTTATTTGTGTCATATATCGATATAATTGTAATTTTTCACTATTAACTGAATGACTTTAAAGGATAATAACCAAATATCTTGCTAATGGAGCCATCAAAGATGATTTTTCAAAAGGCGCCTGATTTTCGGTAATTTTCGGCGGTTTTTTGCTCCAAAACACTATGTTTGACACAGCCGAACACCTTGAGTTTCAATCGTACAGTTACAAAACTTGACATGGGGTTAATAGGATACCTAGGGATTATTAACCATGGAAATCATGTGTCTTTTGAGACTAGTACCCTACTCAACAGAATCTTTCAAGGTACTGGCAAGCCAGATTTCTGTAATTTCATAATAAAAATGGTTAAAAAAAATTGTGGCATGTTTAATCAAAATTTCAGTTTTGTATGGGTTTTGATGTTCCTATGCAACAATGTGGCTTGATTTCCAAGAATAAGAATGGGTGAAAATTGTTTCTGGATGGATATTTTTCCTGATAAACAGTTTTTTCAAGAATCAACCCTTGCCTACTTTAAGTAGCGGTATTTTGGTAGTGAACCACCAAATCACTTCAGTCCTCTTTGATTATAGAAACAGTAATATGTTAATTTTATGATATAATGATGGAAATTCTCAAATCCAAACTTTATTTTGACCCCCCATGAGACACTTTGAGTGCAAATACTGTAAAACTGCCCTGGTGTCTTGTGAAAAACTGCAACTCGTTTTGTTTGGAAAACAATGAGGTGCAACACTCAGCTTAGACCTTCATTGTTTGTTGTGGTTGTACACAAATAGTAACATTGCCTGACAGTTTTAAATTCCTTTGTCATTAACTGTGATGTTAAACTCTGAACTGATATGTCACAGATTGAAGATTAGACCAATCACATTGACAGATACCTGATGATGTCACGGTTTAACGGCAAAACGAAGTTTTTCAAAAAACACATAGCTATGAAAACGATAATAACTTTTTTAAAATAACAAACCATTTCTCTCCCTATCTGATGCTGATTTTTAAAGCTACATTATATAAATGGTCTGTTTACAAGTTTCCATATTACACAGCCTATGAGTTCCTTAAAAATCTTTGCTTTCATGCATAAGACATATCAGTCTGTCAGGTTTCATGCTATAAACTTCCAGATGCAGAGTGCTGGAACTGATTACTTTCATTAATATGAACAACTGCATATAATTCTTTTTAATTGATCCTGGTTTTCCTTAATATTATCTTTTCATAACATCAAAGACTCTAACAATCAACAACGCCATTAAAATTGCTGCTTTTAATATCATGTTTGATCGGGAGAGTCTATTTTCAGGAAACAGATACAGTCTCTGTGATTCAGAAGCTTTCATGTTGTTGAGCAACTTTGGAGGGAACTTTACAGCTCTAGCAATTGATCTGAAGAAATTTTTTTTTTCTCATTGCCAGAGTGGACCTATGATGTCATAGGTGGATACTCCATTCCCATCCCTAGAGGATATGCAAAATTGGTGCAATCAATTATGCCATAGGTCAAACTGGCCAATAGCATCCGTTGTGGACAGTTTCATCATAGCCTTGCTGTTACATCATTGCCAGAGCGGCCAATAATATCACAACTCAGGTGCAAGGTTGGACTACTCTTGACTCTGCTAAAAAGCTGTCAATTGATCCAAGTGTCTCCATATTAACTCCTGTGAACTATGTTAACCTATACAAAAATATAGGATTAAAGTAATTGTTGGTAGTTTAACACTGAAAGGAGCCACCAACAAAACTGCATACGGTAAACAAAATGCTTGACTTGACAGCTCCATATCTAATCCAATTTAGATCAGTAGCATGTTGGCGAGCAACTGTGATTAATTTCTAGTTATCCTCTTAACCATGCTTGGTTGAATTTCAGGCACTTTTGGTATCACTAAATAATAAACAATCCCCCCTCCCACTTAACACCTGAGTTTTTGCAGTGGTATAGGTTCCAATGGAGTCTCCAGCTTTGACATCAAAGGTCCATACTATGAAAAAAATGTATTTCTTCAGAGCAATTGCGAGAGCTGTAAAGTGCCGACGAAGTGATTGAAGTTAATTTAAAGCATGGAAACCTGAACAAAGTTACTTTGCTGCAGAGGAAATATAATGATCGCTAATGGGTGCTACTCTTCAAGTTTTGCAGCGACACTTTCATGAATGATCTGTGTGGCAATGAAGTTGCAAGTGGCTAAGGAGAATTTAACTTAGGCAGTCCCAAAGTAATAAAAGTCTGAATTTTATCTCTAAATATGTTTATAGCCCCTCCCTAGGAGAGAGCAGTGTTGGAGGTCTCAGTCTCGAATGCCAAATCCTTGGCCTTGCTTGGTCTCTGGTGTCTTAGGGCCAGTGTTGGAGGCCGGCATTGGGGCTATATTTTGATGGCCTCAGTCTTGGCTCGGTCTCAGATGCCCAATCTTTAGCCTTGCCTCGTTATCAGATGTCCCGCCCCCGACTACTTCTCTGAAAGTGAGGCTATAGAACAGATGATGGGTTTGAAGGTTGCTTAGGTATTTCTGGGAAATTACTTGTTGCTTTTTATGCATATGACTTTATGTATTTCTTGTAATCATAATGCCTAGATCACACGGAGACGTAACAGATGGTTCTTGTCGCGTCGCTTCTTGCTTTTCCAGGAAAGAGGGAGGTTTTTAACCTACATTCAACAATTCGGCGACGATATTTTCGTCTACGGCGCTTCTTAAACTTCCTCGCCAAAAGTTCCTAGAAGTCACATGACCTTATGGTGAGGCAGGAACTTGCTTCACGAAAGATTCAACCTGTTGAATCTTTACGAAGCAAGAAGCCACGATGCAAAAGACCTGAAAGACCCCCAAAATGATTGGGCGAAGTTAGAGACAGCTAGGGCGAAGTTAGAGGCAGGTTGGGCGAAGCTAGAGAGTGCTTGGGCGAGGCTACTTATCATTGAGTCAATGGAACTTCGGCGAAAAAAGAGAACAACTCGCCAACGCAAACAGGCTGTTGAAACGCCGAAACAGCTACTTGCTTCACCGTAAAAGGTATTTGCTTGGGCGTAATTGAAGATTAGGACGAAGTAAGAGGATGCTAGGGCGAAGCAAGAGCATGCTAGGGCGAAGAAAGAGACTCCTTGGGCGAATCTAGTTTAACATTGAAGCAATGGAACTGCGCCGAGGCTCCTGACAACTCGCCGACACAAGTCTCTTCTTGCCTCGTCCGTAATTACGAGCGATTCGGCGTAGAAAACGAGTGCCTCGTCGTCCTAGGATCAATCTACGACGATGAATAACCTTTAATTGATTATATAATTGTCCAAAAATGGCTTGAAATGCCGAAAGTTGGCGAAACTGAAGTTCCTGGCACCTCTACAACTTCGCCGTCACTTAACCACTCTCGTGAGACACTAGCATTAGATGCCTCAATCTGCTAAGAGCTTGTAGCTAAAATTTTTCATCTTCTGCTACAGATATAATGTTTCAAGATGCTTTATGTATTAGAAACAGCAATATGTTACACTTTCCATCATCTTAAGATGGCTGGTAACATAATCTATGTTGTTTTTACATATCATCCGTTATCTCTCATGTAAAGACAGGATAAAACACATGTATTAATCAGCATAGAAATTATAGGCCTAGTCATAATTTGTAATAAAAGCCTGTTGTCCCCTGAATAAGCCTTGTGTTTATTATGAATAATGTGATATCATAATTGTTTAGAGGTTTAGAGGTTATAGCACTCATGACCACATAAAGAAAAATTGCAACCAAACTAAGCTAAGAGCTTACCATTTGGAGACCCATTGTCGTGTGTAGCCAGTATTTGTCATCCTCTGTAAGCAGAGATAATGTTTCATGATGCATTAGGTATTACAAACAGCAACATAGTAAACTCTCCATCATCTTAAGACAATTATTACCATGATCTAGGTTTTTCCCTGCTTTGTTCATTAGATATCAGACAATGATGGAGAGCAAGATTACATGGAATTAAGTGTCACAATTTGTAGTAAAAGCCTGATGTATTTGAAGACTGGATCAGCCATCTTGGATTTATTATGAATGATGTGATATCACATAGTTGTTTAGAGGTATTTGCTCTTATGTCTGCATGAAAACATGCTGAAAAAATTGCAACCAAACAGCTAAATCTTACAATTCATCATATTCTACCGAGACATGACCTATATACACCATCTATAAATACAATTATACAATTTCTCAAGTATTTGATTTATGTATGGTTGGATTTCAAGAACGCTCAATAAGAATATGGTCGACACTAATAAATTTCCAAATTGGCCTAATTTGACAGGAAATGATAAATCTAGTGGTAGGTTCAAAATACGTTGAAAGGCAACCACAGTGTGGAATATAACAGCTTTGAAATTTGTGGTTTCCCAAACAATTAATCCACCCTTTAGAAATAAGTTTTATTATATTCCACCGGTTCTGCACCCAAGCTGTCAGTCCTGACGGTAATATAATTTAAGCAATGGTGCATCCCAGGCTGCTGAATAATTTGCTGTTTCACAAGAAAACAGCTGAGCCTCATTCCTTTAATTTAAGATAGAATGTAGTACATAGTTCTTGAGTGGCCTGGGTTAATGATGCCCCAAAGTCAGATTTGATAATTTTACTGCTGCTGAACAGATGGGGTTTCTGCGTAGGGTCTGAGCCAGCATATTGAATGATATATATGGTCGGATATAATAAAATGAATGACAGTGATAAGAGATTTATAAAATGGGGTTTAAGGCTATAGCTTGCCATGGGTGTAATTGTACTTCGTGTTGAAATGCATCATCCCAAGTCATACCATGACAAAATGGCCCATAACCTCTGCTAATTCATGAATACTTAATTAACTGACCCAGTTTTGGCTCAGCTACATCACAGTTTGAAATTGTTGCTTCTGTTTCACACTGTTACTAATGGAGAAATTGTGTATTGTTGAAAGGTGCTATCACAGTTCCGAAAATTCCATTGAATTATGTATTTCACAGTTCTGAAATGAAACTGTTTGAAAGTTTGCTTGTTTTACACTGTTTTTCTCAGTTGCCAGTAATCCTCTAAGTGTCCATAATCGGACTAAATCTGCATGCCAAATGCTTATGACCTAAATAAGCAGCCAATCACAGAAGAAGTTGGAAATAGCAGAAAGCCCTGTCCATTTTAGCAGGGCTTGCGTGTGGAGGATGGTTGAAATGGCTTTTGCCTATGTAGTGGACAATAAACAAATGCAGGCATGTAGACTTAACATCTTCCGGCTTGAAAGGGTCTGCCATTGGTGTAATTGTATTGTGTGTTGAAACGGTGTTCGCCTATGTAGTGGACTATAAAAAGGTTTATACCATTCGACACCTCTGTCAGCCAATCATATTACAGTATTTCAGGGGAATAATTCCCATATTCTTTGTTGTCCAGTTATCCTCTCATGTTTGACTGTTTGAGTGTTCGTCTCATGGTATATGCCGGTTAGTCACCATGGGATCAGGAATATGTGTTTATCATACCTCGGCCTAAAGGCCTCGGGTGATAAATCACACATTCCCTCTCCCGTGGTGAATAACCTTGACATAAAATAAGGCTTCATACTATACAACCCTCGGACACTCACAACTAGACTTATTATGCAGGGCTGCATTTCCACTTCCTCTAATTATGCTGAATACTTTTCAAGTACATATTCATTGTTAGAATAGAACTTATAAAAGGGAGAGGACTGCCGCCTGCATAGAAACAGGATTAGTTCTACAGTTAGAAACTCCTGTCAATGAAATCCATTATCTGTCTACAAATTCAGTGAGAAAATACCATACTCAAGCATAAGATGCAAAGCCTTGAAAATTTGGAAGTTGATGATATCGCGTGCAATTTAATATTGATTGTGAAGGTAGCCTTGATGTAAATGAAAAATATCTCTTGCTAATTGTAAATAGAGAATAATTGACAACAAATCAAACAGAGGCCAAGAGTATAAATTTAGTGAAAATATGATGTTGAGCATATAATTTTATCAAACAATGATTTACTTATAGACTTATTGATGACATACACTGTAACAAATTGCTGTAGTTTGTACAGTGAATTACTGTAGAAACTACCGTAAGCTGCTATACAACTTTGATACAGTAAGTTACTGTAAAAACTACAGTACAAAAAACTTTACTGTAAGTCTTTCTGTAAGTGTTACCGTAAGCTACTGTAAGCTTCATATTACGGCAAGTTGCTTAAGATTTTACAGCAAACAAAACTTTACAATAAGCCTTACTGTAAAATTAATGTTGCTGCAAGCTACTGTAAGCTTCATATTGCAGCAAGATGCTTGTGATTTTACTGCAAGCATTCCGCTACTCTAATTCTTTGTAACACTGCTGTAATAACTACAGTAAGCCATGTTGCTTATTGTCATGTCTACAAGCAATGGCTGAGCATTAAGTACTAATTAGAGATATTATATTTGAAAATAATCATCCCTCATATTTATGTTCATGAAGTATGTTTTTTAAATCAATTCAATAATGTTGCAGATATACATGTAGATATTTGTATCAAAATGTTCAACCAATTATCAAGTAAAATACTTGATAAAAAATATATGATTATTTAAAAATGTGGACTATACACTCTATAATATTAGGCATTTTTGTTTTTATTCCCTGAAATATAAGAATTTACATATTGTATGTGGTAAATTCATTTATAAAAATGGCAAACATATGAAACTGACTTTGAAAAAAATCTGTTTTGTGTAGTATTTGATTGACAAGTTAAAAATTTACTGTATTACATTTGTAGAATGTGACGCAGAACTGTGACCCAGTTACATAAATCGAATCTACTGGCAGTATTAGGCAATTGTATTGAAGTCATTCTTGGACAGTTATTCAAAGGAGCAGGTGGCACTGCTCAAAAGCTCCATCTTGCACCCAAAGGACCAATCGGGATATTTTGCTGAAGTCTGAAATGCTGTTCAAAATTATGGAATTTCTTCTATTTTAAATACTGTTTGAATTTTAGCATCTCATCAAGTTCATTGGTTATTCTATCCATCGACATGTTTTAACAATTATTTTGTTTATAATAGTTTCCCTGGATTTGAATAATTAGACCCTTTTGCACTTCAACGCCTGTCTGCAACCTTTCCCATTCTGTACATGAGAATATCATATTTGACACCTGACCTTTACTTTATATGTCAAAATTATCAAATAAACTGCCTTATGAATCCGGAGGTAATGACATTTCAGAATTCCTCGAAAAAATTATCAGCTTTGACATTTAAAGTTTTAATATTTGAAGCTACAAATGTCAAGCATGTATAAATCAGACCGTCCTCTTGAAATAAAATCTGGCAAAAATGGTGATTTTACATCTGAGATTTTCTGGTAAATGTCTATAGAATGTCACGATACTTACACATAGCCTTGCGTGTCAAATAAGATTGTAGTAATTTTGAGCGAATCGATCAACACTGCACTTGGTAAGATAATTATTACAGGAGGAGGACGTAGGTGTGAGGCAAAGGATCATTGAAACAGCAATTCAATATAGGCCAAGATGACCAGATTGGCAGCCTTGTACGCAACTGGCCATAAGACATGCACAGAGGTGTTTTTCAATGAAATTGACATTGACTCAATAAACATGTAAATAATAAGCAGGTCATGTTTAGTATTCCGTTCATCTCCTTTCTAACCAAACTTGTGCTCAGATCCCCTTCTTTTTTTCAAGTATTGGCAATTTAGGCCATCACTTTAAATTTAGGTCAGTGCTGGCCTCAATGCCCTCAGAAATGGTCTATCAACCCAATTGACCCAAGGAGAGGGCTCTAGGAAATCATTAGGGTCCTTATCAGTTAAGAGTAATTGGACTCCTGCTACCCAATGGGAGGAAGGTAATGAAGCTAGTTAGGCTACTGTTCCTTGCTTACTATTGTGCAGTTACTAGACGCAAGAACAAAGCCAAATAGAATTAAAACTCACAATATACATAATATAAAAGCATGTTATTGTACTTTTTTCTTTTTATTCAATGAGAAAGAAGTATTATATATAAAACAAAATAAATAAAATATGAAATGACATTTTACAATGATAATGAATTTCGATCGCACAAGACTGTTCATTTCGGATTTGCAATGAATGCGCTGATCACGAGATCGCTTAGATGTTGTGGCTTTGATGTCTATGGGAGGAAGAACACTCTGCAAAAATTGCCATAACAAGTTCTCAATCTTTGTAAATCAGAAAAAGTTTTGGTACAAGTGTCATTACAATCCAAAAACAAAGGAAATATCACATGGTTTTAGTAACTTTTTGGAGTGGCCTAACTCCCTCACTTTCAACATACTGGTCTGAAAATCCACCATGCTGTTATAATCAGACTCATAATCTAGAAGCCTTTAAAATGTGGCAGCCATAAATCTCATATCATCAAATGTGATAAGATTTAATAACTTTTCACAAAATCGGGCCATGTCTAATTACAGCACTTAAGATGATTTAAAGTGGCATTAATGACTCAATCTCGTGAAAGTTTCCAGAAAATAACTTCTTCGTCTACTGTCATTATGATAGTGAGGGTAATTATTGACTTTGCATGGTCTCCTTTGGAAGCACTTATGGGTAGATGTTGTTAGCTTTTACCCCATCTGTCTGATATTATTGCATTCAAGATAGCTTTTCGCAGTCCAGCTCCAGATAAATTTATCGGCCATGAAATTAGCCATTGTATCAGTGTCTATTCTTGTTAGACAAGTGATTATGGGAGGTAAATATAAGATATGTTAAATACTATTGCTCTCTATTTTTAGAGCAGCACTTTCTCACAGGGGCAGACTAGCAGCATTTCGGCCCCGTGGCAAAATAAGTCAATGGGCCCCCCAGGTCCCCATCATTGGTGATATTTATAAAATAGAAAAGCAAAAATAAAACAGGACAATTATATAAATTTGGTGAACTGTTAAAATTAGGGAGGGGCACGCACATGAGAGGGTGCTATCATTTCAAGTTAGCATGGTTTTAGCACACAATCATGAACCTTAGAGCAACATTTCTCTCTTTACTTGAAATTTTTATTTTTTGGCATCTTGCATGGGCCCCCCTGAGTGGATGGACCCGTGGCAGCTGCTACTTTGCCACATAGGCCAGTCCGCCCCTGCTTTCTCAGCCTTTTAATAAGCACAGGTTATTCACCACAGCAAAGGGAATATGTGATTTATTGTTTTAGGGTTTTAATCCAAGAGTCATAAACACACATTCCTGATTCCATGGTGAACAACTGGCCTGTTCCATGAGACAAACACTCATGCATGAGATGACTAGTGGACAACAAAGTTGTCATAACATAATGTAATGCCGTGTGTTGTCCAGGCTTTTTACAGTCCTTGTCATACTTACGTCCAATCTTAAGTTCTTTTCTATGCTGTTGAACTGTGGTGTCAGAGATATAGCATTGCAATATATGTCAATTAACCAAAAGCTGTGATGTCAATTTAAACTGGTCAGATTCCCCAGCTTCTAGCCAATGTTGATCTTCCTGAACAGAGCGTCACAGTTTCAACACAGTGTCAGAGAATGAATTTTATTAGGGATAGTCCCTCCAACCACATCATCACAGCTTGATAGCCAATGGGCTAACAGTAAACTACACATCACAGTTCAAACATTGATATATTGAAGGAAGCATTACATTTGTGATCCCAATGATTTATCACAGCAATCACCAGTCTAATCCTACCAAATGGTAACTTTGTGAGCATTCACAGTAGACAACTGTTATAATCCCCACAGAGTTGTTTGATTAATCTACTATCTTGATAACTTACAACTTTAAACATTGATGGAATTTGGTATAAAAAGAAGGCTTTTACAATTTGTGTGTAAACACTAAACACATGGCTTATGTCATGTATATTTGTTCTGGCAGCACATTGGCTGAGAGGCTGTGATGTCAAACCTGTATGGGTTTTCCCAGACCCAGTTTTCACTCTGACACTTGAAACTGTGATGCTCAGTATTGTCGATTCACATTGCCTAGAAGCTGGGGAATCTGACCCAGTTTAAAATGACTTCACAGCTTGAAGTTAATTTAAATATATAGATTGCAATGCTAGAATAGTGTCATCTCTGACATCACAGTTCAACAGCATTGAAAAGAACTTGAGATTCCACATAAGTATGACGAGGACTGTAATTGAGGCATTTCACCAGCCATTCCTCATTATATCAAATTTTTTTCATACCATAATCAAAATTTGCAATACAGAGACATGAATACATTGTGGTACTGTCTTACATAGGTGTGCTGAGCGCACGTTTTTTTTTTGGGGATGGGGAGCGACATTTGCTGAATTTCAAAATCTTAGGACCATTTCAAATGAAATTGCCTGGAAATTATTAATTTTCAGTCATGTTTATTTTAGACATCTGCCAAAATTTTTTAGCCTTTTCGCCAGAATCTTACTGTTTCCAAAACTTTGGGGGTGGGGATTTATCATGAAGTATTTTGTGAAACTTAAATTGCAAAGTTGGCTTCTGAAGGGTTCTGCAAACTCATAAACTGAATTTCATGATGTAGATTTCATGTATGATATATATGCTAGACGATTCATTAAACTTAATTTAAGGAAAAAACAGCCCATTGGCAATATAACAACTTAATTTTATCATATGGTAATAAAAGTTTTCACGAAAAGCTTGCATATGGAAATAATGTTACTGGAATCGGTGCTAGGAATGTGGATATACACTTTAATCCATTGTTTGATTATTCATATCATATATATTACCAGATGGGCACACCAGTTTGAAATTAGTTTCTCCAGTAGGATAAACATTAATCACAAAATGAATATGTAACAGCAACATTGAACATGACAGCTTCAGCCAAAATATCATGTTTGCAACATACCATTTATATGTCAGAAATTATCTTATAAACTGGCTAATTTATCAGAAATAATGTGTCAGCTTTGACATTTCAAATGTTGAAAATGAAATTGTCACGTAGAAATCACATTCTGATATATGAAATATACAATTAACTTGATTTTCACAATATAAGACAATATTTCAGTGATAAAAAAAAAAACTAAGATGCATGTCGCAATCTGAAACTTGCTGTTAAATAGCAAGACATGGTATCAATCAAATCCATTAGTTGATTCTGAATGTTGTCTTTAAATAATAATACCATAAGGCTCAAGTATTCCTTTAGTGAAACAACCTACACCGTTACCAGAGGCGGACCCAGGGGGGGGGGGGCTAGGGGACCGCCCCCACCCCAAATCACTGAGATGAAAATTACATTTTGAATAATATATAATATATGGAGTAACAGGAGACCATTACTGCAGAAAACAGAAAACTACATCCTGTGAATGCCGAAACAATGGCCAGGTCTGCATCTGCCAATGGTTATATCAAAGAAATGAGGATAATAAATGTAATATCAGTTTTCAAAAAAAGAAAACAATGTAAGAAACACATTTTTGAAACATGATAATTATGGATATAACAAGAAGTGTTTCAAACTAAACAAATACAAACCTGGATATAAAATAAAACACAAAAGAGAAACTGCAACACTCAAACACTTTAAACATATGCCATAAAATGAGCAAGGATCAGAAATATTTGCCATGTGTAGCCATACAGCCTCTAACCCCATGCGGAGAACCCAGCTGTTCTTCTGGCACCCCTGTTATATGATTTTGCCAAGGGACGATGATACAGCCCTTAGGCTATGCTGGCACTATGTGCAGTATTCTGTCTCGTATGAAGCTGATAAGTCTCAGCTGTTTTGGGCTAAGCAGTTGATTAACATGACCCATTCAATATGCAATATTCCTTAACGAAATGGCACTCAATCTATCCCATTTACTAACAAGACAAACTGTTACAGGTAACTCTTAATTATTTGGTAAGGAGATAAAAATTATAGGGGAAAAATTATTATTTCCAAAGGGCTACCCTCAAATCTGCAACTTTAGGGCTTTAAGGCAATCTAGAGTCAGAAAATGGACAGCAAGATGACCCAGATCATTACCAAGGTGTCTCATCCTACAAAAAATGGCCCTGACTCAATAAATGCGCAAGTAATCATGTCTTATTTAGTATTCTGTTCACCTCCTTACTGACTGACGAAGTTATAGCCTGCCCTTAGAACCACTCCTTCACACCCAGTATTGGCAATTAGGCCCTCACTTGTAATTTAGGTCACTGCTGGCCTCAATGCCTGAAGAAATAACCTTTCATCCCAATTGACCCAAGGAGATGGCTCTGAGAAGTCATTAGGTCCTTATTAGTTAAAAAGCAATTAGATTCCTGAGGCCTATAGCCAAGAAGGTGATGAAGCTAGTTACTGTTTCTTTTATGTAGCCCTGTAGCTTTGTGGTAAACAAGCGTGCCCTATGTGCAGCAGTGGATACAGGTCAAAACTTCACTCCAGCCCACTGTTACCACTATAATATTCGGTATGATTGTCGCTCAGGGTATGAGTGCTGGTGAGAGTATTTACCTGGAATGGGAGGTGTATCGAATATTACGGTATTATTCTGTTATTATATTGAAGTTATTTATTTCTGATTTTGTTAATTGATTTTCTTGTCTACTTAATTTGTCAATATTCTCAATCTCTAGCTATAAAATTTGCAGTGAAATGGTGTTTCCTTTATACTATTTTCGTTATAGAACTTAATATCAATTTAATCCCATACTAAATGAAATTTATTATTGTCACTACTTAAAATTAACTTTGACCTTGCTTGCACTAATCTGTTTTCAGAAAGCTGAAAAGGCAAAGATACAGATAAAATATCAATCGGCAATAATAATGTGTATGTTAATTTTTCTACAATTAATATTTTTGTATTAATCTAAATATGGCCAAAGTATTTTATCAAAGTACGCATGTCCATCAGACCATGTTGTAATACTTTAATGAATCTTCCAATCTCCATATTCTCCAAGTTTTGTGTGGCGGTAATCAAATTGAAGTTTTTCAAGTTTGATGTCAAGTTGGCGAGTTTCATTCCTAAAGCCCCTTTCCAAATGGCCACGTTGGACTGCGTTTGTTAATTAGGCCACAAAACGCAAAGGATCCGCAATGGCTTATGCAATGGTATGCACAGCTATGCAAGAGTAGGCAGAGATACGCAAGCGAAGGCATGCAAATGTGTACAACTACGTAGTGAGGACAGAAAAATTAAACATGTTTAATTTGAACGCACTAGGGCTGCGTTTGGCTGTTGTTTGCAGTGCTATGCAAAGCAGTTTGTAGGCCTATGTGAAGGAACGTGGTCTTATGCACTGTCATTGCAGACATATGTGATGCTTATGCATCAATAAGTATCAATATGCATCAATAGGCATTGATATGCAGGTAAACTGGATTTTTTATACAAATTTCTTAAGATTTAGGTGATGGAAGAGGCTGTCAGGCTAAACAAAAGATTGCGTATGCAGTCATATGTACCAATATGTATATCTCTGCAGCCCTTTTGTGAAGCATTTGCAGGCCTATGCAAACCTAATGCAGAGCTATGCATTGTTCTGCAACTACTCTGCATACCATTTAAATTAACATGGGAATCTAGGCTCAGAAGAAAAGTGTGCGCTTGTGCGTTTGGATGCATTTCCTTATTTTAACCATTATGCAATGAAACGTGACTATATGTGCTCAGTGGGAAAGGGGCTTAAGCCCCTTCACCACTGACCACGTTTGTCTGCGTTTGTTAATTCAGCTACCAAACGCAATGGATCCGCAATGGGTTATGCAATGGCATGCAGAGCTATGCAGGGGTAGGCAGGGGTGCGCAAGCAAAGGCATGCAAACGAGTACAACTACGTAGTGAGGACAAAAAAAATTAAACATGTTTAATTTGAACGCACCAGGGCTGCGTTTTGTTCTTGTTTGCAATGCTATGCAAAGCAGTTTGCAGGCCTATGTGAAGAAACGTGGTCTTATGCAATGTCATTGCAGACAAACGTGATGCTTATGTATCAATAAGTATCAATATGCATCGATAGGCATTGATATGCAGGTAAACTGGATTTTTCATACTAATTTCTTGAAATTTGGGTGATGTAAGAGGCTGTCAGGCTGAACAAAAGATTACGTATGCAGTCATATGTACCAATATGTATATCTCTGCAGCCTTTTTGTGGAGCATTTGCAGGCCTATGCACACCTAATGCAGAGCTATGCATTGTTCTGCAATTACTCTGCATTCCATAAATTAACATGGGTATCTAGGCTGAAACGTGTGCCCTTGTGCTTTTGGATGCATGTCCTTATTTTAACCATTATGCAATGAAACGTGTCTATATGCATCCAGTGGGAAAGGGGCTTTAAGGACTTTTTATTTCTAATGACAGGAATTTGTAAAGTGTGTCACGTTCTTGGAGCTTTATTGAATTCAGCATTGCTGCTCAAGTCTGGAATTGAAAAGCTTTCAAAACTATTGACAAAGCTGACTCATTGTTTGTGCAAAAGAAATATCTTAGTATTTTTAACGATGTATAGTCATGACCTGGTATGCGATACAATTTCTTTCTATAAAAATTGAATTGTGTTTTATCACTATTGTCAAGGTGTTATATCTTATTCACTTTACTGGTACTTAGTTTTATCATTATTTAAGACAAACCTATGTATTTTACACATTTCTCATTGAATAGAAAGTGAAGCTGTTTGAAAATACGACAAACTTCAGATATGACATTTTTAGATTTAGTTTTTTTTACAATAAATTAACACATGGTGCTTGATGGCTTTTGTGAATTAACACTTCGGGCAAAGAAGCGCTTTAATTGTAGATCCGTTTCAATTCCTAAAATTGCGCTAGCAACTTGGAATTGGACTCTTCGATGCACTTCCCTGAAGTGACATCTTAATAGAATTGGAGAACAAAAGTTTGAATGATGGGGGGCCAAAGTTGGTGCAAGTACTGGTCTATGCAATGAACATTACTTGTTCTTACAAAAGCGGTATCATGAATATCTTGCACAGGTCCTTCATATAGTAACTTTCAAATGCTCAGGAATAAGGGGATCCTGTGACATATAAAACAATCTTCTCTCAATAGTCTTTTACAAGCCCATGAAAAATTGGTTGCCATAACAACAAGCATTTTATTGGTTGCCATTGAATTGTATTAGCCATGTGACGCCTTAGTTAGGCTCCTTGAATCAGCGAATCTGAATGAATGCAGTTAGCACGCCCTTCCCGGTGTTAGCAAAGCCTCTCAGCTCATTGAAAAGAAGCAAAATGGTGGAAGAGAGCTTAAATCCGCCTTTTTCTGAACACGTCCTCAGCTTCCTGCAAGAAAACTTTTAGCCCTTCAACAATTCACAAGATTTCAAGACATTTTGAGCCAAAAAAAAGTCAAACATTCCTCCATCTCTAAATTACATTTCCCATTGTTTGACGGATAATTTGTCTAGAAATAGAAATATCAATTTAGACATCAGAATATTAACTGCTGGAACAATTTGGCAAATATTTGCAATTTTTTTCATTAAGCTTTCAGTGATCAGAGGCATTGTCAGTTCCCGTTCACTGGAATTGTAGGAAAATATTTCTCTGCATATTTCTGCCATATATCTCCATATTTTACTACTCATACCTTCTTGTGTCTCAAAAAAAAAGAATGGTCCCAGGTTAATAGGCAATATGTTGTATTATTGCTTTTAGTTGACTTAACATGTTAATTTCTCTGCTTGTTCACATGTGAGTGACACAAGCTGATCATTTTCTAAGAGTGAGATTGGGCTCGGACGGTCGGACCAGATATTATTTACACTTCTGAATGATCCATTTATGGGTGCAGAGGACCCGGATCTATTCAACAACCACTGGGTCTTTTTATATCAGGGAACTGATTTTTTGACACATTAAGTTGTGGTCTATTCATCAGTTTTTAATAATATCTCTCAGTTATAAAATTGCTTACTACGACAAAATTAATATGCACAGAGGGTCGCGTGGGTTGCCTGAAATCTGCAATATTTCGAGTTTGGTTCCTTGGGAATAGACCTTATTCAGAAAATGATCAGATTCTCCGGGAAAAAAGTCCTTGCTTGGCATACTAATAACTGCATGCCAAGATACCATACAGTGCCGCCTCTAAGTAAGTGAAACGCATGAAATGGTGCCATTGCATCAATGCTGAACATCCTCAGCAAAACTGCTTATAGAAGCATGAATTCTCAACCGATGAGAGGAAAACATATTTGGTCATAAAGGCCAATATGTGAGGCATGTGGGATAATAATGGCAGTCAATTTTTTCTGCTGTAGTCGGAGTTAGGTATGGGTCAAAGTCTGTGATAAGTATGTGAAACATGCGCCCGATGTTATCTAATAGGGAAGGGTGGTTCACTTACTTATCAAAGACTTTAACCCATACCTAACTCCGACTACAGCAGAGAAAATTGGTTGCCAATACTATCCCATATGACTAACATATCGGCCTTTATGACCTAATATGTTTTCCTCTTTTCGGATGAATATTCTCGCTTCCATAAGCAGCTTTGCTGAGGATGTTTATCATTGATGCAATGGTACCATTTCGAGCGTTCCACTTACTTACAGGCGGCACTGTAACTACCATTCTGTCTGACACTACAGCTGTAATTTCATTAAAATGATTATACCTGTACTAGATAAAATGGCTTATCTGGGAAAGAGATTTTGTATCTATATGGCACTAATTCACTGATGGAGTATGTTCTTCCATCTGTTATTAATTGCATCTCTTTATTCTAAATTAATTCAACAGCAACATTCTCTCATTGATATTAATTATGTAACAGCACATTTGCAGTCTCACTCCATCAAATAATCCACAAGATGTAACTCAAGTTGAATTTGCATCGGGTATCATCATTTTGCAGGGTTTTCACAGGAATATTGTTATTTGTAGAAATGGCTTAAATTACAGTAAAAAAAGTTTGTCCTTGTTTTCCTACTTTACAATCATTCCCTTGTGCTTCAATTATAATTCCCCGTTTGCATGTTCAAGCCCCGTAACTTTATTTTTATTCCTTGAGAAGTCAAGCTGATGAAATTGCATAATGTGAATAATGGAACATTAAAAGCAGCAGAATAAATTTTTAATTCTTATCAGTTAGGCAATAAATTACATTTGATATAATGGATATTAACCACTAATATAACTGGAAGAACTTCATGCCAGTTCATGCAAGATGCGATGTGACAAATTTGTTCATTTTCAGGTGTTAAAAAATGTTGACTTTTAACAGCTGAAGTGTCCTGACCGACTGTTTGAATTGTATATATGATGAAGCTGACCAGACTGTTCCGTTGTTTCAATGAACATGTTTACACCAAAGACAGGGAGTGACAGTTAGCTCAGTTGGCAGGGCACACAGTCAAATATAACTTGGTCCTAAGATCAATTGTCACACTATCCAGGTCACCTGAATTTATGTTGGACAGCAGTTTCATCTTTCACCCTAATACTTTGTCCTCCCTGGGGCTCCCTCTGCCCCAACTAGCCTCCTTTGTGTATAAACACATGACGTTAAACCCCTGATCATCCATAAATCTTGAAGCCAAGACTAGCAAGCGATCCTTATTCAATGAAGATGAATATATCACCAAGAAAAATGTAACAATGATGACATGTATATTATCTCTATACAAAGGATGGATTTTCATGGTCATCTATAAGGTATGTATTGTCCTTAAAGTGACACACTAGGACAAGTCCCTGTCTTTCAGCATTCGCTCCTCAAAGCCGAGACCAGCAGAAGGAGGTCCTAATTCAATGAACGTGTTTACGCCACCAGGAAGCCCAAATTGAAAGTTCAAGTGGCAATCTACTGAGAGCTGCCCGACTTTCCCTTGGGGACAGGACAACTTCTCAAGTTACAATGAGCTGCTTAGTTGCACTTGCTCAGGCAACACCCTGCTCCATGGCAGTCTGTTATAACATTCTTGACCAATATTTTACATACAGCTACTGATTTTGCACCTTCCCGTAATTTCAGCAGGTTTAAAAATAGCTTCTTTTAATCCATCACAAAAAGTTTTAATTTGATGTGACATATGATGACAGCCAATCGTTGGTTGACTAGAAAAATGTATTGAAAGGTATGATAACAGTAGCATAATTTAGGGTTCTAGAGCACCTGGGAGGCAGTGCAATCTGGCGGGGGAGGGGAGTACTCACTGTACATACGTATAACATGTTTTAGTGTTTTCAACTTCAGCCTTGGCCAGGTGACCTTCACCACAGTATAAATCAACCTGTACCACATTGCTAAGTGTCACGGGAAACATACAGTAGGCCTACTTTGAGGAAAGATTGAAGAAGTGGTTCACATCTTATCATGCCACCTACTGTCATTAAAGATTATGGCAAATATTGAAATTTGCAGTCACAGCAGTTAACTGATCTATAATTATGATGTGGCAATGTATTTTATTGCTACCATAAATTGCTTTTAAAATGTAGTGCTTTTAAAATGGCTTTTGAGAATTAACACTTTGGGCCAGCTGCGTGGAAACACATTAATTGAAGGTGCATTTCAATTCTCAAAATTCTGCTTGCAACTTGGAATTGGGCTCTTTCATGCATTTCCCTCAAGTGACATCTTAATGGACTTAGAGAAGAAATGGTCTGAATGAAGAGACAAAACGTTATGAGTGAAGGGAGACAAAAATGGATGCCAGTGCTGACCTACGTGGAGCTCCATTATGAGACACTTCAAATGATGGTAAATATCATTTCTTGAATATTGATAGGAAAGCTTTCATGTGCCTACCTCAGGTGACATCTTAATGGAATTCAAGCACAAATTGTCTGATTGAAGTGAGCCCAAAATAGCTACCACAAAAAAGTGCTTAGCTGTTGTTCAACAGTTCAATTCATAATGCACTGATGTAGAGTAGGTCGGGGCAAGAAGCCCAGGTTAGGTGAGAGGCCTCCCCATGGTTATATCTAAACTAACATTTTTGGTGCGTTTTCGTATTGATAGGATTGAAGCTAGAGGCTTTTTAGATGTTGTCACAAATTTTCAACGCAAACAGCACCAAACCATATAGTAGAAATTAAAGAAACAAAAAAACATGCATGGTTTTTGTAACTTTGAGTAATTCTTTGAAAGGGGTTGTCGGAAAAAACTTTGGAAATATTTAAAAGTATAATGGATATCTGCATTGCTTCACTTTATGACCATCATATAAATATGATTTGGATCATGTTTTTTGCATTTTAGTTCAAAATATAGAGGTCAAATGAAAATATGTGTGTTTGGTGCGAGAAGCCCCATAAAGGTATGGGGCATGAGGCCCCCTTCACTTGGGCCTCGAAGTTGCTTCAGGAACCATTTAATAATGTACACTTTACCTTAAATCTTGATAGAATAACTAATTAAAATAGAAAAAAAATTGAAAAAGTTCAAACAAAATTGAAAAATAAGAGTATGAACCGAAAAATTCAGAAATTCAGAAAAATTAAATAGAATGGTTTAATATTGATAGAAGAACCCTAAGAAATTACTTACCAGCTGAATGTGCTCGCAAAAAAAAATTGCCATAGGATTATAAAAGGGGGGCTTCTTGCCTGATGGGTAGGGTAAGATGGCCGTAGCAATTTTTCTACAAAAATGGCTGTTACTCCTTTATCAAAATTAGTCGACATTTGTTTCACCAGTTATAAGTAGAGTCAAGTGATTCCTTCCTGACAGCATAGGCATTCAAATAATCAACCATAAAAAGTAGGTCCAATCACACCTCGAAGTTAAGGGGGGCTGCATGCCCCGGGCTACTGTACATGTTGTCATGGACTTCATGAATGGAGAGTTATACAATCGTCCTCTTCAGCAGCCCTGTATATCTACTATAATTTTTCCATGTCTTGGCTCCTGCTTCGCGCAAGACAAGATATTCCATTTGGCAAAAACTATTGAAAATTCGGGGGGGGGGAGCATAAGAAAAGTGAGAAAACTGAAGAATGCGTTTTCAAAAAGCTTCTCTATGCCCAAAATATTGTGATCATACATCCAGAAATGTCAATGAGTATAGTGGAACTTTTCTGAGAGGTAAAGTTTTGTAGAAATATGTAAGAAAGGCCTAATTTAAAAAAATTAATTGCAGAATGGGGAATAATAGTAGACATTTTTGTTGCTATTCTGTCAGATTTCTTATGGAAAATCTTCAAAATTTCCTAGAGCATGCAAAATTTGTGTGATTTCTTGCAAGAATTATTGAAGATATTGTTTTGCAATTAGGATATGACTAACCCTCCCCCTGCGCACGTTCAAAATTAACAAGGAAAAAACAGGAAATGCTGCAGAGCACCACATGTTATAACCCCCATCCCCCCGCAGGCCACTTCTTGATACTCCGCTAGCAGAGAGTAGGTGCTACTTTCGGCCTGAGGAGCTTCATAAGTTTAGTGAGCCATATATTGTACATGTATAATAGTTATTATGTCAAAGCCGGTGTCATGAACTTCTGGCATTCTTCTTTCATGTTGTAACTTCAATTTCACATGCTTAGAAAATCATGAGGAGATCCAATAACATATATAAAGATGTCTATATCTCAACCATGATGGTCTGGCAGGTAGTACTCCCTTTAAATAACAATTGGTTACCATAACAACAAGCACTGTATTGGGCACGTGACACCTTATTTGTGCTACTTGAATCAGAGTGAATGCAGCTTGCACACCCTTCATGTTGTCAACAAAACCCCTCAGCTCATTGAAAAGAAGCAATACTCCGGAAGACGGTTTGAATCAGGCTTTTTCAGAATACCTTCACAGCTTCTTGGTTCAGAAAGCTGCCCGCCTATCAACAATGCACAAGATTGCAAGACATTTTGCGAAAAAAGGGTCAAACATTCCAACTTCCCTGAATCACATTTACCATTATTTGATGCCAAGCGACAGCAAAACATAAATCAGCTTTTTCAGAAGAAGTCTACAGTTTCCTGCACAAAATCGACAATTCACAAGCCTTTTAAATCCAAAAAAAGTGTCAAACATTCCAACACATGAATCACCTTTACATAATTGATGCAAAATGGCAGAAGAGAGCTTAAGTCAGACTTTTTCAATTGAAAACATAGGAAAAATCATGTTTTTTTAAATATGTGGGCTTATAAAATGAAAGGTACCCACGAAAACGAGGTAGAAGTTGGTAATGTTCAAGCTAAGATATGAAATAACAACTTTATCTTCTAAAAAGGGGGGTCACCAGGGTCTGTTACGGGCCACAGCCCGTAATAAGTAGTGGACGGGTCCACCATTGAGAAGGGGGGGGGGAGAAGGTCGTGTCAGACATTTCAAAAAACAAGTTGGGAATTAAAGCTATTTTTAAGTTTCTAAGGTTTTTACTGGATTGTTTCAGCTTGTTTCGTGGCATAGTTCTTAAATAGGCATATTTTCTATGAAAAATTATTATGCATACTGGTGCAAGTGAATGAGAAATAGGCCCCATTTAAGCATGTAACTCCCAAACGGAGCCTCAATTTGGGACTTCAGGGAGTTATGGGAGTTACGGGAGTTAGCAGGAGGTAGCGGGAGTAAGTGGGAGTTAGTGGGAGTTAACAGGAGTTAGTGGGAAGTATGGGAGTTAGTGGGAGTTATGGGAGTTAATGGGAGTTACGGGAGTTAGTGGGAGTTAGCGGGAGTTAGTGGGAGTTACGGGAGTTAGCAGGAGTTAGCGGGAGGTAGTGGGAGTTACGGGAGTTATTGGGAGTTACGGGAGTTAGCACGAGTTAGCGGGAGATAGCAGGAGTTATAGGAGTTAGTGGGAGTTACGGGAGTTAGTGGGGGTTAGCGGGAGTTAGTGGGAGTTACAGGAGTTAGCAGGAGTAAGCGGGAGTTATTGGGAGTTATGGAAGTTAGTGGGAGTTGGCAGGAGTTATGGGAGTTAGTGGGAGTTGCAGGAGTTAGTGGGAGTTACGGGAGTTAGCGGGAGTTAGCAGGAGTTAGCAGGAGTTAGTGGGAGCTACGGGAGTTAGCAGGAGTTAGCGGGAGTTACGGGAGTTAGCAGGAGTTAGCGGGAGTTAGTGGGACATAGCGGGAGTTGCAGGACGTCAAGGAGTTCCGGGAGTTACATGCTTAAATGGGGCCTAGAAATGCTTATTTGGATAATGTGGAATATATATCTATAAAAGCATCAATTCATTGATCGATGATTTACATTATTCTTTATGTTATCATTGCTTGTCTCAGTCACAAAATAGCTTACTTTGGCTTCTCATTTGCATGCAGAAAGAGTCACATGCCTTGCTCAAAATCTGCAGTCTTGCAGATTCGGTTCGTAGGGACGAAACCTTATCAAGAAAAACGACCAGATCCTTTGGGAGCCAAGTTCTTGCTTGCCATACTAAAACTCCCGGCCATGATTGTAATATTGCCATTCCTTTTGACAGTGTAACAGTAATCCCAAGAAAACCATTGGTCCTGTCTTACCATAGATAACTGCTGATTTCAACATGACAGTTGAATTCATCACTTGACAAACTGACATAACAACTGTTCCAATGACGGTAAAAAGTTGCTTGCAGTTTGAGAGAATATTGGCAATTGTTCACCAGATGGAGTTGTATGTCAAATGCTATTTTGGAGCCACCTAGAGTTGGGTCGAGTTCAACCGTCATTGTTAAAAATCAACTGTCGTTGATGGTAGATGAAAAATGCTCATCTGGGAAAATGATTTATATAAGCACTGATTCATGGATGCAGTATGTTCTTCTATCTGTAATTAGTTACATCTCTTTATTTTGCGCAAATTCAACAGCAGCATTCTCGCATAGATATGAATTATGTAACAACACATTTGCTATATATATCACTCAATTAAATGCTCAACAAGCTGTTGCTCAAGTTGCATGAATTTTAACCAAGTAACCTCCAGTTTGCAAGGTTTTCAAAGGAATATTGTGTGCAGAAATGTCTTCTATAACAAAATACTTTTAACATTTGTCCAGTTCCACAACCATCCCCATGTGCTTCCATTATAATTCCCTGTTTGCATGTTCAAGCCTCATAACTCTGTTTTTGCTCCTTGAGAAGACAAGCTGATAAAATTTGTGTGATGCGAATAATGGAACATTTCAATCGGAAGAACAAAAATTTAATTTTTATTGGTTAGACAAAAAATTTGCATTTGTAAATATGAATATCAAAACACAGATATAACTGGAAGAGCTAAATGTAGATTATAGCTAGGGATCTAGAGTTAGCTCAGTTGCAGGACACTCTGTCCTCCCCCAGCCCTGCGTAGACTCTCTTGTGTATAATTATAGGATGTTTAACCCCAATCTTCCATCAATCTTGAAGCCAAGACCAGCTAGCAAGAAATCCTAATTCAATCAACGTGTTTGTGTTACCAATACTTTACCAGTAAGAAAAGGGGAATTTTTTTATGACCATCAGTAGGTGTTGCCCTTAAAGAGGGACTCAGGGACAATGCTCCAACTGTCCTTCTGTCAGGCAGCATTAGCTTCTTAAAGCCAAGACAAGCAGAGACAGGTCCTAGTTCAAAGAACTTGAATGATGTTATATATTTATTCGGTAAAAAAGTGAAAAGGAAAGGATTTTATAGTCTCCTGTTTGTATTGTCCTTAAAATGACACTCTGGGAGCATTTCTCCTGCCTGCAAAGGAGGTTTTTTATTATCACCTGTAAGTATTGACCATAACATGGGACTGTGGAACAAGACATTATAGGACCACACAGAAAGCAACTTCATTGGCTGCCTATTCCTGCTAGGAAAGTTTAAGCTGATAAAAACAATCTGGAAGGCTTTAAAAAGCCAAACATCCCTGTAAATTCAGGAACTGGTCCAGCTTAAACCAAAGGGAAACCTTTCTATGGCCATGTGCAGGTAATGCCAGGCGTTGTCCTTACAGTGAGACTCTGGGACAAATCCCCCTGTCTTATGGCATTTGCTCCTCAAAGCCGAGAGCAGCAGAAGGAGGTCCTAATTCAATGAACGTGTTTACGCCACCAAGAAGCCCAAATTGAAAGTTCAAGTGGCAATCAACTGAGAGCTGCCCGACTTTCCCTTGGGGACAGGACAACTTCTCAAGTTACAATGAGCTGCTTTGTCACACTTCCTCAGGCAAGCCTCTGCTCTACGACACTGTGTTAGGCCTTTACAGCCTAAAACCAATATTTTACATTCAGTAACCGGTTTTGAATCTATACACAGGCAGTGTTCACATGCTTTGCCCTTATTCTGTTATATTATACCAAGGTGTATTGCTCAAGCTCCCCCTATGGGAAAATGACAGTCGTCGTGTGCGGTCATATTTGCAGAAGTAGTATTCTTGGGATATCCCATGGCCACCAGGCCTGTTTTGTGGTGGCTGGGAAACAGGCTATAGTATGCTCACCAAAGGGCAGACTGAGGTTCCAATTTAATCAAGAGATGGCTCTGTGGTCTCCTAAATTCTGATTGGCTGTCAAAGGGAATTCCCTTGTGATGTATGCTGATATGGGTGCACACATAGGTAAGATTGGCCAAACAAGGTTTAATGCGAGTCTAAATGCAGTGTAGTGGGTGAAAATCATCTCTAAGTGTAGTTGAGAGACTATTATTTCACAGAACCAACAAGAATGTTGTGGAAGGCTGCTCCTTGAGCAATTTTAATCAATTTTCTATATTTGCACTCCACCAGGCGGCACTTGAGCCATACACCTTCCTCTCTATCTCTAGAACTGCTAAGCCATAGTGGTCATTCCGCCTGTGATCTATATATATGAATTCCACACTCTTGAAACCAAAAAATACTTATGTATGATAAATATGATAAATTGCATTTAAAGCATGGTGCTTGACGGATTTTGTGCTAACACTTTAGGGCAGCTGCACAGAAACTCATTAATTGTAGATCCATTTCATTACTCGAATTCTGTTTGGAACTTTGAATGGGGCTCTTTCATGCACTTCCCTCAAGTGACATCTTAATGGAATTTGAAAACAAAAGGCCATGATGAAACGCAACCAAAATGGGAGAAACAATTGGGTGCACTGCTGTTCAGTTTTTGAGCATCATGCACTGGCACACATGTTATGATCATTTGATGGAGTACATGAATGGAGAAAGATGAGATTGTCTGTGGTATGTCTGTCTACTCTATTCATCTGTTTCGCATTCTCTGAATTATGTCACGCAAGGGATTCCATCAGGTGGCAACCATAGATATTCAAGGGTGCCGGAACAGGGGGTGCAGGAGGGGCAATTGCCCCTCCTGCTATTGGTCAGGAGGGGCAAGGTTGCCCTTTTGATCTCAAAGAAAAAGCATAATTAGGCGTTAATTGACAGTGAATTTAGGTGAACATTTTTTATTCAAAATCATTACTGGCTCTACATTAGATTTTTGTCACGCTAAATCGATTTGCCCTTTGTCGCCGACCGCCCCTGCCGCCCTCACTTCCTTCCGGCACCCCTGTCGATATTCACAGTGATATTCACGTAGGCCTAGTAAGGTATTCCAAAACATGAAAGAGTAAGACATTCTTTCCATCAAGTATATCAAGGAAATAGAGATTATGTGCATTCAACACAATAGAACTTTAGCTTTAGTAACTATTCAAAAGACTGTATCAAGACCTAAGGTGAGATTTAAAGAAATAGCACTGACCTGTTTATCAGCAAGTATGGAAAAATAAGTATTCAGTTTATGCTGGCTAAATAATTTCCTGATGTCTGGATAATACTTCGATTCTTGAATGTGTGGTCATCATGGGAAAAGTAGACTCAAGTTTGTGTACTCAATAAGTTAACTCCCAAAATTAGATGGTAGAAACAGGAAAAATGTTTTGCGTATTCACCACATTTTATAGGGGGAGCTTGGGAGAGTTGGGCTGCAGGGAGGGTTGAGCCACCCTGAGTTTTGAGGAAACTAAACATTTTTTGAGAAAGCTGCAGCCACCAAAATTCCATAAAAATAAAAATCTTTCAATGGATGTAACATTTCTGGCTATGGAAGAGAAAAAAATTCAAATTTGGATGAAAAACGGAAAAACTGAACCATGCTACGCGTTTTTAATTGTCTGTCAGACAACAAGGACTGAGAAAATTTTCTATGGCATGCTTGGTAGGCTTGACTATTCAGTTGTTATTAACGTATTTTGGAAAATTATCAGACAACCGGTTTTGTCATAATTGGGATTTAGAGAAAAATGGTGGAATGGGGGAGAGTTAAGACATTTACCCAGATTTATTTTTATTAAGACAGAAGAACTTGTCTAGAGCAATTTTCGACAGAGATTGAATATCTTTAGGTCTTAATAATTATTCATGGTCTAATAAAATTAGATATCAGGAAATCTAGATGGGGAGAGTCGGGTCATCAGGCCGAGGCTTAAGTCTGACAGCAAACTAGAGTTGCAAGAGGCCTCAATTCAGTGACTTCTATGATCACCACACTACAAGTTAAAAATATAACGGCCTCAATTACAGCTTTACCAAACCTGATATATTGCAATTGCCCAAGTCTCCCTCCTGAATGGCCCAAGTCTCCCACTTGATGGGGAGAGTTGGGCCAATTTTTTTCCAATTTTCATAGGGCTGTAGCTCATATGTTCTTGGTCAAATATCAATGCTATTTTTCTGAAAGATTTCAAGATACAATACATGCATTAAGCATGTTTATATAATCATTACTGTTAGAAGGAGGTGCAAGAATGTAAAAAGTGGCCCAACTCTCCCAAGCTTCCCCTACTCACCTGGCCATTTCTAGATTTGGCTACGCCAGAGTGTACTAATAGCTTTGGTCCTAGTGAAGCCTCACACATTTCCAATGATATATTAAAATAAGTCTATCTTAATCATAATGTCTTTAACAATTGGTTACCATGGCAACGAGCATTGTATTGGCTACGTGACACCTTGTTTAGGCTCCTTGAATCAATGAATCAAAACGAATGCAGCCAGCACGCCCTTCCCGTTGTTAACAAAGCCCCTCAGCTCATTGAAAAGAAGCAAAATGGCGGAAGAGAGCTTAAATCAGCCTTTTTCTGAACATTTCCTCAGCTTCTGAAAGAAACCTTTAGCCGTTCAACAATTCACAAAATTTAAAGACATTTTAGCAAGAAAACTGTCAAACATTCAAATATCCCTGAATTATATTTAACATCATTTGATGAAAAATTGCGAAAGTAAACTTAAATCATCCTTTTTCAGAACATGTCCACAGCTTCCAGCAATAAAACTCTCAGCATATCAACAATTTAAAGATTGTAAGGCATTTTAGCAAAAAAAAAGTGTTAAACATTTCACCATCCCCGAATTACATCTCACATTGTTTGATGCATAATTTGTCTTAATTTGAAGCAGAAGCATTAATTTGGACATCTGAACTGAAACAGCTATTCGAATTCTTCTTCGGAACATTTTAGCCTTCTTTTTCCATATTTTACAGCTCGTACCTTCTTGAGTTGCAACAAAATGTAAGATTTTTAATGTGTGAAACTAATTTATTGTTCTTGGTTTTAGGTATATCGATGATGTAATTTTATGTTATTGTTCACTAAGACTTACTTTTTGTTGACGTAACATGTTAAACCTCTCTGCTGGAGGCCTGCATGAGAACTGATTTTTTGTCACATTAGATTGAATTCTATTCATTGGCATCTATCACTCACAAAACTCCTTACTTTAGCTTGCTGACAGAATTAGCATTCAAAGAGGGTAGGACAGCTTGTCTGAAATCTGCAGTCTAGCAGATTTGGCTCCTTCGGACAGAACCTTATCAAGAAAACGACCAGATCCTTTGGGAGCAAAGTTCTTGCTTGCCATACTAATAAATCTCTGCCATTATTTCAATGTTGCCGTTCTGTAAGAAAATTTAACTGTAATCCCATAAAAGACTCTTATATTGCTGTGTTACAAAAGACAACTGTTAATTTCGACATATCAGTTGAATTTGTCACTTGATAAACTGGCATAACAACTGTTCCAATCGTGGTAAAAAGTTGTTTACAGTTTGGGAGAATTTCGGCAATTGTTCACCAGATGGAGTTGAATATCATATGCCACTTTGGAATCTCCTAGTGTAGGTCGAATTTATCTGTCATGGTTAAAAATCAACTGTCATTGATGGTAGATGAAAAATGCTCATCCGAGAAAATGATCTGTAAAAGCATTGATTCATGGATGCAGTATGGTTTTCTATCTGTTATTAATGGCATCCCTTTATTCTAAACAAATTCAACAGCAACATTCTCTCATTGTAACAACACATTTGTTAGATATCACTCCATTAAATAACCCATAAGCTGTTACTCAAGTTGATTTAGCACCATGTAACATTCACTTCACATAGTTTTCAAAGAGATATTGTTGTGTGTAGAAATGGCATAAATTACAAAAAACATGCTTTTTCTTGTTGTCCAATTTCACAACCTTCCACATGTGCTTCCATTATAATTCCTTGTTTGCATGTTCAGGTCTCATAGCTTTGTTGTTTTATTCCCTGAGAAGACAACCTCTTGAAATTTGCATGACGCGAATAATGGAACATTAAAAGCAGTAGAATGACATTTTTAATTCTTATCGGTTATGCAAAATTATTACATTTGAAAATAAAAATATTAAAACACAAATACAACTGGTTGAGCAGCATGCTGATTAAACCAAGGCAAAATAAGAACATTAGATTTATTTGCATGTATGAAAAAAATGTTGGAATTTACCAGTGAACATATCCAGACCCACTGTATGAATTTTATAAATGATGGAGCTTTCTCCACTGTTGGGTGGTTTCAATGAATGTGATTTTTTACACCATTTAGATAAGGAGTGAGAGGTAGCTCAGTTGGCAGGATAAACATTCTGGGCTGCCAACCATAGGATCCCAGGATCAATTCTCATGCTATCCAGGTCACCTGAATTCATGTTGAACAGGAGTTTCAATCATCCTTCATCCCAATACGTTGTCCTCCCTCTGCCCTAATTAGACTTCTTAAAAATAGAGGGTGTTAAATTCTAATCATCCATCAATCTTGACACCAAGACCAGCAGGAGATCCTTATTCAATGTAAGTGATGTAACATCACCAAGATACATGTATGAATGATGACGTACACTTAATCTGTAGAAAAAAAGAGGTATTTCGATGGTCATCTGTACAGTACTGGTATGTATTGTCATTGAGGTGAGACTCGGGGACAAGTGCTTCTGTGTTGCAGCATTTGCCCCTCGTTGTCCACAAAGCCTAGAGCAGCAGAAGGAGGTCCTAATTCAATGAACGTGTTTACGCCACCAAGAAGCCCAAATTGAAAGTTCAAGTGGCAATCAACTGAGAGCAGCCGGACTTTCCCTTGGGGACAGGACAACTTCTCAAGTTACAATGAGCTGCTTAGTTGCACTTGCTCAGGCAACATCATTTTGGTCATTGAAACTATGTTCAAGCAATCTTGATCAATATTTCACATTCGGTTACTGGTTATACATTTCCAGCATGAAGGTTTAAATAAAAAAAAGGATTCATCAAAGCATTTTTCTATCTATCACAAAATGCTATCCATTTTAATTGGCTATGAGACTGTCACTCTGTATTTTGACATGTGGTGAACAATAGGGCACTGGTCGTTTAGCAGTCAATCTATGGTAAAGAAAAAGAAAGCAAGATTTCCACAAAGGCAAATGTTAAAGTCTGATAATTAAGGTGTAATTACGGCGTAAGACACCTGTGGGTCAATCACTCACAAGACTTATTGTGTGTTTTAAGCAGTGGCGTCCTTACGGGGCACGGGGGGCACCTGCCCCCAGTGGTCGAAATAGCCTATGTCATTTGGGGGGGTCTGTCACTGGCAAGGCCCGAAGCTTTTGGGGCCGGAGGTCCGCTGGCCGCCGAAGGCCCCCAGTAGCTGAGGAGTTTCAGCAAGGACTACATGTACTCTGAAATGAATTCTGAGTGTTTTTAGCATGTATTATCCTGTAAAATTACTTTTGAAAAACCCCATTTCTGGATAAAATCATGCACATTCAGTATTTGAGGGGATTTTTTAACGACCCCCCTTGGGTCCCTCTCAAAAATCTATTTGAGGGGGTACCCTTGAACCCCCCCCCCTTATTTCGAACAGTGCCTGCCCCCCATATTGGACCTGTGCCCCAAATGTCCCTCAGATGCCCCCAAGTGCCCCCAGGTTCCCCACAGGTGCCCCCTCATATGGACTTGCCAACTCTGGCTAATATACAATTTGTATAGTGGGTGCCCCCCCCTCCCAGAGAATCGCGTGCCCCCCAGGTGAACCCCGCTTGAGACCCCCCAGTTATGCCACTGTTTTAAGTAAGACAAACATTTCATAATTGTGAGGGGCGCTAACATCATTTCTAGACATTACTTTAAAATGTTCTAGTACCAACACAATTTCTACCATGCAATTCTAATGTAATTTAAACCAGCATTGTTTCGCTTTTGCAACGTTGCTACAACGTAGAATAACTTTGGGTTGACTGCATGTGAAACAACTTTAGTCACATTGTTGTGTCTTCCAGCCCCCACCTCAGAAGGAGACTCCAGAAGCGATGCTTTTCTCTTTCACTGATGTAGTCCAGATGGCAGCAAAGCCTAGTCTTTGCAGAGCCAGACAACTTCTGCCTGCCTGAGATAGATTTTACTGCCCCCTTGTGTGAAAGAGAACAATTTATGCCTCTCTTTGTGGATCCCTGTTTGCATGCACATGAATGATTTTCACATTCTGTGTTTTAATGTTATTAGGTTGTATTTACATCTTATTGTTATAATGATGAAAATTGAATTCCTAGTGTGTTATACTCTACTCATATTATTTTACGGGAACAAGACGCTAATCATAGTTAGTTCCGGTTCTGCCTCTTTCAATAAAATATGGTTGAATCAACAAGAAAATTCTTGGAAAAAAAAATCTGGCTTCATCATTTTTATTTATGTCTGTAGAACTATAGCAGACTGTATTAGGTCAGAATATTTTATTTTTACCTTTAGAAAGGCAAACGCATAATGGCACAGTTACAGTATATACCAAAGACTATATATGTTATAGATCCATGAATGCCCACTTCATTTGCAAGGTCTTATGGATCTCTCCTTGCTGACTGTATTATGATGGGTGTAAATTTGAATTTGAATTATGCATTTGCAGTATTGAGAACAATGTACATGTGTCGACACCTGTAATAACCATGGTTGTGCATGTCCGAACTTCCAGCAAAAATCAATACCCCCTTCGAGATTCATTCAGATTTTTTTAGTGTTCCTTCTTTAGGTTTCACCCAGCGAATCTACCCTAGACGAATATGTCAGTCTCCTCATATTAACATAGATTTGCGTCACGAGCGTCATGGCCAATCAGCGCCCAGTATTTCTCTCCATTTCAAATGTTTAACGGCAATCTGCGTAAAAACTTCTGGGTCCTCATACACTTAATACCTGTCATTTAAAAATCTCGGAGAGATCTATCAACCTCAACAACTTTCAAGTCTCAGTGACTTTAGTCAGTGAATCAGCGAAATCAGCCTCATTTGCATAACATGTGTGAAGGCCGGTTCATTGGCCAGCTTTGTGGTTGTGTCTGACTGATTCACTGAAGGCTCTGCTGAAGTGTAGGTTTCTAGTGTATCTTTAGTACCCCCCCCCCCTTCGACATGCAAAGCAATACACACATACTGTTATTTGTGTGCCTTTATTTGGATGGTCCACACTTTTGGAATTCCGCACAAAAAAATAAAGAAGTGCGGATAAACTGAATGTATGCCCATTTTATGACATTTTTTGTGTTGTTAAAATGTCTTACCCCCTTTGAAAATTTGTCAAAATAAGTACCACCCCCTTGAAACTTGTGTGAAATAGTTAGGACCCCATTGGACAAAACTCTCATCAACCTTTCATAAATTCTCAATGGCCCCTTTATAATAATACATTTTGTCAGCCTAAAGCAAAATTGTCAGACTTCGGCCATTTTTTCCTATTTGGTACTACAGGAAGGCTCTTATAACAATACATGTGTTAGAAAATAATTTGGACTCCTAAAGGAATAACAAGCACCTCAAAACCTCTATTTAATTTTCGTGCAAACGGCCTGAATCCTTTGGATATCACTGGTTTTCCTCACGTTTCATTCAATAATTTATGGAAATGTGCTTAATAACACAGCTGAACCACAAAACCATTTTAGCCTAAGTCATTTTGGTTTTCAAAACCAAATTAGCCTAAATCGGTTTTTGGCTGTTTGCCAAGAATTGTCAAAAATGACTTCGGCCAATTTTGCTTTAGGCTGACGATTTTCGAAAATATAATTTTATCTTTATTGAACATTTACTTGCACGTATTACCAGTTTTTCTTTAAAGTTGTCTGTTTTCCTGTCTTCGAGATGTAATGTAATGCAGCAAAAATATAATAAACGGAATAATGAACAGTATAAAAAATGAAAGGCAAAGGTTATTTTAAGACAACAATACAAGAAGAAATCTTGAGGCATCCTGGCAATAATATATTTTGTAAAAAAATCAGGAAAAAGATCATTCTACAGTATCCATGTGGACTCCCGTGCTGTAGATGGCTTATAGGGTAATGTTCTTTGAGTCGGACACCTTGGGGGTGACACCTTGAGTCGGACACTTTTTGTTGGGCTCCACAGGCTAATTGAGACCTCGTATAATAGTATATTTGGTACCAATCTGTAGCCCACGATATCCTTTATCTATGCCAAAAATATCAGCATGATATTAACAACGAAAGTGTGTTTTTTATGGATAAGAAGATGGGGCAAAAACCCCGTTTTTCTGAAAAAAAATTGTGAGAAATTTGTCTATTTTTGTATAATTTAGTCATGTTTCAGATATCTTTTGCTGGCCTATGGAATTGGTCTGACTTCAGTTTCTTTGTCATTCAGTTAGGAGTAAGCTTAACCTCCTCTGTGCTCTAATATGGGCTTTTTAAAGTGAAAGGAAGACTCTAAAGCACCTGTATCTTTGTTGTCATGTTTTAAGAACACAGGTGTCCGACTCAAAGATACCCTATGTCATTTTTTGTTTCAGAAATTTAGCCACTAATTTAGTATATGTGTTGTGCCAATTGTCAATTTTCTGTTAGATTTACTAAAAACGTTTAATTTGAGGCCCTGTTTGCCAATCTTTAACTCATAGGCTAAACAAGATACCACTTTTAAAAATGTCTAGAATCTAAAGTGTCCGACTCAAAGAACATTACCCTAATGAGTCTTTAATTTCAATGTGGCAACATAGTCTTTGCCCAAACATGGTATATATTTGTAGGCACAACTGTAAAAAAAAAATAATAATAAAAATAAATATCGACAATTAGAAATGGATTCATTATGTCATAAAACACTTTTATCTAAAGATTTTCTCAGAAGCCATATGCATGTCCTTTTAGGATAAGTTCGGACCAAAAATGACTTTCACTAAAACATTGATGGGGGCTGGTTGTCACAGTGGCTGGTACTCATTGTGGCAACATGCCGCTGTGACAACCAGCCCCAGTCTTCCCCACCAAATGGTCTATTAATTATTGTATGAGTTCGAAACACCTTTTGAATATCACTATTATTATTTACGTAAAGATAATTTTATCTACATTCTGCACTCTGCACAACTGGATATGGTCTCCCCTACATTGAAAAATTAGTTCTTTCTTAGCCAGAAATTAAATTTTAGAAGTTCTGTAAAATAAATTCTTACTATTTATGATTTGAAGGTTTTCTTCTCACATGAGGGTGGTGTATACAGAAATCAGTATGTGACACATGGAATTCACAACTGAAATTATGGTATTCAATGTTCATTATTCCTTCACATATATGACAGGCAAGACAGATCTTCATTAGCCAATATTCACATTTTTAAGAAATGATCAGCACCGGACAATCATTTGCACTAATTAAAAGGTGATAATTATTTCCTTCATTTTAGATAAATATATTAAAGTTTCATTAAGCATTAATGACTGTTGACTATTAAGGAAATACGAAAGGTGAATGAATATCAAGAAATTGAGAAATTGACAGAAATGTTTTGATACTTACGAAGTATGATTCACTCTGCAGATAAATTCACTTTTGTCATAGAAGGAACCCTGCAAATTGATGGGGTAACTTGGCAGAATTTTCTTTTCAGCAAAGATGTAAGGTTCAAATTGTTTCAAATATTCTATCTGGAGATAAGCATAATAAAAGTCATTACATACATTAATTCTGTGTGAAAACCATCAGAGATCATTTGAGTCTGAAATAGTGAGTTCTAAAGAGTTCATAAATGTTTAGGTCCACTGAATGAAATAGTGGTTGCAGAACAAGAGCTTTTTTACAATGTTCCTTTAGCCACAATCATTGATAAAATTTTCAGAGAATTCACAATTGCAGTTTATAATATATATCTAGTTATTCATTAAAAAATTAGGAGTTCACTATTCGCATTTGATCTTCAGCACCCCCTATATTTTGGAGGGAATGATAAAATTATTATTATACAAATAAGCGAATATATGTAAAAGCAGCACATACACTTTTTGAAGTTTGTATTGATAAACCACTTACTTTGTAAGAGCTAGTTGCATGCATCCACTTCCCAAGGTCTGTTGGACCGTAAGCTGGTGGGAATTGTTGACTGAACCAGAAAAATATATTATTAGGATGTGTGTTAGAACATCACAAATGCAAATACATTTTAACAATAAAAACATGTAAGCTTTCAGGACAGAAACGGTGAATTTATAAACCCAAGCGCTTCGGCCTTTTGTCATTTTTATGCTCAATTTAAAGGCAATGTGACCCTGAGGTCACAAAAGACCTTGTTGAAATTTTACAGAATTTATTTTTGATGGCAATGGAACAATATGGCCAAATTGCAAATGAAAACACAATTTTTTTCATTTTTAAGGAGAAGATGATGCAGTAGCATATATCTGTAAATATGTTTGATGAAATTTTGCAATCTTATGTTTACAAGTTTGTCAAACTTACTAAAACACTTGAAGCACTTTTCTTCGATAGTAATCAACCACCTCAGATTTATTGCGGGGAAACGTGAAGACATCAACATGTCGTGCTAGTTCAAAGGTGGGAATAACCAAAACCTGACAAATAAGAATATTTTAAAATATCATCTTAAAAACAGCATGGTCCTGAATCACTCAAGATTAAAGATGTCCTAATTTTGTCATATTTTTCCCAAAAGAATATTTTACTTTTAACATGAATATGAACTTTAATTTTGCAACATTGTTGATAAATCTTTAAAATCTGGCATTTTGTTCAGGAACACTGTGATGCTAGATAAAGAAATGATAAAAGCTGAAGCATATTTCATCGACATCTAGCCACATATTCTTGCCAAGCATAATCCATGCAATTCCAAATTGCCAAAAAAGTAAACACTTAATTCACAACATTCACATCTGCCACTGTTATTTAGCCTACAGTCCTTTGAAATTGGTGTCTATAGTATTTTCAACTAAACAGACTCACCTTTTTCTTGTTGGTAAATTCCTTTTTGATAGAAAGTAAATTCTTGTAGAGCGACTTGTTGAATATCAAGTCAACGTCGAAGAGCATCACGTGACTGGTCCTTGCCTGATCTAGGGCAACTTGCCTCATCCAGTTGTTGGGAAAAAACTCCTGTAAATGATCACATAGTTCATAGATAGATGAATAGATAGATTATTTATTTTTCCAACATACAAAAATGTATCAATTGAAATGAGAGATAACATGATGTTGGAGGGATGCCCAGAGAAACTTGAGATTTTGTTTTTGGGCAAACTACTTACAAAATTTACTCCAAATAGCTAACTAGACCTAAGATTCAAACTGCACACAAATCCCCACAGCTCACTGAGATTCAAACTACTAACAAATCCCCACAGCTCACCAAGATTCAAAACTACTCAAAAATCCCCAAACTACAACCTAACAATTAAGAATACACATGGGACCAATCAATATGGTCTTAATATTGAGGTGGTCTTAATTCTGAATCATCGATGTTTAAAGACTGCAACTTATTTTGGGTTAATATGTGATTTTGAAAAAAAAGTTATTTGCTTCATCAGTAAAACTGATAAACCCACTTGTGGACCACCATAAAAAATTATTGGGGCTCCTTTGTTATCAGATTATCTTTTCTTTCATGGATTACATAACATCATGAAGGGGTAGACACAGAGGCACTACTATATCTGGTGCAACTTTGGGGTGTTTGGCCCATCAGGTGGTCTTAATTCTGAGGTTATTCAGTGACTTGGGTCCAAATTAGTTGGTCCTAATTCTGAAAATAGGGGTGGTCCTAATTCTGAATCAAATTACCATTGATGTCAATGGATGAACATTTGGGACAAAATGAAATGGTCTTACAATTGTGGTGGTCTAAATATTGAGGTGGTCTTTAGGTGAGGTTCCACTGTACTCACAAATCCCCACAGCTCACTGAGATTCAAACTACTCACAAATCCCCATAGCTCACCAAGATTCAAACAACTCACAAATCCCTGCAGCTCACTTAGATTCAAACCACTCACAATTCCGAACAGCTCACTAAGATTCTAATTACTCACAAATCCCCACAGCTCACTGAGATTCTAACTGCTCACACAACCCCAAAGCTCACTGAGATTCAAACTGCTTACAAATCCCCCGGGGATGATGCTTAATTCAACTCCTCTTCTGTCCAAGAAGTGAGGCCTTTTTTTCAGCTCTGGTAACAAATTCTCACTGGAGGTTTCATCAACATATATTGAAATGGATATTGGTCCACTCCATTGCTTTAGCACCATATCCAGCACCTTGAACTTCCCAACAGACATGAATGTGACGAGTGTAACGTCCTCAAATGGAGTATTCGGCTCAGTCCAAACATAAGGAAATGCACCAATTCTGGTTTTTGAGTCATTGTGATATCTTATACAGATGTGTTTATCTGTCAAAGCACTTCGCACAGACAGTCTTTGCATGATGTATTTCTTCGCGATTTCAAGCGTTTCACTAATGTTCCTTAATCTTAATCTCCGAAGATTGAAATGATAACTTTCTTGATAAAAATGCATGTGTAACCTGAAAAATAAAAATAGATAAGCAAGTTATATTAATTTTCATGTTCTATCAATGGCCACTTGGGCAGTTTTGTAAAATTTCTTTAAAACTTTGGTCAGTATACAGCTTTCAGCAAAACAGATAGTTGTAATTGGAAAACTCACCTCCTCCATAAATAGTAATCCAAATTGTGACCAACAAAAGCAGGAATATAAAACTGTAATGTCCCACATTTTTAAAAGTCAGACACAGGTCCTTGAAATAATAGTTTGTCGTCATTGTACTTTTGCTGGCATTTTCATTATTTTTACTGTATTCTGATGGGCCGGTGTTTTGTAGCTCCTCTAATGACACATGGATGAGACTCATTGCATAAGTGATTCAAAACTCTACAAAAAATGAAAATGACCAGCACATTAAGCAGCAGTCAGATGCCTAGAATGACATGCTGGTTTGGGAAACCGAGGCAAAGAAATCTTGGAAGGGATTTTCATACTCCCAACTACAGAGCAACTCAGCATAGAGTCGATTTACAGATTTGACACTTTAGCAGCTTATGTAGCCCTACCATTGCACATCAGCCCTTTCATTGTTAAACAGGTATGAGGCCAGCCTGGCCAGGTAATAGTGGGTATCAGAGAAGCTATCAACCAAAGCTCCAAGTGCAACAGGAGCTGAGCCACAAGACAAAATGTCATGGTGTCGGATGTACTCACACGGTGTACGTGCGACACCATGACATTTTGACTTAGCTCATAATGTGAAGATGTATATATCATTTGAATTTAGTGGAATTTTGCAATATTGATGAAGTTACAACAATCTTTTATGTATTTAAGTCTAACCGGAACCAAAAAAAGTCCCACATATGATAAAAACAGATTGATACCAATGTGAAGGTTAATTAAGAGATACAGATTGCTATCACCCATTTTCTCATACTGGAGAAATGGGGTTAACATAAAATCACTATGATATCTGGTCCCAAATTAAGATGTCATCCAAAAGCTCAGGTCAATTGCAACAGCTACAATTATCGCAACCTCTTTATCCAGATGAGGTATTGTACTGTTTTGAGAATTTGTCACCGTTTTAGTAATTTCTTTAAAGAATTTTACTTACCCTGTTCATCACCAACCCAGCTATCATCTTTCTACACTAGGTAGCAAATCACTTGCAGGGTTTCCATTATGTTATTTTGTGGGTTGTTGAATAAAGTTCACCACGCATGGAAAACACCTTTTCTAAGAATACGTTTACAAAATATATTTCCTGAAAGTGGCTGGCTATACTTCAACCTTTGTGTTACGGTCCAGTAGAACTGGTGATTGCATAAAGTGTAGATTATAAAGATGTCCCTTACAGGTGATTTCATTACCATGTGATTCTGGTCATCCAGCCCTAACTGTGTGAATGCAATGCCTAGAACTATTTTCTACGTCCAATCTATCAAGTGTGTGAAGTTTTTGGTGATCATAAACCAATCAGATTAGACAAAAATGTGATGTAGCAAGGTGGATAGAGACTGTAGAATCTCGCACTAATGAAATCGCCTGTAACTCTAACATTCATGAACTTGAATTATGCACAATGTGTTCAGAAAAACCAGATCTATGAGAGTAGAATGCAACGATAAATTTCAGAACATTTTAAAGGATTCGTGACTGGAAGAGAACTGAAAAGCATTCAGCCTCTAATTTCCATGAAATTCCATCCATATCATTATTTATTATTATTATTATTTTATTCGTACAGCTTGGTACAGATAAGTTCACAAATAAATGAAAAAATAGAAATATCAAACAGTTTTTAGATTAATTATTGTCTATGGCATGCAACAAAATATATCAGAGAGTTCAATTCTTCACTTGAAAAACCACCAATATCCACCACGCCATCCCGACATGCTATAAGTTCATTCAGCATTCCTGCTCGGTCAAACATATTCTCCAATAAGAGTTTTTTTTCCACCATACATTGTAAATCAGCAGAAATTCCCAATTATGGACACATTACTCCCCATTAATATATGCCTTAGAAAAAAAAAGCTTGCCTTGGGGCACTTATACATCAACTGCTGAAGCATTAGATTTAGGATTACATTTCCTGATTTGCCTAACTGATTGCTAGTTTAAGAGTTTTGCTGATTTCCACTGAAAGGAGTTTGATAAAATCTACATCTTTGAAAGTTCAAGATCAAAAAATCGACATAATAAAACTAATTATGGGAAAGAGAGTGAAGAATATGTTATGTGATAAACATATCGGCTTCACAATGCAAGCAGAAACTTTAAATTGAAGCAATCAAATGCGTAATTAATGAGAATCATTGTAAGAAGTGAGTCTCCCATGGAGTCATACCAATTTGGCAATGACTGGGAGACCAATTATATACACTGTTAAAAATTTTGCGTAGAGGTACAGAAGATTCTGTAAAGCTACAGAAAAATCTGTTGGATAACTGCCAGTTCAGTAATGCTTACAGTTCGTGCTCTGTTGGCACACATTTCTGCAATCAGCTTAATTACATAATTATTTGTACAAGAACTGGCTTCTAACAGTGTATGTACAGATATCTGTGAAATGCCTCATCCACTGTTACTGAGGTGTTGTTGTATCACAATTTGTTAATCTCTGTCATAGTTTTTAAATCTCACCTCTGAATAGAAACACAAAAAGGATAATGAAATAAGTTATGAAGGCACTCATTTGTATTTCTCAATCCAGACACCTGATAACAGAGAAAGGTAAGATATAATTCTTTATTTTAGAGAGAGGTGTATGATAGGTAAATGCAATTTGTTAGATTAAATTGTGATAAGGCAAGTGTAAATTTGTGGGTGCAGGTGCTTAAATGAAGCTTTGAAATATGATGTGAAAGATGTGTATGTAACCAATCAACAAAGGGGAGACCGGGGTAAGTTGTTCCACCCAATGTTGGAGAGAAATAAAAAACAAAACAACTAAAGAAGGCGATAACACTATGTGCCCATTACTGTGTTACATGACTTAACTTGGAAAGTATAATACTGCAATAAGGTTCTTTCAAATATTAACTTTATTGTTGAAAACTTGATGTCCTGAGGATGGACAATAATGTTTCTCAATTGCACAATATTATTGGCATTTAGGTGATGTCTCTCCAGCTTAGTGCTGATGGTAGGTAGTAGGCCTATCTGACATTTTGGGTTGTCAGATTTAATCTAGGATTTTTGGCAACTTATTTTTTATTTCATATATTTTCACTATTGGACTTGCCTTAGGCATGATGTGATATAACTGAGACAAAAAAGATTGTTCAATGCGACTTTCCAAAACAAACTTATAATTCTTGACAGTGTTTGCCACATTTTGCTTTGTTTGGGTATACAGCATCAATTTTTGATGAGTTACAAGTAATAAATCAGTATAAGTTTGGAGGAACGACACCTTGTCAGTCATTTGGCACATTTTTACCCACCTCAGGACAAGTTGTGCCATAATCACTACTTTTTATTTATGCATAACTATGATCATGTCACTTGTCATCTGTCTTGAAACCTGCCTAAATTGTGCATGGGGAAAAAAAAAAAAAAAATTGGGACAACTTTCCCTAACCTCCCCAACCCCAAATAAAGACATAAGAAACAATGCATGTTTGAGGTATAATGCTGTTGTAACTTAGTTCCCTGCCTCCTTGTCCAACAAAAAAACTTGGCATCAAAACTATAATTGTTTTCTGACTTAAATGGTTTTTTCTCTTCTATGAATTATTGAAAATTTGGTATATCCATAAATTTGCTCATGTACAAATTTGGATACTCTTGCATATTGACTTTCTGACTGATATCTTTGAAAAGCAGAAGCAATTATTTAGCAATGAAAGACATTTGCTGACCCAGTTAATTTGTTAACTTCTTTGGGTCAATATAAATCTATTGTATTAGAGGACTGTGTAATCACTTAAGGTGACTCATGCATGGTAGTTTTATCATACAGATTTTTCTAAAATTTTGCACAGTTACTCTATGGGACCCATACATTCCAAAAATGAAAAACAGAAAAATTTCACCGACTCGTTTTGTTTCCATGGCAACAGTATGTTTGGCCTGATGACTGCTTAAAAGTCATAAATTGAGTTTTTGGTTATGTACCACAGAATAAAGCATTACATGCATTTGTCACACAAAAACGTCATAAATGTATTCCCATGGATGTGAACCAATACATTTTCCATAAATTTGAAGAAAAAGGTTAAAGTACTTTTTTCTGTAAGAGCTCAAAGGGCACCAGTACACAAATTAATTGCTGATTTTGTATGCATCAATTTTGGCAGTAATCAAATTTTAGGAAAACGATCATACAGATTTTTTTTTAAATTTGCATATATCATAAACAAGTTATTGTCAAACAAATGGCCAAAAATAAAAAAATTTCACCGAGTCGTTTTTTAACTGCAGTGCCATGACCATGCCAATGTCAATTTAAAGAAATAAAGACAATTTTAGACGCAGTTGAATGAAATTAGTTGAGAAAATTCTTTGGATAAAGATGAGAAGGTGAAACTTTGAACTAGCATAGAGTAGGTGTCACTGCATTCAATAAAAAAATAATTATGCTTCTAGCTGCATTAGATCTCATTTAAATAGCAAATTACTGGCTGTCATGCTGTTAAAAAAAAGAGAGCAGAAAATGGTGACGTCACAACTTTATTCAGGGCCTGCAGCAGTTGTGACGCTATGTTGCTAGGCAACCAGGCTGCTCAGAAGTATGTGCAGTGTACCACGGTTGAGTCACCTTAAATAACAAAACTATTATTTTATAAGTATCATTTCGATCACAGTCAAAGCAGGCCTATTTAAATTATTGGGTTGGTTGATAAGAGAACAGAAGAGTTAATATGTAACTCATTTGTAAGATAATTGTAGTTGTGTAGAATATGTGTTATACATTACAATAATTTATCTTTTCAGAGATTCATCAGAAATGCCAATGGAAATGGATGATCAAGGCCTCTTCTCCTGTATTTATGTACTTGGAAGAGGATGTAGGAATAAGGCAAAAGGAACAATGTAATTGCTGGTCAACATCTAGGTTACCCGCCCAGTATGGAAATTGAACCCAGGATCTTACTTAGCTCCTTGGACCAGAAATAACAACAACACAAAAGAAACTTACAGATGTTATGATTATTTCGTCCTAAGTCCTTATGTCATCCAATTATTGATTTGTACATTGCCTGATTATTGAGAGTGAATATGTACAGTTTTTAAGAAATTGTATAAATAAGCAAAATTCATAGCAGACGTCTCTTGAAATAAAGTCTGATACAATAGATTTGTGTGACATGATCAATGTATGATTCTGCATTTTGAGGTATATTTATAAAGATGTAAACACGTTAATCGTGCTGAAAGATGATTTCATAAGAAATTTAAAATGCTATGGAGCATGTGAATCTCATCAAATAGCGTGCATGTCTGTACGGTCGGAAATTTGGCTTATAGAGTTATACATAATTATGTAGGCCTATACCTTCTATTATCATCACTAGCATAACACCCGTGAAGACATGTATGTGAGGAGGGGGAAAATAGAGGGTGTATTGTGACTGCCTGCAGTTAGATTA